>JBAMAV010000994.1:0-1497443 GCA_037043315.1 Amiota communis
TTTTTTTATATGAGTTTATTTGAGAATTCCAATCATGTGTTAAAAGAACACATTTAAGGGATTTAACATTGACAGAAAGTAACTAAACTAGGTTAGATAATATATAATACTTTAATAATCTAGTAAATCTGTGACGTAGATCCGAAGGGTGGAGCCTTTTTAACCTTTTCGGGCAATTATTTGAGTTGAAAGCTATAGCAAGAGGATTGGTATGTATCTGGAGAGCATCATTATAGCGGCTGGTGAAACGTAAGTAAGTTTATTTGCTCTTTGATTGACAGGATGCCTAGGTCACGGTGTAACGCTTAAGGTACCAAGGCGCACCCGTGGTCTGCAGAAGAGCTTTATTCTGCATAGCCTGAAGACAGTTTATTGTAGATTTGGCAGCTAGTCCCCAGATCTGAATACCATAGGTGTAGGATGGTACTATTATAGCCTTATATAGCGTAACCTTGGCTGCGAGACTGAGAGTGCTACCGGATCGGGTAAGCCATCATAGTTTTAACATATTATTTTTACAAGTAGCTGTTATGGCGTTGACATGCTTTGACCACGTTAGCCTCCGATCCAAATTTAAGCCTAGATATTTAACTGATGATATTTGGAGGATTTGAATGCCGTTCAGAGTAACAGGAGGACAGCGTTTATAGCGCAACGTGTAGCAGCAGTGCTGCGATTTCGCACTATTAATTTTGATGTTCCATCGTCTAGACCAGGTTTCAAATTTGTTGAGGACTCTTTGAGTTGCAGCAGCAGCTTGATCGCTAGAAGTGTCACATGCAAGAAAATCGGTGTCATCCACATAAGTGGCAACTAGAGTGTTTTCGTCTGTTGGCGTAGGCATATTACTAGTGTACAGCGTGTACAAGACGGGCCCTAGGACACTACCCTGTGGGACGCCTGCTCTGATGTTGCGGATAGTCGATCTATCATCTTTAACCTCAACCATGAATGATCGATTCGATAAGTATGACCTGAGAAGAATGAAATATTGCGAGGGTAAAATTGATTTGATCTTCCAGAGTCATGCCTCACTCTGTCAAAGGCCTGCTCCAGAAACAGAGCCGAGCAGTACATTTTTCTTTCGAAAGACTGGAGGATGGCATTAACAATGCGGTGCCATGTCCGTGTCTAAACCCAAACTGATGGTTTGGAATAGCACACCTGTCGCTCAATACTAGAAAGAAAAAAAGAAAATTAAGAAGTATGGGACTTCCCCACTTTAGTTATACAACATTTGGATTTTTATCTATCATATATTTGAAGATGGTCTCTTATATTTATAATAAACATCAAAATCAGTACCTAAAGATTTAAAATTGAAAAAAAGGAGCCAAACTTGCCCAACTTGCTAAAGAGTTTAATTCTACCGTAAGTGTAAGTTAGAAAATAGAAACATCACTACATATGGTACATTGATGGTAATTGTATTAAGTGTTCATCTACTTATATATTTCACTATAGGAATCTGTGTTATGAGCGTACTTATATTCTATTTCCTCAGATGAAAGCATCTAGATTTAGCCAGATTTGGTGAAAATTCCTTTAGGATCCGTTCTATTTATCAATTAATAGCATTCAGATTTACCTAATTCATTATATATTAACATGGTTTGTAAAGACTTACATGGGGATAAAGCCACACGTGCCTATCTAAATATTTGGCTATTATAATCTGTGCGATAAGCGTGCCACTCTTTGATAGAGTTCTTCTTGTAAGATTTCTCAAATTAGAGCATCCATATTTAGCCGATATATTATTATTTATTTATACATAGTACATAGTTTATGAGACACCGTAAACAATTTTGAGAATAGATCGATAACTTAAGGCCAATGCATTATGACTAATATGGCCTTTAGCTTTTTACTAATATTATATGTACAATGGGACAATTGTAAGCAAATGTAACAGAATTTAAAACTATTAGGTTGGTGGAAATGTAACTTCCAAATTTGAATTGCTACATTGAAAACGCGAAATCTTTGAGTAGCCAGATAGGGGCAGGAGGGTGCAGCTTCCCATTGTCTTTGGCCTACGTTTCTATGCTTTAAAGAGATCCAATATATGATCTGGTAGTTTAGGAAAGTTTTTGAATAATCGACATGGTGGGAACAGCTTTATCGATTGTGTATGTTTTAACCATGCAATCAATCTCGATAGGCATGAGTTGCATGTCAGAATATGAAATACGAGTTTAAAATTCGTTTATAAATCAATTCAATTTCGTTATTTCGCAACAGCTGTCTTTTGTTTACCGACAGACGCAAGCAACGTAGTTTATGTAGTTCGACGCATGAATCGCAAATTTTGGATCGAAAGCATTCGGCTTGAAAGAAATTTATGTAGTTTCAGTTTTAGTCCGACGTATTGATTGTTTTTGTAACTGTTGCTTAAATTTTCGCTTTTCCCTAGGAATGGGAAATTCTGAGTCAATGTAAGTAGTAACTACATGTCTTTTTAAATGCTCACCACAATTGTAGGTAGTTGTTAAACGACTATCTTTAATACTCACCATACCTTTTCCAACATTCACAGACAGCTTCCGGTGCGCCAAACCAAAAACAAAAAATTGGCAGCGTCAAATATATATATATGTATTTGGCAAAGCCGGCGTCTATAGGATTTTTGCCGCCGTCTGTATTCGTTTTCTTGTCATTGTGAAATTGTCAAGCATTCGTTCGTGTGACTCTTTTGTGTTTTTAGGAAGAAAGTATTATAAACATCAATAACTGAAAGATGGAAATCGATCTGCCATACGCTGCAGAGTACGCAAAAACCAATCGGGCCAAATGCAAGGGATGCAAGACACAAATAGATAAAGATTCTCTTAAGCTTGCTGCTATGGTCCAGGTTCGATTTTTTGTTATGTTCATTTTTTATTTTATAGTTCACTTAACACTTAATTACAGTCAGCCTTCCATGATGGTAAGCAGGCGAACTGGTTTCATGAGAAGTGTTTTTTTCTAAAACAGCGTCCAGCCTCCGCTGGCGATTTTGCTAATTTGGAGAATCTTCGTTTTGAAGATCAACAGAAACTTGAAAAATTAATTGGTAAACACACAAGTTTACTTGTTTTATCGTTGTAACAATTAATCAATTTTGAATCAATTTTCTTATTAGTTTCTGCTGCAGTTGTCGAACCTAAAGGAAAAAAACGTTCCAAGACAGAATCTATTGCTCTCAAAGATTTCGGCATTGAATATGCAAAATCAGGAAGGGCTGAATGCCGTGGTTGTCAGCTGAAAATCAGTAAGGATGAAGTGCGTATCCGTAAAACTGTTTTTGATACCGAGGTTGGCATGAAATATGGTGGCCAACCACTATGGCATCATATTGAGTGTTTTGCTCAAGTTCGATCTGATCTTGGTTGGTTTGATACCGGAGAAAACCTACCAGGTTACAAAAGTTTAAAACCAGAAGATAAAGATGCAGTAAAAAAAGCAATCCCGTAAGTATAATTTCATATGTACAGAATAATTCGATTACTATGTTCGACCACGCTTGCCATAGCAATGGCTTTGATAAAAAATTAATATAATCTCATATATGTATAAGTACATAAATTACTTAGATTAGGGAAATGACAGGCACTATTTTCTGCCGCATTGATTCGACGTATTGTAACAAACCCCATTACCCGCTTATAACGATGAAGTATTTTGTATTCTATACAAAAAGTTAAGAAGTACGCAACTTCCCAGCGTAAGTTACATCTTTAAAGTTAATTACTAGCAGATTGTAAACAATGTGCCGAGAACAGATGAAAGGCGGGCTACTTTACCCGCTGGCGTGTGGTCTTGTTAGCTAGTAAACTAATAGTTGGTAGTGAGATACCTGCGAGCATCTCAATTGTCTACAAAATGTCGACGGAATTAGTTCATGTGGGAGTCGTTTGTCCATGCTATCAAATAGGAGTTAAAAAAGACAGCAAAATGGCACAGAAAAGTGTGGATAAAATGCTGGATAGAAATACGTGAGAAACGTTGTGCATCTAGCAATTTTCTAAATGAATTCAAGATGCAAAAGTATAGAATTAGATTAGATTAGAAGAGAAACATCAAACAACTTGTGGTTTCAACTCGCAAGCTAAAGCGATTGGAAAGTTCTGTGTGTCATCATAACTATGGCACACGCTCATTCAGCTCTTGAAAACTCGCTCAATGCCATCGAAGCTTATTCAATTTTATATATTTTTGATACCTTGAGCCTATGTTACTTGCTTTCTATAGGTGAAAGAACATTTAAAATCAGTTAATTAGTTTTTCAGTTTATTCATTACAAACATACAAAAAACAACAAATATTTCCTCTTTATAATATTAGTAAAGATAAACATTTAAATTTAGATTTTCTTTAATGCGAAGTTTTTCTTGTGCGTTTTGTTTTTTTTTTTTAAAGACCAATTAAAAGCGAAGGTGGTAACGATGCTAAGAAACCAAAACTAGAAAAGTTGAATAAAGAGGAAAAAGAACAAGAGAAAGAAGATTTGGATAAGATAAAGAATCAAAATGAACGTTTATTTAAATTGCGCGATCAGATTAAGGAACAAATGTCGAAAGTGGATATGAAAGAAATCTTGGAATATAATTGCCAAAATCCCATTTCTGGTGATTCTGAAAAACTCTTTGATCAAATTGCTGATCTTTTAGCATTTGGAGCTTTGGATCCTTGCACTGAATGTAATGGACGTCAATTGTTATTCGCTAAATCTGGTTACATGTGTAATGGTGACTTATCCGAATGGACTAAATGTGCTGCTTTAATTAAGGAGCCAAAACGAAGGGCTTGTAAAGTACCCAGTGAACTAAAAAAAACCTATTCCTTTTTATCTAAAATACCGAAGAAACCGGAGACTCGTGCCATACGTTATGTTGCTCCCAGTGCTGCAACAATAGCCAAAAGTGTTGCTTTAAAAAAGAACCCAGACGAAGTTGATGGGTGAGTACAATAATTCGATTTTCGTTATATATACTACTATAGTATTGTTATTTATCTCATAAAAAATCAGACCCAAAGTTAAGCGAGAGCGACCACCATTGTATAATTTAAAAATTGCTCACATCGGTCTTAAAAGCCATGAAGAGGATTTGAAGAAACGCATTACGAAGCTTGGAGGCAAATGTGATACAAAAATCACTGAGGATACCATTGTCATAATTTCGAATGAAAAAGAAGTCAAAAAACTGGGCGGTCGCATGGATAGAGCCAGAGAATTTGGTATTCATGTTGTACCAATGGAATACTTAGATTCTGTGGAAGCTAATGGTTCTGGTGCTTTAAGTTATATAACAAGTATGACATTATGTGACTGGGGTACTGATCCTGCACTTCGTGTCCCACAGGAAGAATCAAAGAGTTCCAGGTCAAAAAGCATTTACACTAAATCTTTACCAAAATCTCTAACCTTAAAAGTTAAAGATGGCTTAGCCGTAGATCCTGATAGTGGTTTAGATGATGTTGCTCATGTTTATGTTAAAGGTAAAGATAAATATAACGTTGTCCTAGGCCTAACCGATTTGCAACGCAACAAAAATTCCTTTTACAAATTACAACTTTTGGAAAGCGACAAAAAGAACAAGTAAGAGGACACAAACAAAGAAAAATACTTGTTATAAAACCTTATTTCATAATATATATCTGTATCTTTATAGGTACTGGATATTTCGTGCATGGGGTCGTATTGGTACCACTATTGGTGGCAACAAGGTGGAAGATTATCATAACCTTTATGATGCTATGAATGCCTTTAAGGCGATTTATGTCGATAAAACTGGCAATGATTTTGAAAATCGTGAGAATTTTGTTAAAGTTGCTGGTCGCTTTTATCCAATTGATATTCAATATGAAGATGATAAGAAAATGGATCTAAATGCTCATAGTGACATAAAGTCAAAATTGGAGCCTTCTTTACAAAGTCTCATTAAACTCATGTTCGACATTGATACCATGAAGCGTACTATGATGGAGTTCCACATAGACATGGATAAAATGCCTTTGGGTAAATTAAGTGTTAAGCAAATTCAGGCGGCTTACAAAGTGCTGACCGAATTATACGAACTAATTCAGAGTGCAGGCTCAAATGCCAAGTTCATTGATGCTACTAATCGATTTTATACTCTTATACCACATAATTTTGGTGTCAACAGTCCACCGCTACTAGATACATTGGAATTGGTTGAGAACCTTCGTCAAATGCTGGATTCATTGGCTGAAATTGAATGTGCCTACAATCTCATTCAAGGTGAAGATGCCGACGCTGATATTAATCCACTGGACAAACATTACGAATCACTTAAAACCAAGTTGGTGCCGTTGGACAAGAAGAGCGATGAATTCGAACAACTAAAGAAATATGTTAAAAACACTCATGCCGGCACTCATCAATCTTATGCACTTAAAGTTGTTGACATTTTCAAAGTTGAACGTCAAGGTGAAGCTCGTCGCTATAAACCATTTAAGAAACTACACAACCGCAAGTTGTTATGGCATGGATCGCGTCTAACAAATTTTGCCGGTATATTATCGCATGGTCTGAAGATTGCTCCACCGGAAGCTCCAGTCACTGGTTACATGTTCGGCAAAGGTATTTACTTTGCTGACATGGTATCGAAATCTGCAAACTATTGTTGTACAACTCCACAAGACCCGACAGGTCTATTGTTACTCTCTGAGGTTGCCTTGGGCGATATGATGGAATGCACTGGTGCAAAGTATGTTACTCAACTTCCAAACAATAAACATAGTTGCTTCGGCCGCGGCAGCACCATGCCAAATCCAGCAGAATCTGTTAAAAATTCCGATGGTGTTGAAATTCCAATGGGAAATCCCATAACTGATAGCAAACTTAAATCATCCTTACTTTACAACGAATACATTGTATACGATATTGCTCAGGTAAACATTAAGTACCTATTCCGCATGGAATTTAAGTACAAGTATTAATTCCGAATGTAATTTCTTCACCTATTATACGATATACTTATGTTTAATTTTCTGTTTTTGTTTTTGGAACAATAAAATGAATAATGAATGCATTATTTCATATATTTTAATACACCATAAAGCATTTTCTTAGTTTTTTTTTTATATATAAAATTAGCGCTTTTCCACTAGAGGGAATTTGAAGATATGTGGGAGCAAGCAATTGGGAAATATGTATGTCAATGGCCAGGTTATTGATATTAACTACAAAACGACAATTTGGTTCAATTTGAGCAATTCTGAAATTTGATCGCATCGCAATCACATTGAGTGTTTTGTTCAAGTTCTTTACTGATATCCGGAATTTTATCTCCTTTTTTCAAGCGTTCCAATGCCAACGCGTTTCCTGCTTTATTACATTTACCCTGATATATTCCTTTCAGGTTACGGGTAAGCGTGTCCCTGGAGACATCAAATTTTACAGCAGCTTTACGTATAGGTAATCTTTCATGAGGGGTTTCGCTTTTCTTTCCCTTTCCATTTCTGCTTCCATATGTGCATCAATGGTTGGTCCTTCATCAACGGGGTCACTCATTTCGAAATCGACTTCGACTCCGGGTACTCCGCCACTATTGCACTTTTCTTGGATTATGTTTGGATCATATTCAACTCCTTCTTCATCCACAACTTCGGTTTCATTATTGTTGTCCACCGTTTCAAGTAATTTGTCTGCGACTACTTGATTCTGTGCTCTCAATATGATTCCTTCTTTCAAGTCGTGTTCAATGGAATACGTGATTCTAGCTTATTCATTATTGACATCAACATATTCATATATTATAGGGTTATCCAACAGTTCCTCAATGACGGCATTGCTTAGATGTAAGAGATTTATTAGATTCATTCATTTACCTCAACGACATCTTCAGCAATATTTCCCGTATAGACTCCTTTTCAATCTAGTCAAAACAACGCCCCTTGTACAATAACCGGTTGCTTAAAAAATGCCAATATTGGCCATATCCGATAGGAAGCAATATTTGATTGTTGTATGAGGTAGTTGATTGCGTTTTAGAACCATCAGTATAAAGGAAGGTGAAAGAAGGAAGAGATTCCTTCAGTTCGAGAAATTTCATTTGATAGATTAATGCTGTGGTGGATGATTTTGTGAGAGAGTGAAGGGTTGTGTCTATCGAGGGGAACTTAATGGTCCATGGTGGAGATGTACATTTAGGGATAGGTAGCGGTTCAACAGGTAGTCCTAGTTGAATGTTGCGAGCTATTGCGCGGGGAAGTGTGAAAGACAATTTGTTGTGGCAATTCGATTAAGAATATTAGAAATTGGGGTAGACATTGGAGAGTCTATAGAGACTAGTATTGATCTGTTTAGTATTATCAGTTTCAACTGCTTTCTAAAATGTATCTACTGGCTTCACATATGGATGTACATCCCAACTAAAGCACTATTATGAGGGTAGAGACGTTATGAGGAAGACAGTTTTTTTAATAGGTGATACTCTTGATAGAAGTCACTACAAGACGGGACATGAAGAATTGCAAAGGAGGGCAATTGAGATTGCATTAGCTACCCACCAGAATAGTGTTGATGATAAAGAAATGAGACTTCCTCATCACACACAGAACACCTTGGCTCTGTTAAGGTGAAGTTGGCCTCCAGTACTATGGAGAATGAATAGGTCTTTCGCACAACAATTGTTGTGAGTGGCGAGAGTGGCTGCTCTCGACTCCATACTGTTCACTTTTCGACTGTCTTCGTGAACCGACCCATCTAACCAGTATGACTTATGGTTATGTAGCTACTTTCTTTGGATTTCTACATGCACTGTGCTCTATTTGTAGCGGATATACTAAATCTGGATAATTAGATGCTGCATGCAATGCAATGAAAGAAGAACGTAATTGGCATGATTGATTGATTCATTGAGTTGACAAGGAAAGACGAAGCTGCCCATACTTTGACCAAGCCTAGGTAGATTTTGTTGTGTGTTTGATAAGGTGGGAAGGGAATTATCCACAATGAACTGCTCCCATCCTGTGAAACACTTCATTCTGAGTAGTATATCGAATAAACACCGTTTGAAGGATGCCATTGATCAGAATTCATAAAGAGGAAGGGAGTTGTGTTTCCTTAAGATAACGCCAAACCACACACATGTTTGGTGACCCCAACTTCGTTGGAATTTTTTAAATCATCTGCCCTATATCTATTAGATTATCATCTCTTCTTATCGCTGCAAAATTCTAATTGTTGATATATTATATTCAACAAAAAGAAGACTGAAAAACACTTGTCCAAGTTCTTGTTTGCCAGTTTTTCTTTGACCTAATTCTGTTAGTTTTTCAATTTTAAAATAGTTTTGCAATCTAAAAGTTTAACAAATGCTACCATAAATAAAACATCTTATAGCAAAATTAATACGGAGACGGTTGACTTTATATAGGATTTTGTGTGGGGCATTTTAAATTGTTGTAATGAAATGCCTTCTTCATAAGTCAATTTACATTAAACTTAAAAACTTAAAATAGAAAAAAACTTCATAATGGCATCATCGAAATCAAATGCAATCAATCAAATTTATTGGCGGCGACGGGTAGCTCGCTGTTTGTCAAAACGCATTTCCATTTCTTCCAGAACTTTTGGTGTGTACCGAACAACGAGTTTGACAGAGCCAACAGCCTGTTTCAGCAGTTCCACGGCCTTCTCATGATTTTCTCCCTCAACAGACTACAAACAAACAAACATAGATATACTTTAATATTATCCCTGATAAAGCATTAATAATAATTATAAACATACCACTCCATTGACGGAAAGAAGTTGATCTCCTCTTTTTAATCCACCATGTCTATCGGCAACTCCACCAGGGATAATGCGTGATATATAAATAGGTGAGTTTTGTTCCTTGCCACCCATAACATTGAATCCCAAACCTAATAATATTCAACATTATGAATTCAATAATTTACACAACAATATATATTGATGTAGAGAAAGAAAGACCTTCTTCAGTTTTAGGCAATTCTACGACACGGGGATGGGCGTGTCCTTCACTTGCAGCAAAAGCAGCCACGGTGGCCTTGGCAGTAGCTGAAGCTCTAACGTCTTGAGATCCTTGTATATCAACAGTTTCATAAACATGTTCATAAACCTCACGAACTGCATTTAGGAAATCACTTTGAAGAACCTTTTGCAGAGCAGCAAGTTTTGTAGTTGGAAAGTCTCCGCTTTGCGTTAGTTTCTCCAACAACTCAATCGATCTTTTCACATCTAAAACAAATCGGTTTAGTATTTAATTATATGTGTTTTAAATACTATAACGCACCCCTTGCGAGTGTAAGAGGTTCACAAACTTCAGCCATTGCAACTTTTTAGATAGATTTATTTGATTTTCCCCGTTGCAGAACTTTACTTTCGCAATTCTTAATTCTCAAAGTGCTGGAAAACCAAAACAAAAAACAATCACCACCATCGACAACGATAAAATCGAAAATTATGTCATGCGCATCTCTGCTACCTGCTGGCATAATCAGCTGTTCAAACTATGACGTAGAAAATGTCAAAGTGAATGCAGAATAAAAATAAAAAGAATTTAACTATTTTGCATACTTTATAAGTTTGTTAATAAATAAATAAAAACAATTTAAGTTTAATAATTTTTTGTTTATTTAATTAACCAAGAGCGTTGACCATTTAAGAAAAAAAAAATCAAATAGATAAAATAAAACGTACAATTTTCCAATCAAACAAGTTTTTGAATATATTTTAATGTAAAATCAATGAGCAGAAATGTAAGCACGGTACATTTACACTGAATCGTAGAACTTGTTCTCCAGCTACAAATCCTCAAACTCAGATGGTAATTTACTAATTTTCTCTTGCCTAAAATTATCACCTTGCAATAACATATAGAATCACATTACTAAAAGCACAAAGCCTCCAATGGCTAAATAACACCAAGTCTGGTATTACTGTATAACTCTCTTATTAAACCAATTTGGATATATTGTTCCGTATTGTTGGGTGCCACAAGGTCAAGTAACTTTGAGAATTTTAATCCAGGATCCTTAAAACAATAACAGGCGCTACGTGGTACATTAGGAATGAAGATATCCTCAAAGAACTGCTAGTACTGCTACTAAAAGAAGAGTGTTCTAAGCGGAAACGTAACTATATCCACTAGATAGATCTCTTGTTCATACAAGAAACTCATCTCCACTGTTTCGTAACGATTTTAATTCGATCAAATATATTATATATGCTGTGCTGTCAATTCCTTTTTGATTCTCTGAACATGTGTACGATTCTACCCTATGATTCTGGCTGAAACGATCCAAAAATGAACACTGGCACTTGCAGTAAAAGTCAATGGGGCAAAACCCCAGGGGTCACTTATGCAGTAGCATGGGCCAAGAGAATTCAGTTTTAAAGGCCAAAATCCATGCGATGGGAGCTATACTTTGGAGAAGAAATTGAGTGTGCCTCTGTTAACAGTCACATCTGCAATCGCTCTGATAGAAAAATTGCCTTAGCACAAAACGAAGCTAGTCTGAAAGCGCTTAACACTTCTAAATCGACTAACTTTAAATAATTATGGTCATCTTTTTTGGGTGCTAGGGTATTGTGGTTATCTTGAGAGCGGAGAGGTGGATGCACTCGCTAGGAAAGGAGCTCTCAACTTCCTTTTTGGATCAGAACCAGTCCAAATGTTACATTGGTGTTCCACAAAAAACATTGAATGGAAAACCCTCATGCCTTATAACTCTCTCTTGATCTCAACGACCAATATTATTATGCTATGAAGAAAAGAAACAGGATAGCATTTGTTACACCACTCCTAGGTGAACCAGCAGAAACTTCAGTCTTATCTCCAAAGAAAATTTTAAAATTCTTAAAGAATATCAGACTCACGGAGGATGTGTAATTTTGGGGTTTCTTACAATAGACCCAATAAAGGTCATATTCCTTAATCTAATCCACAATAAATATTCTATATTAGAGCAGTGAAATTACAAATATCGGTTTGCATTTCAAATAAATGCCAAGCTCTCATATTATGATCGTTCCTTTTATAAATGTCTTTGAATCACTAGAATTATACAATAGTAATTCGATAGTCCGACTTCTGTCAAATCCGATAATCCAGTAATCTGAAGGGTTACTTCCATAGAATTAGATATTCTGTAATCCGAATTAATTACAAGTATTATAAGATTTTGCAACTGTTTTGACTGCGAAAACTTACGAATGCAATAGCAAAAGATGTGGGTACTTTTCTCTGTTGTGCAAATAAGTCTGGAGATCATACATTTCGTATTGTGGTTGTGGGAAAACGAACAGGTTGCTTTTATTTAAGAGTGTTCCACTCATCGCAATGAACTTGCTTATAAAAATTATAAATCTTTCTTTTACCAACCGATGGATCATAACGTCATAAGAATAAATAAAATGTTGTATAAAGTCACTCCAATGTCATACTATAATTGAAGGGGGTTTAAGCTTACTACAAGGCACTGAATTCATTATAATTACAAATTATATAATAACAAGAGCACTGGCATCATTGGCATTCAGCTCCTTGGTATTTAAAGAAAAAATGGTAAATAATAATAAACAATATATACAAAAAACATTTTTGTAAATAAGTGATGTGTGTGATAAGATTAAAAATATTGGATTGCTAAGGAAGAGTAGAGCGTTTACGTTATCGAAGGATTTTTAATATTTAATACACACTCATATTTGCGTCAAACCAAGTTTGGGCAAGCAGTTCAGTTTCGGATAAAATTCCTGATTCAGGTGGCATTAGTAATAATACATCATGAAGATAGACTGTGGGTGGTAGATGTGGAGGTAGATCATTGGGTGGATTTTGCCGAAGTATAACATACTTGTTGATAAACAACGAAAGTAAACTGCGGCTATGGCGATTAAGAATATTTGCCATAAAAAGGGTTTGAGGACCACAGTGATCTGGGTGTTGGGGTTGATATATTTTACGTGCTCTTTAAGATGTCGTGGATATCTTCAACCATCTTTTCTGTTAAACGATTCATGCACCCATAAAACAAGACATCTGCCCAAACAGCTCTAGCCAGAACTCTTTGTTCATTTGCAAGTTCCGCGTACTGTGATGCCCAACTTTTCGCCAAAACACATGTGGAATCATTGCTCACTTTTTGTTTCTCATATGTCATTTGAAGGACTGTTTCCTCCTTCTCCTCATTGCTCACATCACTCTGTAAAACAAACACAAAAAAAAAAAAAAAATAAGAAAATATTTAACGAACTCTTGTATAACTCATTTACTCACCACACTTTCATCATCACTCATGTTTCTCATCGCCGTACTATGTACCTCTTGATCATGATCATGATCTTGATCCAAAAAGTGAAGCAAATCAAAATACCACAATTTGGACTGAAATATATCATCGCCACAAGAACTATATTGTTCGGCTTTTTTAATTTTTTTCAGCTCACGTTTGTAGTTTGTTCGGAAAGTATTTATTTTTCTGGTGACTTTTTCCTTGTTGGCCTCTGAATCAATTTCTTTTAATTTATCAACTAATTTTTCGTACGCAGCCATCTTTTCCACTCGGTTGCAGTAATTTTCGCACTTCACGTTCCACAAAACGGGCAAAGATTTATAGATTTCCAAGAATTCAGACCAAAATTCGTGATCGGCATTCCTTTTTACTTCGACGTGTTCTGGTGCCCAACAATTCGATTGAGCGGATGTGGCATCACTGCTCTCATCTAAATTCCCAGATGTCACCTCAAGAATTTCTTCTTCCTTCACTTTCAGTCGTTTTACTGGTGGCTCATTGCTCATATCGCTCTGTAAAAAAACAAATTAGAAAATATTTAACGAACACTTGTGTACTAACTGTATAGCTTACCACACTGTCGTCATCACTCATGGTGGTGTTCGCCTTACTTTGTTCCTCTTGATCTGTTAAAAAATGAAGCCGATCAAAATACCACAGAGTGGGTTGAAGCACATCATTGGCGCCAGAACCACATTTTCCGGCTTTTTTAATGTTTCTCTGCGCACGCCGGTAGCATGTTCGGAAAGTATTTATTTTTTTGCTGACTATTTCTCTGTTGGCCCATGGATCAATTTCTTTCAGTTTATCTACTAATTTGTCGTACGCAACTGCCCTTACCTCCCGGTTGTTGTAATTTTCATTCTTCACGTCCCACAACACGGGCAAATTTTTATACATTTCCAAGAATTCAGACCAAAACACTTTATGCGAATTCATTTTAATCAATCTTTCGACGAATGCAATGCAAAACCTTGATTATTTAATTTTTCATTGAATTTTCATTAATTTTTTTTTTTTTTTTTTTTATGCTTTTGTTTACATAAATTTTTATTTTGGTTATCTTCTTCTTGAATGGCATGGTTGGCACCCTTTGTCAAAATTTGATAGCTACACTCAGACTCATCCTCTCCTTGTCACGTTCCCCTGTACACATGTTACTACAAGAACACTAGGTACCAACAACTTGACCGTTTTCACCCTCGAAATTTGGATTTTGATGTCACAAAAATATTAGTGTAGTAAATGTTGAAAAAACGCATTTAGTGTTGAACATAACATGAAAAAGTATTGACCTGTACGTTTGTTGGCGCGAAATTTCGTTTTGTTCGCCAATGCAATTTCTCGGTTCGTTGTTGATATTCTAGCAAGTCAGAATAAGTTTCGTTACACACGACACAAACATATTTGCTTAATCAAACATTTTAATATTAAAGAGATTTACACCGGCAAACCAATTGCACAAATCTGGCAAACATGTTGTTTGTTGTGGACAACCTCCACAACATACTTTTGGTGCGTCCGTTTCGGAACAGAAAACGAAACGAAATTCACAATGTCAATTGTGAATAGTTTTGCTTTGCTTTTGCTCATCGCGTCCATTTAAATTCGTTGTTTACATAAATAATAAGTATTCAAAGTGTGAGTGCCACAATAAGCTCTAGAGGAAACTTGTAACACAATTTGTTGTTGGGTTTAGAAATAAAGAGAAATACCGCTTAAATTAAGCCTTTGTCCAGTCTAGTCTTTGGTTTGCTGCATGTTTGTAGCGGCTTCTGTCGACATTCTGTCGGAACAGAGAACCGCAGAATAATTTTTTTTTTCATTAAATGCAATGACTATACAGAATCCGTCGACAGCGTATGTTGCGTTTCGTGCGGGGCATATGTCAAAATTGTTAGGATACGGAGACACGATACGATCGTTTTCCTGTGAACCTTAATATGATATTACAGTTATGTATTGTTAATGATTGTCCAAATTTCACACTTTTCCGGTAGTTTTCCCGTTCTCAAGCAATACGCTTGAAAGAAGGACTTTTCATGTATTTATTCAGATTTTAATACTAAAAGTCAAAACTTCCCACTTTCCCGGTGGATTTTCCAAAACATTTTTTCTATATTCTTCTAATTGGCCTGTAACGAACATAACAAAAGAAATCAGCCAAACAGGACAAGCCCTTCTCAAGCAATACGCTTACAAATGAAAATATAATTTTCAATTTTAGTCACCTCAACTTTTTGAACGCCCCCTCCCCCATTGTTGACATAAGCGCCCACATACCATATTTTCAGAATATATAAATAACTCGGCGCTACGACTTTTGAGTAACGAGATATACTATTAAAAACAATGGCGACAATTTTCGTTAAATTCTGAAAGAGCGACATATTGTGACATATATACCCTTTTTAAAAACGTTTTCACGTTAAAAATTGTTGATTGAAATTACAATGAATGATTGGTAGAAATTGGTAAGTAATTGTGTAATTATCCGGGACCTTTGAGTCCTCTCGGTCCGTCAGCAGATCAACCGTCGCACATGCCGATATAATGATTGCTAAAGACCCATGTCAACAGCTACAAATACAATGAGGAGGAAGCTCAAGGGCCTTCACCCTGATAACCTTTGGGTACACGAAAGCCAAATAGGAGGTAGACTCAGCTTTAATAATAAAACACACCTTAAAAATAAAAAAAGGGATTTACTCGCTTCTTTTGTACTGATTTCTTGTCACGCTTAGCACGATGTTTTCCAAAAAAGTAACCCCTGAGTCATAGGTGTATTTGATATTTAGATGTTTTCATCAATCTTTTACTCATCTCCAATCTATTTGCAATTTTACAGCACTGGTATTTCTTCTTTATTAACACAGATTGGCAGAGCTGAAGCATCATATGTTTCTGTAATACTTTCGATACAAACAAATTCTATTTGTAGTCGGAATCGGTTTTTATTAATTACATACTCAGTGTATGTGTTTTTCTTTTTGTTTCAATAGAGGAAAGAACATTGTCAGATAAAAAACAGAACAAAACAACTTGGATTTGAAGAATAAACTGTTATTTAAGGCTAATAAACATTCAACTGGTTTTGTGAATCATCATCATGGGATCATTGGATAAGGCATGCATATCTGGATTTTTGTGTCGCCTTTGTTCGGAAATGCACAGGACCGTTATACATATATATGGGGATCAAGGCAAGCGACTTTGTCTTGTCGAGAAAATTAATGGTTATCTACCAATTACGGTAAGAAAACAAGTATTTCCCATAATATTTTAGTATTAAAAGTTGAGCAAGGATTTCAAGAAAGGATTACTCACTCCTTGGTAACCTTAATTTATTTACTCATCATGCCCACTAAGTGAAATCAAGTCAACTGAAGTGCATTAAAGTGTTTGGAAACAATTTTAATTAATTCACAAAATTTTGTTGTTTCGCAACTTTCTCGGAAAGTAAAAGTCAAGAAGGTTCTAACAAATAGTAAGTTTTTACCTGCAATTTTTTGGATCGAGTTCAGTCAAAGGAAAATGCAATCAATCTCTAAAAAAAACAAGGTTTATGCGTATGAAGAAAATTAGCGTATTTTCGATTGCACATAAAAACAAAGAAAACGCATTAACCTTCAGCTGTAGTACATGATGTGTTTTAATTATGTTTCCAATATTTTTTTCTGACCACTTCTTTTGATATGAACATATTAGATAACCTACACTGATAGTAAGGTCTAAACCACGTTTAATAAACGTCTAATTTTTAATTGTTTAGTTTTTATGACATTTAAGGGTTAAAGTTGACATGTTCACATGCGACCAAAAATCTTAGATGTGCTTAGCCAAGTGCATCAGATATTAGTTAATTAATTTCAAAGTTCAGAGACCTTTCTGATCTAGAAGGCATTACATTTAAGACAATGGCAATGGAAGCAATCACGTGCTAAATAATTAAGATATAGCCAAATACTCTTAACACATTTCCTAAGGCTATCTGATCGTTAGATAATTGTTAGGACTGAAAGTGGAATTTACACTCTTAACTTAAGAAAATCAAAAACATTTCACGGAATAATACTTAAGTTGTTTATGCACTTTGTAAACTTTCTTTCAAAATTCAAAACTAACAAATCTTTTACAGATTTCACCTACAGATCCCCTGCCGAAGACAATTTGCGAAACATGTTTACGTCGCGTGGAACAGCATTATTCGCTATTAATGAGACTTACAAGAATGAGACAGCAGCGTCAAGTAAAGCTGCAAGAAAAGTATAAGAAGCGTACAGTGAGTTAAACATAGCATTTTTGTTGTGTTTATTTTCTGATTCAAATTCTATTACTCAAAGGTTACATGTGATGTATCAA
Organism: Amiota communis; assembly: GCA_037043315.1. NCBI lineage: Eukaryota > Metazoa > Arthropoda > Insecta > Diptera > Drosophilidae > Amiota > Amiota communis. The sequence goes on from JBAMAV010000994.1 coordinate 17,635, forward strand.
GTCCAGAAGCTTCGGATGAGGATTCTGCTCTAGTAGGATCACAAGAACAATCATCACATAGACATAAAGAACCAAATGCTGTGACAACAACAACATCAACAGTTAATGCTGCAAGTCCTTCTTCTCCAGATGGACCAATTGCCAGCGGTAGTAGAAATAATGAAACAGAAAATTCTGCCACATCAAATACAACAGAATTGTTACAAATCATCATGGGTAGTAATATCAGAAACTAAACAAAACACGACTGCATTTTCATATTTGTATTAAGTAAAAATTATAATAATATTATCAAAATTATTGTGTAATAAATAACGAGATCTTAACACTTCTGTTAAATATATAAATGTGTTTTTACTACATACATACTTGCATAGATATGTATTGTATGTATCAATTTTTATTTGTTTAGATTTTCATCATAGATATACTGTATAAATATAGTATGTGTGTGATGTAAATTTTACAACTAAGGTGGGGATTTGTAAAGTGCAAAATTGACAGAATAAACACTAAAAATAATGAGATCAGATCAGATTAGATCAGCATGATATTTGTTATATTGCCATGTCTGATGATCTCAATGTGCATAAGGTGGTGTAGTGGGTGTAACTAATCTGAAACAAGAGTGAAAAATCTTCACAAAAAATTTAATATTGAATGGAATGAGCTTCTTAAAACTAGAGTGGATACATTTAAAACACGTATCCCGTCCATGTGTAACCAAATGCAAGTGTTTGATATAATACAAAGTTTGATTTGTAAAAATTGTTTGTTTTTTTGTAATTATTCAAGGCACTTATGGTCAATTACTCGTCATCTAATTATTGTTTTTTATCCATTCACTTGGCATAAATATCAGTATCAGAATCATTTCCAAAAAGTTCATTGGCAAGTTTCAGTGCTTCTTTGGACATTTTACCACAACCCGTGTCAAGTACAGCTTGATCTGCTAAATTCATTTTCAAAGGTAATAAAAAATTTCGATAGACATTAGTGCCTAATGTATATCCTTCGATGGCATCATATATAGCACGAAATAGAGGTTGTTTTTCTGAATGAAAATAACCGCGATTTCCGTGTATCAATTTAATTCCGTTATGGGAACTATTACAAATATTTAAGTACATACAATGATCTGGACGATAATTATATTCGCATGGCATTATGAAAAGGTTTTCCGGATGATAATAAAATAATATGTTGATAATATCCTGATCACCCCATGTTATTCTTAATTTATATTCCTTATAAATAGGTAAAACATGCTTTTCCCAACCAAAAGCACGCATGCGTGTTAAATTCATTAACATAACACCAGAATTTACACCGAGACGACCATAATACGGATGATGAGCGAATCTGTTGTACCAGCCAATATTTTCGTCTTCATGCTCCGGAGTCAATGCAGACATCTGGGTATCATTAAATTTTCCAAAGAAATGCCAAACATCAGAAACAGGAGATAGAAATATTATGTCTGTGTCCACATACAAAAGAGAATCAACATTGAGCAAGGACTGAAATAAAAGGCAATTTATTATTTAGCATTATTTTTTGTTTCATATACACATATAGAAAAATAACAACTCCAACCTTGGTATCAACCAAGTGTACTTACACTTCATATTGGTATGTTCATGATTTTTAAATTACATTAATTGATTCTATAAATTAAATAAATTACAAAACCTTTATATATTTATTATATACAGACTAAGGAAGGGCCGTAGCTCGTCACCTAGTGAGTACGTCTTCGATTGGGCTTATTGTAATAATCTATATCTAAGTTCTTTCTTCAGTAATTTGAATGTTTAAATTGGCAAATTTTTTCCGTTGGTTACACTGAGTTTAAATGATCGAGGGTGGTAGCAAGTATGAAGACTAGCTCACATAGGCTATTAATAGCCATGAACGGAAGAAGAACTATTCCCTTAGGTGGATGGTATTGAAAGAAAAGCACATACCGGAAAGGTTGTCATTAGGCAAGGAGTGGCTATGTAAATGCTATCACTGTCCCTTGCTACCCCAGACTGTAACTCTATCCAATGAACAAATTATTTATGCTAAAACGAAACAAACTTCAATTGTCTACTTAAAATGAAGGGACAAGATTGCATTTTAAAAATTTGTTTACCTACTGGTTATGTCTTCTAGTGATCGAATCAGGACAGCTGTGATCTGTACTTTGGAAAAAATACACAAAGAACCAAATATTATTTTGAATCTGGGAAGACTGGCTTCCCGGTGTAAAATCGGGCGGAAGGAAGGATTCACTGGTAGTCAGGGTGAAATAAACTTTATAAGGTGTTGACTAATACATTATTCTATGCTATACAATCACTGAACTCTCATACATAATATGTAGTTGACAGACTTCATTAAAATCACTATACTCACGGGTAGAAATAGTCGTTGCGATGCACAAGGCTTAAACAAAAACTTCCATTCATTTTCACTTTTGACGGGAAATTGTAAAGGAAATAATTCAAAATCAAATGTTTCAGGCAGAATTTGTTTCCAGTCTTCGAGCTTCTCTTTGAAGCTTTGCATTAAATTGTCCTCAGCGAAAATTAGAAAACGCAAGTGCTCCTGATAATGATTAAAAAGCAATGCAGACTTAATCATGACCAAAGTTTCCTGAAACCGTTGACTACATGCTACAACTGCAATGTGCAAAGGTTTACGTATAGCTCTGCAAAAACAAAAGTTTTTTAATTAAACAATTAGTTTAAGTAGGTGAACAAATATATACTAATATTTACTTGTAATGATTGTCGCTTTTGCTATAATGCTGTATTTCTTGAGATTCATTTATGATGTGTTGATGAAGGAGATACATAATAAGAGTTACAGCAATGAAGCTCAAAACTATCATCTTGAAATGGATTTGTACCTGAATAACATTACAATATCATATTCATATTAAATAATTTATTTATCCATCATTTGAATGAATGTTTTTGTTTACCATTTTCATAAGTTTTGGCCCATGTTTATCACTATTAATTGCCATTTTAATAGGAGTAAGAAGCCTTGCATGGTAAATTTTATGCACACTAAGAGTACAAGTAATAACACATGATGTTGATTTTTGTTAGTTTTATCGAATTGTTTATATGTATGTATGTTATATGAATTGTTTATAAAATTTAATGCAATTTGGTCAAGCGGTGTTTGCTAGGGGTGGTATGAACGACTTAATATAACACATAACTTAGGCGGCATACGCTGATGAAACGAAATTTGTAATGAAAGCTGCTGCGCTGTTTAATTAAATTGTTAGTACTTATATGAAATTCATCGTAAGTGCCCTAGACACCAACATAAAGCAGTTTTAATCGTTATTGTAGTGTTAGTGAATGTAGACAGTATCTAAATTTGATGAGGTATTCAATTATCTTGAGGATTTATTAGTTTAGATATTGAAATAAATTGTTATTAGGTCACTGGTGCAAGCAGAAGGGAAGATCCAAATGATGGTAGTGCTTAAGCCTGCGGCGCTGCTGACTGTTGTCCAGGAGTTGCACCGCGAGGACATTTACGTGACGCTCAAGTCGATGTTCGTTGTGGCGGCTATTATCGTCGTCGCAATGTTGAGGTCACGTTGTATGGCGTCGTTACGAACATAGAAGGTGGTACCTATTGTACTATAATGTGAAGAACCTTAGATTGTAACTTCTGTGTGATGTTAACGTTAGTGGCCGTAGTGGAGCCATAGGTCCAGATTGGCCTTAGAATCACTTATAGCGTTGTGAGAGCTACGATCTAGGCATGAGCAGCCAGTATAAAACATTGAGCCTTAAGGTTGAGGTGGCTCCGGCTGTTGAGCAAGTGCTTCCTCCAGTTGTGTGGTCTATTCAGAGTAAGCCCTAGGTATTTAACACAAGAGGCCGTGAGGAGCATGTGGTCATTAAGACTTACTATAGGGCAATTCCAAGTCAGAAGTGTGTATGTGACGTGGATCGTTTTATCGGTGTTAAAACTGTTCAACTAGGAGACCCCGAGAAAAATTTCTGCAGTGCCACCAAACAAATTAAAATAAAAGGCCTATCCTCGTCAGGGCCTCGACAACGCTATTTATTTTATTTTATTTTTTCCTTGTAGCTATATGCACGTTTCCTATATTTTTCAAATTTTTAATCGGTCCAAAAAATAGGGTTTCGGAAGTTTTACAAAATAGCCATTTTTTTAAAATTTTTAAATAAAAAGATCTCACCGTGGTCCAAAAAGTCAAGTTTCTATCGAAGTCTCACTACCTCCAGCTCTTGGTTTGTCTATAATCAATCCCATTTTTTACGAAATTACAGTTGAATTTTGTGTTTCCTTTTCATAAAATCATAGATCCAGACTATATGAAACATGAAGCAGATTTTAAAAAAAATCGGATATAACATATGAATTTATAATTATATTTGCTTTTTAAAGATTAGCTTCACAGGTCAGTAGCTCAAAATGAAAAAAGAGAGTGAACACTTGTCCTCACTTCTGATGTTATTTTTAAAAATCATGGTTAAAATAAACCGAAAGAAAAGTTTGTAGTGGCAACGTTATTTATATTAGAGATTGGACAGCAACTTATTTCATGAAAATATGGGCTTTAATTTTTTTATTTTTGTCATAGGGGCCGAACACTGTGCATCCCACTGAACATCGTTACGTAAATTATAAATGTTTATTTTTAACACCTAACTAACTGCAAATGAATTGAAGAAAACTGCAACAGCGAAAAACAAACAATCATTCCTAAAAGATTTTTTTATAAAGTTAAAAAATTTAATTAATGCATACGTACTTTTAAATTAAATGCTTTGATTTTTCATTGTAATTTGAGTTTTTCTTTAATAAATTTTTGTAGTGAGTATATTAAGAAAATCCGATAATATGAATGTTTCGATATTGCAATCGTTAGATGGGATTATCGAATTACTACTGTATACACTTTCAAAGGGAAAATAAAGAGAGCCACATCAAAATAAACTGCTCAAAGAACATACATAGGTGTACGATTATGGCTTAGATTACAACTTTCAAGTTCCAGAGATGATGTTCAGTATAGGGTTGTAACGGAACTTCGGATCTGCAGAATATCCGCATAAAATCGAACCTGCGCCTCTGCATTTTTTAACGGAGTTTTAGCGGATGTATATTTACATTTTGTCATTGCGTGCGACGTCACATTTTTCACTCCCTTATCACAATTTAAAAAAAAAAAATTAATTGAAGACATTATTTCAAGATTTCGTGGTCTTCCAAGCAATACATTGTATTCGTTTGCTACATATTCGGACCCAAGGTACAAATTAAAGAATTTGGATGAAGTGAAGCTGATGACGACGGGGACCTAGGATTGAGTTGCATCGAGTCGACGATGAACCATGAATAAGATAGAAATGACAGCAGTATGAACCTCATCATATCGTTGATAAATGAGTATATTACCCAAAACCGGCTTCCACCAAACGAAGACCCTTTAATATCGTGGTAATATAATAAAAAATGTCAAGATTTTTTCCCATCGTACGTGCTTATTTATCTTCGCCGCCAGGATCGGTTCCAAGCGAGCAACTATTAAGTGGAGTCGGCTTAGTTTTCGAACCATTGAGAAGGCGACAAAGCTGCAAAATTGTTGTTTACTAAGAATAATTTGCATCTTATCAATTTTGATTACCAATAGTTACTTATATACTACACTAGCTGCGGCCCCTTCGTGATGTTAGTGTGGGATTTTTGTAGTCATTCTTCATGAAGAAATACATATATATGCCAACTTTCATGCTGGTTGCTCAAACGTTGTTGGAGTGAAAAGCCGTTAAACATTTTTTCTCGTCCTATTTTATTTAAAACCGAATTTTTTTTTTTGTAAGCCCACCTCCGCCTCCATTCACATCCGCATCCGTGGAGGTCAAACTCTCGACTTCTGCATCCGCATCCGCCTCAGCTAAAATGACCTCCGTTACAGCCCTAAGTTCCGTTTCACGTCACAACTTTGTATTCACATTTAAAAATTGTAAAATAGGTCAAAAATTACATATTCAGAGTCAATTATGATGGTAAAAAATATATACCTATACGAGTACAATGCAAACGAAAATTCAGTTATATTTTATAACACATTTGAAGTATATGTATGGTTAAAAAAATGCCATTAAACTAATAATAATTTCATAATATATCAATTAATAGAATGTTTTTTTTTTTTATTTTAATAATAGAAGTCCTTGAAAGTGAAATTCATTTGTTCGACAAATACAAATAAATAAATGATGAAGTGATGAAGTTTAAGAAAACTTCAAAATGTATAACTTCATTGTTAGTATTATTTCATTATCAAGCATATTCACCTGCATGATTGCAGTAGCGGCAAATAAAGACAACAATGTATTATTCACGGTATTCACATTTCTCTTGTGCCCAATAATGGGAAACTGTGTTACTGAAAGTTGTTCGTGACAATTATATAAATGAATGGCTTACAAGAATAAAGTGAAGAAAAAAGTGCGTTAAGTGCCAACTAATACAATCAAAAAAACACATTTGCACGTAGTACAATGGGACATAGATATACAGATACGTATTATACTATTCAATGGTTAAAAAGTAAAATTCAATGATTCCACACAAATGAGTATATGCAGACGAACCTTTCAATACGTACTACTTGCGCTTATCCAAATCATTTTTTATATGTGAAAAGACTCGAATACAAATCAAGACTACGAACTTTTATAACGACGAATTCAAATTCCGATTCATTTATTTCAATTTTTGTCTTGGTTTTGATCGAACGTGTTTTAAAAGCTACTAGATACGTAAGCCCAACAATGTTGTCCCGAGTTATTTTACCGCTTGTTTTGTGCGCGACTTGTTTTTCGATTGCTCATTCCGAAGTGGGATTTTCACAGGATACTTACGTAAATGCACTTCAAGATTCACATCAAACTGATTTCGGTGTGTGCAATTTTAAATCAACATATTATATAATACCATAAAACCACAAGTTTAACAACAAATGATATTATTGAGAAATATGTATTATAAAAGTTGTGAATTCTATGTAAAATTATGTTTTTATTTAGAGCTGATCTTAAAATAATGCGAATTTTCAAAGATAATAATTGTGTAATCTGTATCTATCTATCTAACTTTAACGATGACTTGATGGAAAATCGTAGCTACATATATTGGATTAAAATAAAAATATAAGAGTGGTGAAATTCTTCATGCCTAATAGCTCTCGATAAAAAAGCAAGAGATACCGAGGCTAACTCGGGAAGGTATCAGTCTAAGGCTTTTTAAAAGGATATTTTAAAATTATTAAGCGCTTAAATAATATGCAGATAAGTCTTAACGATGTATGTAGATTTTGAAATGAAGAAGTGGAAATAACAGAACATGAGAATCCGATGTGTAGGCAACTATTACCTAGAACCAACAAAAATTGCAGACTTATATCGGAAGAGCTTTAATTATGGTGTTGTTTCCGTAGTGACGAGGTGACTAGCTCCCTCTCTTCTCTAATCTAATCTATAAGGATCTGTACCTGCACTTTTTATTCTTCAAAAAGGACTAATTCATTTATATACAATACTTCGTATTGAAGAAAGTATTGCATTTACTTTGATATCATTAGAAAAGAAAAGTGAACTTCGCAATAAAGAAAACTTTACAGTGGTAAAATCAAATTGGTGAAAGTCATATTTAATGACTCATGTGCTTATAAGGAAAGATATTGTCTTGTATCTATATCTTTAATAATCAATCGAATATAAAAATCAATAAATTGTCCATTGTCCATTTAAATCAAAGTTAATAAACCAAATAAAACATCCGATCGAGCAAACTACTTATGTCACTTGCTTCCTTTCGATATTGATAGCCTTACTTTGTTTTCCATAAACATTGGTATAATATGCAATGCAGTTGTGGAGAACGGCAAGTAACTTCAACATTGAGATACTCCAAACGTATCAATCTGTGATATTACGTACAATAGCAAGTGCTCATTGGTATGTGAGCAATTGCCACGGCCATAAAGACCTCAAAGTACTATTTGTTAAGGATAAAATAAAGAAAATGTCCGATAGGTACATCAACAAATTGCATAACCATTCCAACAATTTAGTAATAAGTCTGTGAGGAACCGATGTTAGATCTCCCACATAGATTCTATTTTAAGTTATTTGTATAGTTGTATATTGGTTGAGCTCGCTGTTGATTGTCTACAGACAGTAGGGTATGATTTTTTATGAAATATCCAATAAATCTAAACAAATTCTTGTCTCTTTTTGGTACCTACTAAGTACAAACATTTTGTTAACCTAAATAGAAAGTAATTGACTGCTTAATAATTTAAAATTTAATTTAAAATTTTTTGCTTATGTTATTTTTTTCTTATTATTTTGACTCTAATATTTTCTGTAGATAATAGCGGCGGAGGTTACCAATACTCTCCGCCCCCGAACAATAATTATTTACCACCGCCTACACCAGGATATCTTCCCAGCCCTGTCTATGGCCCACCTCCGCCAAATTTTTATAAGCCAGCTCCACCATTGCCCTATCATTCGCATGGTTCTTGGTTCTTGGAAAAGCTGAAAACAAAGATAAATCTCTTCACAATTGGCAAGATTATCTTGAAGCTTTTGATTTTCAAGAAAATCATTAAATTTATTGGTGTGATTTGCCTTCTATTATTTTTACCTAAATTAAAGCATATGTTCAAGGATGATACGTCAATGGAAGAGGATGGTATGGAAAGCAAACAAGTGGAAACTGCACAAGGTAAGCAAGATACATATTTATAAATGCTTAACCTGCATACGAGTCGTATAGTTTTTTTCTCTATGTTACGGATTGCTATGTACATTTACATTTATATCATCGTTAATATCGAAATTGATAATATTTTAATATTTCATTTATAAATTATAATTAATATATTTTTAGATATTTTGGAAAGGAGACTTGAAGAATTACATGATTTCATTGTTAAATCAATATCGGCCTTTGAGGAGGACAAATCATCATAATCTCCAATTTTTGGCTGTTAAACTTTAGGACATTCACTTTTGTATTGTTAAGAATTTTATTTATTGTTGTTTTAAATATAATTTATATACATTTAATAAACATATTTATTTGTATTTTCTATAAAACATGGACTTATTTAATGGATCACTTTTAATTATGAGGTTATATCCATTTTCGTCGTTATGCTGTGCAATTCATTGTGCAAGAAGTTATGAGGTTCCTAGTAGACATTACAAACAATAAACTAATGTAGAAGATAGTTATTCCGCATCTGATAAGATCTTTTTCAATGATCAATAAAAAAATTATATTGATAGATAAACTTTTTTTACGTTCTATATACTTCTTCCTTCACAGTATGGGCCTCTAAATAAGCAAAATGGGCTGGATGTCCACTACGACAAGAGCTCTGGCTAAGGTGTTAAGTTAGTTTTACTAGCAGTAAGAGCGGAATTTTGGAATGGAGATGTCTTCATTTCTGTTATAATATGGAGAGCATGTCATTGTGGATAGAGGTCTTTGTATAATTTCAGTATTATTCGCACTTGCATTGCCCCATAATTAGGAATTAGTTTAATAGTGGAGTTATACAATAAGATCACTCAAGACTCAGATCAGATCTTGAGTTGATTAGTCAATGGAAACTTGAGGAACTTTCAATGTTACTGGACAGTAGCGGTGCTAAACCAAATGTAGACGTCAGCGAGATTTGCTTTGCGAGCCCTCTTTCATTTCCCAGTCATAAAGAAAACGATAAATAGATTTGGACTAATGTATGAGTATATGAGTTTATTTGCTAATCAAAAGTTGACAAAAAATTACATAAACAATCACAATTGTGACCCAATTTTGTAACATATTTTTTTTTACAAACAATCAAGCTACTGCAACGCTTTTGAACCGATTGCCATAGTTCACTAATATTGTTCACACGTATTAAAATCTCGTACCACACGTGTATTGCAATAATAAACTCAAAAGTTTCGTTTAAGACTGCTTTACAGTTACTTAGAGTTTCGGAATCACCAGTTTTATTTTTCAAATCATTAACGTAACATCATAACATCATTAAGTTGTAAAAATACAACTTTTACTGATCCGATTCTACTCACTCATCGTGTTTCACACAGAGATTTTGAAGTCAATTTTAATTTAGTATTTACAAGATCCCAACGCTTGCTTGACTTTGAAAAGAGCATATATATTTTATTGATAAAGCCGAAAAATGTTGTGGCTATTTTTAAAGAGTTAGCTGTATTTATCAAAAGCAAATTCCAAGTGTGGCATCCACATGGCATGAAGAATTCTCTTGGATCGGATATCCGGCCGGAAATAGCCGATTGTTGTATCTTACCAGCGAACCTTTATAGGTGGCGAATTCGGGCCTTTTCGTTCATGAGCCAAGTTAGTGCTGCATTGTCTTATCAAAAACTATTAAGATCATACAAAGATGAACAAAAATATTTTGACGGTAGATTGTTGTTCAGAAAAAAAGGAGAAAAGCAAAAACTTATGATAATAACTGAGAATAACAGCAATATTAAAATAAAACCTCCTTTTTGATTATATCAAATTTTAAACTGTCATCACTATAAGAATAGGTCAGAAAAATGCAATGAAAAACACAGAGGAATTGAAAAAATTGAACGTCGTTTTTTTTAAATCCGTTATCCGGCCGGATACTTGTTTATTATCCGGTATCCAGCTGGATTTTAAATTATCCGTTTCATTTCTAGTATTAAGTATTCTAGTTCTGACACCTTTATTAATCCCGACCATATTGGCGCCGTTATCATATCCCTTTCCTCGACAGTTTTCGATATCTTGATCATTTTTTCAAGTTCTTGTAATATAGTATTTGTTATATACTGTCCAGTTTCTGTGACGCTAATAAACCCTTCAAAATGTTCTTCTATCTCTTCAATTGAGCAATTGCGAAATCTTAATATTATTGACATTTGTTCAACACGGCTCACATCCCTGGTGCAATCGAGCAAGAAGGCAAGTACTTGGTTGAGGGTGCCCCCGTAGTGTCAGAGCATAGGAAACGTACCCATACTACGTGACCCGTTTCGGGGGGAGGGTGGAGTCTTAGGTTTTCGTCACGTAGTCAATATCTTTTACAGAAATCTCGGGATTTTTTGAGCTATATTCAAATATGGCTTAGTGTTTAGCGCTTTTTAATCCTTAAACGGTTTTTGACTTTGAGCTGATTTTAAAAGTAGAAAGAATTGAACAACAGCAATGAGATTCCAGGTTGCCTCCAATCAACCAATTTTGAAAACCTATAGGATTTATATAGAATATCGATGGAAATTATTTAGTGTTATGTATCTGTGTGTGTCTGCATGTATAGTGTATGCCATTTTTAATGTATGTTAAGGTAAATTGGGGTGGAAAAAAGGCAGAAATCTGCAGCCAAAAACGTAGAAAGATCGGAAAGATGGTACTCGATGGAACAAAAATGAGCCATCTCTTCAACTGGTGGTCCAACTATTTCTTCTTCTATGCCAAATGAAACCTTCAAAAAACTAATCACACAACAAATGGCCATTATTGTTGTGAAGGAGACCAATAGGAAAGGCACAGAAGATGCAAATATGCTTGTTGATGAGGGAGAAGAAAGACAACCATCAACAGCAAGCCAAATTGTAAAAAATGGGTTACGTGTACGTTCCCATATTTGTATAATAATTTGAAAAGGACATTACTGCCGCTATTAATAAGGTTAGTGATTCTCAATGAAGTTGAAAATTATAGATTTTGTAAGGCTACATCAATGTTTCACAAAAGTTATGACAATACTTTTGCGAGGCCCCTTCAGGTGCAAGGCACTTAGCGCCGCCAATGTTACTGGAGAACAAGTCTTGCGATGCAATGTAAATTTTATATTTCTGATAAGTGACTTGCATCCGCCATTTAGATAACCACTCTTAAATAATTTAAATATGATTGTGCAGGTCTGACAGCATTTTAATCCAATCTTTTCCAAAAAATACAACATACTGAACATATGTCTATTGGTGTTCAGATATGTTTATCCACTATTGGGTGTATTGAACCTGAGATCTTCTGAGGTATTTTCGGATATAGTATTGTATATATGAAAAAAAAACGATAACTTTTTCAAGTTTATATAGATATCTATTCTATATTAATGTAAGTATGTATTTGTTTCACAAGTTACTAGTTTCTACTGCATTAATATAAACACCATACATGTTAATAGAAACTATGATTTACCTTCTACTTAGAAGTCTTTCTATTCGGAATTTAACAATCTAAAAATATTTTTATTTTCTGTATAATAATATAAACATTCAAAAGATTGGATTGTTCCCTTTAGAAATTAAAAATATTTAAGTAAATTAAAATGATTTATTTTTAAGTTTTTTCACAAAATCCTTAGCTTGTTTGTCCCCTTGTCTATATTCTAGGGCCCGTAATGTTTCTGAATCTGAAATTAATAATTTCAATGTAAGTTTCATAGAAATCACATTATAATCGAAAGTAGGATAATCTTTAAAACCTGTACCAACCTGTATATTCTGGCCTTGATAATTCCATATGAATTTGTTCGTTTTCGGATGCCATTAAATCAGCAAATGTTATATAACATTCTGCAATATATTGATTTGTCATTCCGAATAAATCCTTGTCTTTGATGCTGAACAATATAAGACTGTTTTGCTTAGAACGTTGTTCTTCGGTGAGGTTACTAAAGATAAAGAAAATTACATCATACTTTTGAAATTTCAAAAGATTTAAAAAATATCTTACATTGTAAACTGTTCATCATATAGGGGATAGCGAGTTTTATGCTGGGCGGATGTTTTAACTGGTGTGACGCCATTAAATCTATTTGTTGGTAAGAAATGAGCTTTCACAAAAGGATCACAAGAACCATTATTATCCATTGGTACTAAGTTTCGGGCATTCAATATTTTCAACTGTAATTAAAGAAATACTTAAGAATTTAAGTTGACCAATTAGTAATTAGTTTAGATGTTTATACCGCTAAGCCTGAAGATGTAAACTGTACTTGAATTGTCAGTTGACCATAAGCAGACTGTGAGCACTCCTTCTGAGCTCCCAATCTCTCCAAATAATACTGATGAATGAGATCTGCTGTCTCAAATGCATGCAAGTCCAATATTTTTTCAATTTCAGACAATACTTCTACGTCTGAAGTTACAAGATTGCCTACTTTAAAGCAGGATATCATAACGCGTAGCGTGTGTCTTAAGTTTTGAAAGAATGCTGGGGGACGCCGTTTCTAAAAATACATTTATATTATTATTGTTATTGCTATTTAGCAAATGTGGAATTACTTACATCGAGATTCGATTGTATTAGATCATACATAATAACAGATAATTCAGTCCAAATTGCATCCAATATTCTATTGAAATTAACTTCATTTAATGCTTCATACAGGGTGCCCAGAGAGCTCTCCAAATACATCATCAATTTTTCCATAGAGTTTGAGTCTTCATGTAGAACCTCTGCTCCTTCTGCAAGGAATCGCCGAATAGGCGGTGACATTTTTCGTGCAACAATCTCAATAAGTTCTACAATTTGGTTGCGCTCAGTATCTAAGGCATTGTCTATAACATTTTTTATTGTAGCAGCACAACGTTCAGCTTCCAAGGTTGTTCGATATTCGCCAAGTTTTCTTATGACATCATCAGTTCCAAGTTCCTGAAAATTAAAAAAAAAAATTTAAATTTTTATTGTATTGATTTTGTGGATTAAAAAAGAAATTCAGTACCTTTATAAATGCTGGCAAACTTTGTCTAATGTAATCAATATTATTTATTGCCAAACACCACTCAGTAGAGACACTAAATAGATCACTTCTGTCACTTGTTAGACTTTCCACACGACGTGACATTCTTTGAGCATAAAAAACACAGCATCGACAAATGTCCTAAAAAAATAAAAAATTGGTTTTATAAAGATTTACATACTATGTTTTGGATTTCACTCTTACATTAACAATTTTTGCCACAAATGTATAGGAACCTTCCACTTCTGGCCAGTCTAGTTGTTGCCAAAAGATTTTTATTTGATAAAATATTGCCAAGGTATCAACAGCAGAAGAACTGTATTTAACAGTCTCATCAACTGCCTTTAGTTGATCTAGATCAATAGCTTTTTCGATACGATTGAGAGCTTTTATAATCGAAATATCAAGCCAATGCGTCACTCCACGCTCAAACCATTGATGAAAGTCTGATAATTCAAGTCTGTCATTTGGACAAAGTGATTTGCCTGTCAATTTAAAAGATCAAAATGGATATGTATGTAGATATGCATATATGATTTGGTTTATAAATTTATAATTACCAAGTGTAATATATCGTTTTAGTACCAAATATAATTCAAAAAGTGTTGTTCCCATATTTACATTGTCAATATTGGGTAGATATTCAAACTGATCATCTGGTACATCCAGTCTTTTAATATTTGCGCAAACTTCTTCTACAATTGCTTTTGTAATTTCGGTTAGTTTTTTATCGTAGAATTGAAATAATATAGCAGAAAAGTTCATACGGATTTTACTACAGTTATAGGAATAAAAAGTGTTAAAATTATATCTCTACCAAATGTTAGGAGAACTTACTAATAGAATACTTTGTCAAAATACTCCATAGCGCGTTGAAGATCGGAGCGCACCATTTGTATTAACTTGATAAGATATTGAAGCTTATCTTCATCCGATTCTTCTCCCTTAATGCCTTTGCTTCCTTCAACAATGTGCTCCAGCCACTCTTGACTACCAATATTAATGGCTTCAATCATAACGACATCAATGCTTAAATCGGAATCCTCACTTCTTTCCAGCCAACCATAAACATTTTTAGGAAAAATATCAGCACCGGGAGGCAATTCAATTGTCTTAAGTTTTGCCAAAATATCTAAAACATCATTCAGAGTCTTTACAATATGTTTATCACTGACATGTTTTGAACGTAGTTTACGAAGCACTGAAAAACATGAAGGCAGTATACGTCTAGCACCTTCCCAAAAGGTCTTTACTTCTTCACTATCGATGGGATAGTTGGACAGAACTGGTATCACCACTTCTAGTATCGAGTTGAATAGAACGAAACTAAGTTTGTGGGTTTCATGAATGGTACTATAGGCATGCCATTGGCTAAGGGCACAGTCGACATTCGAAAGACCACTTTGAACAGCATGCTGGGAACGTATAGCTTCAGCCTTAGCACCAAATTTTCCACACCACCAGTAGTTTGCAACTTGAGATGTTTCTAGCTCATGCATTAATAACAATTTCAATAAATGTCTGTGTTCTTGAACTGCAACATTTTTATTTTTTTCTGCACTTAAAGCCAGATTCACTAAAATCGATCCACGACTTTTTGTTTTATTGCCCTTTTCTAAGTTATACCAAACTGTAAGACCAGAAACTGGAATTGACTGAAAATAATTACAAAAAAAGCAGTTTCACTTAAGATACTCTTAAAGATTTAACTATCTAATGAAAAATCAAACCTTTAGTGTAATTGCTGCACGACCAATCAATTCATTGTCATGTTTACCGGAAGATGCCGTCACAGCGATTTCTTTCATTAATTTCCGTAATCCTTTTACACCTTTGATGTCTAAGAACTTGTTAACTTTCTCTTTAACTGTTTCTGCAGCATCAAAATCCCTAAAACCAATTTCATGAATTATAAAGTTTCGCTCATTAAATTAAGAAATACTTACCACACTTCGATTACAAGTACTTCTTGTCGTGGACTATCAATAATAGGTCTGAAAAGTGATTGTTTTAATAACATTATAGTAGTGGTAGTCTTCATAAATATTGGGAATTACTTACAATGAAAAATGTTCTTCCCAAATTGGATTTAATGTTCCTGGCTTTACAGATGAGTTGTATCGATGCGATCCATTCGATTCCAGATATAAAGTTACAAAAGGATCGGATAGACCATTTGAATCTTTTGGTAAAAGATTTTCAGCCTTTATAATTTCAACATTTAATCTAATATTCGGAGGTTCTTTTTGTTGTGCGCCTTCCAAAATCTCTTCGTGTTTCGAATTTGGAATCTTAAATGCTTCTTGTGCGAAATCAATTAAAGTTTCTGTGCACACATCATTTGTTTCGCAGCCTATATTATTGCAAATTTCAAACAGTACTTCCTCATAAAGGTCTTCAACCTTAAAAAAATGCAATAATAAAAAATAGAATTCATTTGGTATTGGAGCATGTCTAACAAACAATACAAAAATTTAAATAATTTTCCTATAACCTAAATAAGAAACAATTTATAAGTGTTTTCGTAAAATTCAATCTAATTACGTACTTACATGGTACATGGAACATTTTAGACATAAGTCCTTCATTTTTTATGTTTAGTACTTTTGTTTAGCATTGAGTAAATATTTACTTTGAAAAATTTTGTAAACTATAAATTCCGTTTAAGACTTTAAGTACAAATATATTTCTTTTGATGTTATATACTCAACCCAATGAACATGGTTCCTAATAAACTTTAGATAGAAAATATTACATTTCTATACAACCTAGACTTATTGGGTCGTCAGCTAGGTAATATGTACTCTAATTTGTTTTGGTAATATATATCTATTGTATTATTTTTGGATGAATTCATTGTATTCAAAATATTCTACTACATAACTTAATACAGATTACATAGTGGCGCCTAATAGCTTTGAGAGCGATTTCAAGATAAAACTTCCTACCAGGATAGAATGGAAAGAAAACCGTTTTCAGAGTGACTATGACATACCAATATTTACGGATGGGTCAAAGATTGAATGTGGTGTAGGTGCAGGGGTGCACTCACCACAAATAAACTTCGACCACTCTTTCCGGCTACCTGATGAGGCCACAGACTTTTAGGCAGAGGTCCTAGCTATTAGAGAGGCATGTCGGCTGGCAGAAAATAACGTACCAGAAGGTCGTAAGATAGCTTTCTTCGTTGATAGTCAGGCGGCACTCAAAGCACTGCAATGGAACATGAGATGGTTGACAAACTAGCTCATTTTGATATATCGTTCGCGGAACAGGTCTGGATCCCATAGCGGTCATCAAGAGGAGCTGCATTTCCATCAGCAGGCAAACAGACGGTAGAAAGATCTTGAATCTTGCAGAGTGGCACGTGCTACCTGGCCGAATTACAACGAAAATAGGTCACTTAGACTCATTAATAGAAGACGCTCAGATACCGCAAGTCTCACAGCAGTTTTTACTGGTCACTGGTGTGTAGGGACTCACGCAGAGAGACTGGGTATTCTGTTCAGAAGACAATGTAGAAGCTGTGGAAACGTTGAGGAAGAGGAGTCATTCACCCACTTTCTATGTCAATGCCCAGCACTGGCAAATACATCATCGACAGCCTCTCAAGGCAGTTCAGTCACATGTCCGGGTGATCTTCTAAAATACCTAAATTCGACGGGTTGGATTTAGTAATACTGATTGCGTTCGGCAAGGAAGTGGTTTCAAAACGGCACTCTAGTCGTAATTGTGGCTCGTAGTGGACTATACGAGTCAACCACGGTAACCAACCAACCATGTAGAAGATTTCACTTTAAAACCTTGCTCCTTAACTTTAAGATAAAATAGATCCTAACAATTTAGCAACCGGGGTATTTCAACTGAATGTTATCGCTTCCAGTAATCAGAGAATTCCGACATTAATGACACTCAAACACAAATACTTGTTTTAAAAAAAGAAATAACACTTGTAACAATTTTTTTTAGCAATTGACAAGTTCCAACTGGAGGATACCATTTCCAGTACAAAATTAATCATCAAACTTGACACTCAAACAGAAATATGTACATAATTATTGGGAAAACTTAGTTACATTTACCAAAGCACTGGCAATATATCGCACTTTTAATTAAAATTTAATATTTTTATTCTTGTCTTTCCTCGATAATAACCAAGAAATTTGTATTATAGGGTTTAATATTCAATTATCACTTACTGTCATCGAATGACACAAATCTTTAGCGTGTGATTCAATTAAATGCTTGTGAACGCCACGGAAGTGATTACTTGCAATACTTCCATTCCGGGTAAGGATTTTCTTGCGACGCTCAGGTGCGTCGGTAAGCGATAAGGTTGATGGAACATTACGAACAGGTCGGTGTTCATGGCCGGCGGTTCTGTTTAAACTTAGATATTTGACATTTCGCTCGGAAGAATTCCTCTGATACGGGAGAATGCGAGGTAGGGATAGCAGACTCATTTTTATACTACTTATATACGTATATTTGACTTCTTAGAGATGTTTTTTTTTAATGAATATGCCACCTCTGCGATTCAATACGTATGAATGACGATGATTATACAATAAATTCACATGCCAACCGATATTTGACGTAGGATATTGTATTGAGATGAAGTATCTGTCAGAATTTGTAAATGCACTTTTCCAAGTTATTATATTGTAGTATTATTGAATCGATGAAGGTTGGTACGCGGTACGCGTCTATCTGCGACAATCAAATTTCTTGACGTTGACCGTGAGCTGATTTGCTTTGGTACGAGTTCAATTCGATTCTGTGCGAGCATCTAACTTAGATGAGCGAAAATTTGTGTTTTCATCAGCAGAAAAACACATACTTCTATTTTTAGAAATCAAAAGAAAAAGCTCAAATTGTTAATGAAAAATCTCATTTTCTAGAGTACGTTAAGCTCCTCTAAAAAAATTAAATGCAAAGTATTCATTCAATTTGTTTGTTCGTTCGTTTTTTATTTTTTTGGTTCACTTGTTTGGATTGTAGTCGTAAATAATCAAGTCTATAAATTTTTATTAACAATTTTTTGCAGACGCCTTTTGTATGCATACATATGTATCTAAGTACATATCTACATACATGCACGTATAATACTATGTAGTGCTATTTATGTAAATACACGTGTTGGTCTATTACCTGTTCAATTTTTCAATTTAGAAATTATAAACAAAAGATAACAGTTCATACAAATTAAACATTAAACAGAACTGAGATTTTTTTGGGTTGAAAATTTACATATGAGAATTGAATTTAGATGAAGAAAAATATTGTTTTGGTGTTGTTACTACTTATTTGATCAAAATATATTGATACAAAAAAAATATATATATTCAGCAATATATTCTATACTAATTTTTATCTTATTCGTTAGAAGTTTGGTTATCCAAATTAAATTTCCGCTCAGAAAGGAGTTGTGTTCAAAAGTTGTATATCTTAATGCAAATGATATACCATAGTATCTCAACGTTGTAGTTCTGTAACACATCTTAAAGCAAAAATGATTAAACTTACACTAAAACAAAGACACTATTAAACAATATACTAGACTAAACAACTCGAAATTGTGTCCTCTCATATAATTGATATAATAGGAATCCCGAGAGAGTAAAACTGGAACAGTTTTCTATGGTTTCCAATAACAAAATCGAATAATTGTATCGACTGCTTGGAATAAAATCAGAGTTGAGTATAGAAAAGAAAACTCTTCTTTTGAAATAATGCCGAAACCGGTCTGGACATAAGCCATGCAACTTTGGGTCACTACAAGCAACTCAAATATGAAATAATACAAGGGTATTAAAACAAATTGTTGTGAAAATGCACCTTGGTATGTTAGCAATCTTAGCATACAATATGTATTGTACATCAAGAGGTCAACATAGCTTTCATCAGGAGAGAAATATTCAGGATGACGAAGACTGAGTAGCCATTAAAATTAACTAACTACAAACAACGGGAATTACACTGTCAGGCAGTTGAAAACTTCTCACATCCTAGACTTATCAACTATATTTTACAATTGTGATATTTAAATATCTAATAGTTGGAATCACTGGAGCTGATTTCATATCTTAAATCTTATGTATACTAATAGAAAGAGGTAATGCTTGTTTGGATGTTAGAGGTAATCTTCGAAACTACACATCCGAGTTTAAAAATACTTTCACCAGTAGAATGCTACGTTGTTACTGAGTGTCATGGGCTATATCTATAAAAATAAAGTACGTAAAGAAATATCCGGGCCAGGTGCCAAAAAAAAAAAAAATACAAAACTGTATAGTGCCATTCAAACTGTGCTCACAGCTGATACTCAAACTGTGTTCTTGGTTGAAACTCAAACTGTAACAGAGAGATTACAGTGAAGCTAAGAAAGGAAGTCTATCTGGCATTTGTCGCCGTTCGTTTGAATGCACCCCTTCGTGGCTGGGTCGAGTAAGTACGCTAGTAGTATAGTATATATGTTTACTTTATCTTAAATCTATAACTATATATATTTGATATTTACTTACATTTAATCCCATTGCCTTTTCAAAAAGTTCCTCTTTTCTATCATCATAATCTTGAATCTCTTGTGGAGCACGTTCTACAGCAAAAACATCAAGACTTTCACAATCAGTTTCCTTGCTTATATCCAAGCCACTATCTGTGCTAGTTTCGTACACCAAGTCTGTTTGGACATCGCCAACATCACCTTCCACCACTTCTTCATCCTCTTGAAAAGGAGCCAAAGATGTTTTCAAAATGTTCTCATCCAGTTGTGATCTTTGACGCAACAAAGAGCCAAATTTTTCAAAAAATCCATCATCAGCATCTTGTAATCTTGAATAAAAATGAAGGAATAAATATTGAAATCATTTATTGAGTTGTTGATGGCCATGTGCTTATAGGACACCCTAGGCGTGACAATTTTTATTAATGAAAAAGCTGATTGACATTATAAGAGCAAATTATTCATTTGAGTGTTAAAGAGAGCAATGTCTATCAGAGACAAATCAACAAGCGCTAATTTTCTTATCATTTTAAACTGAACCTCAAAGATGGTCGCTAGATTATTGATTGATATGACACATCTGATTGTTGTGTATTTCACACCAGTGTGAGCGCATTGTGGAGCATTGGAAATCACATAAAGTATACTCGTGTATTGATTTGATCAACATTGTGAGAGTAATTGATCTAGTCATATGTGCCCGCATGTCTATCAAAATGCGTGTCCTCATTTTCAAAGTAGAGTATATTAGTATATTGCAAAAAGTTTTCTATCTGGTTAACTCTAAAAGTATGTAAGCTTTGATAAGACCAAAGTTAGTGATCTAACTTGTTTCTATAATTGTAAATTACACAACAATACCAATCATATTCAGATGTAATTATAGTTTTCCTATATCTGCCATATTCTCTGACATCCGGCAATGCTTGTTCACAGTATCATTAGTATTCGTTTATGACTTATCGACTCTATTTACTTTGTAAACATAATTGCTTCTAAAAGTTATTCAATAAAAAAATCAGTTGTATTGACCAAAACAGCAAACGTTTTTTAAGGTCAATAACGATCTAAAATAGAAACTTAATCGAATGAAGTATAATACATAATTTGCTTTGTTTGCCTATTTACAATACAAAAAATTAAGATTTTTTAATACTAAGTATACACATATAACTGGAATAACTATTGTATATGAAGTTTATGCTTATAAACACAGCATTTCATTGGAAAAAACAAACCGTAGTAAACCTGTCTGAATAAAAAACTCGATAAATTAACTTCGTGGTTCTTCAATTTCAAAGATGTACAATGTCTTATAGGCAAAGAATTTCATGTGCGCTTTAAAATAAAACATTCAACATGAGAGCCATTCCATTATGCCTCGGAGTGGTACAGAGTCGGACCCACACATCTCATTTCTGTTACTATGACCAAATTTTAATACAAAGATATGTATAATGGAGAAAACAATGTTAGCATATGATCCAGTATGTATGCCTTTAATATGGACTTTCCAGTAGAATAGATCATAACCATATTTTAAGGTTGGTCAAGAATTGGTTTCAAAACAAGCCTATGAGCTTTCTAAGCTGACCAAGTCATTCATTGGACTCATCAAAAAGCTATGAGGAATTTTAAAGTAAAGTTTAGATATGAAATTATTTCAAAATAAAAGATCAATTATGGGATTTTGTGCAAAAAACTTAGTATATTATTTTAAGATTTGGAAATATTGTTGTAAGTTTCATTACTTCATTCATATTTGTTTTATTGGTAAATTTTTGTTTTTGCCCTACTCTGTGCTACTCTTAGGTGGAAATCCTCAATCCCAACAACTACAGTAAAAACTCCATTTCAACTGCATATCAGTGAAACGAAATTGTTTAAGAGTTGAGATAAAAAAAAACTTCTCTCGAAAAGTTATCATCACCAATTAAAAAAGTACATAAACTGGGAATCCCTTCCTTTAATGCTGTCAACAACACATCTTAACACAGAGATGCTGTTGCAAAGCTGACTCAGACAACAGAAGGGAATCACCGATTTACACTCAATTTTTGTACGCGATAAGATAAGAAGAAACATCATTAAACGAAAGGCAAAGTATAAAATCATCAGCATCAGACCACACAAGAATGTAAGATGGAGAGAGGATGATCATTTATAAACAAATCGAAAAGAAATGGACTTAGATGAGTGCCTCGAGGAACTCCGGATGTAACATGGACAGTTTCAGATATAGAAAGCCTAAACATCACTCTTTGAGATCAGTTTTCAAAGTAGGATTTAATCCAACTTAAAAGATTTAATATTCAATTTATTTTATTTATCAGTATAAATGACATCAGTTTGTGATCTATTAATAAAACCGCTAGGAAGTAGCGAAGTACATTCAATGAGATTAGTAGTTTCAGATCTACTTTTAACAAATCCATGCTGTGATGGAGATATAACGGACTTACAAAAATGTTGTTAATTCGATATGATGATGATGATAGCTGACAATTTAGATATGCCCCTTTAGTTTGAGATGTTCGACTTATTACTTTTTTTGCGAAAATGACGCCACCTGGAGCGATAAGTTCAATTGCTTCAATAGAGGTTTGCACAGGGAACTTGCACCCTGAATAAGGGCACAACTAGGGACATTATCCGGGGTTCTGAAATTATTAATTGTGTGATCATGAAAAGGGTACGAGAACAGTAATGTCCATAGAGCAAGCCAATGAGAATAGAATTTTCATATCCAAACCTTTGTTCAATAATCACACCACTATGCCAAGAGTGTCTTTAATCTTACGAACTGTTAATAACCGACTCTCTGAGAGCGTGTCATGGACATTATCGATGATTTCTGGCATAAGAGTCGATCACAACTGATTTAAAATCATTTATTCAAAGTAAATAGTAGCAAATGATGATGCATACATAAAGTATGTACATAGAGTAGTATTATAAATAACTTGGTTTCAAATTATTACACATTTAAACCTTTCAAATTAAGTTATTTTTTTATGTACGTAACTATTGTATTGAAATTAGTTTTTTTTTTTTTTTTTTTTTATTACATATGTACATATATAGGAAAACATTAACAGCAGAATCCGCCTTAAAATATTGGTTTGATTTAGTGAACAGTGATGAGTCCGTCACAGACGCTTATGGTAATGCTATAATATTATCATGAGTATTTTATTTTCATACTCTCCTTGTGAGGAGATCATTAGGGTGTAATCCTGAAGTTATTTTTTAATGTACGTAACTATTGTATTGAAATTAGTTTAGTAAGAAAAAAATATGTAAAGATTGTTTACTTTAAATGTCTTTAGAAATTCCATTTAAGCGTTAACAGGAACCAAATCACAATTTGAATGAAATGAAAATGCCCTCTGTTGGACTTCTAAGGACCTTTTAACCCATCCTCGATTAATATTTAAGTTTTGTTTACATGAAATGGCTCATTTCTTTTAATAGACAAAATTCTTAAGACAATAGAAATATTCAACCTTGATTGAATTGTATTTTACACTGTACATATTGTAATTAATTATCTTTATAAAATATATTTATATTTTAATTTTATTATTTATAGCCACTTCCGTAACTATTATAATTAAATATTAGTATATAGTAAATGAGTTGCTATTTGTAGATTTTACTATATAAGCACAGAATGTTAACACATACCCTGAACCACTACCGCATATAACACTCGGAATGTAGTTATAATGGGATTTAATTTCCTTTAAAAATTTCCGAAACTTCATTTCATTGACATTTTGTTGAAAATTATAAAAAGGTTTAATTATTTATTGTAAGAAACTCAGATATAATATCTAACAATATTTTAATATTAAAACACTTTACAAAGTAAACAATAATAACTTTTTAGCGTTGTCATAGATACGAAACAAAACAACATAGTACAATATTCTATACAACCGAATGAAAATTGACAAAAATAAACGAATTTAAGCTCAACAGATACTTCGTTCGAGTCGTTCAAAGTATGTAACTAACTAACTTACCAACAAGAACTTCTATGGTCAAAACCCCAAAAGCCAAGCCGAAGCCACTAACTTCATAGTTCGCTGACTTCACGCTCCACGGATTTGAGTCTTATACAATACAATAGTGTGTGTACCTGCATAAGCACATACATACATTCACTCATACAGGGACAGGTCGACAAAATAACTTACTAGTATATACATATGTATGTAAGTATATAAATAACCCCCGACTTCAACTTACATTTTTAATATGATGACTCCAGTTCAGCTATTGTTTAAATGAACTCATTCTGAACTTTAAAAAAAAATAAAAGAGTAAAGTAGACATGTGTATGTATGGATGGGGCAGTTTAAATAACACTCACGGTACATTTGTATTTTGTTTTTTTTTTAGGGGGTTTTGCTCTTCACGTTTCCTCTGTAGTTTGGTATAAAGTGTTTTTGTGCTTTGAGTATGCGTTTTGGTGCATTTGGTATTCAAGCAATCAACTTGATATAATTTTGTGTAACAGGAGTCGTGATGAATTTTCAACAACAAAAACTAACACACCATGACACATCGTGAAACCTATATTCATTTATATCTTATATACAAATTTATGTATAGGAAATATATACTTATATTTATGTAACTTGGATGCGAAAACTTAGACACAGATACATACATGATATGTATAATAAATTATCATGATGCTTAACTATAATATTTCATTATGTTGCAACAAACATTTCTATGTCATGAACCCTAAAAATTTGTTTAAATAAATAAAAAAAAACACACATTAACAAAGGGGATATACAAAGTAATTATATACATACTCACATGTCTTTATGTCTTTATACTTAGTAATATTGTAAATAAAAAGACAAAAAAAAATATTCTTCGCTTTCTTTAAAATATTTAATTGATTTTTTAACTTTTTTGTCCTCATTGAATGTGACATGCTTAAAAACCGCTTTTTAAATTATAATGGAGCTTTCTCTTTATATTCATATTTTAATTGGAACCTTTAAAAATGCATTCAATATTGTTATTTCTTAAGCTAAATAAATACATACACAGTATGTGTATATCAGATCAGTTCTTGTTGCAATGTTAATGACTTTTGTTTGGTCGAAACAAGTCTTCTATATACTTTTAAATGAATGCTTCGTTGCAGATTGATTTCCTTTATATATTTTCCACATTATTTGTTTTTGTTGTTGATATTCGCAGGGCACGTTTGATTTAGCAGAATGCTTCTTCTCAAATTTGATTATTTAATTTTAATTTATTTTTAGATATTTTTGTATTTTTTTTTATATCAATCACGGATCATGTGAGCCATAACACTACCCTACTTAGAGATGTAAAAATGACTACAGTCTTTAAGGAATTCAATTTATTTCGGTTATAACGTATTATTAAAAAAGTTAACTGCTTTATTAGAATTTTGAAACTTTCGCTTGAATATTGAAAACAAAATGTATGTCTTCAGATCGGTCTTTCAAGCTATTATCTTCTATGGGACTCCCAGTTTTTGGTCAAATATAGCTTGAAGGCATGTAATCTAAGTACAGATTCTACAAAACATTTATTTTTTTTTTCGCTTATATTTTTTAACATCAAATCAACCAAAAGGTTTTTAAACATTAGTATCATTTTTAAGAAATAATCACGTGAGCTTAAAGGAAGTGGTGTTTACGAAACAAATTGCTAAATATGATTTTTAAGCTATCATAGCTCCACTCCACCACCGACTTGCATAGACCAGCTCGTCCGACTCAAACAGAACTTCATTGATAGATGTAGGTACTCTATTTATTATTATTATTTGACATTATTAGATTTAAGTTTTTAAAAACACTCTCGGTGGATTTTTTTTTTATTATCATATTCTTTACTTGCTGTCATCAGACGACAACCAGCGAATTTTATCTTAAGTTATAAGTCACTTCAGCAAGGTTTAGGGATGCCTTTTCAGGCATCGCGTTTGCCTTCTGTTATCCAGCACGTTGATTGCCACTTGATTGATATGGGCATCCAACCTATTGAAGTGCTGATTCAATGTCTGACAATCTCCTCATTCGTTGGGATCTGCAAATCTCGGTGGAAGACTGAGTTCCGGACAAACCACTGCGCACCTACAATCCTCCGTAGTACCTTGGACTGAAAACTCTGTAGTATTTCTAGGTTTGAGTTGAATGAAGTGCCCAAAGCTGTATACCGTAAGTCCATACCGGTTTCAGTATGGCCTTTTACAGTAAAAGTTTATTACGCAAGTTGAGCTTCGAATTTGTACTGAGCAGCCAACACATTCTTCGAAGTTTCAGGTTCAACTGTTTCCTTTTTGTCATAATGTAAGGCTTCCAGGTGAGGCACCTATCCAATGTCAGTCCCAGGTACTTGACAGTGACGCTATTTGGAATGACATCCCCGTTGATGAAGACGGCAGGGCATGTCGAGTGGTTTAGGGAGAAGGTAACATGCATAGATCGGTGGGTGTTTGACAAATTTTTCTCTACAGAAATCATATTATTATTAAAGTTAATATAAAAACTATGCTCACACTACCTCTAAGCTAAGTTGTCAAGGAAGCGAAACCTTAACTGATTAATTTAATATTGGATATCATAAACATAGACAAATGTATTATTGTCATGCAATAAATTGAATTGAATTGAATTGAATTATCATGCTTTTCGTATTTTGGACAGAATAATTTTTCTATATTTTAATCGGGGGCATATTTCCTATGCTATTTTAAAACAATAACTAAATAAATCCTTTGGAAAACCTTAATAACCAGCTATGTTGTATACATACATATATGATAAGTATACCATTTTCTCTGGTATCCTTTCTTTAAAGAACTGGATAGTGTTTAAAATATGTTACTTTGCTCCTTCCGTCGAGTCTCCTAGTTGGTTACAAAGATGTAGGCTGAATTTTGAGACAAACTAAGGATACTCAACCTCCAACTTCACTACTCCCTTTACTTTCAGGCATCACAATGGACTTCTGAGTGCACATGCCCTGTGAGCGGCATATTTATCATATTCTGCCCTATACAAGGACATAATTGTAATACAGAGATATTGACAACTGGAACAAACTATTCCCAACAGTTGTTTATTAAGTGATGCAAAAAAATATGTGATAAATTGCGGTATATATCCGTTGTTTCAAAATCTTTTTTATCCAACCATATAGCATCGTCAACGTTTATAAAATAAAGAATTTCCCTAGCACGTCTGCTTTGACGACGGATCTTTGGGATGGCTAAACCTCTTGTTTTCTCTTTTGTGATAGCTTGTTTTGGTTAGTGGACTTATTGATGAAAAATATAGACCACACGAACGTTTCAAAAAGTATGTCTCGAAACTGCGGCAAAAGCTATCGCACGGAACTTGCTTCAAATATGATGACGCTCGGATATCCAAAGATATTAGAGTGTAGTAACAGTGGAGCGAATATATCTACGGAGTCATCATTTCCTACGGTTACATACCAGTTTCCCGTTGACAAGTTGTTTTCTTAACTTTTTAATATTGAATCTAATGTTTTATAATGTTCGCCTGTTAGGGTTCCTATTAGAGCTTAAGAGAGATCCCACGGCCTAAAGATAGAGATGTTAATATTTTTAGGTTTTTCTTTTACAGTTAAAGTTTGATGTTTTAATACTTTCGAGTTTGACATGTAACGTCAAAAAGCTTCCTCCCACCACTTGTTTCACAATGTCACACTTCTCTCACTCCTACGCACCTCATAACGTGTGACGTAATATGTGGATGGCCCCTAAGATGCAGTAAACCAATCGTCCCAACTTTTGTGTGATGTGTGCAAATACATATGTATAAATGTACCTGTATTATAGTTGTTGTTCTTTAGAAATATATACTGAACAAATTTTAAAGGAGTGTTTATTGATTTTACTTGTGTGTAAACAAAAAACATTCAAGTTACGTCAACTTTTATACACTTTTTCAAATGAAACCACATATTGACAAAATGTCCTTCTTTATATATACTAGCCTACATAAGTATATTACTTTCATTTTTCTAACATTTAGAATTAGTGCTTGGTGTGGCCAACTTAAATTTTTTAATGTATTGTAGTACTCTGATGCTTTTTATTTTTAAATAGAAAAATATAATAATAACAGAAAATGACATAAATTTTATATCTTGCATTGTTAAGAGCATAAACCTACTTTACCGATCGTTACATTTTTAAATAGATTTTTGTTACCAAAAAAAAAAAATAAATAGAATATGTATTTATGAAAGTGCTACATCAAAACAAAGAAATATCTCAACAAGAGATTAATAATTGAGAAATACCCGGAAACTATTTTCAAGACAAGTGGAGAAGAATAAGCTTTATTGTGAAATTGACGCACTTTTTAGACTTTGTCATTAGAAAGAACTATGTTATTTTGTAAAGAACTTGAAATGTCTATATTCTTTATTTTTCAATAATAAAAATGTGTGAATTTATGGAACATTTAAAACACACTAAATAGTTGTATTGATAAGACAGCAACATTACAAGTAAAACTCCACCTTTTTTCAATCCTATCTCAAACTTTCCAGAGCTTAAACTCATGTTTCTGAACTACCATTAAGGTGAATGAAGAAGTATGGATTTGTGAGTAATACATACATGTTTGGCATTGTACCTAGGCGCGGTCATATTCCTGGTGTTCCACCGCGTTTATCAAAATCGAAACAAAAGAGGGGTTTCGTTCTTAGATTTCAAACAACGTCAAGAGTTTATAAAATTCTTTATGTTACATATAAATATTATTTGAAATAAGTATGTTATTAAGTGATGTTCATCTTTAGCGTGCTTTTGTGGTGGCCTCATATCATCCTTTCAAATATCACACCTCTTTCAATAGACGGATCTGAACGGAAAAACAATTAAAGTCTTTTGGCCAATGCTAAATTCTTCAAAGCTTTTTAAGAGTTGGGCCTATCATAAAGTCTATATTCGAAACTGTTGTCATACGATTTTGAATTCTTCCCATCATTCACAGTAAATTCAATGAACAATTCTTCACCAAGGTCTTTGTCTACAAACAACTCTTGAGTATTCTCGATACCCCTATCGTCATTAACAATTGAATGAGCAAGTTATAAAATTTCATCTAGTCCACTTTATGGCAATTGAAGTTAGTATTTTTCAAGAACTACTGGTCAGAATTTATTCCAGCATTCATTCAATGTTGACTTCTTAAGCTGCTTTTAAATAAATAAATTCAATAAATGATCGCAGTCTTTAATAGAATCCGCGTTGTTTATGTCCCAAATCTATCTTTCGTAAAAAACGTCCAATATAATAAGTCTTGAAAGTGTAAGATGAACTGAATATTGGATGTAGTAATAATATTTTACCATATTAGGTGGGAGAAATTGTACCGTAATATTAGAATAAAATAAGACGTGTTAGAACGAAAATTTACGCTTGTTAAACAAAAAATAATATGTAATTTGTCACCGTGTTAAACGAGGCCTAGATCTATACTAGTGATAAAAAGAATATCAATTTACAGTCTATAGTATAGACTTTATACGATAAGTTACGCATTTGCGGTTTGTATTAGTTCGAGGCGTGTTGCCAAACATTAATAAAAAAAGTCTGTTCAACATTATAAAACTCAGCTTGCTATCCAAAGATCGAGTTCTTGAAATATTTTGGCGATTGAAAGGAGCTATTGGATGCTTTTTTACATGTATACAATGTTAAATCTGATTCCCTTGTAAGTAGAAGATCATCGAGATAATAACCTTATCGATATATCCAAGTGATATAAATTTTATTATCCAAATTATTTCTAATTGTATTGAAAATCACTATTAACATGGTATACTTTGTCTAAACATCCAAAATCTCCGTAAATAATGTAAATAAGTTATGTAAATAGATTTTTTAAGAATTCAATAATAATAATGTAAATACTCGTAGATCATAGATTTCCTGAGTGAAACACACATTGCCTCAAGCATAATATGCTCTTGCCTTGCTTAGGTATTTAGGGTATCAGAGCAATTGTCTTGTACAATTTAAATACAATTTCATAATCGGACTATTAACGTCATTGCGTACGAAAAATTCGCGTATACACTTATATCTTTATTTATTTATTTATATTTTTTATTTGTCTGTTTTTTGTTTTAAGCACCTACTACTTAATATTTTATATTCGTATACGGTATACCAACAACAGACCGGCGAAAGTTATTAAAATACATTCGCGAACCGGCGACCAACAGAAATTACAACTAATCTACATACACGATTTTTTCTTTTTTTTTTTTCTCAACCTGTTTGTCACTTGGTAATCAATGTAGGTCTTCGCCAAACACATAAATATATACATATGTATATTTGTATTGTATCTATATTTGTTTAAATTGATGGACTGATAACACATTTTCCATTTATGAATTTGCATTAAAGATAATTAATCATAAGTGATGCATAGTTCTTGAGGAAGTGTTAGTATTTCCGTTTATATACTATGGTATACAAACAATTAATCAAATTCAAACTTGAATGATAACAGTTGTATAACGGGTTTGTTTTAACCATTGTTGTGATTGTTGTTACATCTTGGGATTTGGGCTTTTTGATGATTTCAAATTTGAAGTTCACAATGTATCACCATCATCTGGTCACCTTGATAAAGTACATACTATGATGACGTATAATGAGTCATTATTATTTTTTTGAGAAAATTTTAAACTCATTCATGACGTTGCGTGGCGAACAACAATAGACAACACAATTGAGAGCACAGCACAAAAAAAATAACAAACAATAACAAAAGCTCTCTCGACAAGGCAAACCGGATCTCTGTGACTCAGTGGGTAGAAATCAATTCATACAGTTTTGGTCATACCAACAAAACATAGAGTAGAAAAAACATATTTGCCCGTTGCGGTTCTTTATAAACTTTTACTCAGTGAGGCAATAGAGATCATCATCATCATCTCTATCTACTAAGTATATGTATAGTACTTACTCGTGCTCGTGTTCCGTCGGAGGATTCATATTTATTTCTTGCAGCTTATCAAAGAATCCCTTCCACATTTTCTCTTCATCCATTTTGTTTGTTTTTCAAATTTTGTGCACACGTACTTATAAAAGAAGAACAATTCAACAATTCTCTTAAGAGCAATTATAAGAATATATTTTTAAATTTTTAATAACATAAAACGAAATTCTATTTAAAATGCGGAACTGATAATTCTCTTTGCACGCAAAACCGTAAACACAACAATTCACTAAGGCAGAGCAAATAATACTGAGCGAGCGTAAGAGCTGCTGCGAATTGTACATTCAAAGCCCGACCTCACAACAAAACTAATTTGGCAGTATAAAATTTGTATAATTAGTAATACAATAATGACGATTCTTTACAACACGCTGCCGGTTGAGAGAAATAAATAACGTACTTACTATACAAAGAATCTGATATAAATGCTGTTAACTTTTAAAAAAGTACATAATTCTCGTAAATTTTTATATAAACATTTAAGTATACTACAATACATAATAGAAATCATTCTCAAGAAGATTAATCATACGAATACTACTTATACTTGAGATTTTTTTGTGGTTATAATACATAGGAAAGTGCACTTAAATCATTTGCTATAAAACCTGTGAAGTACAACAAAGAAAGAAAATAACATGGATGGATGGATGGATTATTCATAATCATGCAAAGAGAGATAATTTTGTTTAAAGCAAATATTGGGAGATAAGAAAGATGATGACAAAAAGATCTTCACTTAAGATCATTTAAGAATATGCACAAAAGAAAATACTCAAAAACAGAATATAAAGCTTTTGGATGCCCACAACAAAAGCATGAACGAGAAATTTCACATCTGCCTAAAGATGTGTAACAACAATATACTTGTAGACTAAGATCAGATCAGTAGACTTTTTTCTCATTGAACTGTTTGTTGATCGCCTTTTTTTTAACACATTTAATTAATTAAGTTGAATAGTATTAATGATATACTGGAAATGCCAACTAT
This sequence comes from Amiota communis, assembly GCA_037043315.1. NCBI lineage: Eukaryota > Metazoa > Arthropoda > Insecta > Diptera > Drosophilidae > Amiota > Amiota communis. The sequence goes on from JBAMAV010000994.1 coordinate 50,010, forward strand.
AAACAAAGCAACTGTATAAAGATCAGATCAAGTCTCTTTCTCTCTCTTTATCTATTAAATTATATAGCAGCAGCAGCAGCAGCAATAGCAGTCTAATATATTTCATTATTCTATTGTTACACAGCAGTTACACTTAGTCATGAAAAATTGATCAGGCTATAATCACCACCAAATGCGTTTTTTCCAAGTGCATAGTTCTATGTTCTATGTACTAGTATATAACTCTTGTTTACATTTTTCATATCATACTTCTTTGGGTAAATAAAATCATAAGTTTGTAATCAAAATTTCAAATAATCCACTTGAAATAAATGAAAACATATTTGAATGTTTCCATATCAATAAGACATTTTACTATCCATCCTTTCAACTCAAGTGACGCAATAAATAATGAGGGTGTTTTCGTAGGTCCACCTAAAAAAAACTAATTCAAAATTCATCGTTCACATCTACTCTTAACGATATTGAAAAACAAGCATGGAACGCTTTTATTGATGTCACAAACAATTTCATTGACAACAAGAAATCAAGGTAAATGGGAGCCTGCTTTGCTCGCAGATTACTGTTGGAGGCTTATTAGAGATTCCCCTGAATCCCAGTATAAGAGGAAAGCCAGTCACTCCAAAAAAAAAACCATGCCGTTTCAATTAAAATCAAAACTTCAATTTCTTATAAATTCGAGACTTCAAGTATATGACAGAGTTCGCCATATTACGACGGACCCATGTTTTTTTTTAAATCGAAATGAAATACAATGTTTATTTACATAATCATTTTATTATGGTTCAAGTAGCATTTGTTGACATCACTTTTTGACATAATGATATCTCAGATCAAATGGCCAGCCTTGGAGCCTGTACGGCGTATTGTAGCCCGTTGTTGCATGAACATTTTCCATAGTTATAGCTAACATTCTACGGCTGGAATAGGCAGGCTATTTAGCTCACGGATGTTAGTTCTTGGAAAAAAAGCTCTTAATCTATGGTTGCTTATGGCTTATTAATATAAACCTTGTGATTTTGACAATATCCCCACAATGTAAAGAAGTCAGGTGGCGTTACAATCGGGCGATACGCGGTGGCCAGTCGAAACGATCAGCGCAGATTATGTAGTCGACATTACAGAACGACGAGCGAAACAATTTCTTACAAAACAATCGATTGTGGTCCGCGAGCTGCGTGTGGCCTGGAGCGCACGTAACTTGTTGAAATCGCAGAACTGCCTCCATTTTGCTTGTTTACCGTCCCATTCAATAATGAAATGAGCCTCAATCGCGACATGATGATTGTTGTTCCACAAATTGCATCGGCATCATCATGCTCGTAAATTTACAACTAATTTGGGAGCGCTCGTGTGGCGTGTACTGTACGCAATGGTAAAAATCTGCATTGGACTGACGCTTGCCAACGCGGTCATGTCATTAAGCGATCTGACGTCTCTGTCAAAAGCAAAAAGGGTTGTCAGATGGGTCCGTCGAATATGGGCAACCCGTCACATTAATCATCTTCATATCATACAAAATTGTATACTATTTACTTTTTATGAAGCATTTCTTCATCTCTCATCTTTCAACATTATTACAACAAAAAAAAAACTATTCTCCAGAAAGAAAACCATCTTCCAAAAATGGTGATACAAATAAACAATATCAATATGTGTGTTTTGTTTTATAGATAATCCTAGGCATATTAGATGAAAAGGTTTATTTTTTGTTTTTTTTTTTTTTTATAATATACATAAGACGTGTACACGTTATACGGATGCAAATAAGTTTTACATTTTATTACAGTGCAGCTACAAGGAATGACTTTAGCAAACCCTTGGTTGATATATATGTATCAATTACGAATAAATCGGTTTTTTTTTTTCGATCTACCAATTTTGTTTTGTCAGTTAATGCTTCTATATCGTTTTGTTTTTTGTTTTTTTCTTTATCATAATAAATTATTACGTAAAAATATTGTATCGCTTTAATAAATCTATAATATTTAAACTTTGTTGGATTTACTATTGACTTACTTACTAATCGTGTAATTAATATTTTGTTGTTGTTGTTGTTTTTGTTTTAATTGCTGTTAATGTGGTAATAATTCTTCTTCTTTCATCTCTGACGTAAATAAACATAATAAAATCAATCAACGTTTATATATAATAATAATTAAACTCAAAATGAATTTTTCATATACTCTCATTTCTTTTTCATCATCATCATCATCTAACCATCGTTCAATGTTTAAAAAAAATTATAATAAAATCTGAATTATATCCAAACAATTCACGTCATTGTCATCATCAGTATATGTATAAATATTTATATAAATATATATATGTATATATAAATTTCATAATGTATTCGTAGAGCTATGGGGTTATATTGCTCTATCAGTACTCAGCAGTTCGCAAGCGGTCCTTATCATTGTCCTTAAAAAAAAAACAATACAAGACAATAAAATAGTAATAATAATTTTAAAGTTTATTCAATCATGTATGTCTTACTTTTAATATATCTCTCGGCGTAGCAAGGCCAACTCGAAAACGTGAATCGGCTTTATTTTGTTCTGAACTGAAATCTCTGTCTCTATTGTTTCCTCTTGGCTTCCCATGTAATTGATCATCCCAACGTGAGTACTCAAATTTTTGTACATGACGAACACCAACAAAGTCGTTGTCCCTATCTGCCTCCGAGCCATCTCTCTCTCCCCTCTCCTTCTGTTGCTGATAATCAGAGCCTGCTGATCGTTGGTTATCGAAGCCTCGGCGGAATTCATTGTTGTAATTGTTGCTGTGGAAACCACTTCCACCACCACCACCACCACTTCTTTGAATATTATTTCGATCGCGAAAACCACCGCCGCCGCCACTGCCACCATTACCACGATCAAAATATTTCTGGGCAGCACCACTACCAGGGCCAATGCTACGACTATCTCTCGGATCGCGATCTCTATTATCTCGGTCTCTATCGTTATTTTGACGGGAGAAATTTCGATTGATTGGAGATTGCATTGGATGTGCGCTAAGGCTATCGTGCACATGAAAAGATGGAGGTCGTTTCGACGTAACTTCTTCCTCCTGTTTCTTTTCATAATGGGAGAAATCATCAAAAATCGACGTTGAGTGTTTAAACGAGTGCAGGATTTTCAATACTTCAATACCCTTGGCGTTTGGTACTTCTTGGGTATCTCTCGAATTTGTAACCGATTTATTGTCATTATTTTCAAGTCGTATATGGCGTAGGCTTGAATTAGGTACATCCTTAACATAAATCCACTTGACCTTGAATTTGCCTTTCCATTTGTCTTGGGACCACACACTGGAAGTAGAGTTATAATCAACTGCAGTCATCATTTGAGCCATTCCACAGAAATGACCTGAACCATTTACGGAAAAAAATAATATAACGTGGCCTCCATCCTTTTGACGCTCTTTAAAGGCATCGTCTAGACGTTTATTGCCATGGTCGGTTGAGCACCAAATCTCATACTTTATACTACGATGAATATCATCTTCCGAGTATGATTTTATAACAAAAAACCTATGTGAAAATAGAAAAGAAATATTGATTAAAAGTTTCAGTTCTTGAGACATGTAATGTCCTACCTAGCAAATGTTGATATATCCAAATTAATTTCTACTGGATTATAGTTGTTTTTAACGCGCAATTCTTTTAACAATTGATGAGGATCCGGAGGTGCAACCTCTGCTACGTTATTCTCATCACGGCTTTCATATTGTGGCTTAATATTTCCTCCATCGTATTCATTACGTGCGCCGGCTGAGGCTGTGGCTGAATAAATTGGCCTGCGTTCCCCATTACGATTTTGTTGTTGTGGTGGTAGTGTTGGTGGTTGTGCACTCCCACTGTCAATCCGACGTACAGATGAAGCAGAGACACCAGAACCAGCACCAACCCCAGGGCCAGCAGGAGGACCCACCGGTCGTGGAGGATGTGGATGTGGATGTAACGGATGCTGGGTTGACCAATTTTTGCGTGCATGGCCATTGGGCGAACTTTTTATTGCTCTTCCAAAACTACTATTGTTACTTAATGGTACCCTGTTGTCTACGTCTTTTTGAGAATATTCTGCAGACTTTTGGGTTTGGGGTTTCTCAGCTCGTGCTCCAAGTGGCGGTTCAACGGATTGTGAGACGCTGAGTGAGAAATCTGCATTGACATCCGGACACGCTAAATCTATAGGTGGTGGAGGCGATGGAATTGGCGGTGGATTGTTGTTTGGTAAATCCCAAGTGTTAACATCTAGATTATGTTTTCCCGGCACCATGGGTGGTGGGGGCATGCCTGGACCCTTCTTCTTCTGAGTGGAAGTTGTTAATGTTGTCTAAAAAAATGAAAAAAATAACCAGATCTAGTACATCACAATTTACACAATTTATTATAGAAAGTTAATAACCTTGTATTGTTGATTTCTACACATTTCAATCTGTGATCCATTGAAACCAAAAAAAACCAATTGATTAGATTAAATATTTATTTAAATTTTACTCTTCAATTTTTTATTTTTCTCTTTTTTCTTCCAAGCATCTCAACAATAAACAACATCAGAATCGGGTGATGATATCAAATGATAATATCATATTAGTAAATTATTATAAAAATCTCCATTTGAACTTACCCTTAAAGCTAATTTTGCTGGTTGTGATGCAATTGATGCCCATGTTGTCTTTTTTGGAGCTGCCACTGCTGGTGCAGCACTTGTCTTATTTTGATCAGATGTGTTATTAGGCCAATTATCCAGTTTTGTGGATGTAAAACCTTCGTCACTTCTTATGGGCTAAATTGATAAGATATTGATTAAATTAGTTTTAAGTATTAGCAATGGTTTCATTTCAAAAACTTACTCGATGATGGGAATTTCCAGTTGAAGTGTCACTAATTACTCGTCTAGAACCCCAATTATTAGATTGATAATCATCACGTTTAGTGTTGTTATATAATCCAGGTTTTCCATATTTTTTATTTTGATCTGTGTTATTATTATTTTAAAAATATTCATTAAGTTTATTGAGGAATGATAAAGGTAATCAACATAGATAACAAAACACATATGTATACCTAAAAAAGCCATAGAATTCTTAGTTTTGTTTTGCCAATTTATAACAACTAAATATACAATAGAAATTGGAGCTAAATTCAAATTTGTTTCATCATCTAAAGAATATCAATTTTTAATTTTTTTTTTTTTTTGTTTTTTTTTTTTTTGTTTTTTGATATATAAAAATAAATTTTAACATATTTGAACAAAAAAATATAATAAATAAGCAAGAAATATTACAAAGAAACTTTTAGACTTCTTAGATAACTAGATTATGGAAGTAATATGACTAATGTTGTTCACTGGATGTGTTGACTAGTTTCAGTTACAATAAAGAATCGACTATATATCAATCCAAGTTACTTCGTTTTTGAATGTTTTGTTTATATGGTAAATTATTTATACTAAATATGAGTTTCTGTTTCTCTCGAAGACAAACTATTTATGTCAACTTTCCTTTCCTTTCTGTCTTCAGCAATCAAAAACAACACTGATTGATCGATTCTCAAATTATTTTTAAAGTAAAAAAATTATGATTTCTTACCAAACGCAAACCTCTCTGTACACAATGATATAATTCCATGGGAGAGTCGTCTCGGCCTACACTTAGACCCAAACATAAATTTCAGTATACATACTTATATCAAAAACAGTTGATAAGATAAATAAAACTATCTGTATCCTCTACCCAACGCCGGACCTAGCCCTTGATCAGGGTAGAGCGAGATTGTCTTTCGGCGCCCTTTGCTCGACGCGCTCACTTCATGTAAATTCTACTTCACTTTTATGTTAATAAATAAGTAAAAAATTCTCAAATTTAAATTAATCTAGACAAAGTTTATATTTATTGCTTTTCCAATAAATTTATCTTGATTTATTGAGCAATATCATTTTCAATTGATAAAATTGTCAAGTTAGATATTTTTTCCTGAGCTTGGGGCGATCTTAGGTAGGTTTTTTTAATAGTTATAGTTACCTAAAAATACGCACACTTTTGGCGACACTTACAGGAATAGTTTGTAGTATCCGAAGGGCAGTCAAAGTATTTGAATACAAATCGCACATGTTGCTGTGTGAATCATGTGTCAAAAATACTTTGTAAATTTAAATACTATTACTACAATACAGGATTATCGAACGGTCGCTTTAAATCTTATATGTAACTCCAACTTGCATTAAAATTAGACATCTATTCAAAACGTATATGTAGCGAATTTACAATTGTATCTATCAAAGGAATTGAATATGTTGTTGTATCGAAACATTGGCAACAGCGCGCTCATAATGTTATGATAGCGATATTTTAAATTTTATTTTGCGCTGGAAATTGTTATTCGCAATTGGCGCCTCTAGCTATCTGGTGCCTAGAGCGCCGTTCTATCCTAGGGTCGGCCCTGCCTCTACCCACTCATAATAAAGTAATAATTTTTAATCTATTTTTATCCCAATCATGTTGTATGCAGCTGAAGTCTGGCCGACGTCCCAAAAATTACTCAAAATGATCCTGAATCTACCATTCCACTATTCAACAACATGTATGCCTGATGTAACTGGTACTAAAATTTATCAAAGAGAAAAACATTATTTTAAAATCAAATTTTAAAACCCGTTAATAAATTCTTATATTTACTTGATGTGATATACTGGTGCCTTTTAGATCTAGACCCAGCCTTTTAGTTGTAAGTGTCCTAGCTTAAGTTTATGGTATTTCTAGCTCCCTTATTTTTCCTTAATAACTAAATATTGTTTCCCCCATTAATATCTTTATCATACTATTGTAGTATAATATAATTTTACAGCTGAAAGCCAAATGCACAACTAAACTCTGTATTTAATAAACTTTTAGACAATCAATTTGTAATATTATAGGGATTAAATAAAATCTTTTATCTTTTCTACTAAATGTTGTCGCTAAATGTAGAATGCAATTTATATTTTCTTTTTTTAATCTATGAGGCCTCAAAGTGTAAGTAACTTAAACTTAGGTAAAATGGATACCTGGATGGATATTTAAGGTATAAATTTCATCAAAAATTTGACATTTTCCGACAACACAAATTCAAAATTAAAAAAAAAAATTTTAAATTTTGGCAAAACAAAAACAATTTTTGGCTATAAAATTTGGTAATTTGGCAATATAATGGAGGAGGAGGAGGAGATTATTAATGAAAAAATAGGAAATGCAGGTGATGGAGAAGAAGCTTTAGCTATTCAGGTTTGTAACATTGCATTGTAAATATGTTATTATATACACATAAGTTATTTTAAATGCAGATTGGAATTATTGGAGAGTCTGGACTCGATACTCCTATTGTCATAGAGAATAGAACTGAATTGGCAGTGTGTACTCCATTTGGAAAACCCTCGGATACGGTAATTCGAGGAAACATTGAAGGTGTAACTTGTTATCTATTGTCCCGACATGGACGCTTGCATGATATTATGCCATCGAATGTCAATTATCGTGCAAATGTTTGGGCTTTACGGAAACTCGGTTGTACTCATATACTAGTGACACACACATGTGGTTCCTTACGTGATCACATAAAGCCTAGTGACTTAGTAGTACCACATGATTATATTGACCGCAGTTCAAGACGATCTCAGACATTCTATGATGGTGCAGTCGGGAGTCCTTATGGTGTTTGTAATTTGCCTATGTTTCCAGCATTTAATGAACGCACGCGCCAGCACTTAATAAATGCCTCTGAGGGATTCCTTATACCCACTCATAAAAAGGCGACTGTTTTAAACATAGAAGGGCCACGATATTCTACTAGGGCAGAAAATAGTATGTTTCGCAATTATGGAGCTGATCTAATAAGTATGACTTTATGTCCTGAAGCATATTTGGCCAAAGAAGCTGGCATATTATATGCTTCACTTGCTTTGGTCACCAATTACGAATGTTGGTGTCCTGGCCAGCAAATTGCAGTCACTCATGAAATAATCGAAACATTCAGCAGGAGAGTGGAAAGTGTCCAAAAAGTCCTTATTAAAACGATTCAAAGTATTGCCTCAGAAAATTGGTGTGAAGAAATTCTAAATGCAAAGGTACAACAACATCTCATGGGAATGGGAATCATTTATCATTTGGTGTGCTTATTTATTAATTCTTTTTTTTCCAGACTTTGGTTTGTAGTAATTTTTCAAATCGCAAAGACTGAAAATGGTTTCGTTTTTATTTGGAATTAGAAAATTGTAAGAAATTATTATATTATATATTATTATTATTGAAATTATAAATATTTTGAGCATTGTACTTTATAAATTTGTAATTTGTTTTGTGGCATTCTAAATACCTCAATCCAATGCAGAGGTTTTAATGAATAGGCAGCACAGTCCCAATCAAACATATAAGGTTGTTTGCTAATGACTTGCATACACTTTTCCACTAGAGGGAATTTGAAATAAAGTAGCATTTGGCAAATCACACACGTCTTTAGTTACACATCAGAAGCTCGGTGACCATAAGATGAGATGGGTGCACCCTGCTTATAGTCTTGAAATTGCTCCAACGGATGACCATCTCATAGACTTGTCTCTGCAAAACTCTTTTTGGTGATATTAAATTCAAGAAAAGACTTTGTTGAATCACTTGTATCATTTTTTATTTTTTTGCCAATAACAATGAAACATCATATTAATATCGGCAATATATTACCAAACAACCAACAAATTTATTAATAAGATTCGAAATATCGAAGCATACCGAAGCATAGGGGAATAGGCATCCCCAATCATGGAAACATAACCTATAACATTGCTTAAGTTAAAATCCATCTGAAGCCGATATTTGTTAGTCGGTCAATGAACTATCTATGTACACATATGTATCTTTGTATACCAATGATATGTGAATCTGGTTTAGCAACATGGCAAATTTTTTGAAGGATTTTGGGATAATGTTCGCAAGAGTTTTTATTTGAAATGTAGTACTATTTATTAACTTAATAGTTTTTCAGTGTATAGGAATTTTGATAATAATCTTACCATAATTATTTGCGTTTGGTTTGCGTGCTTTATTATAATTATTCCAAGGGTTCTGTATCTGATTTTCTTTTGCGTTAAATGGAGGATATTGAAATTGCATTGAATTTTGATTAGCGGCTAAAAAGGAAGTTATAAGTATAAAAGAATCAATGAAAAATTATTCAACATTTAACTACCAGAGTTTTGATCTTCAGTTGCGGGGGAAGCTAAATTTTCGTAAGATGCCTCATCAACTTGTTGGCTCCATGGTATGTTCCGCTCTTCGGGACTCTTTGCTGCTGTGGACGTCGTCCGTTTTTTGATTGTTTGTTGAAAGAATACATGTGAGTGAGTACAAGAAAATGAATAAAGAAAAGAAACAGTGCGCACACATACACACGCAATCAGAACAAGTTACAAGTTTATGTGTATTTGAATTTGAATTTGTATATGTAAACGAGCGTTTCAATGAACTCTACTATACTCTACTCTACAATAATAGAGGATGGATGGATGAATTGGATTGAATTGAATTGAAAACTAAAGTATCTTTTTCACAGATAAACTCACTAAAAAAAAAAACTCAAGCAATTTGATTTAACAAAATTAAAGGGGGGAATAGACAATACACAAACAAAACAGACAAGAACAGAACAGAACAAAATGTTGTATGAAATACAAATACAAATAGTATAATATATGATGGCAAACGCCTTACTTTTGCGGGCGGGGGCGTACGGCAAGTTACCTGTATTTCCGGGTAATTTCATCTGAAAGAAAATGTGTTATATATTTTGTTATTTATGTTTTATGTATACATTGACTTGTTTAAAAGATGACTTAATTTATTTACAAATTGAGGAAAGAAGCCTTCATACAATCCTTTATTAAATTCAGCCGCTAATTCCACCACTAACACTAACTGAGTATACAATTGCAATTACCTGATCCACGCCTGACATTTGCTGTAAAATTCAGCGGACTATTCTGCAAATACGAACACACTTCCTGGTTTCAGTATAAAACTGCTCTAACTCACTTAATATAAATTTAGAAAATAATTTAATTTTAACACAAATGAAGACATAAAATAAATAAAATTTCAGCTATATCAATAATTATTGGAGCCGAGCGTATTTTCAATTTTTATTAAAAAGAACTACACACACACACACACACACAGACATACCACTAAACACATAAGCGCACACACATATACACATCAGTGCAATAAACGAACTTCGCAGAGTTCGAAGGAGATAATTTTAAAAACGGCGATACAAATAGTAAAATGCCACACAAAATCAACCCTACCTATATCGATAACTTAAAATATCGTCGTAATCGTCCGGCCACATCATCGCCACACACAGTGTTTGAGCTGTCACAAAAATTGAGAAAATAATATTTCTAATATTTAATTACACACATATATTAAACAAAAAAAGAATGTATAAGTGTCATATAGTAATTGCAGCTATATTTGCTGTAATGAATCATGTGGAGTGCGTGATGTTTCATCTTACACCCAATAACCAGAAGTGCCTCAAGGAAGACATTCAAGCCAACCAATTGGTGATGGGCGAGTATGAAGTTACAGACGTGCCCGGCCAGGTCATCGACTATATTGTATGAGATATTCGCTATTCCTTGCTTTTTGTATGATTAAGTAAAAGATGCGGTTATTATTCTAGGCACGGGACACTAAGGGACACATTTTATCACAGAAGGAACACATAACCAAAGGAAAATTTAGTTTTATGTCTGAGATTTACGATACCTATGAAATCTGTTTTATATCAAAGGTTCCTCCACGTAAGTTTTCAATGATTATCAATGACTAAATGCAAAAGTGGATTAAGGAACATTGTTAATTGGTTTAATCTAATTTGTTAAACAGATCAAAGAGGCGTCGCACAAGAAGTTTCCTTGTTAACCAAAAAAGGTGTAGAGACAAAAAGCTACGAGGGTGTAAGTAGAAGTGATAATTTTTCTTAAAACAAATACACGTCTTTTGTATATCTTTGTTTTGCAGATTGGAGAAGCATCAAAACTGAAACCTCTTGAAGTTGATCTTAAACGCCTTGAGGATTTATCCGATTCAATAGTGCGTGACTTTGCGCTAATGCGAAAACGAGAGGAGGAAATGAGGGATACAAACGGTAGCTAATCTAAGATAAGCTTTCTTCAATAAATGTGATAATGATTAAATTTTTGTGTTACAGAAAAAACCAACAGTCGGGTGCTCTTCTTCAGCATATTCAGCATGTGCTGTTTGCTTGGACTGGCCACTTGGCAAGTACTTTACCTGCGCAGGTATTTTAAGGCGAAGAAACTCATCGAATAGTTTAATAAATTAACAAATTATGTATCATATAAAAAATGTGTTTATTAACGTGGCATTGTGACTAGACATTTCTCAAATTCATCATTCAAACAGTTTTGTGCTCTTGCTAAATAAATAATTTCAAATTCTAAATGATACAAAAAAGGACATTTTTCATAGTACATATCACTTAAATAATTGTTCCCGCTGGTAATCAACAAATGGAAGACTGGATACTTCTGGAGAACGATCTTTTTAACTCAAGTTGATAAAACGATTTTATGTATTGACTAGTACTGTTGCCCAACGAGGTACCACAATTTTGTGGAGGGACACATGTCAAAACATTTATTCACATGATACAATTGTATATCAAAAATACTATTACAATTAAGCGCATCAGCCAACGTCTGTTTAAACACATGTTTCTTTTATATTTGAGGTAGACATGTTAAATTACATGTGTAATCATAGTGATTTTTGCATCTAATAAAGTTTATTTAAGATGTTGGAAGTCCTTCCAATTACACCTGCAGACGAGAAATAAACGTGGATCTATAAACTATGTGTCTTTGTATATGATACACTTATCTTCCATTCTCCAGGAAGACGACTGTCTATAAGCCTCAGCTTTTGAAACAATGAATGGAATTTTCGTACTGCATCAAGGGTACCGGTTCGAATGTAAATAGAGGTACATAGTATAAATAAATAAATATCTAGATAAACCTGTCCACCGACATCTCTTATCATAAACAACACTTGTTTTAAACAATCTGAAATTGTTGCTGCCCTAATTTGATCAAATGAACTGAACTTATTCAGTTTGCTCATTGTTCAATTTCATGAACTAATTCGTTACAAGATTAACGAGTACGAGTTCACATATGTACCCATAATAATACTAGTAGTAGATAAACTTTAAAGCCATTGTTAATTTAGTTAAGTATAGAAAAGATCAGTTTTAAGTGTAGTTCTTGTAATTAAATTTGTTCGATTAGTTAGTGGTAGTATTTGTGCAATATGACCACATGAAATATTAAGAAATTTGACTTCAACCACCACCAAATATAAATAACTAAAACTAATATGTCTGAAAGCAACACGCAAGTCCGTCCTGATATTGGGCTTATGTTAATTACAGCAAATGTCGGTAGTTTATTTGAAGATGTAAGTATACAATTGAAAATGTGAATTCCTTAGTATGTATTCTTTAGTTATTAGTTGACTTTTAATAATTAGCAAGTAAACAATTAAAATCCCTAGTCAAAACTTAGTGCGTGTTAGCAGAAGCTCCAACGATTTCTTCTTTTATTACATTAGGTGCGTCTTTGTACCCATCATAATTCTCAAGGGCGGTTTACTAAAAGGCCATTGTTGTGTGGCTTTTTAAATTTTTTTTTGTATATTGATTGTTTGCTGATATTATAGTTAAGTAGAGAAATATGTGAAATGTGTGAAATAAATGATCCCCGTTAGAATTTGTTCTGCGTTTTATGCACATACTTATATACAAAAACAAACAACATACCTAAAACACCTCAGGGCTGCTGAATTAATATGTGCTTGAAAAGTCTTGTTTGAGATATGCATGTGTGTATGTATGGTTAGTGATAACGATACATTGGCGCCGAAATTTTCCAATTGGCCTCTTCCCTTAAATGCAATCATATATGTATGTACAAGTAATTCTTACAAGATCTGCATTATCATTGTTCTTAAGCATTGCAAACATAGTTTTGATAAAGCTTCGTATTTTCCCATAACTTAAATTAGAGAAACGTACAAAATTAATTCAATTGGGATTGAAATATGATGAGCTCTAAAATGTTTATAAACAATAGGACTCCTCTATAACAAACTCCCCAATAGCGAAGTGATTGACCACTCACAACGATTTTGTTATAGAGGACACCGACTGTAATTTCCATTAACAACTATATAATATTTAATGTTTAAGGAGTATTTGCTATTGCTTTATTCTTTATTATAATAATCGATTTGCTAGAATGTTATTTATTGTAATTGTCTTCTTATTTTGCAGCCTACACGCTTATTAAAAGTATGGCTTAATGAGCTGATTGCCAAAGTGGCGGAAATCCAGCCACACTTTCTTGCACTTCATTTGCAAGAAGTTGGTGGCAAAACCTATGAGAAGTCTATGGAATATGTGCAAGATTTTATACGATGCTTGTGTGATGCTCCCGAAATGAAAGACTATTCTTATGTAAGAATATATATGGACGAGGACTTTAAATCGGCTGAACATTTTACAGTAATTTCATTTAATTTCTCTATTTTAAGTCATTAATTAATGTATTAATTGTATATTTCATTCCAGGCACTTGGTAATATCTATTTCGCCCACAAAGATTTAGAAAACCTACGAGTATGGAACTTTTTTACACATGCATGGGAAGATGCTAAAGATAGATGCATCTATTCAGGAAATATTGAAACAATTCCAACAAAAGAAAAATCCAAATTTCCTCAACATTTCTTTCCTGAAGTGCGTACATCATTTGTATTTTAAAACGTTGTGTAGCATTTAATATCTATTGTTTTTTTTCTGTAGTGTAAATGGTCCCGAAAGGGTTTCATGCGTACCCGTTGGGAAATCAATGAGACTATTATTGATCTAGTCAACATACATTTATTCCATGACGCATCTAACTTGGCTGCGTGCGAAGAATTTCCATCTGTTTATTGTAAAACTAGGCGAAGAGCACTTGTACATACACTAGAAAGGTAACACATTATTTTATTTGTTTTACGATTTATTTTATATGTAAATATATTGTATTGTCTTAATCAAAACACTTGTTTTGAAAACAGATTTCATTTAGATGAGAAAAACGGTTTGGTACCTTTCTTTGTATGTGGTGATTTTAACTTTCGTTGTGACACTGAGGGTGTTGTAAAAGTAACTAAACTATATATCATCACATGAATTGAACAGTTTTAATAACAGTAAATAAAAACTTTTAGGAACTGACGGAAAATTTAACAGTACATCGCTCGCAAAGTGTAAAAAGTGATAGTACAAAAGTACACTACAGGAATTCAACTGGTAATAATGTACTTACGATTGGAAAGAAGGAATTTAGTCATGCTGATCATCAGCTTAAATTTAAAGAAAATTGGGTAAACATATTAGTCTCGACATTTAAATTATGTTGTTGTGTACATTTTTAATAATAATTTCTTCACATTTTAGCTGAAAAAGTTCGATAGAGAACAGGAACCCCTCCGTGATGTTTTAATTGAATATCCAATAACATTTGCGCCATCATATCCTTTTGAAGAAGATCCAGAAATGCCAACTGATTATATGTCAACACGTTGTCCATCATGGTGTGATCGAATACTTATGAGTCCACAAGCCAAGGAAATTATTAATGATGAATTGAATGACAATTCTAATGAAAATGACGCTGGTGGAAACGAGGAAACAATCCATTACAAAATGATAGGCGAAGCTGTTTGTATGGGTGATCATAAAGTAAGTTCTATTTAATTTTGTGTGTCTAGAATTTTATAATAACATATTTCTTATAATGAATGAATGAATGACTCACAGAAGTACAATAGTATATTGCGCATACAGACAATTAATAACTTTGAAAAATTGTTAGGTTTTGAGTCCAAGCATCTGTGTAAACAATGTATTGTTTTAAAAACTATGTTGTGGTTTATTTATTTCCATAATTTTGTAAAAGGCATTTAAAATTTGTAACTTTAAAATTGACTGATTGAATTATGGTGGGACTTCTAAAGAGATATAGCTAATGTATCAGCGTTTTACTAATATAGGAAGTATGTATAAGAAAAGAGGATATTTGTTTGCCTAAACAGTAGGAAACGGAGGCACCTGATCAGTCGTTTCTTTGCTCTTGTTTTATAGTTGTGTTAGCATAGAAAAACATTGAGGTTAGTTTGTGATTTGACTTGCCAAAAGAACGCTGACAAGATCAGGCATAATTTAAAATGAAAATTGATATGCTCGGACGTTCTTTGCTCTATTTTTTTTTTATTTTTTTAACTATAACTAGTTCATACATTTACATGACTAACAAACAGTTTAAGTATATCAACAATATTACTTTTATACTCTAAATTCTAGAGTTTCTATGAAGCCGCAAGATCACTGGGTTTTATGCGCTTGTGCCGTCGTATTAGTCCATCGACTTCAGTTAGAGTGGAAGCTTCTTCATTTATATGATTTATTAGCCTAACTTTATGGGCCATTGCAATTTTTGTTATCTCTGCGTTGACAGATTTCTTGCTCTATGAATACCGACATGAATGGACATTCTAATTTATATTCTTTGACTTATTTTATTGACTCTACTTGCAACTTGATTACCGATACACCCGTCTGCTCCTACTGACTACTTTTAGTTGACTACGCTTTAGATATCATAAAAGTGCTCTTGTTCTCCTTCTACACTTCAAATATCGCCAATGTCTGGCATGGAAAGAACTTTGCTACGGATAACCCCAAGCAAATTTGTACAGTACTTTCCTAATTTTTAATTTGAATAGACTTGTTTCTCAGATAATTAGGTACATAGCTATTGAAAAGTTGGATACTTAAAGCTAGGTGCCAATTAGTTTTAGAACCAATATTGAAAGTGCAGTTATATTCACTCTGTAATCTTTAAAAGCAAGAAAATGTATACCATTTTGTCCAGTTTTGAAAGTGTTAATACATGCACATTTTGGGAAGATTGTTTTGAAAGAAAACAAAGTTATGTACACTTTTAATTGTTTCGATTTTATATATTTGTTTTATAAAAACACAAAATGAAATCTTATTGATAATAATATTTTATTTTTCTCATTTTTCAGCCAATTTACTTAAGTGTCCGCCTTAAACCAAATAAAGGTACTTATACATGTTGTGATTGTAATCGTACTTATACGAATAACAACAAAACTTTCGAAGAGAACTCAGCAGTGAGCGTTTATTGCCCTTACATAAGCAGAACATTTATTGACACTCTTGTAGAGTGTAAGGAACTGAACCGAAGAATTAGATTTAATAATTCTGATTTGCCCGGTAAAACATTAGTTCAACAAAGTGTTGTCAATTTAGAAAAATCAATTCTTGACAGGGACAGTACAAACATTAATACTGGTAACATTGATACTGATTCAAATGCACAATATAGTGGCAGCAATAACAACAACAGCAAACAACCACCTGTTAGCATTAACATAATAGATACCGACAACATATATGTTTGTATGTGCGCCCAATTGTCCAGTACAAAAACTCCATCAGTAATTCATGAGGAGGGTGGTGAAGGTGATGGTGACGGTGACGTTGATGGTTCCATTTGTCCAGAATGTCGTAATATAATAAAGAAACAACCAGTGGGTCATCGTTACCGTCTTATATCGAAACGTTTAATGCTTTCTGAAAACATTATAGTCAATCGAATCGATACTCAACATTTGAGTACATACTTTGAACATTCCAAGGAAGATCCTTATACGCCAGAAAGCAATGAATCCCATTCACCATATCCCGAAATGAATAGCACTTCAACAACAACTTCCAGTAATAGTCGCAGTCCCTTTGAGCGTATATCGCCAACATTTTCCAAAAGATACGATGACGTTATCGACAATAATAAGAAACAAAATATTAACGAACAAAATAAAGACATATTGAGTCAGGAAGATATTCCGACCAAAGATTTAAATACCGATGAAACAACAGAGAATTGTGACAATCTCTCTAGGGGTGTGGTTTCACCGGTACAATTAAAGTCCCGTTTAGAAGACTTACAGCGATTGTCTATGCAAAACTTAAACTGTGTAAGGGGCGGAGACAGACTCACTGCTGAGGAAAATAATGATGATGAAAGTGCTGAAGAGACCTTTCCGCCTAAATCGGTAACGATTAATCGAAGGCGTAAATTACGTTACTTACCTAAATGTTGTAATATTCACTAATCACCTATGCATTTATGTCTTATGTTAAATTCTATTTCTATTTTTTTGTTTACACAAGTATCTTATAATTTTTATTTCATTTAATTACGCTCTTCTAATTTAGAGTACTAGATATTCATTTCACTGATGAATACCAAGAAACCTTTAATCTCTATAGAATCTAATCTTATATTAAACCATAAAGTGCCTTTATCGTCGTCAAAGATGTTTAGAATACCAAAAAAAAAAAAAGAAATATGAGTAATACAATAATATACTAGTATTTGTAATATAATTTTTGGTTAATGTATGTATATCATGATAAAGTATAATGATGTATAACCACTTATTCAAAAATTGAGACAAATTTCAGACAGAGTAAGAGAAAAAAGGATATTACAAATGCTTTTAGTAATTCAGTAATTAAAACATATTTATCTTGATACACATTTTCAATCTTGTCAATAATTTGTGAATTGTGAAAAGTACATAAATATTTAGAAAATGTGTGAAACCATTAAGAAGCCTTCTTAGTAAATGTTTTAACTAGTTACTTTGTGTGTTACTATACATTTGTATAATTAAAATATTGATTCATTTTGTATGTATCATTTTTGTATCTAAACAAATTGTTATACTTAACTAATCGATAGAATCTCAACTTGTGCATTTTATTGTACCAAATCTCAGTTTAAAACAATGTAGAACATTAACTTCGATTCACTGAAACTTTAAATCCTTTCATCACACCAGATCTGATGAACTTTGAATTTTATAAAGTGCAGCTTATACACTAACAAAAAAATATGAAAGTTATAAAGAAGTTTAAGTGTCAGAGTGCAGTTTGGTTTGCATATGGGGACTATTTCCTCCAGTAACTGGGACTTTTTCGTTCCGGCGCATTATCTACATATTATGTAGGACAAAAAATAGAAATTTGAAGGCAGAAAAACTGAGTGAGAGAATTCTATGCATAGAAACGGACAGAGGATCATGCTGATCATTTTCATATAAATATATATGGGCAAACGTATAACAAACTATCTAAACCTACACATTTCTATTATAAGTGAATTAATTAAGAATATAAAACTTAAGTAGCAATCTTCTTATACGTTTAAAATAGTATGTGTTGTATTTGTCAAGTACTTACTCTGTTAGAGAAGCTTTAATATTTTATACGAAATTCCTTTCTTTTTCTCTTATTTCGTTAACTGAATTGTATATTGTAGTTAACCTGTTATTATTATTATTGTTTTTTTTTTTGTAAATTATTCTACTAGTCAAAATCGTGTTTTCTTGTTCACATCACGATAATTTTTGTTCATTGTGTATTTTATAATATAACATAACTTAGATATTGATTTGCCATTTTAATTTCAAATCAAAAGAGGAAAAAAAAAAAGTAAAATATATCCGTATAAATAATCCATTTAATAGGAAATATACATACATACATATAGACAGACCAGACATACATATGTACTTAATTAAATTAACAATATATAAAGTTGCTTTGGTAGAATCAAAATCAAAAAATATTATAAAATATATACATACATATTGCATATACACAGCTGATCAAAATAATAGGTAGACCAAGCAACTTCAATTTCTAGAAGACGTAAAACGTAAATTCACTTAAGTTCTACAAATATTTGCGGAAATATCTAAAAGTTTTTATGTCGAAGTGAGCATAAGAAAATGCTAAATAAGTGTGTTCTGTTTGAGTGACAAATAAGATGGGACAATAATGTAAATGGGCGGGTAATATACAGGTTCATTCGGGATGTAACATTTATTTCCTCGAATTTATTTCCAGTAGGGTTTTTTGATGTCAGCCAATCCCTCTCCAACAGAGATAGTGTTAGAGTTTGCATAAGCTCCGCGCTCTGACCACTATTAATTCGTACAATTTGTATTTTTTCACAAATGCTATTTTCAAACTGTTTTGAACAGTTATTGGAATATATATTTGTTGGAAAGGTTGTGGAATCTTCTTTTGTAAAAACATTTCGCAAAATTTATTTCACATGTTTTTTATTTTTTGTGAATTATTTTGTGTAACACCTTAAAAAGTGGGTGAAACTAAAAGTGGCCTCTATTAATTAGTAGATTAGTGTTGTCTAGGGGTCACCAGTCCCTGAGCTTCATGAAGCTATACTGCTAGTAACTTCATTGCCTGACCAGAGGTATTTTCTACCAAGGTACCAAGGGGGCATGGGTCTGTAGAGGTTTCAGCCTACTACCCATTCGTGGGGACATAGCTCTCCTGATCTTTGATTATAAAAATTGTTGCCAGTTTTGGGGGAAGAGGTAGAAATAGTCCTTGCACCTAAAACGAATATAGTGTATACTGTTCCATCTATATGTTACCAAACATGCAACCTACTCCAGAAAGCTATATTTAATTTTTGGGGCACCAACACTGATCTGTTATAAACTTCAAATTAGTAGTAACTTGCATTCGAAGCCTGTCCAGACTCGTTGGCCTCAACTCCAGAGTTAGTCATATGACCAAAATATGTATGACTCGGATATATGTACTATATCCCAGGGGACGTTGATGATTGACGTTTATCGGAGCCCACGGAACATGTTTCCGTCCTGGCTAGCAGAGTAGACCCCTTTATATGAGTATCGTGGTGCCTGTGGTTGTTACCCAGATGCGGGTAGAGTATTAATTCGACTTGAAGTAGTGTTATACAACCGGAGCAGCATATGCGGATATATGTATATATATCCAAGAGGATGTTAATGATTGACGTTTATCAATCCTTGTGCTCGCTAAACTAAAGCTATTAAGTCTCCATGGCAGGTATACACGTTAAACAAAATCGACTTTTATATCGCGTACAGTTAACATTTCGACCCATCTAGAAAGATTGTTATTATTTGACCTTATTATATCGGTTTTTACTTATCAGTAAAGATCATTTAGACTTACCAAAGGAAGATTTCCGATCCAAAACTAAAATAACACTTTTCGAAAATGTTGTGTGTACCTATTATTTTGATCATTTATTATTTGTATATATGTTTTTGATAATCACATAAAGAAAGAAGACAATTAAAATGTTTGTTATTAAATTCAGACAACGTAGCCTAGTTAAATGTCCATTTTTTTAATGATATTGAATTAAGTTCAAGTACTATCATATGTCAAATGCATTTAACATACACATATTTTCAAGTTTAGTACATTACATTGGGGCAGGTTCCCAAGTTCACACAACCAATAATTATTATTATATACAATAGTATTAAGAATCAGTTATGATTTGTGAGAAGTACACAGAATTCATTAGTTATTGATTTTGTATTTAATTATTTAGTTTTGTTTCTGTTTTATTTTAATCTTTTTTTTATTGTAAACGTATTTAATAAAATTTTGTTTTGCAAACTGCTTTACGCTGCCTTTTTAATTTTTTGTTTTGAGTTTGAATTTTTAATAAATTTGCATTTACTATAAGTATTACAACATCAGTAAATAAGTACAGTAGAACAACCACCTGAACCTCATGCACTTCTTCAAATTTGGATTTTCATTATTGTTGTTTATAGGAGCTATAAGTTCTCAAGGTGTTCCCGAATCTCTAAAATTGTTAGTGAATGAAACACTTGGAGATGAAGTGCTCTGGAAGGAACAATCTCAAGCTGATGAGCCATCCACCAATGCCATTGCCAAATCACGATACATTAAGATAAGATCTGTAACTGATGCTGCTGTTGCTGATGCTAATAAAGATAATGATTTAAGTGTAAATCAAAATACTGATGAGAATGATGATGATGACGAAGCCAGCAGCTCAATACCCCAAACCCCAGAAAAGGGTGCCGTTCTAAAGGAAACCACAGTTTAAGCATGGATTGAAGTACATACATATGTTATGGTACAATATTAAAAATTATGTAATCATCTAGTCAATAATTATTATGCAATACAAGTATTTGTGAAATGATAATGTGTTGTGTTGATGATATACAATACAATACAAGACGATACGATACGATAAGAGTATGTTAAATTGGTGTCTAATGTGAAATACTTTGTGTACCTTTAGCAGATAATTGTTTTTAATTATACAGTTTGTATTATTTAAACAAAAATTAGTCCAAAATAAAATTATTATATACTTATACTATTAAATCAATAGAAAATTTAAATATTTAATACAATACTACATAGTACATTCATATCATAGATAAAATGCATTTCAAAAATCATTAATACATATGTAGTATATCTATTAAAATACAATATTAGTATGTATATGGAAATTTGATAAAGAAATTATATATTAGCTAATAACCAAAAATTTTACGCTAATCTCCTTTATGATGCTTTAAATAAAATAACATATGACATAAATATTATTAGAGTATTCTAAAATTGGATCGACCGATTGGATGGACCATTACCGCGTATGCATAAATTGTTATAACAATTCTTGTTTTTGTTTAGATATATTCTTCATTTATTTAGCTAGGGTACTCAAAGTTATTACAAAAACATAATCACAGTTGTATTTGTTAAATTCGAAATGATCTGTTTACTATAATTATAACAATTATACATGTATTTATGTGTGTATATAATAATATGTATTGTATTAATTACAGCTTTCATGTATGTATGTACAAAGTACATAAATGGGTAATTCGAATTTTAGTTTAGCGATACTATGCTGTACCCATACCTACTTATATTAACCTTGATTCGGATAATGTGGTAAATGAAACACCACTACTCGTAAGTAGATATCTTCACTCTTCCTTGGAAAATATGAGAGCTAGTAAGTTGAAATTAAGGATGTATTTGGATTTGGTTGGTTCCTTCGGGGCAGAATAAGTTTTTCTTTTGGAAAAGCTAATCTTGTTAAAAATAGATATGCTTTCCTGAATAATAAATCTCAAGTTTATGCAGTCCTCGCAGTCCCCAAAAGGACAAACACTCTCATACACTCACTCAATAAAAAAGATGAAATATGATATGTTTGTTTTAATCATATCCCTTCTTTTTATATTCTTCACGGTAGTGAATAGTATTATAAGTTTGTCATGAAGTTTGTAACACACAGAAGCAGGCATCGCAGACCACATAAAGTATGTATATTTTTGATCGAACCGGACCCCAAGGGAGGTACATCCCATACAAACCACCATTCAAATTAATGTTCTTATTAGAAAATGCTTTTTGTGTTTTGACTTATCGAACTGAAATTTGGACACTATAAATTTCTGAACCATATTCATCAACTAGGGTTTCCAGGAGGGGTACCTTCCATGCAACCCAGAGGAGCGTGAAGAGTATTATATCTTTGGCATAGCCAATGATAACCTTTTTTCTGGTTGAATTTCAAAATGAGTGAGAAAGTGCCCATGCTTTGATTTTTTACAGAATTTTGTACAACTTATTTTAAAAGTTCTATCGTCGAAATTTCTAACTTAAAGTTTTTTGAGAATGATGCGATTTCTCCTATTATATTGAGTTAGTCTTTCCTAAAAGTATTAAGTCAAAATTCTCAACTGGACGGATTCCCATCCACTCCCGTGTATTTTGTCAGAAAAGGAACTATAAACACAACGTAGCTCACAGACAAAACCAAATTCATAGGACTGTCGAGAAAAACATACAGCATTTACTTGAACAACATTACGTGATTAAAAATAACTCAATCAATGGTTTACTAGGCGGTTATTACATGAAAAACTATTATAATCGATAAAATTGTAATAACTAAATTAGTATTGACTAGTTCAATAATGAAGGATCTCAAACAATTTGTAAACTGGCAATAAATTGATCAGCGTTATGAGGAACAATGTAGTTATATGTACTTTCATTTAAAACTTCTTAGTAAGTAAAATTAATATTAAGGTCAAGAAAGACTCTTCTTTGGCGGGATTCGGTTTTTACGCTTATAAAAAATAAGATTGTGTGACAAAACTTATACGAAGTCATACGGAGCTGGCATGACAAATTTCGCTAATCACATAAGTGTACATGCCTACCAATGCCTACTTTGATTAATATGCAGTAAGCTTTAAGCATCCGTTGCAGTCCAAATTAATAAAGCATCATCCTTTTCTCTGAAAGAAATTCCGCGGCATATTGCCTCTTCCACAATTTGAGTCGTTGATAAAAAATGTATCAACAATATTTATTTATTTTATCGGTAGTACCGCGTCTGGCTAATGGAATAAAGAGACAAAAACCCGCTTGGACAGGAGTTGGTCCATTGCTATAAATGTGTTACTAAAAGTCTACATCAAGAACCAAGTATTATATTATAATAAATACAAACAAACAGATTTATGGACTTTTTTTATTTCAAATAATAATATATAATTGTATCAATGCTGATTCAAATTAAAACTAAAATTAATATGTATTTCAAATATAAAATAAACTTCATTATAAATTGTTTGTTGTAGCATTTAAATTACATAACACGTGAAGAGTGCCAGCATAATTAATATTCATTCATCATTAACATTTCTCTTTTCTCGTTCTTTTTTTTTTGTTTTATATGGTATCTTGGTAATACATATGCAAATATGTATACTAATTAGTAGTTTATACGGATAGGATGTCAGAAGAAAATTAGATTTTACATATGCGGAAAATATATAATATGTAAATTTAAATTTGAGCAAATGCCAAAAAAAAAAAAGAAAATAAATCTAATTTATTATATTGAATTTCTTAAATCAAATCAAATCAGTGTCCAAGTAAACAGATAACAAATGTCTTTCTATATACGTTTAGTTTGTAATTTGTTTTTTTTTCTTTCATTATCACTGGACCACTAAACTTTATAAAATAATAATAAAATCAAATTTGTTGTTAGGAATGGAAAAATACATATGGATTCCAATGGTTTCAATAAAAATCAAAAAAGTTCTTAACCTATATATGTAATGTTAGAAAAAAGGTACCAAATGGCAAATATAACCCTAAACAAAACCAAAGTTCTTCGACTTGATAGCCAAAAGCATTTTGCTGCGCAATATTGATTTGCTCGAATATAATGGTATATATAGACGAGATATGCACGTATTGGCGGTTGGCAGATGAGAATCATCAGCCGGTCTAATAGTAACTGAAGGTAAAGGCTGGAATCCTTCCTCAGAAGCTGGCAATGCTGGCGATCCGGTCCAAAAGTAAACCTATTTATAAATGTTGGTTAAAGTTATAGTTTTTCTTAAATATATTTCTAGTTATATAAAGCTTACCAAATCTTGCCGCTCTAAGGTATTCATCTTTTCCACAATGCTCCAAAACCAACGTTTGAACTTTAGAAGTTTGTCTGATCCTTCGCTGGATTCATCATTGAAAGTTGTGTATGAAATAAGAGTTGAAACATTGATATCACCAACACCGTTTAGAAGCAGTCGTAGATCTTCGGATGTCAGACTATTCATACAATTGTCTGGTAACACATCAAATACTCCATCCTTTATAGCCTACAAAACACAAACATATGTAAATGGAGTGCTTCTTAAACAAAATATAAATAAATTGTTTACCTCTAAGGCCTTTTCTTGTGATTTTATCAGTCTATACTCAGTATAGCGTCTTATATACTCAAAAAGATTACTCGAAGTAACTGGAATATCACGTCCTCCAGGAATTAGGTCGCGGTTGGCACCACCTTCTTCTTTCACAAGGTCAATGCTATAAAGTTGTTTTTTTTTTTAAATTATTGTTTATTTTTTCATTAAAACTTTAAGAAGCACAACTTACACAAATGTGAGCTCCATTCGATTAATGCTCTCTTCTCCTTCTTCTGTGGACAAATTCTGTATCATTTGTCTAAACGATTCATACAAAGCAGGATCGAAGAATGCTAAATCATGAAATTTAATCTTTCGGCCCAAAATGTATTTCAGCACATGTCTTTGAAGGAACAATGGCAACAGCTCATTTTGCAATAAGCATAGTCCAATAAGTCTGTTTAAATTGAATTTAAAATTGATTAAATATATTATAAAGAAATCAATCAAGTATCTATCAATTGAATGATGGGAATTATTTCGTACCTGCCAATATTTCTAAATGCGTTGATTCGTTCAAATGACGCAAAACCTTGTCTTGGAGTATAGAAGCCCCGTTTACCAGGTGAATAGAATAATGGTTCATTATCTTCTTCTATGGGTTCTAATACAACAACTGGTGAATTCTTTTTAGATTGACTTGAGGCACTGGCCTCTGACTTTTGTTTAAAAGTGATTATGTCAAGGGCTTCATTGATTTTCTGTCGAAGTGTTTCATCAGACGAAAGAACTGAAAGAAGTTGTGGTGTTGCTATCTCCAAAAGCATTCCGGTTATTTTCGGTGCATTAGCAGGGTTAATAGAATATATCTAAGTTAAGAAAAGTATTATATATTAGAGATAACATAAGTAATATGAATAAGTTAATTCAAATTACCTTTGGGTAAAGTCTTTCTCCCAACTGCTGAAGATGTACAGAAAGATGATCATTTGCAGTTTCTGTTCCTGAATTATCTACATAAAATAATTGAAATAGTCGTTAGTTTGTTGCATAATCAAATAATGTATGTAATTAAAGATTTCTACCTGTGGACCCTGATAAGGGTGTATAAGGCCTAGCATCATAATTTAATGCTTTTCTTTCGCGTGCTGTTCTCCAAAGTATTTTGCTGCCAGTACCACGTCTTTGCAAATTTGGTGGATCACGACCGGATCCGGAAGCACCTCTATTACGTAATATGCTCGAAAATGGTACGCCGTATTTACTACTAGGAGCACCCACTTGCACCGACTCAAGATTTGGCATTTTAGCGGTAGCCAATAATGCTTCTGAGATTGACGTGTAAAAACTACGCGCAACTCCAGATCCCTCACCAGGCTCATCTTTGAATGTAACCTTAACACGGTTGAATGTCAATGATGGTTGAGATCGTCGACTCTGATTTCCAAATTGGGCATTCAACTCCTTAAATGTCTGGATGATTAAACTTTCTCTATTACGTTCCAGTTTGCATAGTATTAAATCGCGTTGTTGGCCATTGCGTAATTTCTCCATGTGCCGACGGAAACGCATTTCTTTAACTGGGAATCCACGTAGTTCTGGTAGCACTGAGCCCGGTTCCATACCTACATCATCCATAAAAACGCGGCCAAATAAATCAAGACCCAATTTCCAGCGACTCAACAAGAAATTCCAAGAAGGCAAATCGGATAAATAACATTTGTAAAACTGCGATCCACGCATTGGGAATATAAAAACTTGTGAATTGGTCTTTAGTGGATTTTCTTCGGAACATTTTTCCACATCGATGCTACTAGTCCCAGCAGATGAGGAAATTGATAGGAAAGATCCTTTCAGTTCTGCTGCGCTATCGCTTTGATCCAAAACATTTGAAGAAGCTCCCGCTCGAACAATAACACTTCGCACAGCCGCATTCGAAGAACTTTGACCAACAAGTTCTGCCGCTTCAGGTAAACGTTGGTTTTGACTCTTATTTGGTGTGATTATTACTTCTGGACGCGTTAACAATGGACTATCAGAAGACGTTTTAGCACTTTCTTCATCAGATATATGATTGTCTTCGTCAGTATCCATGGGCACAGGTATATCAGATTTAAATCCATGTGATACTAAAATAAGAAATTCATTTAAAATATACTTATAGATGTGTAGCAATTATAGTAATTTCTAATTTAACTAACACTTTTCAGTGATTTTTTAAAATTATTGTGTCACCATAAAGCATATAAATTGACTAGAGATCTGTGCTTACCATCTTTATGGCTTTTTGAGTCATCTAGGCACTGTTTCTTTTTCAATTGAACATAGACATTAGAATCAGGACTGTCCGATTTATCGAGCATCCTTGACATTTTACGTCTTGAATCACCAGGGCTGCTATTTGAAGCAGCTGCAGCATCAACAGCTGTAGAATCAACAGCTGCAGAATCAACAGCTGCAGAATCAGCAGCAGCAGCTGAAGTTGTCGGTTGTTCCGATAAATCATCATTAGTGTTGGTGGTGGTGCTGGTATTCATCACCTGGTCATCATCATTTTCTGCAATTTTCAGAGAAGTGGAGAAACCCAGTTTCAAAGGCGGTGTATCAATTTCACTGTGTGTAATTTTCTTATTGTTTGGTGATTCACTATCTGAGTCATTTCCCAACAATGGCAGATTTGCAAAAAGATCTTGACGTTTGGAATTCGGCTGAAGCAAGTGTGGTTTATCAGCTAATGGCATAGCAACATCAAGCGGCATTTCGAAACCTTCTGGCGCCAAACAACCCAAACTTAAAGTTGAATCTGATCTGGCGAAAAATGATTGTTTTCTTGAACCTGATACCGAAGAACCCATAACAGATGCAGTATCCTCTGCAAAGGATTCATCAATTGTAGGCAATTCATCATCAGTATCTTCGTTTTCAACACCACCACTACTACTCAATATACTAGTGTTCAATGAAGCATCGCTTTTTTCATAGAAATGGGTATCATTTCGCATATAATATATAAATGCATCCAATACATATGCTACATGACGTAGAGCAGTAATATCCAAAACTGGCAGGGCATCTCTATGTTCTGATGTATGAGCACGCATAAGAGACAAACAATATGTGAAGAAATCTCGTCGTGATGAAGAGCCTATAACAAGAAGTTGACATATTCGTATAACAAAAGCACACATTAATTAATAAAATTATCCAAACATACTCAGGACATTCATTCCAACTGAAGCTGCAGCTGCAGTCGAAGAACTGCTCGGTGCTTGATTTGTGTTGCTTTGGGCACTTAAATTTAGTGGATGCAATGGATGAGTTGGATCAGTAAAATTAGCCAAATAAGCACCAAATTTAAGTTGGGCTTCAGTGCCATCCATAACAGTAAACATCCAATCCCATGTAGCTTTCAATCTCTTTTCAACAAATGCCTAAAAACAAAAACACTCATTATTTTATTCAAAATTTGGAATACTTTTAGTACAAACCTGAACAGCAACAGCATCTTCGTTACTTATTTTTAAAGACGATTCTATTTCATTGATTATATTGTATGACAAATTACTTAGAAGTTCCGAGATTTGACGTATTATAATTCCAAAAGCACGAGCCAAATTACTTGCTGTTGTTGCCATAGTTTGTTGCTCAGGTGGAGGAGCTGTTACTACTGCATTTGCAGGAGCGGTGTTACGACGCAATGCCATAGGGTCTATAAAGACCAGATTATTTCCAGCTGGACGTGCAGTTGCACGTACTGTATCACGGTTTCGTATTGCCCATTGCATTGATTGTGGTGTCAAATCGTTACGCGTATTTGTATTCGTATTACGTCGTTCAAGTTGTTGATCGTTAAAATTAAATTCATCCGAATGATCATCAGTTTCGGCATCATCAGAACCATCTTCGTCTTGTTGAGATGAATCACCAGATTCATCATCCAGAAACAGAACTCCGATATCTTTTAAAAAAAATATAATATACAAATATACAATTTGATAACTATACACTTGACATGACTTAAATTTTATATTAACAAGTCTTAGAACTACTTACCGGTTTCTGAACCAACAGTGGCTCCAGTTTGTACACTACGCTGAGCATCTTGATTGCTTTGATTATCATCGGAATCAGATTCGGTTTCAGCATCGTTAAATGTAAAGTCGTTGTCACTTTCATCATCTTGCATGCCTTCTTCATTTCTAGCATTTTCTATTATATCATCTTCATGTGCATGTGTACTAGAGTCGCGAGCAGTCGATTCATCAATTTCCGATGAATCGCGAATTTCTGAAAAATTTAATTTGTTGTTATGAAACACAAGCAATATGAATATGACCCAATAATATACAAACTTACGATCCACGCTTTCGATTCCGTAGCTTTGTTGAATACTGAATCCAACACCCTGATCGTGGGCAACATCAGGACTTGCCTGGGGTTCTGCAATTGATTCAGCAGCAGATGTTGGTGCTAAAGGTTCAACACTGAACAAGTCATCAGAATTCTAAAATATGTGTGAAAATAGTTTTAAAAAATGAATGCATATTGCACATATTGTATAAAACATGACTGCCTTACATCCAAAGTTGTTGATGACATAGCAAAAGGACCTGTTGGTCGTACCACACCTAGGCGTACAGGTGCTATCAATGCCTCAGACACCTCACATAGTTCTTCGATTGACAGTTTATGTAATGTTGTAAAGACTTTAATGCAACTTTGAATGTGTTTGTTGCTAGACACTTGAGATTTACGTCTTTCTGGATTCGGTTGTTTTTCCATATTAAAGATGACAAAAACGCGAGCAACTGAACGAACAAAGCGGCGTGCGACATCTTCGGCTTCTTTTGTTCGACCGGGCACATTGGTGTTTTGCATTTCACGAACCAGTGTCAGTAGTAAAGTGTCCAAATGGTCACTGGAACATTTAACAAATAAATTGTGAGTGAATTTATCAAGAAGTGTGGAGCCATGTTGTGATTGAAGATAGATATTATAAGACTCTGCATCCATTCCCTCAACTGAGTTAGGTAGTTGCATGGGATAGTTTTCTGACTTTTCAGCACCAGTCAAGATCATTGATCGTACCGCAGGCCAATCAATTAAGAGACGCTCAAGAGCTTTTCGGGCGAATCTCGGCGGCTCAAGATCATGTTCTGGCATATCGCTTTCGACGTCTGCTGAGGTTGACTTTCGGTTTGTCACAACTGATGTATTGCTAGCATTGTTGCCAGAGCTGGTACCAACGTTGCGCACACGAACACTAAAACGATACTGACGCTGTTCTATGGTTTGGCGTCCAACTGTTTGTATAAGGAAAAGCAATATTGATTCTCCCTTTGAGTTGAACTTTGTGACCAAATCTGTGCAAGCTGCTAATTTGCATAGCAAAGTATATCTTTTATTAAGATTGCCTGCTATTAAAGCTTTACATTTGCACTTCTCCCAACAGTCACAGTAAGCCGTTGGAGATGTACGTTTCAATTTGCAGTCATGGCCTTTGTGGCAAACTCGTGCGCACTCCGTGCAACAACAAAGCGACCCTGTCAGACCACAAGTCTTACACTCGAAAATATTTTGATTGATATGATCAGCACCAGTCCAAGTAAAAGAACAAGTGTCATTATAACAGATCACATGCAATGGAGATTGATCGGCTGGTGATCCCAATGGGAATATCATAGAGTCTTTTATTGATGGATCTTGTTCCGCTAACAACAATATGGTATTCAATAAAGTAATCCCAGCGTCATAGGCACGAGAGTAAACGGCCAACATAAACGGAGTCTGGCCTTGAGCGTCCTTGGCGCTTAACAACTGATGTAGATATGGTCGTAAGGCATTGCTTGAGCACATTTGTCGTAGAATTAAAGTTGCATGTTCACGTCTTTGTGACGGGTCATAATTGGCACTCGTTTTTCCAGTTGAGGGTGATGCGTTTGCTGAAGTCGATATAATTTTCGAAATGTCATCTTCGGGCCCACCATCTGGTATGTTGTTAGAAACTGCTGCTGCTGCTGCATTTGAATTATTTGCTGTTTCTATAGACCAATGTACGGGAATGTAGGCATGGTCATCGCTTGCATTGTTCCCAGCTGAAGGCGGTTGATTTGCTTGTTCATTTATATCATTATTTATTAAACGATGCATCATGTCTCGTAGACTTATGCGATTCTCTCGATTTATTGTGCCACTAGGCGAATTTACACTTCCAGAAACTGTAAATGTTGAATTATCAGATCCGCCACTGTTACCGCCGCCGGCACTGCCACTGCCACTTCCGCTAAATGCACTACCATATACTGGTGTCCTTGGCAGCGTTAGGTTAGATACAAAATTCTTCTTATCGTTAGTACTTGCGGCGTTGTCGTTGTTATCCTTATTTGAGGTAGGTGCACACATAACAATGCAAGCGTGGAAAATATTGCGGCTACCATCGCAGCGTTCTTCAATGATTTGCGCAACATCGTTTCGCTCATCCTTTTCTAAATGAGAAAGTACTGCGATGCTATTTTTAACATCACAACGTAATATGTGTGGCATTAATTTTTGAGTTTCAAAAAGCAGTGCTGTCATGCAGACTTTAGATTTAAGGTTTATGCATGCCGATGGCAATGAAATTGTTGTCATTGTAACTGATTTCACAGGTGGCAAATCAAACCATTGCGGATCTTTGATTGAACCGATGCAGTCCTTCGCTAAGGGGTAAAGAGCCCCGTTGCCATCACGAAGAACAATTGTGCTGCTGTTTCCATTGCAATCATTATTGCAACTCATTGCAATTGCTGACAGAGAAGCTCCCATAAAAGATGCACAGTCCGTTGGGAACTGGCAATTCTGTTCTTGTTTACTATTGTACAAGTTATAAAGGCTGTAGTGAAGCTTTGAGTTTAGTTTTTTAATGACATGTATTCCTCGTGTATCAACTGCCATGGTTAGTAATTGGAAATTGGATGAATCACCACCACCGTGATTAATATTGATCTTTTTTGGTAACTTTTGAAGCCAATCTGGTCCACGTGAAGTCATTGCTGTTTTGAATACTTGTACATCTTCACGCCGAAGTAAACGACACTGTTGCCAATCATCCTCTTTTGATGATGACTCTTCTTTATTGGGAGAAGCAGCAGCAGTTGCAGCTGGAAAGCGGACTGCTACATAATCACCATCTACTTTGAGAACTTTTCCAATTGGTCCAATTTTATCCTCCACAAATACAACGTCTTTAAGTTGCCAAAGTTCTTCATCTTTTTTAGCAGTTTCTATAAAACTATTATTGTCATCTTTTACGTTCAATCTCTTAGTTCGCTTGTGTGAAGTCACACTGCCCGTGTCGCTGCATGTACTAGAGGCTGGCGAAGGTGGTGGAGGCATATCAATGCGATCTGTAGACTCCTTACTCGTTGAACTCGACGAAGCTGCCTTGCTACTACCACTAGTTGGTGCAACAGCAGCTTTTGCATCCTTTTCTGCCGTATGGGTACTGCCGCTGCTGCTTGCACTTCCACTAGTTTGAGATTTTTCAACAGTTGGTGTATTTCCAATATTCAAAATTTTAAAACGACAAATATCCGAAAAGTTCCAAACAGAGTTTAAGAGTTGTCCCACTTTGGGAATTCCACTTGTACAAGTAAAACCCACGGATCCCGTCTGATAAATTGGGCATTTCTTCATTACTACTTGAGTACCGACATTTATGTCTGATGACGACACCTTAAAAGGTTTTTTGGTCTTCGTACGGAATTTGTCCCACAGATAACGCCTCTGATCAAATGGCAACACACCCCACCAGTAAACATTACCATTCTCTGTTCGAACAGCCGTGTATAATGAACAAACGTGTATAGACTTAATAGGATCCATTACGAATTCACTGAACCCAGTGGCAGCATGTTCGAGTTTGCTTCCTAAATGGCCTAACTGCTCATCCATCCAAGTAGCGACACGATTTCCTCCTTCAGTTACAACCGAGCAGCGTATAAAATTTGCGGAAATATTTTCCACTTTATCAGTAATGTTGAGAGACAAAGTTTTAGGGTGAAATATATTTTCCACCTGAAATGGAATGGTAAATAAAAATACAAATGATATTTTAATAAAAGGGTTTGAATCCTTTAAAAATTAAGAAATTTTCTTGATTATATCACAATGGTTCATAATCATTACCTAGGACCAACAGAAATTGCAGATCTATGACCGAAGAGAATCTTGAAATTTCTAATGAATTCCAGATTCTGAAAAGAGCTGTAATTTGTTTGTTACAATAGTCTCAAATGAGAACGCAAGAGCAACGTGCCTAGCTCGCGCCCTTAACTAATCAAAATGATTCAAACTAATCAACGTGTATTCTATCAACCCTTTCAGGACTAATTAAAAGATTTTAAAAATGTTAATTAAAATTCTAGAATTAATTTTTAAGGCGTATGAGCGATTTAAAAAACAAGTACAAAATTGTAACAAAAAAGAAATCGACTTTAAGTATCGCAAATGGTACGATATTATTATTAAGGATAACTCAAAAACTTCAGAACTTGATTTTTATGTGGACCACATGACAAGCACCAGCTTTCAAATAAAAAAAGGATTATCAAAATCGGTTTACCTAGCAAAAAGTTCCAAGGTAACAAACATAAAAAAAAACAGCACAAGACACTATTAACATTTTGTGTTACTTGTAGGTACCGGTTAATCACTTCGTTACAAAAAGTATTTGCTATAAAGGCATTTTACTTATCTTAAACGAAATCGCTGTGACTAGTCAATCGTTTCGCTATAGAGACGTGTGTATTATAGTATAGTTCGATGAGTGTGACTAATATTGATGTTTTGTGTAAACACAGTTTTACCTGTATACATGTATACCCACATACATTGAAAACTACTGAAAAAGGGGAGACAGACTTAAATACAACTAATATACCAAATAAACGCTTCATACCAAGGATATGCACAGTGAAAGTCTGGATGAATGCATTTATATGAGGTTTGAATGCATTCATACATGCCTCTAATGCCCATGTGTGCATATATCATCAATTCAAAGATCACTTACCTCACATTTATAAGGCTCTGCATCAGCCCAACGCCATTGATGAAGTTCACCATTTTCAGACAATGCGATAAATTCTGAATAAAGAGCAGCGATTTTCTTAAATCGAATACTCGAATTCTTGTCAGGCCATGGTTGTAGTTCTTCTGAAATCCATACCGGTGAAGTCATTGTTGAAGGTTCCTTCTTTTTCGAGTCTAAAAATAGATAGAATACGAATTAAACAAACTCTCATCATTTATTAAAAATTTAATGTCATTTTACCAGAATCTTTTTCCCATGTATATTCTTCTTTATTTATCCAACGACGTGGTCCATAGTACTGACGATCGCGCCAACGGCTAAATGCCTCACGGTCGGCACTAACAGATGAAATTTGAGCAGATAAATTGCTACTAGCAGACAAAACGCTCGGGGCCGAAGTAGGTACCCTGCCAGCTTGACTGGCTTCAGAACTATTTGCGTTTGCCTGATTCCTTTCACTTCGAATTCGATCAAAAAGCAAACTGTGTATGGCATAAAATGAATAAATCAATTATAGAAGGAATCCTAATAAAAATGCTACTTACTTGCGAATGCTCGAGTAGTTGCTAAAAATTTCTTCTGAGAAAAGACCATCTGATGGATCTATTATAACACTATTGTTGTCACCATGAAATCCATTGTCTAGTAATGATATTAAATCTTCGGGTACATAGTTATCTCCTCCTTCCTCAGTATCTTCGGCTTCCTCATCATCACGAGAAAGCAAATTATTGACAGCAAGATTCACATCAAGGTTGGTTCGCTAAAAAGTTCGATATTAGTTTTTTTCCAAGGATTTTAATTAACAATAAAACTATATTTACCTGCAACTCTCTAATAATCAAATTTCGACTTTTGCCTTGCAAAACAACTTCGGCTTGAGATATAAGCTCTTCTGGTACATAAGTTGCAGGCACTGTAACAAGAGGTCGACTGGAAGAAGAACCTCCTATGATGACACCTGTACTGCGTGAACCAGACCCTTGGCCACTGGTACCTGAGCGACCAGTAGTGCGCAAAAGGCGAGCTCGGGACCGAGCCATTGGTCTCGAAGAAGCTGGGGCATTATTTTTTGGGGCATTTGTAGGTCCACCACTACTCTGAGTACTGCAAAAAAGATACCCACATATACACATATGCAAATATTAAAATTACTTGATTTATTTCTTTACCTTTTTGAAGCATCGACTTTACTTAAATCAAGTCTCTCAGAATTAATGGAGAAGGCAACACGAAATGCTTTACCATCTTCGAGCAAGACACCTATGTGACTTGGTCCTATGACAACCTCTTTGACTGGAATTTTTAGTTGCTCGAATATTCGATGCGTACCAAACCCATATTTATTAACCTTTTCTGAAACTTCGCGTATTCTGAAAGAATTAAAATAAAATTTTGATATTTAATAAATGACTTCAATTAATCTTCTAAATTAATAAATTACAAATTTATATATGTATATTGAGAATGAGAAATAAATGCCCTCTCTAAACGAAGCACGAGATTTTTAGGTGGGGAAATACAAAAAAAAAAACAATACGAGGCGGCATGCGGTTTTTTGTTGGTTGCTGGTATAAAAAAATGCATAAACTTTTTACCATAACCTAAACCTATTTTTCGCTATAACGCTTCCGTAGAAATGCATCGCCATATAAATTATCAATTGATTTTTTTTAACATGATTTAAACATATACAATATATTTTATATACATATATTGCACATTTTTATATATATGCAAAGGTATGTAAGTATGTATGTATAAAATTTTAAGAATGATTTTTTTTAATTACTTTCAAATAATCGTAAAATGGATTCTACTAACAAAAAATTATTCAATGCATTTGAGAGACAATGTGGTTGGTGCTTATACACATATGTATAAAAATTGTTCGGAACAAAAGTACAATCGTCTTCGCTGCTATTTTCTTCATATTTACAGATCAGCATTTTCGGCAATCTTACTTACCTTTCAATAAACTGCTCATCCGTGCCGGGTAGCGGTTGCAAAACAAATTGCATTGAAGTCATCTTTCTAATTTCTTTTATTGGTAAAGAAATAATTTATAAGTTAAATTATCCGCATTCCACCATTTATTTCCTGTCGAAAAAAAAGTACTTCAAGCAACCAGCGCACACAAATTTTGTGAAATAAACTGGAATAGAAGGGAATGAAACAAGAGGAATGAGATGCTCTGGAAAAGTGCACGAAAGGGTATAAAGAAATATGTACTTAAATTGGACAGAATTGAATGAAATCGAACAAGGATTGTTTGTACGGTTAACAACAAATTTTTGAAATATTTGAATGTTTGCCCTTTTTTGTATTGGAAGAAGATTATTCAATTGAGCTCTTAAGAAAATGTTGCTGTTTTTATTAAACAAATTATGGTTTAGTATATTTAATATACACGTTTTACAGCACTGGTTTAATTGTGTTCTAGCAATTATGTTGGATGATACGCAGTTCATTTCATTACTATGCTTCGTATACCGAACAAAGAGTTTGTCACGATATAAAAGAATATTAAGTTCAATTTCAAAAAGAAAAATTCCTGAACAAGGATAATTTTAAAACAATTGTATTGATCGAATCAACAGGAGAGTTCGAAAAAGAGTTAGTAAGTATAATATTGTAGCGAGCATTTAGCATTTCGATGAGTTTGTAGTGTTGCTAAATTTTTGGTAACTTTAAGGTGATTTTTTGTAAAATATTAACAAAACACGTAGCAGGAATAAGGTCGCTGCCAGAACTACGTGCATATGCTGCAAAATGTTGTAAATGATATATTTATCACAAAATTTCAATTTTAATTTCTCACTATTTGCACGAACTTTGCATTTGTGATGTGAAAAAGCACTGTAAACACTACTTTGCATTTCCATTTGCATCTAAGATGCAGCGCCACTATAAATTCGATGTAAAATAAAAACTAATACTCTGGTGATGCAGATCTAATATTGTATTTTCAGTGCGAAGATTTAGCATTTCGATGGGATGCAGACGAGATGCGTCTTTAGTTTTACAACAACCACAGGGAAATTAGGGTTGTTGTTGTAAAATGAAACGATACATATTCAGCATTTCGTCGAGATGCCGAATCGAAATATAAGGGTGTTGCCATTTGTTTGAAGTGTTGGTAAATTTTTGATAACTTTTATATAATTATCGACTCTCTTGTTCTTTCTTTTTGTTGCGCAGCAATAAACAGATGATGATGGCACATTATATATTTAAGTAAAATTTTAATTGTACATTTTTTTGTAAAATGTTAACAAAATACGTAGCAGGAACAAAAAAGGGATCTATCAGAACTACATACGTGCATATACTGCAATATCTCTGTTTGCGCCAACTTTGCATTTGTGTGTATAATAAATCAAAAACAGCGGTTAGCGATGTGAAAACAGTACTGTGAGCACTACTTTGCATTTTCATTTGCATCTATGATGCAGCGCGACTGCGAAATGGCTATAAGTTAATATTTTCTTACATTTTTATGTATGTACTTCTATTTATTTATTCAAATGTTTAATTAGTGCTGTAATTTGAAGATGTAAACTGCGTACACGGCTGACTTGATTTTTGTTTCTAAATTGAAATGTGCTATGTGTGTGTTGCAAAATGTGTCGTCCAGCTTCTACTTGATTGTACTCGATTAATCGAGTATTCGAGCACTCATATAAAGATCTCATCATTAAATTTCGTTTGATGATGTACAATTTACACCTAAACGTTTACATTTACCGGATGTGTGAAAATTTGTAGGTCAATTTCAATTTCACAATTCCAAGGAAGTAGCGAATTTCAATATAAGGTAAAGTACAAGAAAGGATTTAAGCGTGAAAAAAGTAATATCAATCATTTTACTGCTTACAAATTAAAAACAACAACAACCATCAAAACCAAAATGGAGGAGATAAGAAAGATTTTGCAACAAAGCGATATTGAACTGCTAGACAGCTCAGACAGCGATTCTGACGTAAGCTATGAAAACAAACTTGTGCAAACAAACAAGTCTACAAATATTATTGAAAATTCCACATCAAAACGAAAGCGTAATGGATCCGAACGTTTGCCGACTAGACGACCAGACCCTAACGTTTACAATAGGAATGCGCTTTTGGCACGAGAGAATCGACGCAAAAAGAAGGCTTATTTGGAAACGATTGAGAAGGAATTAGAGGAGGCACGCAACACAAATCGTATACTTAAGAAGGCATTGAAGAAACAACACAAAGTGTCTTTACAATTGGAAAAAGAAAAATTATATTTTAAGAATATATTGTCTAATCATGCAGAAATAAAAAAGTTGGTTAACTCTCTGAACCTGGGAAATTCGGCATTTGGTGGTGGATCTTGTATTTCGCCTGAGAGTTCTGTTTGTTCAAATTATTGCAGTAGCCGCAGCAGTAGCTATGAACCGGATGGCGTTTCAAGTAATTTTGAAAAATCTGACAACGGTAGTGTAACATCATCATCGCATACGAATATGAATACCTTATTGAGCTCTACGAACATTTTTCTCGATAATTATTTCACAGATTATGAACCGACTACAGAATACGATAATACCTGGAAAGAGCTGCTGGAAGAGAATTGCTTTCCTTTTGGTGAAACAAATAAAGAAATCTCCGAAAATCAGTGTAATGTCAACGCAGACGACACAACAACCTCCATACCAGTTGTTAGCGATGATCACAGCTATGTTAAAGATATTGTGTCTGTGTCAACGAGCAATCTTGATTTTCCTTCAAGTTCATCTACAATTGAAGATACTGGCATATGCCTTCACATTACTGGTGGTAAACTGTCTATAGAATTTTGCCCCAGTTGCCATTGGAATGCAAATCGCACACCGCCATCACAACTTCTGCAGGACGATGGAGAATACAGGCAAACACTGTGAAACTACTTATTATTATTTTATACTTTTTATTTTATTATTCTTAATCATTCATTTATGCAACTAAGTCCTTTAAATTTGTTTCTTTTAGATTTTATTAACTTGATCCGTTTGAGTATCGAAAGAATTCTTTCCATTCTGATTTACTACGTATATATGTTTTGTTATAATAGAATAGAAAAAAAGGAGTTATTGATGGTGAAAAAACACAGAATTCACAATCACAATGATATCATCGAATGTGAACTTGTAATTCAGGTTATTTAACACTGTTTTCGACTATTACAGGATGAAGGCCTCGGGCGCTGACTAAAACGTATCTGTTCGTATTCGGCGTTTCGTTTCGGTAATTTTAATGAGAAAGGTGGGTTTTGGCGAACAGTTTACTACAACTGTCAAGTGACATTGTGTTGTTAAGATATGAATTATCTTTGTTGTACTGCTCTTTTTACAGCAACAGCAACCATCATCTGAGGTGGAACTGAATGTCGAAAGGTTTTTCGAAATGTTATGTTCCTCCATTCCATTCGACTTTCGTGGAGCCGTTTGCAGTAGGTTCAAAAGGTAATGAACATATTTTAAAATATCACAATTCATTCTATGCTTTCTGCAAACGAGCTCCATTTTGTATTGGTAATGCAAAACAAAATTAAAATAAAGACCGATTTTACTAATTAAAACGGATTGTGAAAAGTTTCAGGTAGCAACATCCACGTCAGCCATGTTAAAAAACAAATCTATTTGATTCGTAGACGCCGCACTGCCTTTAGCCTAATCTAGGTATGTACAACTACTATCTATCATAACTCCCAATATTTATATATGGTTTTTATTAAAAAAAATGTGTTATTTATACGTTAAATCAGTGTGGAAAGAATTCGATTGATTGAGTATCATTTGAAACATATTGTTTATTACATTCATAGATAATAATCCTTTAAGTATTTTTAAATAAATAAATAACTATATTAAATATATAATATGTATATATAAAACCAAAAACTAATTGCATTCTTTTATTTCAAGCGTAGTTCAATGTGCAAGCAACAATAGTGAATATGTATAGATGATTTATTGTCTTTCTGCTATTTTTGGGTGGTGTTTTAAAGGATTTTTAACAGACGATTAAGGGAGGTGATGATCAGACAATGATATGCTTAAAGGCTCGAAGAGGGGGTCAGATCATAAAAATGAAGTATCCTCCAAAGCAGCGAGTGTGTCCTAACAAAAGCAAATTTTCTTTCGGTATTATACTTGCCAAATTATTTGTACGATTCGATGTAAAAGCTAGTAATTATTGATCCTATTTTCATTCCATATTTTAATCTATTTTTCAGTAAGCATTCGACAGAGTGTGCCACAGCTGGATTTTATATAAAATTAAAAAAAAAGTTTCGTGCTCAATGCTTAGTATCCGTCATTTTTATGTCAGCAACAATGTGAATTTTTGACTCTATGTACCATCAATGCTTCACATTTTATACCATACAAAGCCGATACATCTGTGTCTGATGATGTATATGTGTATGTAACAACATATGCTGATATAGCTACAAGTATATATGTACATAATATATAATAATAATATATCTTTCTAATAGCTTGGCCGCAGTTAATGTAAAAAGAACACATTCAAGCGAAAAAGTCTCAGCTTTCTTTAAAAACGCGTACGATTTATTGGCTGCTTGGTACCAAATCATGATTGATATAGAACACAAAATTCTACTCTATAAAGTTATGTTAAAACAGGTCTGGACATATGCCTTGCAATATGGGGTATTAAAGCAACACAAATATTGAATCTTAAGAACCTTACCAAAACAAATTGTTACGAAATATTTTTAACACATTTTTATTAAGGTAAAGACCCCAACATTCCTTTTGTCAGGAAGAAATAGTCAAGGTGACGACGAGGAAGTACTTGGAAAGATTGAGTATCCACGAACTAACTACAATTCTTAACTACAGCAATGTTACTGTCAGGCCACAGACTATAAAAAGAATATAGACTGGACAAATACAGCGCGCTCTCTTTGATGGGCAAAAAAATAGAAAGAGAGAGCACTGCATTTGTAGAGGGCGCGCTGCATTTGTCCAGTCTATATTCTTTTTATAGTCTTTGGTCAGGCATCTAAAAATATATCATATCTTCTTTTTATTTGTAACAGTTGTGATATCTAATTATTAAATAAATTATAGTTGGGCTTACTTCAGTTTAGCTAAGTATTTCTTTGTATAAAGAATATGAAATCATTTGCTTATTGTCTATAAGACAGGAGCA
The DNA here is from genome assembly GCA_037043315.1 of Amiota communis. Taxonomy (NCBI): domain Eukaryota; kingdom Metazoa; phylum Arthropoda; class Insecta; order Diptera; family Drosophilidae; genus Amiota; species Amiota communis. The sequence goes on from JBAMAV010000994.1 coordinate 91,065, forward strand.
TATATGTATAAATATATAATTATTATATATAAAAAATAAAATAAAAATTTAATGTATAAAACTGCTTTTCCAATAAAAGAGAATAAGTTTATAGTTAAAATCTAATCTTTTTTTTAATAAAAAAAGTTCTATAGCTATGAGATTTAAAACCATAACAAACCGAATAATTAGATTAGGTCATTAGCAACAAATTGTGAAAAAATTAAAGACGTTTAATTGTATTTCACAGCAGATTCTGTCATGAAAGAAATTTTGCATAAAATAAATTGGGGTGATTTCATATTTAGAAATTGCCAACATTTTTGCAATTTGTATTGATCGATTCATGCCAACTATGTATTGTATAATGTACACTCCGTGTTTGTTGCATATCACAGTCAGAGACCTTTATTATTTGATTTCTATTTTGTAATTTAAGCATCTTTACTCTTCACATATTGAAGAGTAATCAAATCGTTGTGATAGTTGTAACGCATAGAACTGAGCGTAAGAGATTCCAAAGGTAAGTAGTGTCTGTTGAGGAGATTGCCTCCATTCCTGGTGCCATTCTTTCGTCTTGGGTAATTATAATTGCTTGTTTTGTGTCCAGCAACATTCCAGTGTTTCAGTATTTGAATTAGCTTATCATGCAAATTAAGGATTTAAGAAGATTATCTGCCCAAAATTTTATTACTTCTGTGGCAACAAGAAGCCGAATTTTTCATAAACTCTTTAGTCGAAATATGTGTTTTAAAGCGGTTAATAATAATAGCATTCAAACTCAATTTTCGACATAAGCTACTTTGATATGTTGCCACAATTATTATAATTAGATAATAGCGCATTATTTTCGTCAGTAAGCATTTTGGGAAAAGCTAGTGTTCTCAGATGTAAAGACTCATATACGAGGACCTGTAATGGAATGAGTACACTTTAAATTCTTTAACAAAGACACCTATTGGAAGGTAAGTCTGGTGCCACAAGATCAAGTTTCTCATATATTGCATCAAAGGACGTAGACATTTTCGCTTTAGAGTTAATTTTTGCGTGCAAGTTGTGGTTTTTGGGTTATTAAAATTATTATTTATATAATTTGACCAATTCTCAATTAAATAAACTAAATATGGGAACAGCAAAAGCGTTGGATGAGGCGGTTAAAATAGAGGCTTAGGGAGTGTGGCCACTCAATCCTACAAATATCGAATAAAATTAAACGCAGCCGTAAAGTTATTTCCTCATTCATTAGCAATGAGCATACCTATGGGAGAAATATAAAAGGTCGGCCCTCTTCTGTAATTACAGCCGCTGACAAACGAATTATTTTGAGGCACGAGTCTAGTTCTTATGACTCAGCCGCCAAAATTAAAGAAAAAACCGGTGTGCGTGCGGACTGTATAAGGAATTATTTCGAATGCTAAACATACGAGTATAAAGCATCTGAAACTAAAAAAAATCACCACTAAACCAACTTCGAAAGATGAAACGGCTCGATTTATGTCGATCGAATATGACCTGGACCAAGTAGTGGGAGCGTGTAGTTTTTTCGGATGAAAAAGTTTGGAGCCTAATGGCTATGCTTACTATTTTCATTATCTTAGAAAGGAAGAGCATACTTAAGATCGACTGCACAGCCGTGCCGGTGGTGTCATGGTATGGGGAGCTATTACATACTTTGGCACCATAGAACTGCAATTTTTAACTAGTTGTATGAATGCCACTGCATACAATGGTGTACTAAAAACGGCTTTCCTTACAATCAAGGATGTTTTTGGACCCTTGGAATGGAAGTTCCAGCAGGATAACGCACCAATCCATACGGCCAGGGTCGTAAAATCTTGGATTGAGAGCCAAATCGTGCCTTTGCTTACTTGGCCGCCATACTCGCCCGACCTGAATATTATAGAAAATGTTTGGAGATGGTTAGCACGTAAAGTGTACGAGTCCGAAAGGTAATATTCAACTGAAGATGAACTCATTGAAGGAATAAAAAGAGCCTGGGATATAATTTCAGTGAATTATATAAAAAAATTGTATGAATCCTTACCAATAGGATATACGAGGTCATACATAACCGTGGTGGCTAAACACATTATTAATTGTTTTATAAATAAGTTCTAAAATAGAGAAATTAAAATAAAAAAATAATTTTGAGGTGTTCTATGCCCATTTTCGTTCGTTAAAATTCATTTAAAATGTTAATAATAAAGCTAATATCCTTACTATCATTTCTTCTTATATATAATTTTATAAACTTTATTGACAAGACAAAGTCATATTGAAAGCTTTATTCCTTTGGCTGATATTAAGCATCTAAGTCAGGAAGCATAGGTTGTACTAATCGGTTGTCGGGCAGTGTATGTATGTTTTTAATTGAACAAACTTTTAACCCTTTACACAGAAACTTTTTCAAAATACATGTGTTTGTGTGAAAGCTATGTGTGTATGCGCTTTATTGTATTTAACTTTACCCAGTGAACCAAAACAATTATATATTTGTGTACCATAAAAACCGTTTTTCATCACTTTTGCCTATTGTTTCTTATTTATCATATTTATACCCGCAAAACAATAATTTGCGAGTACGTTTACGAGCATTAAGCGAATGTTAACGCGAAGCTCGTTTTTAATCAGCAAAACGCTCGTTTCTGAACCATTTTGCGATAGTTTAAACGAACGTCCGCTCAACATTCGCTGCTTGGCCTACGAATGTCACGTTCGCGATCGTTGAAATGCCTATATGTATTAATTTGATGATAACATTAAGGGAAATGAAATTCTAATTTGGTGAAATAAAAAAATTCAGTTGTAATGGAATATTGCAGACCAAAAATCATAACTTTTGGTGAAGTTAATTTTAATGCTTTATCTTGTTTTTGTGCCATTTGTGTGGCAGAAAGAACACTTTGCCGAGATGAGGTATTAATTATTTGTGTTCACAATCATTCTTCCATTAATTTGTCATATATGTACTTACATATATACGAATGTAGATACACATATACACATGTACTTCTTTATGTAATTGGTGTTGGTTGCAAGGAAAGAGTGACGTCACGTCCACACAAGCTTAGATCGTCTTCTGTAAAAGTAAAGTACAGTAGAAGCTTACAAATCAGAAATATTTTCTTGTCTTTTCATTATAAACGGTTGTTTAGCTGGTGTAAATTTGATATGACGATATTATTCATCGTTTGAGTATTTGTTTTTTGTAGACTCACTTTTTTGCATCAATTAACTAAATTTTTTCCGCTTTCAATTGGACAAGAATAAGAGATAACTGGTCCGGTATGGACAATTTCCTTTTCATCAATAGAATTGTCATCAGAAGATACTTGTAGTTTATCAGAACGTTATTCCACATGAATAGTATAAGGGAGACAGACACCTATGAGTATAAGGTGGGACTCTTTTAAGTATTTGGGGAACCCTAATACGTATCCTATTTTATTCGCCTCTATTTCGTTGAAGTCTGCATTCCAAACTTTGCTTTCGTATACAGATACGAGAGTTTTTAGATTAATTTCTGTTAATAGTGCTTGAGTTTCTTGGAGAACTTGATTGCTTTCTTTGGATAACTTAAAAATACAACTTGATCTAAAATTAGAACGATATATCATTAAATGATTCTCAACTGGTAGTAGTTGAAATAATCCAAGTTTTGAGAATTCTAGCTTGTGAGTATTGACTGTAATAATACTACTACATATATGATAATACCCTACACTATTGTAAGATAAATAAGGACTTCAATAAAAGCTAAAATTAAGAAGCACTGTTAATACAATTTTATAGATATAAAATATGTACATAAATATATTACGCTTTGACATAAAGTACAATAATTGATTATTATGAAAATTGGGTTATCTAGCACAGTTATGATTGTATAAATTATTAAATATTTTGGTTTGTAAAGGAGCTCTGAATTTTATATACTCATATTTATGATGAGTAAGTATGTGTAATTCTTATCATTTACTAGTATCTCGAACGCCTCTGAGTACCTTAAAAATATACTAACCAATAATAAGTATTTGAAGTTTACTTTTCTTTTTATTGTACAATACACAACCCAAACACACACACACAACCACGTTTGCGCATCTGTAGAATGAAGAATAATTATAGTACACATAGAGATAGATATTATAGATAGATAGATATTCACCATGCAGAGTCGACAATATCCGAAACGAAGACCATTTCAAGCAAGCGAATTGTGATTGTGGCAGCCAGCAAAGTGGAACTGGTTTGTGCTGATGTGCTATAAAAGCGCCGGCATGCATGAGTTGCGGTTAGTCGATTTTGATTTTCCAGTTTTGTTGCATTACGGACGAACTCTTGGATCTTCAACAAGAACCAAACTTAAATTTATTAATTAATTGTGATTTATTAAATTAAACAAGTGAAACCAAAAGAATATACCATATTCTTTGAAACAATTGTGTTGGGACGAACAAAAGTTTTTCTATAAAATCTAAAATATTTGAAAATTTTTAAAAGCAAAAATGGTATGTTTGAGTTATTGATAATGAATTAATATTAATTAAAAAAAAAAAACAAATAAATTGTTCGAAATAGCCTTTCTATTTATTAAATAAAAAAATGTATCTGGAAAAGTACCAAGTAACCATTAATATGAGTGATTTATAAAAAATCTCTTTAAATTTGTAAATTTATCTCTGATAGTACTAGTATATTAAAAATAAGTTGCAGAACTTTTATACGGATATCAATGAAAATAATGCATATCTCAATAGAATCAGCAATGCTTTAAGTATTCAATATACATTTAGATAAATGAATGAATAGGTATTTATATATAATGCATATGTATATTGTACAATATATTTATATACATATGTCTAACTTGGGGAGTATAGCAGGCAGCTGTATGTGTATAGAAAGAGTATGTGGATTTTTTTTTATTCTTTTTGTACATTCTTCTTACTTCAACTTCACTTCAAACAATGGAATCGAAATGAGTCAGATTTTTTTTCCAGATACTTTAGCTTTCCTTTATACTTATTTTGTTATACGAGTATATGAGTACAATATATTAAGTGTACAAGCAGACATATAAGTGTTGATGGGGTGTGCTTAGTTAGTTTAATGTCCTTGCTAATCTACCCAAGGTCCAAACATATATCCATATGTATAGCTACGAGTATACCTACTATATGGTATATTTATGTATGTACTGACAAGCCTTTGCGTGCAAAAAATTCATTTGACTAATGCGTGTTAACCAATTAAATTAGAGATCTTAGCATTTCTTTTTATATTCCATTCCCTATATTTATGTTTTATTTTTACATTATACTTATGTATGTTCAATTTACATACATAGATATAATATACATTTGTATATGCATGTTTGCATGTGTATTTAAAAGTAATAAAGGACACACCTACATATTCATGTACTTATGTATTTGCACGTATCTATTTACGTACATAGTACCGGCAAATACTTGTATATGGCAAGTATAATGCCGGCAAAATGCATAATCGTGGGCTGCTGTTGTGAGTGTAGTCACTCGTCATCAGATACTAGATAGGAAGGGCGTTGGTGTTTTGGGATGAAGCAAGAAGCAGCATAAAGCAAAATAAGTACAAATTTTCATGTTGTGCGAGTCCCTCATGCGGAACTCATCGTTAGAGTGGAAATACATACATACATACACATGTAATATTGTATATTTTCCAAAAGAAGAAATTACTGCTGTGTTCTTTTTTAAGAAACGGAAATGATCTTTGCCAAACATGGAACAAATTTAATTTAAACATTTCTAATTAAGCAAATTAAATGTGCATCCATAAAAATCATCAACATGATCGACCATCTGTTGTTTTTGGGTTGGGTTAGGCCTTTAACTTATTCCAGACAGTGTCTGTTTAATTCGAATATTTTAAGGGAACCTGGTTAAAGCCAAGTATCCCAATATGTTTGGGCTTTAAATGATTAACTTTTTGAAATATCCTATTGTTATTATTAAAATTTTTCAATAATATGTCAAAAGCTTTTAACAATCAAAATCACAAATATGTGTTATAAGTATACACTCTCTTATAAAACCAAAAAGGAGATTCTAGAGCAATGTTTTTATGATACAAAAGAAAGAAATTACTCTTAAATTGAACTAGTATTCGGTTGATTTTTAGTGTAATTTATAGTACCATATTTTATGTGTAAAACCCAATTTAATACAGGATAATAGTTCAGAAGTAACTATTTGGTATTAACAATTTCATTGCGATACATTTCAATAGAATGGAATTAAGTTTATTAGTACTTAAGTATTTTTACCATAAATGAGCCTCAGGCTTGCAAACATAAAGCATTTTGAATATTTTCATATGAAAAGCATAGATTGAGACCATTGTTTTGCTGTATGTGCCTTTTTTTATATAAATTTCAAAAGAGAAAAATAGACCAAAACGATATTTTTATAGTCAATTTGAATGGTAAAAAATTTATATAAGCGTATCAATAAAACAAAAATGCAGTTACACTTTCTATATTTTATTTTTGTAGATGCAATTAAAAATAAAATAAAAATTATAGAAAATATGTATGAAGTGAAAAAAGTTTTTGTTAAGTTTTGGTATCACAACTCAATGTTAATACATATATGTACATACATACTTATAGCTATATGAAAACTTTCAAATAACATAACTTGTAATTATACTCTACACGCTGTGAATAGTATTATAAGTTTATCATGTAGTGTGCAATATACAGAAGGAGACATTGCAGACCCCAAAAAGTATATAAAAGTAGTCTTGATCAGCACGATGAGACGAAATGTTTTAGCCACATCCGTCTGTCCGTCTGTATGTATGCAAACTAGTCGCTCAGTTTATGAACTAGAGAGACGCTATTTCCACCAACCATATAAATTTCATGATCCTAGGATTACCTAGAGGGGTACCTTCCACACAAACCCAAATTAAAATTATTGTTCTTATTTCAAAAACTTTTTGGGTATTGTCTTATCGAACTGAAATTTAAAAGGATTTTGAATGATTATACATAGAATGATAAGATTGCAATGACCACTTAAGAAAATACACTGCCCTATGATGTACATAAAACAAGGAGGGGTCAAAACAGTGTAGGAAAGGGAGAAATGGGTTAACAAATGACCCAGCAATTTTTCTTCTTCGAATAGGAAATTGATTTGTCTTTATCAGATAATGATGTATCGAATCTTTCGTTATAAATTGTTGTTTTTTGTTTAGGTTTTGTGTAAATGTGATATAAGATATGTACTACTAGTGGTGCTGCGAATATTCGCATATTTTTAAAAATTGATATTCGTTACATCACCAATATGTATACCATTTTCACTTTGTACGAGTATGTACCCCTTCTAGTGAAAAGAAAAGCCATTTAAAATGGTTGTATAAAATTACCCATCGCTTTCGTAATATAAGTAGAGCCTTGATGAAAACGTTATCTGCATTATCATTAAAAATACGACATTTTTAGCCTTAAGATTATTTTTTATTAGTAATAGGAGAACTTTCACTGCCCACGGTTTCTGTACCCCCATTATATGATATCCTTAAAAATATCACAAGTGATAGATAATTCATTTATACTGTAACCTCCGGTAATATGAAAAAGAAAACTTAGTTTGAAGGCAGTATTTCAAAAGTAAAAGCTTCTGAAATTGGGACCGATGCTAAGCTAAAAGCAAAAAGTTCAAAGAAGAAGAAATTTTGAAATTTGACAATGTAAAGAAGAGATTTTGGAAATTAAACTCATTAGAGCCAGAGTTCCTGTGTCCAATATTATATACGCCTTATTATCAATTGCCATCACTTGAATTTAAAGTGAAAGTTTCGACCTTCCTACAAAGGCACTTCGGCTAAACTGGCTGATTGATTCTCACTTCAAAACTTCGCCTTGAGTACATAATACTATTTTACAAGGTAATCATAAAACCAGTGTGGTGGAGAATTTAATAATGAAATCCAGCAAAGATTTCGTTCTATGCTCCTCCATATTATATTAAAAACTCGGTTTTGCACTGAAATCTTTTCATGCCAATAGTAAAAGAAGAATTCGTTAGGTGTGGTGAAAACCAACAATTGAAAAACTATGTGTAACAAAGTTCTAGCTATCAATCTTTTAGACTCAAATACTACATTATAACTAATTAATATTTTTCTTATAGAGGGAATGTATTTCTGTTCATATTGGTCAAGCTGGAGTTCAAATTGGCAATGCTTGCTGGGAGCTTTATTGTCTCGAGCATGGCATACAGCCTGATGGTCAGGTATGAGCCTTGTTAAATTATTTTTTTTTACACTTAAAAGTTTGTACAAGTATTAATCAAAATTTCAATTTTAGATGCCTTCCGATAAAACTGTTGGAGGTGGTGATGATTCTTTTAGTACATTTTTCAGTGAAACCGGTGCAGGAAAGCATGTCCCTCGAGCAGTTTTTGTTGATTTGGAACCAACTGTAGTCGGTAGGTAAATTGAAAAACATACATATAAAATTTATAACTGATATTTTAATTTGTTCTCTTAGATGAGGTTCGCACGGGAACATACCGTCAGCTCTTCCACCCAGAACAACTCATAACTGGCAAGGAAGATGCAGCCAATAACTATGCTCGCGGTCATTATACCATTGGCAAGGAAATTGTTGATTTAGTGTTGGATCGCATACGCAAATTGGCTGATCAATGCACTGGACTTCAAGGATTCTTGGTATTCCACTCATTTGGTGGTGGCACCGGAAGTGGTTTTACTTCCTTGCTAATGGAACGCCTTTCTGTTGATTATGGCAAAAAATCAAAATTGGAGTTTTCAATTTATCCAGCACCTCAAGTAAGAAACTTCATATATATAAATAAATCTATATAGAATTTTGTAAAATATAATATTGTATAAAAAATCTCAAACAATAACAAGAATTTAGTTTGTTCCAATTGAAAAGATAAAAATAATATAATGGTAGATAACGATTCCGAATTAATTAATTAATTTACTGAGACAGTTAACTATCATTAAATATCGTTTAATTCTAATTATTTATTTAGGTCTCCACTGCTGTTGTTGAACCATACAATTCAATTTTGACTACCCACACGACTCTGGAGCATTCTGATTGTGCTTTTATGGTTGACAACGAGGCTATCTACGATATATGCCGACGTAACTTGGACATCGAACGTCCCACCTACACGAATCTGAATCGTCTAATTGGACAAATCGTCTCGTCCATTACTGCTTCTCTTCGTTTTGATGGTGCCCTTAATGTTGATCTAACTGAATTTCAAACTAATTTGGTACCCTACCCACGCATTCATTTCCCGTTGGCCACTTATGCTCCAGTCATTTCCGCCGAAAAAGCATATCATGAACAATTGACTGTTGCCGAGATAACTAATGCTTGTTTTGAGCCCGCCAACCAGATGGTAAAATGTGATCCACGTCATGGCAAGTACATGGCATGTTGTATGTTGTATCGCGGAGATGTTGTTCCAAAGGATGTAAATGCTGCTATTGCAACAATCAAAACTAAACGTTCTATTCAATTCGTCGACTGGTGCCCCACTGGCTTCAAGGTTGGTATAAATTATCAACCACCGACAGTGGTGCCTGGTGGAGATTTAGCAAAGGTCCAACGTGCAGTCTGCATGCTTTCGAACACTACTGCAATTGCTGAAGCTTGGGCTCGCCTGGATCATAAATTTGATTTAATGTATGCTAAGCGCGCATTTGTTCATTGGTATGTCGGTGAGGGTATGGAAGAAGGTGAATTTTCTGAAGCTCGTGAAGATTTGGCTGCCTTGGAAAAGGATTATGAAGAAGTTGGCATTGATTCAACAGAAGGCGAAGCTGGTGAAGGCGACGAGTACTAAAGTGGCGATAATCATGATGATGATGCATGACAAAAATTTCTATCCTAACATTGACTCACAAACACTAAAATATAATTACATATTTCGATTTGCCGGATAATCGTTTCCCATTTGACACATACGATATTTGCTTACAAATGCATACACTTATTTAAATAACCATTTTTATACTATTTTTGTACAAATATACAACAAATGTATTGTATACACATCATCAATCAAGCCTTACATAACTTTACTTAAATAAATGCTTTACAAAAATTATATATCTATTATATTGTTAAATCTTTGTATATCAAATACACCCGGGCGGGACTATTTTCTAGACTATGCAATTTGTAATATGGTACATATTTGTGTTTAACATAGAAAATGAGTCATTTTATGAAGATCCAAGACTATAGATTTACCAGAAACCCAATTTTCTGTTAACAATTTTAATTTTTTTATCTTTTATCTTTATTTATTGAATCTTCTCTTATTTTCATTAGAGACTAATAATAAGTGTTATAATTTTAGTTTGAATTTAACTTATTAATTTTTTTGTTTTTAAAAAGTGACTCTACAATTGAATTGGGTAGGTTATTTCTCCTAAGTCATGTCTGTGATATTTGTCGAATTGGAGCTTTTGCCAGTGGATTCAAGAGAGTGTTACCGGTCGATTCTCGTTATGAGATTCATTATTAGAAATATTATGATAAAATTAAAGTTAACAGTGTGCACAAGTATTTAACATTTTTTTATTAGAAACATTTTAATTTATCAGCTCCTTGACAGCAGCTAATACGAGAAAAACCTAATAAATTATTATCAGATGGCTTTCCTTAGTAGAACAAAATGCTGTTAACATCCATTAACAGCCATGTTAGGCTTTAACAGCAAGTTAGCACAACAAATCTAATAACGATAATCGACCGATTTGTTTCTTAACGTATACGTTTCATATTGGCTATTTAATTTTTTATTGTTGGTATATTAAGGTCAATATATAGTAGCACATTTTTAATATACCAGGGAGCTCCAGTTATGATTCTCAATATTTTTAATTGCGCTCTTTGCATAATGTCCACATTAGAGGAACTTTCATTTTCCTTTAGATGCCAGCTGTATGTCCAAATAAGCAGGTGAAAGCTGTTGGCTTTTAGTTTTAATTAAGTTTTCCTAGCTTTAATGTGTTTTCTGATCTTGTGTCCGTAGATTACCATATACGTATTTCGTTTCTTGCAAAACTCCTTAAATTGTAGAGCATTTGCTGCCGATGACTTTAACAAACATCACTTTGACCAGATTTTGGAAGAGTTATTGTTATTTTGATCATTGTTGCCAAGTTGCCAGAGAGAATGCAGAAAATGTATCGAACAAAATGTATTTTGGTTTATTTTTCCATGACTGAATTTAACTTTATTATAATAACAATACTATTTATATATGGATGTATTTTTATACTTAGTGTATATTCATTAGTTAGTCTATAAACTTATTGTCATTTTGATTGATTTTGGTTAAAAAATCGTCCAACCATTTTTCAATTACAGGCAAGTTTTCATTACTCCATTTAGCCTCTTCCTTAATGTTTCGTAAAGACTTTTCAATAATATGTTCCGCACTACCAAATTCGCCTGCATGTTGTTCATGTAGTTTTTTTACCATATCGTATCCTTCTTTTGTAGTGAAAAGGCCAGTTGCAGAGCCGATTAGGTTGTCCCACAAATTAGTTTTATTTTCAAACCTATCAGTTTAGAAGGAAACATTTCGATTATGTAATTATTTCCACAATTCTTGTAACTTACTTTTGACGAATTTCAACCCAATTATCAGATAAAAAGTGGAAGAGAGTCATATATCCACTGGATCCACCAGTAAGCATATTAAATATTAAGAAAATATCATTTTCTGTAAAATTGCTATTGCTTTCTAAAATAGCCAACTTCAAAATGCGGTTAATTTTTTCAGATTGCACGGGACATCCAACCAAAGTTTTAAGCAAATATGTTCTTTCGCTCTGAACTCGAGATTTTGGAAAATTTAATACTCGTTGAAGGCCAAACTCCCATTCATCTAATGTGCCCCATTTGAAAACTGGGCAGATATACTGATTTGGAACACTGTAATTGTTATAGAATGGTTAGGCCACTATAGTAATTTTAAAATTTTAATATTATTTTTAACTACTAACGGATTTAGATCATCTGGATTTGAGCTTTCTCTCCAAGATTTGAAAGCGTTTTGCGCTTCTTCTATACATGGACGATATCCAGCACGACACAGGAAAGTTTTTGCCAATGATCGCAAATCAGTCTTCCAACTATCTTCTGAGTCTATTTCTTCTCCAAGTTCTTCGAATAAAGGTGCAAGAAGAGCTCTTACATAAGTCTACAGAAACATTATACAATATAATAATTATAAAATAATTTAATGTACACAGTACAATTTATACGTACCTCAAATTTTTTATGAACTTCAGACATATCAATATGTCTACCGATGTGGTCAATAAAAGTAAAGACAGGGTTCCAAACAATGTGATTTCTTTCGTATTTCATGAAAAGTGTCATGTTGAATGCGGTAGCAAAACTTAGATCACCAGCATAAGCCAAATTCCATCCATCATGTAGTAATTTTGCCCTTTTGATTGTTAAAATTTATTATTCATAACATTTTAATTGTAAATAAATTAATTTTTTTTTTTTTATAATGCTAAATGAAATTGTATAGCTGACAAATTACTAAACAATTTGAAATTAATTCAATTTTACCAAAATCATATAGTTAATAATTTTCTTTAGTACCTTGTGTATGTTGGGATTGACTTGCGACCAGTTTCTGTTTGTAGAAATGTTGACAGCATATTCCAATTTTGTTCATCGTAATTGACAGGGAAAGGTCCAATTTCTTCCTGATTGATGATAATAAAGTAATCCTTAGATGGCAAACCTTCAAGTGTCATTTCATGTTTCTTTTCCATCCATTTATATGGTGCATTATTTGAGAAATTAAGTTTATCTTCTCGATTTAGTATCAATGGAATCCACCATAACATTTTATCTTGTTCGGGTACATCATGAGGTCTCTCTCGCAAATAGACCTTTTGCAGTACTCTAGCAGTATTCTTTGAATAGTCTCGCTGTACATCCACAACAGGCAGACGATCTTTTGTTATCCAGGAGCCCGCGATTTCAGTTATGTCATATTCTTTATTTAAGCTGCCATCAAGGATGGCTTGTTTAGTCAATGCATTCCAAAAATCATCCGCAAAAAAGGTTGTAAAATGACGATCGGCAATGAATTTTCTAATTCCAGCTTTAAAAGTATCATTGCCTAATGTATAATTTAGCATCCTTATAACAAGTTCTGTTTTAAAAGATGTAGTTTCTTGCTTCATTCCAGTGATTCTAGAATGTGGATATCTTTTACTAAATTCATAATATAATGAGTAAAGGACAGTCATTGGATATTTTCCATTAAACTCTATGCCACCATCAATCTGAAATTAATTAATAGTTTATAGTACATAAATATTCTCTAAATTTTCTATTAGAATATTCATCAAGTTTTATTATTCAATACCTGCATAACTATATCTGCTGCGAGAAAACTTGCTAGAGCCTTATTTACGTGGGCGTCATTCCACCAGAATGGCGTTACCCAACATCCAATCCATTGATATATGAGTTCTTGTGACAATCCATAATAACCTTTCTTTAGTATTTCACTTTCCCTAGGGATATAAAATTGATTTCAACTCTATAGAAGAATAAACACATTTTAGTAAATAAAAAACTTACCTAAAAACTAACACACCCCAATTATCGGCGGGACGAACCGATGATAGTCCTGGTATAGCAACAATATCAATTTTTTTTAAAGGAAGTGAAGCATTAAATACTTGTTCAATTAAACCATAAATCTCTATTACTTTTGCGTGTATTTCCTGTAAATAACATGCAAATCCATATAAGTACTTACATATGTAGTATTGAGAGATTATTATACTTAGCAAAATTTAAAAGTTTATGCCAATGTACAATTCATAAATACTTTTAATTATGTATATTCACCAGAAGAAGACTCCGCAGAATACATACATATACAAGTATTTTTGATTAACATAACAAGCCGAATCGATCTGTACTTGCCCTATACCCGTCTATATCGGTGCCTGGTCTTTGAAATATATAAATCCTCGATTATTATAATATTTAATGGACACAATGTCGACAACTCCCAAGATGTTAATAGAAAAAACGTAAGACTGTAAAATTGTGTGTATGACTCTGAAATAAGACCCTGTATCTTTCAATATGAGGAATTAGCTTGCATAGGCAGATACGATCATGTCCCTGAAAATAGACTGTCAGACACTTAATAAGACACCGAGATGATGGATGTCGCATCTAATAAAATCCATATGATTTGCAGAATATGTGTCAATATTTAAAAAAAAAATCAAAAAATTCAGGTTCATATTGCTTCCTCATCCACCATATTCTTCCGTTCCGATTCAGTGACTATTATTTGCCCGCAAATCTAAAAAAAATGATTCTGGGAAAAAGATATGATTCAAATGCTGAAATCAAATTCACAACAAATGTTTATTGAAAGTCTACAGATAAAAAATGCATCTCAATTTCAGAAAAACAAGGATCCATTGTAAAAAGGCTACTATATAAATCTAATTTTATTTCTATTCTATCTATACATAGATATGTTTCTTCGATATTCTTAATTTTTATTTTTCTCCATCGTTGACTTATCGAAATTCCCTTTTATTATAACAACATATATTTCTAAAAATCAGTTGACATGCACTACTTCTGTACATATCTGTCCAACTCATTTAAAGAAGTAAAACATGCCACAGACACAACTTCAAAGTAAGTCAGTTATAAACAAAGAAACTAAAAACAATTACCTATTATTACTCAGTGGAACTATTAGATTTGGGAAATGGACTTGCATATGTCTCAATGGAGTCTAAGTTAGTATGGACTTCTGTCTATGTGTTCGTATACAAAGGGGAAATCCCATTTCAAAAATTAACAGTACTTTATAAAAAAGCGACGACAACTACAACGACGACTATGATGAAGAAGCTTTCAAAATTATGAAGATGATTGATAAGAAGTTTTTGCAATTTTGCAATAGCAACACAGTAAGTAGGAGAATTTCATAAAATAAGAACAACTGCAGCAAGTGACAATTGATGACAATTTCTCATTTCGATGTCAGAGATACTAAATGACTAAATTAATGACTGAATGCTTGACTGCCGGATTGACTGACTCACTGGTTGGGTGATAGAGTTGTTAGCTTAGGAATATGAAATAAAAGTAGGAGCTTGATCATGGAAATTCTTTATAAGTAGAATTTTAAATAGATGTTTGCTTAATTAAATGTGCTACAATTCATTTACATATTTGTATTAAAGGTGTGGGCACAATTTCTTGGAATCACATTTTGCTACAAAAAAAAAAAAATATTTTTAAAAGTACTTAGCTAGTATTTGGGGTTAACAAATATAAACAACAACAGAGAGAATGTTTGAATGTTAAATAATAGACGTCTGAAGAAATATAAATAGTAACTATAAGATCGATCATGTTTATGACATATTAATATATTTTTATACGAGTATTATATCGATTTACCTCAAATTCTTTTCTTTTTGTATCATTGACCCATATATTGATTATCGGCATATTATCAGGTTTTACAAATTTGTCCGTTTGTAATTTCTGTAATTTAGAAATGACAAATCCAAAAGTGAATGAAGACATTGGAGGAGTTGTTTCGAAATAGTCGACAACATAATTTTTAGGTGATGATCTGTCAAAGAAGTAATAAATACAATAACAATAATTTAATGATTATTTTTGTTTATATGTACATATAATTGCTTAAATCTAATATACACAACAATACACTAAAGTTATGTTAAGATTTTGAATAATAAATTGTACCTCTTACAATCAAATTTCAAGCCCCTAGCATAGTTTATTACTCATCATTACTTTTCATTACACGATATGTACTTACATTTCTTCAGTTTTGAGAACTGGAGTGTTAAATAATGTTACAAATTCCTTTGGTCTTGATATTGATACGTTATATGGAACCTAGAAAACAAAAATTCAATACTGTAAACAGTCAGAATTCTATTTGATTTTACTTTAAATCCTGGTTCGTCAAAGCATGGAAAAAGGCGACGTGCATTGTGTGGTCTCATATGCGTGACAAAGTATGGTTCTTCAGGGATTGTCTGTGATTTAAAATACCGTCCTCGAAATAAGCCCTCTGCACTTTCCCAAACTGAGCCTTCAAAGTTAATTTCCAACATACATTTAGACCCTTTTGTTATTGTATCCTTTAAGTAAATAACATATACGGTTTTCCTTGGCAACCGATCAGCTCTTATGACGCGAACTTCCTCTAAAATTTCTTTGGTGTCACTGAAATATACATATGTATGTATAAAAAGATACAAAATCATAAATACTTAATTTAAAATAACTTTATATTCTATCTTACCTGTTTGTTTTATAT
This sequence comes from Amiota communis, assembly GCA_037043315.1. Classification (NCBI taxonomy): domain Eukaryota; kingdom Metazoa; phylum Arthropoda; class Insecta; order Diptera; family Drosophilidae; genus Amiota; species Amiota communis. Next base: position 107,474 of record JBAMAV010000994.1, read on the forward strand.
AATTTAATTTTTCGATCATCAATGATTAAATCGGTATGTGCATGTAAAGAAATTTTCTTCGAGTCCTCATTCCAACTTAAATTCATTTTTATGCTTCCTGTGAATGTATTTTCTTCAAGATTTGGTCGCAGGTGAAGTTCATAACTAAGGGGTACAACATCTTTGGAGAGTTGAGCATCAGGAATAAGCGAATGCGATGCAGAAAGATCAATGCTGCGTCGAAATTTAGCCTAAAATTTAATAGAAAATATTTAAGTTCTACGTAAAACCAATAGGAAAAATGAAAGTCAAAACTGGTAAAAAGAAGCCTCGGGATAAGAAATCATTGCATCAAAGGAGAATAAATCAATATACCAGATTATTATGATATGAATGTTTAAAAAAATAATCTTATTGGTATGACTAATGACAAGAAAACTTACGTTCACATGTCCTGATAAAAGTATGAAGCCCAAAAGCACTATTCGTAGTTTGGAGTCGTCCATCGCAAGATATTAAGTTCTGAAATGGATAATAGGAAAATATACCTTAAACCAGTAATTGAAGACCGAGGACTAATATCAATTGCCTGTAAAAAAAATTTATATAATTGAAATTTAATTTAATATACAATACTGCTGATTTATTATGATTGCCTTAAATTGTGATTAAGCTGGTAGTAAACTACTCCCGGTATCATTAAATATGAAATTTTTCGTATATGATTTATTGGTGGATTTAGAAAAACTGTAGAAACTTTGTTGAAAGTTTTAATTTCTCGTAATAGTTAGGCATATGTGTAGTTTACAATATCTGTAAGGCTAGAGCCACACATTGAGTGATGCATCACTCAGTCAGACCAATTGAATTACTCAGGCGCTAATCGCCCAATGCGTGGCCCTTGCCTTAGTGTTAAGTAATATAGCCATCAATATTACCAAATTCACTTTAAGGCCAGTTGTAACTTTCAACTCAAGTATCAAGTATCAAATCAGATATCTTGGTCTGATCATGGACAAACGCCTAACATGGCATGCATACTCAAAGGTGGTTACGGCGCACCGCTACCAAAAGCTTAAGAAACTGAACTGGATCCTCCGTCCTTCAAGCAAATTATCGTTAATCAACATAAGGTGTAAGTGGTGCACCAGCTTGGCGTTACGCCATTCAAATTTGAGGTACGCCGCCTACAACATTGCCAACATACAATCGTGTCAGAACAAGGGCCTCCGATATACCACGGGCGACCCTTGGTTCGTCTGGAATTCCACACTGCAAAGAAACCAAAAGATGCCTACGGTAATGGAGGGGATCAAATTACACTGTAGCACGCGTCCTCACCCGATGCTCAACAAGGCATAGACTGAAAGTATTTTGCTTTAACGGCTCAATATTAATTCCTTCCAGCACAATAGACACATCATTGTTAATCATTATAAATGTGTTATGCAGTTTACTACGACAATCGTTATGACATATAACAAAATAATTCGGTGCTAAGTACATACAAAACAATTTAATTTTTTAAAGATCCACTGGAGATTGATTATATACTCTTCATATCAATACCCTTTTTAAATAAATTAATTCAGTTTGTAAAGGATTTGTTCGAGTTTTCCTTTTTTTCTCGAGATGGCTTTCTAACAGTATACTTAGTTCCTCTTATTTCCGGCTTAAACAAACGAACATCTCTAGAGGTTTTTAAACTGGTTTAGATTTAGCTAGACTGACCCAAAGTGTTCACATGACATGATAATAAGAAACTCTTTGTATAACGATTGGAATGAATCCATGAATTATCTTGCATAGGAAAACACATGCGATTTCCCATTTCTCCTACAGTAATAGTGGGGGACTATTTTCCAATTTATTCTTGCATTACAAAGCGGTGTTCAAAGGTACCAATGGTAAAAATTCAGCACAACCCATATCAGAATCATCCCCAATATCCCCTTTCAAAAATGAGAGGTATTCCTTTCGTGTATCTTGGCAATAGCTGCTATGTCTGGTTAATTTTAATTGGACCCCTTTTCATAAAAAAAAAATATCTTTTTTAAGAAAAAAAAAATCCGCGTAAGGAACTTTTAAAGCATGTTGGTTGTACATAAGAAACCAATAATGTTAAACACTTTTTTAAATTTTTTTTAAATGTTGTAAAAGAATAACCAAAAAAGTGTTATAAATATATTATTATCTTAAGAAGACAAAAACGTTAGATTTTTTTTTTTATTTTTTACCTGGTATAATCAATTTCTTAACAAACAGAATTTACCTACCAGTATGTGTGTATCAAGTATTCAAAATTTATAACCAAAATATTTACATACTTTATGGACCCAGTCATTGTACATACTTATGAATATGTATGTTAATTGTGAAATTAACTAACACAATAAAACGTATGAAGTTTGTTTCATTTTTTTATCATTAAAGCAAAAATATCTTTCTTGTGAACGAGGCGTGTTAAAAAAATGTCGTGATTTTTAGTTAGTTGACAGAAGTACTACAATGGCTGATAATAGATTAATTTGTTCATGTCCCAAGACTTTGTCAATTAAAACATTTGAAAAGCAATTAAGCAAAAGCATTTCTTAGGCATCTTATTCATCACAAATGATTAAAAAGAATCTCTCATATCGGTTTGCCTCATAAATTTCATGGCTTTACATTACACAATTTCCCTTTCTTTTTCGGCACACCTCGTACAATATGCAATACTTATAAAACTATTGTAAATAATCATCTGATTCCAAGTAAGTATATTTATTCATGCATGTATAAAAATGTATCTACACACACACATTCTGAGAGACATTCAATTTTGATTCTGCAAAAATGTTCTTATGCGGAGAGATTTAATCAATGATAAGAATTATTTTGTTATCTAGTTAGACGAATTTCTTTATATGTCTTAGAGATGGGCATCGCTGCTTGTCTTCGACTCGTGATGGATGACTATAATTGCAAATTGTTTTAGTTTTCTGTTAGTTTGAAAGCAAATTGATTCAATATTCTTGAATAACGGATGTCTTCCGGCTAAAAGGCTTTTTCCTTTAAAGAGTTCACAAAGAATCAAACAGAAACGAAGGATTCTTGAAATTTTAATCATGGCTTCAAAGCATTTCCGTTCTGATCTTCCATGCATCATTCGAAAGTAAAATCAATTTTACTATTTGTACACTGTCAATGTGACTTTAATAATGATATTACAATATTTTCGATGCTCATCTCTAACATTTGGTGGGTACACCGTGAATCGTACATATACTATATATAGGCAATATTTGTACAATATGTAGGTAAATAAAGTACTATACTATTTAGGAAACAGCTTCTTTTTACAATAAAAAACGTTAGTTGAATTTCAGAAGTGCTCAGCAAATGTTTAACGTTAATGATTTATTTAATAAACTTAATGGGTCAAAACTGAACCGAAGATCACCGTTATGGTTTTATTTATAATTTTATTTATGGTAATCGTTGATGTCTTTGGTAATAACCAACAACATCACAGTAAAGAAAGACAGGTTAGTTAGTCACTACTGCATGACGTTGTTTGAAATTATTGGGTGTATGCATATGATTCCGCCCTTTCCGATAGTTTCGCTAGTATCGCCGCTTACACTTGCACACTAAAATACTAATACTTGCATTCGATAGTGCCTTCTATCAGCTGTTAAACACAGTGTATAACATTCGGTGGAAGCATAAACAACAAATATTTCTAACTCATTGAAAATGTCGAGTTTTATCCCAAGTAAACATCATTTGCGGGAGGTTTTATTGCACTATTTTGTTGCAAAGAAAAGTGCAGCGGAAACTTATCGTTTGCTTGCTGATGTTTACGGTGAGCATGCTCCATCGAATACAACTTGCAAAGAATGGTTTCGACGATTTAAAAATGATGATTTTGACATTGAGGACAGAGAACATGGAAAACCACCCAAAAAATTTGAAGATGCTGAATTGGAAGATTTATTGACCGAAGATTGTTGTCAAACACAATCAGAATTGGCAACAACATTAAATGTTGATCAATCAACTATTTCAAGACGTTTGCAAGCAATGGGAATGGTTCAAAAAGTCAATAACTGGGTGCCACATGAATTGAAAGACCGAGACATCGAACGTCGCAAAACCATTTGTGAAATGCTGCTTCAAAGACAAAAAAGAAAAGGTTTTTTGCATCGGATAATCACGGGAGATGAAAAATGGATATATTACGAGAATCCTAAAAGCAAAAAATCTTGGCTGAAGCCAGGTGAGGCCGGCCCATCACAGCCAAAGAAAAATATTCATTGTACCAAGGTTATGCTCTGTATTTGGTGAGATCAGAAAGGTGTTGTGCACTATGAGTTGCTGAAACCGTCTGATACTATCACTGGCGATGTTTACAGACGACAACTAATGCGGTTGAAGGTAGCTATAGAAGAAAAACGACCGGAATGGGTGAATAGGCATGACAAATTAATTCTTCAACATGACAACGCCAGACCGCATACGGCAAATGTTGTGAAAACATATTTAAATGGACAAGACTCGGAAGTGCTACCCCACCCGCCATATTCACCAGATATAGCCCCTTCAGATTTTCATTTATTTCGAAGGATGCAGTCTGATCTTACGGGAGAGCGATTCACTTCTTATGAAGATATCAAAATTTGGCTTCATAATTGGATTGCCTCAAAAGACCAGGACTTCTTTATGCAAGGAATCCGTAAATTGCCTGAAAGATGGGCAAAGGTTGTAGCTGCAGATGGGGCATACTTTGAATAAATAAATTTTCCTTTTTCTAAACAAGCAAATTTGTTTTGTTTTCACAAAAAAGGGCGGAAACATATGCATACACCCAATAAATACTTAAATTAAAAGTGTTAAATTTTAATAGGTGATCGAATGTCAAGACAGAGTTACGAACGGGACTTTCAAATGGAAATATAATGGAAACAAGTATACAGCATCGTCACCTTTATGTTGGCAAAATGATTATGAAAAACCGATATTTAGAGAATGTAATACAACCACAGGCATTTGGAAAACACTTAAAGAATCGTGTTCAACAAATGAGAATGTTAACACTTTTTGTCCAGAAGACTTAATAGAAATTTCTGGAAGAGAGCGTAAAAACTTGTGTCTGCGAATTTCGGAAACACCACAAAAATATGACGAAAGAATGTGTTATGGATCCGATAGCATTATACTGGATTTATCCGAAAATGAGCTCCTCAACACTTTACAGTATCTTAAAAATCAGAACATTCATACTTTTTGGCTTCCTATAAATAGAGAAAATAACAAAGACTCTAAACACTTTGCCATGCGTCTGCCCGGTAAGAAGTGGCAAGAGATATACAATGTGAATCTGACTCTAAACGATATCTTTTCTGATAAGAATTGCTTGGCTCTCCGATATAAAGAGAGCAGACACAATGATGTTGATTTCAATGTCGAAATAACTTCTTGCAAAGACAAACTTCATTCAGTTTGTGTGTTCCAAAAGCGTCTAGTAGCAGCTTCAGGGTGTCCTCAAGGATTTGCTGCGTTGAGCTATAAGCCAAACGAATGCTTTGGCATTAACTGGGAAAGTGGAAGATTTCCAGAAGATCAACGCCAACTGAGCATCGCTGAGTACTATCGAAAGCGGAACTCTTTGCGCTTAATTTTCGAAAACCTCGATTCTATACCGGATTATTTTGAGGTTCATAGCTTTGTTGATAAAAATGGTGACCAGTATTCCGTACTCTTAGATGAGAAAGAGAGAGTTGAAGTTCGCTATATTGCCAAAGAAAAGAATCATGCTTTATGCACTGAAGTAGTTGTAAACAGAAAAAACGTTGAAATGATAGTCAAAATGGATAACGACTTAGAGGAACTGGTTCTAGTTGTATATAATCGACATTACATATGGAGAGTTGGTAATAATGATAAAGATTTTGGAATTAAGTGCTTTACTAATGCAGACTATGATGAATGGTCATTAGTGAAAATATCCATGATATGGGAAAATGATGAACAAACGAAATCCATCTTTAAATTGAAACTGATTGGTAATGGTCCTGGTGAATATTGGTGTGAGGCCCATACTATATTTGATTTTGATGTGATTAAAACAAATCGCGTTGTTGCATCTAAAAAGATACGAGGACATCCATTTGCAATGCTCTTCGATATGCCTTGTGATGATAGATATAAAGAAAGCTCCTGTATTGATTTCTTGAAAAACTACAAAAGATTTGCAGAAAAAACTCGGGATAATTTAAATGATTGTACCAAATTGGTTAAACGAAAGGATTTAATTCATGGTGTCATAATACATAATGTGCGAGTAATGAGTGTAGAGAGTTTTTCTGGCTCAGCTCTACGAAGTTTTGTTCATGTGATGATATCTGACAAAAACTCGGCCGTTGATAACAGCGAGGAAGAGAGCAGTGAGGAAGATAATAGTGAGGAAAGTTCTCATGGAATTCGTCATGATACATCAGTGAGAATGAATTTGCGTAACATTCTTACAGAAATTGTTGCAAAGTGCCAACCGCAAATGGCAAAGACCATACGAAGTACAGAATTTTGTTTCCCGGAATCTATTAAAATGGAAAATGGTGGTGATAATAAATGGTTATTGGCTCGTAGAGGTCAAGTCGCTACTACACTTAAATTATGCCTTAAAAAAGATGGAATTCCAAATACACGAAAGTGTTTGGGAAACTTTATCAAAGGAGCTCACTGGGAGAATGTAAAATTGCAAGAGACAAGTTGTAAGAACCATGATCATTTGAGCAATGTCACAACAACTCTTTACGATTTAAATAGATCGAAAATTTCAATTAATTCTGCAGCAAAGACAGTTCAAGATATAAAAAGCTTATTGATGTATAATAAAAATAATCTAATACCGGCCGATCTCTTCTATATGGCAAGAATACTGAAAAACAGTATAGAAAAAATTGCATCTTTAGCTGACGTCGAAAATGCTTTAGCAAATCTTGTGAAGCAAATTGGGACCAGCACACAGGTTGAAACATTGAATGAGGCTACCTATGATATTGTTCAAATATATAACTATTTAATGGAAGTCAATGAAAAAACACTGCGATCAGCAGCAGTTGTGCTAAACTCAACAAATATCCTATTAGATGCTTTCGAAACATTAATAGACAAAGGATCATATATAGATCATAAAAAAGCCAATGACAAATCGGATAGTGATTTCGATTTTATAATTTATACAGATATTGGAGTCTCCCTTAAATCAACAGCAAATCTTCTGGTATATACAATCGATCCTTCGGTGGCAAATGTGTCTGGTGTGGCAATATTTCGAGATTCAAATGGAACTGATAATATGGAAACTTTACCAGAAGATGCCTTAACAGGTGCATTTCAAGGCGAGAATTATCGATTTCTACATGCGGAACTTTCTATTGATGAAATAATTGACATGCCAAATTTACAGATGGCAACATATTTTCCAAGAAGTTTGCTTAATCGGTTAGATGAAATATCTGCAGCTGTAAATGGCAGTCACAATCTTAATATATCTATTATTATAAAAATCTATTCCAATGACAAGTTATTCCAAGAAAACGGGAATATTGTTAATAATGAAGTTATAGGTCGAATTGTTTCAATTTCGATACCTGGACATGGCAGTGACCTTACTGAGTTGTTGCCACTTGTGTTACGTCTAAATAACTCCGATAATGATAATGATGATGATAATCGAATCAATCAAACTGAAGGAAATTGCGCATACTGGAATTACAGATCTTGGGCATCCGATGGTCTCATGTTCTTAAGACATTCAGAAGTCGACCCTAATGTGATTTTATGTGGCTGCACACATTTAACTCCCTTTGCATATCTCATTGGTGGTAATATGGATTTATCAGTGAAAACCGAGGATGATGTAATTGTTACACAGATCCATACGAAGGCTCTTGACATAATAACCATGGTGGGATGTTCCCTTTCAATTCTCGGTATTCTGGGGACTTTCATTACCGCAGCTACATTTCAATCGTGGCGACAAAAAGCTTCATCAAAAGTCCTGTTGCAATTGTCGGCAGCCATAGGACTGCAAATGATACTTTTGTGCTTCGTTAACACTAAGGAACATTCAATGCATCTTGTTCAGAACAACATTCTTTCAAGTTGCATTATAATAGGTGCACTTCTACATTACTCTGTTCTTGTACAATTTTGCTGGATGGTTGTTATAGCACATCTACAATTTAAGCGTTATGTCCAAGTATTTGGAAACGCCAGACCGAAGCGCTTTCTGATTAAATCAACTCTATTTGCTTGGGGATTGCCTTTGGCACCAGCTATTATTGTAGCTCTTATTGACAAGGACTCTTTTAGTGAAGCAGATATTTGTTATCCATCAGGATATGCTCTATACTTTGGAGTGATTTTCCCAATCACTATTATTATTTTGGTAAATTTGATAACATTTATTATTGTTATTTTTAACATTCTTAGGGGCCCCGATGGTCGCATTCGTCATACTGAAAGGCGAATGATTATTTCACAAATTCGTCTATCAGTACTATTATTCTTCCTTTTGGGCTTTACATGGATTTTTGGCTTAATGTCTGCAATTAAAGTTGGAATAGTTTTCTCATATTTATTTTGTCTAACTGCAACCCTTCAAGGATTTGTCATTTTTGTCTATTTCATAATATTGGATCCGATTACGCGTCGTATGTGGTTTGGTTACTTTCGAAGATGTTTTGGAGTAGAAACATCACTTTATGAAAGTTCCAGTTCGACCGCAAAGGACACAACAACAACAACAGCAGCAATTTAAAATCAACGAATAAATTCATATATTTAAGTACAATAAATATCCTAGTAGTTTATTTTAAAAATATTGTTTTATACATATGAACAACATTGGTATTTTCAATTTCACTATAAAAATTCCATAACCATTCCACTTTTAATTATACACAATAAATATTTATTATCCACTTTGAAAGGACTAAATTGTCTCTTATATATTTTCATGCAAATAGTACATACAAACGATAGGTATGAGTTTATGAAGGACCTTTAAATTCACCTTTTGTAAACGTATGCAAAATACCGCGACTGTGACCGACGCATGTAAAAGTTTTCTTGCGACTGATAAACCGTAGATGAATTTAAGAAAACCGAACCACAAAATAGCAATAATCAACAATAAGATAATTTAATATTAAATAAATTATCCAATTTAGTTTCATTGCTCTACGACACAATTTTTTTTTCTTTATTAATATTAGGAATTTTTATTAAAAGTACGTAAACACACTTGTGATGTGATATGTGCAGCTACTAGCACAAGATACTTAGATTTTAATACAATTGAAGTTTAGGTTAAATTTAAGGAGGTGGTACATTTTTTTGGCATGACCTTCGAATAAAGATTCAGTTTATTAAATGAGATTACATATGCACATACATACAGCCATCATTCCATCCTATTGAATTTAATAATCTATTGTCTACACAGGTCAAACTTGGACGACTTAAAAATAAATTTCCTTAACATTGAGCTTGAACATCGGAAGGTGCGGATAGGATATGTTAAGTTACGTTGAGGTGGTAGCCGGTGCCAACAACAGTTCAATTAGGACATTAATAGTCAGTTGTGATGGCGCAGGCACAGCATGTCATATTTCCTAGGGATCCGACCAGAACAGTTAAGGAACCTTAGAATACACATGATGTCCATGCATTTTGTCAAGTAAGTATATTGAGGTAGTATAATCCTTTTTTAATAGCACATGACATGAGCAGAGATAATGGCTCTTCTTTCTGCTTCCACATTTATCAGCAATAATTTAAGTTATTTGTTGATTTGTAGAGTGCCTGTCTTAGCAAGTTTAACTACTTTGCAATTGCCGCAAATTACATAATGCACAAACGACCACACGTCACGTAGACGTGTATATTCTGATATATTATGAAGATGCTATCCATCATAGTCATAGCCAGAGAAAAGCTATCCAATCATGTCGTTTTTTTATGCAACATACTCGTATTTATTAAATCTACATACTCATTGCTTTTTGATTTTTAAGACTGGTTGGGGATTCCAATTCATAACTATAAAGCTTTCTTATTGTAAAGATTCCAATGAAAACTGATACTCAGATAAGTGGATATTGACTGATTTATCTTTTTTGGGCAGTAAAGTCAGGTGATCGTATTGTAAAATCCGTGAAAAAGACCCCACTGGTGTCTAGATAAAGGATAATGCTTTCGCTTTAAAACTTGCGGGACAGCGACGGGTTCTATCAACCGATAGAATAGGAATGTTGTGAGGATTATATACCTATCTGTAGGATAGATTTGGATTGGATGTTTTTTTTAGAGGCCCACCACTTTGATTTGGCAAACTCTGCTTTATTTGACAACCGATTTAACAGCTGATAGTTGCTTTTTGTTTAGTTTGGTTTGGCATTTCACTATGGATAGACTTACACCAGAGTAACGCTTGCAAATTGTTGAAATTTTTTTTTCAAAATAATGGTTCTGATCGTCAAACTGCTCGTGCACTTGGTCCATTTTATGCAAATCATAATCGTCCATCAGAGCGGTTAATTTGAATAACTTTGGATCGTGTTCGCACCACGTTTACTTCTAATGATAATTTGCATCCCGTAAGACGCTGAACAGTGCGCACCGAATAAGCTGTAGTCGCTGTACAGCAAAGTATTAAAGAAGACCCAAATCAATTAATTCGTCGCCGTTCTCAGCAAGTGGGGTTGTATCCATCCACTTTATGGAAGATTTTACGATAGGATCTTGGCTTAAAAGATTTTATGACTCAACTTGTGTAGGAATTAAAGCCAAACGACCATGGTTGATCTTGATTTTCCATACAAAAATTTGTTCAGCGATGAAGCTCATTTTTGGTTGAATGGGTTCGTAGATAAGCAAAATTGTCGCATTTGGAGTGAAGATAATCTACAAGATTTTGTCGAAACAACATTACATTACACAGAAAATTACTGTTTGGTGCGCTTTATGGGCTGGCGGATTCATTGGTCCATAATATAGACATATTATGTCTTAAAAACAACGATGATGGCCAGAATGCTACTGTCAACGGTGAACGATACACACGATTAGAAGTTTTTTCGTACCTTAATTAGCTGGCATTAATCTTGCTGACATGAGGTTCCATCAGGAGGAAGCCACATGCCACACAGCGTACGCTACAATTAATATACTCAAAAATACTTTTGATTAACGAATAATTTCACGTAATGGTCTGGCCACCAAGATCGTGTGATTTAACCCCATTGAATTATTTTCTTTGGGGTTATGTAAATTTACTTGCCTACGCCGATAAACCAGAGACAATTGAACACCTGGAGATCAACATTCGAAGAGTTATTGGCTAAATACCTCCGCAATTGCTGCGAAAAGTGTGTGAAAATTGGACTTCCAGATTGCACCTTAAACGCGCCAGCGGTGGCGTTATAAAATTATCTATCCAATAAAGCCAGTTTAATTGATATTAAAAATATTTTCTGTTTTATTTTAATTTAAGTTAGTGTAACTGTAGAAAAAGCATCGTTTACAACTCGTTTGTTGCAACTTTGGTTACCATTCCTTTACATCATTCCTTACAACCTTTATCATATTCTTGAAATTATTCGAAAATATTCTACATCTCATTGATAAAGATACCTTAGCACCTAAACATGGTCAATCATATATAAAATTAATATTTGATCGTTCTTTATTTACATATTTAAGTTCACGAACTGAAATTTGTATGTATTTTATTTACGCAACTCACTTCGTGCATAGACTACCTAAAATAAGTTGTTTATTTTTGTTTTGTTGTGGCTCTCGGCTTAATTAATTCATGGCTTTTATTCGAAAAAACACAAAGGACACAGTTGGTAATTTTTTCTGTAAATACTTATATATAAATTAAATGTATTAATAAAATTAACATTAATTTTTGCACCATAGGCCTTATGTTTAACACAGCAAATTCCTAAAAATGTACAAAAAATTGCAAAAACTCTCTAGCACAACTCGGTTATTTACTTTTGGATTTCAATATTTTCAATTGAATTCACTTGCTTCTTGGTGTTGTGGTGGTTATGGTGGATATGGAAAAATACCCAATGTTTGTTATAAAAGTTTAAATTCGTTGTTGGCACCAAGTGTAACCAAATGCTCCTCCTCTCCTTCTCTTCCGTTAATTCAAATGCAAGCAAAACGTTTTGAATATACTCTTATCTTAATATATCGCAACAACGAATATTTTTATATGGATTTTCCGGGTAAAGGGAGAGCAACATTAACATATGATATTGAGCCAGACTTAAGAATTTTGGTTATTCAGGAAACAAATGTTCCTAAAGAATTAAAGGGGACTGGTGTTGGCAAGAAGTTGGCTGAGGTTGGATATGCACAAAACTTTGCACCAAAATCGAACAAAAAATAATTTTAATGTATCTATGTATATTGTATATTTGTTTCAGGTGGCTTTAAAGTACGCTGCTGAAAACCATTACTTCGTGCAAGTTAATTGTGATTTTGTAAAATATTACATAGAAAAATACGAACCCAAATACAAGGCATTGCTTATATAATAGTTATTTGCATCAGCAATTAGAAACAAAGGTAATTAATATGACTGTAAATAAAAAGGAAATTCTTAGTTTGTTAATATGATGAATATGTGTAAAGGTTTTTTTCTTGTATCAAAATGGAAAGTAACGATTTCACTAGTCTTGTACTGTATTATGGACGCGCTCGATTCTATCATTCTATGCAGAAAACAGCGTTGGATGGATTGGCAAAGTACCCAATGCAGTGTGCTTTTAGACTATTTAATGGAATCGCATTGGCATTGGGAAATCGGGTGCAGGAGGGAATACGTGAACTCAATCCATTGAAGAATGAACCCAATCTGGGATTGGGAGCATTGCTAGCGCTTATTTACTCTCATAAGCGTTGCACTATTCTAGATAAAGATGCACTTTATGCTCTTGATAATCGTCTGCATGATGAAAAGCTTTCAGCCAGTGCTCTTGCGAATTATTATGCATCAGTCTTTCTGTATATGTCAGGAAATGTCGAAACAGCACGAGAATATGCCGAGAAAGCATTGAAAATGGATGATAGTCAATTAGATGAAGCAGTTATTCTGAAAGCTTGGTGCGATCTATACATTGACACACAAGTCAGCGGCAATGTTCAGAAAGTCTTTGAAGATATTATAGCACGAAGCAATGGTAAAAACATTGATGCATCTTTAGGTCTGGTGAGATTCTATCAATTGCGTGGTCAGTTTGAGTCTGCAATTATGGTGCTAAATAAGTTGTCTGTTAGATTCCCTGAATTAAATATACCATTAATTGAGAAAATGGAGACTCAACTTATCGCTTTAGATTTCGACCATGCTCTGGAAACAGCAATGCGCATCGTAAATCTTGAGTCTCATAATGTTGCAGCTCTTCGCGTCAAGTGCCTTTTGCTAATTGGTCGAGAAAGTAACTTCAAAGCTGCAGCTGCTACTTTGCAACAACTTTTTAATTCAGCAGAGCGTATGGAGGTAGGCAATCATAAACTTATTTTACAGATTTGTCAGTTGTGCTCAAGGATTTGTTCCCGGAATGAAGTTATACTACAGCTTACAGTTGCCTACATGTCCAAAATTAATCAATTAAATCCAGGAAATGCTGAATTTTTGATTGAACTTGGCTATGAGTATCTGATGCTAGAGAATGCCAAGGAAGCGGCAGAATGTTTTAGAGCGGCTCTTAATGTGGATGATAATAATGTATACGGCATGTCTGGCTTAGTTTTATGCCAGTGGAAACAAGGCAGTGAAACAAAGGAACAGTGTCGTCAGCAACTTGAATTTCTAAAAGAGTTGGATGGTAATAGGCGTGAGCCAATTTTAGTTTATGTAGCTGCAATCTTCGCTGAAAGAAGTGACAGCGCAATACAATTGCTAGCGGAAGCAACTGAACGGCACCTTAAAAAATTGGAATCATTGGCATTTAGTGCGGATTACTTATGTAAGCTCAATCCAGATTTTCTCCTGCAACTAGCCAATGAATTCTTAAGACATTCCCCAGTTCAATTACGTTTGAAAGTGGGGTTTACTGTTGCGAATCCTTCAATTCATATAACTCTGAAACATTCCATCACCATTTTAGAATCAATTACACATGTACTGCCTGGTCACATTCAAGCTCTTTATTTGCGATCTAAAGTTGAATTTCTTTGTGGTGAAGAAAGCAGTGCAATACAGAAATTGCAGCATATCCTTAATGACATCGATGAGACACAGAGTGATGCATATCTACTGTTGTCACAAATCCAGTTGCAACAAGAACAATTGCCTAAAGCTCTGCAATCTCTGGAGTTGGCTCTTTCGCATAATTTTGGGGTCCGCGATAGACCCATGTATCATTTGTTATTTGGCATAATTCAACGTCAAAAACAACAACTTAGTGAAGCCCAGAAAAGTTTTCTCATCGCATTGCATATCATAGGAGCAGATCACTTTCGTGAACCACGAACTCTGCTAAGGAACAAAGAACCAGATGAATCACAACATGCCTTTACACTCTCTGATAAAGTCACACTTTATTTGGAATTAATCAAGACGTTACGTGAAATGGGTGATACCCAATCGGTTTATGAAAGTGAGAGATTGCTTCAATATGCAATGGAGGAATTCAGCAATACTACCGAGGCTGGTCGCTTAATAATTGCCCATTCGGAACTCATGCTACAGAATTGCAATATATCGAAGGCAATCAGTCTGCTTTCAGCCATTGAGCCTAATCAGTTGTACTATATACAGGTTACTATAATATTTTTAATTAGCTTTGCTTTACTTAAGGTATAATTAATGAATTGTTTTGTTATTTAGGCAAAAACCCAGTTGGCAAATATATACCTTGAACATCGAAAGGACCGCGTTGCCTTTTCAAAATGTTTCAAAGAATTAGTTATAGCTCGACCGGAGCCAGAAAGCTATCTTATGTTAGGTGATGCCTACATGTCTATACAAGGTTTGTCTAGTCACGATCTATTGAGACTTATTTAATTTACAATTTATGTCATTTTTCTTTGGAAACAGAACCTGATCTTGCTGTGGACGCATATCAAAAAGCAGTCAACATGAATACGCGTGACTCATTTTTGGCTAGTAAATTGGGCAGAGCTTATGTGAAGACACATCAATATGCTAAAGCTCTCAAATACTACCATGAAGCACTCAAAAACTCTGATCACTCCGGTTTGAGGCTCGATTTGGCAGAGTTATACCTAAAGCTGAGGCAGTTTAGCAATGCGGTGGATTCTTTGGCAGAAGACAAGTCTCAAAAGGAAATGTAAGAACAAACAATATATTTAATATAAATTTAATGATCCAATATTTCCACTTAAGCTGTAGAATTGATACTTTGTATTTGTATTTTATATTTTATTTATGTAACTTGCTTTTTCCCCCTTTTACATTGAGGTCACATAGGTGAATAACGTTCTAGTGATAATTCTTATCAGCTGACGAAGAGAATCTATTGCTTTAGCTGGAATTTCTTCTGTCTTAGATGCAGTAAATTTACAATTGTTATAAATATACGAGCCACGGGGTCTGTTGCATGTACAACAGCAGCCTGGTGACAGGGGTG
The DNA here is from genome assembly GCA_037043315.1 of Amiota communis. Taxonomy (NCBI): domain Eukaryota; kingdom Metazoa; phylum Arthropoda; class Insecta; order Diptera; family Drosophilidae; genus Amiota; species Amiota communis. Next base: position 123,118 of record JBAMAV010000994.1, read on the forward strand.
AGAAGTCCTTTACTGACTGTTGTCCGAGACTTAGACCCGATAACTCAGAGGTATCTACAATATATGACCTGTAGTAATCACTGCTCTTTTACTTTTATTAGCAGACCTAACTTAAATACATCATATTTTACCCTGGTGGACCCAATTTTTCATCATCACCTATTTTGATTTTTGGACATTTAGAAGTTCATATTTTAATTTTAACAGGATTTGAAATAATTTCTCATATTATAGAAAGGCAACTTTCATTCATTAGGAATTTATTATGCTATGCCACTATTTGAGCTAACCACATATAATATTTACTATTGGATTAGATTTCGGTACATGAGCCTATTTCTTATCTGCAACAATAATTATTGATTTACCAACAGGAGTTCAACTTTTATTTGATTAAGAACTTTACAGGGTTGGTTACCGTGACTGACTCGTATAGTCCACTGCGTGTCACAATTAGTACTAGAGTGCCGTTTTGAAACCACTTCCTCGCCGAACGCAATCAGTATTACTAAATCCAACCCGTCGAATTTAGGTATTTTAGTAGATCACCCGGACATGTGACTAAACAATCCGAGAGGTTGTCAATGATGTATTTGCCCAGAAACTTATTTCTAGTCTTTGCCACTGCTGGGTATTGACATAGAAAGTGGCTTCTGAACGGAATAACCAGTCTCTCTGCGTGAGTCCCTACACACCAGTGACTAGTAAAAACCGCTGTAAGAATTGCGGTATCCGAGCGTCTTCTATTGATGGGTCTAAGTGACCTATTTTCGTTGAAACTAGGCCAGGTAGCACGTGCCACTCTGCAAGATTGAAGAGCTTTCCACCTGTCTATTTGTCTGCTGACGGAAATACAGAAAGTTGCTCCTCTTTACGACACCCAGGGGAATCGGGACCTGTTCCTCTATCGATATATCAAAGGAAACACCAAAACGAGCTAGTTCGTCAGCCTTCTCATTTCATTCAATGTTCCTATGGCTGGGAACCCATAAGAGAGTGATATCAGCTAGATGACTTAGCTCGCTTATCGCCGACCTGCATTCATTTACGAGCTTGGACTTCACAGTGGTGTGTGTGCTTTGAGTGCCGCCTGACTATCAACGAAGATGGCTATCTTACGACCTTCTGGTACCTTATTTCCTGCCAGCCGAGATGCCTCTCTAATGGCGACGACCACTGCCTGAAAGACTGTGGCCTCATCAGGTAGCCGGAAAGAGTGGTCGAAGTTTATTTTTGGTGAGTGCACCCCGCACCTACACCACATTCCATCTTTGACCCACCCGTAAAGATGGAAATGTCACAGTCATTCTGAAAGCTGTCTTCTTTCCATTCCATCCTGGTAGGAAATTTTACCTTGAATTCGCTCTCAAAGCTTATTAATTATGCTTTACAGGGTACACAATTATGTTTTTCTCGAGTAATTATGAGCAATTGGGGTTTCAATGCAATGAAGTCAGTTTCAGTTCTTGACATATCGAGCTAAAATGATGGTAAAGCAATTTCACGTCATTCTTGTGCTTCAGATGCTTTATAAGAGGGTTGACCAACCCGCGGTAAACAGCAATTCCTTTGGCCCAATGCTCAGGGCTTTTTTTTTTGCTCGTCAACTGAGAGGACAAAAATTTAAATTTTTTTGAGGCCCAGGGAACCAAAAAGATATCACAGCCCTGATTATAGCGTCCTTATTAATACAACTTTCATACCACTTCTATTCAGAACTTTTCAATAGAGAACAATCTAGAACTGTCACAAAATTTATAGCTTCTGAAATTACCAAGATATAAAATTGATTTCAATTGGTTTTTATAACATAACTGAGTACAAACAAAGATTATACATGATTAAATGAACAACTAATTATATTACAATGACCGTAACCCCCTTTTCGAATTTTGCAGAGATGATGACAATATAATGGAACTACAGTTTCGTACAAAGAAACTCCTTTTGTTAGCTCGTGTTCATGAGAAGTCCGGCAATATTAACGCGTCATTGAGAACTTTGCGTGAAGCTCGTGACAACCAATACCGAGTGAACAAGCGATGTTCAGTGGATCAATCTGCAAATCTTAATGACCAATACAAAGTTATATCCAAGTAAGTAAAGTCAATCAATCATTAACTTTAAATTTATAAAACTAAGATAAGCGGAATCGTATAACTTTCTATTTTCAAACCAATGTATAAAATCTAAAAGTGAATTCGTAACCCAAAGACAATTCACTCGTATTATTTCTCCGTTTTACTATAACATAATTAAGTATTTTGTATACTTACTTTACAATATGGTGCGTCTTTGAAAGATTTCTTCCCCTTGCAGTAACATGCTAAGATTAAACAAAAAAGTAATTTTCTGATAAGTTTTTATATTGTTTTTGGTATTTATAAATATTGTACTACAAACTTCGTTTTCAATTCTGTAAAATCGAATTTAATGCATCAGGAATATAAAATCAAAGACATCTTCTGAAAATTTAAAATTAATTTGCTATGCTTACATAATTCTAAATTTTGATATTTTGAGGTATCTTTTGTCTTTTTACGCAAACGATTTTATTATGTATTTCAAAAATATGAACACATTTTAAGTTTATTTAGCTTTAACTAATTATCTCGGGCACTTTTTCAAACAAAGTCAAGCCATACCTCAATTCTATATAAGTTAATTACGGCGTTGTTCATTAACTACGAGGTTTGGGTATGTTTTTAGTAAAAATTTGCTGTATTTTTCGTAGTAACATATGTAATATAACAATGTTGTGTTTAGAGTCTTTATTTTAGAGGTTTTATATTATAATATGCATATGTTTTGGACACAGGTACCTACGATGATCAGTCAGTCTAAAGACCTTTACGGTACTTTTCGCCGACAGTAAACTCAGTCATACCTTTGCCTGCTACACCACAAGTTCCAATGCCAACTCGCCCCGACACATTTTCCGGTGAAGCAAATATACTTTTCACTTTCATACCAGGTTTCTTTTGATTTTTTGTTGTAAAATTTAACCATTTGTTTTTGTCAGACTCACGTTCCTCTTCGAGGTCTTTAAAGCGTTGTTGTTTCTTTTGTTTGCGTTTTTTTAAATATTCTTTTTGATTTGGATGATGGCGTCTAGTATAAAGAAAAGGAAGGAAAAGGAGTTGTTAATTGAGAGACTGAATCAAATATTTGTGGCACACATACTTGTTTGATGGAAATACTTCATTTCTGGTGGTTCTCTCTCGCAACTCCTTGATTGTTGTGGTGGAACGATTTTGATAGGCATCAAATATTACACTGACTTCACCTTCATTTGTTATGCCCTCAATGGTAGCATCATAATATTGTCCATCTTCAGTCCATTTTGCGCGGCATTTGTCACCAACTGTTTTGGTTCAAGAAAGTTGTCAGAAACAAATAGTATGTATGAATTGATAATGAAATCGAAATGAATGTTTACCATTCCATGTTTTTGCTGCTGACACCAATTTTTCTGCCTCCAAAAGTGCTGCTTCGATTTCGTCATAGTAATCAGATGAAGTCTTTGATGATGAAGGCTCGACGTACGATGATTTTTTTTGCTCCTCTAGTTGTGTCTTTATGAGATCCCTAGTCAACTTTATGACTTCATCAAGATCGGTTTTCAGTTTAAGAAGTTCTTGATTGTCTGGATCGGTGAGCAAAGCTGCTTCCACCTATAAAATTTGTTGTAAAATTACATAGTTACAGATGGATAGATATTGCGTGTTTTTTTTACAAACTATTTTTACATACTTGTTGCAATTGCAATTTATAGTTTTGTAGTTCATCCGCCATTCTGCCGTTTGTTGTACGTAATTTTAATATTATTAATAAAAGAAATTAAGTTAAGTTGTGCGTTGGATACCAATACAATTCATATAAAATTAAAGTTTTCTTTTTGTTGTCTTTCACCTATTAGTTGATATGATTTGCTTCGCTTTTGTCTTAGTGCACACTAGATTCTATTCTTCACACTTCACAACACTAAATATGTATTTGCGTAGACTAATAGCCATTCCACAGTGAGTAAAAAGTTGGGTTCTGAGAACACAAGCAGAACTCTGTGTTCTGACTACAACAACAACAGGGAAAACGAACTAAATTTGTTGTTGTAGCAGTCAGAACACAGAATTCTGGTTGTGTTCTCGATGAACCCAACTTGAACCCAGTTTTAAGGCTGGTCACTGTAAAATAGCGCCGCTAATTTTCCGTCATTTTTACCAATATTTTTCATTGTTGCCAACGTTTTAGATTTAAGTAAATTGCAAATTGTTCATTTTTTAAAAAGTTTTTAATAAAATAAGTATCAGGAATGGAAAAAGCGGCTACAAGAATTATTTGCAGATATTGCAAAATGTTCTTAATCATGTATTTTTCACAAATTTTCAGTTTTAATTTTGCCAACGTTTGCGCAAAGTTGCACGTGTGTGTATAAACAAACCAAAGTAAAGCTGTTCAGAATACACCAGAACACACTCTTGACGCAAAACCAGAGTTTTCAACTTTTGACTCACAGTAGAAAGTCGAAGCTGCGTCTTATTTCACAAAATTTGCCATCAAAATTAGGGTGGCTACATTTGCCGCAAACTAAATATTCAACCGGAAGTTCTATGTAACAATATGTCACATTTAACAACACTGTTTATTTAGTTTTTTGTTATTGTAATTTGGAACTAGTGATTGATTGTTGAATTGTTGATGAAGTTGCAAAATTGTCTATTTGTAAATAAAATTAAGTCGCTTTCATTAAACATTAAACATTAAAAAAATGTCTGATCACGCAAATTTAAATGATGGCAAAGCCACCGATTCCAAGGATGATAGTGAGGAATATTATTTGAAGCTTCAAAAGTCGCAAGAAATAAGTGAAGCTATACGCGGTATATCGCAAATATTAAACACTGGACTGAGCTCCGCCACTTTGGACTGTTGCGTTAAACTACTGGAAGCTGGTGTCAATCCCATAGCGTTGGCCGAAGCAATCAAATACATTAGGAATCGTGAAGGACTTGGACACAAGAAGAATAATCAAGAAAATTAACCATTAAATGATTAGTTGATGAAGATAGTTGCGTGCATTAAAACATGAAAATGTTATATTAAAAATAGAATTAAAAAAAATTTGATCAAACCCCATTTAAAATTAATGTTTTCGTTGTTCCATTGAAATGTGATAATATAAAAAATAAAATTGCAGAATATGTTTGAGAATGGCGCAGCAATCGATTAGTATTCGTGACAATGATCAAGCGCTGAAAAGCTTTAAAGAATGTATTAAATATACACCAAATGACGTTAACATTTTGATATCCTTGGCTAAGCTCTACATGCAAATGAATTCAATGGACTTGTGTCGCGATGTCTGCTTGCAAATCCTTCAAATTGATTCGAACAATGAGGCTTCTGTCATGATGGCAGATTTGTCCTTCAGAAAGGTAAATCATTTATATGTTTTAATTCCGCAACATATATTTTAATTAAATATTTTTGTTGCTTTTTGTTTTTAGATGGAATTCGATAATGCTGCTTATCATTTTTCTCAGTTGTTAATCTCTCAACCATGCTATTGGACAGCATTAGCTCGGCTTATTGAAGTAATGCGTCGCTCTGGAAATTTAACTGAAGCCGTTTCATTTCTACAACGTGCCGAGCAAACCATGACGAATTCTGCTCTTTCACCAGGCCTCAGCTATTGTAAAGGTTTGCATGATTGGTACTCGGGAAACCCTAATGGAGCTCTACGTCATTTCAATACCGCTCGCCGAGACCATGAATGGGGTCCACAAGCTATATTTAATATGATAGAGATCTGTATAAATCCTGATGGTGACATACCTGGGGCAACGGAGCTGCAAGACACTAATGACATTGGGGAATTTAATGATTCGCGTTTCATTGCTCTGCGTACAGCAGAACGTCTTTTGAAGGAATTACGTCCACGACCTGGTGGCATGGATAATGAAGCTTTGAACTATCGCCTTCTTTATAATTTTCTTTTGATGGCTTCTAAACAAAAGCATCAAATTGAGACTGCCCTCCATGCATTTACAGAAATGGCACAAAAGGAGGAATATCAAAACATGGTTGGCCCCGTGTTTGGCATGGCTTCAGCTTTGGTTCAATTAAAACAAGTTCAACGCGCCAAAAACCATTTGAAACGTGTAGCTCGCTTTGTTTGGAAATTTGAAGAGGCAGAATACTTAGAACGCAGTTGGTTACTTCTAGCTGATATTTATATACATGCCAATAAACTTGATGTCGCTCAGTCTTTTGTTGATCGAGTTTTGGAGCACAATAAGTCAGCAACAAAAGCCCATGAGCTTGCTGGTTACATTGCTGAGAAGTCACAATCTTATCATGAAGGTGCCAGACATTATCACAATGCTTGGAACTGTGGTGGTCGATCAAAACCTCATATTGGCTATAAATTGGCTTATAATCATATGAAAATAAAACATTATGCAGATGCCATGGACGTTTGCCAACAAGTATTAAAATTACATCCAGACTATGCTATTATTCGCAAGGATATTCTTGACAAATGCCGTAATAATTTAAGACCATAATCTATCATCTTTATCTTACATTTAATAATAATAAATATTCTTGTATACACATATTTTGATACATATAACAACATAGTCACAATAAATTTCAACGCGTCATATAAAGATACAATAATGTTGCTTTTGGCCATTAAATAATAATACAGATAATCTATTAAGATTTAAAATATTTTGTTCATACATGTGTTTAATGCATTTCAAAGATCTCAAATTGTAACCACCTCAGTGTCTTTTTAATGGAATTTAATGAAATCATGATTGATTTTTTAAGGAATGTTTCAATTGCGTTTACCTTAACATGACATGACTTATTAATACGTATACCATATTATTTGTATAACTATTATGTGAAATAACTATAATTAAAAGAAAATAACAATGCAGCAAACATACACCACAATATTGTATTACATATAGTTATTTAGAGTATATATTTTATCTTAATTAAAATTAATTTTTGCAACAATAATCATTTAATACTTTGTTTATTTAACACATTTGTCCTTAACCTTTGGGACTCTGCTGTTCGTCATATACGTACTTTGTTATTTAGGATCAGTAGAAGCTCCCAAAATAGAACTTTTAAAAATTAGAATTTATTAGTAATTAGAAACCAAGAGTTATGAAACTCACTATGGGAATAAATTGATTCAAACAGTATCAGTCTCAAATCAGAATTGGACAAAACAGGACTTTTTTTCGAATGACGATGCCATTGACGAAAACTAAAATGTCGTTAACGGACCAGTTGTTACACATCTAATCTCTTGCTTTATAACAAATTATATAAGTTATATATACTATAGATACTATTTTGTTTCACTTTGATTTGCATTCAACTGAAAGAAGACAGAAATTAAAATTTAAATAAAAAAGTGGTTCTAATTTTTAAGCTTCTACTGTATTCCTGCTTTTGAATGTTACAACAATAAAATATAAGTACGTTACATATCTACTTCTTGCTGGCGATTTATAAATCTAAGTACATAACATTCGTAGCCGATATCGCTCCACATAAACTCAAAAAACTTGCAGTGCTTACAACAGCTGTTGTAGTTCCCGAAATTCTTACAATGGTACCCATGCACATGGATAGTATAAATTGAGCTAAAAATACCATACTGCTGACTATAGCAACATCTGTTCCTAGTCCACGAACAGTAGAACCCATTTTTGCTTCACCGTTGCCATCAAGTTCAAACTGAAATGTGTTAAAATGACAGAATTATAAGTAAATATTTCTAGTATACGAGTATTTTGTACATACGACTCCCATAGAATGATAATGAGCCACTAGCAGATATGGCATCGTAAATAATGTGGAGTACATGACGCCTGCAGCCCAGCTGAAGATTATGACACTGGCCTTGGCACGTGTTAAAGCCATAAGTGTCATTCCCAAACAATAAAATAAAAGTCCACCGACATATACAGATTTAGCTCTTAAAATAGAAAGATATTTTAAATAGTACAATTAAAAGAAGTAGAACAACACAATGGGACACACTGTATCCCCACCATAAGCAATGTAAATTATTTAATATTGTTTCTACAATATTAAGGGACAATAGGTAGTTTTTTTTAAATATTATATATAGTTGCACTACATAGTTTTAAAGGTTTTTAAACTAACGGGCAATTTGAATTGGGCTTGGCACATCATTTTTTTGGCCCTACCGATTGCAGAGATTTGAGTTACTCAAGAAGTTGATGTATCTTTTTGCGTTTAAGCTTTGTTTTTCAACCACTTGGTTCTATAAGGCTTGAAGCTTCATTATTAATATGAACACTTAGCCTTTCCACATGAGACTTCGCATATCTCTGAGTAGCTATGGCAACTGAATCGATGTAAGGACATGCCAAGGAGCATTCACAACACATCTCGAAACTTTGTTCTAAACCTTTGTCTTTGCTTTATGTTGCTGGAACACGAGCCGCCCCAAAACTGGATACCTATATGGACGGTTTAAGAATTTGTTTGAACACATTTTTCTCAAATTTAGTTCAAGTTCTTCCTTTTTATACTCTTCACGGAAGTGAATAGTATTATAAGTTTGTCATGAAGTTTGTAACACACAGATGGAGACATCATAGACCACATAAAGTATATATTTTTGTGATCAGCTCGATGAGACGAGTTGATTTAGCCATGTCCGTCTGTCCGTCTGTATGTGCTGCATATTTGTCGGAATCAGCCGAATCGGACTACTAGGGGGGTACCTCCCATACACACCACCATTTAAATTAAAGTTCTTATTAAAAAAAGTTTTTTGTTTTTTGACGTATCTGAATTGAAATTTGGACACTATAAGTTTCTGGGCCATATCCATCAACCATGTAAGTTTCATGATCCTAGGGTTACCAGGAGGGGTACCTCCCATATAAACCCTGATTTAAAAAAGTACTTACAAACTGTGCTCATATTTGATACTCAAATTGTGTTCTTTGTTGATACTCAAACTATAACAGAGAGAATGTAGTGATGCTAAGAAAGGAAGCATATCTGATATCTGTCATTTAACGCCGTTCGGTTGGATGCAACCCGGAGGAGCGTGACGAGTATTACATATTTGACATAGACATGTTCATTGCACTGAAGCTTGGTGTCCAGAGTCATAACTAAGTATTTAGCAGTATTATGGTGCGGAATTTGTATTCCATTTATATCCAGTGGGATTTATCGCATTTTAATGTACGAGAATTCTATATATATGTACATAGTGTTGATTTTGTTTTGTTGAGTTTAATGCGCCATGTTGATGCCCACTCAAAGATTTCGTTTAAGGCGCATTTATATTGTATATTTTGGACTGGTAGTTGTGGGAACTCGAAAAAGACAGTACAATTTTTAAGTGTTTGTAAATCGTTGGGCTTGTCGAATCGTAAAGCACAAAATAAAATATTCGGTGCTTTAAATTTTTAATACAATTGAATCTTTCAGCTCTCAAATTTTTTTTGGGGGTGGAAATATGTGTTTTTGGTGCATTGTGGGGATGATTAGAGGCAATAATTGAAAGAAATCTTATTCGCATAGAAGTTAATAAACACTTAACCCTTCTTTTAAACTGCAATAGACCATATAAAATACTAATTGGTTAAATCTTTCAATCATATAAAAAAATATCCATTTTGAAACGGAAACCAAATAAGACAAAAATTTTTAACTTGGTTCCATAGGAAGTTACAGTGAACCAAAATGGAACGCCCAAAATGAACTTTCAATAATACAAGAACCATAATATCATGCATGTCCTATACACGCCTATTAAACAAACTGATATGAGCAACACAATCAGACAATGTAAAAGCACCGCCCTCTGTGCCAAACTTAAGAATTGCAATGGAATTTTGTAAATGTCTCTGTTCTTTATTTTTGTTGTGACAAACGAGGTTGCCTTGTTAATGTACAAACAGTACTGTGCAAAACATAAGCAACAAATCAGTAGTTTGGTATTTGAACCCTTTATTTTTAAACCGTTGTTCATTTCTTTGAAACAAGCATATAAGAAATGAAAATCTTAGATTTGATAGTATCTGTTGGTTCACAATACTTCTATTTGGAAATATCGGTATGAAATTTTAAGTATATTTAAGTAACTATTTGATCCTAAAATTTATATGATTCCACCATCTAAAATATTTAATTAACATAAATTATGTTATTATTTTCTCAGCATTAACATTACTGAAATTGAATTGAATTGATTTGGTCCATAAAATAGAAAAATAAGTAGTATATTTTTAAAATAATAAGGCGTTATACTGGGCCATTACAGACAATGGGATACAAGGTAAACCAAGGGCGTAGCTAGGGACGGGTAGGGTGCGGTAGCTGATGAAGATTGTTGGGGTGCAATGTTTGGCTTGTGTCTATGATACAGGAGCTATAAGGTCGGCTCCAACAGCTGCCCTTCATATGCTGCAGAAACTACCACCAATTGACTTGTTTATAAAGAGAGTGACACTGTGACTCGATAGGTCTAAGGCAATCCCTGAGACAGACATTGCTGGGAACAGTTAACACCAAAGGTATACAGATGGTTATAAAACGGACACCGGTGTTGGAGCAGGTGTCTATGGGGAAAACCCTAAAAAAAGCATAATTATGCATATGGGCCAAGAGAACTCAGTTTTCTAAGCAGAAATCCATGCAATAGAAATATGCTTCAGGGAAAAATTAAAGTGTGCCACTGCTAATAAGCTCATATATATTCACTCTAGAGCCAAAGCTGCACTACAAGCACTCAATTCTTCTGAGTTCAATTCGAAGATAGTTTGTAATTGCTTGATGTTTCTCAAAAGACTACGGGCCATTTGCGACCGCAGAATCGAGATGTACTAGTTCCCGAAGGCCATGGTAGCCAGTGAGTGCTCTCCTTAAGTTAATATTGATTTATAATCTTTATTATCTTTAATAAATATATAAATATAATAATTAGATTTTTGGTATATTTTACTATTAGGAAGGTCTTGAAATTCAGAAGAATCCTATACAGATGTGATTTGATAATATATTGTGTGCAGGGTATTCTACATATGTTCAGCTTTACCCTACACTACATTGAAATAACTTGTTGTCATTCATTTGTCATAAGTAGCAACGTTTTGTTATCGAAAAGGGAATAATATCTATTGGAAGGTAAAAGTAAGCACTTGTTTAAATTAAAAAGGGACTTTAAAATAATTTATAAACCTAATAATAACAATTTTTCAACATCACAATCAATTGCAAAAGCTTGTTCTGTGTATGCTTGTCAAAGTATTTCTTCTTACTTACTTAAAACGGCTAATGAGCTTATCGATCACTAGGGAATAGCAGGCACAAGAAAGCGAATACATTGCCATGCCCCAGCAGCCAAAACGCACTCCTTCCTCATAGCGTATTTGGGGTAGCGTGCCTTCTAATGCCTTTGGATCGCCATTGAATACAGCTTCGCCAACAAAGTCCGTGAAATAAAGCGAGTAACAGACATGTGCCATCCAGCAAAAGAGATTCGTAAGACAAAGTGTTCGTAGAGAGTGAGGCATGTACACAATTGATAGTAAGTAATGTGACAGCGACTCCACAGACTCCTGTGCCATATCAGCCTCAGTCATCGTGGGCGGCGGTTGGCTTTCGCCTTCTATAAAAGATGTTTCATTAACATTCGCTTCTGTTGTATCGAAATAATCCGATTTTGTGGGTATATCCGCATACGTCAGCTTTGAGGTCTAAAATCCCAAAAGGATTAATTAACAGTTTTTCTACTGTAAACACAAGCAATATGATAAAAAAAAATATATGTATGGATTGATAAGTGAAAAAGTAAAATAATTTATATAATAATAGAAAAATTTATGTATAAGATAAGATACGAATGAGTACATATGAATTCTTTTTAAAAATAAGTACAACTATTACCAACCTGTTCTTCATTGTCATTGTCATTTGGATATTTCTCTTCATCATCGAATGCACCATAGTTTATTGTGGATTGTTGAAGATGGTCTGATTCCGTTGGCTTTGTTTTACTGCTTTTTGGAGCAACTAGAGCCCATAATGGTATCTCCCTAAAACTGGTTATTGTAAATGAGACACACCCGATAAAAATGAATGTTATTATTGTAAACACAGCTTTGACGTGACCTCCAAGTCGTCGACCTGTAATTAAAATCATTGCTCAATATTTTGTGCAAATTAAAGACCCATTCTCATTAGACCAATTGCAGTTGCATCCCAGTTAATGCCACCCATTGAATATCCCATGAAACCTCCCAATCCAGCCATAATTGTAAAGGTGGACAATCCTTTGGCATGATCCTCTATGTAATTTTTACATTGTTAAGAAAAATATAGGTGTATGTAATATATATTGTAAGTCAGAGCACCCACCTGGAAGGCAAACATCTAAAAGATATGCTCGTGATGGACTTTGACAAGCATCGGCATCGAAATCCAATAGCACTGTGCCTAATACAGTAAAGAAAATACCCCATGGATGTGATGTCTTAGTTACGGCAGTCACTTCAGTATCTGAAGCTGTTGCACGATGCGGCGATACATTAATGTTGTTGTGCGTCCCATTCGTTGTGAGATTCAGTGATGCTATCTGCAAATGGGGGTCGACATCGCCAAACCAATATCCTAAATTCTCACCATTCGGCACTAAAAGTAAACCTAAACGTCACAGTGAGTTAATATAAATCGCTTTAAATCTGTGTTTACTGCTTGCATGATGATGGGACTATTTCATTTCATTACCAAGGAAAACTCCAATGGATAAGAGTATAATAAACGGCCTGCGTCGTCCCATGTTAAGTTTGCAACGGTCACTCATTGATCCCAAAATGGGACAGAGAAAAAATCCAACCAGTGGCGACAAAGCCCACACTAAAGTCATGTGCTGATGCTCAACGCCAATTTTTAACAGAGTTGGCGAAACGAAAGCTGTTTCAGCAGCATATGAAAATTCAATACCCATAACGGCGGATGACACTCGCACTAGTTCACTTCGAGTTTTGTGTCTGGAAATAAAAACAACATAAATATATATTAGTGAATTGAATGGAATACTACGAGTAATACACATATGTATATAGATATATTATACAAGTGATTCAGAGCGAGTGAATACAATATGTGGAAATGAGATAGATTATTGTCGTATTGTGCCTTTAGTTTGCCGGTTCGCAGCTGGAGATTTGTTAAATTGGATTTGAAGCAAACTTTTTAACTTGGTTACGAAGATTGAGCAAGTTTTTATGGGTTTAGAGTAACATATTCGAATTTAAATCACAAAGAATCTGAAGCCTTGCACATTTACATACGTATATTGTAGTACATATTTATACGAGTTCCATTTAAGGAAGACAGGCTATAATATAAATGAAAATTTTCAATTTCTTTACTTCTTGATGAAAATAAACAGTTTTCTTTATCGAAATCAATCAGCAATACTATTGTATATTATTGTATCTTCTCTAATTAGAATGACATGGTCTTATTTTTCATAGTATTGACCTATAGCGACTTTTTAAGGAACATGCAATGTACCATTTGGTCATCCGGGAATTGCATACTGATGTGTCCAATATACACCAAAAACTCATCGTCCAATCGTTTTGTATACAATAATTTTTCTTGATAGGAAGCATATTGTAAAGTTTCCTTCATTAGTGATCTGGAAATAGCAGGTTGGGCTACAAACATGTTATTTATTGAAGCATTCAGGTCTGTTTAAGTTGAAATTGTGTTCATTAATAATGATAACGCGACACTAAGACTATATTTGGTATTAATTGACAATTGCTAAGCGTGCGGCGATATCTCAAATAAAAAGTTTATGCTAAATTGATATAGAAGTTATATAGCGCTGGGACTATTCTATTCTATTTTTATTTCGCTCATTAGCAGCTGACGCAATCGGAAGCTGTTTTGCTATTATCTTAATGTTTTTATTACAAGTGCTCCTAAAGTTCCGTTCAGGGTTATTCCTGCTAAAACTTTACTGCCTAACTAAACAAAAAAAAAAACTAATCCTACCTTCCATTTGAGTCCGATTCACCTGTGGAGAATGAATCATGGCCCACCTAACAAACATACAAATTCAAATAGGATCTGAAGCTGGTGCCGACTCGAAACGAATAGCTTGCTAGATCCTGTTTTCTTGTTTTCTACAACCAAGAGCCAAACTAAAAGCAACAATCAAGCAACACTAAAACAATAAAATCAGCTCATGGCTATAATCAACAACTGCATAACGGGAAACCAGAAAGGCATTGATCGCTTCATCCAAATTAAAAAAAAAAAATACCATAACTTAGCCCTATATGGGCAATTGTGCTAAAAAAAAACTCATTAGGGGAAAGGGCTAGATCAATGAAATTCTGACAAGAACTAAGTCTGCGAAACCATCTTCAACATACATATTGTATATGTATAATATTGAGGAAAGGTTTTTTGTCTATATGGTAATAGTTCTATCCGCAAATCATTTGTCCTTCTTGTCTTATAGTACAAGAGCTATATTTAAAAAATCTACTTGGATCAAACTACCGTTTTTCTAAATGTGTCTAAGCGCAATAACTACATTTATCAGCTGTGACTTATGCCACTTTCAAAATAAACGGCTCATATCTAATTACAGAGGTTGTATTGTGTACAAGGAGATACAAAGCAGCTTACAGTAACAATCGAACACTACAAGGGCGACACTTGAGAAAATTCGAGCTGAAACAACAAGAGATATGTGCCCATTATCGAAGACAGTAACTCTAAATGTATCTTATGCTAGTGCCTTAAGTCACACAGCACATAAAAATTACATTCCAATAAATGATGAAAATCCAAATTAAATTCTTAGATAAGCCTAAATCCTTAAAATAATCACAGGCGCTCTATAGTATATCAGAAATGAAGATACACAAAGACCTGAACGTAGTGGAAGCAAAAGGAGAAGTTTTCTTAACGATAACGCTTCTATAGGGCTACATTTTTCAACATGTTGATCCACTAGCCAAAGCTTTTGTTCGTACAACTAACTTATTCAGGCTGCGCCGATTGTCCGGCGCTTTTGCTTAAGAAGGACTCATAATTTTAATGTATATAATTGTTGCAACCATATTGTTAGTCCTAAATGTCAATATTATCAGTTGTTCATTACCACTGCTAGGCAATTTTGAGGAAAAATGAGTTATGTCTTGGTTGTTGCCATTATAGTCGAATTTAGGATGTATGTTCAAAGAATTATATATGTATATTGAGGTACAATATATTTATCTGTTTCCCCATAAGATTTTCTATTATTTGTTGGTACATTGTCCATCCATGTTTAGTTTTTTATCACATGTCTAAAAAGTTGTTTGTGTTTTAATGGGAAAAGGAAATTATTTTTTTCTTAAAACTATGAGAATTTTTAATTTGCTATAAAAAAAGAAGTATAACTTTCTGTAAGTCAGCTATATGTAAAATAAAAGTTGACAAGTGTAAAGTGAAAAAACTTCGTAACGATGTTGAGGACGATGAGTGTCATAGACGCCCCAGTATATCAACAATCCATGATAATATTGAAAAAGGCAATAAATAATGAAATAATTATAAACTTTCACAGGAATCACAATAAGAGAAGTCGGTAGTTATATCATAGGCTAATGAATTAACAAATTTACAAATGCTTTGGATGTGTCAAATGTGGGGCTCTAATACAAGACTCAAAAAAAAAAAAAAAATTTTCTAAAATTTTATCAAAAGTGGTAAAAAATGTTTTGAAGTTTCCACACTACAATTTTGTTAACTATCTTGGTTTGAAATTTGACAGACTCACGTAGAAAGACGAAACTTCAACAAATCAGTAGAAAGACATTTAGGTTAAACTGGCTATTTGATTCTTATTCCAAAATTCACAATCATAAAACCAGCGTGGACCAATGGGGCTTCTCGAAATACATCATTCTCTATCTATATATTTATTGTTTTCTTTCTGATTGCGAAATGAAATACGCCTCGGAAAGCTGATATCGCCCACGGCTACATTCGGTCTATCACCGACACTGGAGTGGAATTATGGAATCTAACTTTGAGGCACATCAGCAGAATCAAATATTGAAATCCTGCAAAGATTGGCAGAGTAAAAACTATATAAAACGATTTGAAAATAATAACATACTAGGTATCAATCTTCTAGACAATAACAGCAATACGAGAAGACTCCAACGGTATCACCCACTTGACTTTAATAAAATAATAATAATAATAAAAAAAGGTTAAGACGTTGAAATTGAAGCTCAATCTTATCAATGGAGGCAATGCCAGAAAACTGAAGGTTATGCCCACTGTAACTGCTCAGTAACCATATATTAATGTCATAAAACCAAGACCAAAGATCACAAGTAAGAATTCATGACCTATTCGAGAATTTATTTGTTAAAATCAATATCATGATACACCAGCCGGAAATGTAGTACTTTTTTATTTCCGATATTAATAAGAACTTTTTCGTTTTGCAAGCATAGAAAGTGGATCGATAAGATAATTAAACGCTAACCCTCAAATCGATTTATAAAGTGGAAGTTGAAGAAGCGTTGTCATAAGTATTTAAATTTATTTTAAGGGGGTTATAATTAATATTATGTAGTACTTAAAGAAACTCTTTTAATGATTTTATTAAATTTATTAGAAGGTAATTGGCTTGTATATTTTATTTAGATTTAGTTATCATGAACTAAGAGTTAATTTTGGGCGGGCTATTAAAATTAAGAGTTGTCATAAGTACATACAGTATATGTACATTTCTCATTTGTCTTATACATATACACGTACAATATAATAAAAATAAAACCGTGAAACATTGAAAAGGAGGGTAAAACTGTGTAAACTTGGCCTTGACAAAATGAGTGGGCAACATAACTTGCAATAGACATTCTTGTGTGTGTGTGTTTTTTTTTTTTATCAGAAATATTCCATGTTATCTCACCTGTAAAGATGAGAATAATCCTGTCCAAGATTTGCATTTCCTTTTAACTGGTCACTTGCAGTATTTTTTGCTAATTCCACTAAATTTTGTGGGTTTTGTTCTTTGAAGGCATTAATCCTTTCTTTTACATCATCCCGCCATTGATGAAGACGGCCAGTGAAGCCTTGGTAATCATGTAATTTTTCCATTTTCGTGAGGTCACAATTGCTAGATTCTTTCGATTATAATTATTTGAGTATCTATTTATTTATTATTTTCTATTACAACTGAATAGATTTTTTTATTCATGGGAAAACAAAAAATATGATGAATTATTATAAATGTCTTTCACGTTTAAATTTTTTTACACAATTGGTCTTCTCACAGAATAAAGAAATTTTTATGGATTCAATTGAATATTGTGTATTTGTTAGTTGCTCGACACTTTCGCCCGTTCGGTTAGGCAATCGCCAATAAAATGCCAATCAGATTGGTGTCTTTTATGCATTTCGCTGCTTTGGAATGGATTCTCGTTGGTGCAGCTTTATTCCAATGGCGGTTAGGGAGCATGCGTTGAGGGTTGTTTTTCAAGAGACAATGAGTTGTCTGTTGCTGTGAAAGCTTCTTTAGACAAAAAGAAATAGAAAGTGTGATGAGAAAACATAAACAATAAGCACAACCATCGTCTCTTGTCGTATCTGTAATTCCTAAATAGCACAGCGTACTGCAAAAATCAACAAATGTAGGCCACGTCGACTTTGAACCTTAAAAAAATATCAGTTGTTGCTATTGTCAAGGTTTTCGTTAGTGAATGAATAATAGTAAGGTCGGAAATGTATACAATTTCCCTTCTTATAGCAAGAGTAGTCAATAATGTAGCATAAAATGAAATAAGTTTTGTGTATAGGATCTTTTATTATGTTTTATGGTATTTTTTATACACGATAGTACAAGACGTTTTAATAAAGTCTATTATATACCTACTAATTATACGAGGGTCCATCAGTAAGTAAACGTGTTTTAAGACAGGTTGCTTTGCTGAGAGAAATTGACATTTTCAACAAATCAGATGACTACATTTTTTATCAAAAATGTGTAATGGGTTGCAATAACATGGTTTATGTGCTCGTTCTGGGTAAATTTAATTGGTATTCTGCTTGGGATGGATCTACATATTTCCCAGATTATTAATTACTTAGACAATTGTAGAGTTATACAGGGTAAGTCAGAAAGGACGGACGTTTTTGAAATGGCTAGTAGTTCCCCCACAGAGGGCAGACGGGTGGGGGGTTGGTACCGTTATGTTCGTCCGGTAATATCATTTTTTTTTCAGGCACCGCCATGGCCCTGTGGATGTTGGAACACCGCGTTTACGCTTACGAGAGTTTCGTGCGAAATAATGAGTGGATCATCGCTGTTCAGCGCGAATTCCGACGCCACAACATTCATCGGAACCAAAGAGTACCCACGCGTAACACGATCCTTCGGTGGGTGGAAGCACTTCGCACCCGAGGTGTTTTGAGCAACAGACGTCCCCCAGGGCGTCCACGAACCGCTCGAACGCCAGAAAATGTTGAGGCGGTCCGCCAAGCTTTCATGCGCAACCCAGGTCGTTCTGCACGAAACCACGACGCTCAACTTCGCTTGAGTAATCCATCGGTGTGCCGTATTTTTCCACCCCTACAAATTGGCAATTGTTCAAGAGTTGCAGCCAAGGGATTATGAACAACGAGTGACGTTCGTGAGATGGAAGCACTTTCAGATCAACATGAGAACCTTATACTGTTCGTGAGTGATGAAGCTCATTTCCACCTGAACGGCATGGTGAATCAGCAGAACTGCCGTTATTGGGCCAAAGATTGACATTCTTAAATGCTTTGACCTAACGATTCTAAAAATTCAAATAAAAATTTTTTTCAATAAATTTTTTTTTTTATGAATTTTTGAAAAACGTCCGTCCTTTTTGAGTATCATCAGCGTAATTATTAACAATTAAATACTGCAAAATCTAATGTGTGTTTATTTACATAAAAACTAACATTTAATTCTGGTTTATGTGTAGATACACATGTGTTTACTTTAGTATTTTAGCTTAAAATTAAACCATTTAAATTTTCGACGAAAGTATTCTTACTAAAAACAGTCATGCAGGCACAATACGATGCAGTTTTCTAGTACTACGAGTATGAACTTATTTGTCACATTTGTTCTTTTGCACCACTTAATTTAATTGTGTGCACTTTCAATAGCACTGGTTTAAGAGATCACGTCTAACTGGGTAGGTATAGAAAATTCCCTTTTCGTCAATGGCATTAGAAGAAGTTCCTGTTTCGTCCTATTCTGCTTTGTTGAAGTCTACATTTCATGCTTCGCTTTTGTTTACAGAAACAAGACTGTTTGATTAATAGTGCTTGAGTTTCCTGAAGAACTTGTTTCTATACTCTTCACGGGAGTGTCCGTCTGTATATATGCAAACTAGTCGTCAGTTTTTCAACTTTTTACCATACGCTACATATTTGTCGGAATCAGCTGATTCGGAACACAAGGGGGTACCTCCCATACAAACCATCATTTGAATTAATGTTCTTATTTGAAAAGGTTTTTTTTTTACGTATCGTACGTAAATTTAAATACTATAAGTTTCTGGGCCATATTCATCAACAATGAAAATTTCGAGATCCTAGGGGGATCAGGAGGGTACCTCCCATACAAACCCAAATTAAATGACATACGTTTAAAGAGTAAAAGTACAATATAAGTGCCACTCAAACTGTGCTCATATTTGACACTCATACTGCTCAAGGATTATTGTTCATTCTATACATCTTTAGCAGGTCCGGCTCTAGTCCTTGATTAGGGTAGTGCAATAATGTCTTTCGGGGTCCTTTGATCGACGCTTTCACTTCACGTAAATTATAAATAAATAATAAAATCTGTTACCTATTTAGGTATTATAATAACTAATTAATGGAAAATATGATATCAAATTCGTCATCTCGATGTAGATTTAAATTAATCTACAGAAAGTTTCCCATTATTGCTTTTGCACTGGTAAATTTTACAATTAAATTAAATATTGAACAATATTATTTCCAATTTATAAAATTGCCAGGTTTGAAATTTTTTCCTCTGACACTTTTTCATCCATTCTTGCATTCTGAATAAATACGAGTGGGTTCATTGAATTTGTTTTGAGTATAGACATCAAACCTTTTCAAGTTTCGACAGTTTTGTAAATATGGCAATAATTTGTTTCCATGATGCATGAGGATTTTAAGAAATTTTAGTGACGGCATATTCCTTTCTTCAGTCAAATCTGTAACACTTTTGCATTGACGAGTATCTAGAACAGGTTGTTCTAAATTTAAACTATGTTTGATGAAGCTAAATCGGTGGGAATTATTGCATGTATTGAAATTTCTTAATAATGGGGATTTATAGACAATAGTTCCATGCATAATATCATCCAAATCAATTAAATTTTGATAAATAGTGAAACCTCTTAACGTTCTCAACTCAATAATGTCACGCATATAAACAAACCATATTGACTAAGATACTTTAAGCTACTGCAACGATGTACAGCACTTTAAAAAATGAGCTGAAGGTAAGTCGGATATTTTGCTAATCCTTATCATTATGCTCAATGTTTTGGGTCGCTATATTAAACGCATTAAAATCGCTTGTAAATATGCGCAAAGAGTTGAAATTTAAATTATTTATTTATTGTATTTGCGTTCTTGCAAATCTCTATCTATACTCTATACTTAATATCATTAAAAGATAATGTTTGTTTGGCTGTTAGAGGTAATCTCCGAAGCTACTTATCTGATTTTAAAAATTCTCTCACCAATAGAATGATACGTTGTCACTGAATGTCATGGGATATATCTATCTAAATAAATAAAACTAAGTCCGGTTATTTTTCGGATTAATTAAAAATACAAAACTGTATAGTGCCACTTAAACTGTGTTCACATTTCTCGCCGTGCGGTTGGATGAAACCCGTGCCAGGCCGGGTCGAGTCCGCTAGTCCATTTATAAAATTGAACGAGAAAAACAGTTCGACGGTGCTGAACTCCGACACTTTTTGAATTAAGCAAGCAAGTTGGGGGCGTAGCGACGCGCGGAAGGGTCTTTAGTACAATATGAAACTGGTATTTTTTACTGCTAAGATATTTGAAGATCATGATGCTTGATGCTCAACTGTGAAAGTGGAATCATAATTAGGATGTTAGTTGTGTTAGCGAAAACAACGAGTAAAAAGTTATAAGGCAGATTGGGAAAATCTCATAATTTGTTTTTGTAATAACAAATAATCTGTCATACTTAATTCTTAGTTCGCAGGATTGAAAGAAACTGAAACCTCGAAAATTTGTTGTGTCTTTAATATTATTTAAAATTTGGGGCTTACTATGGCTTTCCTAACTGATAATAAAAAGATATGATAAAAATAATGTGTATTCAATTTAATTTTATTAACTGATGATTTATGTACTCATACCTTAGTACTTATGTTAATCGAAAGAAATCCAAGCGAATATAATAAAAATGAAATTGATAATAAAATTTCATTATTCACTTTTTTTGTTAGCATAATTTCTGGGATCATCTGCAACTGGTATGGGTGCCAATTTATAATCCGTGCCATAGAATTGACCATTCAAAGACTTTCGTCTTGGTGCAGTTGTTGGTCTATAAAAGTATGCAATTTAGTATAAAAATATAGGTTTTTTTTTATTTGGAATTGAAAGTAATTGTAACTCACGGTTTATGTAAATCCCTATAAAGTTCAATGTTAACAAATCGATCAGGAACATTATTTAAGAATTTTTGCCAACGTAGAGCCATATATTTATCCTTTACCACAGATAGGCGTGGTTTCAAGTGATCTAAGTGTTTCTTGAACAGTGGCAAGACCACATAACTTGACGGTTCTTCTATCAAAAAGTCACGGATACTTTTTTCGTGTTCCTCAACTTTCTTAGTCTCAAAATGTGGTTTATTTTCTTTTAAGAGAGTTTCTATGTCGAACTTTTGCGGCAAATCCGTCATAGGCTCACATATTTCGTGTGCCATTGTGTTTTTTTGAATTTCGAAATTATTTCTTATGACTTGTTATATGTTTGACGAGACACTCTCGTATTCTACTCGAAGCAAATATTATTAAAACAAATGTCGCTTTTCATTTTGAGTATCCAAAAACAAATACAAGGACTCCTTTGATTGAAAGAATAATATTCTCATAAAATCTCAATGCAAACTATTTATGATTTTTAAGCACCGTATAGCTCAAAGTAATAAAGTGTGAGACATCTATTGGTTCGATTTTGGTTTGGTCATTAAATGGAGAAAAATTAACTTTTTTCAACGAATTAAATTAATTTATAGGGTGACTCTTCCGATTATGTATGGAATTGAAATAGGACAATCTTCCACAATGCTTACCAGTCACTGAGTCCGCTTTGAATGAGTTCAACGATGACCTTGATTTTGCAAGGAAAATCATCTTTTCTGCGAAGCGAATTTTCATCTCAGCGCCTACGTAAACAAACAAAAGTACTAATTATAAATTAATTCTAATTATGCGAAGCAAAAGAACATTAGAGATTACTATGCAGCCATGTAAAACCGTTTTAATAAAAATCAACCAACATTTAGTTTATGACAATATTCCTACTATTCAGAAATATTCGCCAGATATGGAAGCTATTAATTTATTTAACTAAAGAATCATATCATTCGAAAATACTGTATAGTTCTTTTGAAATCCCTTTCTGTGATGTGAATAAATCTTATATATTTAAACGAGCAATTCGAAAAACCCTAAAGGAACCAAATCAAGGTGTACAAAAGAGAGAGAGAGAGAGAGAGTGCAGAGCTGCTTGGGAACAGTTGAATTGTAAAACGCTGTCAAAGTTATCAAACCGACTGAAAAAATTCGTGTGTTAAACAATTTTACGTGTAATATCCTAAATTCAGTGTGTCTATATCGCTGATTAGATACAGCCGTGTTCAGAGTGTCTGCTGTGTCTAAAATACACTTGTTATTTGTTTTGATTATACATACAAGTGGAAAGTTGTAGCACAGTTGAGAAATTAAAATTAAAAATTTGTGAAAAGTACATGATTTAGAACATTTTGCAATGTATGCAAATTGAAATTTTAACAAAAAGATTGTAATATCAAATAACTACAATTATTTGTTTCCATCATCAGCAGTTTTCTCACCTAAAAAGTTAGCAGCAAAGACAAAAATTGGAACCAATGGCCAACACATTCTAACACTGCTGCCAGACTGACCAATCTGAAAGCTGTGTCTAAGTTCTGTCTATGCAAGAAACAACTCAGATTCGAGTCTAATTCTACAACAATAACCCCACAATTTAGTCATTTTCCTTGTGGTTGTTGTAGAATTAGACACGAGTCTATGCTTACGTCAATTAGACACAGATTTTGACTCACTGTATTTAGGCTATAAATGTGTAAAAATGATTAACTTTATCTCATTTCAAGAGAATATCGAAGAAAATCCTCTCAACCAGGATTCACGAAATTTACCGTGTCAACAAATGTTGCCTTCAATTCGACTCGCACGTGCTGTAAAAGAGAGATGCATAAAAATTTACCTAGAGTTACTCATAAGTGAAGAAGAACGTACTCAGTTGCGTGTTAGAAGATCTACGATGGCATGCTTCGCAACGTATGGCCACTTAAAGTGCCGTGCAACATGCCGGTCACCCAGTTCTAAAAAGTTATTTACTTATTTATGACAAAATACTATCAACAAAAGTGTACATTAAAAATAATTAAAATAAAGCTTTACAACTAATTAAGCAAAAAGAAAATAAATCTGTCTCTGACCCGGTGGGTGAAATTTATTTGCTAAATAGCTAGCTATGCCCAATCTCAGGAGAAAGGATGTGGTAAATTTTGAAATAATTATCACATAATACACGAAATGGATCGTGTGAAGCAAAGTTAGTTGTGCATCTACCTAGAGCAAGAGGAACAAATTGTTTAGTAGTACGACTAGGGTGACAGAAACTAAATTGACTCAAAAACCCCGGCGAATCAACAATACCAGTAATAAGTTTATGAAGAATGCTTATTCCTAAAGAAATTCGGCGATTACTCAACAAAGAAAGATCTATAAGAAGAAGCCTGCTTGAGTAAAAAGGCAAACGTACACAAGGGTTCCAATTTAAGCCCCGAAATGCATTGAAGGAATTGCTTCTGTGCCGACTCAATACGGTCTTGATTAATTTCGTATTGAGTGCTCCAGAAGCACAAACAGTACTCGAGTACTGGGCGGACTAGGTAGATAAAAAGAAGTTTTGTAACGTAGCGATCGTTAAATTCTTTAGACCATCTTTTAATAAAACCAAAAATACTTTTATCTTTGTTAAGAGTTGAAGAAATGTGATGGTTAAAGCTCAGTTTAGGGTCAAAAATGACTCCGAGGTCACTGAAGGTAGAGAGACACGCGCAAATGAATTGTTGCCGATCGTGTAAGAAAGAAGATGAGGCTTCAGGCGATGAAAAGTCATAAACATGCATTTTGCGAAGTTAAGCTGTAGAAGATTGCATGAACACCATGTGTTAATACCAGGAGCGTTCTCCTGACCGAAACGAAATAATACTTGTTGGGGGTGTAAATCTGTGACTGACAATATAAAGTCAACCAATCTCTACGACGTTCTGATTTAGACTAATTTACTGTACAAAAGTTCATTATCTTAAATCTAAATCATAGAAATGCAGCAAAGGAACAAAGCACAAAAGCAAAATGCAAATAAAATCTATTCTCTTTTCTCTACTTACTTAATACTCTTTACGTAACTTCTCTTTACGTTACTTAAGCTTGACTTCTATTTAGTGTTACTGTCCCCCAACACCATGAATGCAGTGATGTTTGATCATCTTGCAATCTGACTTGCGAATAGATATCATAAGATGAAAGGCATAGTTTGACATCATCAGCATACATCAGAACACGAGTGTAATTCAAGTATGAAGAAAGATCGTTTATAAAAAGGATAAACAATAATGGGCCAAGATGACTTCCTTGAGGAACACCAGAAGTGACATTAACCGGATAAGAAAGAGTGGATTTGAATAATACTCGCTGAACTCTATTTCTTATATATGAAGAAATATATAATTCATACAAAAATTAAATTTTTTTTATATCAGAAAATCTTAGAATTCTTAATGAAGACCAGACTATCAAAGAAGCTATCATTATGTGATTTGTTACAAAAGCTCCATTTGAGGGCGTAGTGATATTTTCTGAAGTTTTGATTTTTAAATATGTTGAAGCTCCTTTTTATAAAGAAGTAATTCCAAAACTATTTTTTTTTTGTTTTTCTTCCTTTAACCAAAGTAATAAGGGAACCCCAATTATTTGTATAAAACAGTATTTCTGGTAAGACTAAAGGATTTTCTAAAAATAAAATGTCCAACATTACATAATTTGTCAACATTATAATTTATTTAATACACAGATATCAACATATGAACTTGTGTACTAAGTATATACACATAATTTCCTTTCTTTAAAAACAAATATTGTTATTTTAACAGATATTGTTATAATAATTATCCATTTACCATATAGTACTCGTATGTATGTAATTTCTAATACCTTAATTATAATTACTAACACAACAATTATTGGTTAACGGGATGTTCAGGTGTCATCTATAGATTCAAATTATACCATACATAAGCAAATTACAACAAATGTACTAAGTATTTATCGTATGTTTCTTATTTATATACCATATAAAAGTATGTGTATTTATAGATATGTATTTTTTCTTTGATTTCCAACTAAATAAACAACTTAGAATTATAACAAATATATTATAGAAATGAATATGATTTAAGTTTACATATTACACCTATCTAAATGAAATAAAATCAATCATACAGCATGCATGTTCAAGAAGTCATTATATTTCAAAGTAAAACTATCCCTATATAAGAACATAACTGTTACATTGTTACGTTTAATTCTTGTTTATTATACGATTTTTTTCTTTAGAAATAGCTTATGGGCTTTTACATATAAATGAAAATAATACAGGGTTATAGTGTTCATGTACTGGATCCATTTTTATAGGAAAATGAATCAAGAACAAATTATAGTTTCAAAACTGGAGACGCTAATTGAATTTGATGGTCTAAATTTAGTCTAAAAAGAGTTTACAAAACAAATTTATTAATATGTACGTGTATATAAAAGTTATTACATACATACTATTGTATTTTAATCTGAATATGACACTGCTGTAATATTTCGATAGAAGTAATTCTTCTAATACTATGACATTTACCGAAGTACTGTGAATTTTTATGTTCATTTGTCGTTTTTCGAGTTAATTCGATGTCAATTTACTCCTCATGCTAGTGGTTAGAGTAATTTAGAATCCTCATGATTTGTCAAAATAAAGTTACATATGTTTTACATTGGCACTTATTAATAAACCAAAATTCTTTACATAATTATAATTAACTTTCTTAGTTAACACAAAAAAAAAAAAAAATAATTCTAGAAAAAAATCGTAAATTTCCCATAAAGGTGCGAATAAATATGGATGGATGGGTAGATATGGATAACTTAGTCCGATATTTGTTAACAAACTCATAGTCAATTTAAAATTGTTGAGGTCTCCTTTTGTTGGCAAACATCACAGCAAAGAGGTATGTAGTTTCTTCATTCACACCATCAGTGTAAAAGGTATTAAGAAAATAGAGATTTTGGTAAACAGCCTAAAAGTAACTTAACTAACAAAACATATACATACATAAATAAGTAGTATCGTGGGGTAAAATAATGTATTTCAAATTGAAATGCGTTGCTGTACAACAATATACTGTTTTTAGTTTTAAATCACATCTACAGCAACAGACGAACCGAGGCAATTTAGTAAGTATAACCGGATGGCAATACAAATTGCCATTCATCTTAAGAATTTGTATTAATCTAGAGCCTCCGACCCTGTTGTAGGTAGTAGCCAACATAAAAACGCGCTTACTAAAAATTGAAAAACAAAACAAGAAACGATGTTAAGAATAGTTTTGAGTGGTAAGTTTTGATTATATATTTACTAAACAACATTGCTGAAAAAACAATTATTGGAATAAAACAGTTCAAATCGATGAGAAACCCGAATATTAGATTGCCAATTAGAGCTCCACCGCGACCAAATGTCATTGACATAGCGGCGGCCATAACCCTGAAATTATAAAAAAGCATTCAAATAAATTAAAATATTTTAGTCGATAGATTCGATTATCAGATAAATCGTTCTCTAGAGGAATTAATATAACAAAAAAGTAATAAGTGTTGGACTGGATAATTCTGAAAAAACAGTATGATAAACCTCGACACTTCCCTTCTTATTAGAACCAGGTTCTCAACGCCCATGTTCTGAATTTAAAACTAAGAGAGTTCTGGGTAACGGCTTAAGCAGACGATTTGCTTTTAATGGTACAATTAGCGTTTTATTGGAAGACCTGGCTGTTTGTTAAATTTGCAACTAATAAACTTGACTCTGCAGATTGCTTGCAAGGGCGTAGGGCGACCATTAAAAAATAAAACCGACAACTATCTATCCCCTTACCTTCACATTACCATTATATTGGCTCAAAAGTCTTCTGGGTGAGCGCCCTACATATCATATCCGAATATTCAAAATTTGATATTCTTATACATTACTACATTCCCGGCAACTGTTGCTCTACTTCTCCTTCCTAAATATTTATTGGATATTTGTAACATTTGTATAATCATTTCTCATCAAATGTTTTAGAAAATTCTCTTTATTCGTTCTTGTTGCCACTTTTTGCTATATCTTTCCATATTATGTTCACATTCTTCTTCCTCAGCTTCTTCTTTTGCGACTATAATTGAAGTTCAGTTGCACACCTAGCTAATTTCGATTATTAAATGCAGGTTGCTTGGGTTTTATTTGTATTTTATGTATAGTAATGCTTGTCATGCTATCTCACTCGCACACCTGGTCAATTTAATTTTTTTCTATATTTCTGCTGTTTCTGTATGTTTTTTCCGAATTTTCTTTTTTTTTTTTCAAACTACCCCAGTATTGAGTCGAACAAAACAAAATCAAATTATTGAAATTTGTGAAGCCATTCTCAAGATATTGCAGGACTTATGCAAAGCAATTGATTTATATATACTTATATAGATTTTACCTAAGATTTGTTGGAAATAAGTCGACCATAACGCAGTAAACTGTGCTGATGCTGAGCGAGGTGAGTGCTTCAAAAATGCACGATAAAATTAAATTTTCCAATGAGCTTCGTACAAAATAGAACCCTATGGTTACAAATCCAGCAGCTGTCAAGCTAAAAACTAATTCCATTTGGTTAATAGTTGATCTATTGATCGTTTCAAATAAATACTACAATAAATACAAACCCAAGAAAAATTTTATTCCAAGCCGATGTACACAAAGAGGTAGCCAAAAGCTTGTCGGTATGCAAGCCAGTCCAATAATTATGGTGTGCAGAAAGACTTGTTGGTCCACTGTTGAGTCGCACTCCGTAAAAGTACTACATAATAGTATTTAAGTTTAATAACAAAATGCATAATGGATATACAATACCATAATTATGATCACTACTTACGCATTTGAGACAACAATAGATGAAACATCACAAACCGAGGCTGAAATACCTGGATTTAGTTCTTCATAATCATCAAATCTTTGAAATAACTCCGGGAACCAAACCATTAAAGTGTAATAACTGCAATTCATATACCATATACAATATACTTATATTGTTTAATAATCCTTAATAATCTTACCTCGTTGTCAGACAGAACTGAATACCACATGTTAAGAATGTGTTTCTTAAAAATGGTTTCTTGCACAGGGTCTTCGTTTGAGTCCATATTTCTGCTAATAATAACTTAAGTTCATTTGGCTTGCGAAAACGCAAACTTCGCACACTTTTTTCTCCTACTTTTTGTATAGACCTTTCAGGACCACGAAGACTTTTGCACTAAATACGAAACAATTGAGTGATACGGTTTGTTTAATGTTATGAAACTTACCGGATAATCTTCAGGTCTCTTTCCCGTATTTTTGACAAACATATAGGTGAGTATTTTCAAAGCTTTTTCAGTCTCACCATGCTCCAAAAGGAATTTCGGACTTTCCGGAAAAGCTATCAGCCACAATCCTAGCAAGAGACTGGTAATAAACAACTCCACTTGGATAATTTATTGTATATATAAGAGAATAAAAAATATCTCCGATAGTACCGAAGTTAATCTTATTATATTATATTCGTTCGTACACTGAAATTGTTTTTTAAGTTAATTCTAAACACAATCTATTAACGGTCAAAGTTCCACACCTCGAAACACCACAATTCAAAAAAAAAAGTTCGACTTATGCAGACTTCGAGATATTCTGGTTTTCTACGCACAATTTCTAAAAATATTCATTAATTTGTGATTAAACATTTTCATTATAAATATAAGATTGTATTTCTTAGCTTCAGTGAATAGAAATTCCAATTTATCGAAATCATAACACAACGTCATTCTTATTCACTGATGGATCAAAAACTTCAGATGCAACTTCGTTTGCCATTGTGTACGGATCCAATACAACAACATCGGTTGGGTTAATCTTAGATTTTTGTTCTATCTTCATTGAAGAATCCTGTGCTATTCTCCAAGCAGTACGATTTGCTGCTAATATAGCATCTAACGTCATTATTTGCACAAACAGGACATCAATAATATACTCCGTACGTATCCTTAAAAGGATAATTACTACTACAATCAGTGACCAGCTTCAATCCAAATCTTAAGAAGATAAACTCGATCTATAATTTTTTTAAATCCACTAACTTGATAAATCTTAAGTAAATAACTAACATTAATTAATCACATACTTCAATTTATTAATCTAAGAGCTGAAACCCATGGCTGCTAGTGCTCTTAGAATTTAAGTTTTTATCCCTCATCTTAAAGGCCTTTTATAGCCGATTTACACTGTTTAAAATTGCATGATTTTTAAACAGGTGTTCAAACTGTTTTTTTCCTTGTTTTTTATTGTAGTTTTTTTCAAATTTCATACAATTGTCTACGGAACAGTTTTTTTATTTTGGTTTATTAAATAAACTGTTTTTTCCTTCAGTGTTAATCACTATTAGACGGTCAGTTCAGTCCCAGTCTCAGTCCATGTTATCGTTTCAGAAATCGAAATGGACTGACAAATAAGCTGGGCTGGTCATCGTTTCGGTTATCGTTGCGGATTACGAGTCGATAATGTACTGAGACCGAGACTGAACTGACCGTCTAAAAGGGCCTTTAATTATAATGCGAGTATCCAGTGCCTTTTAAAGCATTCCATATCATTTGGCGTTGAATTTACCATAATAGCTTTCCGGGACAATGTTCAATAATGTCGTCATTAGAAAGAAAGTCTGCTGTGCAAATCTCATCGTCAGTGGAATTCTATACTCATATATGTATTAGAATTCAATCTTATCCATGCTTCGTAATCAGTATCCGTAAAGTGTCGACTATTATTCATACAAAAATTTTCAAAATTGTATTGTTCGGGTTATAGATACTTATATTCGCGTTATGGAATATGAATTGTAAAAAATTTTCAATTTAAACATTTGTGTAGCTCGATATGTTTCGAATTCAAGAAAAGTCGATTTATTGAAATTAAAGACTTTATATACCTAATTATATATTTTTAGATTTTATAGTTATCCAAAAACATACATTCAAACGGACTTATGAACTAAAGGTTACTAATAATAAATAATAGCCTTGGTGTGATGTATTTCCCTCCTTCTAATAGCTACTTATATTTGTTGTATACAAACTAAATAAAAATCATGAAAATCATCATGAATATTATTGTTAAATTAACAATTGTCATGAACAAGAACGTTGTAGTGAGTGAGTTCATTGAAATTTTTATCTATTTTTATTCTCAATGGACAGGTGTTATATTTCCCAAAGGTCTGAAGTGGAGTTCGCACTAAGGTCACATACTCGTTAGAAATAAATCAACACGTGTTTGGAGTATGAGAACAAAAACTAAAACGAAGTTTACTAGAAAATTTCTCCCTTCTTCTGGGTGCTAAGTATATAAAATACCATTAACTTTATATTCACAAAACTGATGTATCTGATTCATAAAAAACTGTGTACACAATTCTTCGGCAGAGAATTTTTCCATTAAACTTATAACTTTGATATAGAACATTATTATATACAATATTATTTTAATATTTACCTTGGAATTGCACACATAGCGACAAATAGGTTCCAGCTGTGATAAACGAAAATACTAAATCCAAAATTAATATCTAAAGGTATGATACTCCATGCAATTCCTGAAAAATAAAGTTAGTTATTTAGTATATGTACTTCTTATTTTTGTAAAATCTATTGTATTTATATTAGCTTAAGCACTTTTTACTTTAGGCATCTAGATTCTGTTGTTGGAAGACCTAAGAGCATTTTATGTAAATTTGAAATTATGAATTTTTGATTGACGTATTATGCTTTCAAATTTAATTTTAATTTCTTAAATACACGACTTTAATGGTAAACTCTATAAAAACCTAATACTATCCCATATTATTATTGTATTTTCTGTTGGAGTATTAGTGGTAAGCCAGGTATGGCATATAAGTATACGAAATATAGTATATAAATTTGTCATGAGGCAATTATCACATTTGGATTGACAATTTTATTAGTGGTAATTGGACTGGATTAAATTGTATCTCGAAAGTGTTTACTTAACTGATTAGCTTGTACATATTAACATACTTAGTCGAACGAAGAAGTCGAGCAAAATATTGTACTTTTAAATGTATTTGTATTTGCTTACTTAACGTTTTAACTACCTGCAAGTTATTCTAAATTGTGATATTTTTCCTATTTCACATTGTTGGTATCAATTTGATATTTATTAATGAACGAAAAATTTGAATAAAACGCATTTTGGACTTGAGTTCCAATAAATGGGGTTTGTTTATATAGCATTTAATAATGTACAATATTATGTATTCAAATTCCGAAGTATAGCCAGCTATTGTGAGTGTATTAACGCATTTGTATAATGTTTGTAACAAAGAAAAACACATGTCTAACCACAGCAAAACAATATTTTATATTGGTATGATCAGTATTATGGATGAATTTATATAGTCAAGTCCGTATGGTCGTATAGTATGGACCGTTTTGAAAAGAAATTTTAGTCGAAATATTCTCTTTTCTATGCTCATACATAACCAATTTGAAAATCGAATTCAAAGTCATGTTTTAATTCGTATTTTTTAAATTCAATTACTACCAGGAGTCTGTCCCATGATGGGGGCAATAACTCAAACTAAACTTATTTAAAGAGTATTTAATAATTTAATTTTAATATATTAACTACTGGAAGACACTAATAAACAGACAAATAATACTATATATGACCATGTTTCAGATCAACCAAATTTTTTTCTTAATACTTCATACACTTATTAAATCGATCAACAACTAACCTTTTATTATATTATTATTTTCATATATGATATTAATCAAGTGAGAAAAAATTCAAAGTCTTGTGCCCATTGTCATAAGAATATAAATTATTTTTATACCTGGTAGCAATATAATTCCAAACGTCCAAAATAATTCCATCCAACAAAGTATCTTTTCTCTATATTTCGTTGGTTGAAATTCTCCAAGGTATGGAAATACTATACCCATTGCTCCTGCTACGCTGTAAATAAAACAGAACAGTTAGGCGCACACTTAGTAGTCTCATGAAAACAATAAAATTGTATTATTTTTAATACTTACTTAAAACCATTAATGAATCTTATTAATAAGAATACCAAGTAGTAAGGAGCTAAGGATGAAATCAATCCAAAAATTCCATCTGCAAGCAGTGTTGCAATTAACACAATGCGTCGACCTCTCGTATCAGCAAGACAACCCCAAAAATATGAGCCAATTAACATTCCCAACATGGGAGAGGCAGAAAGCCAACCTTTGTCTTCCGATGTCATGGCAAAATCGCAGGTTGCTGATGGTAAAACGAACGATATGATCGTCACACCAATAGCTGTGTTTAAGTATATAAGTCCACATATTGTCAATAGAAGTAGATGAAATTTCCCAAAACCAGACTGCAGTAGAGCGTTTTCATAATCGCTGGCCAAGTCTTCAAACAAATCAAGGCCTATATAAAAGAAATATTAAAATATACTTATGTATAATGAATGGAATAACAGCGTAAAATAATATATTTTTTTAATACGAGTATGTAAAAGGGAAATCTGTCGGCTAAAATATGACTTGTATAGTAACCTTAAATTTAAATATGTATGTAATGTTGAATGGAATTCAGACTTTTTAAATGTAAAAAAAAAAAAATCTGAAGCTTAATAGATCGGTTTTTATGGTCTATCGCTGGTTGGACCAGATTGATTGATTCCAATTATACTGTGCGACAAAAAAGAAATAATTTTATAAGAAGCAAATAACTATTTTTTTTTTTTAAATTTGGACCTGCTGATCGCTATATATACCTATGTATGACCCCCATGGATTCCAAAACTACTGAACCGATTGATGAAACTTGCAGGGAAACTAAAGCGTGGTTGGTTGTTTGGTTTCCGTGGCTGGTTCGTATAGTCCACTACGAGCCACAATTAGCACTAGAGTGCCGTTTTGATACCACTTCCTCGCCGAACGCAATCAGTATGACTGAAAAGTCCGAGTGATTGTCGATGAAATATTTGCCCAGAAACTTATTTCTAGTCTTTGCCAAGGCTGGGCATTGACATAGAAAGTGGGTGAGTGACTCCCCTTCGTTTCCGCAGCTCCTACAATGGCTTCTAAATGGAATACCCAGTCTCTCCGCGTGCATCCCTACACACCAGTGACCGGTAAAAACCGCTGTGAGCCTTGCGGTATCCGAAACTAAAGCATAGTCTGAAGAGAATTTCTGTGAAGTTTGGTGCGATTTGGATCGGATCATGTGTTGTTGAGAAATTGAATAGTACACCCGGCCTGGCGTCGCACGGCTAACCGTATGTTTCCTTGAATTTGCGTGAATCAACCAAAAAATTTCATAATATTAAAATTGTATCCACGTGTCCTATCCGATTTTTATTTGTCGCACAGTGTAATTTGAAATATCAATTCGAATAAAAAAAAGATGGATGTGCAATAGATTAAAGTGATTAGAGTAGTTGTAAAGTATATAACACAATATCTTTTAGGGTAATTACGTAGAGTTATTGACTATGAAAAAAAAACAATAAGAGATACTTCAGATTGCATGAATTGTATGTTGAATATATTAATCATTATTCGTACTCATCCTGTGTTCTTAAGCCAAATTGTCCCTCGTTGTTTGATGACGTTTCTAGCGGGGATATTTTGAATCAGCCGTCTAGTCTTGTTGGACATGAAACGTTGTGTGCCACGAATATTCACGACAACGAAATTATTGTATTGTTATGCGAATAATGTTTTCCAAGAACGTTCACTGAAAATATATCAAAACAAATTAAATTAAATGTTTAGTTAGTTAAACTCCAATTAATTATTTACTAAACAACAATAGTAAAGACATTTACGTTTGCATAAATAAAAGTATGCAATATAAAATTTTACTTCATGAATATATCATGATGTATAGTCATGAAATATATGAAAAGAATCTTAATTTACTGCAATATTTAAATCCTTTCTTCAAACAAATCGTCTTCTGTATTAGAAACTATCTTAACCGAACTTCTTTCACATTTTAACCTTATATTAAAAACATTACATTGATTAAAATTAAAAAAACAAATATTTAATAAAATATACGGTTTTCGTAAATCATTTCCAAGTTTTAATAAGACTGAAGATGACGTAGAGTTTTTGCTTTTATAAACACAATGCAATTACAAATACAATAATAACCGGTCGGAGGAACAAACAAGGTTAAAAGAAAGAATTAACCGCGTTCCTCGTTTTGTCTGTAGTACATTTTGATATTATAATTTTAGAGGATAATTGATAGTCGAGTCGAACCTAAGTCTATTGTGATATTGTTTAATTGAAAATATACTCGTATTTATACTTTTTTTTGTTGTGGATTATTTGAAAGCAACGACCAAGTTGGCTGTAGGATAGCTTATGGACACAGAGAATTTCTTCTTTGCAAAGTTCATAACAAAGAAAATGTAATTCCAGAAATAATTCACCTTGTTTGTCTTACTTGTGAACTGCAGTTCTTAACACTAGACATTGACTATTTTCACTTTTATAAATACACAAATATATAGCTATAAAAGGTAATATATTTGTCACTTTTTTCTTTACCGAATATATATGTACATATACTCGTATGTATCTTTTAGTATGACATACTCGTATACTGACCTTCTGTACTTTCTATATTAAATTGATTTAATATTAAAGTAACAAAATAAAAACATCCAAAAATACAATAGAAATATTATGGATTAATTATGTACATCCACAGGAATACTAAATAACGCTTCCAGGTGTCGCAATATCGATTAAACTATATATCCGTTTATATTGTTCTATACAATACTTAGGTTTGTCATAAAGCGAAACCGCGTGTTTCCAAATAAAACATTATAAAAATTTGAACATATACATGTATGTAAATAAATGCAAGATTATTAATGTAAAATTTGATATTTTCATAAAATTAACAATGAACTGAAGTATAAGTATGTATCTACAATATTATTGCAAAGTAATGTAGAATGTATATGTAAACATTTTCTTTTTTTCATGTGAACTTGACCATTACGATGGCCTTAACTTGCAACTTGTTTATAGAAGACAACATTCTGTTTTTTTTTTTACTTTTGACGCGTTTGTCCGCGGAATGACGAAATCCGGAACGTGGTTTATTATTCAAGCGCGCTGCGTTGCTACTGAATCAATCGCAAAGCGTTAGTCGTTGTCTTGCGCTGTCTAAAAGTTGGGTTGGGTCCTTTGACATTGGTCATTCGACATTAGCGAACCATTCCTAAACATTTCCACACCCAGCACTCTTTGTCCTTCATGCAAACATGCCCACGTGGTATATACCCAATAGGAATTGACAAAGCTTAGAAAAATTATAGTTTTTTAATTATACCTTATACAATTATTACAATCAAAGTATAATTTACATTAAGGAAATCTTCTTATGCTAAGTAAAAATACATACGTACATATATTCCATGGTCAGTACCATGAGCGGAATCGGTCACACAAATCTTCAGTTATATTTTATAGCTAAAATTTTGCAGATGGTCCTCACATTACACCTGACAGATCACCATTCACGAATACCGACCAATGGGTGCTATAGACTGTTCTCGGTAAATTAAGGCACACCATAAATTAAAGTATTGAATTACATTTTTCTGCTGTAGGATATATTTAATGTGATTAAGGGTTACTAGCAAAAAAATTTCATAAGATTGAAGTAGTATTGGCTTGCCAGGTAGAGTTTATGTATTAGGGATGCCAAACCCGGGATCCCGTCATTTTTTAAGTTGCGAAAATTCCAGGGTTAGACGTTGTAAATCCCGGTATATACTATATTTCAGAAAATTTTAGCACCAAAAAAATGTGCAATTTGGGATAAAAATATTCCCTTAAAGCGTGCAAAATTGACGTTTATTTAAGTTGACTCTACTGCAGTTTGGAGTTTGGCTTTAATCCTGTAATTTGTAATATCTACTTGTATAAGAATAATAAATAATTTTAGAACTGCATGTGAATTGCTTTAAATATGTTTAGTTGATCTCGTACGTATTTGTGATGTGTAAACAGTGTTCCTTTAAATATTTATTAATTCATTAAAGTAGTAACTACATTGTAGTTCTATTTGCAATATAAACGTTTTAGAAGGTCATCCAGTTTTAATTTCATACTTAATCGAAAGAATTGCTCTATCAAATAAAGTGAAATTCTTATAAAAAAAATAAACTTTTGTCCATTTAATGATCAAACCAAAATCGGACCAATAGATGGCGCAGCCATTATTTTTGAAAAGAAAAATTAAATTCAAATTGCCATTTTCAAGTCCCATTAATTGACAAGAGCACTGGAATTTGGCATCCCTAAAAGCTGTACATATTTCCATCATTTTCATTCAAGCAGTCCACCGTATTTTGCCGAAAATTGATCAAAGCATTGAAACATGTTAAGAGACATCGCTGACATAGTATTGTATATATTTATTATTAAGAGCAAACTGTGTGAGCTTTAGTTAGTTTTCTGATAATAGGTTGTTTTAATGTTCCAATTGGGTATTTCGGTTAGTTTATTTACGTGTTTGTCCAAGTTCTGCGTGGAGAAGACACTAAATATAAGCTTATACAACGTTAAGTTCATGAATGTCCTTTCATGGTTGCGTGGTGAATATTGCACATAGAAATTTAACTTGGAACAAATTTAATAAAGGGGATGAAAATAAAACGCAGTTGTTATCGTTGTCTTTGCCGCTATTTATTGATTTCGATTGATATGATAAAATATCGATTTCAAAGGCAACAAAGTATATGGTAATGTTAATTTCAGTTCGAGGTTACTTATGATGGTCTTTTATATTTTCCTCAATAATACTGTATGTGTTAATATAGGTCTTAAGGGTTTGATGTTAAGGTCATTCGTTTTGCACGAGTGACACACATTTCAACCTAATCATATTAGCAAAATTTTAAGATTTATGGGCTTGCCAATACATATACAATACATACAGGCATATATGGTACATAACTTATACATGTTTTGTACATAAAAATAATAAAGTCTTCATATTAGCCGATTTGAAAGAAAGAATATCTTCAGACTTGTGAAAGATGTATTATAATCTTACGAATGTAATTAGCACCCATATAATTTACTAAGTACTTTAAAAATTGATAATGTCATTTTAGTTCAACAAATAAATTAAGAAAAAAAAATTTATTTCATAATTTACATAAATCAACTTTCATGTTGTCTAATTAATTGACCCATTGTTCTATATGTATAAGTTTTAAATGAAAAATAATCTGAAAGGTATAAATTTATATTGTAGTATTTTCCGGTAATCGCAAAATTAAATAAGGCGGATCATTAACTTCGGTTCACCCATTTTTGTGGGTGTTAATTCGGTTTCAGCAATTTTAGTGATTGTTTTTATTTAAACAAATCTTAAGTAAAACTAGTTGACCCAGCAAACGTTGTTTTTCTCTCAAAGAATGTTTGTACATTTGTTAGGAATGTATGTTCTCTGAAACCTTAATTTAGTTAAGGTAAGTATAAAGTAGGTCTACTGTGGCTTTGTTACTATACGTAAATATGAAAAAAAACTAAAAATAAATTAACGACAATGCAAAGATTACTAAAGCTATTAAATTATCTCGAATACTTAACTAAAGGGCCATCTACGAGTCCCAAACCAAAAATCAGAAAAGCTTGAACCGAATTCACGTTAAAAATTTGGAATCGATGAAATCCTAACAAATTGACAAAAGATTTTATGTATGTTTACATGTAGATAGATAATAATAATAATAAAAAATAATCGTTTAAATATCTTTTAAAATGCAAAAGTTTATTTAAAAATGTATATAATAGAAATGTAAAATACTGATCCGATTGGCCAGTTTTTCAATATCATGGATGATATTCTGTCAAAATAGTCATGAATAAGACTTACAATCACTTCACGAATACTGGTTTAAACAGTACTTCATCTTAACTGTATAGTATTATGCTATGAAAAAATGAAACCAACAATCTCAACTTATACATATTACATATATGAATTTTGGGGGAAGACTACCTCTTCCAATAATCGGAGATATATTTTTGACATATGATAACACTTTAGTATAGTAAATATATCCAAAAAATTATCGATTCTCTTCGTCACGATGTTCCCCATACCATACATAAGTTCACATCCAATAAAGGCGGTAGCGTTTGAAAAAAAGCCGGACTGGACATGTAAAATAGTTAGTCTTCCTTCTCTAATTTCAGTAATTTACAAATGCACATAGTGCAGCCATAAGGGTGCAAATTACTGGAATATTCAGATTCCACCAGTCTGAAGGCAATTAAATGTACATAGTGCAACTCCCCATATTGCTATAAATTCAGATTTCATTAATTAAATTCCAAATAATCCTATGCACATAATTAAGTAATTAATTTATACATTGGTCATGAAATCTAAGTTGCACGAATGTATGCATTTCAAATATTAAGACAATGTTATAATACACCAGTTGTAAAAGCATAACAATAGGACAATTCAGTTTATTGAATAATTAATTAAATCTTAAAAATAATTTAATTAATTAATTTAATTACCAATTTAAAGTCAATGGCTATTGAACATCATTAAGATATAGAATCTATGTCAATTCATAATACAATACCATATATAATAAATAAGTTATCTACAATGTCATCAACTCTATGTTAAGCTTAATGAGCACAATGTATGGGGGGCGGATAAGTAATTAGTTTGCCAAGATTGGCATCTACTTATTTATTAGTTATTGAATTAAATGAGGTTCATACTTATCACACTATTGTGAAAAAGATCATTTCGACATGATGTTTGTAATGCATAGCATTGTGAGTCAGAGGTCACAGAATGTATAGTATAGGACACTTATCCGTCCGTCTATATGTTTGGCTTTGCATAGTTTTTGAGTTTTCAAGCTCTTATTCTATTAAAAACAGAGTTCTCCGATTAATGGAAGAAAAAAACCATGATTGTTATATCAAAATGAAATTTTATCTAGTTTGTTTATTAAAGATCAACTCCACACCTAGTATGCTCAACAAATAACATAATTGTTCTCCCTTAAAAACTTTGAATAGAATTGAAAATATTCAATCATTCTTTTATTTAGTTCATTCAAGGTATTAACATACGCAAATGTATAAATCTTTTGTTGTGTTTGTACTTGTTATAAATACGTGTATTTAAAATACTTTCTCGGTTGCATATCGTAATGAATTCAAGTTCACTGTGAGACGTCATTTTCTAAGAACATAGACGACACAAACGACACCGAAGGTAGCAAAAAGAACTTGAGGAAAATTCAAAATACATTTCGCAATATCTCGGGCGTTGCAACAAAAACATCATGCCATGCTCATTCTTAACCATTAAATACAATATACTACATACAACACAATTCAAAAGAGGAGAAGCAGTAAGATCAAGTGGGAGAAAACACAAGATCCGAAGAGTGGTGAAAGTGAGAAATTATGTACAATCGACAATTAAAAAATAAAACGAAAAAAAGAAAGAAGAATGTTTTTTCGCTGTGACAATCTGTAAATCTATTTTCATTTCGCAAGTTTTCTTCAAGTTGAATGTCACCAAATGTGTCACTTGGTCTAGGGAAGAAGAGGTGAATACGAACGAATTCTGGTGGAATGAAAGATGCAGGATCACAATGTAGTTTAATGTGCTACTACATAAGAACTATGTACCAAAATCACCTTGTTTTAATTATTATTTTTTTTATATATTTTATATTTTATAAGTTTTATTAAATATTGTATTTTCACTTTATGAAAAGGTTTTGTTTAGGTTTAGCAAACACATTTCACATTTCACAATTCACAGTTTTTTAGGATTTATACAGAAATTTTATTTAATTTTCATTTCATTACGTAATGTATAACTAGAAAAGTCCATTTATATTCTAATTTCACTATACCCAATTAAAAGTTTTTAGATTTTTTCAAAAATATTGTGCAATGCCAGTCTCAACTAACTACTGATCTGTTGACCAGGCAGTAACTATTTATAAACACGAAATCACTTTGTGTTCACTCTGTGATCTGTCCTATATTTCCGATCCGATCCGTTATGACAGAGACTTTGATGAGAACTAAATCTACAATATACTTATTTTGTATTAGCGGAAATACTAGTATTGCAGATTTTAAGGAGATTTTGTTGGCAAGTCGTCGTCGGTCTCTACGCCATAGTGATGAGGTGGATAGCTTTGAGGGCAAAGTCGTTTGTTGTCGTTTCGTGTTTGCCAACTCATTTATTATTATTTTACAATTTTACAATATTACGTAGATATTGTACTAGTACGGATATGTACATAAAAAACAAATATTTCTACAATAGTACGTACAATATATTTTCTCATTTAAAAAAAAAACAATAAAATTTATATACAGTGGCTAATTATTTTACACCTAATTTTTATAAAAGCTACCATACAATTACCTTAAAATATTATTATTATTTTTAAGTTTATTATTGGCTATTGCAAAGGGAATCGAACTATGTCAATTAACAATTGACACAAGTTCAATAAACCAACCCTCTACCATATGTTACAATATACTCAAACTTAGCACACGAAGGAAAGGTCAAATCTCAATATTGCTCGTTTGGTGTCACTTTATGACTACTTAGTAATTACCATGACTAAACATGTGATGTTTTTTTATAAAGTATACTATTTAAATAGTACATATTATCCACTACTTATTGAGTTTAAATTTACTAGATATATATATTAAAATATTGTATATACGGTAAAGTAAAATTATTGTACAATTTTAATTTTATTATACTTTTGCTCAGAAATTCTTAGAAAACCGACTGATGAAAAATATTTGAAATCTAAGGTGAAACTAAAGTTCATTTTTGTTGCAATTAACTTAACATACTTAGTGTATTGTTTTGAACATCACAATTGTTCCTCCTTGCTGGATTCCCGCCTCATTATGGTAAGAGAGTTTAGATGTTGGTTGGGTCTCCAATGGCAGTAATAACAAAGGCAAACACTGAAGTTAAGAGCTATCCGCATTGGGCATTGCACTGGGCCAATGAACTCGCTCCTGTGGTGAGTAGCCCGTTTATTCAAACCTATCCTATTCACTCCTCTCTTCTCCACTATTCTTCTATTCTGTCCTATCACAATTGTGATTGAATAAATTGTGTGACATTGTTGCAGTATATTTCTTTTAAATAGAAATTTCATAGATCAAAGACTTTAAATTAACAAAAAATTCTGTCCAAATTATTCATCCTTGAAATTGAAGCACATCATATACTGTATAATTACGTTTTATTCTTAGGTATAAGTTATAGCATAGTATATTAATATCTTGGATGTACTTATATAAGGTGTCCAAATTTAAAGTATATTTTTTATTTATTTATTTTTTTATTCCTCGTATATTTTTAACGTCAAATCAACCAAAAGGTTTTTAAACATTAGTACTATTTTTAATAATAATCATGTGAGTTTAAAGAGAGTGGTGTTTACGAGCCCCTGTTGGGGATGTTGTTAGGGTGAAGTCATTTCAACCTTCGTGAAGTTCTGTTGTATATTAGGACCCTTGCTAGGGGATTAGGGTGTTGGAGCAGTCGATCTTTATAACGGCTGCTGAAGAAATTGATTTACTCAAGTATTATTGGCATTTTCAAGTCACGATGTAAGGTCGAATTTCTGACAAACCATGGAGCGCCGGTATACGTCGCAATACTTTATTTTGAATTTTTCTAACGTTGTATGGAGCAGTCGTCTCCCCTTACTTATATAGGGTGTCCAAATTTTTTATTATCTTAAGTAAATATAATCTGGTTAGCTAAAATGGATCGCCACACAAGGGAACAAAGTGTTGTCATTATTAAAATGTATTTTAAATATAAAAAGAAGAAGATGAGAAGTTTAATCATTGCATGTTTTCCCGAAGAACAGACGTAAAATGACCACCAAGATCAAGCGATTTAACACCATTGGACTTTTTCTTATGTGAACACCTCAAAGACAACATCATCGAGCAAATGTCACTAATTAAACCATTATTATGGTAATTAGTTGGCTTATTGAACCATTATTATACGAAAAAGTTATTCAAAATTTTTCTAAAAGATTGGCAGTGGTCATGTGAACGAAATTGAACTACCTTTACTATCGATAATGTTTATAAAGAAATATTAAATTTAATATTAATATTTAGCAAAGCACGCCGGGTATGCTAAATTTAAATATAAAAACTTTAATTAAGGAACTCTAACAATACATTACATTGCAATTTTGATTGAATAATTTAATAGAATACGAGTACACACATTTCTTTCTACATGTATAAATAAAAATCAATTGCTTTATATAAGCCCTGCAAAAGCTCGAGGATGGCTCTACAAATTTCAATAATTTTTGTTTGTTTTGTTCGACTGTGGTGGTTTAAAAAAAAAGAAAATTTGGAAAAAAGGAATAAGCCCGGTGTGCGGGTGAGATGGCAAAATATGACAAAACATTATTATGAAGAGATCATGTATTAAGCGGTAGTCATGTGTAGTGTATTGAAATAATACCCATTTCACACTGAGCATGCAATGTACATTTCTCGAATACTGCATTGAATGCTACATTCAACAATAACAACAACAACAACAACAGAGATAATGACGTAATTTTGTAGTTGTTGTTGTAGTAGAAAATGTACATTCAATAAGAATGCAACTACAATGCTGTTTGTGAAATTGGTCACTCTACCCATTGCTGGGTAATTGTTGCCTTTTTTAGGTCATTTTCGATTTTCTTTCTTTTTTTTTTGTTACGCGCCAACATTTTTTAAAAGATTTTAATAAAATAAGTGTTAGGAACTATTATTTTTCACAAATTTTTTGTTTTATTTAGCCAAAGTTCCAAAAAACAACTGTTCCGAAAATGCAAAATGCAATGTGAACACTTTCTGTGAATGCGGATGTGGATGATCAGAGTGAAACCACTATAAAAACCATGGCAACCTGCATTTACTCAATTATAATCGCAAAAGAAAAATACGAGGAAGAAGAAAGTGAAAATAACATATAGCAAAAAGTAGCCAGAAGCATATTTTAACAAATAAAGAGGATTATATATAAATTATATAAATTGGATATTTGACGAGTAATGATTATACAAATGTTACAGCTAACCAATCAGTATCCAAAAAATCGTTGTAGTACATACAATTCCATTATTTCTTGCTAATTTCATTTGAAGCACTCTCACTTCTTGGTTTTCCAGTGACATATTTATGGTTAACTGGCATTATACTCACTGCACTACAATATAGAGATATAGAAGATTTGGTGCGTAACAGAATGAAACTTAATTTTGTCAAACCAGAAAGTGTAAAGTATCTGAAAACATCAAAACAAAATACATAAACTGCATTCAACGTCAACAATTAAAGCAAGCAAGCAATTGCAATTACATTTGATTGTGACGAATTGTTAATTCACTACTAGGTAATTTTTTAAAGTACTACGAGTCCCAAGAGATTAAATTTAAAAGAGCAGTAGTAAGATACATAGAATAGAATCTTTTGAATAGTACATATCAGGAATGACGTTCCCAAAAATGATGTACGTGGCCATCCAAAATGTGACTAGTCCAAAACTTTTCTTTTTAATGATTGGGTATCCATCAACCCATGGAATTTAATTCTTTATTACATGGCGAACTACAATGTACAGTGGTATAGTGACTTCACAACATTAGGTACAAGTTACCTACTAAATTTAGTGTACCATACACTATACTCGTACTGAACATTGATAATGACAATGAAACTTATTTATGGTAAACGAATTGATTGTGTTGTTAGTCTGAAAACAACACTTGCTGGTAAAAGATGGAGAAAATAATAAATCACAATCGGAATTGTTGGTTCCTAATTACAGTGCTAAGTGTTAAGATTCTATTGGCAATAAGCAGCCAAATTGATAAAGAAAAACTCACTTTAAATGAGGATGTTAATATCTTGGACTTTGATGTAGATGATATTT
This sequence comes from Amiota communis, assembly GCA_037043315.1. Classification (NCBI taxonomy): domain Eukaryota; kingdom Metazoa; phylum Arthropoda; class Insecta; order Diptera; family Drosophilidae; genus Amiota; species Amiota communis. Next base: position 167,974 of record JBAMAV010000994.1, read on the forward strand.
TTGGTAGACACTTAATGTCTTCGCAATTACTTTTACTTCCGGCAGAGGAATATCGAGTGTTGAAATGGAAAAATTCTTCCACGATGAGTAAACTTCATCTAGGAGGTGATTTGGATATAAATTTGGCTTTAAAAACAATGATGTTTCATAGGTAAACAATAAAAATAATTTAGCTTTAAAGATGATCATTGGTAATCTTTATGGTCTGCCCCCTATCGTATTCTCTTCAAGCGATATTTTAAAATTATCATTTGTTTTATTAATAAGGTATATGATGAATAAATTTATGGCTTCGAATTATGTAACACAAGAGATCCTCCACAAAATTGGTGCAAATAATACAATGTTGATAGGAAAACGAATGGGAACTGTGAAAAACAAAACTAGTAATGCACCAGCTATCGAAGAACGTCAGACAGATGTTGGTTCTGTTCAAAGATTTTTATATGACGATGGATCTGAAAGATACAAAGCTTGGCTTCAAAAGTAAAATTGAATGAAATAGATAAAAATGTCATGGTTAAAGAATACTTTACTTACATATGTAACTGTTCAGGACAACAACATTAGATGACATCATAAATCAGCTAAAACAAAAATCTAAAAGTGAATTGATGGAAAAGAATGACTTAGTTCAAAATCGTAGACAAATGCAAATAAATACAGATACAGCTATGACGGGAACTGATGGAGGTGACGATTTTGATGAAGGCGATATAACAGGCTACGCTTTAAGTAGCAGTCCAGACCGTAATATTTATGTGAGTAGAAAAATCCCAAAGCCTTATACGAAGCTTATGGAATCTTTTTTCAAAGTTTCAGCCTTATTCAGATTATCAAGACCGTTGGCCCTTATTAGCAACAACCGCAAGTCCTCAGTTACGTTCTTCGCACATACAGTCATTCAATAAAAATGGTAATTGGTGTAATTACATCTAAGCTCAATAGTTATTAAAATAATATCTATAAATAGGTTATGAGAGCGGTCACGAAGATTATGCAATTCATCCACATATAGTACATTCTCATGCTCCTGAACATTCACCAAAGCCAACTAAGGAAATTGGATTAAAAGATATTACGGATATTGCATTAACTACGCTTGCCTTTCTGTCTTTTGGAATGTTTATACTTCAAGTTCTTATGTGTATAACGATGGTAATTAAAATATATGTGTATGAAGGATTTGACTACTTAATTTAATCAATCATATATTTTAGGGAAAAGACGACAGTAACAATCTGATGATGCTTCCTATGGAAGCAACAGGGCCTAGTGAAATTCCGGAAGAGATCGGACCGGATGAGATTCGACGAAGAAGGCGTTCTATTTTCTCTGCAAATAAGTTGGAAAAGGTGAAAATTTATAAAATATGTATATTCACACTTTGTTGATACTTATAGATATTTCTTATAAATAAACAATAGATAGATGATTTAGCCAAGCAAATTCTAAAGTCTATCGATGCAGTTATTTTAACGGCAAACGAAGATGACAACTCCAAAACATTGTATAGAACAATTTGTGAAAACAATAGATTTGCAAGAACACAAAGCTATGGGCAAAAATTCTGGATTCCAATATGGAGGTATGATGTTCATTTAAAGTTATTTATTTTAGTCACAGCGACTATGAACCTAAATTTTCATTTCACGTTTCCTTGACAAGTTTAAAATTTACATCTATTTTGCGTTTTACATATATTAACCTATAAATATGGAGAAACAATATTTCATTATTGATTATTTTTAGAGTGTATACAGTTCGCTTATATATTATTTATTGCACATACTTGTATTGTAATTTCATTATTTTGTACTTTTTCCTTTAATAGTCTTGGTGTTAGCTGGTTATCTTCACGAATGAAATCATCAACTGATGGAAGTACTGGATATGAATCAATATTGAAAAGCATGAAAGCAATGACTGATGGACTTCAAAACAATGGTCCATGTTCATACATCTGATTGTTGATACTCGCAAAACTATACGGTATAACTTTATATACACAGATAACTTCTTAAGTGATAAAAGTTAAATGATAACCCCTGTATGGTTTCTGAAAAGAGAAAAAATAAAAAAAATATTCAAATCTTCAAGTCAATCAAAGAGGCTAACTTTGAAAAGAAAGAAGATAACTTATATACACGTATATTTCTGTTGTAATAAGATACATATTATTGTTTTCAATTGAACAACATGCTATGTTTGTTTGAAGTATTTCTTACCAAAATAAGTGCTTCCAAGTCGAGAGAGGTAAAAAATTTCGATAATAGAATCCAAGTTCCAATCACCTTATATGACAGCTTCATACGATAGTAAATACGTGTTTGCCCAATCGCACAGTGCGGCCGATTCCCGAAAAGCTGGCCAAAACTCGAAAAATCAAGTAATTGATTCAAAATTTCTTACTCGGGAGTTTTCGGGGTCGCTGATTACGAATTTGATTTTAAAAATTCGAAAATTCACCCCCTTCCACCCCTATTGGCCACCCCCTCACGTGAAATAGCGTATATTCTAGAACATAATCAAGATGCATGTCAATTGATATGTTTTCGGGGTCGCTGATTACGAATTTGTTCTTAAAATTTTGAAAATCCACCCCTTTCCACCAGAATTACGAAATTCAAAATGACGGATCCAATAAAAAGCAATACAAACAGTTTTCCAGTTTCTTCGTGTACCTTTCTTTTGTTACTATTCAATAATTACAGTCAGACTAAATAAATATAAAGACATGTATGTATTCTTTTCTTTAGTAATAACAGAAATCTGATAAAATGAAAAGTTTGACATAATTCGTGTACACTCTTCGTATTTATTTCTTGTGCACAAAAAATAGTATAAAAGCCAAGATAGCAAGTGGTAACAGCTGAATCTTGTTTTATTCAGTAACTATTACTTTTTTGAGTAACCTCTAATAGGTTTCAAAGCAGCATATGACGGCGTGGTATTACTATACAGTTTGAAAACTCAAATTTTATAAAAAAAATTGCAAAAAATATATCTACGTATTGCTGCAGCTAAAAATTTTGTGTCGAGGTATTAAGATGTACTAAAGATTTCTCGTATTTTACTAACCTTCCGAAGATGATTCCATTTGGTTTTGTTCAATTTACTTCGTTACAAAATCTTTCCCATGTGTACAACGTTCACTATTTATCGACAGTAATACGATGCTCAAACGAAGGCCACGTTGCGACTGAAAATACAGAGGATTGTTGGGGTATAGGACGTTGCTATGAACGGTTTTCACTACTCAAGGCATTACTGTAGCCAACCCAAAGACAAAAAAATTCTATCCAGAAACTTTTATTTCGACTTTTGTCCAGCTTTTTGGGAATCGGCCGCACTGTGAATCGGTTTCAAGCAAAATAAGTGAAGACTTAAAAAATTCCCAACATTTTGACCTTCCAAGAATCCAAATTTTAACATTTAGTATATGCTATGTATTTTGAAAATGGTCCGATCCTTAATAATTCTGGTAATTGTTTCAAGCGTTTTGAATCACAAATGTTACTTGCAAACAGTGGCAGTCTTAGCCATTAAGAGGATCTGGGTGGGTAGATCTCTGCGGGGCCACTGTCTTTGTGGAATTAGTTTTAATGATGATACTTGGCGACAAGAATTACAAAGTTATTAACAAAAGAAATTTGAGTTTTAAAATTGTTTATTGTTAATTAACAAAAATTAATAAACACAAAAATAGCAAATTACACTGTGCGACAAGAAAAAAAAAATTTAATTATAACGTTAATGAAAACAACTATTGTTTAAGCACACGTATTTAAAAATTATGATAATCTTAATCAATAAAGAGAGCGAGTAATTTTACATCATACTTATTTTTTTTTAATTTTGAATCTATCGATACACAATATATAAAAATTATTTGCCTCATGTTTCTGAGCGCATCACTTGAGTACGGCTGAATTGATTTTGATGAGACTCTAGCATAGTCTGGAGAGTGTTCCTGTAAAGTTTGGTGCGGATCGGGCTCGCAGTTGTCGAGAAATTGGTGGATAAAATTAAATAAAAACTGAATCGTTGCTTATTTACTAATTAATATTTTCCAATTTTAACCCTAGGAACCCACTGTAGGTTTCATGTAATCGGGAATACTCTTTTGATTCAACAAAAACAATGTTATTTTTAGTTTAAGAAATGCATATATTTTTATTGAGACTTAGGTTAAATATTCTTAATTGTAATTTTTTACTTATAAATTAATGAAATCTCAATCTTAGGTTCAAGTTCAGTTTTTACCATAGTATTTCCACCAATTATTTGTAGTCCTTTTTTCTGGTGTCAAATGCACTGCGGTTCACTCGTTCTCTTATGGTGTTTTCTTTTCAGTTTCCTCATCAACAGTAAAATAGTTTTGTATTTGCAATACAGTTTTTCCTGTGATTTCATTGGCCACTAATGAGGTCGTAACATCAATAAGGCTTTTTATATCCAAATAGTTTGCAGCCAACAACATATTTAATATCAGTTTGCGGTTGCCATTAAAAAAGCGCAAATCCCACTGTGGTATATCGTTCAACTTGTTTGTGTATCTAGGATTATTCATTTGTTGAGTATTTGGAATTGCCGGAGCATCATCTTTATAATGTTCGACCCATTCGAGTACCTTATATAAAATACTCGAATCGACATTTGGAAGCGGTATAGGTGAATCGTCTCCATCTTCAAAACCACAATCCTCAAGCATAATTTTTATAAGTCCTAAGCACTTGGCAACTTTCACGTCGACTTTAAAGATAACTTTATCTGATGATTCTAACAAAATTTGCGACATTTTCCAGATAATGAAATTTTTCAATTATTTGTATATAGTGTGTAAATGCTGATGATACTGTTTCAGTTTGACACTTCAATTTTTATTTGTTATATCTGACAGTTGTCGCTCAAAGGAACTGATTTTATTTCTAAATCAGCAGCGGTATTTATATGGAAAATTTTCCTAAAAAAAAAAAAGAATTACATGTGTGCCATCGTACACGTGATAGAAGTGAACCTTCTTAAAAACAGACAGTGAGAAAGAGAGATCATCCCAAAACAAATACAACAATACAACATTTCCATACAAAATATTCTGTCCAGTTAATTTAGCTATGTTTGCTTGCATGTTGTTGTTATAAACATTTTTACACACACAAACTGCATGTTGTTATTGTGGAAATGTAATCCTTTTTTGAGACTTTTCCGGTGGATTTTCCACAAATTTTATTATTGCGAAAATTTCAAGTGTCTACCTAGTGCGGTTCATGAGATACAGAATCTAATTAATGAATACTCAAAATTTGTAATAAACGCCGCTAAAGAAGTTTGACTTCAAAAAGTATGGGTAATTATGGTTATCACTAATGATTTTAATATTTATGTACCTGCATATGTATTGCATTGTACTACTAGTAGGGAAGATACGAGGCTTGTTTAAAAAGTATCGCGAATTTTAAATTCAATCATTTTATCAAATTTTGTATGAAAAGCAAAATTAAGTGAGCGGACGCATTTCGAATGTTGACTGTGGCATATGGTGAAGCTTCCTTGTACCAAAGCAAAGTTTATCGGTGGTACAAAGTGTTCTCAGAGGGCAGTCATCAACAGACGAAAACATTGATAAAGTGAAGAAAATAGAATTGGCCAAGCACCGTTAGAGAAGTTGCTGATGACCTAAACATATCGATTGGCTGGTGCTATTCGATTTTAACCAACGATTTGGGACGGGTCGCCACGAAATTCGTGCCAAAATTGATCGATTTCGACCAAAAATAGCGTCGCGTTAACATTGCTCAGGAGCTGTTGGACTCGGTCCGCGACTATACAATTTTGCTCCAGAGGGTCATAACTGATGACGAATCATGGGTTTATTGTTATGATGTGGAAACAAAAGCTCAATTATCCCAATGGAAGCTGCCGGATGAGCCAAGACCGAAAAAGGCAAAAATCGAAGACGAGGCACAACACATCCTAGCAAAACAGCTGTCAAAAAATATCTAGATATTCAAAATGGTCGACATTGTCAGCATAAATGAAAACTTCGAAAATCAAAATCGAAAATGTTTAGTCCTCGTAAATTCTAAATTCGAGATACTTTTTGAACAGACCACGTATTTGCTGTATGTTTAGTATAACATTTCTCGACTCATTTTTTACAGTTGAGCATATAAGAGATATATAGCGTCCTTTATAGTTTTGAAAAACATAGAATTCAGGTAGAGGCTTCATTTAAAAAACGAACATTCAAATATGTCAGATGCAAGTCAACTTACTTTCTGACAAAATACAATATGAAAACCATATGTTCGGAAACTTCTTTCATTTCCATTGAATTTCTTTCTTTCTTGTAATTATGTATATGATTACTTTAAACTTGACAACTGTATAATGTAAACGTTAAGGATATTCCAGGGGTACTCTTTTTCTAATCTTCAAATATCGCCAACTCTGGTATTCAAAGAACCCTGCTACCGGTTACTCCGAGCCTATCTTTACACAGGTAACAACAAAACTAAATCTTTCACAATCTTTAATCTAATACATATGCTGTCTTTCTAGTTACAAATTTTAACTGAGTGACCTACAATCTACCTGACTAAATTATAAGAAGATGCAGCTTATAATCTTTCTAATATATACATCGTGTCACGGTGTTAGTACATATATGAATTCCTCCGAAACCGCTTGACCGATATTTATGAAATTTTTTCTGTATATTTGGTAGGTATGAGAATAGCTCGCAAGGTATTTTTCTCCTCCTCCCCACCCCCATTTTTTAATCGCTATTTTTGTATTTTCGTTTGAACAATATCCTCATGTTTCTGAGCGCATCACTTGAGTACGACTAAACTGATTTTGATGAAACTCTAGCATAGTCTAGAAAGTGTTCCTGTGAAGTTTGGTGCGGGTCGGACTCGCAGTTGTCGAGAAATAAATAAATAAAATTTTGAATAAAAAGCTTAGAGACAAAATTTTGAAATCAATCAAGTCGTCTCTGTCAAATATATTCGATAATTGTGTCAATATTATTAATTAATTGATTTGATGATTTTTCAAATTAATTCAATTGCTGCGCAATTAAACAGAGAACAACATCACGCACTATCACGTCGGGAGCGTAGCAAAACACGCCGGGTATACTAGTAAAATAAAATAGTAAGACCAAAACACATGTGAATATTATTTGATAGAAGTAAAAAATAAATAAATATTTTCATATTTAATAAATTTATTGGAAAAATGTTACCATAGAAAAGAAAATAAATGATTAATAATAATATAATTTACCAATTATGTTCTAAGCTTAAATGAGTGGTTTTTTTTTACGATGCATTGTTCCAAGGGCACAAACTGTTTACATTGTTACCTTTTCATATTTTATTATATCTTTAAAGTAAAGCCCTTTCTCCGCATAAATAATAATAACGCGTATGTTTAAAAAATTCTAAGATCCCATCACACCAGTTTTAAGTAGTTAAATAGTAAGTAAACTTGTGTTGTCTATGTAAATTGACCAATATGACAGACAACAGACAACACAAAACTGTGGAAATTGAGCTGTCAAGATGTGAGTTGTAGTTGTTGAGTTGTTCAGTTGTGTTATTGTGAATCAGAAAGATGTATCTGACAGCCAGAGCCGGCCGAAGGCTTGTATTTATATTTGCTTACGCACTGTTTCTTTTTACACCTATTCGCTAAGTTTTACACAGTCACGCATACATTTGATTAAGTGTCGAAACATTCGGTCGAAAGGGCCACCAATGCGCTATATGTATGTACTTATTAGAGCTATAGATCACCTTAAAATATGTTTGCCTTATTAAATTAAGATGAAATGAATGAGGTATTAATGTTAATGTTTCTCAAATTGTATTCGAAGCTAACAACATACAATATATTATACATACATACATACATATTGTATCTCAGTAAGAGATTTTAAGAGGCAACTTAGTAACGTTGATTTATCATATAAGAATAGACTGAAATACACGCACATATACATTTGTACATATGTGTCTATAGAGATACTTGTATGTTTGCACTTCGATTGGCCGTTTATAAGTCCTCGTAGTGTTGGGGGTTAAGAGATGAAGAAGAAATTAACAGCTGCGCGGTTGGAATTTTCTCTCCGCTCGTTGAATTGTATGTTGTTGTTGGCTATAAGGGATGCTGAGGTAAAGTGTTAATTTATGGGCGGAGCTTGTTTTCGCTATCATCTTGACAACTTTTGTAGAAAAAACATGAAGTAGTACTTCAGTTTGAAATTTGTAGTGAATAGAAAACGGTTAAGCAACTTGTTAAGTCTCGGTTAAGTGTTACAATAATTTCTATTGAACAAAATGAATAGATCTAATGGATTACCGAAAAGTAATACTATATCGGACGATGATAGTGATGATGATTATAAATTAGAAAATGAATCTAATCACGTTCTAGAAACTAAGTGTGATGATAGTGAAACAGATACAGTTCAACCAAAGGATTCACGAAATTTTGGACGTTGTTCATCTTTTAGCATAGATAGTATATTACGACGTCCATCGTACACATCAAAAGAGACATTACCCATGAATAATGTCCCAAGTTCCTCGCAACTAATTAATGCAGAATCCGGATTTAAGCCTTGTTCTCATTTCACACCGAATTTTTATGAAAATGGTAAGGACTTACACATTTACTTATTGTCACTTTGTTGTAATGTTTCTGAATCATGAAAGAATCTCTTATTGGCATAGTTCAGTCAGATCTTACCGATAGCTGCAAGATGTATGGCCCCAACCTAATGCTGCAATATACCATACACCCAAAACATAGAGTAGAATGATCTAGCTCAGTTTGATTGTCCGATCGTCTGTCTTGGCACCTATTTTACAAAAAGCTGAAATTTAAAATATAGTCTCGTATGGGTCTACATATTTCTTACAACCTTTTATTCATTCCCATTCTTTCCAATTCAAAAATTCTAATTGCTTAAAAACTAAAAATCTTAGAAAGTATAAATTTGGTTTGAAAATTTATTTAACAGTCAACTGAACCACGGTCGAACCACTCCTTTCAAAAACAAAAAGTATGTAGCTATCTTTTTGGCATAATTTCGAAGAAAAAAAGATAGGCTGTTGAAACTTACCATATTTGTTAATCATATTACAATATTAATAATAAATGTTGAAAATGTGGGACCCGAGACCCGCGTCTCCGCCAACCACCCACATAAAACACCCTAATTAAATTATTTCTTTTTTATTATGTATTATAATAACTTGTTCAATAATTTCATAAAATATATTTATTTTTATCAAGTGTCTTTCTCTTCGAACTTATCGTCATCAGAAGACACATAGTCTGCTATCTCAATTGCTGATAACGTCAAAAGTTCAACAGCATCGTAAGGAATTTCGTTTTTAGAATGGTTCTGTTTTGTACGGAAATGCTAAAAAGAAGGGGATCTGAAATATCCAAAGCGCAATGGAATACATCTGCATGTCAATATGTCAATTTCATTTGTTCAGCAGCATTTTGACATGGGCAATGAAATTTTGAATTTTTTTTAAATGTTATTTATAGAGCTTTCAAAAAGCACATTTTTATCTATTTGTCCATATAACCAAAGAGGCACTCACTCGTATTGCGACTATTGCCTAGCCACACATCAATCAAATCTGCACCGAAAAACTATACCTTGTCTGAATCTAATGAAATATATGGAAATGGCGCCAGTATGCGCAAAAGTTGTAAACACCATATTGAAATATGTATATGTATTATCCTAAAATGCTACTTAATTAGTTTTAAGAATACGAACGAATATTATTAGATCTGGTGCACAAAATACAACTATGTTGGGGTTAAGTTCTGTTCAAAAGACGTCATATAACGTGTATTATAAAATATATTCTGCATAATTTACCAATGCCATACCAATTAAACTTGTAACAAATTTTGCTTAGAACGAACACCTGACTTAGAAGGACATTTGTTTTAATGGGGAAATACTTAAAACATTAAACGATATTTCCGACTATAGTGCGATGGGAGAACAATTGTTAGACGAGAAAATTGGTTAATGTTGAATTAAGGGATTTTATTGAAATTTTGTCTTCCGTATACCCAAATTAGACTTACCCACTAAACCCCACCGTCCCAAGTTTTACAGTCCCCCTGGCACTACCGCTAAAGAGGAAAGAAGGAGCATTACTGCTCCAAGTCTGATTTTACCCCATTTGAAAATGTTGTACTGTGTGTACCCATATATTCTATCTTCTTCTTCTACACATATAAAATTGGATGCATGCATTAGGTTGGATATGTTTCATTTAGATTTTGAAAGTGCTGAACCGATTTTGATAAAATAGCACAGGAACAGAGAGTGTTCCTGTAAAGTTTGGTGCGAATCGGACTTGCTGTTGCCGAGAAATTCATGGATAAAATTTTGCATACAAAACTTAGACACATATTTTAAAATCAATCACGTCGCCTTTATTCTAATATATCAGATAACTATGTTATAATTGATTCCTATGATTTTTCAAAAGTATTTTAATTGCTGCGCAATGCACTACAATTAAAAATACTAACATCACGCCGGGAGCGTAGTAAAGCTCGCCGGGTTGACTAGTATTTATGATATAACAAATGTATGTCTACAGTATAATATGGAATTTTGATTTGACAATTTATGTCGTAAGGAAGAAATGTCTATATATATATTTAGTGTGTCAATAACGATTTTGTATGCAATGGATAATTTTTCCTATAGTATGACTTGGTCAACTTACAATATACCATATTCTTTGTGGCATGTTACAATAAAATGTTACAAAATACTGTAATCTTTCTTAAATTAAACACCTTAATTCCGCAGATCTGTTAGAGACGAATAGATTTTAAAAGAATTATGAAACAGTTTGATAATTTTCATTGTCATTCCTTATTGGTAGTTTGAGTTCGAAAAAGTGAGCTTAATGGTAGAACTTGGAAGAGAGAGCTTTCGTTTTTTACGAATAAACCGCGTTTCAACAGGTGTTGCATATTTGGATAGGTGATTTCGAATGAAACGCTCATATCGGAAATCGTATTTGTAGTCAAATACCACAAATTTATCTTTAGCTTTAGAATTACAGACACAAATTCATCTACTTTAGAAAACTGGAGCGCGTGCATTCTTACCACAAAAACTGAGACATCTCGAATAAAATGGAGTTAGCATTTAATCAAATTAAATATTACTTAACATCAAAAAATGAAAAAGGAAAATAATGGGCTCAAAAATTTCCCCCGTTTTTCTGCGTAATAGCGCCAATTTTGACAAAACTGCATAAATTTTTCGTAAAGTTCGTGATTGAATTGATATCGTTTTAAAATACATTTATATGTCAAATATCGATTTGAGTTTCAGAGCATAGTCTCATATTGTCAGAATACTTCTTTTGAACCATTGAACGAACCAGTTATATTGACACCTGAAAGAATTCACTATTGGGGATGGGTTTACGGATATATCGAGCACTAACCGAAATTTTTTTACGAAATCGACTTTTTGATGGCACTTACTGATCATCACATAGTAAAATATTATAGCGATAGTCCATACAGTTACGGAGATGTTAGAAAATTAATTTTATCGTTTATGTTTATGCCAGCCATAAAAAAAAACAGCAGAAAAAACGCATCCTGTAAAATTTGGTCTTTGTCGCTTAGGTTCTTTTCGCGGTTAGGGCTCAATATAATGCCTCAATTTTTACTACAATTCACTAAATGATCATCTTGGTGATATGGAACACTGTGCGAGAAAAAATTTGTTTTTCTATAACATTTATGAAAACAGTAATAATATTTAATTTTTTTTTAATAAAGCATTGGACCTGCTAAACACGCAAATTTGATTGATTATCTTCTAGCCATTTAAAAGTCATGATACCATTTGTATTTATAAAATGTTCCCTAAGGATTCCAAAACTGCTATATGAAATTTTCAGTGAAACACAAACATAGTCTGAAGAGTATTTTTGAGAAAATGAATAGTTCACCCGGCCCGTCATCGCATGGCTAACCGAATATTCACTTGAATTTGTGTGAAACAAATCAATTTCAATACGATTATGAAAAAAAAAAATTTTAATTTTATCCACCAATTACTCGCACAGTTTAATTAGATGTACAATAATATAGCTCTTCGTGTAAGATTTATGATGCCTTCCTTATGAAATGAACACACTTCCCTAGTGATGCTAATAATTTTTTTAGAGGATTCGTGTTTATACTCAGAAGGTTAAACAAAAATATTATACCTTAATGTTCTACATATATAAATATATTGTATTATAATTAATAATATCCAATAAAAAAAAATAATATTTAATTTCAGTGACCTCAAATTTAGCGAGTTTTTTACGAGTTAATGGATTTGACAATTATCCAAAAGGATCAATAATTTCACCTGACACAGTTTTTGATCACCAGCCATACACAAATCTTCAATATCCAACTACTTTGATATATCCCACAACCTTAATGGGTTTTGCATCCAAAAACATTTTAAACAGTTCATATCATCAAAGTACTCAGTTGCTGGGAGTACAAGGTAAATTCGATATTTATAATGAAACTTGGTATGTGCTGAATTTAGATTTGATTCTTAGGAAAACGGTATCGAAAACAACGAATCGATAGAAAGCCTCGACAAGCATACAGTGCCAAGCAATTGGAGAGGTTGGAAAATGAATTCAAACAAGATAAGTATTTGAGTGTTAGCAAAAGAATGGAACTATCAAAAATATTGTCGCTAACGGAAGTGCAAATAAAAACTTGGTTTCAAAATCGGCGCACGAAATGGAAGAAACAACTTACATCTCGACTTAAGATTGCTCAACGTCAAGGAATTTACACTGGCAATATGTACGTTACAGCCGCATCTACAAGAATTGGCTCGGAATCCACAGCTACATCACATCCTGCAATACTTCCACCGTACTATACTACTCCCCATTTCTGCATAGTTAAGTCCTTACCAATAAGTGAAACCGGTGTCATTGAATCACTTTGTCCCGATAGAAATACATAATTGTGATGCCAGAAATATGTATGTACATAATAGTAGTATACTTAGAATACAAAAATGTCATTAAAAATAAAGGTAATCGTTTTTATTAATGGATTATTTTAGTAATCTAATGATTAATTGATGATATAATTCCGCCTAAGCTTAAACAACTGTTCAATACTTGGATCATTGTTTAAACAATTAACTATTGGATAAGGTAAGTGAAAAATTTGATTATTTGAAACAATCATAGGTAAAGTTCGGTTCCAAATGTCTATTTATGATATATATAATATATTAGTAAGCTATGTAAATTTTTGGATATGTTACATATTGATGTAGAAAAGAAACAATAGTATCTCACTTACTTCAAAATTACCTTTTAGGTTGACATCACTGGGATGAGCTCTTATAAACTGATATCGATGATCCATTTTTATTTTATGAAGGTGATAAACTATGGTATGCAACACAGCAAATTCTTTTCTCTTATTATTTAATGTTTAGCGCAGTTGTTCTGCATGACACATTTTGATGGTTACATGGTACATGTATATATAACTGTTTTAACTTAGATGTTATCCTTATGAAAATTAATTATTCTCCTTAGTGGAAGGTCATGGAGATGGAGTCTTTTTAACCTCCGTCTTATGATTAGGCTTCCGAACAGGGCAGAAGCCAATGGGTTAGGATACTATTAGGGTGCTATGTTATGTGTCGGCTGCTATCAGTGATGCAATTTTAGCCTTTTTTCCGGACAGATATTTCCTTCGATCCAAAGGGCAACAATAAGGGTACTGCAAATTTTGTAAGTACCGCAGATGAAGAGGACTATGACCTGATAGATGAGGCAATAAAACTCATCTAGTTTATAAAAATAAATTTATAAGATAAAAATTACAAAATAGTCTGTCCTGTTTTAGTGATAGGTAGATGGCATCACTGGTGTCAGTATTTGAATGTAAATGAGTCTTTTATTGACTAGTGAGTGAGTGGCGGAGGAACCTGTTTAAGTAGTTCATCATTGGAACAAGTGTAAGTGAAGTAAAAATCTCGTTTTGAAATAATACAGTAAAAATATGAAATACTTATGTCACTAATATCGTGCACAACTTCTTCTATGGATGGATAAAAGTTGTGTAAAACAACCACAGCGGCTCACCAAAAGTATTCACTGCAATTAACGAATCTCAGATATAAACGAGTATGCATATACGAAATCAAAGTTTTGGTAACATTAAATGATTGTAAAGACTTTATTGTAGTATGAACCTCCTTTAAACGTCTTAGCATTAAATCTGTAAAATTTGCTGAGGGTTTCGAAATGTACGTACCGAATAGGTGATGGGATGCCACCACAACCAAAGTACAAAGTGTACCGCACTCATTTTTATTTTTTAGATTACTAATTTTTTTTTTAAAGTGTATACTCCAAGGGTTTTAGAAACCTAAATTTTTATTATATAATGCAGCCATGAAAGTTTTGCGAAGCACTGAAAGTCTGCTGATTATTTTACTGTTTGTGCCGAAATTTTGCCTTACCTTATTGGCTAAAAAATATATGAAATTTTTTTTTCAACTAAAATAAGTAATGTCGTATTTTGTCAATAGATGAGGACAGTTAAACATATCTTGTGTTGTACCTATCGCATCGGGTCATGGCTATTTGAAGACGACAATCTGTGCTACAAGTGTCTCTTTGACAGTGTAGTGATCGTACGTTTCAGTCTCAAGTTGTTGCGCGTCAAAGATGGAGTCCACCAAGCAAGAAATTCGTCATATTTTACGTTTTTACTACCTGAGAGGTAAAAATGCAACGAAGGCGGCCGCAAAAATTTGTGAAGTTTATGGGCCCGATACTGTCACGATTCGCACAGCACAGCGTTGGTTCGATCGATTTCGTTCTGGTGTAGTGGATGTCGAAGATGCACCCCGTACTGGTAGGCCAATCGTCGTAGAAACCGTCGAAATCATCCAATTAGACCGGCATGTGAGCATTCGCTCGATTGGCCAGGATTGCAGAAGATTGGATTCCAAAAAAAGGTGGATGTTTGGGTGCCACACGAGTTGACGCAAAAAAATCTCTTGGACCGAATCAACGCCTGCGATGCACTGCTGAAACGGAACGAACTCGACCCATTTTTGAAGCGGATGGTGACTGGTGATGAAAAGTGGATCACGTACGACAACGCCAAGCGAAAAAGATCGTAGTCGAGGCGCGGCGCGGCGAGCCGGCCCAAACCATCAGCAAGCCCAGATTGACGGCCAGGAAGGTTTTACTGTGTGTTTGGTGGGATTGGAAGGGAATCATCCACTATGAGCTGCTCAACTATGGCCAGACCCTCAATTCGGTCCTCTACTGTGAGCAACTCGACCGTTTGAAGCAGGCGATTGACCAGAAGCGGCCAGAATTGGTCAATAGGAATGGTGTTGTGTTCCACCAGGACAACGCTCGGCCTCAAACATCTTTGATGACCCGCCAGAAGCTACGGGAGCTCGGATGGGATGTCCTATCGCATCCATCGTATATTCCGGACCTGGCACCAAGTGATTACCATATCTTCCGGTCCATGCAAAACGCTCTTGGTGATACTAAGTTGGCCTCAAAAAAGGCTTGCGAAATCTGGCTGTCTGAGTTTTTTGCAAATAAGGAGGGGAGGTTTTATAAGGGGAGGATAATGAAGTTGCCTTCTAAATGGCAACAAGTTTGCGAACAAAACGGCGCATATTTGACTTAAATCGGATAATTCTAAGTATGTTAAACAAAGCGTCAAATTCCGATCACAAATACGACATTTCATTTTCCCCAACCCAATTTGAGTTGGTTGTGTATATGTACTTTGTCCTTTGTTTTGTGGATTATCTAATTTTTATTTGCTCAATTTTCCCCGAATCTATAAATCACGGATAATTGGGTAAAAGCAGGTAGCCATGGTTTTTATTTTTTATTATCGTTTCCATCTCAAATTTCGTTAATGTGAATTTATGAGTCTTTTACTTATGATCTAGGGAATTCCTTTTATTTTTTTTATAATTTTCTGTTGAACCGTCTGTGTAAAAGTACTCATTTATGTTTGCCTTAAAAACAATGCCCAGTCTACATATTGGTCTATGAGTGTACATGGTCGGACCATTGTGTAAACTCATTTACTTGTGCCTTGAATTTATTATTAGTGATTAGTAGTGATTTAAAAAAACATTTATTTTTGTAGTTAAATAATCCTTAATTATTATTTCCCTCATTACGCTGATCATTTTTGAATGTACTTTATGAGTTTGGAGACGGTTCTATGTGTTACAAACATCGCTAATATATTTACATTATCGTCTTCAACTTAATTTTTATTCAAGCCCACTGTGCTTAAAATTCAAATCAAAGAAGATATACTACATATTGTATTTCACTTGCCATCTGTGATCCTAGATATCCTCTAAAACTTAGATTTCTAGGCGATAAATGAGTGAAAACAAGTACTGTAGGTAGTATTCTATTATAACTAAACTATCCCACTCCACTTTCCCCACCATAGCCCGCGCGAGCTATGGGTCCATTTAAAACCGAACACTACTGGGTATCGACCACAAGTCACTTCGATACTGAACTACTGGGGTTAGTCAGCTACATATAAAAGCATGCACTATAAAGATAAATTTAAGACTTAAAAGACTTGTACAATAAAGATACTTTAGCTTCAACTTTTTACTAGTAACATACATTAAAATTACCAAAAATGAGAACAAATGAAATTAAGTTAATCGGTTAATAGAAATCTAAGTGCTAAGATGAGTTAAAAGACTTAATCTTAGCTGATCAGAAGAAATAGAGTTAAATACTGGGTCAAAAAATAGGTTGTACTATATTGACATAAAACGCGAAATGGGTCGTGCTGTAAACAAGTGGTCTTACAAGCACCAATAAATATAGGGGACAAATTTCTCGTCACCCGAGAAAGAACATTAAAATTTATGTTTCCAAGCAAAGATGGGGAAGAAACACTGCCAAGAATAAGGTTGTGAAGAAAAATGACACCAAGAGTCGTCCTACGACTAGATAGTTTTAGGAGGTGGATTAACTTAAGACGGCTTTGGTAGGATTCCATTGTAAACTACGCAGTGCAAAAAGTAAGAATTGTTTTTGAACAGATTCAATATTATCACTATACTTTTTAAACTGTCCGTCCCATACACAAGATGCGTATTTCAGAATTGGTCTAACCAAAGAGGTAAATAATAATTAAGTCAGTTTGTTTGATACAGAAAACGCGTCTTGAAGAAGGTAGCAAATTGGAATGGAATTAAACTCACAGCTAACTAATGATATTACAGCATTGCAATTATCAGAGGCCGTCCAAGAAATATTCGTGTCTTTAACAAAAGAAAAAAACTTTTTTAATAGCAGTTAGATGCAATAAGTAAACAGATTCCTCTAAAGCAGGTGGGATATAGGAGCATGTAATAAATAAATTAGAATTGACAAATGACATTTTCACACAAATAAACTCAATGTCATCAGTGTTATCTAATGATAGCAAGTCAGAAAAATAAGAAGATCTAATGGAAATAAGAACTCCACCGCCAACACGATCAATACGACCTTTCCTAAACGTTAAGTAAGTATTGTTAAATAATTCAGAATTAAGAACGTCTGGACGAAGCCATGTTTCAACGAATACAATAATATCTGAATGAAAAGTGAAAATATTTAACAAAAGTCTGTTAAATTTAGAATTTAACCCCCTGACATTCTGAAAGTGAATGATCAAACTGAGGTTAGAAGGATCCATCGGAAGGTCTACTTGAAGGCGGCAAGAGGCTGAAGGCAGGGTGCTAGTTTTTTGGAGCCAAAGGAGAATTAGTATGTAACGGCAACCTTACAGAACTAGATCTATTCCTATTCTTCGGTATAAATTCATGAACTACTATATTTGGAGGCCAGAATTTAGGATTACACAACTCATAGAACGAATCTTAAACGACGAAATATCCCTTGGTTGTGAAAAATTGAATTCTTGCACACTAACCTTCACATTAGACTTGGAAGCAATAAACCTATTAATATCGTCACAGGTAGTATCGCTAGAAAGTCCCGAAAGGAAAATTGGTTTCCGAAGGGCCACTACCGACAAGATAGGTGGTGAAACCACATTCAATGTATTGCATTAATTGTAAAGGATCTGAAGAGGTCGTAAGTGATATCGATGAATGAACGGTTTGTATGGACCTATCAGGTGAATGTCCAAATGTAGAAGGGGATATACCACCATGGCTCTGAAGTGAAAACAACAACGATAGATGATAGAGACAACGAATCTTTCTTTCATGAAACGTTTACTCATTATTACCAAAAGCTTCGCGAACTTAATTATCGTGCTTCACTACCCATCTCTGATGAGCAAGAAGAAAACAAAAACAAAATGCAGTGATCCTTTACTTGTTCGCTGTCAGCAACTAAATTATGCACAACTAACAATGCACTTTATAACCAATCAAACAAACAGAAAAACCAGAAAATAGGCTATCATTGGCTATGCCAAAGATGTAATACTCTTCACGCTCCTCCGAGTTGCATCCAACCTTCCTTTCTAAGCATCACATCAGTTTGTGTGGCAATTTTATTGTACATTTATAAGTTTCTTATTTAATTTGGGTTTGTATGGGAGGTACCCTTCCTGGTTGATGAATATGGATCAGAAACTTATAGTGTCCAAATTTCAGTTCGATACGTTAAAAAACACATAACTTTTTCTAATAAGAACATTCATTTAAAGGGGGATTTGTATCGGAGCAATGAAAAAACACGTCCGACTCGCTTGAAGTTCTACTTCTATCATTAGGTACTTGATATTGATACGTGTTACGTTATTTACGTGATGTAATAAATAAAGAAATATTTACACTAATGTGAAATATGTAATAAGTAATTAGAAATAAAATTCTCTTCAATTATTTTTCATGTAAAATGACTTAAAATAACAAATTTAATAATAATGATTGCCGCCCTCATAATTGATAAGTTAGAATCTTGTACCAATATTATTTTTTCTAAATAAATCCTTCATGTTATCAATTTAGTTAGATGCTCCTTGTTGTTCAATAATAGACCGATATCAAAGTATGTAGTACAACTATTCATTAATTTTTATGAAAGCAACACCAGACATCAGAACAAATGTAGACACGCAACATTATCCTTGTCAATACATAAATTATTACATTTGATCCTAATATTATAATAGTTGTGTAACTTGCCTTAACTCAATTACAATCTCTTAAAATAAGGTGTCAATTTATGGTGCGATTTGCGTGTCAACATTAATCATTTTTGAAGTAAAGATACCTGGAAATAAACGTAAGCATAGCATAGCATAGCATAATAAGTTGTGGGAACTAACATCAGGCAGTAGCGTATAACAATGCGCATAAATGGTATATCATCATTCAATGATAGTCCAAAAATCTACACAATTCCAACAAACTTTAATCTAGTTAATACTTTGTTCGGATACTCTATACTAACACATTATTTGAAGCTCAAACAATTTAAAATGAAATGAGTTCTAGAGTGCAGTAGATAGTTTTGTGTGGAGATAAACAAAAAAAGAAAATGGTCACAAGAAGATATATTTCAAACCGATATCTCCAAAATACAAAATACTACAGGACGCTTTCCATCATAAGTCTTCAAAAAAGGAATGCGTTGAAGACGAAGAATTTAACTAGCAAAAAATAAAAGACTTTTTGCCAGTGCACTATGGGCAATTTGTCGATTTTTATGGCATAAATTCTTGCTAAAAAATACAATAAACAAAACAGTGGACAACACAACAACACACACATAATTTCACTTATGACAGTAAATATATTTTCTACATACCGTGATCTTCGTTTTCCATTTTAATTTATTTTTTTTTAATGCAATTTTGTTTATTTTCTCTCTGTTGAAACACAATTGAAACAGAAGTTCGCGGCAATTTTCACAATCAAATGTTATAATAAATCAGCTGCCGAAAAAAAAATCATTTGTAATCTAACTGAAGTACTTACTTTAAATAAATAAAGTCACTTGTTGAATATGCTACCATCGATTTTTCGAATTTATGCCATAAAAATCGACAAATCGCCCATAGTGCAGTGTAGTATTTGTCACTTGGGCCTCATTGCACTATATAATCCTAACTTTCAAATCGAAAATGAGTGAATAAATTGCTGGGGAAAAGGCCCCTTCATGAGAGTATCATGATAGCAGTGGCTGTTACCCAGATGTGGTTAAATTTTTTAATTTGGCTTGGAGTTACTTTACACAACCGGGAGCTGAAAACTGATGAGGTTTAAGTTAGGGCTCAACTCCAAACCATGAAGGAACAAACATACTTAATAATTGCATATTAAACTCTAAGGTGGCGTTGATTGTTGCTTATCAAATCTTGTTCTCAGCTTCGCAAGATTAATCCTTTATGGCAGATTTTTAGGTTAATCAACTTGACTTTCATGTTCCAGAATTAAAACACTCCAAATATCCAATTTTGCGATTATGGAATCTCCAAAAAAACATGAAAAATCACGATTTTGAATAAATTTCAATAAGCCTATAACTTCCAGAAATCGGAGAAATTATCTGTTTACGAAACATGTGTCTGCAAGAAATTTTAGCGCGATAGCTTCAAAACTGTAAAGTCAGTGTGCGTAGAAGTTGATTGGGGGATTTATTTTCATATCATTATTTCTCCACGTCACTCTTATCATTTCCACTTGTGTACATAGCATTCTTTAAAGAGCCTTCTACTCAAGATTTCGTTTATTACAAACATCATGAGGCGATATTATGTATGATATTGTATTCAATACTTCGCATAATGTTCTCGGTAAATATTAAACTTTTAATACGGTTATTATGCGGTCCATACATTATGCGACCTATTGTACAATGACATTTTGCTTGTTGACTCACTCAACTTGAGAAGGGAAAGGTCATGGCTTAATTGTATGAAAAATCAAAATGTTTTGATCTTTCATTGTGCAATAGATTGCATAATATATGGGCCCCTTTACACGATGAATTTGCGTTTGTAGATAAGGAAGGTGCATGGGTCGCTCAGTCGCTGTGTTCCTTGTACGGAAAACACAAACAAAGCTCTGCCGACATAGAAAAATCGACGAACAGTCGAGTTGTTTTGCACGTTTGTGCAACACGGGTATGATGAAGCAGAGATAAACAATGCAATTCTTCTCCTCACTCCTCAAACGATATACCAGCTTGATCGACTAATTTTAGATGCAAATCAATTGGGGTCTTCACGAGATTGCACAAACTGCATAAACAACCCCTGCAAAAACTAAGTGACAGTTAGTCCATATAAAAAAAAATTTGAACATTTGCGTAAAATTGTGCGAAGATTGAGTTGAGTAAATTGCATAAAAGATTAGCGTTGCCACAGTGGTAATTAATTGTCTGGCAACTCTGCCGAAATTATATGACAAAAGTGAAATGTTTTACAAATTTAATTTAAACAGAAAATAAAGTAAATTTAATTTAATTAATTTGTCTCTTTCGCTTATTAGATTGGCAGTTATGCTTGTGAGAACAGCTGATGGATCAATTTATACACCGCCAACCGTTTCGGTACCTTCACGAGTTTGCACAAATTGCGGCTATTTATGCTAACTCGTGAGGACCCCCAATATATTTTTAAATTTCCATCCAACCTTTTTGAATATATTATATCTGGATGTTTGAAAATATTTGGATAAGCACAGCGTATCATCCTCCAACAACAAATTGTTGTTTGCATTTTTGATTTGAATTGTGAATTGATGGTCACTCTAATTATGATGAATAATTTTAATTTTTTTAATGCTTCCTCTTTGAGTTTTTGTTAAGTTGGCAGTTTTTGCAATGTAAAATTGTTATCGATTAATTATTTGTAGTTGGTCTTAAGGTAAATAGCAACTCTGAATTACATTGAATTTTGTCAATGTTGATGATTGTGGACACAAAAAATATATAGAAATTAATTAGTGCACAGTAATATACGACTTTTGGAGCAACAGTGTTTTATTATTTCTATTAATTCAAATTATTTGTGTTCCACGTTTCTTGAAAACCACAAATCGAATCGAAATGACACTGTTGCTAACAGAGTGTTAACATTAAACCTAACAGAAACGTCAATCAATTGTCATTTTGTCGTAATCAATTGGCTTACACTACTGGATAAGAGAGAAAATCTAAAAGGGACTCCGGCTAAATGTTGTGTGTGTAAACTACGAAAAATAAAAACGAATATTCTAAGAAGCTATCGTAGTGCAGAAAGATTCTATCTTGCAGGTAACCCATTAAACAGAACAAACAAAAATAGAGAAAAATCATGAAAATTTCTCCGGTGGTGTTAAGGTGCTTTTGATTCACGTTGTGCAGCATGCGCGCTCTATAACTATCTCGCTCTAACTACTTGCACTAGTATTGACTTCACTTGATTGCGGTATGTGAGTCGTTTTGTCTCATTCCTGCATCTCGGTATCACGTTTGCTTTACATTTTAGTTCAGTTGCGTTGCGTTCTCTCTTTCTTCACTCATCACTTCATTTTTTGGTGCGGCTAAAAAAAAAATTGAAACGAAAGCAAAGTTGGTGTTCAAATTCCTTTATAAATAATAAAAATTAAGTGTTACAATTTTGTTAACATGTTTAGTTAATTCAAACAAAGCCAAGCGAAAAGTGTTTCAAAGAATAAATAATTCGGTCGACTCCATAAAATTTTTGCACCACGCGCCCATAAAATTTTTTTTGACTACCGGAAAAAACGTTTTGTGTCTGTAGTAAAGAGTGCGTAAACGCAATCGTCGTCACATCACATTTGGCGGCATCTGTTCTGTTCATACTTCGTGAAGATTAAGAAAAAAAAAATCAAAATTCTCAGCATCCGTTGTTTGGTTTACGGCGTGCAACACTTTGCCTCTTGCAATTTTAGTCGGCCGCCACAATTTATTGTTGTACGCACCAAAACCTATAAGTCTGCTAAGCCTTCAATTTCTACTTATAATAAATCAAAGAGAGGCGGAGGTCACCACCAAACATTAAAACTAATTGAGCTTAGGTATGTCGTCGTGAAATCGTGTATATTAAATCACTTGATGAGACTTCGTTACCCAGCAGAGCACATGCACATTTTAGTTTGATTTTCAGGTCAACAATTTTTATATAAAAAAAAAACTATCAGCGTCACATGTGGAATCGATCATCAAAATATGTAGATATATTTGTCCTGCCTTCTGTCCGTTTATATTGTAATCTATATATTTAATAGATATTAATCAGAGTTCTATCATTACTAGACTAGACATACTATGATGATCCGCAATAACTTGAAGCAGCAACATCTTTGGAAATACTAAGCGTGACACTTAAACATAGCATTTTTCGAACTTTGGTGAATTTAAATTGATTGTAAATTGATACTAACATTTTTTTGGAGCTCCTCCCAAGATTTGATTTGATTTTGAGTTGTTGTTTATGTACCCATCTCCATTAAATAATTACAGATTCTTAATTTTTTCGATTATTAAAGCACCATTGACTTGACTTGACTCGATAGACAATTTGTTTGTACCTAATACTATCCTAAATGTATTATTCAGATTGCTAAAAAAGGGATAGCCTGGATTAACTTTGTCAAATACAAATACAAAATGTTGTTCAGTTATCAGTTTTTAAATTTTTCTATTTTTATATTTCAGACAATTTTACAACACAAATCCCTCGACTTGGATCCATCCAACAACAACAACATCTTCAGAGCTATCGGAATCGGAGGCAGCAGAGGCAGAATTTTCTGCAACAAAACACCGGCTGCTCAGAGGCAAAGTTGAGGATATAATGACTTTGCCGAGCGCTGCTCGCGTCTATACAGACGTTAATTCACACAAGCCAGATGAATATTGGGATTACGAGAATTATGTGGTCGATTGGGCAAATCAAGATGATTACCAGTTGGTCCGTAAACTGGGTCGCGGAAAGTACTCTGAGGTATTCGAGGCCATCAATATAACAACCACTGAAAAGTGTGTGGTTAAGATATTGAAGCCAGTCAAAAAGAAGAAGATAAAGCGTGAAATTAAAATTCTGGAAAACTTACGTGGAGGCACCAATATCATTACGTTGTTGGCTGTCGTCAAGGACCCAGTCTCCCGTACTCCAGCTTTAAT
Organism: Amiota communis; assembly: GCA_037043315.1. Taxonomy (NCBI): domain Eukaryota; kingdom Metazoa; phylum Arthropoda; class Insecta; order Diptera; family Drosophilidae; genus Amiota; species Amiota communis. The sequence continues at coordinate 192,222 of JBAMAV010000994.1, forward strand.
CTTTGAGCATGTTAACAATACAGATTTCAAACAGCTCTATCAAACTCTCACAGACTATGAGATCCGCTACTACCTATTCGAGCTACTGAAGGCGCTCGATTACTGCCACAGTATGGGCATTATGCATCGTGACGTAAAGCCTCACAATGTCATGATTGACCATGAAAATCGTAAACTACGCCTTATTGATTGGGGCCTCGCTGAGTTCTATCATCCTGGCCAGGAATACAATGTTCGCGTTGCTTCGCGCTACTTTAAGGGCCCCGAATTGCTTGTCGATTATCAGATGTATGACTATTCGCTGGATATGTGGTCTCTGGGTTGCATGCTCGCTTCGATGATTTTCCGCAAAGAGCCCTTTTTCCATGGTCATGATAATTACGACCAGTTGGTGCGTATTGCTAAGGTGCTGGGCACTGAAGAACTCTACGCCTATCTGGATAAGTACAATATAGAATTGGATCCGCGTTTCCACGATATTTTACAAAGACACTCTCGCAAGCGATGGGAGCGTTTTGTGCACTCGGATAATCAGCACCTTGTCTCGCCGGAGGCCTTAGATTTTCTTGACAAACTCTTGCGCTATGACCACGTTGAACGGCTAACAGCGCGCGAAGCCATGGCGCATCCTTACTTTTTGCCCATTGTCAATGGACAGCTTAAAACCAGCAATCAGCAATAGGATTAGGTGCTAAGGTGGATTCTGGTAGTTGTGTCGGAAGCGATTTTGGAAAAATTATTAACAATAAAGAAAATCAAATTCAAATGCAGATTTCATTATGATGATGTGGTAATAATGATAACAACAACAACAACAAGACGCGACGACGATTTCAGAAGCGTCGGTGATAAAACCAAATTAATCTTAATGGGACAACATCAATAACAGCAACTACAACATAGGAAGGAAGAACATCAGCTGCAGCAACAATAACACCAATCAACCATTATTAGCTAAAGCAAGCTAAACTAAATATATCGACATTTTTCAACCAACCAACCAACTGTAGGCGATAGATAGCAACCACACGGCCGGAGGAGCATCATGTTTTAGTAAATAAATAAAACAATAAACAACCCAACCACATTTACCAACACACAAACACACACACACACACGAACTCTTCCTACACACAGAAATCATATACTTAGATATATATATATATAGCTGTATTAGTAATGGGAAGCATTATATTCATATATTGTGTTAAAAAAAAAAAAAAAAATAAGAAATATACATTTTTTTTTTTGTTTTTGGCCAACGAACGACCATCATCATTTGTAATCAAATTTAAACTCAAACAAAAACACAATTAGTGAGTTATTTACACTCAAAAATTCAAAATTATCTTAAGAACAGGAACAGCAAGAGCATGAGAATCAGCATTATGATCAATAAGAACAACAACAAACATATATGTATACATATAGATATATTTACAATACAAATACAATAAACTGATTGATTGTTTTCACAACTTCTAAATCCTTTCGAACAAAATCTTATCACAACAAAAAAAAAAAAACAAACAACTTAACACAACTGTAGTAATCAAATCAAATTGTTAAAAGCAGCAGGCTAGGCTTCACTCACATTGTCCTAATCGGCGGCGCCGCCTATATATTTTGTAATACATTCGATGGAACGATCGATCAATCGCCCGCTCCATTCATATTCATTCATTCATTCATTATATCTTCTTCCTAATTACATTTATATATATTTTGTTTACGTTTCCTTCTCGTTTACGACATTTTTATCCAATGCACTAAAAACCTCAAACCAATTACATATATTATGATAATAATAGGCGATTTTTATAATTCAAAATCAAAAAAAAAAACACAACAACAATTTATATTTGTTTCTTTAGTACTTTTCTTTCTTTTCCGTTCCGTTCCGTTCGATCTTTTTGTTTGTTATGTAAAAAGATCGTTAAACTACAATAATATTATACGCATAGATACAATACGATACGATAATTTTCTCAATTCAATTTCATTATATTTTCTAATGCTTCATAAAAACAAAACAAAACAAAAAGATTATAATCACAAAAGGACTTTTCTTCTACGACGATGAAAATTAAATTTAAACAATAGGAAATATAAAATTAATTAAAATTAAAATCAAACAAAGATCCGATTTATACATAAAAGAACGAAAAAGCAAATAATAAAAGTATAACTTAAAAATAAAAATAATAATAAATGATAATAAAACGAAAGTGTTAAACTATATAAAAAATATATATTATTATATTGATAATTATTATTCTTCTACCATGCTATCATAAAATGAAATGTGAAACGGAGGAAAAACATGTTCATGTTCTGTTAAGTATAAAAAACAAAAACAAAACTAAAATAATAATTCAAAAATAATAATAATAATATAAATTCAACAATACACGTATAGGATTAGTGTAAAACGAATATGAAAATAATGACTTTGAAATGAAAAACGCAAATAATAAAGAAAGTACAGTAGACGAAGTATTTTTGTTAACAGTAATTCTGTAATTAATTAATTATTCTAATCATTTTCTCCTCTTCCTTATGTCTTTTTTGGTCTTATTCTCAGTCTCGGGTCATAACAAAATTTTAAAATGTAATTATGGTAATTCCTGAACAACATTTCTCTTAATACTTACTACGAGCATATTACCAAATGCTGCAAAGAAAGGCCACATGCAACTCTTAAGTAAAATCATATCTTCTAATCCAGAAACTTAATTGATGCCCATGATCTTTTCAAATGATTGAGCAGTTTTTCTTAATTTTTAAACAGATCAAAGTACACTTTGTTTAAGCTATAGGAAAATGCGAATAGACTGCAATCAAATTGATTCATTATATTTACCATAATTGGCTTAGTCACTTTTCTGTTTTTTTGTTCATTCTTATAAGAAGTTCTTTAGACACAGAATTAAACTGAGAATTTTCCTATATGGTACATGTATGTATTTCAAATAGTCTGCATGATTCTACTAACCGATTGTATATACTAACAAATTTTTATTTTAAATTATTTCTTTTATTAAGGTCCCGCTAAAAAATTATAAACGATGCCTTTCCAAGCAAGTCAAACTTTACGAGGATATAGTATCATATCCTATAAGTGTATTGCCTGCATCTGAAAGTTTTAGACGCGAGATAGAAAAAAGAAAATTCCTAAATCTATTAACAAAAGCGAAAGGAGTTTCAAACTTAAGAATGGTCTCCCATTAAATACAATAACTCTAAGTAGCATATTTATTATATGGATTAGTATAGGAACAAATAGGAAAATCTTCTACTTGTCTAGTATTAAACCATTATAATCTATAAGTTCTATAGTGTTTTATTGTATATCAATAGATCAATAGATTGAGTGAGATTTATTTTAAATATGTTTGTGGTGATGGTGGTCAAATTTTCAATCTACTTATATCAAAACTATGTACTAAGTCTACTTTGATGCCCAATTTACTTTATTTTGCAAAATTTTAATCAACTTTGATATGTTTGAGACAGGGTTGTAAACCCCATCAAAAATCTGTGTGGTTCGAAACACTTAGAGGAAACTTGTACCGGTGCAAGAACCGGTTCATGGGTACCTCTGAACCGCTGGTCTGTTCAAATGGTCCAATAATTTTGCAATGGTTCAAAGCCCGATTCGGTACAGAACCGGCTTTGTAACCCTAGTTTAAAAGCAGAAATTAAATGTAGGCAAAAACTAAAAATCTTGTCAAGTTAAAATTTGGTATTTTTTTAAATGAAGGCCCGCTTAAATTGGTCTGAATATCTTACTTCTGCCAACGCAAACGGTTCTTCAAGACTTAAAATATCTGCCAGACACAAAACATACACAGTTATTGAATCTTCTACCACAAAAATGCATGACATGTTATAAAATTTTGAGTGTTATTCTAGTGCTAGATATCTGAATTACAGTTTACGATCAATTAGATTAAGTTTGTTTTTTCTCAATCCTAAACTTACGCCCATATCGTGAAAAAATAAGTTCCTTTAACAGTCCCTTATAAAATATATACCCACGAAGAAGGTTTTTGCAGTGGAGATATGCCCATTTATATAATGACCTAAAGCAGTGATGGCGAACCACTGGTCGACGACAAAAATTTGTGACACACTATGAATTAAAGAATTTAATTCGAAAAGGTGTGACATTCCTACTGCAATAAAGGATTCCTCAAAAACATATTTGTTCAGAAAGAACATGGCACGTAGATCAATTAGTGTACTTAGTAAACATATATATATATGTAAGTAGAAATTTCTCGGTTTGTATTATTCAGATTATTGAAATTTTTCACTCTTGGAAACATAAAAGAATCTGTACATTGTAAGCTATTTCGGATTTTTTTTTTATTGAAAAAATTGGATCAGAAACTCGGTTGCCAATTGTATATTGTATTTCGAACAAATACAACTGTGATAGATAGTTGTTAAATGAAGTCAGCAACGATGCAGAACTTTTAAAACATCTTATAAAAGGTGATGAAATATGGGTTATAATATAGTGGATCATGTCAAACAGTTAATAAAAACTGCTACCTACAAATACAACAACTATACAGAGCTTCTAAAGCGGTTTAAAAAAAGTTAATAGATTTATGACAAAATAATTCATGACTTTTGCACCATAGAAATCACACCTGACCCGCAACTCAATGTATTGCTAAGAAAACCCAATTTCCAATTACTTTTTGTGGGATGTTGATCTTCTTTTATTACATGTCACAAACAATACATTCTAACCTTTAACTATACAAAGTAAGTATACCCTTTTTGCCCATGTTTCAATACAATAAAGCATATAACTTCTATATAAATACTTTATTAAGATTTCATCCAATTCAAAATTAGGTTAAGATTGGAAGTTGTACTTTGTAAAAACAATAAACGCTGAAAGAAGACGATGTTCTGATATTTTTAAATGCCAGTGTGAATGCAGCTTAACAAATTTTACGGAGACCTCGAATTGTGGCATAACTTGATCGAGTTTAGAAAAGATTCATAAGATAAAACTTGATTTTGTTTACAATATTGTTCTTTTAGATCGACAAGATAATGTATGTGAGATTGTTGAAATTAAGCTAGGGGTAATATGGACGCCAAGTTTATTCACTGTGGATCACAGGTGGAAAGAATGTCCAGCAGATTTTATCGATTCATTCGTTTAAATATTATACTCATCCAACGCTTGACAGTCTTATTTTTTGCATGCACGCAGTAAAATAGGTGGTCTGCCAAAAAACTGAGAACGCATTCACAAGGGTTCTGCAAACTCAATGAATTTTATTACTATATATACATACCTATTTGCCTTACAATCTATCAACGGAATTAGAAACATTTAAAAGCTTTCAACAATATATTTTGTATTCTTCTGGAATATGAATAAACATACTATTATGATGGAAAAACCAAAAAAAAAAAAACCAAACTTACAGGGTATTTATCCCGGTAAAAGACTCGCGGAATAAATTACCTTGAAAATGTGATCGAAAAGTCTCGACTCAATAATCTTAGACATATTTTATAGCAATTGAATTGAAGTTTCATTTAGATAGATATCTGTAAAATATATTTTATTGAAAATCTAGAAATCATAGAAGATCCAAATTATAAAAGGATTTAAAGTGAACAAACGTGTGTAAGTGCCGAAATATTTTAGATTACATACATCTATAGGTTTGTCTAATATTATTTTTTTGCAGTACGACACACTGTTCGGGAGTCTCTCAATTATTTGTTGTCAAAACTTTTTCATACATAGAGACATCACAAGAGATTCTAGTTGCCATGCGCTGGAATATAAACAGCATCATACAAACATCTGTGTAATTGAAGGAAGGATGCTAAGCTTTAAGGAATCTCCTCCTAATACATCTTCAAAGCAATGAATAAAATGACTTAATAGATTATGTCAACAAGGTATTACGTTTAACCAGCTGCGGAAATGCTCAAATCATTATATTTATATACATATGTTTTTTATTATAATTCTTTGTAACGTTGAATTTTTTGTAGCGTGTATTATGGAATTATTGTATTTTATATAAGCTTGTTTGTATTTATCAGCTGATACTTAAATATTATTTTGCAGTTTTTACTTAAACACAGGAAAATTGGAACCGCTTTTCATTTGGATAAATGCATAAATGGAATAGGAAACACTACCATGACTGTGGCATCATGAAGGGCTTTTAATGTGAGTCCATACATGATCTAAACATAATACTCGTATAGACTAATAAATATTACTGGAATATTTTAAACATTTTGTTATTATGAATTGTCTAAAAATTGTAAAGAAGTCATACTAAATACTTATAATAATAAATTTCGAAGATATGTCTCGGAAGAATCTCAGTAAGTATATTATAAATAGCAGATTTCCTGGTCCACCCTACTAAACGTGTATTTACCTACCTAGTACTCCGTTTATTGTAGTGCATAGGCATGTGTATTATTTTCATAAAGCACATTCAGTATCTGTAAGTTGAAGGATATAAACATAGGTATATATGTATGTAACATACATTTATGATATATAGCTCATGTACATACATAGATAATAAGGTATATACTTAAGTATACGTATTTCATAAGTACTTTTTTTTCGGCATTTTTATATGGCTTGACGTTCTAATATCGCGATGCATGTCAAAATACTCGTACGAGTTTAGTCGGTCGGATCGGGTCGGGTCGGAAAACCAGCTGTTCTTTGTTTATTGGGGTTGAAGTTACTATTGTTACAATTTAAGGAGCTTAAAATTCCACGCATTGAGAAAAACGCTGGAAGCTGAGAAAATGAACTTTGATTGTTCACGAAGAGTTAACAATTCTAATGCAGCAGCAGCACAACCTTCAGTTCTGCGAAAATTTTCACTCGGAGTGGTTTGATGTGGCGCATTTTTTAGTTTTGCCATTAAGATGGCAATGATTTTAATCATTTATCATGTTACATAAAGTTTTCTAAAAATAAACAAACAAAAAATTTATCTATCTAATATTTTAAAAAGTGCATTTGCAAAAGGTTTTTCTGTTTAACAAAATTTAAAAGAAAGCGAAAAGCCTTAAAGTCAATCCTTTCCAAAAAAAAAAAAAAAAAAATATACGAAAAATATCTTAAAGTGATTAAGTAATCAATATTTTTGTTAAAAAACTATCAATCTTCAAAAGATATTTTATGTTCTACGAAATACAAAAAAGAAACAAAAATGTTCGCATTAAGTTTTGAAAATAATTCTTTTTGGATTTACTGCCAATTTAATGCCTGGAATTAGGATCCTGCATCGTCAGAGATTGGATAAAGAAGTAAGCCAAAAAAAAAAGAACTGCAAGTTGCAAGTATCTACTTATACACACATTAGATACATATATGTAAATGAAAATTTGTATATGTATAAAACAAAATTTGCTTGGAATTCACACAAATGGTATAACTCCTTTTATAGGATCATAAAGAGATTATTTTTATATAAAAATTCCTGTTCGCATCTATCGATTTTAAAGTAGATAATATTTGATAATTTAGTACGTATGTAAGTGCTCCTATGCCACACCCATTTTTAAGAGTAGTGACTGTCACTACTGACTCGCATCTATACACATGTAATAATTGCTTTCAACAAATGCATGTGTATATATCATGATGCAATATTTCAAGATTTGCTAGATAAACCAAAATGAAAATAATTTTCAAACAATTTAATTAAGTAAAAGTTATTAAAATGTTATTGTCCTAAAAATTGTAATCAGTTTAAATAGTTTTTATTATACAGCATAATTGTTATGATGTTTGTAATGCAATAAAGGACACATCGGAGCGCCGTATATTATATACAATATGTAGCACAGAAGCAATTAGCATCATGAAGGGAATAGCGCGAACGTTAGTCTTTTCGTGCAGATTTTTATACATGTGCCCTCGGCAAATAAATTTTGCAAAAATATACTTTTTTAAATTAAACTCATAGGAGTAAAATAATATCTCTAAATAAACATAAGCAAAAACAAAAACTGCTTTTAATGATTAATTTTATGAGTCTATGATTTAAGGTGAGCCTTAACATTCCTAGCATCTAAAAATTTAACCAATTGAATCGAATATACAAAACTAGGAACTCTAGAGAACTAAATATTTCTTAACATATAAATGAATTCATCAGATTTAAGTTTTTTTAATTACTTTGTGGAATATTCTGTTCAAACAAAGTAACTGTTAAATGGTTTTCTTGTTTATATATATCGTACTATAACATTTTATTCATACTATAACAATATGTTCCCCAATGACCTTCCCAAAAGGAGTTCGTAAATACATTAGATGTCTTTTTCTTCTAAGCACACGTGACTATTCCCAGTTGCTTTGACGTTTTATAAAAATAAACAGAGTAAAATAAAAAATTATAATATGCAAATATATAATAAGTATGGTGGGAAGTTATTATCCATTTATGTATGTGACTGCTTTCTATGATGTTTTTAATCTAACATCTACTACATAAGTTTTAAGGTGGAAATCAAAAATGTACAGTGACGCCCAAAAAAACTGGTAAAGAATTCAAATAATAGTATTATAATAATGCAATTAAATAAATTATTGAACTAAAACTTGCACATTTAATTTGCTTAAACTTAAGTTTCTTCCACCATTTTGAATCCAAAAATATGCGTGCTATTTTATTAATGGGTTTTCGTTAATATTTAGTATAATTCATAATAGTGGAAGTTATTGGCCATAAAACATATTCACATCTGACAGCAACTTTCACGCTCTGTACACTTATGTATGTGTATAAGTTTAGTCATGCGGAAATAGATAAAACAGGAGATACATACTAGTAGTTGATTACTATTGTAGTCTCGGTAGTGACAAACATCAATCATCATTCCAATCCATTTGTTATGCAACATTTAAACACAAAACAAAAAGTCTAGTGGCACAAATCGGAAATGCTGCTAGCATAACACATAAATGTGATCACTTGTAATCATTCTATAAAGGTGTACCTATACAATAATCAGTTTGTGTATTTCACACCTTGTACCCTTGGTCTAAAATATAAATGCTTTTGTCTAATGTTCGTAACGCATAGAGGAAACATATTTACTAAGTATGTTCATTGGTCTTCAGTTTTGTTACAATAGGCCCAATTGAGGACGAAGTGACGATGTGTGTAGTTTGCGCCCTTCCATTATCTAATCCTTCAGTTTTGGTCTTAGAAATTAGGTATAATATAGTCTTTCTAAAAAATTGGTCAAGTGGGAGTCGGACTTACACACGAAGGGTTCCGTATCACCGCACAACACTATGTATGCAAATTCGTAGGACGTAAAGCTTGTACCTCTGTCTGAATTTATAGAAATATAATTTATTTTTGTCGCAAAAGTGAAATATTTAACCAGCGCCACAAATAAAATAAACATCACCCAAAAGTATTCTACAACAAGTTAATCAAAATGGGAAACAAAAGATAATAAGAACATTAATTTAAATTTGGGTTTGTATGGGAGGTACCCTTTCTAGTTATTCTAGGATCTTGACATGGCTGGTGAATATGAATAACACACTTATGGTGTCCAAATTTCAGTCTGAGACAAAGAACAATAAAGTTTTTATAATAAGAACATTGATTTGTATTTTGGTTTGCTTGGGAGGTACCGTTCCTAGGAGTCCTAGCAACTTGAAATTTACTTTAAATTAAATTTGGGCCTGTATGGGGACCCTTCTATGTTTTTAACTTTATTTCATTTTTAGTATTTGGCGTTATACACACAATTAAATTACACACTCTGTGTATGTATTCAATTCAATTCGCTACCTATTACGGTTCATGAGATAGAGCTATCTGAAGGACGGACGGTGTAGGCTTAGTAATAGTTGGTCCCGTTGGATACGGAAACCTAAAAATGACTTACAAAAGGATATTATTCAAAATATTTTAATACGAGTACACTAGAATGTAGTACATTCAACTAAGTTCATTCCATTAAAAGATGGATCAATCGAACCACTAAGAACTACATATATGGTAAAGATGGCTAAGAATATACACGACTTTAATTCTAGGAGGCCATGACAATAAAAAAAAATGTATGAAAGTTTTATTTTAAAGGAAGATAGAGTCTTCTGCAAATTTATCTATTTTAACATCCAACATTCTAATTAGATTATTTATTTATAAATTTTTGCAAGCCAATTTCATCAAAATACATACACTCTGAAGTCAAATCAATGAAAATATATGTTACCAAATCAAATTTCGTATTAAATTATACAAGAATATTTCTCATCGATATTTTGGTATTTGTCTTTTGACAGTTTTTTGAGATACAAAACCAGACATGTTTGAAAATTTAAGTTCTTTTACCATTGGTATTTATTTAGACACAGTTAATTCCAATGTAGGCCAAATTTTCTTAAAATTATTGCAACGAAACTGAAATTTTGGAGTTGGAGAATGTTGGGCTGCTGTAAAAAGGTTTTTGCCACTAGATCCCCACAATACAAATTCACCTATAAATCTCAAGGTTTTGAAAATATCAGCTTGGAATTTTAAGTATACTCTTATGAACTTTCTTCAACTACGTTAACCACTTATACTCCCCTAATAAACATTCTATAGAAACCCTTATTTTTAGCGCTAACTTTTGTCATTATTCACATTGATAAGTAAGAAATTCCACTAGAAATTGTGTTAATTTCAATAAATTGTCGTTGTGAGTCCTAAGAAATGTTTTTGTACTAGTATTCTATTGTATTGTATTGTTGTAATACAACAACAAACAATGTGTCGAAGTTGAGCAATTTGTTAATGCCTAAAATGCGTGACTATAACTTGCAAATACTTAAATTATTATCAATAGATTTAAGAGATGGGTAAGCACACAAAACATTTCTATAATTTGAAAAGTGTAATGAGGCAATAATATACGAAATTGGTATAAAACTTTCTGTTGAAGTTTGTTTCGACTCATTTAACACAATTCGCAGTTGAAGTATTTCTTAACAAAATGTTGCATTCCTTTTTGTAGAGCAAACTTAAAACTTTAGGGATTTTCCTGCTGAACAGATTCCATTAATAAGTTTTCCTTAAAAATCCTCAAAATTGATTCTATCAAAATTCTTTCCATACACAATATAAAATATGATAGAATGAGATTTGAATTAAACTTTTATCAAAGATCTTTAATCTTTTTTTTTAATTTTGAAAGAAAAATATCTGTTACAACTATTACCTACTATAATCGAATTTAACAATTGTAATAACCTTAAGTAATATGTAGTATTACTAATCTCAGTACCAGTGGCGGGTTTACACATTTGACGCCAGTAGGCTATTCAAATTCTGGCACCCTTACCGACCCCTACAATTCGATAGCCTGGTTCACAAGCTGTTAATTATGATTGTCAACTAGGGGATCGATGAGTCAGTTCCTAGATTAACTAGAACCCAACGATTTAGTTTAGATTGCAGAAGAAATAGTTTTTGGGTATTTTTCTGAGCTAATAAAAATCAATCAATTAGGCAGGGAAAGGTATGCCTTAATACTAGTTATACGTCGGTTTTCCGCAGGGACGTAGATAGACTTATCAATGATCCAGAATCTTGTTTTACCAAAATTCTTTCAGATGAAATGTGGTATTGAAAATGTATGCATTCTTGAACTAAATCACTCTGTAATTCATTTCTACCAAGAAAAGAACTTTTTCCGAAAGGGTTGATGATGACAATTCACTAATTTTGGTCAGAAATGAAAATTTTACATTGAACCTGCTGTTTTCCTAATTCGGATACGAGTCTACCAATAAGGACTAGAAATGTGTTAATCCTGAAAATGTCTCTCGCAGTCATTCTCATTTCATCATCTTTATATATATACGTGTGTATTCCATCGCTTTTCTTCAAAATAATTAAAATTTTCTCTTTCAGCTTCGAAAAACTAGCAAAGAGATTCGTCCCATAAACATGCCTAAAGAAGTTTTCACTTTCCAAAATTTTAGCCAAAATTTACCGCCCTATGCTCCTAGTAGGCTACTTAGCTTTCTGGTAAATCCACCACTGCTCAGTACCCTGACATAAAGTCATGATTTTTCGCACAAATACCGTTCATTTCCAATTCAAATTAACTTCATTTGATTTAAATGTCTTCTATTGAAATCAGGAAAAATTTCAAGCGATTTTCAGTCAATAATTTTGAATTATTGATTGAGAATTGATACTGACATACAATAAAACTCATGGGATCCTTAAGAGCCACTACTATTGTTTTTTGATTCATTTATGTTTGTTGTAATACTTATCAAGGAACATTAGAAAGCCATCACTCAAATAGTCTTGATAGTCTTAGTATTTTCAGTTAATAAACTTAATTCAAAATAGATTTTGAATTTTGCATCTGCATTATTTTTATTGTATATTTATAATTTTAGTAGTAAAAAATGGATATTGAAATTAATAAAAATATATGTAGATATTAAAGGACTGCGCAAGCACTGTAAAATTATTTTGTAAGCCATTGCTTGTACTATCAAATACTGTCTCTCTGTAGTGTAAAAAGTTTTTGCTGTGCGAACAAATACTGTATAAACAAGCAGAACTTTCATGCATTAGAACTATAGAACAAAACTGAAGTAGAATCAAATTAAGTAGAACAAAACTGAAGTACAACCAAACTAGATATCAAATGATATGCATACTTATTTTAGATTTGAAATCAGACCCATTTTAAAGAAATACTAACACTTAGGATGACGATGATTGATTACTATTAAACATTGATGATATTAAACTTCGTTTCTATCGTAAAATGTGAAGAATATATGCGCATGAATTTGTAAGGCATCCTTTTAAACCGTATAAAAGAACCCAGTGTAAACGTATAGATAGTTTCAAACTTTGTTTAGAATTTTCTGTAAAATTATACCAACCGGAAGTTACATCAATCATCAGTCAGTGAGTTAGCTATTGATTGACGTTGGTTTTGATAACAGGAATCGAAAGTTCATTGCAAAAAGAGTGACACCGAAAGGAAGTATGTGAAAAAAATAGAATAAGAATATACATAGGGAAAAACCTTTTAGAGAACAACTCAACAAAATATAAATTTAAGGTTCAATAATCTTTCATAGGTTTATATGGCAGCTAAGAACAATAGTGTTGAAGAACTTAAACTTGCCAATAAATGAGAATGGAGAAAATTAAACCAAAACTTCCAAAGAATATATAAAATATCCATTTGATTTTACAAGGAATTCGATTCGATTACATTTTTGAAGCATTACCTCAAAGATTTATGTAGTTAGTTATAAGTTGAAAAATTTGATTTCGAATAATTTCGTTGCAATCAAATAATTACTTTGTTTTAAACTTTTAAATAATATTGAAATAAAAAAAACAAAAATGGAAAAAACAAAAAATTTAGTATAGTTTCTCTAAGCACCTTATCTTACTAATATTATAAAGAGATAATGTTTGTTTGGATGTTAGAGGTAATCATCGAAACTATTCATTCGATTTTAGAAATTCACCAGTCACCAGTAGAATGCTACGTTGTCACTGAGTGTCATAGGCTATATCGATATAAATAAAACTAAGTCTGGTTATTTTTAGGATTAACTGAAATATGCGGGCCAAGTTCCCAACAAAAAAAAAATACAAAACTGTATAGTGCCAAACTGTGCTGATACTTAAACTGTGTTCTCTGTTGAAACTAAAAATTTACAGAGAGAATGTAGTTATACTAAGAAAGGAAGCATATCTGATATCTGGCATTTGTCGCCGTTCGGTTGGATGCAAGATTGGAACATTGCTAAAATTTATATATTTATGTATGTACAATGTATTTATATTATACAGGATATATTCTATGATGGGAAGACAATTCGAAACTTTTAAACTTGCCTTTCTTAGCCATCGATGGTTTGGATCAATGATGATGGGAAATAGTTTCACAACAGTCCTAATAACATCCCGAATATTATCTTTCAATTGAGTTAACCTAAATTATATACAGTTACTGCAATATATTGTATAAAGCGGTTACTAAAGTTGTAAATAATTCTTATTTTATGAAAAACTAACTAAAAAACTTTGTTCTATTTAAATTGTTAGAACATAAAATTTTATCTTTCGTAAATAAGTATAAATTCTTGAAAATAAATTAAATATATATGTAGATAATTGCATTTTTGCATGAAGTGAAATATCTAAGACCCATTAATCACATTTGTATACCTTTCAAATTTCTTTCAGTATTTGTCTACCCTAAACGAGTTGCAATAAATATTTTTAATGAGATTCATTGTTGAGATATTGAAAATTCTTGTAATGAAGCCAACTGCCGGTGAAACCCTTAGGGCTTGGCTCTTATCGGCCCTAATGGTTCACGGTGCAGTGGCTGGTAATCCAGATGCTAAACGGCTTTATGATGACCTTCTTAGTAATTACAATAAATTGGTGCGACCAGTTGTAAACACAACGGATGTGCTCAAAGTCTGCATTAAATTAAAATTATCTCAACTCATAGATGTGGTAAGTTATTCCCAAAACAACAATTTAAAGTGATTAATAATTTTAATCTATGTTTATAATTGTGTTTTGTTATTTTTCAGAATTTAAAAAATCAAATAATGACAACGAATCTTTGGGTAGAACAGGTAAAAATAATTTATTGTCTTAAAGATCCTTAAGGATTTTCTATGCTTCAACAAATAATCATTATTATTTAGTCCTGGTATGACTACAAATTGCGATGGGAGCCTAAAGAATATGGTGGAGTTCACATGCTGCATGTGCCATCGGATCATATTTGGAGGCCTGATATTGTACTGTACAATAAGTAAGTAACTAAACCATTGAATATATTCATATCTTTGCTTCTACTACTATATACAAGTTTTGTATATTTTGTAATATTTTTTGTATTTTTTGATCGAAATGGATTTCACTTCCTACATTTTTATGTTTATTTTATGTATGTATATACCATTCATTATACAAAAATCTACAATTCAGAAAATTGTAATGATTTGTTGTACTACTTACTTACATACTTACTTATCTAATGGATTTCATAATTTTTAATTCAAAATACTTACTACCACCTATAAATTAACCTTAAACAAATCTATATGTTGTTAAAACCACAAATCAAACACTAATTAACTCTAAGTGAATGTAAATTTTCTTAGAATGAAACAGGTTGTTAGTCATGCAATTTAGGTATTAACTTCACATTATTCAAGGACTCTTACATATAATAAAGAGATCAGCTCAATGTACAATAGAATGCGATTAAACAAACAACTAAGAAAACAAATCTTCAAACTTGCGAATATCAAAAAGATTTTTTGATTTAATCCTTAAAAAGTTACTCAAAAATTAATATTACAATTACCGGAATACATGCAATAGATGTCTATAGGTTTCTTCTATATACCATTTACATTCACTATACAATACTCTCAACTAAAACCAGTAATACTTATATTTGTTATATGTCTAAAATAAACATTTCAGGAAGTTCAAGTCAAAAAGTCTCATTATAAAAAAAAAAATATAATATTATTACTGTATAATTATACTTATACAATCTTATTTCTCATATACATACACTTGAATGATATTCAGGGTCAGGTTATCCATCCCCTGGGCAGAGGAAAAAAATAAGTTTAGGAGACCAGCTTACTCAAACCATTAAACGTCCTATGTGATGCAAAGTTAATCTTAAAAACATCCTATTTAAGTCAATTATCAAAACTATTTATGATATCGTCTTAAGACTATGCTTAGTTTGACTTTAAAACTCTTCTTAACAATATAAAGTATAAGCTTAAGAGCACTATGTGCCTCGCATTTGAGTCTCAGAAGAGCACTATTTTCTCCTTTACTTAATTTTAACCAAACCTTTAATGGTCAAAGCAAACACCAACTAATCTGCCATCCAGGAATCATCAATCAAACTACTTACAACTAGGTACTACTACTCCGATGCTCCTTCATATATCAGTCAATAGTAAAATTCACTTGTTGAGATGTAATGCCGCTCAAAGAGTGAAATACCAACAACATTGGTGCATTCAGTACTTTATACAAGTGATAATGATAGTCATCAAAAATTCAAATTATAACTAATATTAAGTGAAGATACTGTCTTTACCTACCCACCAATTTACCTGAGGAAAGAGTCACCTTGAAACTTACTTTGCCTAGACGCATTGACATGACTTAATCTGACCCTGATGACATTCAATAACAGACGTTTTAGGTAATGGAATAAGATTCCATCAATCATTGTTTAAATGCATTTAAACTTTAAGTATCCTTACTGAGTTGGTACTCACATATCTGTGGCAATAAGTCAAAACAGCTTAAGTCGAAAATTGAGTTTGAACACTCTCATTATTAACCGCTTCGACTAAAGAATTTTCGAAAAATACGGCTTTCAAACATATCTCAAAACATAGATTTTCGACATAAGCTATTGTACTTGACTTGTTGCCAAAGATATGTTATATGTATTTATCAAAAAAAAAAACCCACATGTGATAATCGCATTTCTTTGACAATACAAAGCTTATACATTAGTTTAAAACATCTATTGGACTGTATGTCTAGTCCATTCGATATAGGTACCTCAATAATAATAATAATAAACTTTTTTTGATAATTTTACATAAGTTTTATAAACTAAACTCAATAATAGTATTCATGTGTATACCATGTGCATAAAAACATCATACCTAGTTTGATATACACAACTTAAGGAAGAAAAGAGAAAACAAAAACATACTGCTTACAAGTAATCCAATGGTCAAATGTATTAGTTTTTAAATCCCCTTGCGATGAGAATTAGTAAATTTATACTCGTACATAAAAAATAAAGAAAAATTTGTTGTAGTATTAAAAATTTCAAAACTCTAAATCTGTGCAAATATAAGAAAATACATATACTATATATGAGAAAATTGTGTACTGAAAACTGATATCGTGTAGTGCTGATGGTAACTTCGAAGTGACGCTTGCAACAAAAGCCACGATATACTCTGAAGGATTAGTTGAATGGAAACCACCGGCGATATACAAGTCATCATGCGAGATAGATGTAGAATATTTTCCATTTGATGAACAGACTTGCGTTCTCAAATTTGGAAGTTGGACATATGACGGGTTCAAGGTATGTTCTGTCACTTGTACACAGTATCTAACTATCTTATAACTTTATATCAATACAATACTACTACTACTACTACTACTACTATCTTCCTGTCTGCCTTTCACTACACAAAACACAAAGTTTTGCAACATTTTAATTTAGTTCATTATTAAGACTTCCATGAATGCCAAAAAAAACAGTACCAAAAATTAGGTTAAATTCGGTATTTGTGGTAAAAAAAAAAATAAAAAACAAAACATATTATTACTATTTACAATAATTATGATTATTATTGATTGATTTGATTTTATGATTTCCAATTTCATTGCATATTCATAAGTTTTTTGCTTTCAATTTTGAAAATTTCATTTGAGTTTAAATTAAAACACGACTGGCAGAGTAAAAATTATAGTACCATAAATAAAAGTGGAACCGATCGATCACATTTTATAAATTTACTTCATAACGTACGGTTCTTTTGATAAAAGATTAATATTATTATAATAATGATGGTGATGATGATGATGATGATGATGATGATGATGATTGTGCTAATGAAACATTGAAGGCAATTTTCATAATTTTATTATTTTATTTTATTTAATTTAATTTAATTTTAATATATATTTTCTTTGATTTTGATTTGATTATTGGTTTGTTTATATTTATTTGTTTTGGTTTTTTTGTTGGCTCTAATTTGCTTTAATAAGACACATAAATATCTTTTGTACATACTTTATACTATATGTTAATCTCTTATTACAAATTAATATCCTTTCAAAATAACGATATTGATTTAATTCGTAGACTTGGATTTCCTTTTAAGTTTTTGAGACTGAATGTGCAGTTATTTTCCACTGGAATTCATTTTTAACTAATGTAAAATTATTTATATCGTATTTCAATACTCAAAATAATCAGCTCCACTTTGTATCTTTTGAATTACAATAAGTACATACATACATATGTTCTCATAACCAACAAACAATTACTAAACCAACTATCATTTTTGACGATATACTACTACTCTAAATACTAAACATAACACTATATAACTACACAGTGGCGGATCCTACTCTACAGAGAGAGAGAGAGAGAGAGATGTGATTTAGGATAGACAATTTGATATTTCGTAGTAAAACTGATCTAATAATATACTTAAAAGTAATAAGACAAATTCTAAGCACACTCAATTATAATAATACTAATAACTAACTAACATCCACACCATATACTATGTACTTACTACTTACTATCATCTCAAAAGGAATCTGTCACTGCCACCACATTCACTGTATTCATCACCAACACCCACTGACAGACATCACACACAGACACAGAGACACAATACAGACACCAAATTATCAGATCATATCTTACTACTTATCATTAAATCAAAACATTCTCATGCGACAACTTCTTCGAATCCATGAATTTCGAACCTAAATGTTATTGTAAATTGTATTTCGATAAAGAGAGTCTTGAATGTGAGTGATAATATAATATACTAAGTACTAATGAGTTATAGAGGTTTCACTATTTGGATTTGTCGGAAACCCAGCAATCAACTACCAACTAATCTGCCAACCAGTAATCATCAATCAGAGTATGTCGACCTTTCCTGATTATCCTTATACATACTACATACTTACAACTAGGTACTACTTACTACTCGAAACTCGTTCGTATATCAGTCAATAGTCAAAAATTCTTTTGTTTAGATTTAAGGCCACTCAGAGAGTGAAATACCATTTTGTGTTCTGTTTTAGCCATACTACTACTACAGCGTACTCGATAATCGACTTAATGGAATCAATCAATCAATTCCCCAACGACCGATTGTATAAGTATATTGTATTTACAACTGCTGCTACAATTCTTTTTACAATATAAGGTTAAGAAATTAACTTAATTAACTAATTAAAAAAATAAATAAATAAAATATAAATAATAATAACAGATAAAATAATTATAAAATAAATAATAACAGATAAAACAGAAATGAAATAAAAATTTAAATAAAACATACACACTACTACTACTACTACTATACGTATACTATGCTATTTTGAAGATTTCGTAACTGAGGAGATTTGTGTTCAAAACATATATTTTTCAGTGCTGATGGTCATTATGAAGTGACACTCATGACAAAAGCAATAGTCTATAGTAATGGACTGGTGATTTGGCAACCTCCTGCCGTCTATAAGTCGTCTTGTTCAATCGATGTTGAGTATTTTCCGTATGACGTTCAAACATGCATCTTAAAATTAGGAAGTTGGACCTATGATGGTTTTAAGGTGCTGATCTATACTTATCTATACTCCTATACCAGTTAACGTTTATTTTGTGATTATATATATCAGTTAAACGTCAATATATACCTCAATTCAAAGTACATAAGCCTTACAATATAAACTTATATATAATATATTTGTTAATCAATTGGAATGATCCATGATTTTGCGTTAGAATTTTCTTTTTTTTAGTTACATAATTACTATTATATATTTATCTAAATATTTATAGTTCAAATTCTATATAACACACCATATACTACATATAAATTTTCTTGGATATTTTACTATTCCTCTATAGTAGTTTATAATAATGGAAAAATTTAAAAATAAATTCAAATAATAAAAATGAAGATTATCGGAATATGAATTTGGAATTGGAATTAACAAAATATCCATAAAATTTATATGTGGGACCACCACCACCACCGACATGTTAATAGTTTCAAATTGAATATTCAATGATGTTTCCAGATTATGATGAATGATGAATGAAAATCAGAACGCATGATACTGAAATTTACTACTTTAAGTTTGCATTTTGTTTTTACCTTATTTATGGTAATATGTTTTAAAGAAAATTCTATTTCTGTTTATGATATGTTTTAATTATTTAATTGAAAAATTGCATTGATTGATTGATGATTGATTTTTGATAGCATAAAAGCCTGTGCATGTTTATTGAGAACACAAATTGCATGAACACTTTTTAAATACTACTACACTGAATGAGTATGAAAAAAGAAACTTTTATTTACTTATCAAATTTGGTCGCTCAAACAAATTCTCTGGGTGAATGAGAATGTGGTCTCCCAAGGGTATTGGCAGCAACACAATTTAAATTATCATAAATACTATTTGGAATGTAAGGCACCCTAATACTTATGGTATTGATTTATTTATTGCATGAAATTAAACACATTCAATTGAATTAAAATGAGATGCTTCAAAATTAGTTTCGAATGTTTTTCGCCATGTTTCTGTTCATAATATTTATTATACGTATTTATAATACTCGTACAATGTTATAGAAAACAATGGATTTGTTTCTGTGTCAATGGCAGCTGTTAATTTAGGTCTTCGAATTAATAGTTTATTTCATGCATTGTTAGACCGAGAGTCAATTTAAATTGCAATTTCATTTACTATTGAACTTATTAAAAGGTAAGTAGACAGACAGACAGATAGACAATTTGTTGGTCAGTTGGTTAGTTTCTATGAAATAGAGAATTATGTTAGTACTACATATTTATAGTACAACAGTTTGCATAATAAGCAAAAATTATAAAATGTATTTACAGTATTTTTTATCAGATGAAATATAATTGACAGATTTAATTAAAATTACAATTGAAATTTATGGGTTTTAATCTCTAATACTACCAACATTTTAGAATATTATGTAATACTTGGTTAGCAAAGCTCAAGTGTTTGCTTTCATTATACTTATACATATATACACACATATGTGTATATTTATTAGGATGAATATTGTAGTTTAATGGGTGATGGCTGGGAAACTTTCTAGTACGTAACCTTAATCCAAAAAAAAATCTTAAGATTTAGGTTTAGTTTATTTAGATTTTATAGATTCAGTTTACTTGATTTCAATTAAATTGCATACAAAAATTTTGCATTAACATTGATCTAAGTGGAATACTGGTAACTGGTAATTGGACTAGTACTGTAATGAAAAATACATAAATTTCTGCCAGCCTCTACTTTAAATTTAGCAAAACTATCACTGCGGTCTAGCAGAATGGCTGTAGCTTGGAATCTAGAAGAGAATTATTACAATTAAATGTAATTAAAAACCAGATAGAAGATTATTGGCCGTGTCAAAGGTATAATACTCTTCACCCTCCTCCGGGTTGTGCAAAATTTCTTTGGCTCAAAAACTAAGGGACTAGTTTACATATATATAGACGGACATGGCTAAATCAAGTCGTCTCATCGTCTCCTTCTGTCTATTACAACTTCATGACAAACTTATAATACTATTCTCTCCAGCGAAGAGAATAATTAACAATGAATTAAGTGGAATACTGGTAATTGGGATGAAAAATACATAAATGAGGGATCGGATAAGTTCTGACAGCCTCTACTTTGAATTTGGCGAAACTACCACTGGGGTCTAGCAGAATGGCTGCAGCTTGGAATCTAGAAGATAACAAAATAGAATTATTACAATTAAATGTCATTAAAAAACAGGCTTTCATATGCTTCGTTGTCCGCATTATTTAATCTTACTTTCCGATTACTTTGGTTTGCAATTTGGCCTGCTGAGCAGATCTCGCTCTTTTCTAATTAGATGACCAAGAAAACTGATAGAATCTCTAAACAAATAGTTTCTTTGCTATATTTTACGAACTAATGGAAAGCATACTATTTGAAATAGAGTTTAGAGACATAAATATATCTGAATATGTAGTTACTATAACGATTGGGATTAATATTTTCAATAAAAGGTAAAGGTAACTCAATTTTAAATACTTGCATGAGAATACTTTTAGATATAGTATTTTAAAATCTTTGGCATCAATATTAATTTATTTTTTCAGTTTAAATTATGGTACATGAATTGCATGAATACAAAAAATATACAATAATATAATCTGCATGTCACATGTTTATTGCAAGTTTCTTGTGAAAAGTTCATTGAATATTCAAAGGAATTTAATGTGTTGACTTTGTTACATTTTATGTGTATGATTTTTGTTTTAAATTTCACTGTTCACCGATTTACAGGATATACTTACTACCTATACTATTATTATTATTATTATTATTTTGTTAAGTATGACTAAATAAATAATGTTTATTAAAATTGCATCTAAATATGTAACAAAAAAAAAAAGAAACATTTAAATACAACCCATAATTAACCCCTAAATCACAAAAACAAAAACTAATGCTAAATTAAATTAAATAGTTGACGACTAAGGGAAAGATGAGTAGGCTTTTTACTTTTTGTCTACGTTTCATATACTATAATACTACTTACTATAGGAAGGTGTTACGGTGTTACGACGTTTTTACTAAGTATGGTTAACATGGTTTGTTACATTGATTTTGATTCAATAAATTGTTCTCTGTTTTCTCTACAATTACTACTACATTTCTAATGGTGTTTTAAATTAATTTTACTATTATTTTGTTTTATTTTTCTAGACTACTGAATTTGTTCTACGAGTATAATGTGTATTATAATAATGAACAGCAAGCATATTGTATTCTACATAGATAAAATAAAAGATTTAGTCTTCAATCAAATATTTACAATAAAAGTAATAAAATAAAAACTTAACCAAACAAGACTTTGTTATATTCAATAATACTAGGATAACAAATAGACATTTCATTCTTCACATATTAAGTGTCCGATATGTCCATATTGGTTATTAAACTCATTCGTCAAACAGAAATCTTATGTGGACACGACAATTTTAAAGCGTACGAAATAGATACATTATTTTAAATGGCAAAATGAGTTATACTAAATCGGGAGAAGGAAATGTTAAACACAAACACTTCGTATACTCCACGTAATCGTTTTTCGTTCACAAGGCCACACCTGGTCTGTATGATGACGGATGACTTACCTGTTCCACATTTCAGTATCAACGATTGAATATACTCTAGTCCTTGATTTTCATAAGAGACAATCTAAGATAGCAAATAATATTGTATACTTTTTTGCCTTTGATATACTGGTCACCCCATCAAACATACTAGACTGAAATAAACTTTTGTAATAAAACATTTTTTTTTTTATCCACTTGTCACTACTCGCTTAGCCTTGTGCCATAGGCTACTACTGCACTCATGCAGACCTCTTGTACTTACTTGCATAAGTTGGTATGTATAGTGTTTTTTTTAATAAACAATAACATTTTCCTTATTTTTGTCATAAGAACTTTTCTATATTCTGTTTTAATCTCAATGTGTGCATTTTTTAACCCTTTACAACAAATGTCCTATATATTCTTTGTTTCTTTCCATAACCTAAGAACCCTCTATAAAAAACTCTTTCATAATCTTTGTTTCTGTTCATAACTTAGCCTATCGTGAAAGGTATAAAGTGTTCGGTGGTATCGAATTTAACACCCCCATTTTCAGACAATTCTTCTATTCAATTCTATTGTGTCATACCAAAGGGTGTCCCAAAAAGTATATGCACTATTAATTAAATACAGTCGGACACCTCTATAGATGAATTCGACTGTATATTGTATATACTTTAATCGGGATACTTTTTGTATTTTCACATACATAACATAGAATCTGATAAATCTTTATGAGACTCCTCCACTACATTATTGTTCAATTTTTTCACATAAAACCCACAGAATTATGGTGTAATACATATTTATTGCATACATATGTTGGATTTATGCTGTAAATGGATGCAATTGTTTTTACGATTCACGTACACTTAATAATGGTCGCAATTTACTCGTAAATCGATTCAAAGCTAAGAAGATTTCTACTAGTGACAGCGTTGAAGGCCACCTTTAGTAGCTCTCACAATCTTCAATTCCTTCGCCGTTCGTAAGTTGATTTTCATGGCCACTAACTAAAAGGACCACTTATCTATTCTCAACAAAGAAAAAAATAATAATAAAAAAAATATATACATATATCGTATATCTATATGGTATACTCGTATATTTTGTTTTCTACTTGTACAATAATAAAAGTCGCATAGTAGTATAAGAAAAATGGTTTTCATCAAACAGGAAATCCGGATTTCTAGTTAAAAGCCATTTCGACAGCTTTTACAGATAAAGCAGATAAACCTTGGAACACACACTCACACACATCTAAAAACACACTAAATTAAACAATACTTGACTAAAACTTTCTTAAATAAAGTATTTTATATATATATATAGATAAATGGTCATACAATGACAATGCCTTAATTTAATATCTTTCTATTGTATTGTACTAGTACTTACATAAATAAATCTGCATGTTTACTTAACTTAGTATTGTATTGTTTATGGTAGCATGCCTCTATTTTATTGTATTTCACATCGATGACGCATGCATTGGCAACTAATATGAGTGTCTACTTACTACTACTACAACTACATACTAAACATACATAATAACATAATATCCATATATGGGGATGGGTCATTCCACAAATTTGTAGTATTTAGTAACTAAGTACCTACAACATTTTCATTTATATTGTATTTAACATTTTATTGTTTATTTACCTTCAATTTAAAATTACATATACGAAATTTTGTATTTGATGTCAGTCAGTAAATAAATGAATGGATTACAATAATAAATACTACAATGAATATTCATTCATAGTTTTAGTAGGGTTTGGGTAAGTGAAAAATTAAATATCTGATCCCATTAAACAAAATACAAATGATAAATTATGAATGAAAATGTGGAAAATTACAATATTTATTTAATTTCAGCTAAAACTAATGTACTTTTGTAAACAAACCTCTGTACTACAATACTTAATTTACTCACAAAATATTGATACTACCTACTACTTACTTACTATACATGCGAGTATATTGCATACTCGTACAAACTTATGGTCATGTACCTACAACTATGTTATACCATAAACAACAATTAGAAGTATTGAAATTAATGAATCTTGGGGCAATAAACTTTTACTCTATTTTCCAAAAGTAATTAAAATTTCATTAAATTGGACTATTAAATAGTATCTACGTATGTTCGCTATACCTGCGTGATAGTAAAAATACAGTAATCAGTAACGCAGTAGTTCTTTCAAAATTATTCACATAATTTTACTACTTATTATACAGACATTTAATTGTAGTTGAAAAGAAAGAACCCATCAATTACTGCCATATGGAGTGATTTACTGTTGTGGATGAATACTTTTAATCCACGGTTCAATCCAAATTTTACAGTAATTTCATCATCAAATCAAATTTACTCTAAGAACTTGATTAAACTAATAACAATAATAAACGTATGTTACTGATACCTGTTAATAAAGTGAAAGGGATGATGAGGGTGCACTTATTCGACTGTCTATATAGTTCCCCTATTCTTGATATATCGCTGAAACGTGTTATTATCACCGTTTTGAAATTTTTTGGTGAATTACACACCAAAAGGGATAACTTGAGGGTCAGGAATTGATAGTAAATTACATATTTTTATGTATTTATTTTTTATTTAAATTGTGTTATTGGTTTAAAGGCATAAGAGAAGAAACAAATCTATTCTCGAATCCTATTTACGACGATTTTGAGGATCACAATCAAAAACAAAAACATATTGAGGGCATTCATGCATAGTGGCAAGTCGGTTAACATGGCAAATTGCAAATTTACCGAGGTGAATTGCGTGAAAGACCAATTGTGTTTGTACTTGGCAAATCCGAAAAAAGTGGAAAAAATAAATTTATTGAAATAAGTACAAAAATTAAAATAAAAGATGTATTATACGTGCTCCAATTTGTTGTAAAACAATTGTTATTTAAATTAAATTGGTAAAATATGTCAATTTACCAAGTTTGCCACGTTGTGTGAATGACCCTATTATTCATAAAGTACGAAATTAGGACTTTTTTTATGTTGGCTTGGGAAAATAAATTTCCATTAGTTCTAGAATATAAAATATCAATAAGATTTTTGTATGTGCAACCCCCAAACTCATCTATATAAATATATATAAAATCATAAAAGTCATTCTGTCTGTACAGGCTAATCTCAGAAACGGCTTAACCAATTTGAATACGGTTTTCACTGGTGTATTGTAGTAAGCTTTCTGTGACATATAGCGTGAAATCGACCCACAAAATGAAAACACAATTATTTTTCATTACCGTCGCCAACTTTTTGCGCATTGTTACTAACTTTTTGGTCAATTTCGACTGTCTTCCTCTTATTTTGTTGCACGACAACATTATACAGCTGATAATGGAGGAAACTAACTTCCTAACTTTTACCCTAACAAAATACCATGCGCACGAAGTTGCAGGCACAGCTAGTTATTATCTAAGCTGAACATGTGTGAACGGAATATCATATTTATTGAATGAACTTGTTTATGGTGATTGGTGGCATTGTCAATGTGAACTATGGAACTATATGCTCATATAAACAAAAGTATGAAACATTTTCCAACATGAACACCCAACCGTGAACTACTTGTTTTGCTCGAAGAGATTTTATAGAACTATCGCCTCAGAAGTTAACAATTGCATCCTCAGTTTTAATATGTAATCAATATTCATGGCGTTAATTAATATTCACTAATTCTACTCTAAGGACAATTTTAATTAACGCTTAACAACTTCGTCTTCAAGTATTGATGCCAATGTTGATGATACATCTTAAAAAACAATAATATGTCAGAAATCTTAATACCACAATCAATCATTTGTTCATTAACGATTATAAGAATGGAACAAATAAAATCAAATCAATTAACCCAATGATAATGAAATTTTTAAAGGAACATTTAACATTCAACACTTGATAACTTAGTTGCATATTTGTAATTAAGTACTTAGTAAATACACATTTCTTCTTCTATAAAAAATTATTATTTACTCAATTAATAAAACTTACAAAAAAAAAAAACAACTTTAATCTGATTGTCAATTAATTATACGAAGGTCACTGAAGTCGACCGCAAAACTTTGCGGCATTTTGAAAACTTTTCATATCGAAACGAAAAAATGACACGGACTTATTTTTGATTCTTTTAAATATTTAAACTGTGTGTTGATCAATCAGTTGGAAGTTGTCCTATCTCTTTATTTTATTTATACATTCAATGTTTTTCCCTTTAAGATTGAATATAATTTCTTGTCGGCATACATGGACGATCCCAGCTTTTCGCCTAAGGGTACAAAATAGTGTTGGGTAAGTACTGCTCACTTTGGTGAACATGTTCACTTGTTCTTTTTTTTAAAGTGAGTCAACTCGCTCACATTGCTCAGTTGGACACTTGCTCACTTATGAATACTTTTCACATGTTCATGAACAAAGTAGCTACTCACGAAATTAATATGGCAATTATATTTTAATTCAAATAAAGTTACATTAAAAAACAAAATGAAACATAAAATAAATTTTGTTTCCCTACTTCATTGGGAATTCTTTGGTAAAAAACTTATCAACGACATTTTACTATTTATTTTCTAAAAAAGAACTTGGCGCTAAAATACATGTGCTTAGATTAGAAAGGAACTAAAGCACAAAAAAAGAAAACAACTAATCGACATGAACAACTGACAAAAAGAGAACAAGTTTAGTCAAATTAAACAACTGAGTAAATGATAACAAGTGAGTTAAAAAGAACAACTGAACAGAAAAGAACAACTGAGTTAACAGTGAACAAGTTCACTTGCTCAGTTTAATGAGTAACTCTTTTTTGTTCACTCACTCATGAGCAACCTAGCACTAGTACAAAATAAAAATTTTCTGTACAAATCGGAAAAACATGAATTAAGCATATAAATAGTTCGTGGGCTCAGAGGAGCTGCTGACTAGGTGCAGGGGACAGCGGTCTAGAAAATCCTCCCTTGGCATGCCCATGTCAGCATAGTCGGACATGAATTTGCCTTCTAATACTGGTCATAATTCATCCTGTGAAATGTATACAAGTCTTATGAACCAATTGGCAAAATACATACATATACGTGATTGGGCAAAATTTTCTGATGTACCCTTTTCCTAGGCCAAAAGCTGGGAACGTCGGAATTAGTAAGTGTAAGTCAAGCATCAAAATTAAACATTTCATTGATCTATGCAGTTTACATAATCGATCAAGTATGACTAAATAAAATGACCAGACCAATGACAAATGATCTATGCATTACATTGCCAAGTGAACAAATTCTTTAAAACGCATCACTGGTTTATTGTAATACTTATGTTATTTTGTTTAAACTTTTCTCAGTGCATGTCTTACTTACCATAAGAATGTTATTTACCTTTTATTAATTAAGATTCGTATATCCCAATTCAATTGCTGTATTCTTTTATTACAAAACAATTGAACTGATATTTTATTAAAGTAAAATATCTGCATACTATTAAATTGGTTAATTAAAATCTACCAAATCCGATCTTCTTGATATTGTAATAATAAAAATGATCTATCAAAATCTGATTTTAAAAATGATTATTTAAAATTAAAAAGAAAATTTAAAAACAACTACTATTACACTACAATTGTCCTTAATGTCTTATCATTCAATTAAATATTCATATATATCAGTAATTCATGAATAAGAAATTTTTTGTAAATTAAAATAAAAAGCAACAATATACTTAGACAGAAGAGTAATCCGATTTTATTAATAATAATAATAAAGATCAAAAAGTGAATTACTGAATAATGCTTAAAATAAAATTTTGGAATGATTAGAAGAACCATGCCTGCATATTTATAGTATAGATCTTATGTTGTGAATGGCTCGAATTTATTTAGATTACAAAACCCCATGCAGATTTAGTATCGTAGCATGAGATACTAAGTACTACAAATTTTTAGCATGAATTATTCTTCTTTAGTTAGCCGCATTGCATGTAATAAAACCTTATTTTTCTTTTTCAAGTTAATAAAACAAAAAAAAAAATCAAGATTATTTGCATGAATTTGGAAAAAAAAAATTGCATGTAAATTTTTACAAAATCCTGTAAATTGAGGTTTGTTTAGTTTAGAAAACTTTTACGTTGGAATGAATTTATTATAAAAGCAAAAAATTAACAAAGAATAAAACTTTAAGAATATGAATGAATTTTTTGTTTAATCAAATAAACTAAGGCTGAATCGAAGAAAGAGCGAGGTTTCAGATCCATATAACATTCGAAAGTGGTGCAATAAAATTAAAAATTGAACATTTTTTAAAAAACTTTAAATAATCCAGCAGTCGATTTGCATCTCATCTTTAATTATCTTACAATATTGCCTACAATTTCAATAGACATTTTTCAAAAAAGAAAATTCAAATTATCAGACCAGAAGTATTGAGTAATACGTATATGCACATATATAACTAAAAACATTCACATTGAAACACTTATATGGCATATTATGGTCTTCCTAGATGAAAACAAAAAATGTAAAAGTGGCGAAAACTCTCACGCATCATAGCTCTCAAAAAAGAAATCAATAGTTACTGAGGCTACTCGGAAAGATCTCCGATGCATCTTAACAGGACAGAGTTATAAAGTTATTTTCATAATATGCAAAGAAGTCTGAACGACCTATATACTTGTGCTCCGATAATAAAGAAAAGGAAACTACAGTGCACTTACTATGACAATGTGATGAATTAATTCAGACCAGACTCCAATTTCTAGGTAACAATAAACATAAATTTAAAACTTATCTACGAAGTAAATGAATACTACTAGACCGAAATACTCACTGGCGCTCGCTCTACGAAGTGTATCTTGGAATTCTTAATGAATACTACTCGACTCTCTGAGAAACTGTAACTATGGAGTGTTGTTACAATAAGCCCGCACTTTATTAATCTTATTTTTGTGCTTCCTTAACTCGCTTAGATCAGCCTTAGACTATAATAACTTTTTTTTAATTTTACAATAAATTATGCTTTTTTCTTAATTTACATTTTTTATTATTTTTTTTTTTTTTTGTTAAGGATATTTGTTGTTGTTTTCGTTTGTTAATTTCAACAACAAGTGAATAATTTATTTATCACACAACATTATTTTTTAACTTCAACACAAATTATATTGTACACATTTATAAATATCAACTACTTTTACTTATTATATAATTTATTTACAATGAAATGAATTGAATTTGTTTGCCTTTATAACAAAAATAAAATTGGCAATGTGAGCAATTTATTTATTTAAAAAAATTCAGTTAAATTCCTTATTTTGCAAACATAATTAATTTATTTAATTTTAATAACAATAATTTCTCTATTTATGTTTGAACTTATTTTCAACTGAACAAAGTAAAAAGGGAAAATACATAATTTATTTTATTTATTTCCAATTTTTTAAATAATTTTTTATATTTGGATACCATACAATATTTTGATCTAAAAATGATTGAAGGATTTTAAATGAAATAATTAATTAATACACTCAATTAGATTCGCATTTTATTTACCATTTAATTGTTTATGGATGTTCTTCAAAAAGTCATTTCCTTTCTTACTTTGTCCAGACACTTCAAATTTTTATTTTATTTTCAACAGATTTATTAATTTTTTTTTTTTAAGGAAGAAAATTAGGAAAAGGTCATTTTATTGTTTTATTACTGTTAGTTACTTGCATTAATAGAGTTAGGTTAATGATTTAAATAGAATACCAGATCAGTCCGATTATAAATAACCATATCTTTCCGTGATAGAATTGTGAACTCTACTAAAAATATTTCGGCAGTAAAGTGGGGTATGATAAACATTATTCTATCTATCAATTAATGCTCTTCATAAGAACTATTTTATTATATAAGTATGTACTTAATTAAAAGAGTAGTATTTTCAAATTCAATATGCTCATGAAAGTATTTTCTAGGCTATAAGGGAACAATTCTTGGTGCTTATACACTTCAAAAAGAAATTGGGCATTTTTAAACTATGCAAAATTAAGAAAGAATTGAATATTAGTTTTTACCATATAATCCAAAGTTTAAAGAACTAATACATCTATTTTTTATTTTAATATGTTTAAAAGAATCTACATAGTTATGAGGCAAATTTGTAATTCATATTATTACAAAAAAAGAAACAATTCTTCAACTTAATTACAATACTTTCTTTTTTTGTTTTTATTTATCCTTGTTATTTAACACAATTTCTATTATTCAATTTTATTTTTTATTTTCTTAAAATAAACCAAAACCCAAATTAAAAATTTACCAATACGAAAAAAAACCAAAAATAGTTTGAAAATATTGCATGAAAGATCGCTTTAGTTTCAATTGTCATTTGCTGTCCATATTTATTATAAGTGTATATTTTTTGATAAATTCGATTATATTCAATAATTCCAATTTGTAATTTTTCAAAAGTGTCAAACATTCCTCTTGCCTCTTTTACATACTAACTATGTATATATATATACAATCAATGTTAATGTATATTGGGGATTCCATTTTTTATTGTTTTAACGTGTCAAATTTGTTTCACAAAAAACCCCATAAAAGGTGGATCTGAGACACATGGACGAGCAACAAGGCAGTAACGTGGTTGACGTTGGTGTTGATTTATCTGAATTTTACATGTCAGTGGAATGGGATATTCTTGAAGTACCAGCTGTCAGGTAAGTAATACCAATTTCTTGTGATTAAAGAGTCTTTCTTTATTTTATTCTTCATTCTGATACCACACAAACTTTAGTATAAATATATTACGTATACATATTGTATGTTTTTTTAAAAGTAACCTTGTTCCTAAGATAAAACAAACTTGTTATCAAAGGCATCTTCCAATAATCTGCTAATAAATACTATACTATAATTACTATATTATAATAAAATACCGAATTTATCATTGTTTTTTTCTTTTCTTTCCATATTATAGAAATGAAAAATTCTACACTTGTTGTGATGAACCCTATTTGGATATAACTTTTAATATTACAATGCGCAGAAAGACATTATTCTATACAGTGAATATTATAATTCCCTGCATGGGCATTTCATTTTTGACAGTACTCACATTTTATCTACCATCGGATAGTGGTGAAAAGGTAAAAT
Source organism: Amiota communis (assembly GCA_037043315.1). NCBI lineage: Eukaryota > Metazoa > Arthropoda > Insecta > Diptera > Drosophilidae > Amiota > Amiota communis. Next base: position 224,408 of record JBAMAV010000994.1, read on the forward strand.
ATTATTATAAAATTTAAATAAACATACAATTGAACAAGTTTTTAATACGAGTATCTATTCTTCTACACAGGTGACACTATCAATTTCGATTCTTATCAGTCTCCATGTGTTCTTTCTGCTAGTTGTTGAGATTATCCCACCAACGTCACTAGTTGTACCCCTCTTGGGGAAATATTTAATATTTGCTATGATTCTAGTGTCGATAAGGTAAGTATTTATTATAGTAGATAACATTCACATCTTTAATATCTCTGTTTTAGTATTTGCGTCACTGTTGTGGTATTGAATGTACATTTTCGGTCTCCTCAAACTCACCGAATGGCACCTTGGGTCAAACGAGTCTTTATAGATTTGCTGCCAAAATTCCTATTTATTAAGAGACCAAAATATAATTTTGAAACCAGGTAAGCATACAGTATATTTACATGGGTAGAAGTACAAAGGTATATTATATTTTTAAAGCTTTTGATTATATAACTATAGTATAATAGTATAATAAATGAATATGTAAAGTATTTAGTTAGACTTAAATGCTTCCCTTTGTATAGTACATATGTATATAGTTTTCTTGGAATCTGTACTGTACAAGATATAACACAAATTCTTGAGGGAATATTCATCTAATATTAGGACAAAATATAATATTCAGTAGACCAAATAATAAAAAATTTAAGGTGGCGAATTCGGGACTGCTTTTTCAATGGATGATAAGCTGGGCGATATGAGGCATTGAGCATTATGTTGTACAATTACACATTTTTTAATATTCTCATCATTCAGCTGATGTATCCAAATCTCTTTTCAGTGTTGCCAACCTAACTGAATTACCCTTATTTTGTTAATTAAAGAATTTTTAAACTGTTCAATCCTACTCCCCTCAAATGACTGTAAAAATGAAAAGAAGTTTGTTTTAAAGTTTGCACATTTCCAGCAGAATTAAATAAAATGAATGTAAGGTATCTTTGGAAATTTCTGTATGTTGGATACACTGTGTCTTTGGCATCACAGCGGGACTTCAATCGGCTAACTAAGCTGGTTCCAGCACTGGCTATCATCTTTGCCTAATCTTCTACTCTAACATCATTATCTTGAGATATAGAAAGGTGCAAATATAATAGACGGCATTTGACTAAATCCATTTTATTTCCTTCTTACTAATACTTCTCTTCTGCTTGTATATAAAAATAGTCACATAATTTTATATAATAAATCACTTGGGAAAATATAATACTTATTTGTTTATATCATTCATTATCTACCTATTTACCTATCTATTTATTAATATTAAAATTATTGAATTGCACTAAATTCATAACATTAAATATGTACATTTTTTAATATCGTTTTCATGTGTAAATTACTCTTTATATTCATTGCATCCTCACCTCAAATTATTTTCAGTAAACTCCTCTTAAAAGATACCCACGCTTGTTTCTATCCATACTATTCAACATCAAATATCGATCACGCTACTACTGGATACTGCAGAACGCCATCAAAGGAAGATTTGTCCCCACCGAGGTAAATTTTTAATTAAAACAATAAATAAAAAAACCACCCAATATACATAAGTACTCATACTTAATTAAACAACAATACAAATTATTGTTATATAAAAAAAAATAAGTAAATATTCTTCGCAATATAATGAACTTTGAGGGGCATAGAATCAAGTCAATAAAAGGTATTATTGGATGACACTAACATAAATATGATCAATTTTACCATTGACATTTTTGAAAGATTGTAAGGATAGGATAGATATTATAGGTCCCTTAGTTGGTTTGGAAAGTATTCTTTAAGCCTTTCGAAACTGTGCTCAAAATCGACAACAAAAAAAAGCCAAGTCATTTATTTAAAGAAAGGCCCAAAATCACAAGTCGTTTTTCCATGAGTTGCAAGTCTCATAGCAGATCTTGTGTGTTTTCTGTATTTGCTTCAGGGAACATACATTCTATGAACCATTAGCCCAATGGAGCAGTGCTCTGTTTCATCCAAAACCTATTCTTGTTAAAGTGTACAATTCCGGCCAGTAGCAAATTCAGAGTGCCTGAGCAACATAACAGCCTGGCTTAATTGCCTTCCTTATAACAGCTGGGACACTGGTTTTCGCTTCCAGAAATGAGAAAAGACACGACTTTTAAAAGTATGAAATTTCACATTTTGAAATCTTGGAGGCTTTCTAAATGGCTTTGATGATTAAAATAAATAATTTTGAATGCGTTGCATTTGTTAATACCTTCTAATACAATATGTCTAAAACAACACAATAGGAGCATATCATTGAAGTAAAGTACATATGTTCTCGAGCTGAAGTACAACTTTTTTAAAAACTTAGCATTAGAGAATGTGAATAACTTTTCCAGACTAATCATTAACCTATTTTAATTTACATACACATCTTAATTTTTCTTTACAAATAACATCCTCCTACTCATACATACTTACATAAAAATGTACATATACAAATAAATAAATTAAACTTTCAAAATATTTAAATTTATTCCAATTTAAATTACAAAATATTTACTCTAAGTACATTTTACACACATCTTTTCTTAAAAAGCATGTTGAATACACAAATTTTATATAAAATTACTCGTATATGCAACACAAACTACTTTTATTCTATAGATCTTTATAATACATAATTTATTTAATTGGCACCAGTTTAAAGGGAAAAAAACCGAGAGTTTTTGAGGACATGGTGATTTACTATCAGAAAACATACATATCCCAATACATATTAATTAAACTTACCAAAATGAATGATTTTCTAGTCATTTAGATGAAAGATAATGATATTTATAAGAATTTTTGATGATATCCCATCTATGGTATTTATAAGCTGATTTGGGGTACAGGGCACATCGTAGTTATTCAACCAAAAGGTCATTTCTTTAAATTTATGGTATAATTTACCAAGTGAAGCAGAACTTTACGTTCATTCTCTTAGAATTTCAGTGTTCCAATGTTTGACTCAAACTATTGTATAATCAAATAATTTAAGTATAATAAATATCCATTACGTAACTGCATATTTTTTCTCTAAATTGAATAATTTTTGGTATCAGCAACAGGGTATTTGATAGAGGAATGCAAACTGAGAAAACTAGTCTAGAACTTCTTTACTTAAGCGGTTTAAATAATAATATAAATAAATATTTTATACTAAATAGCGTTATAAGTTTGGCTTTAGCGGACTCGTTTCATAGTTCAATGGTGGTTGGGTGGTAGAGTGAGTGGCGGTCTCGCGGCTCGCACAATGCATATTCGAACCCCGAGTCAAATGCAATTTCTTTTTTTACAATTGTAGAATTTATCGTTTCTTCGCTTTTAAATAGTTCAAGAAAAAGCTCTTGGACTCAACATTTGGTGACCTCAACATGATGTGATCTGTGATCGAACGATTTCGCTAAAACTGTCTCCTGCGGGTGCATTCGGCAACGTATCAAGGACATTTGGTTCTTTAACCTGTTGGAAGATCAACGGGGGGAGTATGTTTAGTTTTAGCGGACTCGTTTCATAGTTTAATGGTGGTTGGATGGTACAGTGCCGGACTCGCGACCCGCACTACGCAGGTTCGAACACCCAGTTAAATGCATTTTTTCGAAATTATAGAATTTATCGATTCTACGCTTTTAAATAGTTCAAGAAAAAGCACTTGAACTTAATTATACACATTACATTGCATAATACAAGTATATTAACTCTTTTTCCTTTTTTGTTTTGGTTTTTTTCAAGTCTAAGTGGAACAGGACCTTTTGGAGGAAGTTGTCAAATTCACGGTCCATTACCACCACTTACAAATTCTGGCTCAGAGGATTTAACGGCCGTACCCGATTTAGACATGGGTCATCCTGGCCTAAAAAGCCCAATATTAAACAATCCAGCATTTTCTCATTCAAAATGTCCGCCACGAGTTCATCGCAGCTGTTTCTGTGTTCGATTTATAGCTGAACACACAAAAATGCAAGAGGACTCAACTAAGGTAAGGATACATCTCTATAAAAATGCATATACTCGTATAGTAGTAGTTTCATTGGTTTCATTTATGCATTTCAGGTGAAAGAAGATTGGAAATATGTGGCCATGGTACTAGACAGACTGTTTCTATGGATATTCACTCTAGCTGTATTGGCTGGCACAGCTGGTATCATACTGCAAGCGCCCACTTTATATGACGACAGAATTCCCATAATTGAACAAAAGGACATTAATTTCTCTGGCACAACTGCGGGTCGTTGTAGACCACCACAATAGCAGCATGTTAATCCCAGGTTATTGAATCCTGTTCAGAACTAACAACTCTTTGGTTTAAATAAGACCAATTGTTGTATAATTATAACATAACATAACAACTTCATTAGCATGTTGAACCATCTTAAAAAAGAAGAAAAGCATACATATGTATTTTGTTTAAAGGTACTTATCAATGCAAAAAAAAAATAATTTGTGTGATTCAACATTTTGATTACACGTTTCAATGAAAATTTTATATGATTTGCTAATTTTTATTAACCAAATTAAGTTTTTCTTTATAAAACTAGGCAATGTTATTGAGCTGATTATCTCAATATCCATATTTTACCAACAGATCATTCATCATCGATGAAGGGTAACGTTCTTAACGAAACTGGGATCAGTCCTTGAAGAAATTTTGATTCATAGTGGATCAAGAGCAACGCTTGAACTTGTTTGTGATCCTGCTCATTTAGCTTTTTGTCTAGATATTTTTGATAAATTTATTGATGCTCATTATTGACTTCATCTTTTGATATTGTAATTTGTCTTATCATACGACAATTATCAGAGATCGTGTAACAAAAAGGGTTGAATCACATCACAGTTAACATGTTTACAAATTACAAATACAAATTTGTATGTGCACTAAAAAGACATTGTAATTGTAATTGTAGACAATTGCACAATTACCAACATGTATTCAATACAGTTAAGTTTAAACTCAGTTAAAAGCAAAAGCAAACAAAAAAAAACCGAAATTGTCAATTAACGATTTTATTGAGCATGTATTTTTATATACACTGCCAATACACCGAGATCTACGCACAAATCAGCGTAACAATGGGGCAGACATCGGCAAAAAAAAGTAAAAACATAAAAACAAAAATTGACTCCGTTCATTTACTTTAAGAAAGCAGAATTTTTTACATTTTTACAGGCAATATTAAAAATAAAATTATGTATTCATATATTTAACTTAAATGCCTTATGAACCACACACGGCTTTAAAACCAAGTCAGACAGACAAACAGAAAGGATGAATGAAAGACAGACAGACAGACAAACAGACAGCTAAATGACAGAAAGATATACCAAAGTAAAGAAAGAGATTTATGTATTGTAAGGACTGTAGTACGTAATATCGTATAGTACTCGTACTACTTACTTACGAAGAGTCCATGAGTCAGTCCATGGGTATTGAAGTATATTATTGTAATACACACTCACACACATATATTTTATGATTTTTATTATATTTTTTAATATTTAAAATGTATCTGAAAACTAGAAAGTAAGCTTCATCCATTGTTCTCGATATTACTACAAGTAGTAAATATCTATATTGATACTATAACATATAGTAGATGAGAGATCTATTTAAAAACAAAAACAAAAAGAGATCCAAATTGATTGAATTGCAAACAAACAAAGTATTAAGAAAATAAACTCAGTTTTCAACACACCCATAACTGCCAAAATAACTAACAATAATACATAAGTGGTATGTGGTAATACATATGAAATATGTTCGTGAAGTTAATTAAAACCTAAAACTATTACCTAACTTTAAATCATAGTAACATAACACACACGAGTAAAGAACAAGTATGTTGTGTGATGTATCATCTTAAGTACTATAATGGTAAATATAAAAATCTTTAATATTGTATTTCAAAGGTTCAGTGAGATAGGGATTCAGGAGTCAGGCACTTCATGATGTAGAGTGTCGGACAAAAGTCTACTTACGGCGCCCATTTGTGCTTACAGATGAGTTCAAGAAGTTTTCTCAAATCTAAGTTTATTTATAAAAAAAAACCCGACTTTTCCAGTGAATTTTCTAATAAAAAAATTATTGCATATTGTATTGTCATCAGAATTAGAGGTGTGTGCCAAATTTCAGATCAATCGGTCAACAGGAAGGGGGTGAAATTTCAATTACTAGAATTGGGCACAAGATCTTGACCTAAATAAAACCTATTAAAAACACTTTCTTTAAAATAAACTTAGATTATTTAATAGGGCGCTTAAAGTTTATAAGCAGTAAAAGTCTATGACTGCCTACAAGCCACTCTTGCAGCATTGAAGCATTAATAATATCATATTGCCTAAATTTACGGTTCAGAATCTTCCAAACTTGTTAATCCAAACAGCAGAAATGGAAGCCTTATGTAGATTTATGTCTGGCACTGTGCATTATCACCTTGGAATATGAATCAATTTTAACAGATTAATTTCTTTCTTTATAATTTTGGTATTCTCTAGTACTATATATTCTTTGTTAATATTAAATGTTACCTATTTCAGTTATATACTCGTATGTATATATGTATGACTTCATGGTTTCAAGGAACTTTATTAATTTTATTTAAATTGTAATTCCTAATTAATTGATTAGATTAAGATTAAATAAAGAATCTAGTAGATCTGATTTTCAACTTAACAAGATATCATCAAACTTTCTTCTCAACAGTTAACTATACAACACCAACATATATGTATAATTTTTTTCTTTTAATGATAATATTTAAAACTCCTTATCAAGGATTTATGCAGAACAAGACAACGAGTAGAATAAAACATATATGTACATACATATGTATTCTGAAAGTAATGGAACTTTCAGATTGTTACTATTGTATTTTATTGTTTGAAGTTCTGTCCTTACTAAATACTGTAGTACAACTCACCTTTGTATGTACTTAGTAGTATAAGACATAATCCACTATGAACTTAAGGCCATTTTGAAGTTGTGATTTTCATTTCATTGCTTGTTTAGTCATACATATAATTAATGAATACATTTTTTTTAAATTTACATACTTTAATGACATCCTTTCTATCTTCCATCCTTTCTTTTTGACATAACGTTAAATCTCTTAAAAACAAATACTCGTAACTTCCTTAGGAAGCTAAACAACTTAAATACTTGTACAAGTACATAAACTTAATGTAATTTTAAGGATTACTAAGACATTGGGGACATAGCAAACATTTAAGCATTTAAATGCAATTTTCTGAAAAGCATTTTTTTTTCTATTGTATTATTATTATTATTATTTAAACAAATAAGTATATACATAAGTATAAATTGTATAAACGAACGAGTTTAGGTAAAACATCAGTTTAACTTAGTAGTCTGACTAGGCTTTTACACATATGTATTGTATGATGTATATGGATGGTATGATGACGTGTTGATATTGCCAAAAATTTATATTGGATATTGGATAGTTAAAAAAGCAAAGTGAATGTAAGAAACATCGATTTCAGAAAAGGTAAAACAAAAACAAAAAAAATATATATGTTTGTTAAAAGTTTCTAAAATCAAGAAATCCTTACAAAATAGCATTTAGTTTCAAATTTACATACTCTTACAATTGATTGATTTAATGATCGTAATATATAGCATAGTAAAATTATTTAAAAGTAAACGGTCATTTATATTGTTTCTTGTTTACAAAAATCAATTCAATATTTCTCAAGAAAGAAAACCATTAAACCTTTGTGAATCTTTTTTAGCAAATTGTAATTTTAAATATGTGTGTATTCTGTAATTGGATTTCAGATTTTAGAAACTTTTTCAAACAATCCACGTACTAAATTAGTGAAACAAAACAAAAACTCAAAAACATTAGCACGAAAAAATGTGAAATAGAAAGTTAACATTTTAGCGCATAAGTAACAACTTATTAATAATTATTATGAATTTGTTATTAAAACAAAAGGTTGAATTTGAAAAAAATGTAATTTGTTATTAAAATCATAAATAAAATAATTCAAACAAATATATACACAAATGTCTGTTGCACTCTATGTTTTTTATTTCTCAAACAACAAAGTAAATATTTAGTTTTAATGGGTAATAGTGATATATATACCCCGTTTACACCATAGCTGATTCATATTGTGATGCTTAGTTGATTCGGTTTAACTTAGCTCGCATGTATGAACGTCTTTTCAACTCGATCTTACCACACGAAGCGAGTTGACGAAACATACATTTCTTGCTGCCAGTTTTCTCCAAGATATTTGAAAGAATATTTCTTAGACGAATGTTGGCAATAAGTGACATCCAGAGTGCCTTACCTGATTACTAGTTTGGTATTAGTCATCTTCATGGTGCACCAAAACAGGTTCATCGAGTTGTGCAGCATGTCCTCGATATAGCTCTGCCATTTTTCTGGATGTCCTCCAACAACTGCCCAGTGTCTTCTTCTTATGTGTTATTTGCTTGGAAGCTACTTTATGGTTGAGGTCCGGGACGAGCGATCAAGTGTCCTCTACAGACTCTACACCGTTGATTTGCCAGCACCAGCTGCTTACAATACATTGCTGGCCACATACGCTGATGACACTGCTTTCATTGCCAGCTCTTCCAGTGTCAGCGATGCTTCTGAGGTAACGACGTAGTATCTAGATGGCTTCAGCAGGTGGGCAGATCGCGGACCAAAGTCAAAATTACAGCACTGAACGTTAGTGCTTTGGAGAGACTCCTGTCCAACCGTTTCGCGTCATAGCTCGGTTATACCTCAGTTGGGCTCAGCGCACTACCTGGGTATAATCTAGGACATGAGGCTTACCTGGTGCAAACACACTGTCAAAACTGCTGCAACTTGTCACCAAAAATTGAAGAACTGGCTCATTCGGCTCACGAGACAACTTAGCCTGAGTAACAAAGTTACCATCTGTAAGACTATAGCCGAGTCAAATGTATACCTCATACAGAAGATGTATACCTCTGCCCTCCGTCAGATAGTAAACGCTCTTTGGTACTTGCGTAATGATGTCATATTCAGAGACCTGCGAATTCTCTCTATCCCTGATGACCTTTTTTATTGTTTGTTTGATAGCATCAAATTTGTGTCGCTAGTAGTATATTTATTATCACTCTTCACGGTAGTGAATAGTATTATAAGTTTGTCATGAAGTTTGTAACACACAGAAGGAGACATCTCAGACCACATAAAGTATATACATACATATATTCGTGATCAGCTCGGTGAGACGAGTTGATTGAGCCATGTCCGTCTGTTCGTAAAACTAGTCCTTCAGTTTTTAAGCTAGCTGCAATTTTGTACATAGGTTTCCGTTTACCAAACGTTGAACATTTGTTGGAATCAGCCGCATCGGGCCACTAGGGGGGTACATCCCATACAAACCCCCATTTAAATTAATGTTCTTATTAGAAAGTGTTTTTTATTAACGTATCAAACTAAAATTTAGACACTTTAAAATTCTGATCCATATCCATCAACCATGTAAATTACATGATCCTATGCTTACGCCGAATGGTACCTCCCATACTAAAATTACAATAAAAAACAGTGTCACTCAAACTGTGCTGATATTTGATAGTCAAGCTGTGTTCTTTGTTGATACCCAAACTGTAACAGAGAGTATATAGTGATGCTAAGAAAGGAAGGTTGGATGCAAACCGGAGGAGCGTGAAGAGTATTACATCTTTGGCATAGCCAATGATAGCCTATTTTCTGTTTTTTTTTTATTTTAAGAAAACACAATAACCCATATTAAATGTCAATAAAATTCTGTAATGATGTTAATTATATGAGTTTTAAGAAATTATAGAATAATCTTGCGAATAGTTTTTACTGTTTTTTAAGATAAAATATTTCTTATTTAATTTAATTTTAGGAAAAAGTTTATTTATTTTTTTTGAAAATTTATGGATACAAAAAAGTCATAGAGTAAGGAAGTGTCATAGAGTACATATAATAAGATATGTAGAATTATTAATAGATAATATTAATGTGTAGTATGATGGTGTGTTAAAAATAATACGTGACGTAAATGTGATGTTTATTAAAACCAAGATAAAAGGTAAGATGTAAGAAACGAATAAATGACTTATTTTTCACTGATCCACAGTTATATTAAATTATAGAATAACCTCGCCAAGTTTCACATTGTTGAATAGTATTTACTTTTTTTAAAATAAAATATTTCTTTTTTACTTGAACTTAGGATGGTTCTCAATTAGAAAATATGTATCATATTTTAGGAAATTTTGTTTTTAGAATAATTATAGGTAAAAAAATGTCATAAAGTAAGTGTCATAGAGTACATATAATACGATTTGTAGAATTATTAATAGATGTTACAAATAATATTATGTAGTATGATGTGCTAAAATTAATATTAATATGTAGTATAATGATGGAGTTTATAAAAACCAAGAAAAAAGCTAAGATGTAAGATATAAGAAACGAACGAATGAATGACTTGTGTTTCACTGATCCACAGTTATATTAAATTATATGTAGAATAACCTTGCCAAGTTTCACATTGTTGAATAGTATTTACTATTTTTAAGATAAAATATTTCTTTTTTACTTGAAAAAGTAATTAGATGTCATAGAGTACAAATGTGTATGTAGAATTATGAATAGATGTTAAAAATAATATTAATATGTAGTATGATGTGTTAAAAATAATATTAATATGTAGTATAATGGTGGAGTATATTAAAATGAAGAGAAAAAGTAAGATGTAAGATATAAGATACGAACGAATGAATGACTTATGTTTCACTGATCCACAGTTTTATAGTTTTATCATTCTCTGATGAAGCAGTAACAATGATGTTTTCAGTTGGATGGCAATCAGTACCGAGGACAACATCAGTATGTCCATGAAGTGTTTGTACAAGTTCTTCAGTTTGTAGATTCCAAAGATAGACAAGATTGTCTTCACTACCGCAAAGAATCCACTTACCGCCGGTAACTGAGAAATTTGCAGAAACACAATATTTCTCATTTTTATGTCCCGTATATGTTTTCAAGCATATGTCATTAACAAAATCCCACATCTTGAGCGTGTTATCCAATGTTGCTGCAAGAATGTATTTGCCATTCGGTGAGAATTTAACAAAACTCACCGGTGTATTGTCTTCATCAATAAGCGTCTTTAGACATTGACCAGTGGTACTATCCCATATGCGACATAAGCTATCAAAACTGGAGCTAACAATCATTGAACCATCAGGATTGAAATTTACAGCCGATACAGGATCGGAATGTGCTGGCAAGGTGAGTAAAGATTTGCCAGAGTGTACATCCCATATTTTTATGGTTTCATCAAAACTGCCGGATACAATTAAATTGGATGCCGGGCTAAAATTGCAACAAAATACATAATTGCAATGTCCCCTTAGCGTCTTCATGCATCTGCCAGTTGCTAAGTCCCAAATTTTAAGTGTTTTATCATCACTGGCACTGACAATGGAACGTGAATCCCAAGACCATGCAATGTCACTTATACCAAGTTTATGGCCGGCAATGGTTTTCTCATATTGACCATCGTATGCACCCCAAATTTTTATAAGTTTATCCGCAGATGCACTTGCAACCCATTCACCATTTTGACTAAATTTTACAACTGACACAGCTTTTGTATGTCCAGCCATTGTAAATCTTAGGATATAATTTGGTTTCACTGATGTAGATTTATTGGACTGCATTGAACTGTTTTCCGACGATGGAGCCGATGCGGAAGTGGAAGTGGAAGATTGTTGTTGTTCTTGCGGTGTTGATGGTGTTTCCAGAGAATTCGGTTGTTGCGATGTTGCTGGTGTTTCTACAGAATTTGGTTGTTGCGATGTTACTAATAGTTCCAGACAATTTGTTCGTTGAGGTGTTGCTGCTGGTACCAGACAATTTTGTCCTAGTGGTGTTCCTGTTGGTTCCAGACAATTTTTTCCTTGCGCTGTTGCTGCTGGTGATTGCATATTGTTTCCAATTGGTACCATGATCGAAGTAGTAATTTTTGATCAACAAGTTGATATATACTGATCGTTTATATTTTTTCGTTGAAAGATTTGAGCCGAAAGTTTGCCGTTTACTTAGTCGTTCTTCGCCTTAGTTTTGTCACACTGATGTGTCAATAATCTCAGTAATTGTTGTTCTCTTCTTCTTATTCTATTCGTCTAAGCAGATGTTATTTCATTCAATTATGTTTATTATATTAATTTTAAATGAGTTCGAACAAATTATAATAACAATACGCTTTATGATTTTTTGTTTTTGCAATGTTGCCGATTTTGTGCTGTCTTGCTTCAGAAGCGAATGCCTTTTCATACACATACATACACATATACGTCAGTGCGTGTGTGTAGGTGTGTCAAAGTTTTGTCGTTATTTTGTTTAACTGTTTTTTGCGTTTTTTAATACGTTTTTCTTCAATTGTTTGTTTGTTCTTCCTTCTTCCTTGCTTCCTAAAATTTGTTTATGTTTTTTTTTTGTCATAAGCGCGTGTTTTCTGTGATTCTTTAATTTTTTTTTTTCAAATATTTTTTACGGAAGGCTATAGGCAAATGTGTTCACTATGCAATGATTTGACTAATTGTATATTTGATGAATTTGATATCAAATTAACTTCAATCCTCCCTTCGTAAAATTTTTGCGTTATAGTTGTTTTACGCTTTCTTCCTCATTTAAAAATTTAACACCCACGCAAGCGTAAGCTCACTTGCATTCTACGTTTGTTCTACGCTTTTCTAAATTGTTCTCGCTTCTCTTATGCCACTGGCGAATTGGAATAGTAACGAGTGCAGATCATATGCTTACTCGTTGTTATTTGTCTGTTTTGTTTACAATGATTTGTTATTGTTTTTTTAATGTCATAATTCTAACTTCATAAAATCTCTTTAACTGCATTCATATCTGTGTTTTATATTAAGATGTACTCTTGGTTTTTGTCTTACTAAATTGAACAATTTTATTACTTAAAGCTTTCAATTGCTTGGCAAATCATTATGTAAATCGTGCAAACACCACTCAAGTCAAGTGTCTCACTAAAAAAAGTCCCAAAATATAAAAATTAACTATCTTTACGAAATTCGTAAACGACGCGATCATTGAAAATGCCCAATCATTCTTCTATCTCCTCGACTTGCACGCCGCCTTCATGTAACAGATTTTCGTTTTTTTTTTTTTTTTTTTATTAAAATATATTTTCTTAACAATAATCACCAATGCGAGAGGTATTAATTGCTATTTGTGAACACTACATAGAAAACAAGACTATAATATTTAACAATGACTTACAGTAGAAAACAAAAATTATTATTATTTAACAGAGACTAGTATAAACAAAAAATAAACAGTTTATTTAGTTAGATTCTCCGATCCTTAAGCTCATGTGGATGGAGCCTCTTCAGTCTTCTTCTTCTTGCGGTTGTGTTTACAGCAAGAGCGTTTGCTAGGGGATTTGGATGAATAGATAATCGGTCATTGTATCTGCTGCTGTGGAAGTTTATGGAGTCTCCCACAAAGGGGACGTTAAGGTCTCGGTATAACTGGGAGTTTCGGATAAACCAGGGGGCACCTGTTATGAATCGCAGGGTTTTGTTTTGCATTATTTGGATGCGTTTGATCTGGCTTGCTGACGCTGTACCCCATAACTGGTTGCCATATCGCCATGTAGGAGCAATTACCGATTTGTACACCAGCACTTTGTTTCTTAAGCTGAGTTTGCTTTTGCTTTTCATTAGCCAACTCAGTTTTTTAAATTTTGCAACGCATTTTACGTGGGCTTTCTTAATGTGTTCTGACCAGGTTAGTTTCCTATCAAGTTGCATGCCTAGGTAGTTGTGATGACTTTTGGTCGGAATGGGACCACCGTTGAGGTAAACGCTTGTACATGAGTCTCGCTTTAGGGTGAATGTCACATTAGCAGATTTATGATGATTTACTGCGATGTTCCATCGTTTGAACCAGACCTCTAAAGTGTAGATTTTCGTAACCCAATTTTTCAAAACAGCCCAACCTCCCTTAATCATTCACAGTTATAAAAATGATAGGAGTATGATTCTCACGCTCACGCCTACATATGAAGATTTGTTTTTAACAGCTTGCGGTATGGCTTTAGTAGCTTTTCACTCACCCAGCTGCTTTCCTGTCAATAACACATCATTGGCTAATTGGTGGCAGGAAAACTATGGCCTAAGGTCCGTTTTGAAAAAATTTTAATCTTTTGTTATTAGTGGAGTAGGCAATTGCGGTCTACTTTTGTTAATGGGGCTGAGTTTCTTAAGAACTCCACAATTTGCTGTTATAGGCTTGTAAAATCGAAACATTAAGAACAAAAACCGAACCAACAATAATTATCAAGAGCGATGCTACGAATGCAGATCAAATCGACACTGCGTGAAATTTTACAGGAGACCGTTGTTTCTTCTTGTCTACTGTGGCTGGCAACATAAACAATAAAGTTATTTCTGTATTATCTCCGTAACGTTCAACAAATTTGCATCAAAAAATCAACTTCTCGCAAGGGGGCTGATATACTTACCTACTCGTTGTTACATTATTTATTTATATGGTTTGGTTCTGTTTTTGGCTTTCTAGTATGTGGTACTTCTCACTTCACTTGGTTATGGAAAGCCGATGCCATGGGGTGAAAAACTGTCTTTAACTGGCTTTCAAACATCTTCACTTACCTTTCTACTAAAATGTGCACCAGGTTCTTACAAAAAGAGTCTATCTTCTCGCAATCTCAACCAAATCAAATCATCAATTAAAAGCGTCACTTAAAATTTTTAAATCTTTTGCCTATAATTTTAAACATAAGAGAGTCCCAGGACATACCTACGACAGCCATATGTAGATCGCAAACATCATTCAGCGACACCTAGCAACTTTTATTCTTTCATAAGGCAAAGGCACGCATGGCCAAATCGATCTGTTGTTGCCGAAACATACATTTCTTGCTGCCAGTTTTCTCCAAGATATTTGAAAGAATATTTCTTAAACGAATGTTGGCAATAAGTGACATCCAGAGTGCCTTACCTGATTACTAGTTTGGTATTAGTCATCTTCATGGTGCACCAAAACAGGTTCATCGAGTTGTGCAGCATGTCCTCGATATAGCTCTGCCATTTTTCTGGATGTCCTCCAACAACTGTCCAGTATCTTCTTCTTAGGTCATATTTGCTTGGAAGCTACTTTATGGTTGAGGTCCGGGACGAGCGATCAAGTGTCCTTGTTCCTGTCCCCTACACACTCTACACCGTTGATTTGCCAGCACCAGCTGCTCACAATACATTGCTGGCCACATACGCTGATGACACTGCTTTCATTGCCAGCTCTTCCAGTGTCAGCGATGATTCTGAGATAACGACGTAGTATCTAGATGGCTTCAGCAGGTGGGCAGATCGCGGACCAAAGTCAAAATTACAGCACTGAACGTTAGTGCTTTGGAGAGACTCCTGTCCAACCGTTTCGCGTCATAGCTCGGTTATACCTCAGTTGGGCTCAGCGCACTACCTGGGTATAATCTAGGACATGAGGCTTACCTGGTGCAAAGACACTGTCAAAACTGCTGTAACTTGTCACCAAAAATTGAAGAACTGGCTCATTCGGCTCACGAGACAACTTATCCTGAGTAACAAAGTTACCATCTGTAAGACTATAGCCGAGTCAAATGTATACCTCATACAGAAGATGTATACCTCTGCCCTCCGTCAGATAGTAAACGCTCTTTGGTACTTGCGTAATGATGTCATATTCAGAGACCTGCGAATCCTCTCTATCCCTGATGACCTTTTTTATTGTTTGTTTGATAGCATCAAATTTGTGTCGCTAGTAGTATATTTATTATCACTCTTCACGGTAGTGAATAGTATTATAAGTTTGTCATGAAGTTTGTAACACACAGAAGGAGACATCTCAGACCACATAAAGTATATACATACATATATTCGTGATCAGCTCGATGAGACGAGTTGTCCGTCTGTTCGTAAAACTAGTCCCTCAGTTTTTAAGCTAGCTGCAATTTTGTACATAGGTTTCCGTTTACCAAACGTTGAACATTTGTTGGAATCAGCCGCATCGGACCACTAGGGAGGTACATCCCATACAAACCCTCATTTAAATTAATGTTCTTATTAGAAAGTGTTTTTTTTTTTTTTAACGTATCAACTGAAATTTAGACACTTTAAATTTCTGATCCATATCCATCAACCATGTAAATTACATGATCCTATGCTTACGCCGAATGGTACCTCCCATACAAACCCACATCAAATTACAAACTGATAATAAGTAAAATTACAATAAAAAACAGTGTCACTCAAACTGTGCTGATATTTGATAGTCAAGCTGTGTTCTTTGTTGATACCCAAACTGTAACAGAGAGTATATAGTGATGCTAAGAAAGGAAGGTTGGATGCAAACCGGAGGAGCGTGAAGAGTATTACATCTTTGGCATAGCCAATGATAGCCTATTTTCTGTTTTTTTTTTATTTTAAGAAAACACAATAACCCATATTAAATGTCAATAAAATTCTGTAATGATGTTAATTATATGAGTTTTAAGAAATTATAGAATAATCTTGCGAATAGTTTTTACTGTTTTTTAAGATAAAATATTTCTTATTTAATTTAATTTTAGGAAAAAGTTTATTTATTTTTTTTGAAAATTTATGGATACAAAAAAGTCATAGAGTAAGGAAGTGTCATAGAGTACATATAATAAGATATGTAGAATTATTAATAGATAATATTAATGTGTAGTATGATGGTGTGTTAAAAATAATACGTGTCGTAAATGTGATGTTTATTAAAACCAAGATAAAAGGTAAGATGTAAGAAACGAATGAATGACTTATGTTTCACTGATCCACAGTTTTATAGTTTTATCATTCTCTGATGAAGCAGTAACAATGATGTTTTCAGTTGGATGGCAATCAGTACCGAGGACAACATCAGTATGTCCATGAAGTGTTTGTACAAGTTCTTCAGTTTGTAGATTCCAAAGATAGACAAGATTGTCTTCACTACCGGAAAGAATCCACTTACCGCCGGTAACTGAGAAATTTGCAAAAACACAATATTTCTCATTTTTATGTCCCGTATATGTTTTCAAGCATTTGCCCTTAGCGAAATCCCACATCTTGAGCGTGTTATCCAATGTTGCTGTAAGAATGTATTTGCCATTCGGTGAGAATTTAACAAAACTCACCGGTGTATTGTCTTCATCAATAAGCGTCTTTAGACATTGACCAGTGGCAGTATCCCATATGCGACATAAGCCATCATAACTGGAGCTAACAATCAATGAACCATCACGATTGAAATTTACAGCCGATACAGGATCGGAATGTGCTGACAAGGTGAGTAAAGATTTACCAGAGTGTACATCCCATATTTTTATGGTTTCATCAATACTGCCGGATACAATTAAATTGGATGCCGGGTTAAAATTGCAACAAAATACATAACTGCCATGTCCCCTTAGCGTCTTCATGCATCTGCCAGTTGCTAAGTCCCAAATTTTAAGTGTTTTATCATCACTGGCACTAACAATGGAACGTGAATCCCAAGACCATGCAATGTCACTTATACCAAGTTTATGGCCGGCAATGGTTTTCTCATATTGACCATCGTATGCACCCCAAATTTTTATAAGTTTATCCGCAGATGCACTTGCAACCCATTCACCATTTTGACTAAATTTTACAACTGACACAGCTTTTGTATGTCCAGCCATTGTAAATCTTAGGATATAATTTGGTTTCACTGATGTAGATTTATTGGACTGCATTGAACTGTTTTCCGACGATGGAGCCGATGCGGAAGTGGAAGTGGAAGATTGTTTTTGTTCTTGCGGTGTTGATGGTGTTTCCAGAGAATTCGGTTGTTGCGATGTTGCTGGTGTTTCCACAGAATTTAGTTGTTGCGATGTTACTAATAGTTCCAGACAATTTGTTCGTTGAGGTGTTGCTGCTGGTACCAGACAATATTGTCCTTGTGGTGTTGCCAGACAATTTTGTCCTAGTGGTGTTCCTGTTGGTTCCAGACAATTTTTTCCTTGCGATGTTGCTGCTGGTGGTTGCATATTGTTTCCAATTGGTACCATGATCGAAGTAGTAATTTTTGATCAACAATTTGATATATACTGATCGTTTATATTTTTTCGTTGAAAGATTTGAGCCGAAAGTTTGCCGTTTACTTAGTCGTTCTTCGCCTTAGTTTTGTCACACTGATGTGTCAATAATCTCAGTAATTGTTGTTCTCTTCTTCTTATTCTATTCGTCTAAGCAGATGTTATTTCATTCAATTATGTTTATTATATTAATTTTAAATGAGTTCGAACAAATTACAATAACAATACGCTTTATGATTTTTTGTTTTTGCAATGTTGCCGATTTTGTGCTGTCTTGCTTCAGAAGCGAAGTGTCAAAGTTTTGTCGTTATTTTGTTTAACTGGTTTTTGCGTTTTTTAATACGTTTTTCTTCAATTGTTTGTTTGTTCTTCCTTCTTCCTTGTTTCCTAAAATTTGTTTATGTTTTTTTTTTTTGTCATAAGCGCGTGTTTTCTGTGATTCTTTAATTTTTTTTTTTCAAATATTTTTTACGGAAGGCTATAGGCAAATGTGTTCACTATGCAATGATTTGACTAATTGTATATTTGATGAATTTGATATCAAATTAACTTCAATCCTCCCTTCGTAAAATTTTTGCGTTATAGTTGTTTTACGCTTTCTTCCTCATTTAAAAATTTAACACCCACGCAAGCGTAAGCTCACTTGCATTCTACGTTTGTTCTACGCTTTTCTAAATTGTTCTCGCTTCTCTTATGCCACTGGCGAATTGGAATAGTAACGAGTGCAGATCATATGCTTACTCGTTGTTATTTGTCTGTTTTGTTTACAATGATTTGTTATTGTTTTTTTAATGTCATAATTCTAACTTCATAAAATCTCTTTAACTGCATTCATATCTGTGTTTTATATTAAGATGTACTCTTGGTTTTTGTCTTACTAAATTGAACAATTTTATTAGTTAAAGCTTTCAATCTGCTTGGCAAATCAGTCCCAAAATATAAAAATTAACTATCTTTACGAAATTCGTAAACGACGCGATCATTGAAAATGCCCAATCATTCTTCTATCTCCTCGACTTCCACGCCGCCCTCACGTAACAGATTTTCGTAATCCAATTTTTCAAAACAGCCACCCTTAATCAAATTATAAAAATGATAGGAGTATGATTCTCACGCTCACGCCTACATATGAAGATTTGTTTTTAACAGCTTGCGGTATGGCTTTAGTAGCTTTTCACTCACCCAGCTGCTTTCCTGTCAATAACACATCATTGGCTAATTGGTGGCAGGAAAACTATGGCCTAAGGTCCGTTTTGAAAAAATTTTAATCTTTTGTTATTAGTGGAGTAGGCAATTGCGGTCTACTTTTGTTAATGGGGCTGAGTTTCTTAAGAACTCCACAATTTGCTGTTATATGCTTGTAAAATCGAAACATTAAGAACAAAAACCGAACCAACAATAATTATCAAGAGCGATGCAACGAATGCAGATCAAATCGACACTGCGCGAAATTTTACAGGAGACCGTTGTTTCTTCTTGTCTACTGTGGCTGGCAACATAAACAATAAAGTTATTTCTGTATTATCTCCGTAACGTTCAACAAATTTGCATCAAAAAATCAACTTCTCGCAAGGGGGCTGATATACTTACCTACTCGTTGTTACATTATTTATTTATATGGTTTGGTTCTGTTTTTGGCTTTCTAGTATGAGGTACTTCTCACTTCACTTGGTTATGGAAAGCCGATGCCATGGGGTGAAAAACTGTCTTTAACTGGCTTTCAAACATCTTCACTTACCTTTCTACTAAAATGTGCACCAGGTTCTTACAAAAAGAGTCTATCTTCTCGCAATCTCAACCAAACTTCATCAATTAAAAGCGTCACTTAAAATTTTTAAATCTTTTGCCTATAATTTTAAACATAAGAGAGTCCCAGGACATACCTACGACGGCCATATGTAGATCGCAAACATCATTCAGCGACACCTAGCAACTTTTATTCTTTCATAAGGCAAAGGCACGCATGGCCAAATCGATCTGATGAAATAATGAGCTTTTATGCCATCGTTTTGATTTGGTCGCACCAATATAACAAGTCCTAGTTTCTTCACTTATTTACAAAAGTCGAACGAATCGCACTGTTTCGCATCTTTCATTTTGATTTAGTCTCACGCCGACATAAGAAGACTTTCAACCAATAAAAACCTGCGGTGCATCCTCGACTACACGTCAAGCAATCAGTTGTTTTAATTTTTAAACTTCTTATTGAAGACTGAATCGTTCGTACAAAATATAAAGCAATGTTTCACATTGTTCGTTTAATTTGATCACGTGCCAACATAAAAAGTCTTCTTTTTTCAAAACAGCCTGCATTGTGGCCTTGATAGCTTGATGTTGCAACTGCAAGGGGGCATGTAGAACTGCACCCACGGAGGCTGCTGCTTGTAAAACTTAGGCTCGCGACAGGGGTGTGCGGTCCTTGGCCGACTATTGTCACCAACCCTGCTTCTTTTCTGTCTACAACTTCTTTAATAGTTGCTTCTTACTTCATCTGCGCATGGTGATACATTTATCACTTTAAATCAAATATAGGGTGTTCAAATTTGAGGTACATTTTTACAGATACAAGATAACACTGATGTTTTTTTATGTAAATTATTCTTATTCATCTTTTCAAATTTGAAATAAGTTTTAATAATGACAACAAATTGTGCACTCGTGTAGCGATCCATTTTAACTAACCGGAATGTATTGACTTTATAAATGAAAAACATCGGTGTAATCTAGTACCTGCAAAAAAATGGTGGCAAATTTAAAAAGACACCTCAAATTTGACACCCTTTATTAACTGATTTGCAAAAGCAGAGATTCGGCTATGTACAATAATCTATATGGCATTTGAAGCTACCCCAGTCAGTTGTGTGTTGGTGTCATCCAAAAGAAGTATTCATGGTTAGATTACAGAGCCTTGCAGTCTAGAAAATGTTTTGATACTAGCAAACGTTCATTGTTCATGGATTAAAACGCGTTGTCAGAATCATCCATTGGCATCTGTTATGCATACATTGTACATTACAAGCATTTGCATGCTGGATATCAATCCTTGTTGGCATACGGCTGCAGAACTTGTTTACTAGAGGCATATGCCTTTGAGTGCGCCATTACTAGCTTAGACATTTCGGATTCGTTACATACAATCACTTAGACATCTTAATTTAAAAACAGTTTTTATAATCCTGGAAATTAACATATGTATTGCATATTCTACTAACAATTCAATCATCTGATACAGTTAAATAGTAAAAAAAAAAGGATTTTATTTAGTCTTATTTTTACGTTGCTTATGATCTGAAGAACTGGAAGAGCTACTACTATCAGATTCTGATGATGA
Organism: Amiota communis; assembly: GCA_037043315.1. Classification (NCBI taxonomy): domain Eukaryota; kingdom Metazoa; phylum Arthropoda; class Insecta; order Diptera; family Drosophilidae; genus Amiota; species Amiota communis. The sequence goes on from JBAMAV010000994.1 coordinate 245,886, forward strand.
TCTACGGGATCTCTTTTCTGATTTCTTTTTTGATTTCTTTTTTTCTTTTTTATGCTTTTTGTGACGTTCTTTCTTGGAAGATTTCTTCTCTTGGGGTTCAGCTTTTGTAGAACTCGTTGGAGTTACAGTCTTTGGAGCGCAGCCTTCGTTATACAAACGTAAAGTTTCATCATCTAATTTGTCATTGTCTTTGGGAGGTTTATAATCGGCAACATGATCAACTCGTATAGAACGATCCAATATCTATTATGTATAAAGAAATAAAAACAGTTTAAAATCAAATATAAAGGTTGCTAAAAGGTAATACGTATCAAAGGAGTAAATAATGTTTATAGCCAACATTCTGTTGTGCGGTTTATTTCATAAAAGATTTCGATTTGAACTTATGTATTAAAAGGACCTGTAGAGGCTTCAGATGACTAGCTCAATATTGTATTTCCTTATAATATAATCCACCCTAATCCACTCCCACCCGCTTCACCAACAACTCTTCCTCTACGTGGCATCACAACACACCTTTAGTAACCTAAGTGAGCTGGTGTTGATACTGGCTACCATCCTAACCTATATTCGCCTAAAGGCAAAACTTTGATCAACACAGACGCACAGATATTCGTTTATCAATAGTTGAACATACGACATCTTGCCGGGTACGAATTCGCATGTGTTGTTTTAATAAATATGCACCTACCAACATTTGAGAACTGTTGTTATATTCGAAAATTATCATACCTTCATTCCATTCAAGTTGTCTACTGCTAAAATAGTCGAACGCTGGTCTTCATAGCATAAGAAACAAAATCCTTTGGACTTCCCTGTAACTTTATCACGAATCAAGTTAATATTAACCACTTCACCGTATTGGGAGAAAACGCAGATAACATCGCCTTCAGATAGAGTAAAAGGTAGTCCTCCTACAAAAAATGATTTTAAGATTTGTATAAATATATTCATATATACTCAAACACTATATCAGTTAATCATACCAACAAAAATCCACGCCGAGTCTCTGTACATATCATGCCAGCTCTTCCCATCAATGTTTCGGAGATCATTCTCGCTTAATTTTGTCACATTTTTTAAATTCCTTACAAAACAGAACAAATAAAATATCATTTATTTGATGATAATCAGTTTGATCGAAAATGTTTACTTACGTTAGAGGATTCATTTTTGTTCCTTTAATAAATTGTAATTTGCATTCACAGAAAAGACAACATTTATTAATTTAGCGAATGTAAACATGTAAACAACTAGAGCGTCGGTTATAGCCCTGTATGCTGGTGACACCAAATTATGTATCACAGAGACTGTGCACTGCATTGGATTTTATTTTTAAGGAAATATAGTTTACCAAATGTCTTTAGTAGGTAGTAAGTAAATTATTATATACATTTCTTGTTTTCATTATAATGAAATATGTGCTTTTTGTGTTTTATCAAAGAAATTAAAATTTTCCAGAACTGCCAACTGCATTTGAAAATAATTTTCACAGTGTGGCAGCACTACAAATTCTAACATTGACATATGCTGGCAACACTTTTCCTCGTGACATTTGTCAGCTGACTTAGAAATATTTTTGTGCAAGTGCAGACAATTTTCAAAGAAAATAATCCCAATTACTAAAAAATGGCTTTGCACTCTGCAATTAAAGGAAAACTCATTTCCGTCATTGGAGACGAGGTATTTGCTATAAATATTTGCCTTTATTATAAATTTTGGCTAATAAAATGTTTATTATTGCAGGATACTTGCGTTGGATTTCTTTTGGGTGGAGTGGGTGAAATCAACAAAAATCGTCATCCAAATTTTATGGTAGTTGACAAAAGTATGTATACTCACTAAATATTAAACTTGGATAATACAATTTTATTGACTCGGAACATATTTATTATCACACTCAGATACTGCTGTGAGTGAAATTGAGGATTGCTTTAAACGATTCCTAAAACGTGATGACATCGACATTATTCTTATTAACCAAAACTATGCTGAGTTAATTCGTCACGTGATTGACGCACACACATCACCTGTGCCAGCAGTTTTGGAAATTCCGTCAAAGGATCATCCATATGATGCCAGCAAAGATTCAATTTTGCGACGCGCTCGTGTGAGTATTTTATCAATTCATCATAAAGGGAGTTTTCCCACCATTTGTTATAAATAAATATATAATGAAGTTTCTGTGTATGTTATATAAAAATTTCTTTATCTCTTATTTTCCAGGGTATGTTCAATCCAGAAGACTTAGTCCGCTAAAGTTGGCTAACCTGTGGATAAGAGTATTCCTAGCCATCGATGTTACGTTGTAATATCCAGCGTAGAGGAGTGAAGGAATAACTTTCGTGGTCTGGATATTTATTAAAATCATTTTGTTAGTGTTAATTTTGTGTTTGTTCATTCCAAATAAATTTTTCAGTTTTAATAACCACTTATAACCATATAATAAAAAAACATTTAAGAGGTTCAAATTGTTTTTTGTTATACAACAAATTACTTTTAATGAGTAAAAAAATACAAGAATTATTGATTCTTATGTTAATTTGAACCGATTCAATGCTGCATATTTTGGTTAACGTTTGACCTTTTACACTCCTTTGCTGCTGATGCGGTGACATTAAAGAAACACCTCGCAACTCCCAATGCGGTAACAATTGTCAAATTTAAAATATTTCTATTAGTGAACATAATTTTGATAAGCATGCGTGTTTTTTTTAAATGAGTATGTAATATTATACAAAGGAATTCCGAAGTACCCAGCCACTCATTGCGAAAATGACATGGATGGTTAAATTTGTACGAATAACAATGAAACAAATGTAAATGCCAAATAAGAGATCTTAACCTACATAACGTCTACATGTTCATTCACGTCATTTCGTTTAGCTCGTATTGACCATCAATTTAAGAACTGAGTTTCAATGGAAGTTCCATTCCTCATTTTATAAATAATTATCATAAACTTTCCATTTACAAAAGCAAAAAAAAAAAAAAAACAAATCCTCTGGCAATAATCAAATTCTAAATATCTGCTTTAAAAACCTACCAAATAGTGCGATTAAATATTTAACGTAAATATTGGTTAAATGTCTAAATCTTGGATATTTTCTTGTCTTGGAAAATCGCGAAAATCATTCCAATACCTAAGCCAGGTAAACCGCTAAATTCTCCTGAAAATTATAAACCGATCAGCTTGTTGTGTGGTTTCTCAAAAGTTTTAGAACAAGTAGTTACAACCAGATTAAATCTCCATTTAGAAAATAACAACATACTGCCCACTGCACAATTCGGCTTCTGACCCCATCTGAATCTATCCATTAGAAAAACTAACAAAATTAGCGAAAGAGCAGCTTAATCACAAAAAATCAGTTGGAATGGTAACTTTAGATGTGCAAGTGTGCCAAGTGAATCCTACAATGAGATTCATAATGAGCTAAAGAGTGCACTTATATCCCTATCTAGTTATTTTAGACGGTGGAAAATAAAATTAAATGCTGAAAAAACTACAGCAATTTACTTCACCAAGAAGAGAAAACAATGTTTTCTACCCAATCTAGAGTTGCAATTAAATGGATGTAGCATCAACTGAGAAAATACTATCCGTTACCTTGGCATTTTCTTAGACAAGAAACTCACCTACAAAGAGCACATAGGTAAAACAATCGATAAGGTCAATAAAACCATGTGGCTCTTGTATCCTTTTATTAACCGCAGATCCCAGCTGTCCCTACAACATAAGCTCATCATATTTAAAATGATTATCACACCAATAATATTGTATGGAGCTGAAATTTAGATTACATTAAATTACAACTTATACAAAACAAAATATTAAAAATTATTCTCGACCTCCCATTTTTCATGTTACAGCTGATCTTAGGTTGATAGATGAACAAATCTCCCGAGCAATAAATAAGTTTGCTCTTAAGAAATCTAATATTGCACATTTAATGAGCTGATTGGTACTTCATATGTTTACACTCAGTTGAGCCTTATGTTAAGTACCAAATAATTAGTTTTAGTTCTAGTCCTAAGTTTAAGTAACTTTAAGCTGGTAAGGTTTTCCTACCATTTTCGCTTAATTATTTGCTATGTATTCTATACAGGTATAATATTAAAATACTTATACTCGTAATTTTAAATTTTTCAGCTCGAAAGATAGTTTGGACAATGAAGCAAATCAAAACTTAAAACCTAAAAACTAAAAAGAGCTATCCAACCTTTATGGTTCCGAAGGCCGCATTGCATGAATCTGCGTGCAGAGTGCCGCAGGTGCAAGGATAAAATTTTCCCCAGTGCGCTTTACTGGCGTGCAAAAGTAAATCGTAGCATTCAGACAGGTAGATTCATAAGAAAAATACCCATACCTTCAACGAATCTATTCAATTCGTGTTCACGATTTTTTTTAATGAAGCCATGTAAGCTTAAAATATATACTTGAAAGTCGGTGGGTTTAAAAACGGGGCCTTGTTCTTGGAAAAAGGTAATTAAAGAACCAGTTGTGATCGGTGAATGGCTAGAGCCCATATGTATATTTGATATATGTATCTAGATAAATCCTTTACCTGTAAAGGACACAATTTACTAAAGGATGTTTAGAAAACATTACAACTTTATATTCACTAATGTGTATGAGTGAGTTGCGAACAAGAGTTCACCCGGAACGGGCAGATTTCAAATTAAAAATTGTGTTGTTTTTAAAATATTAAAGTGTCATTTAGTTTTGTTTTGTTGAAATAACGTAACGTTATTAACAAAGCAGGTCAATATTGAATGATCAAGTTATTGTTGACAATGCAAATAAAGTGAAAAGATGTGAGAACTGAGACTGACTTCAAAATTATCAATATTGTTTTTAAAAAAGTGACAAAATCCTCTCCCGGACAAAAAAAAAAAATAAATAAAAAATATTTGATCTATGATTTTCCAAAAACATTAAAACAATTTCATTTTCATCGGACACTGTTATTTATAAACAACTACATCAATCCACCAATTTTCAAGTATATTTTGTATGAACCAAAAGCGGTTAGTTTGACATTTGATACTTTTTGTTACAATCGTCCATCCCGAATTGCTGACAGAGTTGCATTCAAGTATTGTTTATTTTTGTCATCGCTAACAGAGACCAGTGAAAAAATATCGTTTAAATTATTGTGAGAAATTGTTAGAAAATGGCTTCTTCGGGTGAGTTTTAAAACAATTAAGTGGTTTTTATAATTTCAAAACAATTAAATATAATCAAGAATAATGCGTGTACATCCAAAGAGTGAAATAAACAAAGCACATGGTGATTTTTTCGTATGATTGATATTCATTGCAATTTATTGCGGTCAAAACCAAGGAGCCTCGTGGTTGTGACTGATTAAGACACGTAATAAAGTCAAAAGATGGAAAATATTTTTTCATTGATGACATGGAAATTTAATGCATATTTTCCATACAAACGCCTATTGTGTCTTTGACTTGGGAAAAATAATGTTAATTGTTCCTTTTTAACGAAATTGTTGCAAATATTGTTTGTATGTAGTATGTACACACGCATATGTAGTAGGTACATATGTACTTATGTGTGTGTGTGTGTGTATATGTGCGTACTATGTAAGGGACCAGCAGAATGAAATATTGTGTACACAATGAATTGATTTTTTTTTTTAATTTTATTAATAACTTTCTTACAACTTTTATTTATTTTTTTATAGGCAAAAAAGGGAAAAAGAATAAGGGTACAGTGATATCCTTGCAGTCATTTCTAGCGAATGGCGACAATCCTGTGGGAACTACACAAGTATCCAAGAAAGTTCGAAATTTAGATGGTGATGAAAGTGACGATGGAAGCAATTCACTGCCTCAGGTTTACCAATTACCAACTGCTCCAAGAGCGAATAGGATTTTTGACGATGATTCCATTCCACACAAGCCGCCATTCATAGCTTATGTAAATAATTTACCTTTTGATGCCTCCGAAGAAGACATATACGACTTTTTTGGATCAATACAATTGGTATCGTTGCGTTTACCCAGAGAAGATGGTGACACTGGACGTTCCAGAGGCTTTGGCTATGTCGAACTTGAAACACGAGAAGATTTAATAAATGTCTTAAGTTTACCAGACCCTTCGATAAAGGGACGTCGCATTCGTATTGAGCTGTCGAATGAGAATGAACAGCAAAACAATAGACATAGAGGTAACAGGCGTTTTGAAGGTTTTGGAAATAGTAATGAAAATCGTGATTCGGGCAATTGGCGCAGAGACAGCCAAAATAATGGTGGATCATATAATAATAGCGGAAATTACGATCGCGATCGTGGCTATAACCGTGAGCGCAGGCCACCAACGGAAGACAACGATGCACCTGGTTCCTGGCGAACTAACAATAGGCGACAAACAAGCGATTTGTCACCACCTCGTAGAGATTTAGGTAATGATAGATACAGAGACAGAGAAGGTGGTCGAAACCGGAACTATGACAGAGAAGAACGAACCGAACGTACCGAGGAATCTCAGCAGGAGAGGCCAAAATTAAATCTTAAGCCACGTACGTTACCACTTCCCGAAATTGTCTCTGTACCGGAGGCAGAAGAAGTTAGTGGTGAAACTGAACCGGAGGAAACAACAGTTGCATTTAAACCCAGCGGGATATCTGCAGAGAAGGTGTTCGGATCTGCGAAGCCAGTCGATACTGCTGCCCGTGAGATAGAGATCGAGGAACGTTTGGCTGAAGCACGCCGTCAAGAAAAGATTCGTCAGGAAGAAGAGCAAGATGTCAGTGATCAACTTTCTGAAGTTCAAATTGATAAAACTGATCAAGAAAATGCGAATTCAACAACAAGTTGGAGGCGCAAGAATGAAGTCACTGCTCCCAGTTCAGATAGCACCAGAAAGATAAGTCCCGGACGACAGGGTATGTATTATCAAAAATAGTCTTAATGGTGCCGCCATGATGACTTACTTAATCCTAAGCTTTAAAAGCTCATTGGTATAGTAATAATGCATTTTGTAAAAATTTTCAATTCTTTAACAACATTTTTTATATACTTATGCTTTTAGACGATCGGCGTCGCGAAAGAAGGGATGGAGATTATAATAAATCATCTAATAAGTCTAAGGAGAGAAATGACAGGTAGGTTGGTAAAAAGTTTGGTTACATTTGGTCTTCATATATAATAATATTTGATTTTGTTTAAATTTCAGAGAGAATCAAAGGAGTAAATCTAATCAAATCAGGGATAGTAAAAACAACAAGGAAGATGTCAAACCCAAACGTGACGTCAAAACAGAACGACCACTGCCCAAATATCAACCAAATTCAGATCCAGTATGTATAGATAATCAAGTTTGCTATTTTTCTTTTGTACTTATTTTCATGTTTTTGTCTAATTTTACAGATCTTGCAGTCCTCAAACAAGTATTCTGGACTTGACGATGAAGCCTCTGAATAAATTATCTGTGTCTAAATTTTTTGATAAACCACTAAGTAAACCGAAATCAAATTAATGCTATTTTTCCACACAAACCCCTACCACTTATTTTGTCAATCTTCTTTTTTCTTTGCTGTCAATACAATAGTTCACATTTAATTAAAAAATAAATGCATTTTATATGATTTAACCAAACAATTTTTTTGTTAATTTTTTTGATTGATTATAATACTACCAAACAACTACTACTACTGATAAAATAGATATAAGACATTTTTTTAAAAATGATGATGATGGCTACAAATTGAGTTGGAAAGATGTCAAAGTTTTATTGGCATGCTATGCAATTACCATAGATTTAAAAGTTAAAGAGAATTGTAAAGGTCGATTGTGTATGCTTATGGATGTTATTTCTTTACATTGAAAACAAAACATTCGAAGTTTTTGTTTGGAGTATGGTATATGGTATGATATGCTCGATAGCTTATGAATGTAGATAGATGTGACTTATGAATTCTCCATTTCATGTTGATCATTTCCAAATTGAAGTTTATAGTACATATTTCCGATTTATATACATTCTAGAGACCTGCACGAATGCATACGAGTTATTTCCTACATACTATGAATGGATTCGAAACGGCAAATAAATGGATTCAAAACGGCAAAGAATGGATTTTGCGTTCTCTTGTACATACTTATGTGTGTTGATTCCAAGAAATATAAACTTAACAAAAGAGCGTGAGGATCACAATAGAAAACTTAAATGTATTTAATTTTTATATGAATAGACTGTTTTGTTTGTAAATAATTAGGGTGCAACTTACTTCAGTATAAGTTGAAAAGATGTCATTATACTCTTCACGCAGTGAATAATATTATAAGTTTGTCATGAAGTTTGTAACACACAGAAGGAGACCACGCAGAGCCCATGCGACTACATGATTTAGCCTTGTCCGTCTGTATGTATGCAAACTAGTCCCTAAGTTTTTGAGCTAGAGAGCTGAGAGCATTCCCGCATAGGTTTCTTTTTATCATACGCTGCACATTTGTCAGAATCAGTCGAATCGGACCTCTAGGGAGGGGTACCTCCCATACAAACCCAAAATCAAATTAATGTTCTTATTTGAAAAACTTTTTTGTTTTTTGTCTTATCCAACTGAAATTTAGACACTATTAGTGCCTGATCCATATTCACTAACCTAGTAATCCTAGGATCAATACACCATGGCATGCGCCATCTATATACATGTGACTATTGGTGTATTGAAATTAGTATGAATTCTGGCTCATTAACACAATATATCTGCATGCTCATTCACACGAGCGTGAAGAGTATTTCATCATTGGCATAGCCAAAGATAACCTTCTTTCTGTTTTTTTTGTTCTTGTTTAAAATAAAAGTTAAAACATAATAAATAATTTTTTTTTATTCATTTCACGAAATTTTGCTTGTTCGAAAGGCGGCAGCAGGTTTTTACCTAGTACGTGTATTCTTAATGAGTTACATGGATTTAAGAATTTGCAAAATTAGTCACAAAGCAACTTAGAAAGTCCATATAAACTGATTATAAGATTGAATTCCTTCCAAAGTTTTTAAAACTATTTTTCATCTAATTTAACCACACATACACAAAATTATTCAAAATTTTTCAATACACCCTTCATAGGTGACACTGATTTCTGTGTGTTTTTCTGTTTTAACTTAAGTAAAAATATCAAATTTGAGGTTTTAAATAAATGTTGACAATCCTCTTGTTTTTATTGGTTATAGATATATTCGAATACTTTTTTTTTAACATTATATGATTAAGTTACATTTTTTTTATATCAATAAATAAATAAATGATAAACTTTTGGGTACCGTTCTCATAATCATAATCCATTTTTCACACGCAAACTTGAAAATTATCATAAATTCGTCATTATTTTATTAAATACATATTCAAATAAACAATATTTCATGTCATTTAATTTTTAGAAGAAAAAAAAACTAAATAGATTAAGCATAAGAGTCATCGGAATGTTTTAAATTATATGATGACTATATGCATTACGGGGCATTTGCATTTTATAGATAATTTATTCTTATTTTTATGACCACATTTTAGTTGTTATCTTTTCTATTGCCATATGGTTTTGTCGGCTTGTTACCAAGCGCTATTTAAATTTATCAAATGAGCATAACAAATATTAAATGATAGTCAATAATATATTATTTTTGCTTCATTGATTCTTTTGAAAACATCGATGGTTGGCAAATTGTTGTGTTTTGTTGTGTAGTCGTTGTAACAGCCAAAGGTTACAGAACGTAAGTATATGTAACTGCATTCTCCCCGTTTTTTTTTTTTGTGAGCGGCCCATTGTCGACTGTTGATGTCGGGTGCTTCTGTGACCATGACCCCCTTTGGTGTTGTTGATGTATTTGAGTTGGGATTTGTTCATTATTTTTTTATATATTATAATATTATTGATTTAAATTCTTATGTTCAAAAGTCCCTACTACAGATGTGGATTTTAAATCTTTTCTGTTTCAATTGTTTGTCAAGTTTGTGACATTAAAAAAAGACCTTTATTTATAGTTTCATTTTAAAGAAAATGACGAACATTTCTAACTGGTTTTCTTTTCTTCAATTTCTACATTCATTTTCGTGAAAATATATCATTTTTAAAATTATTATGTTGCCCATTTTTGGAGTTATATATTTTGATAATTTTTTTCTACCATATACTAGTATGTATGTATATTCTATCAATTATCATTCAATGAACGAACTATTGAACTTTTTCTTTGTTCATTAAATATAGTTGCCATATTTAAATTTTAAGTTATTCGATTTGATTATATGAATACTCATAATACTTTTTCTTATTTAAAAATCATGATAGCATTTTGTTATTAGTTTAGACCGCATCAGCAGGGCTTTGGAACTCTGACAAAGCGTGTATTGGATTTTGTACCTTTTTCTGTGATCCTTTACGTACTTTAGCCCGAACTTCCTCTGGTTTTTCTGGTCTAACAAGTGGTTTTTTCTCTGGTGCTTTCATCTTCCAAACAACAATTGGCGACTGAAAATTTCATTTAAATAAAAACAATCATAAATTTTGAGAAAAATTAAATAATATATAATAATATATAATTTTTTTTTTTATATGATTTGATATCATTAATAAATGAAAAAGTATTTCATATACATAAGTATTTCAAGTTTAGGTTTATATGAAACATTTGTCCAATTTTCCACAACTTAGTTAAAAAGAAATTAGAAATATAGAAATAAGAGTAATCTGCAAAATCAGGTTGTAACATCTTATTGGGCTGGGGAAAAAGAAATCCCTTATTCTGTAGTTAGTCGAATTTAGTATGTTAGTCGAATTTAGTATGTTAGTCGAATTTACGTGTAAAGTAATGGGGATTCTTAGAAATTTAGGATTCTCCTAAAAAAAAATGGAATAGGGGAATTCATAATTGGTTGATTCATTTGTGAGATCCTAGTCAAACCGCATTGAAGCAGCTCAAACGGTGACCATGCCAGGACTAAAGGCCGGTAAGGTTTTGCAGTGCATTTTGTGGGACTAGAAAAGAATCCGTTACCATGAGCTGCTCCCATATGGCCAAACACTGAATTGGGACCTCTACTGTCAATAGATGGTCTGTTTGTAGTTTACAATTGCCTAAAAGCGACCAGAATTGGCTTATAGTAAAAGCGTTATTTTTCACCAGGACAAAGCCAGACCACACACACACGTCAATAATGACTCGCAGGAAACTCAGTGAGCTGGGTTCGGAAGTGTTAATGCATTCACCGTATAGTCCTGATCTGGAGTAAAGCGACTATCATCTCATTTTGTCATTGCAAAATTATCTTTATAACAAAAAATGGCTTCAATAAATAAAGTTTCAAATTAGGGTACAAATAATGGATTTCTTTTTTGCCAACTCAATATCACGATAGTGTGATAATTCCTATTCTATTCATACTTAAGCATATACAGCATAATGGATTAAATTAATCCACAGTTTAGTAAATTACATTATAAATAAACCATTATTATTTATCTGAAAAGGTCGTAGTAATGTAATAAAATGATATGAAAGTACACTTACTGCAACTGTTCCTTGACGTGTATATTTTGTTGATGCTACATATGAGTACTTAACTGTAAGTACCACAGCATTCATTAGATTTTTAGCTGCTTGAATTAAAGAAGTTGCACTGTCCAACTATGTACAATAAAATAATAAATAATTAATATGAATTCACTATTGTTTTTATGAAATCATTCGGAATATTTACCCCAGAAACAATAAGCTCGCCACTTATATTCTGAACATCAGCTTTCACTTTTGATGTTATTTGAATTTGATGGCAATAAAGTGCAATACGTTGCAAATAAGCCAATAGATCTTTCTTTGTGCTGCTTTCCGGACATTGTTCTGCAATTTCTCGTGTAAGTTTATCAAGTTTAGTACCAGCTTCGGATATTTTTTTAGCTGCATTTATAACATCCATTGTTGTCTTAAGTGGTCCACGGCCGCTAAAATGCAAAACAACAAACGTTTCAGAAGATCATTCATTTACAATATGATATGTATAGCTTACCGTGTAAAGTCAGTCATCTCCATCATAATCATACACATATGTTTAGCCAAGAATATGATATCATTTCCAGTGTCATCCCATTTTGCAACTTCTGAGTCAAATGTAAGTTTTTCTCTACGAAATAGTTCAACTTGTTGAGCAATTTTTTGCTTGTCCTCCTCGGTCATTTTTCTCATGGCTTCCTAAAATACACAAAATATGAAACAATCACAATACATAATAATAATAAGTGTTTCATAATAAATCATAATTATACTTACTCTTGCAGTACAAATGCCACTTATGTCTGGATATTCATCTACGGTTGCATCACCAGTATGAGCACTCGCTAGTAAAAATTCACAAAAAATTAATTAAGGACATTTCAAAAAATAGAAATTATTATAATTATTTTGGTTAATGAGCATGAAGAAATGAATGATTAGTGAACTACAAAATTACAATATTCAAAAGTAAAGAAAAGAAAATTCATTTGAAAATAAACACAAGAAAACTAAATAATAATAATATTGTTATAAAAACAAAAAATAAAACATGAATTACATCTGCTGCGTGTTTCCAATGTCATATCTTCAACTGGTTCAAACTCAGTATCGGTGTCTAAGTCTTCGGAGCTCTGAAATGATAAAGGAATATAATAGGAGCATGTGGGAATACGTTGTGAATGATACACCACAATAATCAACGATAATTCCAATTTGAATTGTGTGTCTTTTTTATTTTATTTAATTAACAAAAAAATATCGTTGTTTATTCAATAAATTTTTGAGAACTGACGCATCATCATTTTAAGTCAAAATTTAAAGCGAATTATCAATTTTGATGAATGCAAGCATTTTATGCCAATGAGTTTATGTTATAAACTGAGAGATTAATAATTTTAAAGAGATCTTAATATATTTCATGTTGAGATGTTGATGATGACGACTGTTCTCTTTCGACAATGCCATTGGCGGAGCTTTAAATACATATTTATACTAAATATTTATAATATTTCTCAAACACACTTGTATTGCTTCTCATTGTTGCAGTAGAGAAGTGCATCAGGTAAGTAAACAAACAACTAACACAACAGTAAGTATTTCAAACCAATAAAGTAAATAAATGATCAATAAAAATAATAACAAAAAATCTTCTTTAAAATGCCTTTCTTCCATTATGATTATGATGTAATAATGTAATAATGTAGATTTGGTGGTATGACAATGTTCATGATTTGTAAACAATTGTATAAGTGGACCTTACATTTACTCCTTGTTTCGATATTATATGGATCATCGAATTCAATATCTTCAAGTTCATCTTCATCCTTTGTAAAATATAAAATTTGGTTAGAATTTCAATTTCAATCACTTCTTTTAAATAATAAAACAAAAAACATTATTCCTCTCCTTAACAGTCTTGTCAAAGGAAGAAACTAAGATTCCGCTGTTTAAATTTGTTACGTTTAATCAAATAAACTTAAAGTGGACAAATCGCTCACGAAATATTATCTCTTTCTTACCGGGATACCCAGCGAAGAGAAGGCTCTTCCTTTGTGAGCGATTTGTTCAGTCTATTTATTTTATAGTCTATGGGTGGTCATTTTATTTATTTGCATCAACTACATTTCACTGTAATCTATACTTAAACAATTCAACAAAATAATAAAGGCTAAATATTTCATCCAGTGATTGGCACTCAATATAAATATATAAATTCTCTGCATGACTTCATTCAAAAGGGCATTTTTGGTACTCATGCTGAAATGAATGTATTTGACATTCGAATTCAGTTAAATGAATGTAACTGAGAGTTCCATGTTTTCATTCAAACAAAGCGGTGCCGAATTAAATTGAATGTTACAATATTTTGTGCTGCGTTGATTGTTGGTATGCAAACACATTTGTACCCCCAACTACATGTCACAACAACAATTGCACACAAATTCCTCTCACAAAATACAATAGCTCTCTCCTCCGGCTTCATTTCACAACAATTTCGTAGAATTTGTGTGCAATTGTTGTTGTGTTGTGAGTCTGAATACAATGAATTTTTTTCTTGTTCCTTTCGTTTCATAAGCTTCTTTTATACACTCTTCTTGTTCCAATCGTTTTGAATGCGATCGTTTACTATGGCAACGCTCACTCATTCATATTGTGTGTGGTTTCAAAAAATTGAGTACGAAATTAAGTAGTACTCAGTTATGCAAAACAACTGAATGAGTTCGTACGGATGTCTAATACATAATATGCTGTATGCTTTAAGATTTAGTACTTCTTCTTTTAACTGAAATATTGTATGTCAGCAATGACATGACAATTTGCATTTAAATTGAATACCCATACTAACAGTCGTGACAATACTAGTAACTACCTCATAACAAAAGATCCCAGGTGTTCTCTTCTCTACTACTGACTATATTTAAGTAGGACATTGTAGCAGGTAGCTTTCATAGCTAAAATTCTGTGGCATTTAAAGAACATTGAATATACCAAATCTTTACATGTTTTTTTATTTTGTAGACCCCAATGTTTTTTTTTTTTTTTGTTTTTGTATAACTGATGAATAAGCTTTTAACATGGACGATTATACCTTTGAAAACTTTCCTATACCTTATATATAGTATATTGTGTGTGGACACATTTTAAATTATATTTTTAAATAAGAAAACCTTTAAAGCAGAACATCATGAAAACTGCCTGAAGAACATAAACATAACAACAATTCAAATTTATTAATATTAATTGTTTCCTATTTTGTAATTTCCAAATTTAAATATGTATAATCATAGTTTAAAGGTTTTTTTTCAAACAAATTTATAGGCCCCCCAAATAAATAGAAATTTAAAAATTCCTATTAAGGTGGCTGCACACTGTAGATTTTTTTCGTAGAGTAACTCTAGTTAGAGATCTCTACATTTAGTCTAGGTAGTGTACACTTACACAACACCTAGAGCACTCCAGCAGTTGCCACTCTAAACTCTAGCTATACCAACAAACTCTAGATAGATCGACAGTGAACATGGAGATAAGACGCTTTAGCTAGAATAAATAGAGCACAGGCAAATATCAACAAACATTGGAAATAACTGCTGCAGAAGTTGGAAGAAAGTTTCACAATCTTCGGTGCCAAATGAATGGTGATTAAGAAATATAACAAATAAAAAATTGGAGCCGATGGTGCCGATGAAACCATAAAAAGCTCTTGGGAGTTTTTTGATTCATTGAAATTTATGATTGGCATTTCTGAATGTGTGAGGATTGTTGCAACTGTTCCAAGTCATGGTATGCTATTACTATTATTTAAACGTTATCGTAATCATAGTTTGGCATTCGTATGAAATTTTCAAATGAAATGTTATTTTCAACAGTGATTTCTTTCAGCAACTTTGAGTGCACTCGTTCTTCATGTCTTTTTGAAATACAATTTCTTACCCACAACTTATTCGTTCCTTTCTTTTTAAAAATTTCTTGTTTTTTTTTAATTAACCTATATACACTGCATATTTCGTACGAAGTATTGTCATCAACTACGCTCTAAATGCTCTCGACAGAAATATCTTGTACAAATTTACATAGGTCATAGACTAATCTACGATCTCTCAGAGACTGCTCTAACTAGACATAGTTTAGACTCAATAATTTAATATAATTACATACACATTATAGTTATAGTATTCTTACCCTGTTCATAAGTACAGCTCGACGAATTTCCCGAACGCCATCATAAACTAAACGAGATGCATCAATAAAATCGTTTTCATCCACATCTTTATTAGTGTTTTCTGAAAGAGCTTCAACAGCAGCATCGACACGTTGATCGAATTTTGACATAACTAAACAAAATATTGTTGTTGTTGATGATGATAAAATATCAATAATATTGAACTTACCTTGTTCACGAAGAACTTTGACAGCCTCCAATACACGTTTAGTGTATATACAAGGCTCATAATTATCCATTTCAGCTTCAACAACATTGCAGACACGTGCCGAACGTCCTTGTATTGCTCCAGCTGTAATGCGTAAATCACGTGCATCACCAACTTGTAATGCCATAACGCATTTATTAACATCTTCCAAAATATGATTTTCGGAAACTGCCAAAAAGTCATCAATTGTCGTTATATCGTCAACGGCCTCAGTTAATATGCGAACTTGCACCTCCCAAGCCTGCCGATAGGCAGTCATATTCTCTTGGGCAACTTTTGAATTGGGTCGCACAGTAAGTATCGAGGCTGCATTTATTACTTGTGGGCATAGACTCTCAATCTGTGCAGCTGCATAACGAACCATTTTCACACCATCTTCATTATTTGACATACTGCAAACAAGGTTTGCTACTTCGACCAATTTTTCAGCATGTTTTGTAAATATATCTGCTTTTTCGCGTACTTTTTTCTCATTTCCACTTTTAGCTGCCTCAATTAAGTCAATAAGTGGCGTGGTTGTTTCTAGAAAAGAATCAGAAACATGATCGACAACTGCTTTGCGTAGTTGACGACGCAAATCTCGAGTTTTGCGGCACATTTGATCGATAGCACGATCAAGACCAGGTGTATTATCTTTCTGTCCCATCTGAAATGGTAATTATGTTTATATGTATTTTATTATTAACTATAACTACTTATATTTGACTTGATATACTTTTTGCTTGTTTCAGTATTAATTTACTAATCTTACTAATTCAAACCGAAATAAATATGTCGCTTGATTTTACTTTGCGGATCCATTACATACTCTTTTGAATTTTGCATTATTATCTATTATATTAATTTGTATATGTATCTCACATTTACATAAATATGTATGTACTTACATTCGACATATATTCAGAGAGCAAATCCTGAAGTGCCTGACGAACTGCATTGCATTCAGCTACAATTCTCTCGCGACGCTCATCACGCGTACAATCTGCGTCTGCCATTAAAGCAGCCGCACTTATAATGCTTTCTAAACGCTCCTCTAGTAATTGGCGTGAACGTTTCTCACTATATGTAGTGGGATCCATGATAATTCCCTCCTATAAAAATGTACAATAAAATTATTATTAATCAATATTATGTTAAATAAGTGTATGCAAATATTTACATCAAAGTCATCAAGAGCAGCGGCCAATTCACCAGCTCCACTATAGACATCAGTAGGTTGAGATGATTTGCCCTGGGCGACATCACTTATAGTGTTAACTGCATCGCAAACTTGTTTAAGAATAAAGTCACGATTGACCTTTGCCAAGTCTAGCTCTGGATGACGAACATATACTTTCGATGCAGTTAACAACATAGTTGAATGTTTTTTCAACATTGCTCTAGCAGCAGCTAAATCATCACGCAATTGAGGATCCTTCAATTCTTGTTGTCGCTTTGCTGCTTGTTTGATTAGTTCACCAGCATTGCGTCCAAATTGCTAAAATAATTTCAATTAAAATCATTTTAATTTTATAAATTGAGTATTAGGTTATATAATTAGCACACATGATTGGCTAAGATCAATTGCATTTAAACACAACTCAGAACCTAAGAGATCATTCCCATACTAATGTTATTATTCTATCTAATGAATGCCGATTAAATGGTGTTATCCTTATTCAAATTATTTGATAACTTCATTTTTAAAGTTAAGATATTTAGATAGCCCAAGTTTTAGAAGTTAGATTAGCCTTCTTTAGATACTTATCAATAGTATTGTACTACATTTTACCCAAGCAAATTAGAATTATATTTCATACTTTATCAGGAGATACATATAATACAAATATCAATCTGCCTTACAATGGTAAACGAGTAATCAATAAGTAAAATTCTTAAATAATATAAACCTATGATATTACTTACTCTCATATTGTTCATTAGCTCATCCTGGCTTGAAGCATTTTTCAATTTATTTAAGTCATCTTCGACAACATGCAAAGACTTTAGTAAGAGATGCACATCAACCATGTCGGCCAGTATAAGTAAACGAGTAACAGCAGACAATAAGTTTCGAGCAGCCCGAACCATATTTCCACGTTTCAAAGAACTGCATGGATCCTCGGAGAATTCTCGTGCGGCAATACTCATTGCGTCCCCAGTTTTGCGTACTTCATCTACAGCAGCTAACATTTCTTGTGTTATATCGGGATTTTCATAGGCAATTTGCTCTCCTTTTTGTATAAAATTTTCTGTGGCTTTTTCTACGGCAGCCACCAAAGCACTTGCTCGCTTTGATTTACCTGCAATAAGATTTTACCAAACATTAAAAAAATGTTTTAAATAAAGACGTCTGAGCCAAATCGACACTTATTAATGAGTTTACATTATTGATTTATTAAATTTTTAATTGATTTGTTAGCATTTATAAGAAAATTAATATACATATCTATAATGGTTCTATTTTTAACTAAAGCCTGTCTCTTTAATTTGTATTTGAATTTTGAACATTGGCTAAAGAGACAGGCTTTAGTTAAAAATAGAACATATATAGAGAAAAGAAAATTTTTTTTTTTAAATAAATGAAACTATTCACATTGTAAATTCACATCTCTCTATTATTACTAGAATTTTATTTCATAATCGAACCCACTTGTATTTAATAAATATTAACATAACGTTAATTAAATGACACTACACTTTCCTCCTTAATGTTAAATACTATACGAATTTTAAAGTATCTGCACAATAAAGCGACACATGCAAAAAACTTCTATATACTACAAGCGCAGCTCAGACACACTTGCAATTATTTTTAATACAATGGAATTGTCAAACCAAAATCATGCAAATGTGTCTAAAACTTATTGTTTCATATGCAGATATTTTCTTATTTATACTTTTATAAGATCTGTTATACATTTCACACTTAATTTAAATATTTCACTTTCGACTTACCCTTTTTTTTCTTACTGGGCCCCTTTGTATTGTTGACTAATGTTGTCACTTGTAGTACCAAAGGCTCAAGGGTTTTTTCTACAGACATTGTCCGTATTTCCAAATTTTTGGGGTCCCATTTTAGTGCAATTTGCCCGAAATCGGAGAGAGTTCCCATCTTGATGTTTTTCCAACTTTTTAATCAACAAATTGAAACACTTTTCTTTTATAGAAAATACAATTTATCAATGGTCTTGGTCTTTCTCTTTTTATTCTATCGTCGACGCCTCGTTAAATAAAGTGCTGGAAAGTTTTTAAATCTGTGTTGATAAATTTTAAGTTGTTCTGATTGGTGCTCAACACTGTCTGTTGGTTTCTTCCCGTTCGACTGTTTGTTCGTTTGCAAATTGGAAGTTTTACATAGTGTCACCATGTACTGTTTAATTCCAATGTTCCAAAATTTAGTTAATAAATTTGAGCTGATATTCAAATTGAGACTTTTTTCCAACGTATTCTATTATTATGTTTGTCGCATTTTAAATTAAATAATATATTAAATATAGATCGGGACTTAGTACGCTTCCTTGGGGTATCCCAGCTTAAATGACTTACTCAAAACAAAAAACCCATTTTGCAGCATAATCGCCTTCTCAATGGTTCGTAAATTAAACCGGCTCCACTAAATAGTTACTCCCTTGAAACCGATCCTGGCGGCAACGATAAATAAGCTTGATATTTTTTATTATATTTCGACGATATTACATGGTCTTCTTTTGATGGAAGTCGGTTTTGGGTACTATACTCATTTATCAATGATTACCATATGATGAGGTTCGTACTGGTGTCATTTCTATCTTCCTCGCCGTCTCTGCTCTTTTCCAGCATGTCCGCCAGATTTAGGTAAACACTTTTCGTTGGTGAAATCTGGGAGCGCGTACACGGTTCATCGTCAATTCGATGCAATTCAATCCTAGGTCTATTGGCGACAGAAGCTCCGTTGAAGCTTTTACAAGACCCAAGCGTTAGGAAACGCAATAGTTCAGATTGAACTTTGTCCTTAACAATTTCATAAGAAAACTTTATTTTGTACCTTAGGTCCGAATATGTAGCAAACGAATACAATGTATTGCTTGAAAGACCACGAAATCTTGAATTGATGTCTACAATTAATTTTTTTTTTTTTTTGGAAATTTTTATATGGGATGTGAGAGGGAGTAAGAAATGTGACATTTTTTTTTTAATATGTGGAGTGAGATTCAACTGTAAATATAGTAAATGGAATGGAATGAAATTCAGAATTTATATTATGCCTTTATGCATGTACCAAATCTCCATGGCTCATTCGAGTGAAATTGGGTTATTATTCAAGTCGCAACTCATTTAATAATTTCGAACAACTCCCGTCAATATTTGCCTAGTCTAAACATAGCTTAAGATTATTGATAGATAAGAGCTTAATAAACAAATTATTACACTTTTAAAATATTACCTTTTTATATTATAAATTTTATTAACTATTTATATATTTATTAAATATTCCACAAAGTTAGATTCCATATGTCCACACTAATTTTATGATTGCCTTGTAAAGTATTAATTTATATTCAAGGCGTAGTTAGGTATGAGAACCAATCAGCCAGTTTAAACCTTACTACGAATTAGTTGACTTTTTGATATAATAAGTTCTTTCGAAGTGAGTCATTTGCTATGTTTTAAACCAAGATAGTTAACAAAAGTGTGATATGGGAGAACATCTTGAAAAAGTATAACTGGTGGACAACCACTGCTCACTACTTCTCAAGCTAAATGTAATGTGTTTAGATTTTTCAGTGTTTACTGCGATGTTCCAGATTTGAAACCAGGATTCCAATCAGTTTTGTTGGTTTTGGTAGATGGTAGAAGGCTTAAACTTTGAATTCCAAATGAAAAATATTCATTTTTATTTTTTTAAATTATATGGAAGAACAGTCCGGACTTTTCTATAATAAAGTCGATGGGACAGATCAATAACATCGCTATAAAGAACTACCTCACTCTTAACTGTGACACATGTATGTCATTTTACCGTAAAAATGTAATTGTAAACAGATACCTCATTAATGATCACACTCTAGAACGTGACACGCAATTCATTGATATAGTACCTAAGTGTTTTGATCCGATTAAGCTAGAGGCGTTTACGATATTTTAAACGTTGGTTTAAAAAGTTTAATGATCCTTATACTACTAAATTATTATCCTCATCATAGTTAGACCAAATCTTGAATACGCATCTTGGAACCCACAGTTTAAAAATTATAGTGATAGTATTGAATCCGTTCAAAATCAATCTTCCATTCGACCAAAACCATCTTAAGTTAATCCACCTCCCGAAATTATCCAGTCGAACTCTTGGTGTCACGATCTTGTATAATCTAATTGTTGGTAGTAGCTTTTCTCCATCTTTGCATAGTGACATTAATTTGGAATGTTTCTTCTCGAGTTACAAGGAATTTTTTCCCTATATGTGTTGGGACATGTTAGACCATTAGACCTATTTCAAGTTTTATGTCAATCTTACAACCTATACAATGACCTCGTATCTAACTGTATTTCTTCTGATCAGCTAAAATCTTATCTCTTGACTCATCTTAACACTTAGCAATTAACAGATTAATTTAAGATATTTTTTTGGAAATTTTAATTTATAAAGTTAGTAATAAGTTAGCGCTAATGTATCTTAATTGTACAACCCTATGTTTTAAGTCTTAAATTTAACATAATAGTTGCTTACTATATGTGGCTGATGACGCTAGGTCTGTACCGCAAAGTTGTCACTAAGTTTGTATTGTATTGTTTGTATGTCTACTAACCCCAGTAGTTCAGTACCAAAGTTACTTGTGGTCGATATCCAGTCTTATTCGGTTTTTAATGGGCCACAGCTCGAGCGGGTTCTGGGGGTGGAAAGTAATTTTTCATGAAATTAATGGTTTATTAAGTTTATTTAAAAAATTAAAAAATAGTGTCTCTTTCGACGTACGAGTGAGTAGATAAATTAAACAAGTCTTCTTAAAGCTTTCGATGACGTATTCTTCTGCAACATAACCAATCTTGATTATTTGAACTTGCAAAATGTTTAATTTGTATAAAAAAAGAAAAACTTGCTCATGTATATGGTACATAACAAGTACATTTAAAACATTTATTATAAACTTGTTGTCATAAATTTATTACAATTATAAAAAAAATTTCCATTACAAAGTTTTTAAACATCAATGAAATATTGTTATCTACTAAAACATTAAAAAACATAAATATCAACACACAACATACTCGTAAGTACAATAACTGGTGATAAAAGTTCTTGATTTGAAATTTAAATTCATTAGAATCATTTATGAGTATGTTTAATTGACCTTTTTTGATCTTGATCTTCAATTAAATGGAAGTATTTCATCTTGGGCAAAATAATCTGACACACTTTTGGGTACTTCGTAACAGGATCTGCAAGTACAGGCCCATTAAAAATTGCATTAATGCTTATGCAGTAATATTAATATTTTTTGTTTATGTTTTATTTTTATTGGTTCGCGCGACAGGTCTTTCAAGTATTCAATACCTTTAGCATTTTTTTTTTGTTGTGGCTGCAAATTGTTAGTCCGGTCAAAATCGACGAATTTGCAAAAAGAAAAAAGACATACACACAGATAATTGGGCTTTTTTTTGTAGTTATAAGCAATGTCAACAGAATTACAATCAAAAGGCAACACCAACAAATGTATGGAAACATCTTAAAATCATATGTACACTTGGCTGCAATTGTTTTAGAAACATTTTTGTAAATCACAATAATTTGGTTTGGAAACTTTTTCACTTTAATGGCCCCTTAAACTGAAATCTATAGGTAGGGTGCAGCTGAAGTTTCTTAGTAATAAATAATAACAAAATTAACAAACAAAAAAAGAAACGATCAATGAAAATTTATACCGGAAGTCCTCGTAACATATTATTATTTATTTGCATTTTACTTACAAACAGGTGAGTTTAGAATAAATCTAATTTGCCAACAATTGGAGTAAAAACGTTTTTACACAGATGAGTTTTGAATTACCAGCACACGCCAAATAATGTGTCTCTTTTTTAATGAAACTTTTATATTGTAGTACGAGTATTTTATACCATATAGAAATGATTGAAAAATGCTGACTAGACCAAAAACTTAGGTGCTGTTTTAAGTATTTTTACGTTTTATTGTGAATCAGAGATTTGTTCCAATTACGATTGAAGCAACGATTTCAATAAATATGGTATACAATACGAGTACAATATTAACGAAAATGAAGTGAAAAAATATAAAACGTTTTTCAAAAAAACTTATTCACATATGTATGTATTACCATACATAAAGAGGCTCGACAACGTTGCTGACCACAGTTTTCATAACCACAAAGAAATCGTAAATAATGCGGTACATAAAAGAAATGGAAGAACCTAAGAAATTCTGATTAGAATTTTGTACAAAGTTTAATTCTTACAAACCGAAAGATTCCATTTTCTTTCTATGACATTTCCATAGTTATATAAATCTTAAACCAAACCATGGGTGTAACCACTTCCCCCTTGTGGGTTGTCACCTTGTCGGCTCAGTAGGTGTATGGATCCTGAGAGAGATGTTGGTAGTAACGTATCGGTATCGGTAGAGTCTCCCATGAGGGTAAGGTTTAGAGATTGATGTGATTTAAAAATAACTGTGATTGACTCACAGCCATTTGAAGGGAGAGACACAGTTTACTTTGTTTAAACTTTGATTGGTAATCACAGTTTCGGGAGCAACAAAATCAAAGTGAGCCATAATCAATCAATCCTCCAAATAAGGCATCATAATGGGCCGTAATTGTTTCATCAGGCAATGCTTTTTTCCTCACTTTTCATTGCAATCCGTTTAATCGATCATTCTATTGTATATTCTTATGTGGAACATACTATATGGTTTCTGAAAAGGAAGCGCCTATGTTATGAACAGAGAACTAGACTATAGACTAGGAAAGAGTGGTAACCAGTACACCTCGTCACTGCGACTGCAAGTGGGCCTATTGTAATAAACCCTATAGTCACAGTTCCTCCGACATTCTGGTATTCATCAGGAATTCAATTTCAATTGGTGACGGAGTCTGGTCCAGATTAGGCCCAGCACGTACTCTGCTGACTCCTCTTCTTCATTACAAAGTCTACACAGATAGCTGCGACTGATACGTATGTTATGTAAGTGTTTCATTACTCTGCAATGATGACTATAGACTAAGTTTAGAATATAAGTTAACAGTACTTTTGTAAATTTTTAGTATTTAGTAATGTTCTGTAGCATGCAGCCTATCTTATCATAGACGTACCCATCTATTGGTGTAAGGCAGAATTTTCCTGTAACCCAGGGAGAATAAACTAAGCATTTCTTGTAGAAACTAATTCAGCACCCCCTTCCGTACACCCATGGATCATCTTTGTTTCATCTAGAAGATACTTACATGAAAGCAAAAGTAAATATTAGGAAGAAGATCAGACAAGTGTTTTCTAAAAAAAAGGGTGTTCCTTGTGTTCTTTTACCTGTTCGTATTTTGATAAAGAAAGCAATCAAAATAATTGGACGTGGCACGTTTAGGGTAAGAGCACCATAACAATATAAAAAAATTTCAATTCTACAAAAATAAAAGATTCCATTTTCGTTTTATTAACAGAAATCAATAGAGTAAAGTAACCCTTACATAATATGAAAGTAAAAGTCAAGGTAAGAAGGAAGATTTGATAACTGTTTTACTGTAAATAAATGATTTTCTTTATGATCTCTTCCTTGTTCTTATTTCAATGGAAATAAAGGCACCAATTTATTTTGAACGTGTCATTTTTAGAGTAAGAGAACAATGACAATAATTTATTTTTAATTACATAGATAAATAGAATTATCTAAGCCATTCATTCAGAATGTTTGTATACCATACTTGTCAACATTATTAATCATTAATCAATATTGGGATTACACAGCACTACCTCCAGAGATAGGCCTTTTGTTCTTCAATTGTTTGTATACATAATATAATATGAAAGTAAAAGTAAAGATAAGAAAAGAGGAAGATTGGACAAGTGTTTTATAAAGGAATGTCTGTCTTTGTGTGCTATCCAACCATATGTTTTGGAAATAATATATACCTAAATGCACATCCTTTATCTCCATATTTGGGAACAGGTAACATATGTATGTACATACATATACTACATATAAAAATGTAGGTACCAAGTATGTACTGTGTGCATACTTATATTGTATTTAAATTAAGTTTATTTTGATCAAAGTATGTGTAATCTGTTGTATGACGCAATGTACACGTATTTACAAATAATTATTGTTTTGGAACGTCAAAAATAGAGCAAAAATCGTTTTCCCGAATTTTCTTCATTTAGAATATGAAAAATATGTAAGTAATTAAGTAGTAAGCAAAAGATACACTTATGCGTATTTATTAACGTATTAAACTTTTCATTAAACTTGAACTTAACTTTTCATTTTTCAATTTTTATGCTGACTAAAAAAATTACTCAACTTGGAGAAGATCGATCCATGAGGTAGATGAACTACTACTCATCTAAATGAATTAAACTTTTTGAATTATGTTTTTAATATATGTAAATAAAATATAAACAAATTCTTAAAGTTATATTGTCATACTCATCTACAATAGATATATGTACCTACATATGTATGTATGTGCTTATATGCATTCAATATACAATACTTACATACTAGTGCATATGTTCAATGTAATGAGCCCATTCCGCACCAATTACTTAGTATGAATGATTTTGAAATATTCATACACATAAGTATGCATGTGTGCATATACTAAGCATAAGCTTATACAGAAGAAACTTATGAGCATAGTAGTATAATACCATGGTAAATACTTGAATGCAACAGACCTTAAAATGTGAGTGAGTGTAAAGTCAAGACATTCCAGTCTGAAAGGATAAAGTGAATTTTCATTTTGTCACACTTTTCCCTCTAACATATTGACTTTATTCTTCTATAAAATAACTTTAACGTGGGATTGGATAACTTGTTTATCGCCTAGCCTAGATCATATTTCAATGTCTCCCTTTCTATACGACATACCACAAGTAGAATAGAATAGAATAGAATAGAATAGTATAGAATAGAATAGAAGTATGTAGATCCGCGTGGTTAAGGTGGCGGCGACGATGCACATGAAAAGAAAAAACTTTTATGAGAATAAATAATTTGATTTCCTTTATTCTGATTCTGATTCTCTATCAGAAGAACTACTAAATACAAATGCTTATGTATATAAGTACATATGGAAATGCTTGGTCTTGGAAAAGAGTAAGAGTAAGTAAGCCAGAAGACAAAATATTGGTTGTATGCAAGTATATACTCGTGCACACATACACTCTGTTAATGTTCGGATTGGTTTTCAACGAAATCATGATCGTTTTCGGCTCATCGTTACTTCTTGACTGTTTCTACTGAGATTGTATCGGGCCTAAATAAAAGCCGCGTTAATGCTTAATAATCTTTAGTACGTTTCTACCTTTGAATGAAAGATATCGCGCGGTTGTGGTGTAATATTGGTGCAGCGATTCAATTTCTGTTACCTGACTACACTTCTATAACATTCTTTTGACTTTTCAAGCGAATTTTCTTTAAAAGTGAAAAGATTACACATTAGTATAGAAAAGAAAAGTAAAAAAGAAATCACTTTATAAAATGAGTTTTGTATCAATTTACTTAATTGTGATAATTCTTGCTATACCGGCCTATACTTATTTGAGGGTAGTTTACGAGTGCCTTAGAAAAGTGCACATTACTCAAAAACAAATTTTAAGTAAAAAACTTACAAAGAAATGCATTCAAACTGCATCAACGGAAAATTCATCACAAATGCAAATTCCAACATCATATAAACAAGCTCCTGGACCCATGCCATGGCCAATACTGGGAAACCTTGCACTTCTAGGACAATATGCTGTGCCTTTTCAAGCATTCACTGAATTGGCAAAACAGTTTGGAGATGTTTATTCACTGACTCTAGGCTCAACCAGATGCTTGGTCGTAAACAGTTTAGATTTAATTCGTGAAGTACTCAATCAGAATGGAAAATACTTTGGGGGACGACCTAATTTTAAACGATTTGATGTTCTATTCGGTGGAGATCGCAGTAATTGTAAGTATCAATGAAAATCTTCTATTGATAGAATTAGAAAATGTTATAGAATTAGCAAATGTTAAATAAAATTTATCTTATTATATTTACGATCAAATGAAATCATTTAAAACAAAAATTTGCCAAGTTCCACACCTTAAATATTTATTTATATATTCGTTTCTTAGATTTTTCTATTCACAATATGTATGTCTTTTAGATTCTTCATTTATAAAACGTTTCTTGTACGTGATTATAAAAGGTAAAACACAAAATAATAATAAAGACCCTTGTGCTCAAGTCATACAGAGTAGGTAATTATCCATCTTGACCAGTTTATGCAACATAGAGAAAATAAACGAAAAACAAAAACTTTTTACTACTCACAATATTTCTCCTCCTTTAATGCAACTAGACAACGCACTTTTCCCTTTGGTAAGCTGGTCATGTACTTTTGTGCAAAATGTCCCCTTAGACATTTGACTACAGATAGATAGATAGATAAAGTTATACTGACTGACTGACTGCGTGGCACTTTATGTCCCTATTTCTTTAAACAATAAAGAATACTATAGGCGGTATCCGTTTATACTTACTATAAAATTGATAATAAAAGTTTTCTGCGTTAGTGATTCCAAGACATATATTTGTATGGTAGTAAGGAGATGATGTCATGAGGATTGCAGTTAAATTATTGTAAGATGATGAGAAATTTTGTACATGTAATGCCAAGGTTAAGGAAAATGAAAATAAAAGCTATGACATTTTTTTGAAAAAGTTTTTTGTTTTTAATATCTGATCATTTGTATAGAGATGTAATCTTACCAGCTTAATTTCAAATAATGTTAGTTTATAGGAAAACCACAGGTGTGGAGCAACAGGTAGAAAATAATTCTGTTGGCGAATGAGTCTTCTACACGTCATGTATTACTTACACATTGGTTATCCACAAAGATGTTTTTCCGGTTTCCAATTTTCCTCTTTTATGAAAATTTGCTATGGCATACTTTACTACTATTATATGACGTGGCATAAATGATCGATATTATTGTACTTACTTATATGTATGAAATTAGTTTAACATTTAGAT
Organism: Amiota communis; assembly: GCA_037043315.1. Classification (NCBI taxonomy): domain Eukaryota; kingdom Metazoa; phylum Arthropoda; class Insecta; order Diptera; family Drosophilidae; genus Amiota; species Amiota communis. Next base: position 274,020 of record JBAMAV010000994.1, read on the forward strand.
GCAATTCAATTGTGATTATTGGATGAATTTTATTTTTCATTATGATTAACTGAACTAATACTAATTTTTTGTTTTAATCCTTTTTAGCTTTGGCATTGTGCGATTGGTCTCAACTGCAACAGAAACGTAGAAATTTAGCTCGTAAACATTGCTCGCCAAGAGATGCATCATCTTATTATGAGAAGATGTCGAACGTTGGCTGTGCTGAGATGGAAGCCTTTATGAGTCGTCTAAGCCAATCTGTAGTTACTGGCCAAGACTTCAAATTAAAACCACTTGTGCAGCAAACTTGCGCTAATATGTTTAGTCAATATATGTGCTCGGTACGCTTTGACTATGATGATAAGCAGTTCCAGGGTATAGTGCGATGCTTTGATGAAATTTTTTGGGAAATCAATCAAGGATATGCCGTGGATTTCCTTCCTTGGCTGAGTCCTTTTTATGCATCTCACATGAAGCGAATTATTTTATGGTCCGAAACGATTAGAAAGTTCATTTTGGAACGAATAATTTGCGATAGAGAACGAAATATTGATATTGATGCTCCGGAAAATGACTTCACAGATGCCCTTTTAAAGAGTTTAGTTGAAGACAATGTCTCACGAAATACTATTATATTTATGTTGGAAGATTTTATCGGCGGACACTCTGCAATTGGCAATCTTATTATGGTCGCATTGGCCCATATCGTACGTAATCCAATTACCGGTCAAAAGATTCAAGAAGAAGTCGATAGTATAATTGGAGAATCTAATAGAAATGTAACTTTAATGGATACTGAGAAATTGCCTTATACTGTTGCCACCATATATGAAGTACTTCGCTATAGTTCTTCACCCATAGTTCCACATGTGGCCACAGAAGATGTGGCGATTGGAGGATATGGTGTAACAAAAGGTACAATTGTCTTTATAAACAATTATAATTTGAACACAAACTCAAAATACTGGGATCAACCAGAGCTTTTCAATCCAAACCGTTTCCTGGAAACAGTGCCTGCAACTAACGAAATAAATAAGAACAGCAAACCAACTGTGCATTTAAAAAAGAATATTCCTCACTTTCTACCATTCAGTATCGGAAAACGAACTTGTATTGGACAAAACCTTGTCAAAGGTTTCAGTTTTCTTATGTTAGCAAATATTTTACACAAATATGATGTTAGCTGTGCTGATGTCTCCACCATAAAAACATATCCAGCATGTGTAGCTGTTCCACCTGATACGTTTTCTTTGACTCTAAGCCTACGATCGAAACGTAAATAATCTACATCATAATTTTAATATTAAGGAATCATCCATTAGTACTAAGAACTGTATTCTCAAACCCATCTACTATTACACCACATAAGTATAGTATTTAAGATTAAGAATGTTGCAATATTGTATATTGAAAAATAGTTATAGTTTTTATATGTATGTAGCATATAGTATAATTAATTTGTTTAGCTTTAAATTACAAAAGAATATGACTTGATAAAGTATACATTAGTTTAGTATACTCTAATTAATTTAAGATATTTCACATAAAAATCTTAAGTATTTACATGAATAAAATCATAAAATAATTGAATTGTCGCTTTGAAATCATACAACTTGTACAGAAGAAGTCAGATTCGATATACTAGTTAATTAATACATACTTGTTTCTAAAACTCTAATTGACTGTATCGTTATATTCCTATATACTTTGCAAAATGGGATTTATGCCCGCCTAAAGAGAATATAGTTTTAATGTTTATAAAATGACATTATCCTGCTAAGAGTGTTTACTGTTGTATTAAAAATACAACCATAACAATAATAATAAAGATGTACATATATTAAGCTCAATATCTGTAGTCTATTACTTACAATTATTAATCAGTAGTAGGCATGAATGTCTGCACAAGTTATTTTGCTGTTTTTTAGTTGGGTGTTCAGCAGAATGGAAGAATGATTAACACGATTGCATGTTGCACGAAAATTTTTTCAACTCTTCCATTATGTATGCTTTTTTCGGATTCTCATTACTGTAAGGGCATACTAAAAGCATGCACATCCATCAAAATCTTTTACTTTTAAATAATGATTTAAAATCGCAGATTTATTCATTTATTTACAAAAGTTTGATGTAATATATAATACTACACCTAAAATTAAATTAGAGTACAAGCTACCGGGGCCTTCGACTCTATGATGAGATGCCTTTTCTACTTCTGTGTGTTACAAACTTCATGACATTGGCACATCATTGGCTATTCCAAAGATATAATACTCTTCACGTTCCTTCGGGTTGCATGGGAGGTACCCCTCTTGGTACCCCTAGGATCTTGAAATTTACAAGGTTGATGAACATGACTCAGAAATTTATAATGTTTAAATTTCATTACGATACGTCAAAAAACAAAATATATTTTCTAATAAGAACAATAATTGGAATGAGGGTTTGTATGGAAGGTACCCCTCCTGGTAATCCTATGATCATGAAACTTACTTGGTTGATGAATATAGATCAGAAACTTATAGAGTCGAAATTTCAGTTCGATAAGTCAAAAAACAAAATACTTTTCCTAATAAGAACAGTAATTGGAATGGTGGCTTGTATGGAAGGTACCCCTCCTGGTAATCCTAGGATTATGAAATTTACATGGATGGTGGACATGACCCAGAAACTTATAATGTCTAAATTTCAGTTCGATACGTCAAAAAACAAAAAAAAAACAAAAAACTTTTTCTAATACGAACATTAATTTAAAAGAGGTTTGTATGGGAGGTACCACCCCTCGTAGTGCGATTCGGCTGATTCCGACAAATGTATATATATATATATATGTCTAGCTCAAAAACTGAGGGACTAGTTTACATACATAAAGACGGACAGACGGGCATTGCCAAATCAGCTCGTCTCATCGAGCTGATCAAAAATCTATATACTTTATGTGGTCTGCGATGTCTCCTTCTGTATTACAAACTTCATGACAAACTTATAATACTCTTCACTCTCGTAAAGAGTATAAAAATGGACGAGAAACATAGTTTGCCGGCGATGGACTCCGACACCGTTTAACCATGCCACATACATAGTATATATATATTTTTTCATGAACATGGTTTTTGCATAAAAACATGAATTGATTAAAAATAAATTTGACGTGATACAGGAAAACACATTTAGTATAAACAAATTCAAAATGAAAAAAAAAAACAACAATATTTTGCAGGCCTGTGTTATTAACTGAGTAACTGCAAAAATCGGTCACGAAATTGTGTTACAGTTATATGGCGAATTGAATATTAAAATATGTTCATTCACGTGAATTATAATAAAAACACCATAGAATGCTAGTCTATATTTATTTAAACAAGCAATTCTTGTATTGTATATACACATATTTCGACTATCTCCGACCTATTTGACTGTTAGTTTTTATTGTTCGCCTTATTACCGGGATGGTTTAAGAAAAAAGAAAAATCGGAAAACACCCAAAAGAAACAGACGAAAAATCAGATATTCCAAATTAAGGTGTGCAAGAGAGAGAGAGCGTGCAGCGTTGCTATATACAATACTTAAAATATGTTGAAAAAATTTAAGAAGTTATATGTATGTAGTTGCCAAGCATCCCGGAGAGTACAAAATCTATTACAGTCAAGATACGTTGAAAGACCAACCTCAAGGAGCACTTGAATTTATAATAAAATTTCTTAACAGTGTCAATATTTCAAGGTCAACTAGGATGTGCCATGCAGGGGCATCAGTTTCCAGCAAAACCAGCATTTGCCATGACAGCACACAAATCTCAAGGTCAAACATTCGAATTTGAGTGCGTGAACTAATGGCGCCGATGAGCCGGTGAGGAGGTGTTGATGCGTGAGTTGAGTATGTCGGATACGTAGGCGGACAAACATAGACCACCGGTGTTTTAAGGTTTTTAATGGAAAATGAATGCCAGTGAGCGTAGATGTCAAGTTCTCCAAAGTATTTGGCATAGTAAGATATATTTTTATGTCTTTGTCGTCCATGGGATCGATTATTATATAAGGTGTCGATAGCAAATAGCGGGTAACTTTGTCATCGATTTCATTTCCAATAATACCTTGGTGGTACAGGCTTTTAAAACGGCAATCGCTTCGGAAGTGAATACCGAACAGTATTCGGGAAGTAAGACTCCCGATATATGTAATTAGAGCATTGTTACCAACAACTGGAAAGGCAGTGTTGGTGCTATTTTTGGAGTCATCTGTAGACAAATCCATATTCGGTCAGAAAGTTTTGCATATTCTTCCAGGAAATGTTGTGCTTAAAACTAGCTGCACATATTGCGTTTTTTGTGTTGCTGCAGCTTTAAATTAATACACTATGGGGACCAGCTTCCACTAATATACGGTGTAAAAATATTGAAAATTAGAGATTTATATTGTACTAGACACACGGACAGACGTTGTTCTGCCTCTCCTTCCCAAGCATTTATTGCATACTGATTGGTGGTTACGTGTAACATTTGTATAATCAATTCTCGTCAAATATTTAAAAAAAAAAACTTCTTGTGGCCACTTTTGGCTATGTCACGCCATATTATTTTCACCTTCACCTTCCTCGTCTTCTTCTTTTGCGAACAAACTTATTGAGTAAATGCAACATGACCTGGTTTTAATTTGTTTTTATATGTACATCACTACCGCTTAATACATGGCCAAAGGATCTTCACGGTCATGATTTGCTATCTCACTCGCACACCTTTTTTCATAGCAATGATTTTAAATGAATAAAAAACAAATTCAGGGGAAATACAATATTTAAAATTTTGGAGGCAGCCCAAAGGAGTTTTGTCTTGTTTTCGATATGATTATAAATGACTATTCGACATTTTAAGGCCATCTGGACTGATCCCTCTTAACGAGTATCCAATGCAAAGCGTTGACAGACTGATCATATACAAGCTTGCATGTCAGATTATTGATGGTTCAATATAATGCATACTCCGAAAAGAAAGCAATTAGAGGAGACCTTTGTTCGAGAATGAATGCGACTGACTGAATATTGTTGATGACCAACAACTTTAACAAAAGTTGGAGTTCAGTGCAGTCGCTTCACGATTTTAAAGAACTTTTTGGCAAAGAAACAATCAGCAAAGCCATGTTAAAAGATGGTTCAAGAATTACAATTCGGACGATAAAAGCCTTGACAATATTTGGTACCCGTAGTTCATTATCTAAGACTATTCCACCACCATTCGCTGTTTGAAAAAGATCGAATGAGTTTGGAACTTGGCTGAATATTTACTCCACGAACTCTCCAATTGAAATCAAGTCTAAAATTTGTCAATATTTTATTGAAATTGACAAAAAAAAAGCCACAATAATGTTGCATTCATCTAATACTTATCACTACAGTCACATACGCAGACGATACTGCATTTGTAGCAGTTTCTAGGACTCTCGCCGGGGCTTCTGGAGTGCTACAGGAACATCTAGATTCTTTTGCAGTATGGTTTAACAAATGGAACATTGTAGTCAATGCTGAAAAATCGTCGCACACAACATTTGTAAAAAGAAGAGGAAACTCCCCTCTGGTCAAATAAAATAATGTCACAATTCATTACGCAGAGACAATTAAATATCTATAGACGACTCACATGGTGACCTCATATCATGCCGAAAAAGAACCATCTAAATGTGAAACTTCGACAAATGTACTGGCTCATTGCACGCCACCCCAAACATACAAAATTAGGAATAATCTGCTACTATACAAGGTCATACTAAAACCGATTTGGACGTACTGTATTCAATTGTGGGGCACGGCTAGTAACTCAAACATTAAAACCATTGAGAGGTTCCAAAATAAAGTCTTGAGAATAGCAACTGGCGCTCATCTATTAACTACTAATCGGGAAATTCATGAAGAACTGAAATATCCATGGATTTCGGAGAAAATTAATCGATTTAGTCAGTGGTACATCAACAGGCTAAATGATCATTCAAACAACCTGGCGATAAACCTACTTGACAACAGTACAACTAAAAGACAACTAAAGCAATATCACCCGCTAGACCTTCCATTCAGAGACGCAGGCTAATAAACCGAATTCAATGTAACTTTACCTACTTTCTATAACTCACTCATCCTTTTTCTAGTAAAAATGTATCATGTACATATGTATATTTTTTTTGTAAATACAATATTAAGGCAAAAGTCATGTAATAATAAAGAAAAGAAAGTCAAAAAAAACAATCTAATACCTATTAATAAAACACTGTCGTTGTTTGTAACCGTTGCAAATATTATTATTTTTGAAATAAATTTATTAACGGTTTAAAAGCTCTTACAGCACTGTCACTAAAAATAGAGTTGCATCGCTTTTCATATTCGTGCTTATTTATATATTGCAGAAGTGAAGTGCGAACAAAGTCAATCTCCATTCCATGATGATAATTAATTTTTAAAAACACCTGATGAGAAACAATGCCAAACCTTATTCCACCCAATTGAATTTTGGAAATAAACACTTACTTTCACAAGGTTCATGTTACTCTCTCAAATTCCCTCAAAAAGGTAGTGGGAGAAGTGAAAAAGTAACGTGTGTACTTGTAAAGTACAAATTTGAAAGGTCAAAGTACACACGTTACTTTTAAACAAATGAGCTTTCACCTCTTCTTCATTTCGGTTCTTCTTGTTTGTTTATAAAAATCGCTCAAGCAAAATACAAAATATTTTTTACTGTAATTTTCGAATATAATAATAATAATGGTACGTGAGAACAAAGTCAATCTCCATGTGTGTGTGCATAAATAACTTAAGAAAGGTTTTGTGTTCTCAAGGAGATTAACTTTAATGTTTTAATTTTTGCATATGTGTAAATTTGCAGAAAAATCAAAATTAATTAAATCAAAAACGTAGAAGGTTAAAACAGACTATATTGATTTTGCCGGCTATCACCATGATAGATGAAGTATACCGGGTAATTGGAATATAGAAATTGTAAAACTGTATTTACAGTTGTATTTACAGTATGATTTCTTTATTTTAGGACTGTCGCCGGGAGAACAGAAATACTATTTTTGATACAGGTAACTTGAACAATGATTTAATTATTAATTTATTTAATATCACCACATATTTAATTGTGATTCTTTCACTCTTCTTCTTTTCAATAAACTAATTAGGATATAGAAAGCGGAACGTACACAACATATCTGAAAGTTGGGGTTTCTTAGCAATAGCTTTAGTAATTCTGTTGGGTTTAGTAAATCGCTATAACTTACGCGATAATCTTCCAACGGCTTTAAGCAGTTCGGATCAGATTGTCAATCCACAATCTTTTATTGCTGAACGTTCATGGAAGGATCTTAAGATATTAACAAGTTTTGGACCTCGACCAGTTGGAAAATACAGCAATGAGGTCTTGGCTGTTGATTTCTTGACAAGAGAAATATCATATATTATGAAATCTGCTCATGTCAACCAAAGGATTGAATTAGATACCCAGGTTATTAACTTACAATCATACTACACTTCAATACTAAACACACGATATGACCAATTATATTTACTACATATGTATATGATATTAAGAAAATCATTGTTCAAGTGGTAAAATATGCTTAGTTTAATTATTCTTACAGATTGTAAGCGGATCATTTTTAGCGGATTTCAAACCACATAGCATGACTAGTGTCTATCGAAATGTGCAAAATGTCGTAGTTAAATTACATGGAGATCCAAAATGGAGGGCAAATAGTAGTTTATTAATTAATGCCCATTTCGACACAGTACCCGGTAGTCCTGGAGCGAGTGATGATGCTGCTGGTTGTGTAGTTATGCTCGAAATTCTCCGAGTACTATCTCGTGATAGATTTCGGAACAAGTTTGATATAATATTCTTGTTTAATGGAGCAGAGGAGACTGGCCTACAAGGATCGCATGGATTCATAACTCAGCATAAATGGGCCAGCAATATTAAAGGTACGTCCATATGTAAATATATACATAAGTACATTAAATATGCTTATAAGTTACAAAACAACATTCTAAAGCCATCAAGAGAGCATACATTTTTGATTATAACTAAACACTATGAAGAGTCAATATTTGTTTTATGGAATCTTTAAAAATTGTGTGCTACTTTGGAAAAACAATACAATATTTTTATTTTTGAATAATAGTGATAATATTATATAGATAAATACATAAATGGAAAGGAAATATTATTCCTGTTAATTTATACTTTATAAAAATTTCACCAAATGGTGAATCCAAACTGGGCGGTTCCGTAAGTTACCTGGTAGCTTCCCTCGTTAGAACGCTCAAAACAGTATGAAGCGCATCCTCCTGGAACGTCCAGAAAATACAGTCACTAAAAAGAGTGGACTGACTCACGGGCCTTTCAGTTTGCAATGTTGTTGTTCACCTTAGTCCATTTTTGGCGCTGTTGGTGTTGGGTCAAGTATTCCTTTGACCACCGACACCATATCTCTTGCTGCACGGCATTGACTCTCTTGTATCGATTCACCATGGACAGACTTAAGATATCTCTCTGGTAGAGAGTTAATAGGTCTACCTACGAGAAAATAACCTGGGGTTAATGATTCCAAATTATTTGCATAAGCGGTGAGAGGGCAGAGTGGACGAGAGTTCATTATTGGCTCTGCCTACGCCACCACTGTCGACATATCTTCAAAGTTTAACCTTAATCGCACTCTCCCATAGTCCCCCGGAATACAAGGTTAATCGATGAGTCTAAGTTGTTGCTTTGTATAAATCTGTATTCGAAGGAATACATCAGACTATAGTACATATTATCATATTTATAAATTGAAAATATTGACAGACGATCTAATAATTTTTTATATCTATTTCAAGCTTTTATCAATCTAGAATCTGTTGGCTCAGGAGGCAAGGAACTACTCTTTCAAGGAAGCCTAAACTCTTGGTTAATAAAAGTAATTATTAAACAATATTAAACGAAAAACGATAAAGAAAATTACTTAAGTGTATTATATTTTATTATTATTGTGTATAACATTAGACTTATGGAGGATCTGTTCCTTATCCCAGTGCTCAGGTTGCAGCTGAAGAAGTCTTTCAATCGGGTATAATACCATCTGATACAGATTTTAGAATATTTCAAGACTTTGGAAAAATACCTGGCCTTGATTTCGCACACCATATTAACAGTTATCGTTACCACACAAAATATGACAATATCGACTATATACCAAAAGGTAGCCTGCAACATACAGGAGATAATATACTAGCGCTTACAAAAGCTATGGCAAATAGTAAGGAACTTCATTTTGCATCTGTAAGTAATGAAATTTATTGAAATTGTCTGTAGCATTCCTAAACTAAATTGGTTCAAGTGGAAGTTTAGTTACAATTTGATAAAAAAAATTTAATTTAAAGTAATTTAGTTCAATTTTATCTTATCAACTATGCTATTTACTAAGCTCCTTGTTTCTTTTTTTCTTGTTATTTACAGATACGTAAGAGTGAAGCTCAAGTTTATTTTGATGTCTTTGGATTAGTTTTTGTGGTCTATTCAGCTGACTTTGCTACCGTGTTTAATTATGTGGTAGTTATTTGCTCAGTACTCATACCTTACTTTACACTATCTAATGCAACCAGAGGTTTGTATTCTAACCCATTACTTATGTGTGTATGGTATTAGAATTAAATAATAATTGGAATATTTTATTTATTGTATTTTCAGGCATTAACAAAAAACATTTACGTTATGAAATTTTCCTTGGGTTTTTTATCAATATGATTGGTCTAGTTAGCTCTAATGCCCTTTGCTATGCCATCGCCTTTGATCTGGATGTAATGGGAAAATCTATGGCATGGTAAAACTTTTAAGTTTTTGTTATCACATCAAATTCATATTCTCATTTAATAGTATACTCTTGCCACATAAGAGTATTATGTACTTGCTTAACAAAATGATATCAAAAAATTTTGGAATACAATTCTTAGTTTTTACATTAATCAATATTGTACTACAATTTATCCAAAAATTATTTGTCAATTTTAAAATTTGTATAAAAGTTCTTAAATCTTGAACTAGTAAATATGTTTAAAATCAGGCTTAGTTCCAATTAGTAATTATCTTTTACATATTACAAAACAACTAGCAGATCTATACATATTATATAATACAATATATAAAAGTATGTAGTAGTTAGTAGAGACCTATAAGTAACACTCACTATTTTTTAGGTACAGCAACACTTTTATTTGCATTCCAACATATTGTCTTGCCACTGTCTTCGTCCAATGTGTGGCACACTTACTATTTAACAGGAACACTAAGGTAAATGTAAATAAGATGAAAAAGTAGGTATACTATTTCAGTTTATCATATCATAAAATATTGTAGGAAACTTAAGAAGGGCATCTTATACATACATACAAACACGTATGTATCTTTTAAATAGAGTTTTGCGGAATTTATAAAAACTAAAACAATAAAAATTGATTTAAAACGAAATTGAGGTTTCATTGAAGAATCTTCATAAATTCAGAATCTACTTATCAGAATTTATTAACTACTCATACAAATACTAAACTGATGCGATCCGACAATCGGTAATTCGTTATTCTGCAAAACAAAAGATATAGAATAAATATAAGTACAATATGTAATTACTTACTTGTATTGAGTTCTGAGGGTATCATTTACTATTTCATCAAAACAATATTCATAATTCACAATATTCTAAAACACATGAGAAAATAAAAAACAAAATAATTCTTGCTTATTCTAGACTCCTTTAAGTTTGGCACTACAAACCCAGGCAAGATTGATTGGCACGTGTTTCTTCTGGGCTATACTGGCAGCAGCCCTGACTGGGGCAGGAATACGTACAGCATATGCGATAATTGTTCCATTGCTTGTAACACTTTTGTCCAATATTGGAATAGCTTTATTAGGTTATCAAAATTCAAGTAAGTTATTTTTTTCCCGAAAACTACTTTATCTGTATTTAACTACTTTTCTTTATAGTTAGAAAATGGCTTTACATTCATATATTGGGTCAAATTATTGTGATATTATGGACATCTAACTTTTACAATATGGTAGTTGAATTGTTCATACCAACAGCTGGACGAACCGGTGGCAATAAAAATCCGGATGTGTTAATAGCGATAATTTGTAGCTCATTAACCTTTTTCATAACAAGTTACTTAACTCCACTAGTGATACTTTTTAGGAAAAGCATTAATTTTCTTGTTACTCTATTCGCAATTTACATTATTACTCGATTCTATTTCATTGCTTTTACTGGCATTGGATTTCCTTATTCGGATGAGGCCTCAGGGCAACCAAGAATCCAAAGACACTTTATAACAGTATGTTCTCATGGATTATACATTTGCCTTTGAATTTTTTAAAAAATATTTCTTTTAGCACGCTGTGCGTACACTTTATGATAGAGAAGGTAATATCAGATATACAGATTCCGGTTTCTGGATGCTCGATATGGATCGTAACACACGTAAAACTATTGAAAGTTTGACTATGCCAGAGGAGCCTGTACCCCAGCATGAAAATATCTTGTGCAAAAGTGAAGCATTCTGTGGCTTGCCAATGTATTCTATTAGACAAATTGTGCCAGGGTATGTTTCTAACTTGATTTAAATTCATTGAATTGCATTATATGAAATATGAATAAATTTCAGCGGCTTTTGGGTACCTGGTCCTATGCCGCTTCTACGTGAAGCTGCTAATTTACAATTGCTGGCACATGAACAACCAACAAATACAACACACCAAATGACACTTCTCCTTACCGGCAATTTTCTGGTGTCATTGCAAATACATCTTAGAGATTCAGTGGCTTTATCAAAATGGAGCTTTACGCCTAGCGTTCCTCCGAAAACCAGATTCAATAAACAAGAAGTATATTTTGTTATGATTACTGCAGGCTTTGAGCCTGAACCACTCAATATCACGCTTCATTTGGAGGTAATCAACCTAATATACTTATATATAACTTTTGTAATAATATCCTTAATCTTATATTTCAGACGGCTTTACCAAATCATAAAAGGTCGTTATTAGACATCACTTTGGTGACCTATCACATGGAGTATCACAAAGAGCACAGCTCGATTTTTGCAAATATGTTAGCAAAGTTACCGCGTTGGACATACGCCGTACCTTCCGTAGCTTCCTTAAAGTCATGGACTTTTTAGATTATTTTCCAATCAAAATTAGTCATTTTAAATAAAATACTTTCAACATTATATATTCCGGTGATATTCCATTATTTTTGGTGTCCTTACTTACTACTAAGCAAACTCAATATTTTATCGAATTGTCGAATCAAATATTGAATAACAAGCAATTCACAAAAAGTCACAATTGCTTTCAATTTCAAATGGTCCTGAGAACCCTGCTAATTGCATGCTATTGAAAATATAGAAAGATCAATTTATTTTGTCTAAAGCACTCTGATATATATTGTATTATCTGTGGCAACAAGTAAGAGTAGCTTATGTCGAAAAACGATGTCTTTTTATCATTTTGTGTAAAATGATTTCTGTTTGGTTTTATGTCAATGTTTTTAATCTCAGATCATTTTTTTTTAAGGGAATAAATTTTTACCATTAATTATAATGTATAATTATAGTTTTGTACTTAAGCTTTTATTCTAAAACTAATTTTGTGTATAAGAGCTTCTTAACCAATTTCTTGCGACTGCTTCGAAAACGAAACATAATTTCTAGTTTGAAATCATTCATCATTCTGTATCATTTCTATGATAGATTGATTACATTTTAATGAAAGATAAATATTCAAATTATAATATAATATAGTTGAAATTAAGATCGGATCATATTTTCTTATTCTTAAGTACCTGTGAATATTGCCAAATTCACAAATTTCAAAATTTTGAAAATAACTCAAAAAATTTCAAAATATATCCACTGAAGTAAGCGAGTTAGCTTTAGAAAATGAAAATATGGGGTATTGACTTTATCTATGTTAAATTTCATGCCAATTGGTATATTGTAGAAAAATTTAAAAATCATGTTGCGAAAACAAAACATCAGCCCGAATGTGTTAATAAAAACGCCTTGACTATTCTCCTTGCATTTCTTAAGGCAGACATTCCTATAAAATGTTCATTCTTGGAAAAAATATACGTTTTGACTTCAAATATTGGAAATTCTGCTGTGCGCATGGTTACCGATTCCAAATTATTCCTAATGCTGGTGCATCTACTGAGAAGGATCCTGTATATAGTCTCGTTGAGAAAGTTGTTTTACACCTTCTTAAGTCTTATGAGGTTCCGAGAATGCATGTGGTTGCTTTTCATAACTATTTTACACAGGATTGCCAATTTGGTGGGGGTATTTTCAAGAGTCAAAATGGCAAAAAAACGCAATTATATTTAAAAATATTAAATTAATTTAATTTAAATGCAATTATATTTCAAATATTAAATTAATTTATATTATATTAATTTAATCAGGTGTGACACAGATATCGCTTTCGCCTAAAAATATGCAATTAAAATTTTCATAATTTTATTTTACAAGTATTTATTTACTCAATAATTAAAGTAACAAGGGTGTCACAGAAATTGAAAAAAAATTGAAATTGAGGCGAAAGCGATAATTATTGCGTTTTTTTCCCCTTCTGACTTTTGAAATACCCCTAAAGCTAATGTGTACGTTGCCAAGGCTCAACTATTTTGCATCTGGAACAATTCGAGAGACGCGAATTGCTATTGCGCCTTTAAGTAAACTTAGGCGCTTTTGTTGAAATGAAAGATTTGTACTTGGCATTCTTAAGTAGATATAAGTTCTTCTGCTAAAATTTAAATAGTTCTTGTTTATATGCAGTTCATTTGATTGTATTGAAATAATTTTAAGCTTATCAATTAAAATATTTATGAAACAATGGAAGATGTCCAAAAAACTAACTTTTATGAAGTAACATTATATAACTATGTTTCTAAGCCGTATTTTTTGAAAAATCTTTAGTCGAAATACACTGATGAGCAAAAGTGAAAGCATGTTTAGTATATTTATACTTACAGCGCCATAAATTGATAAGTAATGAAGCAAATTTTATGAAACTTTCACCAATAGTTCTTTATTCGATTAGCAAAAAAATGTGATACATACTTAATTTAATGATTACAGAACAAAAACAAAAAAGACACTACAAAAACTTAACGCAAAACTATTTACTCAGTTTTGCACGTTTCTCTGTTTAGACTATAAAGTATTAATTTTAGTACGGTATCCACAAGCCCTCCCTTCACGGGAGTGAATATTAGAAGTTTGTCATGAAGTTTGTAACACACAGACGGAGACATCGCAGACCACATCAGCTCGATGAGACGAGTTAATTTAGCCATGTCCGTCCGTCCGTCCGTCTGTTTCGTAGGTTTCTTTTCACATTTCTTAGATTCAGCCGAATCGGACCACTACGAGGGGTACCTCCCATTCAAACCCCCCTTTAAATTAATGTTCTTATTAGAAAAAGTTTTTTGTTTTTCGACTTATCGAACTGAAATTTGGACACTATAAGTTTCTGATCCATATTCATCAAGCATGTTAATTTCATGATCATGGGTTTATCCGGAGGGGTACCTCCCATACAAACCCAAATTAAATGACAAACATAAAGAGTAAAGTACAATAAAAGTGCCACTCAAACTGTGCTCATATTTGATACTCAAACTGTAACAGAGAGAATATAGTGATGCTAAGAAAGGAAGGTTGGATGCAACCCGGAGGAGCGTGAAGAGTATTACACCTTTGGCATAGCCAATGATAGCCTTCTTTCTGGTTTTTGATACTCTCCACCAAGTTATTTATAAATTTAGTTGGAATATGCTCACATTCGGTTTTTACACGTATCCAAAGTTCATCAATGTTGGTAGGCTCTCTATTGTGTTGTCCCAATCGCCTCTTTAATATAGGCCACGAATTTTCAAACAACCATCTTTTGACAATCTCTGCCGTGTGTTTGGGATCTCCGTCCTGTTAAAAAGTGATTTCATCTTCGAGATAGGCG
The DNA here is from genome assembly GCA_037043315.1 of Amiota communis. Taxonomy (NCBI): domain Eukaryota; kingdom Metazoa; phylum Arthropoda; class Insecta; order Diptera; family Drosophilidae; genus Amiota; species Amiota communis. The sequence continues at coordinate 289,036 of JBAMAV010000994.1, forward strand.
CTTCGGTCCACAAAAGCAGGTAAATGGGTTTGAAGAATTTGAAGGTAGTCCTATTTCATCATTACTCCATTAATTCTTACAAGTGGGTCTCAAACTCCACCAAGTGAACCCAACCCCAAACCATCAGGCTACCTCTGCCATGTTTACAGTCTGACGCGCTTTAAATTCTTATCGGACAGAGGTGGTTTTTTCTTTTCCACTACTGCCACTAAACCGATTCTGTAAAGCGCGATCAGTCGTGCTTATTTATAGCACTAGCAGCTTGTTTGGGTGTTTTCACAGCTTCTTTTTTCATCTCCCGTATCATTGAACGCGCGTCCGAATACTTTAATAATCTAGGATGGCCTCCAGTATTCGCAAGAATAGCAATCACGGTACCTTGACTGACTTTTAATTTTTCAGCAATTACTCTGGATGTGTGGCCATTTTTAGTCAGAACGACTGTGTTGATTTTCCTCATATTTTCTATACATACGTGTTTTGAAGCGGTTAATAATAATAGCATTCAAACTCAATTGACACAATTTTCGACATAAGCTTCGCGGACTTGTGGCCACAGATATATACTCTGACATTTAAATTATAAAATATTGGAAAAGATGCTATTTCAACTATCACATTTTTATTTCTATTCGCTGCTTGATAATATTGATTAATATTATTTCTAGTCATTATTGACCCAAATTCTTTTAGTTCATTTAACATCGAACTTGTATCGCATCAACTATTGTGTCCTGAAAGTGACTTTAAAACAATCAGATAGAACAGATCAATTAATTATTAGTCCACGAAAGTGATAACAGTAATTAAAATGTTAAACTTATATATCTTGTTTCCATGTATAAAATGAATGTTGATTTTATGTTTTTTTTTATAATAAATTTAGTTTTATTTTATATATAAATCTCTTTGTTTGTATAATAAAAATGAATTGAATAGTAATGCTTTTATCTGAAACATTTTTTTAGAGGATATATAAACAATTTATTGTGTTTAATAAAAAAAGAATAGAGTCCCAACTAAATTTAACTGAATTCATTGACAAATGCAGCTTCTAAGTCTGCAATTAAATCAATGTCATTCTTAGAAATTAGTGTGTCATTGTTTGTTTCAGTATATTGCTCAGAAGTTTCTATTTCTATGTTTATATCAGTTGTTTCGTTAGAACTATTTGTCTGTTTAAATTTTTTCATAGGCGGTGCTTCTAAGGTCAAATCTTCAGTTATGTTACCGTTTAGGTTATTTGTGTCACAATTGTTTTCTGGTACATTTTTGTTTTTCACACCCAAAACTTCTACTGGTATGTTATCGGTTAACAATGAATCGACTTTTTCAACATTTTCAACATTTAATTCTTTGTGAGTGTTGAGCAAATTTTCACTATTAGATAAACTATCTTCATCATTTTCACTACCAGATGAATTTTCTTCATTATTGAAGCTGTCAGTTTGTAATCGTCCTTCATTTGCTGAAGTGTCCTCATCATCAGAAGAAATCTCTCCATTTTCATTCTCAAAGCTTGTGGAAGAAAGTATGTTTTGTGTTAAAAGTTTTTCTTGACCTAACTTAGAGAAAACATTTCTGATATCTCTATATTCCAGCGGAAAGAGAAGAGAATCTTTATGTGGATGCAATACTTTTTCGATGCAGTTGAGTATATGATAGCAACGATTTCTTACAGGAGAGTCACTGTCTTGTATCTGGCCCACTTTCAATGAACTTACGATAACATTTATTGGAGGTGGACAAAAATGATGTGGTGACATTACAAATGTATATAGAGTGTTATAAATCTCCAGCCGACATCTCCAGTCATAATATAGCTCTTGTTTCTTTAGAGGTAGATCATAAAAAGATACACATATCTTTAAAATTGAATCTTGCATAACCTACAAATATAACATAAGTAAATAAAATATCATAAAAATTACAGGAAAATTTGTTATGTTATACCTTCAATATGGTTGGCCTGATAGAATGGCCAGCTGATAGCAGAATTTGCTGAAGACACTGCAATGCAGATATACAAAGCAAATTGTTGCCTTCATCACTGAAATTCTCTTTCCTGATGAAACTATTGTTTGCGTGATTTATGGCAAAATTAGATTCATCATTGTTAGCCTTGTTCAGCTGTCGCCGGGCTTTCTTTGACAAATGTTTTCTAGATCCACCAGATACCTATTATAAAGATTTATATATTATCAAGCCAATGAAGGAATGAGAACTGATTTAATCCTCTTTACCTTTAATGTGAATTCATTTTGAAAAGGCGTTATGTCAATAAGTATTTCCTGAATCAATTGTTCCGATATTGACTCACAGTAACTGCCGCCATTCAACACTGAACACCAAGTAGCTATAACTCTATAAGCTAAAGACCGTAGATGTCTGAAAATGCACATACAAGCAAATGTACATTTGTTTTAAAAGTTCATATGTATAAAAAATGAGCTCACCCATAAGATCTCTTTAAGCCAATTGAAGTAGAAGTTGATGTCCATTTTAAACTCTCTAATAATGTGGATAAAATTAGTTTGTGGTGCGATCTTATGCTCCCTTTTAATCTGCAATGATTTTCTGTCCATGTATTTGCTGTGAATGTGGAAATTAATATGAAATACTTACGTTAAAATCAAAGTATCAAGTAATTCAAATAGTTTGGTATGGACTCTTGGAAGTAAAACTTCCAAAGCTAAATTATCACTAATAGGATTTTTGCGTAACAAAATATTGGTGACACCCAAACCACGACAAATAATATTTAAGATTTTCTTTGGCATCACTTGTTTTACTACTGGAAACGGTTCACTATAAATATAATTGTTATTAAGACAATATTAATAAGAGTGAGTACAAAACAACATCTAACATCTTACCTTAATGCAAGCCGCAAGTAATCTGTAAGATTACAGAAGCGTATAACAAGCTGAGCTGCCCTTTGAATTGGATCATCACTTAGTTTCAAATCGGGCAACTTCATACGTTCATTAACTGTTGATCCGTCATCATAGAGTTCTTTACACTTCGAAAAAGTATCATCAAGTAAAACATGAAGACTGCCAATCAATCTCAATTGATAATCTTTCCATTGGGATTTGTAATTTATGCCTTGTGCTCCACCACCTCGTACTTGTTGTAACAAAAGCATGCATTCACCGGAGAGACTGACAAGACTTTGATCAGTTGCATCTACAAATCTCTGCAGATATTGATCTATTATGTTACGTGATAGTCCACTGGGACCAGCATATAACACAAGGCATAACTTAATACATTTTAAAGCCGAAGCATGACCGTCATTGGGAACAACCGAAAGAGACTGATAAACATTTAAAAGATGATTACTGGAGAACACTTTGTTTAATTCAGGTGATAGTTGCACTTTCTGCGATAATTTTCCTATAAAAAATTATACACATATATCAATAGATTGTTTTGGATATTATTGTGTTAAAGTTTTACCTAAAACATCATACACAAGATCGCAACAATTCTGTATCTCATGTTCATTGCATGCCTTAAGAATTAATGTAAGCCACAAGTTTGCTCTGTGCTCCAGAACCTCGACACTGCATTGATCTATAAAACTGCATATTAAACGTAATCCAAGTCTCCGACTACCACTTTTCGATAAAAGAGATCCTATTATTTGAACAGCATCATCGCTCTGCAAACATGTGCAATAAAATAATTGATATTTTTTAGTTATATGCTTTTCTTACCATTGATCGAAAACCTTGACACTCTTCAATACCATCTAGATATATTTCTAAGTGCTCAGAATCAGATTTTACAATGCTTCTTAAGACATTCATTGGTTTCTCCATGTTATCAAAACTCGAAATCACTCAAAAATTACAATCAAATGCTGCAACATGTGCTTCTGAACAACATAAACAATGAATGGCAGTAAAATGTCCTAAATAATACTACATTTGCTACATTATTGGTAACCCTAAAAATATATTCAGTGCATGGTAATCGAAAGTAATGTTTCGATATTGTTATCGCACAAAATAATTAAATCATTACATTTAAATTTTATTATCATGGACCCATAATATGGGTAAAAGCTGATTTACATAGTGTGAATGGTTGCCTTTTACTCTGTTGGAAGCTATCGATACGATTGACATCTATGAATGGCAAAAAGAATGCAGCTATGGGGTGACTTCCGATTTCTACTATCGACAGCATGAATGGCAGACAGTGAATGGCAAATATGAAACCGGTTTCATCATTTTTTTATTGACAGCAGGTGAATGAGACCCTGGCATTTGTGCATTGATTTTATTTAGTCTTTGCGATAAATTTATCTTTAATTGGGGTTTCGTTTAACTTCTTATCGTTTGTGTTTCGTTGTCGCGAAAATGTCTGACTCGCAAGATTGGTTTGACAATTCGGTGAGGTTGAAACAGTCGCAACCATCATCGTCGTCGGCCAAGCGGAATAGGACCCTGACGACATCGTGGACCCAAACGCAGGCCTCCAAGCTGGTTTTATTCATCGAAGAAGAGGAGCAGCTTTGGAATAGCTGCCATCCGGATTACAAAAATTTCAAGGCCACCCGGCTTGTGTGGAACAAGATCGCAAAACAAATGAGGCGCAAAGCAGGCGACTGCGTGAATAAATGGGGTTCACTGCGGTCCAATTTCAAGGTAAACACAAAACGGAAGACACATTTTTTCACGGTAGCTCAACCGCTTGTTACCAATACTTTTATTAATTTTTGTGTACATGTGTGTTTCAGGCACGGCACTTGGACAAAACGAAAAACGGAGGTAAGGTGCCGGTTCCAGAAGACATGCCAAAGCCCTATTGTCATATGGGTTTCCTGATGGATGTGATACAGAAGAAGCCGGCGTTGCACGTACGCACGGCCAACGAAGCTACAGTAAGCACACGTCCTCATGAAATAGTTCATCCAGTAAATTGAGCACTATTGCTTGTCTTTCCGCGTTGATTACTCAATATCACCCGATGAAGAATAGACTGAGTTCCGATCTACCAATTAATTGTGCAATACGCATGCGTCAGGATCACTTTCACAAATTTTCCCTGTGCCAACTTGCATGTTTTCAGAAAACACAATCTTAATATGATCTCAATTACGCGACGCGCCCGAGACATCGTTCAATTAAAAACCATTTGGTGCATTGCCAATTACTTTATAGCGTACGGCTTCATAATATACGGTTTTATCGGGAGGGCGTCATCTGTAACGATACATAATGTCATTGTTTGTGCATTGGACAGTGGCTCTCCCAGTCTAGATTAGTGGATGAAAACTGAAAAGCAAATTTATTTCGTTTCAGTATTCTTCTTCAATTTCGGAGGAGAATGATGAAGTTGTGGGTGAAGAAAGTTTTGAAGTTCTGGCAGCAATTCCTGAAATCGTGGACCCGCTCTACCCTTCATCATTGTCATCACCACCTGCTGCACCAACTTCAAAGCGACGCAATCCAGCACTGGCATCGATGCTGCAGAAAGAGGCGATGCTGGGCGCGGCATTAGAACGCATGATGCAGCCAGGGGATGAGTGGGACAAAATGGCGTTGGCATTGGCGGATCACATGAGAAATGCAGTTAATGAATTCCCGCACCTGGCCGACCGATTTCGCATCCAACTGCTGGAAGTTTCACTCGGTGTCCAAAAAGAAAGGGCCAATGCTCGCGCCGAAGCTGCGAACGCAACGGACATGAACATCGATTTTAAGACCGAATGGAATTGAATTGGGTGCCGAGACGAATGAATTGAATTGCTTTTTTTGATTACTTATTCTTTTTACCCGACTGTCAAGAAGGGTTGTGTGTTTCGCGCGTATCTTGTATGTTTGTATTGTTATATTCGTCTTGAAAACCTTTTTTTTCTTATTATTTCTATATTTTTATTTTATTTTTTGAATAAACCTTTAAATGGATCTTTCAAATATTTGTACAAGCTAGCACATGTCTCCTCCGTTCTAGTGTAAATAGAAGATTTGGATATTCGAAACATGTATTTAAAGCTCGCAAAACTGTCGCTGGTCGCCAAATATCTCAATTCGATGGGCACCCTTTCAGTGGGCGTCATTGCTATGCGATACATTTTTTTAATTCGTGGCTTCTTTATTTCGACCAGACACTCAAAAGACACCATCTATACATTACGTAGCACGTTAAGGGGAGGGAAAGGGATCACTCACTATTGTTCTCAATACTGTGACGGTGCAAAGGTGTCAAACAACTGGATATTTTCAATTTGAGCCAAGGGACTCATTATTCTCCAACTTGTCGCTGATACTGCAGTATAGTAGTTTATCTGGCCTCATCTTCCATTGCTATTTTTCATTGTTTTATATTTGCCCAATTTACAAATGTTTTCTTGAAAAATGATTCCACGTTATATATTTAGTTGAGGACACTTAGTCCCATATAATGCCCGGGGCGCAGAACACAATACAAAAAATAATAATTACAATTGAAATATCTAATAAAACCAACGAAATCAACAAGCTTTCGCTGTTCTGTAAGGTAATTGGGCTAGTGTAAAGTAAATTATAGCAGATCGAGACCTTATTTAGTGTTGTCGCAATGATGACATTTTAAAGTAAAAGTAATTTGCTTGTAACGTAAAATCGCCTTATCCGCGACTAGGACGTCTTTGAACACTGTAATTCAGTTCAAAACATGAAAATTTCTTGATGCGAAGAACTCCTGTGTTATTCCTGCTGAGTGAATTGGAGCGTTATGTTGTTGAAATGTCCAGTTTACCCGTAAAGGGTGTCAGTAAACTTAATGTGGTGTCCAACAATTCCACAATTATATAATATCTGAGATTTTATTCTGGCTAGTATAAAGCATACGGAAGATCTGTCAAAAATTTATATTTTTCTACAAAGGCCATGCAGGAAGAGTAATAAATTGATGTTATCTTATGGTTACAGCCTTTAAAACATTCCTTCCTTGTTTTAAATACTGACTGCTTAAGAAAACAAGAGCAGTTAAAATTAACACTTTCATAGAAACCTTATAATTAACAGTTTAAAAAGAATAATTGTGGAATTTAAATTTTACAATCTATTTATATTTACGTATGTACATACGTGCTTATATTGCATGTTTCTGTATGTGCCTTAATAGAGAATTAAAAATGTTTACCAAACAAGGTTTAAATTTGAACTATTGGACTAAGTGGATACTATAACCCATAGTTTTCCGTTTAGGATAGATAAAGCAAAATGTGCAGAATATAATTTATATGCATGATTTATTATACATTTTTTATTATTTTGATGTAATCCTTGTTCTTACATTAGATCTAATCACGGGGAATTCCAAGTTCGGCATTAGACCATCTAGCTGGGTCTGGATAATCAAATTCACCCTAAAATGAGAATCAAACAAAGGCATGTAAATAAGTAGAAGGAAGTCTTTAGGCTTTGGTGAGTACTTACAGTAATGTGGTCAGGTTCGTGCCACAAATGCCATAAAACCCACCACCACATAGCTCCAGCAACTAACACTGAGCCTATTTTGGTTGCTTTAGAGTGTGGAGGAGGAGGAGAACGATAAGACACTCTAGTAGAATTTATAATTTTTTTTGTTAGGCATTATGTAATAATCTGCTTTATATATTAACTTACACATGGCTTTGTCGAACTGACACTTGTCCCTTCAGAGTACTAACTCTTTTTTGAGACAGCCTCAGAATATTGTTGAAAATCAGAGCCCTGGCACTCATATTTTCACTAAACCTTTTGCAAATTTCTTTAACTCTAGCAAAAGGCCAAAATAAACAAATAGTAATAATTATAAAATATTAAAAAATACCAAAAAGTAATAGTGTTGGAAAATATAAAAAGCAGACCAACCGATAACTGAAGAGTATTGACTGAATTTTCATTCAAATATTTTTTTATATATTTTTAAGATGGTGTTTTCTTAACATATTTATGTAGATAGATATGTGTATTAAATTGTCTACCAAAAATATGAATATTGACTTGATAATGAAAATAAAGATAACAGTTAGAATTATAGGAGGTCCATGTAACAGCTCAATACAAGAATTCGTTCATTTGTCTGTCGTATACAAAAATGGCTTTCAACGTTATTCTCTATAGTTTGGTTAATTATGTAGATAGTTTGTATTGTAGAAACATGAATGCATACATAAGTATGTACTACATAGTATAAAGATATAGCGTATATTGTTTGCCGGTTAACAGCATGTTTTGTTTTTTTTGTTAATGTAATTTAATATCGTTGGAGATATTAACACAAATACATATGCATACTTATGTATGAATGCATGTATGAATAGATATGTGTATTTCTTGTTGTGTTGTGCGCTAATTAGAATTGGCCACGTACCAGCTGGTTTGTGTTTGTATAAGATACTGGACGCGATACCAAAACTATTAAATAAATCTACTATGAGTTAATTACATTTGTTTTACCCAATTAGAACAGGGGTTTTTCATGCTTCACTAATATTTATCATTACCCCTATTTAGATACTTCTCCAACTAATTGTCACCAAATACCACTACGTCTATTTTGACAAAGAAATGCACCTTTAACTATAGTAGTGATGCAAATCAGGGATTGAATTGATTTGAAATTAAATATTCTCAAGTTCGATTTGAAATTTCTGTTGTACGATTTTAATTGCGCAATGCATAAATACAATTATAATAGTTATTAGTTGATCTTCACAAAATTATTAAGCTTTATAAATAACAGTAATGCCTTGGGTATTATGGTGGAAACAAGAATATTATTAGAATTCCAATTTTATTCTTATTTTGTTTAATTTATTCACTAATCCGGTCTGTGTCAACCTAACTGCATCAAAAACATGTTTAGAGTCGAAACAATAATTTTAAATAGTCATGAAATCAGTAATAATAGAAGAATATTTTTAATAATAAATAAAGTCTTTTATTGAGTCTTGCGACGAAATTTTGAATGCAATACAACGTAATGATGTTTTTAAATTGTGAATGTACTTTAGCCGAAATAAATGCTAAGCTAATGATGGGTTTTTTTTATTTACAATTCATCGTGTTCATTCTGATCTGCATCCGGCGCAGAATCATCCTTGGAATCATCATCGTCTTCATCCTCATCATCTTTGTCGGCATTCTTCTTAGCCTCTTCTTCGTCCTTCTTTCTTTGAGCCTCATCCTGAGCTTCTTTCATCTTTTTCTCACCAGCTTGTGTTGCTTTTACACCGCTGGCGGTTTTAGCAGCCAACTCGATGTCATCGGTAATAAGAACATTATCAAAGATGGTGCCAGATTTAACTTGCCACAGATCGAAACCAAGAGTGCAGACTTCGTTACGCAAGTAAAGTTTGTCATCGGGTGTGTACTCAGGGTTATCGATTTCAGGATGTTCCCAAGCGCCTTTGTAATTTGGATTGTCCAATTGTTTTGGCTGCCATTCGCCCTTGTATTCTGGATTATCAACCATTGGTGGTTCCCATTCGCCATCCATTTCATCGTCCCAGTCTTCTGGTTTGGTGGCTTCTGGATCAGGAATGTGTTCGGGTTTCTCCCAGTCTTCTGGTTTCGTGTCTTCTGGGTCTGGAATGGTAGCCTACAACAACAAGAAAAAGGTTAATTGGTTTTAATTCTTTATAACACTATTAAGACTATCTCATCTTTGAAACAAACTCTTCCATTCTTATTTAAAGTTTAAAAATCAGTTTTATGATTGTAACTTACCCTATCATCCCAATCTTCTGGTTTCTTTGCATTAGGATCCTTAATCTTCTTTGGTGGCAGGAAATCCCAGTCATCTTCCAAATTGCCAGATTCAACTTTTTCGTTGTCGATCAAAACTTCATAGGTATTATCGGGCTTCACAATTAGGGTGTAGAAATGAGTGTACACATCATCTTTGCATCTGATGTCCTTGTTGATAAGATGATTTTTACCCTTATAGCTGAAGATGACATGCACCTTCTTGGTGCCTGGACCGCAAATATCAGGACCGAACATAATTTCGTATGGAGATTCTCCATGCATATCGGCTTGGTCTAGTGAACAATCGAACAACTTGACGTAACCACCACCGCAGTCAATATTTTGTTCATGTTTTACAGAAAATTGAATTACTAGAGGTTTGTCCTCATTTGAAAAACCATCGAATCTCTTCGAAACGGCATAGAAACGAGCATCTTGGGATGTTTGAATACCTAAAATAGAATGCATAATTTTTAATTTTTTCCTGTTAGAATAAAAAATATTTTATATTTATTAAGTTAACTTACCTTTGTCAGCTTCAGCATCATTGTAAAAACTGCCAGCAGTTAATACAAACTTGCCAAACTCCTTGCCAGGATGTTTGCTGTATATCCAATCCTTATCCCATTTATCTAATGAAAATGAAAATTATATATAAGTCAATTTTTTCCCATATAAAGTATCAGTTTAATATACACGTATGTATATGTGTATGTACACGTACCATTTGAAAAGTTTTCTTCAAAATAAACTTCGGATTTTACTAATCCAATAATAGCAACTAATGCTACCAATGTAGTTTTTGAAAACATTATTATTTTATTTTCAATATAACTCAACTGTTTCCTTAAATAGAACTTCAAACTTTAAACCTTTTCTATCAACTATTCAAGACCGTCCGAATCACCCAAGAGCTTAACAAGAAATGCCGGCTACAACAATTATATGGTATATGCTTAGATGATGTGTGTAAGCAAGATAAATATAAAAGATTTCAATGGTGCTGGAATGATGTGATTGGTTAAAATTCAGCCAATAGGAGAAGACAACGTAGAAAGTACTCAGAGTTGCCTTTTATATGTATCGTTTTTTAACACTAAATGGTCTATAACTTTTATAACACTAATACCTTTTTTTTGTGATAAAAATGTTAATACTAACAGACTACATCTGATTCGTTTAATTTGAAAGTAGTATACGTAAATTTTTCAAAAAAAAATCAAATTAATGAGAACATTGCTTACAAATTGATAGTATATTTCATTTATAAAAAAAATGTGCTATCAATATGATGATGTTGTTGTGTAACAAATTCCAGTAAATCTTCAAGAAAGTTTGCATCAATATTTTTAACCATGTTAACATGCAAATCCCTTAAGTATCTCGATTTAAAAACAAAGTGACACTTCCAAAATAAACGGCTTACATGTAAATAGATTTTTTTTCTTTAATATTTAATTTAGTTTTCTATATCTTATTTTTATTCTTTTCAATATAGTTTTTTTTTATTTTTAATATAGTTTTGTATGTTTCATATACTTATTACATGCTACTATTTCTTTTCATCTGTTTTTCTATAGTCACGTTACATTATTTTGTAATTACGCTGAATTTTCTTCTCAAAAGATCATCTCTATGAGAAATGATCATGTTCTATGAGTTTTTCTGCAAGTTCGATCCTGGTTCGTGAGTGCATTGTTTTCTCCTGACCAAAACTGTCAGTAAACAGTCCGATTTGTCCAGTCCTTAAATAAATGGTGTTTGGTATATACATATAAGAAAACCATTTAAGAAGGAGAGTAATCTAAGAGGAAAACAAGAGTAAATCCAACAACAATTGTGTGTAATCTCGGGTAAATCTCGAGTAACCAATCACACAATTTGTTGTTGGGCTTAAAAATTATGAGATACACTACTTAAATTAAGAGGCACACAACTTAAATTGAGAGCTCTTTCCAGTCTATATATTTTAATAGTCTTTGCTGTGGCCGTCAAACTAAACACAACAATACTAGTTTCAACACACCAATAGTCATATGTAGATGGCGAAAATATGCATACTAATTTCAATACATCAATATGTAGATTTCACTAATACTGACTCTATGAAATATATCTCATATCATATGACTCATATGCAGATATATACATATACTTATATTGGTGTATTGAGCACACATATCGGGAACTATACGAACCAGTAATCCTAGCATCTTGAAATTTACATGGTTGGTGAATATGGGTAACCCATGGTTGGTGAAAATAGATCAGAAACTTATAGTGTGCAAATTTCAGTTCCATAAGACAAAAACCAAAAAAGTTTTTCCAATAAAATTGTGTAAATTCAAAAAGAAAAGCTTTAACCAAATACAATTTAGGCGATTATGTGATGATGAGAAGTAGGCATTCAGGAGTCAAAATTTAAAGGTTGTTATAATATTTGTAAAATTTAGCCAATTTTTTTTTAATTTTATCATAAGTTGTAACTCTAGTAAGTTTGGATGAGTGATTAACTCATCGAAATGCGGAATAGGAGGTTAGGGGGTGTTGCTTTTTCAGGTGTCTAGTTACCTACTAATGTCAGTTAATAGGTTGATTGCCATGTGATTGACATGGTCCTCCAACCAAATGATGTATGTTGATATGCTTGACAATTTGTTCTTTATCATTGGGATCTGCAAGTTCCGCACAAACCACTGTGCACCTACAATCTTTCGTAGTAGCTTGGACTGAAACCTCTGAAGAATTGCTAGTTTTGAGTTGGATGCAGTGCCCCATGCGGTTTCAGTATTGCTTTATAGAGTAACAGTTTATTTCGCAGGTTGTGCTTTTTTGAAAACCAACTCATTTATCGAAGTTTCAGGTCCCACTGCTTTCATTTGGTCATAATGTGAGGTTGCCAGGTGAGACCCCTGTCCAGTGTCAGTCTCAAGTACTTCACTGAGGCACTTCTTCGAATTGCGTCACCAATGATGAAAACGGTAGAGCATGTCGGGTGGATCACGGTGAAAGTAACGTGTGTGGATTTCTCTGCATTAACGCGGATGTTCCACCATTTCTCCCAACGCTCCATGAGGTCCAATTGGTCTTGGAAGAGACTACAGCCGGATCGCTGTCACTCACCAAAAGGGGAGTACCATTCGCATACGTCGCACTCTTTATGTCAGACTGCTGGCTTTCTCATCTGACATCCTTTTGTGAAAAAACGATTTAAGAATCGAGCAAACAGTTTTTTAGCTTATACACGTGACCGTTGTGCCATATCTGTCGAATGCTTGTCAGACATTTAAGAGCGCCAGAGCAAGCGGCATGTATGAAGGTATTGAGAACTCGGTGGTACTGCTTTGGGTGTTCATGACACCTCCTGAACTGGTGGTTTGGGGCCATGTTACAAGCAGCAGCAGTACAGTAATCAAAAGTATTGTTTCAAGTATTTTAATGAATATTACCAGCCAGCTATTTCAGCGAACTTCCACCGGGCTGAAATTCAAATTTTAAATCGCCATTATGTACAGGATAGCCATGTGAGGCAAGACTTGGATAGAACATGATCTTGATCGTTGATCATATCCAGGAGATTTCGTCTTCTTCAGACATCTGACCTTTTCGACGATCTCAAGAATCTCCAAAGGACGAATCGACAGGTCTATCTAAAACCCCACTTCGATGAATTCCAGAGTCATCGTTTTGTCGGCAAAGCAGAAGTCAAGCGAACCTTCACGGTGGCTTCCAGATGGTTGACGAATTCCTGTGCTTGTTCTTCACTTGATCTACACCAGGAACCACTTGGGTACTGTATGCGAACTTTCCTCTTTGTTTGCTTTTGGAGGTAGATCTTCCACTCCCTGTCTCAGACTCAGCAAAGAATTCGATGCTTCTTGACTCTGTCAGCAGTGTTTTTAGCTCGCTTGTCGCCCGGTTTAGATCAGTTTTATCAGTCAGATTTCTGGATATGTGCCATACTCTTCTAAGTCTCCTCTTCTCTCGAACCATGTTGGTACTCTCCACAAACCAAACAACACAAAACGTTGGTTTAAAGTAGATAAAAATTAAGTTGAGAAGTCAAGCAAATATATTTTAAGAAGTTGTAACAAAATTAGTTAATAATTAAGGATCAGGAGTTCCTTAGTAGTCGGAATGGTCGAATTGTAGCAATAAGTAAGTAATATATATTTGTTTTTTATTGTAAAGTACCTTACGACGTTGATCTCGCAAAGAACAGAAACCTCTTTCTGTTTCTATTTCTAATTCTGTCTGTTGTTTTTTGGGGGTTTGCAACAAAGAACATGAGCAGAAACGGTCATCTATTTTATTATGTCCTTTATTCAATTTAACGAAAACTATAATTTTTATACTCTTCACGGGAGTGAATAGTATTATAAGTATGTCATGAAGTTTGTAACACACAGAAGGAGACATCGCAGACCACATAAAGTATATATATTTGTGATCAGCTCGATGAGACGAGTTGATTTAGCCATGTCCGTCTGTTCGCAAAACAAGTCCTACAGTTTTTGAGCTAGAGAGCTATTTTGTACATAGGTTTCTTTTTACCAAACGCTGAACATTTGTCGGAATCAGCCGAATCGGACAACTAGGGGGGGTACCTCCCATACAAAACCACCTTAAAATTAAAGTTCTTATTAAAAAAAGATTTTTGTTTTTTGACGTATCGAATTTGGATACTGTAAGTTTCTGATCTATAGCCATCAGCCATGTAAATTTCATGATCCTAGGGCTACCACGAGGGGTACCTCCCATACAAACCCCCATTCAATTAAAGTTCTTATTAGAAAATCTTTTTTTGTTTTTTGACGTATCGAACTGAAAATTGGACAATATAAGTTTCTGATTCATATTCATTAACCAGGTAAATTTACTTGATCCTAGGGTGACCAGGAGGGGTACCTCCCATACAAACCCCCATTTCAATTAATGTTCTTATTAGAAAAAAGAGAATTTAGTGATGCTAAAAAGAGAAGGTTGGATGCAACCTGGAGGAGCGGTAAGAGTATTACATCTTTGGCATAGCCAATGATAGCCTTCTTTCTGGTTATTAATTTTAGTTTACTAAAACTACGCTTACTTGTGGCGACACTTACTGGAATGGTTTGTAGTATGCGAAGGGCAGTTCAAGTGTTTGGAAACAAATCGCACCAATTGTTTTTGTTCAAGACATTGAGCACATCTTTCGGTTGTCCTTAGTCTGTGACTAAGAATTGCTTCAGGCTTAATATATCTTGAGCCAGATCTTCTCCAGAAGTATCGCTGTGTTAATCATATGTCAAAATACTTTCCCAATATTAGGTAAGATTGAGGGGATAAATCAAACAATTTGCAGACTGGTCTACACAAAGCTTCTGCGCACCGTTTTAAAACACAACTTGGTACATCATCTGGACCGTAATATGGAATGTAATATGGGTATGAACTATCACCATTGTTACTGAAATTTGTATTGGTGCTTTGAAGAGTTTGCAAAAAGATTTGAAATACCTTGATCGTTATAGCATTCAACATCGTTAAATTTCATACAGGATGGAAATATATCCAATCTGCGCTTAGTATTTATAAAGTTATAAAATTTTTTAGGATCTCATTTGCTATCCTCTTTGACATGTGCCACATATGACTGACAGCAGAAGTGCAACGTTCATGAAATTATTATAGATTGGAACAATTAGTAATTGCAATTAATGTAACAAGATATCTACAATGAAAACAGTGAAAGTATTTTAGCTTAAAATGCTATAAACCATTGAATTTTTTATTGAACTTTATACTTACAACGTACATATGTATGTATTCTATATTTAAAGAAATTTGTTGCACTACAGTTTACGCGACACTTATTTACTGGCATATTTTCTAACTACTGACTTTAGGCGTACATCGTCATGCATTTATGGGTTCATTTCTTCCGTCCACCTAATTATATTCACTTTGTGGAACAATACGTAAATGTATGTAGGTTGGTATTGTTATGCGATTGGTTGTACAATTTCATTTTTCTTTGTTGACTGGCACAACGTGTGCGGGGAAGAGTCATGGCAGCATAAGTATTAATTTGCCGTTTCACAAGCGTCCACCCAATCATTGTAGACATCAACCGGCTCCGATAGAAAATTTATTGTCGTCTGAAAATCTTCAAGACAAACACGGCAGGTTATTTTTGCAGTATTGCGACCCTTGTCCCTGTGAATATTGTAATGAAATTTAAATTATTATTTACATACAATTGAATATCATATATCATATATGGTTTACTTTACATTTTCACTTCACATGATTTTTCATGGTTACAAAATGGGCAATTAAATTGTTGATCAAGTGGTTGAATATTTTTCCGTTTTGGTGGCGGTTTTCGTTTAGATTTTCTTCGTCCCATCTTTACCCACTTCACCAAAATTTATTTTTTATGTAGCAAGTTAATGCCGTTTTTTGTTTACGCTATTCGCTGTTGATAATAGAGATGTTGCGATATGAGAATAGAGATGCGCAATACTTAAAAATATAAATACTCGCGCTCTAAAGGGGCCCCGACACGATCCTGCATGCAGTTTCAATCCAAATAGGGCTAGTGAAATATGTATGTGTAAGTGTGATCATGTTCACTGCTGCGTATTGCACAGCTATCTCATTTACGCTTGCACAAGGCAAGTATGTATGAAAGAGACAAACATAAGCATGTAGTCACTTTGAAATATTTGAAGTGTGCAGATGTGAGCGCTTGTAGAAAATATTTGTGACGACGGCTTGTGAACGATTGAAACTGCATGAATGATAACCTTCAATCACTTCAATCCACACGTACACAAATGATTGAAACTGCATACTGAAAACTGTGTTGCAAAAAGCAATTAGCAAAAGCACCAGAATTTGCAACAGAAAAAGAACCAAGTAATTTTGGCTTGTTTCTGTTGTTAGCGGCATAGTTCGCAAATAAATCACAACTTTTTCAATATGTCCGCACGCAACCAATTGTGAAGAAACCAAATGTAAAAGAGACAAAAAAAAAAACATTTTGATTCATTTTTGGTTTTTAAATGTTTGTGTGCAAGCGAAATTAATTATTTTCGTTTGTTTACGGCAGGGCCAACCACTAAAAAATTTATTGCGCGATGTTAGTAAAAAGGTTTTTTGTGTGTATGTATGCATTTTTTACATATGTGTGTCTGCTTGTGCGTTTCAGTCGTGAGAAGGTCTTTCGTGTTCTGTATTAATTTTTACATATGTGTGTCTGCTTGTGCGTTGCATTCGACTATTATGTGTTACCCAGCAAACATTTTGATTGCATTTTCAATAATCGTGTTACTAAGTAATGTTTGACTCCTTTTTGTGATTACAAATTGAGTTTTGAAATAGTCAGCCAATAAATATTTATATTCTTAAAATATATATATAAATATAAATTTTTTTTATAATTATTTTATTGTTATTTTTTTTTTATATCACAATAGAAATGGTCGGAGAGAAACCGAAAAAAATGAAAAATAACTATAACAGTCGGAGAGAAACCGAAAAAATTGAGAAATAAGTGGACTGGCCGGAGAGATCCCGAAAAAATAAATTTACTGGTCGGAGAGATCCACTATGAAAATAAAGCGGCAATAGCGGCAATAGGAATGTCAAAAATTTGTCATTCACGATCGTTTCTTTGTTTAGATTTCATGTGCTTTTTTACTCGGGGTAGGTACAATCGTAGGAACTATACTACCATTATTTCATATTTTATTCGGTTTATTAAACTTTAATAATCTTGGCCAAAATTAGCTTTGTTGTACTCCCAATTATGTGTTGTAGTTACAAATAGTGTTTAACCAATACCCACGATGTCGCCAACCGGTCATGCATCCGAATACTTACAGCACATCACGTTGCTTAATTTTGATGATTGCAAAAAAAATCAGCCAAATCGCTAGAGTCATTTTCAAAGAAAATTATTTTCATAATTTTTTTTACCTTTTTCGCCACCCCTCCACTTGACGGCGTAAGCGCGCAATGACAGGCTCTTATAGGCACCGTATATTCCTCTGTTCTCAGAATATATAAATTACTTGACGCTTTGGCTTTTGAGTCACGAGATATATTAAAAATAATGGCGACACATTCAGCGTTTCATATGTGCCACAGCGTCATATTTTGATATGGCTTAAATTAAAATTAATTCAAACAAATTTACAATGTGACTGTTTCTGTCTCTGTTCTTTGCTACACACCTCAAAAGAAAAAAAAAACAGAAAGAAGGCTATCATTGGATATGCCAAAGATGTAATACTATTCACGCTCCTCCTAGTTGCATCCAACCTTCCTTTCATAGTTTGTAGTCACATCAGTTTGAGTGGACACAAAATAATATCAAAATGAATTTTTTCAAACAAACGCTGGACAGAACAACTCACACATGTTTGAGTCTTGCATTGGATCTTTTAGGCAAAATTAGCCTGAAAGTATTCATCAAATTTGTTTCATAGAGCAAGGAAACGTACCCATGATCCATCTAGATCTAGTGATCTATTTTTTACAACTTTTATACCCCTCCCCCCTCGGTGACCCATCGTAGTATATTACAAACACAAAAGTCTATTTTCTGTTATTCACATTTATTTTCATTATAATAATCTTCAACGAAAACGTTCCCACCATCAATCCACTACTTTATAATCAATAAAACTAAAGAGGTACAATATAAAAAAAAATTATTTTTTACTTGGGTATTTCTTCCTTTTTTCCACCCCAATTAACCTGAACACACACTCCCTAGAGGATATTGAGTACGTGACGAAAACCTAAGAGTTGGTAAAAGAGAGAAGAGAGTATGTCATACGACGGTTTTATATTTCAAAGCTATTCTTACCGATTAATGTTATGATAGTTATGTCCCATGCTATGAAAACTTTTATGATGGAGATAAATCAGTGATCTTATTAATAATTAGATAAAGATATGTGGTCTTATTAATTGTTACAAAAGTTCCATCGTCAAAAGAAACATTTCGTGCTTTTTTCAAATCCACCGGAAAAGTCTCAAAAAGGAGATTACATTTCCACAACAACAACATGCAGTTTGTGTGCAAGCAAACAGCATGTGTGTTGCACAAAAACAAACGAATGTACGAAGAAAAGAGAACGAGAAACACACAGATGATCTACTTTTTCGCCAAGAGGGGACAGACGGCAAACGTAAACACATTGTTTAACACAACAACAACAATTACACACGCCACAGAAACCAAAAGCAATATACAGACGGATAGGCAGACGGACTGTCTGAAAGAGACTTAGCTAAATTAACTATATACAAACGTTGTATTGTTGTGTTTGTTTTTAGGTTATCTCTCACTCTCTCTCTCTCTCTCTCACTGTCTGTTTTTAAGAAGTTTCACTTCAATCACGTGTTCGATGGCACACGTGCAATTTTTTATTTAGATAAAATTTGGTAATGTTAAATAAATCATTCGCAGGTACTATGGAAAAACATTTGGTAACAGGTAAATCATTTAGTTTGAATTTTTGTTATTGTTTCTCATGTACAATGTTTTGCAATTTAGATTTGTTACCTGAACACCCAAAAAGAAAACAAGAAAATGGGACAAAAAAGTGGACACATGGAGAAAATGAAAAAATTTTAGAATACATGATGACGCACAGGAACTTGGAAGTAAATATTACATGCATTAACGTATTTAAGTTGCACGTTATTTAATCATTATTGTCCTGTAAATAATTTGTAGAAGCCAAAAGCCCAAACATATTATAAAAATATGTTGGACACATCGACAATCACGGCGACATGGAACTTGCTTCGGTGCAAGGTTCGTAATCTGAAGACAACCCTTGATAAGGCAAGATCATGGCAAGAAAAGGATAATAATTTTGAGTAAATTAAATTTATTATTGTAGTAAACAATACACAGTTTATTCAAACATTAAAGCATACAATGATTACGTTTTTCTTTCATACGTTGTTGAGTCCAAATTATAGGATGTCTCTTCACTTTCTTCCACTTCGCAACTGTCATTTTCTCTTTCTGTCAGGTCATCATTATCTTCTAGAAAGATTTTGTGAAGAATACAACAGACGGTCACGATTTTGTAATCGTTAATGTGCACTCGCATTTCCTTTAAGCTTGCAAACTTTTCTTTTAGAATGCCGAAACATTTCTCTACAGTAATGCGCTATTGGCTATTTAATCTGGTTCGTTTCTCTGTATGGCGTGACCAAATAATTCAGCAGAGGGTTAGCAGAATCTTCAGCTAGATATTGCTCACCAGTAAAAAATTGAGCATTGTTTATGCAAATATTCGAGGTCTTAAATATTTTTGCGTCATGATAGCTACGTGGATCTCTAGCAGGCGGGACCCACTGGAGATACCACTTATGTAGAGGTATTGTATAGTATTCGCATTGGAAAATTGGCAATAGAGCAGTTGTCCGTAATAGACAGCTGAAGAGTACTATTGACAGGAACATTCCGTGGCGGGGAAGTCGTTAGCATTCTCCTACGACGGCACCGTCTGGGTCCCGCATGTTAGTAATCTTAATGCGGATATTTATCTTAGGCTTTCGGCTTACAATATAGTCTGTTAAACCGAAGTAGAGTTATATTGTTTATGGTTGGTTGGTTTCCGTGGCTGGCTCGTATAATCTACTACGAGCCGCAATTAGCACTAGAGTGCCGTTTTGATACCACTTCCTCGCCGAACGCAATCAGTATTACTAAATCCAACCTGTCGAATTTAGGTATTTGAGTAAATCATCCGGGCATGTGACTGAACAGTCTGAGAGATTGTCGATGAAATATTTGCCCAGAAACTTATTTATAGTTTTTGCCAAGGCTGGGCATTGACATAGAAAGTGGGTGAGTGACTCCTCTTCGTTTCCACAGCTCCTACAATGGCATCTAAACGGAATACCCAGTCTCTCCGCGGGCATCCCTACACACCAGTGACCGGTAAAAACCGCTGTGAGCCTTGAGGTATCCGAGCGTCTTCTGTTAATGTGTCTAAAAGACCTATTTTCGTTGTAACAAGGCCAGGTAGCACGTGCCGCTCTGCAAGATTCAAGACCTTTCCACCGTCTGTTAGCCAGCTGGCGGAAAAACAGGAAGTTGCTCCTCTTGACGACCGCCAGGGGAATCGAGACCTGTTCCGCCAACGATACATCAAGAGAAGCACCAGAACGAGCCAATTCGTCAACCTTCTCATTCCTCTCTATGTTCCTATGGCCGGGAACCCATAAGAGAGTGATATCAGCTTGACGACTTAGGTCGCTCATCGTCGACCTGCATTTCTTAACGAGCTTTGACTTCACAGTGGTGGATTGCAGTGCTTTGAGTGCCGACCTCAAGTCGAAGCAGCAGCAAGTGATCTGCTCTTGCAAGTCGACGGCAGTCGCTGTCGTTGATTCTGTAATTTTTGATTTCGCCTTGCTTCTGCTTTCGGTCACAAGCACAAGTCGAGCAGCAGCGAATGATCTGATTTTGCAAGTCGACGCCAGTTGCAGTCGCGACATTAGTCTAGGCGACATTTTTCGCACCTGCTACTATATTCTGCATTTCGCATGCATTCCCATTCTACGCAAGCTAAAAAATTATGAACAAACACGAAAGAAGTGAAGGAGTATGTCACAACGTCACAGCCTCCCCACACTGCCTCGCTTCCCTTACCAACAAAAAAAAGTTTTCGCAGTAGCAGAGCCTATCATGTAAATGGTCTCTAAGGACTCAAAAAAAAAAAGAAAAAAAATACCTGAAATTATCTTGGGAAAACCCCATTTTACCCGAACTTGTCATTAGAGCAACTAATTACTTTATGATCACAACTTCCAAGAAATATGCTTAATTTGTCATGTTATTAAGAGTACACAATACAATATATAAGCAAGTATCGGCTGTGGAAAGTGTCAGTATAATTCAACTATCATACAGTCAAGACGAGTACATCAAGTGAAAATGGAAACACAATCAAAGAAACTACAAAAAAGGCTGAAACTTTGTAAAAGTCAATTATTGGGTTTGAGAGTCATTATGAATATTCCATGGCTTAATAACTTTCACACAGATATTGTGGGATTCGCAAAAGAATTGAAATATTTCCTAGCGTTCTGTGTTGACAAATTTTCAATTGAAATCGTGGGCAACGTCACCGCAGAAACAATGTTTCTTTGTTTAACACAAATTATAACATGCATTGGCCATTTGGAACAAATTATTAAAGCAGAGGAAAGAAGTAATACCGAACTAATTGAAACAAAGGAGCATTTCCTAAATCGGATAGAATGGTGTTTGGATCAACTAGTTATTTCACTGCGAATTCTTGCTCAAGATCCATTAGCAACCACACACACTTCATTAGAAAAGCAAACTTTTGGCGATCTCATCACTATGGTTTTGGAAAAGTTGTCACCGTACAGTGGGGACGAGAAGAACAAAGGCGTAACTCAACATAATTCAGCATCGGTTAGTAAAGAAGTGCGATCCCTAGTTGACCTTATAGCGGGTCTTGCTTTGGATTCTGCTAATGCTGTGTTGAGGCAAGAGCAGAAGACGCTGACAGATCTTTCTCAGATAATGCTTTCTGAATGTATTGCATTTGAAGAAGAATGTGCCCTTGATGATCACAATGCCAGCAATCGCAAACTGAAGGCTCAATCTTTAGAGAATGCCATCTCTAATTTAGAAAAATCTGTCAACGGATCATTCATGACTTTAATATACACCTGCTTTTCGGATGTCAAAGAACTATCAATATCAAAGCTGCGCCAAGTAATGCGAAGATCGAAACAGAAAGATTCCATGGTCTACGATTTAATTGCCAATTTTGATGCTAAGATTGATCGACTAACTCAAATCGGTATATTTGCCATAGCATACGCTCCTGACATCAAGACCAAAGCTATAGTACGAAGTTGTTTAGCTTCAATAGGGTCCCTTGATGCACGTGTTGTACCGACTTTGGAAAGCTGTAAGGTGTTCGCAGAACTTCACTCCGACATTCTTGAACAGCATTACAAAGAGGAAATTGCCATTTTCAAAGAAGCGGTGCATGGAATCATTGACAGTCATGATTTTATCACATCCTTAATAGTTATGCTTGAGCAATGCATAAAAACTATGGAGAAACGTTTTCATAAGCCCAGCTTAGTGGAAATGGTCGAAATGGGAACCATATTGCATCAACACTTCAGCCTTAAAGTTAATCATGACGACTTTATTGATGATCCTAATTCACCAAAATTTATTTATTTTGACAAGTTCGTAATCATTTTACGTGAGTGTAAACAAATACTGATGTATGCCGATCAGATTGATCCAAAGCGTATAATGAAGCGTTTCACATTTATGTGGTCAATATTGATAAAATTTAGAGACTTGTTCATCAATAACAACACACATCCAACGAATTTTAGTCGGAAAATGAGTCTACGTCGTACTACTCTGTTAAAACCCCTTGGATCCAATGGCAGCAATCAATCTTCTAGTAAATTACAAATTTCTGAAATTATTGACAGAATTTGTATGGCAGCAAAAAATGTATGATCTTTAAATACAACTACAAATGTACACATTTTCAATAGGTAATATAAAATGCAAAATTTATAAAGAAATCAATAAAATCTTAATACGAGTATACAAAAAATTAATTTTTTTTATTTCATATATTGTTTTTATTAAAATTTATTATGTATGGTATTGTTTATTAAAAAAACTGATTAGTAAACATCATCAATTGAACCCCCCTGCGTACGCCCCTGATTGTACTAATACGAAATTTAACGGAACTCGAATGCGCGTAAAACGAATGTACCAAAATCATTAGAATGCGAGGTGTTAACAGGTGTAGTGCGTAATACCCGAATGTTAATTCCCCGTATTCATTTGACTTATTCAGGAACTCTTTTACCGTTCAAATTTCAAAGAACTCAATTTTAAGTCATTCTATTTTTTCCGATGACTATAAATTATTCCCAAAGTCAAATGTTTCAAAAAGTTGGAATTTTATTGAGACAGCCTGTGTTTAGTTACGGATAATTGTATACTACCGTTAATAAGTTGTTTTTCATGTTCTGAAAAATGGTTTTGTAGAACGGACGATACTTGCACTCCAGATGAGAGGAAAATCCATTTATCTAAGTGTCTTATTCGGAATGCTTTTAAAGCAAAACAATATGCTGAAATAGATAAAATATAGATAACAATGTTGCCCTATTTTCAAGAATGCTACCTTTTTTTTCATCAGGATAACGATCGTAAGTGCATTTAAAAATTAATTTAACAACTGAATTTTATTCTTTGGTTTAAATAGAATTTTAATATTCGGACTAGATTGGTTTAATAAATACATACATTTATTAAATGTTTTATTTTTTTATCATTACTTTGTAGGGAAATCAGGCCAGTAATTAATATAATAACGATGAGTTGTGCCTTCAAAGAGTCTATCAAGCCAGTTACTAAGGCCATCCAACAAATTCTCTTCCAAGAGAATTTTAGGTTCCACGTCGGAATCTTCAGAATAATCTACTTCTAAGAAAGTTCCAACTTCCGGATCATCATTCCGTTTTATTAATTGATTTGTCATTTTTACCATTCTCTGAAAAAAAAAAATACATTTGGAAGTTAATATACAATTGTTCAGTAAATCTTGCATTTAATTAAATAAAAAAAAAAAACCAATACAAAAATTGGTTTTAATCCTACAAAAGCTTACATACCATATACTTCGCTGAGTTGCGAATAGAATAATAAGTAGGAGAAAAGAAATCGAAACAAAATCATAATATATTTCATAACTGATGGAATAGTGCCCAATGGGGTTGGGTAATGACCCAACCGGAAGGACATGCTCATTCCGATTTCCCTTGTGCAGCTGTATACACACAAATGTTCTTTTTTGGGATCACCGATGCATTGATTTCATGTAACAAACTTACATTTTTATATATAATATCTAAAGTTGTTGAGCAATGAACCCAAAATGGGGAGACCCATGTTAATACCCCTTAAGAAGCTCTTAACCAAAATTAACAAATTTTAAAGTTAATTGTTTTTTTTTTGTTACCTTGGCTCCACGAGTTGATTCTGGATGCTTTGCATGATACATGCAAAAATATTTCCGATGTCCATTCAATGCCAAAACAGTTCCAACACAATTTCTTGGATTGATTTGAAGATTTCTGGTTTCACAAAGAGACAATCTTAGAAGTTCAGAATACCATGAAAGGCCTCTTTCGATGAGCATATGGCCGAATATCAAAGTTTTTGACTTCCTATATGGCCAAACGGCCTTGTGAAAAGGTGGAATTAGTTTTGAGCGAGTTTGTAAATCTGTGAGCAAAATGATTGTTCTACATCCTGGCTTTAGAAGTCGGACCATTCCATTATATTTTTCAGCTCTTAATTCGTACAGTTTTAATTCGGGTATATTTCGATTCAGTTTTTGGGCTAAAAAGGTAAATGTTTAAATTATCATTTGTTCTCATAATTTTTAAGACCATACGAACAAAACTTACAAGTGTCATTTGATAATTGACCTTTTCCTTTTAGAATTTCTTCTTCAGCACGAACAAAGAACATCATAATGTAACCAACTGCAAACATAAATGCTATAGTTCCGAACAGTGATAAAACTGCTAACACATGCTCCTCCTCGACATTATCAAATATATAATCAGCTATATAAAGTAGACGTGAAAACCATTTGCTAAAAAGCCCTTGTGCGTGTTCATCAAGAAGATTCTGTAATTCACATAAAAACATTTGATGACATTTGATAATAGATAAAATCAGTCAATGTTAAGGATATTCAACTATTTAAGAAATGTATAAGGTAAGTTATATAACTGGGAAGAGGGAAATTTTATAAGTTATTCATAGGATTGATGCTTACCTGAACAAATGCTTCATAGGTTAAAGCTTCAGATGTCTTCAAAAGTCTTTGAATCGTATTATCGATTTTCTCTTTCGTATAATTTACCAAATGTTCATTTGATTCGAGCGGCGTTGATTCTATATTTAATATTAATTTTGTGTCATCAACCCATTCATATTTAATATGTGAAGTATCCCGGCGCCAAATAATAACAACACGTAATAAATTGTCATCTGCAGATCCTTTTGAAATTGCATTAATAAAATCAGCTTGTTTTTCCTTAAAAGAGAAATAAATACTATTACTACAAGTGTTTGTGTTAAGTAACAATGCTCTTACCTTAAACATATACGCAAATCTAACTTTATCCAAACTATATCCACTTTGAACGGCAATATGTCGTAAAGCTCCTCGTGCGAAATCGTGCTGATTTGAGTTTTCAGTAATTAATATAACACATAAACGTTTTCTAGGACGATTCCATTCAGCTGGGCAGACTCCTATAAAAAATTACAATCAAAAACTCATTAATGTAAGATTTTTCATATTTGTTTGTATTGTATATTTACTTACCTTCAAGCATATCCTGTGAAGATAGTCTAGGCAGTGATAAATACTGATTTGATGAGATTATATTGTTCAAAGTTACTGTGGGAATGTCCGACATCGAGACACTAGCTACAGGTCGTTTTGAGTCTTCATTAAATATTAATAAAGTATCCAAGTTAGGGTGAACTTTAAATCGCTCTTGGATTTCTTTACTATTACTATTTTTCAAATCAACGAATCTGCAAATAAAATTAATGAAATTTTGGATTTGGTTCAAAAGGAACAACATAAAAAAAAATTAAACAAATTCAAATAACATAGATTAGATTAGGGATGGACGGCAGCTAGTCATTTTGTCATTGAAGTATCGTTTAAGCTTATTCTAACAAATCCTATAATTACAGCTCTTCCGAGATTTTTTTTCATTAGAAATTGCAAGCTTTTCTTAAGAGATAAGTTTTTAAATTTATTTTGGTTCTAGGTAATGGTTGCCATAATCGCTCTTAGAGATTAGACTGAGCTCATCTCTACATAGGAATTTTAGGTAACTTATTAATTCTTTTTCACTATCTAAGATGAGATGATAAATAGAATTGCTTTTTCCTTTAAAAACAAATGGATTAGCTGTAGATTTAATAGAATCTAAAGGACAGCTGTTTGAGCTGTTTTCATGGCTATTGTTACAAAGGCACAAGCTAGTCTTCTTTGCACTCTGATTCATCTTTGCTTGAGCTATACTGTAATGTAAGCTGAATTTAAACAAAATGACTTTTTCGGGTTCAGTCCCTACTTTTCGCCCATTAATTTGATCCATATTAAAGCATGAAAATTATTTAAGTACAATAAAATCTAAACTGTAACCCATACTGCTATTTATGATGACTGTCTGTAATCTATGCTGGACATTAATTTAATTGTCAAAACCAACGTTAGTCTTAATGTGGTTTTGTTTTAAGTTTCCTTACCCAAATGCTACTCGTTGCTGAAAGTTAAAAGCGCTTATTAAATAACGCAGTCTTGTTTGGTTTCTTGGCTCGAAAATAAGTGCTCTGACTTTGTTATCCATCCAGCCACCAAGAAAATCATCCGCATTCTCATCTTTTATATGACTTGCTAATTTGTATGGCATCTTCTTTCTTATAAAATCTGGAAATTAGATATATGTAATAAGTTTTCGGTTATTCTTTTTAAAATACTTTTTAGGCAATAATTGGAATGGAAAATGAAATCTTAATCAAATTACATACAAATAAATTTTACTTTCTGCTACATTGCACATTAAATATACTATTTTTCAAAAGCCGTCTTGTTATATTTAGAAATAATTGCACCCCATAGAGGTTTTGTCAAAGAGGTGGAATATTCTAATTAACCAGGATTGTCATGTTTACACTTCGCCAGGAAAATTTTCGAGACTTCACCATCAACAATAGTCCCATACCAAAATTATGGCTGTTGAACAAGAAGAGCAAGCTATCGGTAAGCAACAAAGTAGTGATATTCAATCAGATTGTGAAACCCACATGAATGTACAAGTACTTATTGCAAAATAAAACCCTTCGCACCATTATGGGAGCCACCGGAATAAAACCAAGCATCGTGACCTCTTTGTCCTATTTGTAGGCGACAATATAAACAGACATACCACTAGAGTAGCGAAGACTTTACCCCATTTCATGTATGTACATGTCTACATATATTATATTAAGTTTCTCATTAAGTATTATGTTATGTATAGCAATTTATAGCCCTAGTTTGTATAGTGAAGTAATAATTAAAAAACCAGTGCCAAAGATGTAATGCTCTCCACGCTCATGTGAATAAGCATACAGAAATATTATATTATTGATTTGACTTATGTTTAGGATCAGGGTTGCAAGCCGCTTCAAAAATCGATGTGGTGGGTTCAGAGGTTCGAACCACTTAGCGGAAATTTGTACCGGTGCAAGAGCCGGTACATGGGTAACTCTGAACCGATGTTCGGTTTGGTGCATGTGGTTCAATATTTTTGCACTAAGTGTCTATTTTATGTATCAAAACTTTTTTTTTTACGATAATTATTATTTCAAGGAATATTTGATTTTGAAAGCAAGTTAAAAGGCATTGTTCTTTAATTGCTTTGCAATAATTTACATAAGTTATTATATAATTTTTCTTTCAATTATTCAGTATTCAAATTTAGTAAAAGAATGTCGTCATACATATGCCCTTAAGTCAAATAAAATATATTTGAGTAGATTTCTGATAAAGAATTACATTTTTATCATGAACCGAACCGAACCATTTTTTGGAGTGGTTTTCGGTTCGGTTCTGTCCTTTTAAAATAAAATGGTTCGGTTCATGGTTCGGTTCAAAACCCAAAAAACGCGACGTTTCAATTCAGTACCGGTTTGCAATCCTGTTTAGGATAGAGGCAGTATTCATACTAATTTCTATACAATAATAGTTATATGTACGGTGTTAAGTGGTAATTTTAAAATGAATAATCTTGATAGTTAAGGAAGTATGAGATGTGCCAGAGAGCTTTGTAAGAATTGCCGTTAATATTTCTTATGTTAGAAATGTAAATGAAAAATTCTTAAATTCCAAAATATCCTCTTGTCTTTTGAATAGTATATGTATACTATATAATATTCACACAGATTCTTTTATTTTATTACTACATTATTGTCGATACTATTTCTAAATTATATACATATTACTCTTTAAACCAACTTTCCCTGTATTATCAACTTAAGCTACATATGTATGTATTTTAGGTGTTATACTACATAACTACTGTGTGTTAAAGCTTACCTACAACTTTTTGTGGTGTATATAATGATTCACGAAAAATGTAGCTATGTCCGTTTAACACCAAAATTAACTTTGGAATTTCATGTGCACCCGTTTTTCGTAGAAGCAGTTGTTCGTGAGCTGCATTTATCGTTGCAAATTGTATGCCTAATGAGATAAATTAGAAAGGTAAGTCATAATATAAGGAATATAAGTAGTATGAATATTTACTTACCTAATGGTTCCAGTGTGTCAATAAGTTTTTTGAATGCACTGACAAGTCGCATACATCGGAAGCACCAATCATTGTAGAACATTAAAATATGTGGTATTGTGCTACTTTTTGGAAGAATATTTTGTTCAAAGTATTTGGTTGTGATCGATAATTTATGATAGATGCTGATATCTTGGTCGAAAAAGAAATGTTTTCCAAAGAACTCTTCCATTGGATCTGTTGCAAAACGCTCATACTGACTGTAGTCATGCTTTTGCTTGAAATAATGTGAATCTTCGCTGGTCACACCATGTTGGTCATATATTCTACGACGCTCCGGGTCATTAAGGAGCTCATATGATTGTTTAATTTCTACGAATTTTTGTTCAGCCTCAGGGTGTCGGCTTTTGTCCGGATGCCTGCAATATATGTATGTTTTTATTGTTATGTATCCATAGACCACAAAAGTAAGCATTTACCATTCTTTGGCCAATCGTTTATATGCTCTCCTCACTTCCTGATTGGTTGCATACTTATTAAGGCCAAGAACGCCATATGGATCTCTTAACAAATGTGAACTTAAACCAAATATAAAATAACAAGAAATAACAAGCAAAACACGAAAAGTTATACTCATTTTGTAAATAAATTTTAGTTTTTTTACACCCTTAAAAATCAATAACAACAACTGATTCTAGAAAAAAACTAAATTAGAGATGCGCCTGCGAAAATATTTTTGTATGCTGGCAAAACGAAATTTATGTTTTACATGTGACAAATAAATATAAGTTATTATAAGAAATTACAAAAATATTTTATCAAAAGAGTTCTTAGGTTGCTATGTTTTGCATTAACTTATGCTATGTAATATTTGCTTCCATCATCAGCTAAAAAGTGGGCAACAATGACAAAAAGTTGGTAGCAATCGCCAAAAAGTTGGTAACAATGGACAAAGAGTTGACAACATGTGCCAAAAAGTTGGCAACAATAGCTGACGGATGAAACATTATTATCATTTTACTATGATAAAATTGTATTGCAATTGTTGTATCGTGTCTTGGGCTGGTTTCGGTTGTAGATTAAAATATGTTGAATACTTTAAAATTAATGCCTTTAATTTCTCTTTTTTAAATACATATTGAACACAACTTGATGTTTGCTTTCAATTAAAATAACATAACGAATCAATAAAAAAAAACTCTGATGATTGATGTTATCGGCTTAATATTTCAGTTAAGCAGCATACAGTATCGGCATCGTATTTCGATTATGCAGCATACATGCCTTAACATCTGTCAAGTTATTTTTTTGTCCGAATTTGTTTTCGATAAGTATTTGTTCACTTATTTATCACAAAGATGAGTGTTTTGGAATGGAAAAAAGTGAATTTGTTAAAATTAGAATCTTCGTCGAATAAATTACGCGGTTTAAATGCTGATATAACAGCGCATTGTAGCAATGAAAGTCAAAAAATCTTTTGCGATGTACTTGGAAACGTTTACGTATATTTTAAAAACTGGGATTATATATCATTTCCTATAAACAATGCTCCCATAAATTTGTGTTCTTTAACCAATGACGGACATCTAGTGACATTGCACCAAAAGGAAGACAACTTCGATGTGTTTCTTAAGATCTATAGCCTACAAAAACTATCGAAGAAGAATGGAGCTCCATGTGTGGCCTCGTCACGTTTGCCGGCATTTAGTGCAGCAACAGTTATGGAGGCAGCTAACATTAAGGATACACTTGTCATAGCTATTGGCTTTGTAAAAGGTGACATTCTTTTACATTACTCCACGATAAGCCGCGACCTTTCATCGAACTTTCGAAACATTTCTACTGGTATGCGGTCAGTAACAGGAATAAAATATGAATTAAGGCATGTCACAGGAGTGTGTAATATGTTTGTTAGCACGTCTGATGGCGTCTATCGATATCCAATTGGAGATAATAGCATTACTAATGCAGACACAAAATTAATTTTAGATACCGTTAAAACTGCTCATACTAGTCCTAGTTGTTGTGCTCTCCATTATTCGACTAATTCAGAGGGAACATATTTCGTCATGGGGCGCGATGATGCCATTTACTGTTTTACATATGATGGAAGAGGGCCATGCTATGCTCTTCATGGACAAAAGAAATATATAACATGGGCTGGAAATTACATGTTTGTAGTCTTACAACCTAAAAAGACAAAGTTTGATTCGAAACCATGCAGCACGCTGATTGCACTTGATATACACAACAAATTGGTTGTTTTTAACGAGTCTATAGAGGGAGATGTTGAATACATTTTTGAACAAAATAACTCATGCACCATAATATCAAAAACTTTTAAACAAATTCTTATACTACAAGAAAAGGACATGCATAGCAAAATTCGCCTATTGACCAACAAACACTTGTACGATGTTGCCTTACGAATAACAGAGAATGCAAACTTAATTGATAAAAAGGATGCTGCATACATTAATCTAAATCATGGTCACTATTTAATGCAAAAAGGTCTCACCAATGAAGCTGTTGAAAAATACATACGAACTATAGGTGCGGTAAAGCCCTACGATATTATCCAAAGGCTCTTGGACCCAAGGCATAACAAAGTATTGGTTAAATACCTGCAAGCATTGGTAGAAAGTAATCAAGGTAACGACGAACATAAAGAGTTGCTATACAATTGTACTGAACGTTTAAATATGCCGTCGAAAATTGAGTCTCAATGTAACAATCAAGAAACAAGTACTGAGCCACAATATTCTCTGTTAAAAATCGATCCAATTATTAATTATCGTTCGGCAAAGAGTGCAGCGGTATTAAATGCATTTATAAACCATGATGACCATGCTAATATTGTAAAATCTCTTGATTCCCTGAGTGAAAGTTCCGTATATGATATTTTTATGGATATTGGCGATCAAATCATTTCCAAATATCCAGATGCGTTATTGGAAGAATTCAAATTATTTGTGAAAAATGAAATTATACAACAACCAGAAAGATTCATTCCTCTCTTCAACCTAAATGAAGAGTTGGGCACTAATTTCCTGGAGAGCCTAATTCAGCATGATGCAAATTGCAGCTATAAAGTATATAACTATTTACTGGAGCATTATTTAAGACTTTGGAAACAAAATCAAGTTTATACAAATACATTACTTCAGTTTATTGAGCAACATAAAGAACGCATACATTATGAACATGCCTTAATACTTTGCAAGAACTATTCCTTCTTGCCTGGAATCCATCAGATTTTGGGAACAAATAAAACAGATTTTTCAAACATCCATGATGACATCAATTTACATAAATACATTCAAACCATAAATAAGGATGCGTCGACGAAAGATTGTCCGAAAAGTAATTCCAATTTCCATTTATTAAATACACTATTGCAGAAAAATCCACAATATCTTTTGCAGACATTGCAAAACATTTCAAACAATAATGCAATTTCAGTGTCAAAGATTAAATCATTCTTTATTAAAGAAAATCTACAAAAGGTAATTGATATTGATTCGCAAATGGAAGCTGTCAAAGATTTAAGTGAAAATATAGAAAATTTAAAAGAATTACTCTTTAATTACAATAATAATCCAATTGAATACCGGAATAGTATTTGCGACATATGCCGACAGGATCTGAAGCACCCTTCTGTATTTTTCCTTTGCCAACATTCCTTTCATAAAGACTGCTTAAGTTCCTATACACAAACTTCATGCGTCGCGTGCTTAGCTAATAAAGAGAAAGCAGCATCTACACTGGCGACGGCGGCAGCAAATGTTAGTCTTAGTGACCAGATGAAGGATGAATCCAGTTCAGATATTTCAAAACCATTAATAGAACGACTCTTCTTTTTGCCTACTGAAAATATTAGAAATTTAGATGAGCTACCACCAATCAAGGCTATAAATAAAAGTATACCAATAGCCACAGTTAACTGGCATGGCTCTTTTCAAACAAAAGATTTTTCAAATCTAATGTCTTCAGCGCCCTCATCGTCATCGTCGTTGTCTGTTATTAGAAATGTACCAAAAAATCCATTTGACGAAGAAGAAACTACAATAAAACCAGCAACAACTAATCCATTTGAAATGTATGATAATAATTTAAACCCATTTGGTTAAAAAACATTTAAATTTTAAGGAACAATTGTTGTCATTTATCAAAATAACATTTTGATAAAAAATCAATGTGAATAACACATGAAAATTTCTTAAGGTCCAAAAACTTTTACAATACTTAGTTTCTTTATAAAACGTTATCGCTTTTTGGTTTAGCAATGCAAATTAAGATAATTTTTTATTATAGTTAATTGTAAATATTTTTTTAACAAATATCATGGCTGCTTGAAATGATATTTGGAAAAGGCATTGAATAAGTTTATTATTTGCAATCAAATCACAAATTGTACTTTTATTATAATGTATATTTTAAAGTTATACATTCTAAAATTCTATTCAACTTATTTAAATTGAACAGTGTCTTGTTAAATAGATTAATAAACTGAAACATAGTATTATATTATATTATATTATTGATATTAAGTAAAATATCAAATTTATTTTTGCATCAATCAAAAATTACGTAATTAAGATTTTTCATGGATTATAAAAAAGCTAAAAACGTAGTTTTGTTAAATTTTCTTAACATGTGACCAAAAAATAACTATGATCAACCATAACTTTGAATATATTTAATTAAAAACCAAAAATAAACCAATAACAAAAGTCCACTCAGGATAACAAAATAGACGGAAAAATCTAAACTAAGGCAATACAAGTTAACGAATATTCAAATGAATAATTGATCATCAAAATTTTCAATCTTAATGGACGCTATTCATTACCATTTTTCTGCAAGCTTCACTTTCACTTTCATTGGTGCATTAGTCATAAGCGCAGCCAGGTATGGCCACGGTGAGGTAGCTGCCCCCTAGCTGGGAGAATTTATTTTGTTACTTATTAAAATTATCTTGAAGGTCTACAAATCTTCAATGGTCAATACGATATTTTGTGAAGAACTTGGAAGATGACCATTAGTGTAATAAAATAAATATTTCTTTAATATTCACAAGAAAGAGAATTAAGGCCCGACTAAGGGACACTTGGTGAAAAAATACCTTCTCTAAAAAAGTGAAATACTTAGTCGTCACACTTAATGAGAAATTTTTTTTTTGGAACAGTCATCCATAATTCATAATTAACAAGGCTAGGGCAACTATATGGACCAGCAACAGATTCATGGATAAGAATTGGGGACTGTAACCCATTGACTCCCATGTGTGCAAAACAGATGGTTATAAAACGGACACCGGTATTGGAACAGATCATTAATAAATAATTTATTCTGGCATTACATGGTTGTTCAATCTTATAAAGATACATATATAATACTAGATGTCTAGATTACATCAATCCACGACTGCCCAGTCTAATTATTGCAAGACGACGAGGTTTGATTTGGCAAAACATGTCAACTATGAGTTGAAATTTCGATTTCATTGTGAACGTTGCCCAACGCTAACTCGTTAAGTTTGTGTTCAGACATATTAGCTCGCCGGTAGGTTTTCAATCTATTCAACAGAGAAAAAGTCCGTTCAACTGTTGCCGAAATGACAGGAATCGTTGAAAACAATTGCAACAATATTGCAACGCTCGGGAAGAAATTATTGTATTTCTTCGATTTGATAACGTGCAGTGCATCGAGTGAAATCTGGGCTCCGTTCAACTGTGTGTTCTTAAAATTATTGTGCCACAAAAACATTTCTAGTTTGTTTCATATATTATCGCAGCTTCCACGGTTTTTTCGACTGTGTGCTTGGTATGATGTGCTGGAATCAAACCCTTCAGAGCCAGAATGTCCAGGAATTTCCCTTTGAATCTCAAACCCAAAAAAAGAAATCATGAAATCCAGAAAAGGATAGTACTATATATGGTGGCATTGTGAAAAAGTTTGATAAATCATTAAGAGCCGGGATTTTACCATCGCTTATCGAAAGATTCCAATTTGAAAAAAATTGACGAAAGTATCCTAGAAGCGTCGTATCCTCAGTGCGTATGTTGGAGCGTTTTTTGCCGACCATACTATAAACGAGGCATTCCGTCAGCAATTCTCTTGGATTCGTCAAAAATTCCATCGAAAGAAGCTTCATTCTCTCTTGTTTCAAGTAACAAGTCAAATACATTGGCGACGTGAGCACAATCTGATGACATCTAAAGTTCTAGTGTCTGGAGAGTCCTACTGAGCGCCAGGATTGGAGTATTGAAAACGCGTAAAAACCTGCCGGGAGATGAGAAATTTGGTTTTTTTAATCACGCTCATGAGTTGTGTCGCCTTTTTGATGTCTCGCTGTCTCCATCATTCTTAAGCTTTTCTAATGCCTCAATAATGTGAGATAGCAATTCAGCAAATGTGCACACACATTCATGTTTTCCGACACAACGAGTAGAACAAAGAGTTTCCATTTGAGTTTTCTTTGACTACGAAGCTTCATTTTGGATTTCATCTTATAAAAGTTGCGTTAATTAACCACTGATGAAACTGTTCCAAGCATGTTTCGGAAATTTTTAAGTTTGCAGCAATGCGTACAGAATGCCAAGGTTTGTTTTTCACATATCAATGCTTGGACTCCATTTTCGTCGCCAGAAATGTTAGACCCTCCGACGTATCCTTGTCCGCGCAGCCAACTTATATTCAAATATAAGGCTTCTTACTGTTTCGTGATTTCTTTCGTCACATTTTTTCCTGTCATAGGCTTCAGTTGAATGAATCCAAGAAAATCTTCTCAGATAACAATTTCGTCCACATGAACATATCGGACGCATAGCTGCACCATTTTATAAGCATCAACCATCTCAGCTTTTTTGGTAAATTCAAAATATTTTCCAGCCTTCTTTGCTACAAATATACATTTGGCTTCAGGCCCCATAGTCCACCCCCTGGGCACTCTACTGACAGGAGCAATTTTTATCAGGTCGTCTTTAACCATCATTTCAGATTTGCTTAGCTTGACTGCTAAATTCCACTTACTGCAATATTTTTTAAGATTTTGTATCATACATTCTAAACATCGTCTGATAGTATTACGAGCATAATATCGTCCGCATATATTGTATATTGGCGTGCAACAAAAAGAAAGAACAAGACTATCGAAAATCACCTAAAAGAGACCAAATTTTACCAACACTTTTTAGACTGACAATTTCAGAACAGTGAGTTCTGGCAGAACTCGCACGAGAACTCGAGTTCTAAGCTACAACAACAACTAGAAATTTCGTTCATTTTCCCTGTGGTTGTTGTAATTTGAACTCGAGTTCTCGTGCGAGTTCTGCTCAGTCTGAATGCACTATAAGGGACTGGGCATTTTACGGCGTTATAGAGAGTTGTCGTTAAATAGAAAGAAGAAAAGCATTGTATGGACAACAAGGTACCAACGGAATTAAATAATTTCGACGTCTTAGGGAGTTTTTCATTACATCGAGTAACGTTATATGGAGTTTATGTGTATATATATAAATTTTTTAGGGGTATGATCAAGTCAAGGTCCAACGACACAGCAAGCTTTGGACGCTTCGGCTTTATACACTTTTGAATGGCTTTCGACGCTTCAAGTTACAGAGTAAGCTTTTCACGCTTCTCAACGTAAACAAAAACAGCTGTTTTCGGTTCACGAACCAGTCTTTTACCCATTCTCAACACTGGTAAGCCTCAAATAAACAAAGTTGACCAACTTTCGGTTTCTCACGCTCGCTATAAAAAACTATATTGTTTGCAAAGCCACAAAGTGTGCTGTTTTTTTTTTTCGGAGTTTTCCTAGTAATTCTGACTATTTACAATTTTTCTTCTAAAAAAAAGCTCCTAATAGTGGCTTTACAGTGGGCTAAGATTCGAATCTAAGAAGATACGACTATTGATTCAAGTTTCATTTGACAACAACAACCGGAAAATGGCAAAATTGATGGGGTTATTTTTGTAGATGTGATTCGATTGAAAGATGCTAATCTCAAATTGATATGCTTAGAATCGGTTTTTTCTTAGCAGTGTTTGGCAAATTTTCCCGTGTGAGTTGACAGCATTTTGTTAATATCGTCATTTTTTGTGATTGTTAGGTGTGGTCTTCTTCTTTGTTTGTTGCGCGCCACACATAATCAAACAAATAACAGCTGTTCGTGATACTAAAATAGCACTGTAAAGCACAAAACCGAATCCTCGTGATACGAGCCATTGTAAACCCACTATAAAACTAACCCTGAAAAAAACCCCCCTAGAAAAATCTCAACACAAAAAAAAAAAATTCATACATACACACGAAAGACCTTTTGACGAACTTCTCTCAATTAATCCTTTAGTGGTTGCCCCTGCCATAAACAAACAAAAATAATTGGCATTGCTTGTACACAAAAACTTATAAACGAAACACAATTCACAAGGCTTTTTCATCCCTTTTACATTTGGTTTATTAACAACTGGTTGCTTGAGGACCTAATGAAAAGGTTGTTATTTATTCGCGAACTCTGATTATATCTTATCTTGTATGAGAATAAACGTATAGTTAAATATATAACAGGTTACAACCGTTTTCCGATTCTCATATGCGGGTTTCGTCATATCGATTCGTGCGTGATTTTCGATTTGAAAATGTGTTTATAAATAAGGTTTTCGTTATATCGAACCTCGCAGAAGCGATATGAGCGTCATATAAACAAGGTAATAATTAACTAAATTTCTGAATCGATTTCGATAAAAGTTGCAATAAGGTAAATTCATTATGTAGTCTATATAATAGGTGCTGAGAAAGGGGGCGGCTGGTACTTATTACATGGCCTGGGTCCTAGGGCGGCTAAGACTGCAAATCCGCCACTGGATACCAGGTGTCCTATGAGCATTTTGAGCAACGATTTAACACCTAATAAATTAATAATATATCGATTTAATGCTGACTTGTTTGTAATAATGCATTGCACACAGCAGCATGTTCTGCTAGACGACAAATAAAAACATTTTGATTTTCGTGAGCAAGCCATGCAGCATTGTCGGTGTCACCAATCCAACCAAACTGCTGCCGCTGCTGCTGCACCGTGTCTTGTGCCTATTAGTGATGTTTAATTTATTGATCTTCTCATTCGCTTTCGCAAAAATTTATGCTAGATACGAATGACGCTATATTTCCAGACATTCGCATTACATTCGCGAATGTTTTTAAATTGATATTCGTTACATCACTACTGCCTATAAGTGGCTTCACTAGTGGTGGAATTTACGACTATTTTAGTGAATACCCGACTATAACGATTAATCGAAAGAGTATTTTCGGTACAATTAAATCGGTTTTTGAAAGAAAATGTATTGGTGCTTCTTCCAGCATTATTGGATGGACTCTGAATTAAATTGAATGCGATTTTTATGTTAAATTCATATTGAAAATAAAAGAAGTTCGAATCATACAAAAAGGGACTAAATAACCAGTTATTTTTTATAAAAGTCATGGCTTTGTATATCATTGTCTTTGGTTTAATCGTCTTTGCTTTTTTGCGTTGGATCCGTCCGTACACTGTATTTAAAAGGAAAGTCAAATATCATCTCATTATGTCGTCACCAACTGATAATCAAAAAGGATCGACAAGTAACATTACTTCGGAATATGTTAAGCTAAATGTCGGTGGAATGCTTTTCCATACCACAATTAGTACTTTGACGAAGTATAAAGAAAACATGCTGGCTACCATGTTTAGTGGACGTATGGCCATGGCAGTTGATGAAGAAGGTAAGAAATTAGACTAAAATAATAGTCTTATGATAACTCTACATTTGGCAACCAAATTTCGAGTTTATAGGTTGGATTTTGATCGACCGGAGCGGCAAACATTTTGGAGTGATATTAAATTTTTTACGAGATGGAGACGTGCCATTACCAAATATAAATAAGGAGCTTGCTGAAATACGTGCCGAAGCAAACTACTACTGCATATCAGAACTTGTTGAATTGTGTGATAGGGCATTGCATAATATTGGACCCAGCACTCTTATAGTACTGACAAAACCATTAGAGGATAAGGTTTTAAAAAGTTTATCAAAAGCTGCTATTATACTAAAAATAAGCAGTGGATTTATTTTACCAGCTGATCATGTTGCACTCTTTGAAAGTTTCGCCTTAAATTACTACGAACACATTTTCTTTATAAGATGTCCTTTAATCGGGAGTACCTATAATTGCGAATGGGTATTTTGTAACAATGGAAAAGTACTAGACACCTTAAACTGCACTGCCATAGTGACAGAACGTACCATTCGCATTTGTTTAGAGAAATTATTGCTTACCTTAATTCCAAAATAATAAAATAAAATTTGTTAATCAATATGAAAAGTGTTGACAAATGGTCACCTGGTTTTTGTGCGGCCTCTAGAAATTTCGCATAATTTCATGGTAACAGGCCTGATACATCATTTATGTATTTTAAATTTTTGTAGTTCCAACCCGCTACATGGGTATGATCTTAGATAGGTAGCTTTCCTGGCGCAAGCATATTATCAATACTGCTGTAACCTGTCGCCAAAATAGAGG
Organism: Amiota communis; assembly: GCA_037043315.1. NCBI lineage: Eukaryota > Metazoa > Arthropoda > Insecta > Diptera > Drosophilidae > Amiota > Amiota communis. Next base: position 328,747 of record JBAMAV010000994.1, read on the forward strand.
AAGCTGTACTTTTAATCTATCAATTAATGGCCTTTTATAGTCGGTTTACACTGAAGGAAAAATCAGATTTTTTAATAATCAGGTAAAAAATTTGATTATTTTTAAAACAATCATAGGGAATAGTGACGTCACTGAGGGTTGTTGCTATGGAATAAAAGTTGATTATAATCAGATAGAAAAAAAATTAAACTGTCGACTGGTCACCTTAGTAGTGTTGGTAAATTTCTGCCTTTTTTTTAGCTCATATGCAACTTACACCAAAGTACATCACGTTGATGGGGTCTTTCGTTTACACCGGATATTTTGCATCACGAACAGCTGTTTTTTGTTTTGGTTATACACACGTTGATAAATTGTGAGAAGTGAAAAAAATTTAAAAATTGTGATTTGGGGAAAATGGATAATTATGAAAGGAAAATGGAATATTTTATAGTGTTAATAGACAAGCTTGTGGACTCAATTGCAAATATAGTCATTGCATGCATAATGTAAGAAGAAGAAAGTGAGAAGGAATATCTGGATTTTATCATAAGACGCGCTCGTGTTCCGCGCAGCATTTGGGCTGTTGTAAGTTATTGTTTTTATTTAAAGAAAAGTGTTTCTATAATTGAAAATGTGTTTGTGAAATTGTAGGAACGACATGGAACATTTTAGAGCAAGGATATTAAAGAAGGCTCCGCTGATCTTTTTAAAGAGAATTACAGAAGGACTATTCCATTGGATGAAAGAGTTGCTATTGCATTGTATACTCTGGGCTCGTCTGCAGAATACAGAGCAGTGGGCGCACTTTTCGGTGTTTCGAAAACATTGGTTTGCTTGATTCTCCACGAACTTTGTCTGGAGGTAATCAAAAAAATTGCTCCGGAATACTTGTCACCCAACTTCATTACAGAATCAAAAATTGAAGAATGTGTGAAAGGATTCGAATCTCTTGGATTTCCGTAGTGTTTCGGTGCGATTGGTATGTAAAAAACATTATTATTAACGAAAAAGAACTGTGATGTACTTTCTTTAGATGGATGCCATATCGAAGTGAAGCCACCTAAAAGTGAAGCCGTTGACTCTATGGTGCACTTCGCACTTGTTGATTACCGGTATGCTTTGCACAATAAGCACAATGTTAACATAATTCACACAAACAATTTCAGTTACAGATTTCTATATATTCATGTAGGCGCCCCTGGTTCATGTCACGACTCATACATATACAATCAGTCGCGCATGAAGACTGTGGTGGATTCTTCTGACTTATTCGAAAAGAAATCAAAGATGATTTGTGGCACCAATGTGCCAGTAGTGCTGATTGGAGACTCTGCATTTCGTTTTTCAACAAGACTAATGAAACCTTACCCCTTCACAATTAATGCAATAGAAGAGCAAAGAAACTTCTACTCCCTTTCAAAATCGTGGCGGGTAGTTGAGAATGCTTTTGGACATCTCAAACAAAAAATTAACTCATGGTCTCTGCGCCCTCAGGTCATCCCTGAAGGTACGCAGATCGGCTCTCATTCCTTGCGTCGTCTTCACCAATTCTTTAAGAGCTACAGTCCTTTCTTCCGAGTTCTTTACCATTTTTTCCATCATTTGTCTATCTTCTTCGGCACGTGTCTTTCTTTTTCTAACTGGCGTCTCGGCCAAAGGTTCGCCACCACTGTCCAATGGCGAAATATTCGCATCGTCGTTTCATCTGCTGTAACTTCTTTGCCAATAAATACCATGTCTATGGATAAAATTCATAATTTATAAAAGATATTCAGTTCAGTATGGCATTACTGCCTATATTTACCTATTGAGTCTGCAGCCACCTCCTCCAGGTGATAGGACTTAAAGCCCCCCAAAATCTTGTGAATGCGGCTGTAGTGCTCCCAGCTTGGCAACGTTCCTCCAGATGGGCCTATTTTGTCTTTCTCAGTGCTAAAATTTGGTTATATTTTCATTAATTATTTTATAATTACATTTTCAGTACTTACCGATATTTGCGAGTCAAATTGTGTATCTTGTTTCGCACTTCTGGCCCAGTTACAGAAATATCTGCGCTTTTGAGTGGTTCCGCCATTCTTTGGAAGACTTGCGTGGACAAGTAGAGAACAAATTACACTCCCACACATCAAGAAAAACAGACATTTTCTCTACGTCCCAAGAAAATTTGTTACTCATTGTTTCCTTTTCTACGTACTTATATAAATGAAATAATTTTATTTTGTTTAAAGGTTTTTGTATGTTTATAAAAATATTTAAAATATTATTTTTTGCTTACCTTTGCCTTGTGCCATCATCAGCTGTTTTGAGTTGGCGCGCAACCAAAAAGAAGGGGAAGACAGACAAAATCCACAATGAAAAGCCACAAAATGCCCAACAGTAACAAGAGTGGCCAATATAAATTTTTACATCAAGGCACATTAGTTCTTGATACGACTATTGATCTCCATCACATTCTACAACAACAACCCCTAAATGACGTCATTTTCCTTGTGGTTGTTGTCGAATCTGATACGTATCAGTAGGCACATCAATGTTGATGCTGATGTGCTTTGGTGTAAATTGCATATCATCATTTTGGCTCTTTCTCCGTTTTCCTTCCCCACCAAACATAAATCAGCTGATGATGGCACACAACATTTGAAATTAAATATAAATTGTTAATTTTTTAAAAAGATTTTTATAAAATAAGTATCAGGAATGAAAAAGGGGGCTGCAAGAACTATTTGAATATATTTCAAAATGTTCTAATTCGTGTATTTTTCACAAATTTTTAGTTTTAATATATACAACGTGCTTGCAAAGTCCACGTGTATGTATAACCAAAATTAAAAAATAGCTGTTCCGAAGACAATTGTATAAAATTTAAAAAAAAACGACAACAAAAAAAAGGTAAAAATCAGTGTTAACACCTGATTAAAAAACAGGCAATGTTAATCAGTGTAAATCGACTATTAGACGGTCATTTCATCATAGTCGATTTAGACAGGCCCTGCATCACGATGATACGCTTTGGTGTTTAGACAAGCCATTTCGTATCATTTAAAACTGTTTTTTGTTTTGAATGTGCATAAGAAGAAGAGAACGTTTGTTGAATTGAGAGACAGTAAATAAGAAAATAAATAAAAAAACATTTTTAAAATGGAAAATATATTATTTAAAAGAATTATTAATAATTGCAAGCACGCTGGTACGTTTAAATACAAAATTTTAAACACAAAAAGAGAAGAAGACTGACAATATCTAACCGGAAATGGCAAAAAACTTGGCCACACTATCAGACATTTCCCAGCCCTGGTCTGCATCAAAGACGCATCAATGCATGATGCGATACAGACTCGCATCACATTCTACAACAACAACCCCTGAATGACGTCATTTTCCTTGTGGTTGTTGTCGATTGTGATGCGAGTCATTGGTCGCATCATGAGAGACAAGCATCATCGCCCTGTCTAAAACGGCTAGCAGTCTCAGTCCATGTTATCGCTTCAGAAATTGAAATGCTTGTATTTACACGATCAGTCCAAATTTTTACTGTTGTCAATCATTTCAATTAGTTGATATAATGACTTATTGCAATTGGCTTAGCTTTGGCGCTGGTATTCCCCTATTGGGTACTGCTGCTGAAACTAATGTCTATCTCATCCAGAAGATGAGTAAATGATGTAAATTTCCTGGATCTGCAATTAGTAATAATATTAATTCTATAGAAGCCCTGCAACTTATGCTCCAATGTTATTTATTAGTTATATTATAATTAATTATAATGAATACATTCATTTTATTTTATTCATTATTACATTGATAAGCTATTCATCTAACAAAATCGTAAACTTTGTCAGTTTGTTTGTTTTGTGCAAGTATCAATTAAAAGCCACTCATTCGATTCAAAAACAAATTACTGAAACACAAGATGCAAGGCCTCGATTTAATTACATAGCTCCCAACTCTCAATGCTCCTTTTTCCTGGAGCTCATAAGAACCAGCTCGGTCTTATGTTCCGCCAGAGTAAGGTGGTTCTGTGTAAGCCAGCTACTCGACGCTGCAACAGTCCTCACTAATTTGGATGCAACCTCACTCAAAGTCTTTGCTACAATAGCAATGTCAACCGCATACCCGGCGATATCCACTCCATTGGGTTTACAAATCTGAAGAAACATACATGACATTCCACAGAATTGAACCTATGATGTCAAATGGCTTAGTGCCTTTTTCCGTGCCGCAAACCAGCGTTCTCTCACTGAAGTAGGACACCACTATCCCGATTAGGTAATACGGTATGTCCAGTTTGCTTTGTGTGTGGAAGGCGCTGTTTATGAGTTTGCACAAAAATTTGTGACAAAATCAAAACTTTTCTACAAATTTGTAACAAAAATTTGTAGCGTGGATGGCGAAATCGTCTCATTATGATGAAATCGTCGTCGTTTTGAGTAGACTTGCGGATTACGAAAAATTGAAAAGAAATGAAAATTAAATGATTTATTATATTAAAATTGAATGTGGGGATATAGTAATAAAATTATATTATTTTTATTGAAATATAATAATCTATCTCTATCTATCTTCTATCTATATACATAAAATCATTTGCCACATGTTACTGATCTATTCACTTGATTAACCAATTTGGCGGATTTTTTTTTGTTGTGTTCGTAATTGTCACCAGAATGTTTGTATGAAATAAAAGTGTTGGAAAACCTACCGGAAATGATGGATAAAATTTTGCATATAATATAGTATAGAACAGTAACTCAACTCAACTAATTTTTGTTTCTTTATTTTCATTTATCCAATGAAACCGTTATATGCATCAGCTACACCGTGTATGGGCCTATAAGAAATACACTGAATCAATATTTTTGGATGTGTTTATTCAAAGTAGTTTTTTTCAACACTATTTTTAGATGTGTTTATTCTGTTCAGCACTTCCTGCGGGCACTTTGGTAACCTTCCTTTTGCTGTGCGGCCTCTGAAAGAAAGGTGTGTGTGTAAAGATGACTATAATAATATCCGATGGAATCAGCTCTAATTCCATGGAAACAAATAAATAATTGTTATTATTCTAATCAGAAATCAATAGTTATTCTTATTAACAATGTATTTTTTTGTTTAACAAATTTCTTTTAGGTCAAAATGGGTCGTCGTCCCGCAAGATGGTAAGATTGTGAAATTATTGGTTTGTTTATTTCCATTTGTTAATATATATTTTATTTATATATTACAGTTATCGCTATTGCAAAAATAAGCCATACCCGAAATCGCGTTTCTGTCGCGGTGTGCCAGATCCCAAAATTCGTATTTTCGATTTGGGCAGAAAGAAGGCCACGGTTGAAGACTTTCCGCTGTGCGTTCATTTAGTTTCAGATGAATATGAACAGTTGAGCAGCGAAGCTTTGGAAGCTGGTCGCATTTGCTGCAATAAGTACTTGGTAAAGTACTGCGGCAAGGATCAATTCCACATCCGTATGCGTTTGCATCCATTCCACGTTATTCGCATTAACAAAATGTTATCGTGTGCCGGAGCCGATAGGTAAATATTTAAATCTCTAAAAACCAACATTAGTAAGAGAATGCCCATTTGTTTTAACTCATCTACAATGGAATGTAAAAATTGCCAAGTTGCCGTTGAAAACTATTTCGGTATATCGGGTTTAAATGCACTTATTGAAGAAACAAAATTGTGATAATCTTGAAAAATGATTCAACGTGAGTTCTCTTACTAAATTTAAAAGTTTGCTTATATCGTCTGAAATCAATTCTTAATTCTGCATACGCAGCCTTATTCTAATATTACATCGTAAATGAGTTAAACAAATCGAATCACTTCTCGCACCCCATATATGATGAAAACACAAATTAGAGCACTGGGATATGACTATTCTGTGATTACTTTACTCAAACCTGAAATATGCCATTTAAAATTTATTATTTTTCATTGAGAAAATATTAAGTTAAAAATTGGTTGTGAAAAATTTGGTGCATATCAAGTATAAATAATTTTGAATGAATATTTTTTATTAAACTATTAAAATTCTTTTTAGGCTTCAAACTGGAATGCGTGGTGCTTTTGGCAAACCACAAGGTACCGTAGCTCGCGTTCGTATTGGACAGCCAATTATGTCGGTTCGTTCAAGCGATCGTTACAAGGCTCAGGTTATTGAAGCTCTACGTCGTGCCAAGTTTAAGTTCCCTGGCCGTCAAAAGGTTTGTTCAATCGACTATTTAAATATAGACACATTGTGAATTGTTTAATAAAAATCGATTTATGTATAGATCTACATTTCCAAGAAATGGGGTTTCACCAAGTACGATCGTGAGCACTATGAACAACTTCGCGATGATAACCGCTTTGAACAAGATGGTTGCAATGTCAAGTACCGACCAGAGCATGGACCAATTGCCGCTTGGGAAAAGAGCCAACGTTCTATCTTCGCTGCTTCTTCTTAACTTCAATTTGAAAATAAATTGTGAAATATTAAATTAATATTAGGCACAAAAGCAATGCCTCTTTTTTATTTTCTAATACAAATGATTGAAAATAAGTGGATTGATAATTAACACATTAAATCAATTGTGCTACAATATCAAAAATCAAACGTATTATCAAATTCTTAAAAAATAAAATCTAGAGTGGATTTTTGAAAATATTCTGTACTAATAGTGGTAAATTCTTAGATGATAAAGCGAATCACACTATTAAGATGGTTGTACACATATAACTGAAATAGCAATCATCATGATGATTTTACAAATGCAAATTTTAATGAATCATTTTCCACTAATACCTTAATAACCCAGAATATTGCTACTTCATTTATTTTACTATTCGTATGTTAAACGAATAGTGATGTTGATAGTGACTATGAACCCCAATCATTTCGATGAATAAGCGTGTTAAACCCGTTAGCTCATAATTGAGTCTTCAGAGTCTCAGGAGTACATGCGAAGTATGTATGAGTACATGCGAAGTATGTATATGTTTTGTTTATTGCTATGCAATAGACAGTTATGTGTTTTGGGTTGTGTAAAGATCGTATCAAGTTCATATTTTCAAGGTAGCCGTGATAGAACGATTGGAGCAGCGCTTGAGCAAAAACAAATTTATTTTGATATTTTTGTAAACGGTTTTGTAAAAATGAAATAGAAATACACGACAAATTAGTCGATAAACTAAACGAAATTTATGCAGAGATCAACAAGCGAAAAGCAAGCAATGGAATTAGCAAGCAATCTTACAACTTGTGTAAATTTTTTTCGTCTTTCATGATAAGTTTGCTTTCTTTGCGTTTGATGGCTAATGTAAAAGTTCAACCACTTTTCTAGATAGATTTCTTTCATCTCATGCGGTACTCAAGTATTGATGATTTTACGAGTCAAGGAAGGAGGAAGCTCTTAAATCGTTGAATGATAATTTGATTACACCAATGCTTTTTGTTTGCTGTCGTCATTGCAAGAAGGCTAATCGGAGTGATAAATGTCATCAACAGAAAAATTGACCATCACGGAACCAGTTTTGGTACTGACATTTTACAACTTATCCTTTACATTAGTTGCTTTCTTATCCTTTTAAAAGACTATTTATTGTTTTGAGGATAGGTGTCAACAACAAAACGCGCGTGAACATTTCACATTCCTCTAACTAACAAGGTTGGACCATATTGACTTATCTGGTTTTTTTATTTTTCTTTTTATATCACGAGGTTGGTAGGGAAATTTAAACAAATTCTAAATTGTTTGGAGAATCAATATGGCTTTCAACGAACACTAAGAGTTTTTCAATATTTACATTGAACTTTTAACCTAATTGCCATAGGTGAAACTTCTAAGGAGTGTATGATTTGAAGAAATTATGGATGAGTTAACAACTAAAATATCGTATTGATTTTGTACGATTTCTGTAAATTACTTATAATTCCTTTTAAATATGAAATTTAACTAATAAAACCATGAATTCAAATGAGTAGAACGGTAATATAAATTCACATATGGTAGTTTATTGGGCAAAGCTTAGTGGCTGAAAGTGCCGCTACAACCGTTGAGAGGTGCCTACTTCACAGAGATTGAAGCTTACCTACAATTACAAAAGAATGGATGACATAGAACCACAAATGAATACAGAGTCACTCTACAGAAGACTGCCATCTCCACGCGAATTCCTCATCCCAACGGGAGACTCGCTAAAGGAGTAATTCACCTGTGCGTTTATTTACGTTTAACCAAGGACGGCGTAGATTATAAATAAAAACTACTCCCGCAGTTTATCAGTGAGAGACCTAGTGATATCTGAAACAATTTCAACTGCGGGCAGTCGGAGAGCAAGCGAAGACGTGGCACCACTACCAATCACTTCTCTTGTGGAATACGTTAATGCCCATCACGCGGTCTGTGGAAGTATTAAGCAACTTAATGTCAACTCAACTCGTGACCAGTCTAAGCAAACTAAAAGCTATACCTCCTTTGTAATCAACCAGAATCAACCTTATATGCAGACCATCCTCAGCAACTTGAACTTTAGAATACATATAAAACATTAAAATAAATTAAGCAATAAACACTTTGGTAAAAACAATACAATAATAAATGCCATAGTTATGCGGAACAGCGGAATTTCGATTTGCTGTAATGAATTTTATCAATTATTGCAATAATTGTGATGAGACACTGCGGTGTACATACATATATCAATTAACCCAAATTACCACAGGTTGAAAAGTTGTTAAATCTCCGCGCTAAGACTCAGAGCCTGGCCGGCGATATCGTTAAACGATTCCCGTTGTGTGACGATAACTACGCAGTAGCTTTGGCGAAGTTTGAAAATAACCCATCTCATAACGATACTTGAAATTAATACGTAGTGGCATTCGAGTTTAATATTCAATTGCTTTATTTAACTTAATACTTTGTAGGAACATGAAGTAAGATACTTTCACATGACTTTATGATACTAATCAGAAACTTGTCGTTTCCGGTGAGAGACTAAACCCCATAGGTGGCGCTATTGAGGATTTCTAGTTTGTTGAAATAATTAAATTATGTTTTTAAATTAAATCAAAAATAATAAGTGCCATTTGAATTAATAACTTCAATCATTCTAGAATATTCTGCATTCCCATGCAAAATTAGAATGTGTTTTAATTTTGTTTAATTTTATTTTAATTGAATTTTGTACATGAATTAGCGCTGGAATTAGATGAGAATTTGCAAACAGAGCGAAGAAAGATTATAAGATTTTGGTATTGTTTCGTGTTTTAAGACTTATCACCCTGTAAAATTAAATAAACACACTCTCTGATTTTATTATTAAAAGCGCCATCTATATGGCAGCCTTGTGATTTTCCAGTGTGTGGATACTGCACTTCAAAAATGTTGGTATTTTTTAGTACCTTGAATCAAATCAGGGATTAATGTGCGTATATTTATTTTATCATCACAAAAACAATGCACGAAGTCAAATTGAAGCAAAATAAAAATAAATGTGAATTTCAATAAGAACAAATAAGTATATTAATATTTTATAATGTTTGTGCGCTGGAGAAATAACTAAACAGAAAAAAAAATTAGAAGAAAAAACAAACTACAAAAAATAGTGCGTCTAAATAATAAAAAAAAAAATGTAAGTTAAAAACTGGTGAATTTGTAAACAGACACAAGTGTGTGAAAAATGTCTTCACTTCTCCTCTCACTGCACTTTCCCATGTGAAAAAATTTTGTTCGTTCACTTGAATTGTCTGATTTGTCCGCCTGTCTGCTCGTTTGTTTGTTTATTTGTTTAATTATTAATAATAAGAATAATTAACCCCTCCAGCAACCTTTTAACAATATTCAAGTTATCATAAAATACTCGAAAATAAATTCAAGGAGATAAAAAGAGGAGCCAGAGACACATACCCATACTACGCACGCCTACTGACGTTTTAATGCCCTAATTAATGCGACGAGATTCTTTCTTTTTTTTTTTTGATTGATTCAATTTCACTTTTTTTTTGCATTGGTTGTATGGTAAATTGACTTCATTTTTCTCAATTGTTGATATTAATTGCTCTCCCTACAAAAATATTGAGCAAAAACCAATCATATAAGAAAATGGGAAATAAATTTGTTATTGTGCATATGCAAATATTGCGACACAGTTTTTGTAGTTGTGACATTTCTTTTTTCATAAGTTCCATGATTCATTTTTAGTATAATGAGTGAGTTTATATAGTATTCAACAGATGTTTCTCACAGATTGAGACCAGTGATTGATATGAAAACTATTTACTCACCTTTGACAACATGTGTTTCGCATGCAGATCTTCCATACATCATACCATATACCTAATACTGGTATCTATACTGCTTTTCGTATAATTGTGTTGCGTTTCAGTTTCAAAACCTGCGTACTGCGTTTTTTACCAAAATACTGCATTTTTATAATACTTAAAATGTTCAAAAATCGATTTTAGTAAATTTTCATTGTTTTTAATAAATGTCAGAAATCTATAACGCTGAGAATATACCGGATCAGACTGATAAGGCAAGAAAACGTGTTACATATATTCCAGCACACACCAAACAGAATTCAATGAAACAGCAGAAAGCGTTCCGTCTTTTTATTTCGTTTGGTGTATGTTGAAATTGTGTCTACAACAGACGGAAGGCCAACTATCGATAACGAGCAATTTTTTCAGTTTAGTATTGTCTTTCTGTTTTGACTTACGCGGTATGGGTTACGCTATAAGAAACTATGCAATTATCGTCAACGACGCAGCTTGTGGTGTGTGTTGCATTCGGTTTTCTCTGCTTTGGTGTGTACTCCATCATAACACACAATGTACTATTGTTTTATCAGACAAAGGGAAAAACATGTAATTTTCTCTTTAATCTCTTTTTTTATAGCGTGTTTACACTAAAGTCAAGCTTGTTAAATATATTCTATGTTTACTCGGGACAACCGCAACAGGATAGCGAGTATTTTCTGCAGTAAAGAATACTTAGACACCTGATAAAAGTCGTTTAAGTATAGACACATTGAAATTGATTTTAACAATAAAAATCAATCTTTGTTTAGACTTTTACGAATCGACCGCAATCTAGAAAAAGCATTTATTTTTTAAAGTGCTAATACAATAACTTCTCTATAAACTCTATAACACGGCTTCACACAACCAATGAGCGTACCTCAATAGAACCATAACAGAGAGGCACTCAAACCTCTCTATTTTCCCATTCTACTGCCCGCACACACCTATGGCTGTGTGTTGTTATTGTTGTTATAAAGCGGTTATTTTTAACACCTTTTTACGCTTAAACCTCTGGACCTTTTTGATAAACATTACAAATTTAGCGAAAAATACCTTTGAATTGGTATTTTTTTTTTGTCAAAATAGGCTCAGTAGTTTAAACAGGAAAGGACTCACAAATTCAATGATTGCCGTTTAATTATATAGATAGATATACAATAAAAACCAGAATGACTCAACGAAATCGCTGCAAAGAATAAATAATATATCAAAACTTTGGAAGGTGAAATTATGTATTAAAATGACAAATGTTTCAGACCATTAAATTAAAGACTTGGTATTTTATTTCATCATCCGAATCGGATAAATTTTTCATTTGAATATCTACTTGTGTGGTTGTTGCTTCAAAGTACACACAAGCACATGTACTGCGAAAAATACTCCGTTCCATTTGACTCAATACAACATTTGGTACGATCAACCAATTTATGCATAGACTTTATAAAGTCGTTTTTTGGGATGTTCCTTAGCACCTGTACCACGGCTGCTTGAATGGCTGGGATGTTCATTACACTTTTCAGTTTTGGGAACAGAAAATACATAGTTGCATGGTGATAGATCAAGCGTTTACGGAAAATGGTTGATGACACAAATACGTGTTTTCCTTAAAAATTCGTTGACTTTTTTGGTCTTCGTTCTTCAGCTGATATGGAACAAAACGTAACTTTCTTCAATTTAAATTTTATGAATTACCCCGCATGATATATTTGATACTTTTGCCAGCATTATTTTATTGAAATTTGCATCGATAGCGATTATTTCACGCTCTTTTTTCACCAATTCAGCACGATTTGATGCTTCTGATCATCATGCTTGAATCATTTTTTAAATTCCTCACGGCCACTTTTAACCAGGTGTAAACTCGACTCCTACACTCATCCCCATAAAATTTTCTTAACATTTCGTAAGTCTCAGTGAATTTATTTATACCAAGTTTAAAACAAAAACTTATATTTGCTTTGTTCCATATTTTCTTCATTTTTTTTGACACAATTACCCAAATAGGTCCTATTAAAACAAGCATAACTTTGTCAGCTGACAATGGATCAGCATGAGCTTAGCTGCGATCGAAAGAAGAAACATCCAACATTACTAAACTTTAATAGATGGCGTTATGTGTTATTTGATTTAAATTTAAAGTTCGGTTATTTAATGAACATTCCGTGTATCATCTGCTTAGCTTAGTAGCTCAAACGGATGACTAGTTAACATTCAATATTATCAAACTTGATTTAAATTTGACATGATATACTTTTTTTTTATTTATGTATATTTGCATATATTGTCTATTTATTTGTAATACATAATAAAAAATTAATTTTTTTGGTAAAAAATTACAAATAACTCGTAATTCTATTACTGCATTTTATCTTTCGACTTTCGAGTTTTCCTTCCTTTTAAGATTTGCCTTGCCACAAAAATGTGCTAAATCAATTTTATCCTTCAATATTACGACATTGTCCTTGCTTACGTTTTACATACTCGTACATAAACTTAATTCTTGAAAAAATTAAACAACAAAAACAATATTAAATTTGGCAAATTCTTTCCTATCTGGTATTTCTTTTTTCTTCTTATTTAAATAAGTCAAACTAGAATTTTATCCATGATCGATCCATAATTATTTATTTTTTATTGTATTTCAGAAAATATGTCCAAACGCTCCACAACAAATCAAGGGTTTTCACTGCGAAGAATTATTTTACAAACTGTTCGAATCAATGAGGGCAATCGAAATAGATTGGGTGATGTCGAATGTGGTGGTGGCGGCGGCGGCGTCGTTACCAATCGTGAAAGCTCTGATAAGGTAAGACTTTATTTCATTAAACATATATTTATTATAAGTTATTAAACTTTGATTTAGCAATTTATGTATATGAATGATTTTTCGTAGTAGGAAATAAATTTGTAAAGATATTTTTGGTTGTTAAAACCAATTAATTTTAAAGTATTATGACATAAAAAAAGATAATCTTGTGATTCAATAGTAGTATCTCATTCGGTTATATTAGATTTAGATTAAATTAGGGTAACACCTTGGGCCTATTGTCTCAATCGCCGTAATTACAGTTGCTCCGAGATTCTGGTATTCAAGAATTCCAAAACTCTTTGGATGCAAATCCAAATTAGGCCCTCACAGTGGCATATGAAAAGCTGTGCTGTCTCCTCTTCTTCATTACATAGTCTACATTCATCGTTTTGACTGATCCGCATTTCACGTACATGTTTCATCAATCTGCAATGACCTGTTAAGAAACCTGAAACTATACGAATACTTTCCTGTGTTAGTCTTAATAGTTCTTGTGTTCTTTTGCGAGATCTAGTTGGCAAGAATGTTTTAGCTGCTCTAATATTGTTTGTATCTACCTTATATTGATGCGATTTGTTATCAAGCCATTGTTCGTGATTAGATTTTGTAGAAGTAGCTCGCAAAATGGCTCTGGTTCAGTGAGGACATTAGCAGCTCCTTTCATAGCGAATACACCTGCCTCTTCATTCCCATGATACTCAATATGTCCAGGTATCCAGATAAAATTTACATAGTTATTTGATGCCAATCTATTGATTAAGCAATTCCCAGCGACCTACGATTTGATCTCAAAGGCGTTGAGTGCTTGTTGTGCAGCCTTGCTATTAGAGTGAGTAAATATGTGCTTATTTACAGTGCACAGTATATTTCTTCTCTAAGGCATAGCTCTATTGTATGGAGCTGAGTTCTTTTAGTCCATGCTACTAAATAGTCGTCTCATAGGGTTTTCTCCATAAACTCCTGCTCCAGATCCACTGTCCGTTTTAGAACCATCCATATACCTCAAAGGGAACTACGGATGGGATTACTCCTTAGCTGTTCCCACCCCACTCTTTCTGGAAATGTAACTGCAAATTTCTTTTGAAAATTAAATCGTCTGGTTTAAAAAGTTATGAATTTCATGTCACTCGTTGCTTTTTAGAATGCTCCATAAGAGTTAGTAATCTTTAAATTGCTGTAAATAAAATTTAACAAAATCATTTTGATTTGGGTGACCTGGACATGTACAAAATCAACAATCAAAACTGCATCCACAAATTCATTTTTATATAACAAGCGCTGGAACAGTATCTATTTACAAAGAATATATGCAGTTTCTAATTGCATAAGTTGAATCGTTGCAACTCTATCAAGTTTTTCCTAAGCAGTCTAACTAAAGTAGCAACTCACGTTGGTAACAAAAAAAAAAAAAAACAATTGTAAAAACATCTGCACATTTAATGTTCACGATCTGCTTGTAAACTTATGAATCAGCAAATATGAGTTAATTTTTGTACTGATATTGTTGTTCATGGCGTGATGATATGTACATACATATATAATTCAATGCTAACCACGTTTCTTTTCGTTGTATGCAAATTCCTAATTTATTTGACATTCAAGTTACAATATAGTGTAAGTGGACCCTGGACCCTTGTTTAACGAGCTTAATTCATTCCAGATAGTTGCTTGCTAAACGAAAAGCTCGACAAGGTAGAACTGTTTAGCCATATAAACTGATGGAAAATAGGAATATATTTATTTTTAACGAACTTGAATCTTCTTGATCGTTTTTTCTATCAATCTGGAATAAGGAAACCAAAAGACTTTATCTTTTAACATAATCAAACGTTACTAAGCTAGTCTTGTCACTCCCTTTGGAGCATCTATTTCCTTAATCTTGTCGTTATTCTTGAAGATGGTACAAAGCGTTGACGTAGACTGATTTTATGTAGTACATAAGTGCTAGTAGATCACCCATGCTTAATCATTGCTTTTTCTTTTCAAATAGTTTATGCTTCATTTCTATACTTATGCGTATTTGCTTTTTTACGGTTATATTGAAACTGAAACAAAAGCTAAACACAGGCTGATAAGAGAAAAGTCGTGATAAGGTCGGGTCCCAGAATCAACCGACAACAGGCTGCCAAGGACCATTCAACTATGCCGTGAAGCTGCAGTTGTACATGGTACAGCCCTCTTGCACTTAAAACATAATGCATTTGCAGATTGAATTTAAAATCTCATGCAATGTGATTTCTCGAAAAAGCTTATTTAGGCAAATTATCAAGAAAATTGTAAAACAAGAAGAAATGATGCTAAGGAGTTACCAGCACTGTGACCAGTTATTTAATTCATGGAAATGTTTCGATCCATTTTGGTGATGAGGAGTGGCGTCTCGATCAAAATATTTGATAATTACAAGATTATGTTGAGATCAAGTAAAAACAATACCAAAATTTATCATTTCTGTACAACAAGTTTATGTGTAACGAAACATGATAACAATTACAAAATTATTTCATCAAAAATAGTTTAGTAAGCATGTAATAATATTCCTAGATCTTTAAACTTATCTGTGTGTCAAATTATATTGTAATCATTTTGAAAACGAGTCGGAGAAATGTTTTTAAAATACTATGTATATATTGTACCATTTAAAAACAATACATACACGTTTGGTATAATAAGCTAATATATTTTTAAAATTTCATTACAGATAAGAACTGAAATTTCGTCTATTAATAGTAGCAACTTGCCATGTGAACAACCATCAGTTGTTGTTGGAAACGCTCAAATTCAGGACAATGAATTTTGTAATATTTGTTTTTTGAATGAGACAAATGAGAATCCATTTTTCATATTGAATCTATGCGAGCATACATTTTGCGTAGCATGTTTAATAAGATATTTAAAAAATGAAATCAACGAATCAAGAACAGATATCGGTATGGATTATACAATATTTATTTTCCATGTATCATTTCCTATTATATTTCTTTGTATTTTTAGCTTGTCCACAATGTTCAAGTCTGTTTCACCCAAATGATATAGAATGTTTGTTAAAAGATTTCCCAGAAATTAAATTAAAATATGAAGACTTTATGATAAGAAGATATCTTGTCACAGATCCCGATTCTAGATGGTGTCCTGCTCCTGACTGCAGGTAAGTCGGTTTTTATAGCATTTTATACTAAGGATTTATTAAAGAAAAATTTATAATAATATTTAATTTATTTGTTTATTTTTTTTTTTTTTAGTTTTGCAGTGATTGCTGCTGGGTGCGCGTCATGTCCTCAAATTCAATGCGCACGAGAAAGTTGTGGAATGAGTTTTTGTTACCACTGCAAAGCCCTTTGGCATCCAGATCAGACCTGTGATGCAGCTAGAACCTCTCGCCATAAGACATCACATGCTTCTTCCGTTAGTTTTAATCAAGATCTTTTACGTAGAGATGAAATAAAACCCTGTCCACGTTGCCAAGTTTTAATAGTAAAAATGAATGATGGATCCTGTAATCATATGTCATGTTCTCTCTGTGGAGCTGAGTTTTGTTGGCTTTGCATGAAAGAAGTCAGCGATCTGCATTACCTGAGGTAGGTACAATCATTATTATTATGATCTGTAATACTAGTATGTAAAATGATTGGATTATGTATTAAGTCTAGGTTTTGACGCTACATCGTGATCACGAAAATATCGTTGTGTTTATTTTCATAGATAGTATTGTATTATAAAATTGTAAATAGTGGTACCGAGGTTTATACATTTTCCGATTTCTTTTATGTCTTGCGCTGAAACCTATTATGAACTCCTGCGTATACTGGAATGTGTAAATTTCTCAGAAGAGGGGAATAGAATATACATATAACAATAATTGTGGTAGTGCATTTATTCCAATACTTCAAAAGCCTGTCTGACAGTTATCGATTTTGACCTGAATGACAGTGTTTATAGTTTTGGAATTAGAAGTTTTTTTGAGTTTAAATTCAGGGAGAAGGTATCATGAACCGCCAAACAATAATACATTAGAATCGCGGAAAAGTTAACTCGTGCAAAAGTTAATCTCTCGGTTAAGTTAACTGAATTTCAGTGTTCACGTAGCGCTCTAAAAAGTTAACTTTTCTGAGCGTATGCATTTTTCAAACTAACCGTTTGTTTGGCAACACAAGCAAGTGTGAGCTCGAATTCGTAGAGATGAGCTGAACAGTGACACAGTGATTCTAAACTGTGATTGAGTCATAGTCATTTGAAGGGAGAGACACAGTGTGGAACGAATTGCCGCAAATTGTTCTTATAAAAGTGTGGAATAAGATAAAAAAGTGGGATGGTGATCAATACGATCGTGAAGACGACATTTCGTTGTCTGAATTGATTAAATCAAATAGGGCTTACGACATACAGGTGGGTGATATTGTTGACATTAGCAATGATGACATTGTAAATTAGAACAAGTGTGAAATTACGGAAGATAACGAAGATTTCGAAGTGTCTGACGGGTCAATTATTGATCAAAATATTCAACAGCCGAAAGTGTGTTTCTCGGAAACAGTTGGAAGCATGAAGACCTTGATAAAATGTCATGAAAACAATAACGATGCTAATCAGGAGGCTGACCTTATCGATAAGCGCACGAAAATGGTCAATAGCTATTACACAAAAGAAAAGAAAAAAAATCAAGTAATGTTATTTGTTTCGACATTACTCATTAAGTTTCTTTTGATTATTTGTAGTCCATCAGGATGCACATTTTGGGGAAAAAAGCCGTGGTCCCGAAAAAAGAAAATTGTCTGGCAGATCGGAACTCTTATTGGCGCTCCTGTTGGCATAGCATTACTTGCTGGTATTGCGGTACCATCAATTGTTATCGGTAAGTTATTTAGCATAGTTATAATACTATCATAAACAGAATTAATAAGTTTCACACTACTTTTCTATTAATTGCTGTCTATCTTTAAAGTATGTATTTACAAATGTGTTGTTTTAATATACAAGAGTGAATATACATGTATGTCTGATTTTGATTCAACTTGCACAGTAAGATTCTTTATAGAATTTAAAGTTTTCAATAACATTATTCAATATTAATTATATTATCTTACTATCATACAAAAACATGTGAATCTAAAACCTCATATTTGAAATTCATATACGAGTATCAAAGACAGTATAATTTATTCAGTTTAAATTTGAATGAAAATTGAAAAGTCGAGAATTTATAAATATTCTTCAAAACATTAATACAGAAATCATTTAATTTCATCTTTTAAATGAAATTTAAAAAAGACAAACAAGCAATTTATATTTCGCTTTTTGAATATTTAAAGGCATTCCTGTTTGGGCTGGAAAAAAGTTGCTAAATCGTTATAAGTCCACATCAAAAAAGAGAAGAAACATATCTGTTGCCATTGGAGTGACCGCTTCGGTAAGTATTTCGATCAAAACACTACTAGTAATTATATACTTGGATAAATAATTACACGGTGAACTGCAACTTTTAAACTAGTAATCGTTTAAGACAAAACAAGGGAGAACATTAACTACGGTTATACTAGTACAAAATTTTATCACAAAATTATTGAGGGAATATTTAGATTTTCCTTGCGAGAAATACTATTGAAACTACAGTTTTCATTTGGTTTTGTATATCACAATGTTTGTAATGGCTGGCATTATTGTATTATCTGGAATAAAATAATTGAGTGTCGGTTTATTCCATTAAATTCAAAATTTATGTATTATAAGTAAATCGATTATGTATTGACCGTTTTGTTGGATCACTTTTGCCCATCTTTCGGGAAGTTTCATTATTTCATCCTCGTTGAACTTCTGATACTTTTGGCAAAAAACTGTCTTAAGTGGTTTTTGACAGCCTCATCAGAATCGAAAGTTTCACCACTCAAAGCGTTTTAAAGAGAGCGGAATAAGTGGAAATCAGATGGTGCAAGGTCGGTGTTACACGGTGGATGTGCCATCACTTCCCAAATCAGCTCCGATAACACTGGTCGACAAAATAACACTTTTTGTTTGTCACAAGAACTATTTAAAAACAAAAAAACACCTATTTAATGGAAGTTGATAAGAAATTAAAAATAAAATATAACGGTAATCAGTTTTGCTTCTTCTAATATTCATAAATGTTCGACTAGTTACATGTTGTGAAAGAAGTGGCTATATCTCAAAAACCAGACGTGTTTTTAAACTGACATATTATAAATATGAAACACTTTTTGATTATGAAACTAAATTATTATGAATTTGTTGATATTTCTTTATATGAGTTTAATGTTTAAGATTTTCAATAACATAAACAGCATTAGTAGTAGTGCAATAACGTAATCAAACTCTATGTAAAGGTAAGAAAGAAAAAAGTGGTTATATCTCAGCGACCTCGAATTAGTACACATATACCTACTAAAATAGTTCTTGTGACAAAAATGCTTGTTGATCAGTGTAATTTTTCCCGAGTGACCAAAAATGTATGCGGTCGAGCGTTGACATGGTGGAAAATTAAACCTTTCCGATTGGCTAGTCCGGGGTGCTTATTTTTGATTTATTTGTCCAATTCCGCTAGCTGACGACAGTAAACATCCGAATTGATAGTTTCATTCCGTGGCAGCAGCTCAAAGTGAACGATAATGCGGCAAACGGAATGCTTAACTTTACTTTGGTTGATGTCGCCCTTTGATGTGGTTAGATGCGGTTCATATTACTTGCTCCATGATCGTTTTCGGTTCACTTTATTGTACACAGCCCATTTTTCATCAACCATTATAATTCTCTTTAAAAATGGATCATTTTCGTTATGTTTGAGCAATGAATCGTAATCATTGATCCGCTTAGTGTGGTGTATTTATTATACTCTTCACGGGAGTGAATAGTATTATAAGTTTGTCATGAAGTTTGTAACACACAGAAGGAGTCATCGCAGACAACATAAAGTATATATATTTGTGATCAGCTCGATGAGTCGAGTTGATTTTGCCATGTCCGTCTGTCTGTCCGTCTATATCAAAACTAGTCCCACAGTTTTTAAGCTAGAGAGCTGAAATTTTGTACATAGGTTCTTTTTACCAAACGCTGAACATTTGTCAGAAACAGCCGAATCGGACCACTAGGGGGTTACCTCCCATACAAACCCCCCTTTTAATTAAAGTTCTTATTTGAACAAGTTTTTCGTTTTTTGACGTATAGAACTGAAATTTAGACACTATAAGTTTCTGATCTATGTCCATTAAACATGTAAATTTTGTGGTCCTAGGGTTACCAGGAGGGGTACCTCCCATACAAACCCACATTGTGTTCTTTGTTGATACTCAAACTGTAACAGAGAGAATATGGTGATGCTAAGAAAGGAAGGTTGGATGCAACCCGGAGGAGCGGCACAGCCAATGATAGCCTTCTTCCTGGTTTCAATTCATATGGAACCAAAATATCGAGCTTGTGCACGTATTCAAGTTTTTTAAAGTGTCTTTCTACTGATGTACGTGATACGTTAAGCCTTTCTGCAATCTCTTGTATTGAATAACAGCGGTTTGCATCAATCATTGCCTTGGTTTGATCGTCAAAATCTCCAGAATGGAATTTTGCAAACCATCACTGAAATTGGCATTCACTTATTTCATCTTTCCCGTATACTTCACACACTTTTTTTAAATTGGGTTGCATTCTTCCTTTTTCGGAAGTGAAAAAGCAAAATATGGCTAAAATGTTATCGAATATCGATTGATTTCTTATCGATAGCAGCTTAGACTCACACCTTTCATATGACACCTATATGTTTAATATGTTCGGCCATTATTCATTTAAAATTGAGACTAAATCCATCTTTAGAAAAAAAAACCGACATGACTTTTGCACACACACCAATATTATATATACTTTCGGTCTAACCGAAGTAAATGATTTTGTCTTTTTCCTAAATGGTTGTTCTATTGTTAGAGTATTGCACTCAAAAACTTATTTTCTTCTGAAACTGGGTGCGGAAATCAAGTCATCTTATAAAAACTACTGCTACGAATGCGAAGGTAATAAGTAATCTATTGTTCATCATATTAAAGAAACCTAAACCTAGCTAAATACTCGTACTACCATATTTTCTGATGCTGTTTTTGTGTAGCTGCTAACAAAGTAGTAGAATACATTTCCAACAGAATAATCCCTAAGAAAAAGTGTAATTTAAAGAAAAAGTACATTTCATTAAAATATTGTATTTTTAAAATACAAAACATTAAAGGCAGAACTCAAATTTGAATTATCGTTTAATACTCGTAAGGAGTTATTCGATGAGTGTCAGAATCACAAAATAAGGCTGATTCATACACCACGTCACAAACATCATATTGTATACACGAACACATTTGTTTTTTGGAAGGCTTCTTCTATTTGCTGTTTTTCCACTACTTGATCATTTAGTTAATTGTTGTTATGATATATTATTTTTCATTATGATGTTTAAAGCTTGTAACCGACCCACCTCATTCATTGTTGATGATTTTTTAATATGCTTTTAATTTTCTTTTGTAGATATTAATTTCGCCAATTCTTGCCGGGCTTGCTATTGCCGTTGGTGTTCCCATATTATTATTCTATGTATATGGTGTTGTTCCAGTATCACTATTTCGTGCTGGATGTGGAAACGGAAATAATGAGAATTATAAATATGACGAAAATATTGGTGATAATGTGGGTAATCAATTTAATAGCGATGTTGCAAGTACTGGAGCCGGATCGAGATTGGGAGAGACCAGTTTAGGTGATGTAAGCTCAATAGCTGTTAGTGGCAGCATAATAGACATGACAGACAGCGATGCAATTCGATCCAATCAACATTCCCATAGGGAATCTACAACTGCTTTAGCGGGAAGCGTTAGAAATCAGAAATTTGATGGCACCGACAATACTTCAACAAAGAGCACATCTGCTATCACTTGTAATAGCACTAAGACCTCTTGTAATGTTGATGCTTCATCAAATATTGTGTTAACCGGATCTATTAAAAGCTCTAATCAGGTAAAGAATAACAAGAATTGTTATTCTAATTATAGCTTTTAAATTAATTTATTGTATTTAATTGCAGTAAAAACCATGAGAACTTAAAAAAAAAAAAAATTGTAATACACTTACATTTTTCTTAGGAATACAAACGATATTGTTTTCATATTAGAAAATGACTATGAGTCTTTTTAATTTAAAACCATGGTCCTCCGAAAGTGATTAAAAAAAATATTTGACTCTAAACAAGAACATTTATAAATTCTTTTATAAATGAATGATATACGTACATACATATGAATGTGTAGAAAAAGTCTTGCTTTCTTCTATATTATGTTGATAATTAATTGTTAATTTAACTATGCTATAAAAAAATATACACAAAAAACTATGAATTACATGAAAAAATAAACGAGTTTTTTTTGTTTCATTTAAATAATAAATATTTTAAAATTATAGGTACTTTTTCACTCATCCTTCTCATCCATCTAGTAAGTCAACTCTGTACACAAAAGTGAATCTGGTGATCGTTAAGTATCAAATCATTTATGAAACCAACCGATTGTTGGCCAGGTCTTTAGCTGGAGCTACGCCGGTCTGGCGACTCAAAAAGGACACATTATGGCTGTAATGACGTCATATTTTACAAATAAATCTTACTCATTGTTTCGAAAGCTCATTTAAGATTGTTTTCTTTAGATCTTGGACCTTTTTTATACCCAACTAGCATAGCCCGGCGCGCATTGCTGCAGCCCCGTCATGATGTCAGTGTGCGATTTTTGTAGTCATTGTTCCATTCTCGCTCTAATTTTGTCCACGCACATTTGTTTAATCTTTTGCTACTAACGAAAGCAAGCATATTTTTGTGTTTCTTCCCAAACGTTCGAATGTTCTCGTTTCGATAGAGTGACATCTATATTGGCGCCATTCGTACTGTTAAACTTTAAAACATGATCAAACAGAAACGGAGTTCAGTAGCAATGAGCTTTTTGTATCGTAGCATAATGAACTTACAGTAGTCAAAATAAATGCACTTATTAAAAAAAATATGAAAAGCTATAAAAGAAGAGATACATTTTCATGCCAACTTTCATGCTGATTGGTCAAACGTTGTTGGAGTGAAAAGCCGTTAAACATTTTTTCTCGTACTATTTTATAGTTATATATAGATAAAGGAATGTTCTACGCACAAAATCTTGATGCTCCTACATGCCAAGATGATATACAATGATGATAGACTGGTTGTGTGAATGTAGGATCATAATTAAACAAATTGTCATTTTCATTAATGACTTATTCTGTTGAGAAAACCATGCATATGGCAACTCTACCATGATTTAAACAATCCAAAATCAGAACGAAGGCCTATTATAAACACTTACCGATTACGATTTTCGTGTTCAGCAGTTCTAATTTAAGAAATATTAGTTACTCGTAACTTTTAAGTTTTATTATTAGAACTAAGATTATAATTATGTATTTATTAGTATATCACTACTATTTGCTTACTACTTATGTTATTGATCAACAATTGTTAACTCATCAATGCTCCAATCCTCGTACGACTTATCAGGTAGGAAGAGTCTTATAATAATCGATATCTTCTTCTGTTTCAACTCTTTCATGGCAATTTGCAGAGGATCAGTTTCACCTTCTAGTTCGACCATTATCGGAGCACACGTAGCAATTTGCATAGCTCGTGTACATAGGACACGCGCACGCTCATACTTTGTCATGTATTTGGTAGTTAATCGTTTATCTTTTGGTAAAGCGACTCCGGAATTACCCGGTGGAATGATTTCAATGTTATCACCTTCCTCTTCCTGGTTAATATCGTCAATGTTATCATCTTCGTCAACATCATCGAAGTCATTACCGCAAATGCTGTAATAATAAAACAAACATTATTAATATAACATTAATAACACTGTGTCACAGCGAAAAAAAACTTCTTATCAGACCTAGTGGAGGTTATAGGTCATAAAAAACTAAAAAGAATGGTATATATAAATCTCTGATACACCCTCAAAATCTTGTTTTAGAGCCCAAAAACCGTTTTAAGAGGTTCCTGTACATATTACCTTATAACTTGGCCATTTTTTATCGGATTTCAAATTTTTAGTAGAACAGGAGGTAGAACAGTCTGTGTAGAAAGCGTAAGAAAGGAAGCCACTCTATAGGAAGCAAAACTAAGTCTTTAGTGTTCTGTTGAAAGAGTGAACCGTATTGTGCCGAGAGCTACCACACTGTAGACAACAATTATAAAGATAAAAGACCTGCCCAACATAAACTGAAACAACAAAACATGATTTATTTATCTATTTATTTAATTACTTATCATTCTCATAATCTCCCTCATCCATGATTGAATTTGTTTTGTTTTTTATATATAATGCAAAAACTAGAAACTTCCTTGCGTACAAAGCGCCATATTGTTTTCTTCTTTTTTCTAGAGGCGTGATAGATGGACACAGAAACAGAACCAAAAACGTAAGCAACAATTATATGTAGTTCTGTTCAGTACAGATGGTATATGGTTACAACTGATTTATTTATATATGTAAATATATTTGGCAGCAATAAAATTCTTTAGTTTGGCATTTTGTAATCAACACTTTTGTTATTTTTCTTATTCTTCAGAATTGATCATTAAGATTGATATAAGAAAAGATCCGTTAATCATTGGCGCCGGTATCAGAGAGCAAAGAGGTGCACTTGGAAAATATATATTGTTTGAATAAAAACTGAAGACTCTAGGTTGCTGTCCAAATTTCTTCATCACCTTGTCAATAAATTCAGTTCGCTCCGTTACTCTTTTCCTGTGAACATTGAGCATGCACAGGCCGCTTAACCTCGCGTCTCCCATCGATGAGCGACTCCACGTCTTGACACGTCGAAACGTGCTAAACGTAGGTCCAATGCTACATGTTGTTGCTGGAATATTTAAACCAATTTTGATTGCCTTACATACCGCTGGGTAAAACGGAATGGCTTGACCAATTACATCAGCGTATTCAACAACAGATTCTTTAAACACCGCATTATTTCCTTCATTTGTCTTCATCATCTCGTACCATGTGGTAGCTTCGGCAATAAAATTATGTAGAAGACCTCCGTAGAGGTTCTGTATATCTTCTATTATCGCTAAAAATGCTGATTCATATTTTCTGGGTGAAGCTGCATAAGCGAAATTGCGTTCTTGTGTGTTGAAGAAAATACATATAAATATAGTGAAGAAATAATAGAATCTAAGTATGGGATAAATATAGATATTCTGAAAATTCATTTACATTTTCAGATGATTGATTTGATCTGAGTCTGTTTTCAATATCCAGTTTTTCGCATATTTTTTAAGTTTTTTCGGAAACCATTAAGAGAGTTTTGCAGGGACCGAAACAAATGGTAGTCAAAACGTCTCAACCAAACTCCGTAAATTTTTGCCGGATCTTCAAAGATGTGTGTGGCCTAGCATTGTCATGATGGAAGTTAACTCCTTTTCTGTTGACTAATTCTGGACGCTCTTTTTTAACTGCTTCATTCAAACGGTCGAGTTGTGCACAGTAGAGGACCGAATTGACCGTTTCGTCACGTTCTAGCAGCTCATAATAGAAAATTCCCTTCCAATCCCACCAAACACTCAACATAACCTTGTTTGCCGTCAATCTAGGCTTTGACGTCGTTTGTGGAAGGTCACCGACCATGATGAATCCAAACTGTCATATGGTTAATGTTTAGTAACTCCGCAATTTCCTGACAGCTTACATGCCGGTCTTGCTCCATCAGTTTCAAGCCACCCGTGCGAGGTGCACCTTTTACATCGAAATTTTCGGAATGGAATCGAGCAAACCACTCCTGGGTCCGGCGTTCGCTCATAGTATTCTCACCGTAAACTGCAAAAATTTTTCGGCATATTTTTGCAGCGTTTTTCCGTTTTTTATAGTAAAAAATAATCACATAACGAATTTCTTCAGATATTTTACTCATATTCAAATCAGTATAACTTTTTACAAGTGCAACGAATGACACAGCTGTCTTCACAAAAAATGTAGCCTGGAATCACTTTTCAAACACGTGACACGTGTTCGTTTGTAAGTGTTGCCAGATCTATGGATACCAACACCAATAAAACGCGAAGAATTTTTATATGACCTAACAGTATTTCTATGGTATATCTATCTATCTCTATCTATATATGTAAAATTGGACAGGGAAATTATAGCGTAGTCTGGAGAGTGTTCCGGTGAAATTTGGTGCGGATCGGACTGGCAGTTATCAAGAAATCAGTGGATAAAATTTTGGAATAAAGCTTAGAGTAGGGACTGTAACGGTTATCATTATTACATAGTATAGGGCAATGTCGAAATTTCAAGAAGTTTGGATACTGATTACTTCTAAACCACTCAACGGATTTTCGTACGGTTTTCACTGTCATTTAAAGAATTTTCTTAGGAATATTTCAGGGACAACAACAATAAAATATTTTATTTATTTTCAGTCATCATTCATATAAGTTTTGGCTAAACCACTCACAAAAAATTGCTTTTTTTCGTTGTTAATGTTGTGCTTCTTTTTGAATTTTGTGTGTTGGTGTAATTGTTGTATTTATTCCTCTCATTTATTGTTAACTGAGTGCGCACAAGAGTATTACGCTATTTCGCTCTTTTCTTTCTGTATTATTATGATGATATTCACTGAAAGCGTAGCAAGAGAGAGTGAGTGTGTAGGGATCGGAATCGGAATCGTTACATCCCTAATAACAATATAAATCGAAAATAATTTAAACATATACTACACACAACTTTTATGAGTACATTAATGAATATTTTGTATTGTATAATTATTTTTATATGTATATGATTTTCATAGTGGGCATTTTTTTTTTTTTTGTTATGCGAAACAAGGAGGAGAAAATCTACAAAAAGATACTCATGGCCCGTGCCACGGATTCCTACCGACTGAAAAGCCCCCTATCGCCTTGAAACCCTTTAATCCCTACGGAACTACCAAAGCATTACGCTCGTACATTCGAGCCTCACGAATGATAGTCGCTATTTCGGTAGCGAAAAAAGCTCTTCCGAGGAAAACATCATACGCCTTACGATCTCCTGCGAATTGCATGGAGATCCAAGGCGGTCATACATCCTGCATCGCTGAGCTTTAAATCGAGGACACTCATGGGCGAGGTGCTCTGGGACCTCTACGATGTTCAGGCAGAGGCCACAATATGGATTCTCGGCAAGCCCAAATCTGTGCAGATACTGCCTGAAGCACACGTGACCAATTGGGTAAATTCGAAACTAACGTCTCCGCCGCTCCTCCTATCCGCTATATTGGGGATAAGGTGATAAATCCTTCATGGTTCTGCACTGCTCCACCTGTGCTGCCATATGCTTAGGTACCTGCTTCTGATCTCCAAACGGCTATTCCTATGGGAAGTTGCTCCGGCAAGGATATTAACATATATTATATGTCATCAGCATAGGTAGCGACCAGAATATTGTCATTATCCGGCATTGGCATATCCGCAGGGAATAGTGAGTAAAAGACGCTGTATTGAGGTACTCCAGCATTGATACGCCTTATGTTAGTATTATTAATAATATTTTGATAACTTTCTTTCGGATTCCAATTAAGTAGATAAAAGAAACAACAACAATTGATTTCATATTGGAACGGCAATTTATTAAATGGAGTTTTAACATAAAATTATACGAGTAAAATTACTAAGTAACCTTTAATGCAGCTTCGATTGCTTAATACACACGCCTTAAACAAATACAAATCATGATCCCAATAACATTTCAAAGTGAGCAAAAAATGTTATTGGTATCATTTACACATTCCAGTAAATTAGGATTACATAAATGTTAAGTATACGTAAGTAGTAAGTACGAGTATATTGTATTATCATTTCATTTCACATACTGCAAAAATGTATAGTTCATACATAAATAAGTATATATTTCATACGATATATTAGATAAATCTGAGCATTAAAATTTTTTACTTTTTTAACAATTTAACTTAATCCGAAATCATATTTATAATATTAATAATAAAAAGGTCTGATTAGTTAAAGAAACGCTAAGAAATTTGTGAATTAATAATAAGAAATTTTTGGTAAGCTAATTTTTGTGTTAAATTTTAGGGCAGTAAAGCCAATATAAGTTTTGATTTAAATACATACATATACGTAAGTAATTATAACGTGGTAATTTCGTTGTATTGCATATTATACTAAAAATAGAAACAGTTTAATTATACATAATAGTAGCATACATAAGAGTATTACGGATTAATAAAGGGCTTAAAAGATTTAATAATAATAAGTATAAATTTCCTGAATTCAAATTGCCCAAAGTAAAAGAGTACATAGTAGTACAAGATTACGAAACGTGTCTCGAAAATCATTTCAAACTATCAATATATCATTTGACGACGGACGTTTGCTGTTCACAACAGACCCTGAAAGAAAGCCTTTTTTTTTGTTTGAAAAATTAGTATTTTTTTTTTTTTTTTAATAGTAGGTATATTGAGTTGAGTTGAGTTGTATTCTCCTCAAATTGCTTTTGTTGGTGTTTGTTTGATTATAAATTGTTAACATTTGTTTAATATACATATATCAATATATACGACGACGACGACGACGACAACAATTTGTGGACGTGTGTGTATATATTGAATTTATAATTGCTTTTATTGTGATACGTGATTTGACACAAAACAAAGTTCATAATTATAATAATTAATATAATAATTTCCCTATTTTTCTAAACCATAACAAAATCCTAACAAACTAATTTCGATAAGGAATAAATTTAAGGCTTCAATTTAAACTTAGTTCAAATGTATGTATATACGTGTGCATATGTATGTGTATGTGTGTATTGTAGTAAACAAAATTATCGAAAATGTGTAATCAATTTACCATATTCTTTCTTTCTACTAAGAAAGTATGTTCAAAATCATCATTACAATCATCAGCTGAATCCTCATGGATCCTGTAACTAACTGATTACTCGTGTGGAAGCTTTGTTGTGTAAGAAGACTTACAAATTTCAATTCATATTACGAGCCTCTTATATAAAAAAAAAAAAAAATTGTGTATTTTAGAAGAAAAACCGAAAAATATAGGTGGATAATCCAGAAAATGGATGTGGTTTGACCTTTTCAAATTTGAGACACACAAAGTCTGCCTACACAAAAATTGTTGAGTAGTCAAAAATCGGTTTTCAGAAATATGTACATACATTTTTTATAAGTTCACAAAATCGGAGGCAAACGGATTAACTAAAATAAAATATTTATAACTTATATACATGTACATAGTATAATATCAAAATAAAAATTAATATCACCTTTATCAACGATTCAAAAAATTATACAATAACATACATACATATGTACATATGTATGTAGATGTCTCTAATACTATGGTATGTTGTATGTTATTGAGAGATCTTAGATACAATATTACCATATCATTGCTTTTCATACTAAAACATTACGATTTTTTGTTTTTGGTTTTTTGTTTTTGAATATAGAGTTTCCGTTCTTATCACATAAACGTATGCGCTAAAGTACATAGTTACATGCAATTATGTAAACACATTAATAAATATGATATGCATACATAACAACAAGTATTTACACTTCTCTATAGTACAATAAAATTATTTTAAAAGCTGGTGAGCTCTTTGGTTCGCAACTGCTATTCGTGCCTCGTTTGATTCGCCCTGTAAATAAAAGGAAATATCACATCAGTTTGCTTTCTAATAAATATTCCATATATAATAATAATCATAATAAAGAGTAAAGTTTAATGTCAGTACTATATTATTGACATAGTATATTTTAGCAACCAGTCACAACATTTATTGTATAAACGACAAACATGATGGGAGACCTATTTCAGTTTGCAACCCCAAATTGATTAAAATATACCGTGATTTTGTAACAAATGAGCGTAATGTTTTACTTACTAATAATGATGGAAAGGTTTTTGGATATCAGCAGAGAAACAATTCGACTCCTTCTTCACAAGTATTTGAGTAAAACAAATTTTGTTCCACAAAGAAATGATCAAAACTTCCTTAAAACAATTGTTGCGGGTTAGGAAATGTTGTGCTTCAAGTGACAAAGTGCGGAATGGAAGTGATTTTGAAGACATTGAGCTTCGACGTGTGCTTTGAAAGCTATTCGACCATAAATTTGAATCCCTTTTGAATCGATGTAACAATTGTATTGAAGCAATTGTACTCTCATTGTATTGTATTATTCACGAGAGTGAATAGTATTATAAGTTTGTCATGAAGTTTAATAAGGAGACATCGTCTGTAAGTATGCAAACAAGTCCCTCAGTTTGCAAATAGGTTTCTTTTTACCATACGATGCACATGTCGGAATCTGCGGAATCAGACCACTAGGCGGGGTACCTCCCATAAAACCCAAATTTAAAAAAAAAGTATATACAAAACTGTATTATGTCCCTCAAACTGCGCTCACATTTGATACACAAACTGTGTTCTTTGTTGATACTCAAACTGTGACAGAGAAAGTATAGAGGTGCTAAGAAAGGAAGCATATCATATACCTATCTGGTATTTATCGCCATTTGGCTGGTTGCAACCCGGAGGAGCGTGAAGAGTATTATATATTTAGCATAGCCAATGATAACCTTTTTCCAGTTTTGAATGAATAATTTAAAAAATCCAGATAATTCTCCAACATTTGATATATGGTTTAAATAAGTTAAAGGAGTACACAAAACATTATCTTTGTTCTGGATGGTGTACACGTATTATTGATAGGTTTTTCGTTTCCCAATACTGATTATTTTCTTTATTGCCCATCGGATTCAACAGTTGAAACATATATCTTTGATATTCCACTCCTAAGGTGAAATAGTTGATGAAGTTTCTATATACTTGTAATACAAAATGTTAATAAATTTGTGGACACCATGCAGCCGCTGGACATATGAAGATGTATTTTTGAAAGCATGTTCCTATTGTGAATTAGATGAACACTAAGATGGATTTTTTGGAAATTATGGTTTTACATAACTGGGCACTGCGTCATGGGGCTAATAGAGACGATGAAGAATCGGGATGCATCCAACACCTCCTATAAGAGACCTACATATGTGTTTTATGTTTTTATACACACCTTTCGATTAATTCTATCAATTTGGCGATTTTGATTCTCCAATTCTGATCCCATATCCAAGGCCATGTTACGTAAATTACCAATCATGGTATTTACTTGTCCCATATTCTCCTCCATTTCATCTTCCCGAGCATCATTCGTTATTCTGGAAAAGAACACGAAAATTCATAGTTTTAGCTTCGTTATTTTATTAACCGGGAATTTTTAACTACCAGACATGTACAAAATTCATATTTGTAGTCTTAGCTTACCTGCCAATGTATCCAGCTTGTGCCATCATTCCATTGCGGTCATCCATTACTCTTTGTGGTTGATTGTTGACAACTTTGCCATCATCATTACCTTTCCAAGTTCCATCGTCTTCTTTAAAGGATTGACTTCTACAATAATTAAAAGAAAATGTGAAAAATTTAATAACGCGGTTTGAAGATTAAATAAATAGATTTGTTTCTTTCAAAGAGTAACATAGAGTAACGTTTATAACCATTTTATTAACTGAAATTTTAATATAACTCTCCAATAATGGGACCAATATACCATTGAATTGTTTAAAGTGTGTCCTAAATCTATATGATTAGCGTTCATAGCTCCGCGCCAGAATGATGGAGTGGCCTCAGTAAAGTGCGAGCGTAACCATTGACTCCTCATAAACTTACCGGGCCTATTCTTCCATGCTCAGCGTGTACTTCTTTACAATGCTTTGATTGCATTCGTCAGATATTGCTATCAAAGTTTTACGAATTTGCATTAAGTTTCGCTTTAAACGCAAAAATATTAATTCGGAAACTATTAAAAGGATACAAAAGGCCTTGGGCACAAATGCATGGGCAAAACACAAATGTTAATAAGGTACAAGTGGTTAAGAAATGCCACACGTCAATTGAAAGTGACCCAACTTCAATCACAACCAAGGAATTTGAGCGAGTGCATTAACGCCTTTACATTAACCGACTTCTGGAGGTGCTTCTTAATTTAGAACCTCAGACGGGATCGTGGTGTGTAATCCATTTGAAACTAATTTAAAGGATTCCACGAGTTGGACAATAGAAAAATAATCATAATACGGAGCCATGAATGCAATTCTGATACTTTTTGGAACACCCGTCTGTTACAACTCCATGCTTCATTAAAAGTTATTGTAAGTAGGTAAACAATATACATACATATATAATCTTTATTTAGTCCTGAAAATATGGATTCCTAAAATTGGATGCGATTTCCACAGTTTCGAAATCATATAACCATTTATTGCATCAAATATATCCTTACAAGATCGTTTATGTTTCAATATATGTATCCATACATTTCCAATTATTAAAGTTCTCAATAATTGGGTGTAAAGGATATTGCATAATCGGACCTATCAGATATATACGATAGTTTTCATTGTAAAAAATTGAACTTACTTATTGCAGGGAAGCACACAGATTCCACAACATTTTTCCATTCCACTTAAATTTTTTTCGGCTTCTCTCATGTCTGCGTTAATTTGATCCATCCCTTCTTCGATCCTATCCAATTGTTCTAAAAAAAAATGACACCCATTAGATAATGATAATTTAATCATAAGCCATGATATGAATGCATAATGTGTGAGGATGTTTTTAAAGGTGCTAGAAACCACAAGAAAAACTTATGTACGTAGGTGAGACTTTTTGTTTGACGTTGAATAATTCCATTAATATTTGGCGCTGATTCTTCTAGAAAATTTATGCTCCATGTTTATTAAATATTATTTTTCGCTGTCACACACAAATCCATCACCATTATGTAAATTAATGTAGACTTCGGTTTATTAGATAAACTTCTAAAGAGTTATATAAGACCGAGATTAATTCTTATAAACTAACGGAGGCCAACAAATTTATTAATGTTTCACCGATTTCTTAGAGGCGATCATCTTTTTTATATGTTAAGATCTTATGTAGCAAACTCTTTTCATGCCCTTCCCATCAATATATGGTATGTATAACCTTGATTGTTGGTGTTAATGGTGATCAATCATGATTTATTGTCTAAGCGTTACTTTAGCTTTGGAGGTTCCAGAAATCAAATGAAAGCACTACAATTGGAACCGCCGTTTTCTCATAATCAGGTTCTTCATTGTTCGGATCGGAAAAGCGATAGATATCATTTGCTTATGTGGTTATCTCTCCGTGGCTTTATTGATGATGCATTTCGATGATTAGCAGTCCCCCGAAAATTTGTAATACAGCATTGACAACATATAGTTTTGATCCATTATTGTATTCCCAATTATTTGCATACTTTTGGAGACATCGCACTTATTTTTTTACATTTTATAGGTATAGAACTTATATACTGTACGTTTAATTTACCAATGACATCAACAACACCAATCTATTTTTTTTTTTTTTTTGTGATTACTACAATGTATCTAAAGTTCTTAAAAATTTTAGTGCAAATACAAACTATATATTATTTTAGTGAGATTAATTTGTTTTAGTCTCAAATAATGTAGTGCTCTGCTGAACTTTAATCGGCACAATCCGAGAAAGCGGATATTGAATTCTCAATACATTTAAGTACTATACTAGTCGTGCCTTTAAAAGATTGTCTTATTGAAATTGAAATATTTTAAGAATAAGTATAGACGTGTATTTATTACTTGGATAAAACTAATATTATTCTTGTATTGCAATCTGATGTAAACCTAATGCTAATACTAATCGGAACACTATTTAAATATATTCAGATACTTGAAATCGTATCAAGTGGTCGATTTCAATCAATTATGATAATTTTTCTTGAACAAAAAACAAATTCGATATATGATTTTATTATTCAGTTATTGACAGGACGAAAAAATACAATTTAAATCCTTTAGTAATAAACGAATAGTACTAATTTTCGTAGTAAGTTTCTACGTTTAATGTTCTGATAAAAAATCTGATTTATTATTTGTGTCATCTGATTTTATAAATATTTTTTCCATTTAAGAACGTGTAATCTTCTTTACGAGTATAGTTATGTACACAACACTTAGTAGTTCATTAAAGTATCCGTATATTTCTTACCTCCTTGCTCATCCAGCATTACAATGCTCCTCATTCCAACTTCCGCGCTCTAAATAAAAATACATATTTTTTTTAAGAAATATCTATTGTTAAGACAAAAACAGTTTTATATAATTAAGCAATGTCTACGCCAGCCAGTGGTATTTCTGTTTTTGTGGAAGTTGTTATTGTTGTATCATAATGTAATTTATATTTAGTGTCCGCTCCGAAAACTGTTCTATCCAGAAATTCCGTCAATAGAACCGATGAACTGCTTTATGCAGACAGTATGAATTTCATCATACTTGACATTGTTAAATTGAAATCTATTATGGTACACTTTACTTATTCTTTATAATTGCGATTCCTACTTCTATCAATATTCATACGTGAAAAATATTTGAAAATTCGCACTCCATATATGTATAATTTCTTATTTAAGCAATAGGCTAGTCAAGAATCATGTTTTTCTTTTACAACAATACTTTATACATCAAACATTTCTCAAACATGGAAAAATCATGGAACCAATAAACTATCTTCTATTTCATTTCATTGGAGACTTGTCTTGTTTTACACAATCATTTTATTTACTGAAGGTTATACATTTTTGGTATCGAATAGATGTCTAGCTCTTAACATACGAAACTTTTTCATATCATTTGTGATGGAAACCATTGGCGCGAAGAATTCCAAAAAGAACTTTTTGACTGAACAAATTTAAGGTGGCGCGTCATGGCCTCAGAAAATAGTCTTTGTTAAACAAATAGCTTGTAGATTAATTTGGATTCGCCATCCCTAACCAAGTAAATAGCTCAATTAAGAAAAGGAAGGACTCAAAAATAGTAGCTTAGGCTTTTGTTAGGGTCTCCCATAGCGTTAAGCTATTGTTAGGGCACACAATAAAGCTATGAGTAGTGCAAACCAGTCATCAATACGGGCCGTAAGGCTTTTGGTTGAACTCGGCCCTTAGGCAATCAGCCTGTCTGTCCTATACCATCCTAATATCCCGTAACAATTTACAATAATTACCCAGATTGCTAAGAACTTCTTGATAGTTTTGACTATAATAATAATAAAAAGGTTCTGTATGAAAGACAGATTAAATGCCCATTTTTAAGAGCTAAGCTAAGCTAACTTTCCATAATTTGCCTATGATTTTGGTTCTACCATAGACCTTGTAAGAGTAGTAGAATAGAAAATATGATAATGTATTGCTTCTACATGTTGCAAAATTTGTTGTAGGTAATCATTCTACTTATATTGGTTTTGGATTCATTTTTGAAGTTGTTAGTCTCTTGAGTTTCAAAAAATTATTCCATTGATAATTTTTCTTGTCAATCTAATAAGTACGTATTTTAAAACTTAAGATGTGGTAAATGTTGTAAAAGACGTAGTGCTTCTTTATGTTGCGAAAAAAATTATGATGTAATCACTGTATTCTTGTAATTGTGGGCCTGAGAGTAGTAATTGTAGGGTTGTCTTTTGTTTTAGAGATTACTAGTAAGTACTATATTCTAGAGTTGATCATCTTTAGTTTGCTGGATTCGTTAGTTTTCAATGTTTCAGTCTTAAAATAATATATATATTGTTTTGAGCAAAATGATATTTTAATTATAATAAGTAGCATTCGTGTATGATCGCGTGTTTAATTTCCATTGTTGGTAAGTAGCATGGGTGTTTATTTTCGGTATGACAAGTGTGCTTGCTGTCTTACTGCCGAAGACCTTTGTGTGTTCCAGCACTAATTGCATAAGTGACTTATTGTAGTTTTTCATTAATGCGATTGATTTGTGGTTAAAATTCTTGTAATAAAACAGGCACAAACATTTGAGTATACTATTTACGTTGTGTCAATGCTTATAGATTTCCCACTCATATGATTAATGGATATGAGTGAAAACACATGATTGATTGATTGATTTATCATATCATAGTTATATCGGATGTCAAAATAGTATGTTAATTAATTTAAAAGTCTGACTTTGTTTTGTTTGGTTTGGTTTTGGTTTTTGGTTTTATCTTATTTGTACCCAAAGTTTCAATGGTAATTTCATCAAATCTTTTTCCTTTGGAAAATGAATTGAATGTAATTTTTATCTGGAAAATATGTTATATATGTATATATGTAAATTTAATGTGATATTGATATTGGTTTTTTTTGGTTATGAACTTATTGTTATGTGTTTTTGTGAACTCACCTCCCTGATCATCAAGAGCTACAAGTGTTCGTATCCCTGCTTCCTTGCTCTGCGGCAGAATGAATAGTAAAATATTTGTAAAAGTGTAAGTAAGTTAAGTGTTAAAAAATGGTATAAATATTTTGATATACAGTATAAGTGAAAAGTATGTTAAGTAAGTATGGTATGCATACGTAAAATGTATGTAGTATGTTGAAATCGAAAAATAATGTAAAAATTTATGGATATTTATGGTATATAGTATGTGTATAAATGTTAATGTCTGATAAGCTGTTTTTTAATGTTAACGCAGCAATTATTGTAGATTCCCTGCAAGTGATCCTAACCTTAAGTTAATTTACTTTCTTTAAAGTAAAGAGATCTCAAATTCCATGTATGGTAATGTATCATAATTATCAGGAAGGTTGTTAGTTACTTAAGCTCTTGTTTCTATTTGATATGTAAAATAATATGAAAGATCTGTTTAAATATGGAATATGAAGTTTTAATTCTGCAGTTTTTATGTAGATTCTCGGATGTGTGTTTTAATTGATATTTGAGTTCAATGTTTTTTTTTTGAAAATGTGTGTAAACAAATATAGCATGTACTTAGTTATTGATAGTATGTTTCGATCTGATAGTTTACAGCATAAAAAAATAATAATTAATAAAGTAACCTCGGTTTCCTTTATTTTTTGATTACAATCAATCCCGAAGTAATATCGTTTGATTCGATAATATGTTGCTTTGTGGAATACTTAGCTAAAGAACTGAAGAAGTCTTCTATAAAAAACTTTAGATTTTCAAAAAAAGGGTTCAGCAACAAAAATACATACATATATGATAATAAATATAAAACATGCTTCATAGGTTCATATGTTATGGTCCAATTTTTTAACATGTTGTGCCTTTTTGTAAAACTTTGTATTGAGAAGAAAAGTTTTTTTGTATTTTGTTGATATTTAACCGATTTATTTTATTTTTGAATAAACTTTTGAAGCTTTGATTCCATTAAAATTCCATTAAATTAAAGCTTTAGTGCTGATAGATAGCCTATGTCTAGATGGATTCACCTCGCAATGTTCTTCATTTTCATCTACGACTATGTATATTATGCATTTTTGGATCTCAGATTGAATAAAAAGTCCTCCATAATTTTTCATAGGCAAATTTAAAACAAGTATGCTTTAAAATGTTACTGTTCTAAGCAAAATGAAATCGAAAATGGTATTTTGCAACAAAAAAATAATAATTGATAGTAAGTACAAATGTGTAGAAAATCTGTTTTCATCTATGTTCGGAGGAGAACTGTTCCCAAATTATCAATTGCAAATTCTAAGAATATAATGCACATAGTCCAGCTAGTAGAAAGGCAACTGTTAATTCAGATTCTATTCCAGTTTCCGCTAGTAAATTCCTAATAAACCTATGCACATAGGGCAGCTTTTTGAACTGACTTGTAATATGCATTTAGCAATATAGGGAGCTGCACTATGCCCTTTTAATTGCCTACCGGTGACCGGTGGAATCTGAATATTCCAGCAATTTGCATTCCAGACGGCTGCACTATATGCATTTAGTTCCTGGGATATTGTAATTTACTGGAAGGCAATTAGAGAAGGAAGCCAGAGCACGTTGTGCTTCCTTCAGCATTCATTTCATATTGTAAGTCTATGTTTATATTAGAACCGGTACTTTCTTACACAATATTATCAGATTGAGTTTATGGAACCGTGTTAACAAG
Source organism: Amiota communis (assembly GCA_037043315.1). NCBI lineage: Eukaryota > Metazoa > Arthropoda > Insecta > Diptera > Drosophilidae > Amiota > Amiota communis. The sequence goes on from JBAMAV010000994.1 coordinate 366,900, forward strand.
TCACAACATAAGGACTTCATTTTTGTTAGTAGATTTTATAAGATTCAAAATATGTGCAACTCGGAACCTGAAATTTATCATACTCAATAGTTTTTCCTACACATCTCAAGGTAATATCTAAAACGACGATTAAATTTGGATGCTCTTGCTGTTTTTCATAGTTGAATTCTCCACAGAAAGAAAACCTTTATCTAAGAAAATTGCGTAGTTATTTGACATTTATTGTATATAGTAAAGCAAGGTGAATTTCTTAAATCTTGTAATTCATATAAAACAATATCTATTGAATGCAATAATGATCCAAACTATTACAAAAAAAAAAAAAAAAAAACGAAACTATTGTAATTCTAACATAACATTGAAGAAATATTTTAATAAATTTTACATGAACTTAATGGACGAAAACACGTCAAATAGTAGTTAAGAGCTTAATACATAAGTAGGAAGATTTTGTACCATAAATAATTTTCTCATTTCTAAAATTGGCCCATTCCATGGAGCTGTTACTGTCTTGTATGGTATGTATTAATATAATATGAGATAGTTTCATGAAAGATTTGTTTGTATTATGTGTTTGTGAAACTGGCAAACTGGAATATAGCAGATAAATGACTTATAGTAAATGATATATGGATCTTACCTCCTCACAGAGCGCGAGCATTCTACGAGTACTCTCCAAGGACTGAAATAATATAACAATAAAAATATAATATATTAGGATAATTAAAAATATATGTAAGAATCGGAAAATTCTTGGTTAATAAAATTTTATATGATTGCCCCCATACTTTAGTAGTCTTAGTCTCTTTTTGAAGAAATCGACACTTATAAGAAACATATTGTATTTTTCTATGTATTAGCCAATATATATTTAACAAACGCAAGTCTGCATCATGCGGATGAAACCCCCAAAAAGTATGTTTAATAAAAAGACAGGTTTGGCAAAACCATTTCAAATTCTATTAATTTATGTCAAATAGAAGGAAAAGAATACTTCACCTCATCAGCAACTCCTTGTGCACTAATCTGCAACTCTTCCAATTCAGTTTTGGGTACCTGAGGCCCCAAGGCCTCTTCAGCTGGTTCATCAGAAGGCATTCTGAAAGATAAAAATGAAATTTAAATATTAATAAGTATTTTTCAATTTATTTCTTGCTTTATTCCCTTTTAAAATTTACAATTTCACTTAAGCTGGTGATTTACATTAATATTTGTAGAGTTTAGTATGGAAGATGCTTCTTATCTATAGTATTGTACATTTACTTATACGAGTATATGTTTTAGTTTAATTTAAATGGGAAAACCTTGAACAATTTTGTAATAAGTTTTATTTTTTAATTAAAAATATATAAATATTTTTTTTGTTGTGGCGAAGTTTTTTTTAAAGAAATCTTCATTATGTATGTAACTCATAGAACCGGGCTTTGGACACCCCAAAAGCGAATATGTATTGCAACCGTTTTTTGCAAACTTGAAACTTGAATCTATGCTGAAATTTAATAAAATATTTTTGAACTGAAGTTTCCTGATTAGTGAAAAAAAAAATTGTTTTAAATATAGTTCTCGGTTTTCAAGTTCCATTAATCTAATGGTTGAACACAAAGCCTCTTCCAATCTTTCCTAAAAGGGAATGCCATGTGAAAACTTAGTGGTTTCCTTGGAAAATTTTACTTAATTTGCTTACTTGCAACTAGATAGAAAGATTCCCTAAATCTCAGAGCGTATATGGTTATCATTTGTTTGCCAATTTGATTAATCGGGACAATGTGAATTATAGAGTTTAGTGCTACAGTGAGAGAAGTTCTCTGGACGCCACTTATGTACAAACTTGATGCCCATTGATTAAATCCTTTGTCTTTTGACAGCATTATCTATTACGAGAACCGACTACCATACCAGGACTGCCTGATCATTGTCGTAAATATCCGAAGTACTACTACATATTTGCAAAGTTAAGGCCCATGTGGAATCTACTGCTATATTATACAAAGAGTGCAGTGGCACATTTATTAAGCCGCACTGTGATGCTTCAATATTGGGATGAACATTTGGCATAGTGTGTTCCATTGTACCGGCATTTATTACCATTCAACAGAAGATATTTGGAAACTTCCTTCTTACAGTTAATACAACATTATCTCCTATAATTTTCTTAACAACTTATTTTTTACCATAACCCATAAGAAAGGTGAAATCCAAGTCAAAGCACAGATGGTTAAACCTAGATAATTGCATTCGATCAATGAAATTCTCAAGATCTGAAAAGGAACAGGTAATTGTAATAATCTAGGAAGGCTACAAGCCCTTAATAAGTGAGTTCAATGCCGATTCAGTAGATTTTCCTTACAGTGGGCATATTGTGCTTTCGTTAGCTGAGAAGGAATTAGACTACTCCTAATAGTCATGTCTATTATATGTTCTAACGTTTTCAATAGAAATGAAGTTAATCTTATTGGTCTATAATCGCTTTGGTGACGTTCAAGGACTTTTCAGCCTTGAGTATAAAGCAAAGAGTAGAAAATTTATAGAGTAGACAAATCGCCCAATTTAAGTGGTGTTTCTCTCAATTTTTAAATCCAATAAGAAATTGTGTGTATTTTCCCACAAGATTTCCTCGAGATTGCATACAATTTGTTGTTGGATTTACCCACAATTTGCTGTTGGATATGAAAGGCAAACAAGATCCGCTTAAATTGAGCGATGTGTCTATAGTCCACAATAACTTGTCACCAGGAGGAAGTCTTATAGTTCCGGAGTGCGTTTCTTTAACAGTATTTTACAGCCAGTTAGGAATGAATTGTTGTAGTTGTGCTGTGAATATCCTATCAAGTCCAGTTTACTTGAAAGGTTAGCTTAATAACCTACCTAAGCTGTTATGATGGGAAGGTTTTTCAATTAATCAAGCTTATACTATACTATTTTCTTCGAATCTCAATTATTTAAAAAAAAAATCCTGTATAAATTCACATAATAGAGATGATAATTAAACAACCCACAAGTCGTATGTCCCAATGAGTAAATAATTTATTAAGTTTTGATTAAGGATATCAAAAGTCTTAATATTCCTTTTCTTTCAAAATGAAAATTGTATAATACCGATTTATGTTTATACAATATTACTGTATTCCCAGCATAAAGTTTGGTCTATCCGATTCGGAAGGTTAAACAAATAAAAACCTTCAATTAACTTCCTACTTAGTACATATACGAGCACATATGTACATAGTTATGTCCATGGTCTTATCTGCATACATACTATAATTTTAAATATTCACCCTTGATTAAATTACTTTAAATCGTACATATATGTACGCACATATGTAGTAGTATACTATATGGTATATATAGGTGGGCGCATCCAATTTACTATGCATAACATGTTATATGGTAAGTCAAGATACATAGTTGTGTGTATGTATGTATAGAAATGAATAAAATTTTAACCAATATTTAATAATAATTTGAATTATTTTTAATGAATGTATTGTAGTAGTAGGTGTAGGAGGAGTGTGTAAGTATGTTGTAATGGGTTTAGTACGTCGTTCATTCAAATTCTGTTTAATATATACTATAATATATGATTTTTAACTGTAAATAAATTACATTACATATTTCAATGTCAAATGTGTTATACGGTTTTTATACACAACAAAGATTCACGTGGTTTCTTGGGCGATTCTGCGCAAAGTCTTGTTGTTTTTACCAAAAAGGAAAGAAAAGAAACAAAAAAAATCAATATTGCTAACCACGGGCGGAATAAAAAAAAAAAAGAAAAAGAAAGAAAAACAAATGTTATAAACAATAAAATAAATACTAATCTTCTATTTTAACTTATTTATATATTTTATAATTTTTCTTATAATTTTTTCTTTATTAATTAAACTTAAATGTTAATCACAATAAAATTCAAATAAAATCTTGTTAATAATTTTATTTTATTTTTAATTCAACATACTTGAGGAATTTGCTTTTCTATTTGCAAAAGTTGCTTTATATTTTGTTGAACAATATCCTCAAAGTCCTTAAAAGCAATTAAATTTATATTGCTTTTTCTTTTTTTTTCGTTTTTTTTTTTGTTAAATCACACTTGAAGAACCCGCTTCACGATGATATACTCTGAAAGACGATTGCGATGGTACTGGTCGAATGCGATGTTAAGTTCGTGATTTTATTTATTGAAACCTTAAGAACAACATGGGCGCGGTCATCACGAACTTAAAACGGGGGTTAAACATAGGATACATATGAAAATTTATTACCTACAATACAATTTGATTTTGATTTTCTCATTTCACAACACTAAATTTATAAAATTACCATACATTGGTCTTGGTACAATCGCATTGGATACAGATGATGGTAATGCTTTTACAAATGCCATTGGATGCCAAAATTTAAAGTATAGATTAGAAACTAACTTACTATGTTCGAATTTACAAAAGTGTCTCAGAGTTGTATGCTATAGGTCCACACTGGTTTGACCCCTGAGCTATGATTTAAAGTAACTTCGACCCATTGAAGGTATTTGTTTTTTCCTCTATCAATGCATGTTTACCATATGTCATGGACATAGTTACATCACTTCACCCAGAGGTCTATTGTAGTTAACATTAAAGATTACTACTTTTAATAAATTTTGGTACTTTATTGGGTTTATTATTACATATTTGTAATGGAGACAATGTGGCTATCCCTAGAATGGAAAGAAATGCATACATCCGCCCTGGCTAGATGAAAATACTCATATCTTTGCGAAGAAAGGAAACATTTTGCTTGCTTTTGGCCTTCACTCTATTGCCATTAACAACAAAATATTTCAACCTTCCGCATTCCAATTACTTTCGACTGCATTTAGTATCCATTCCAGATAATATAAGAACAATCCAGTATAACCTAAAAATGTCAATCTCTGGACTCTTATATATAAAATCTATTCAAAATCTTTGTCTTCGTATCCCAAAAATAGAAGACTCCCAGATGAATATGAGAATCGACGAATAGTCTTAGATATTATTGGGTCTCCATTAATTAGTTTATTTTAAATTAAATAATACCATCACTAATATAAGGCAGTCTATTATATTTATTTAAGTATTGTATATTAAATGTTGTAACATATTTTTCTTTTATTCAGTTTCTGGGCTTCCTATGATTTCTTTAATATTTCTGTTAAAGTTATAATATTTAAGGTTTTCATGGTATAATTCCTTTCAAATGTTTAACTTTAACGGATGTTAAGAATTTTTTAAAAATACCTATAAATGATTCGAAAAATTTCTCCACAGACAAGCCTTGAAAAATGTATTTTTGGTTGAATATTATTTCATAACTCAAAAGATACTGCGCATGTCAAAAAAAAAAAAAACACAGAACAGAAGCACTTAAATTCTGGATATATACAGACAGACATTTGTACTTATATAGACGAGAGACACTATAAAATTTTCTCTTGAATAAAAGTGTTGAATTTTATAATAAAAAATTAAAAAATATTGTTAAGTAGAATAAAAACGTTGGCGAAATGAGAAATTATGAGAATACTTTTATTCGTGATCCTTCACCGTCTTATTCTGATGAACTATCATCTGATAATGCGATGTCTTTGACATTGCCCATTGGAGGCACTGCAGAATTGTTGTATCTTAAGACTGAAATTGAAGACGATTACTTTGATAAGAAACAAAGCAATACTACGTGTGACAAGAATTACTTGTATAGTCAATCAATGTCTCATGACAAGACTACTTTTGCCTTCTGGACAGTTGTTACTGTTTTGTTTATTTTAACTATTGGCAATCTCATTTTGACATTGACCATAATTGGTGTCCTACGATTGGGTAAAGGAATACAGGGCATGGAGCTCATTCCGGAAGAAGACATCATTAAATTCTATGGAATAACCGATTTGGATAAAATCTACATGAAAAATGTGGGGCATATAGATGGGTTTGCAAATGAACCAGTCACTGTGACCGGCGACAATGGTCCAGTGCATGTGCGTGTCTCAAAGAATAGTGTACTGAACGATCGCATTGTTTTAGACAAGGAAGGTATAATTGTAAGAGCAACAAATTTATTTGAAGTGAAAGATCCTTCTGATAAAACACAAATATTTTCAACACATCGACCTCTGTAAGTTCGCTGCTCATGATTCCACAGTAAACCAAATTGAAGTTATTTTCTTTTGTAGGTACAATATGCCATCAGGGGCAGAGACGCTAATAGCAAAAGTGGTGAGTGCAAGTAGGATTGCAAGTAGCATTGATCGGCCGTTATCTATAAATGCAGAAGGGAAAATCCTTATAAAGGGATCAGAAGGCATAGGCATTGAAGCAGCAGCTACCCTCCTGCAGGCTGAGCACTACATTGCCTTAAATTCATCTCAAGGAGCAACAATACTTGAAGGTGGCTCAGGTATCTTTCTGGACATGACAAGAGTGCCCATAGTTAGTTCAGAATTGGGTCTTCGTTCAGGAAGTGTTCAGTTTAAGATTTGTGTTTGCATGCCACAAGGTAATCTCTTTCGTATAGCTATACCCATTCCAAGATTACACAATGGGCCAAAAGTTTCATGCGCTCATTTTAATCCCAAAGAAGATCCATGTTTAATCAAGTAAAGCAGCAACTCTCTGACTACAATCGTAACTATCTTACTATCATACAACAATAAAATTGATTGTTTACTACAACCAACTTGATGTTGGGTTTTGTTTTGTTTTGAAATGGTTATCATAAACAATTGGTAGCAGCTTAGACTTTTATATGAAATTAATATCTAATTTACGAATTAAAGTTTGTATTTTATGAAACACAAATTGGCACACCAAAAAAAAATTTCATTTTCGAAATAATTCAGCCATTAATTTATTGAATTGATTTCATTAGTTTATTTAAATTTTTATCATCTAATTGTAAGTATATATAATCGAATTATGTACGTACTATATGATTTCCGAACTATGCACTTATGTGTTTTATATAAAATTATAGACAATGAAGTGTAGTGTAACTTTAAATTAAAAATAAATTCTTTTGTAAAACTTTGTTAAGACAAGAATTTAATGCCTAATGCAAAGTGATGAATGAGATGATGATTTCTTAAATTCTAATTAATTTTGTATTGCATATTTTATGAAATTATAATACAATTATGATATATGCAAATATTGTGTGTTTGAAAAAATGAAATTACAATTTGTAGAGGTTAAACACCAGGAGGCGGAGGTTCCTCCGATTTACTGGGCTCTATAGGCAATTTAATATCAATATTATCTGGTACCATACTAAGAAGCTCAGCTTCACTTAGTTGAGACAAGTGACCACCACCACCACCGCCACCACCAACACTCGATGATGGTTTCTCAGCAGTCATTGCTGTAATTGAATAATACAAAAAAAAATATGATTATTTTGATTATATTTCAAATGATGCTAAGATGATGAGTTTCATTGCTATACATACCCCTGGTATATGAATTTGTTGAGACTATGGCCTGCTCAGGATTGTATTGTTCATCCAAAGAAAGCTCTGGCTGGACTGTCATTTTTTTAAAATCAGTTTTATCCTTTATACTTGCTAAAATTTTTGACAAATTCGGAGGTATGGAAATATTTGCCAGCACTGATGATGATGTCGAAGGCACATCATAATTCTAATGAAGACAGATAATAAAATTTATGATATATTTGTAAGAAATCTTATTTAACTTACTATCGGTTCAACCTTCAGTAAACCAGCAATTTCTTTTCTTTGCGCAGCAATTTGTTTATTGATTTCCTCAACTTTGCGTTTAAATTCTTTGTCATCACCATTTGCTGGCGTTGATAATGTTAAAACACCATCATCATCCGAACTATCTCCAGGCGAGTATGGCTCATCACCATCATTATTTGTTGTTATTGCAGATTTGTTGTCTAAACCTATAAGAAAAGATTTCCAAAAAGACAATTATTGTAAATGTTTACCATTCCAAAGATGATGATCTATCAAATTTTAACTCACTTTTCTGAGATTTCGATGCAATAGGTGCTTTTATAATGGCATCAATGTCAATTTCATCGTCTTTTGGACTACGCGTGCTCGGAACTCGTCTTCGTTTTGGGCTGGCGGGTGGTGTAAAACTATTATTGTTACGCGGCTTTTGGGTAATCTAAAATTAAAATACATGTCAAATGCAATTGTTTTTTAATTTTATATATTTTTTTTACCCTTTGCAGTTTAGCTGCAGCAGATGTAGAAGCCGTTGAACTGGAATGAGTATTTTTGTCAGTTGGTCCACGTTTGGCAACACAACGAATTATAATTCCAATCAGAATGTTGGGACGCTCAGCATCCTCATAGAAATCGACACGGTTCGTTGTTTGCAATACTGGGGGTACGTTTTTCATAGCGCTCAATGGAAATATATAGAAGTCACGAATATGTTCACCACCACCAACTCCAATTACACCAAGCCTTTGCCTTGTGTCTAGGTAATCGAATAAGTTTTTATAGCCTTGCACATCGGCTTCACTGCTTGGAAATAGTCTGACAAGCACAACTTCTTTGGTTGGGCTTTTCTTAATCTTGGAAATATACTCCCAGACCGTTTCCTTGTAAATGCGACCAACTACTTCCAATTTTTCTTGTAACACTTTGCCCAGTTTTTGTGAGGTTCCAATAAGATGATATAACGACATATTAAAGCACGACACATCAACCATATTAATTTCACCACGCCAAAGTAATGAAGAAGATATTTTCTTTGCATAATGTATGTAGGGATCTTCTTTTGATTGAATTTCTTCAGTTTCGATAGGATTTGTTTCTTTACTATTATTTGGCTTAACTAAATTGGCAGCTTCTTCAACAGTTTTCACAGATTTTAGAATTTGATCAACCAAATTAAATGATTCCATTATTTTTGGTGCTGGTTTCTCTTTGGGCACATCCTTTGCAGCTTTGCTGCTGACAGGCTTTTTAGAGACCACCAGTTCTTTATCTTCGGTTTTGTGATGAGACTCCTTATGGTTGTTGACATGTTCACTCCCTTTCTCATGATTTCTGGAGCGTTCGGGGCTGTTACTTGTCTTGTCTTCATGATGACGATGATGATTATGATGATGATGATCACGATCACCAACTTCCTTATCTCTTCCTTTTCTATCTTGATGATCATGACGTCGGTCATTGCTTCGCTCGCGACTGCGATCATTGCTGCTGCTAGTGCGTCGATCATCACGGTGGGAAATACTTTTCCTACGTTTCTCATCACCTTGACTTCGACTCTTTGAACGACTGCGGCTTCTTTTTCTTGAATGTGATTTGTGTTGGTGATGATGGTTATGATGATGGTGGTGATGATTATCTCTATGCTCCCTTTCTTTGTGCTTCTTGTCCGCCCGTGAAATTTCTTTTGATTTCGATTTCTCTGGTGTTTTATGAAAACTTGAACTTGAACTGTCCATATCAGATATTTTACTCTCTGAGTTTTTAGCGGGAGTACCAGGAATTTGTGTTAGTAAATCATTTAAAATAATTTTGTCAGCAGCATCAGCAGCTAGAGTTGCATCTAAAATCTGAAAATCATTTGTTTTTCCTTCAATAACTTCCTCTCCTTTATGTGTTTTCAAAACATAATTTTTATTGCATGCCAGCAAATCCATTTCCGATTTTTTAATAATTTCCAATTGATGTTTATTCTCATTTTCGCGCCACATAGCCAACTCTTGACTTGCCAATTCCTCTGGTGACATTCGAACCAGTTGCTTTGGTTCTATTTGTTTAGCACAAATTTTAGCAAAAAGCGTTTTGTTTTTGCGATCCTTTATGTTGAACATTAGAGATCGATACTTTGCTTTATATTTGGCTCCAGTATCCTTGCCAAAAAGGTTGTACATTTCAGATTCTATACTTTTAGCAAATTGTTCCACATTATCGGCACTAAAATTGGCCAGAGCTTTGTTGTCTATTGAATCGTCTTGGGTATCCTGTACCCGTGTTTCTTTAATACGTAACAGCAATTGTTCCTTGAACGTACGACGAACATTTAGCCGAATCGGTTCTGGTTTTTGTTTTGAAAATGAGGAATCTTGAGTAGCTTTATTATTATCTAATGTCTGATTTCGCTTTTCTGATTTTTCTTTCGTTTTATTCCCGATTTGACTATCGGTTTTATTAAGACGCTTTTGTGGCGCCTGCAGTTGTTGGGCTGCGCTTGTTGATCGGTTGATTGGCTGCTGTTGTTGTTGTTGAGCTGATGTAGAAGGTACTGCTGAGGCTTCGCTTTCCAACAATTGTGTGCTTTTAAATAGTGTCGAAATATCTGCTTTGCTAACAGTTGAAGATGATGATGATGATGGTGTTTGATTAGCGCGACGACGTTTCTAAAAAGCAATTGAATTAGAATCTATTTGAAACATAATCATAGGATTATATGTTTTACCTCAATTTCTATTGCTTGTGGTGTGCCTGGTTGTACTACTTCAAATGTGGGATTTTCTTGTAGCCATTTTTTCAAGTGGAGTACAGTGGGTGCATTATGGCCAGTTAAGACTCGACCTGTCTTACGCTCAAACACATTTATCTTAATATATAAAAGGAGAGAGAAATGGGGGAAAGAAAACAAACTTTAATAATGGAAATCGTTAATTTTTTATTTGTAGTTCAGATCATACCCTTTCAACTTTAGGTACAGAATCAGCCAATAGAAGCATATCTTCAAAGAGACCCTTCTTCTTGACTATCTTACCGTCTTGGACGACAACGTTCGCTATGCCAATTTCTTTATCTGTTACCTTTGTTGAGTGCTGTGCTGAATGAACAGCAGAATTAGCATACTTCCGAATACATTCATCGCTACAATATATCGAACTTCCTCGACTTGACTTCTTGCACACAATACATGGCGGTCCATTGTTTACTGCCGCTGCTTGCTTAGCTAAAGTAACTATTTTAGGGAAATTTAGCTGTTGTTGATAAAGTGGTTTCGATGGCAATTTAGTATTGTTTGCTGAAGGTGTTGTTGCCTGCAACTTATCATTATTATGTAGAACAATAGATGATGATTCAACACGATTTGGAGTCTGGATCTTTGAAACTGAGTTGATTTTCTTTGATTGAACGTTTACGGCGTTTGTGGGCTTAGAAAAGTTTTGAGTATTTGTTGCTACTTTGCTTTTATTATTATCCTTTTGTTTAGAAGTCAAAACTTCACCAGCACCACCACCAGCAGCAGCAGTAGCATCTCTTTCAATACTATTGTTGGATTTGTTGGGACTGTCATTTACTGCTGGCACTGTTGCTATTGATGTATTTTGCTTTTTAGTTTGCTGTAACATTTCAGTTATACGCGGTTGTTTCTATTAAAAAAATATATATTCATATAAATCATAAATTATCTATAATTTGTAAGTATAAGTAGATTATAAAGAACAAACTACAAACCTTTGCTTCTTCCTCCTTGGTACAATTGGGACAAGTCCATTCAATGCTGTTTTGTTCAATTTCCCGGCCCATTGATTTTGTTATGCCTACGCAAGTGCCATGGAACCAATCTTGACAGGCATCACAACATATCATAAAACGATTGTTGTGCGGTTGACGGCAAATACACCAAAGTCTTGAATTATAATAATAAAATAAGTTACATTAAATGAATTGAATTTAATGAAGATTTCACTTACTTATTTGGATCATCATCATCATCATCTTGGGATTCTGACACTTCTGATTCGACTTGTTTCTTTGAGGTATTTGCTTTTGATTTCTTCTGAGATGAAGCATTTCTTTTTCGACCACCACTTTCTTGCTTGGTGGTAGCAGGTGTGGATGCTTTGTCTCTTGAAGAAGCTCGACGTTTAATGTTGTTGATTTCTATTGATTTTCTCATCACTGAGTTTCGTCGTTGCTTCAAATGACTTTCATTGCCGGTTACTGATGCGGATGCATTCGAGTATACAGAACTGTCCAAAGATGATTCACTATAATTTATACTGTTTATATCAGTACTAAAGCTTGATAGGGCTCGACGTCTGGCACGTGTGGTGGGTGCCTCAATGGGTGGTAAAGTGATTACGCGGCCGTTACCTCTGACAATTTGAACTGGAGTTTCCGTTGTACGATGAGTTTCAACTGATGTGAATACTTGATCATTATTGATATTCCGTATTGGAGTGCTTGTAACTAAATTAGCTGGTTTTGGGGGTATCTTCGTAGCTTCAGCTACTGTATTGATCATTTGTAAGTTTTGTTGCAAATCATTAAATGAGGATGATGCTTGATTGTGTTGCTCAATTGATAATGGTGGCATAATGAGAACAGGTTCGTTACTTTCTATATTCGGCACTACAATTGCACTGTTATTGATGCTGGTATCCATGGGTACATCACTGTTAAAAGGCACACCGAAAACTTCCTTTTCTACTTCTTCCTTAAATTGTTTATCATCTTCGATAAGTCCAACAACATGTTGAAGGAAATCTGCTGTTATATCATCATCTGCTGTTTCCAACAAAGGAGCATTACTTATGTCAATATCATCGACAATTGGTCCAACATTTGGTATAGAAACAAATGAATTTAACTGGGTTGGAGGATTAACTGTATGCTGTTGAATTGTTGGTGGCTGCTGCTGCTGCTGTTGCTGCATGGTGTTTTGTTGATCCAAAACATCGGCAGTACTTTCTAACATTTTGATCAATTTCGGTATGTTTTCGTCAGTAGTTGTGGGCTGTTGTTCGACTAAACTGGCTTTTTGGAGTTCATCTTTTACAATAGAATCAATGAGATCGAGTTGTCGTTCGTTTTCTGCAGCTATTTCAAATGAACTCTGATGTGTGTGTATTGATATTTGTGAAGGTAGTTGATTACTCGCTGCTGTGTCAACGCCTATTGGCATGAAACCCTTTGACGACAGTTGCGTTGGCAACGACGTCGGTTCGTTCGATTGTGTAATAATGCTTATTCCTGTTGGGGGAGTGTTTTTTATTTTTGTTGTTGTGTTTGGCAAAGAAGTTGACGAAGCACAGCTCTCATTTAACAAAGTATTAAGATTAGTAAAGACTCCTTTGGGACTATTCAAATTTTTATTTATGACAATTTCTTTTACATCCTTAGGAGATGACAACAGTTGAGAAGGTCGACTAAATGCCGAGCTTATTATTGGATTTGTTGATGGCACACCAACTTTAACAATCGGTGTACGACGCACTCCAATTGAAGATGATGGCCCTGATGATAATAATGATGTTGATAACGGCGTTTTAGCAACTACAGACGGCGAAAGCGAGGTCGATGGCAATGGCAATGACAATTTTGCGTTGTTAATGGTGATACTTTTGTTGAGTGGCGGCATATCTGTTGGTTGACAAGTCGTTGGTTTTTTGATGGACATAATTTTAACGATTTGTGGTCTATTTGATTTGCTTAGACGCACTGTGACTCGAGTCGTTGGGAAAGTTTGATTTACTGCATTTGTCACTGGAGTTGCCGCCACCGGCTTAACTATTTGGTCAGAACTTTGTTCATGATTTTGTTTGTTAATCCGCCTTACGATTGCTGGTTTTTGCATTATTTGTTGTAATTGTTGTTGTTGTTGTTGTTGTTGCTGCTGCTGCTGCTGTTTGACTTGTTGAGTTTGCCGTTTTGATTTTTTAGTTCTCTTACGTTTCGTTGTGTGTCGATTATTCAAATTGAAATCAATATCACTATCGCGATCATTATCCGTGAATCGAGAATCATCACTTAAATCACTTTCGTCATATTCTTCGTTTGATTCAAGGTTTTCCACTAAGTCATCGTCATCATCATTGTTTGAACGAATTGAATTGATATCCTCATCATCTTCAATGTATTCTTCATCCTCCTTGAAATTTTTTCCAAGTCGATTTCCTCTTAATGAATTCAATCTCTCCGCACCAATCGATGAACCTTTTACTTTCTCTTTTGATACTTGTGCCTGCTGAGATGTTATTTGCAAGTGTAATTTCTTCTTGGTATTGAAATTTCTCAAATTGTTTGATGCAAGAGGTATCAATTTACGAGACTGAGCAGCTCGGTTTTCAGCCTCCAGCCGTTCTGCAGCTTTGTGTGCTCTCATTTGTTCTGGAGAAGTGAATGGAGTATAATTGTGATCATTTTTAATGATTTCCAACAAAGCATCAGTTTCTGCAGTTCGCTTGTACATTGGAACACCCGCTATTTCTAAAATACAAATTGATATTTATGATGAAAAAATGATTAGTAAAAAGTCAATAATCAATTCAATATCATCTAAGACTCACTCAGAGCATTTTTGACAAGTTCATTGGCTATATTATCTGTATAGAATTCCTCCACAGTGAGTCCTACAATTTCTGGACGCTCCTTAGGTTTTCGTCGCTTTTTAATTTTTTTGACAACTTTCGGTTTTCGCCCGGGTTTCTTTCGAACTTTGGGAATGTCAGCTACACTTTCAGCAGCATTAATATCGTCATTCTCATCCTGACTACTTTCATGATCATCACCAGTCACATGATCCTTGTCACTTTTGTTGTTATCCTCATTACTTGAACAACCATCACCACCATCAGTTTCGGCATCCGAATCTTCTGATAAGTCAGCATTATATCTTTCAAGTTCCTCCAAGCGTTCACTTTCTTCTTGTTCTATCATGCTCGGCGTAGGTGAAGTCAAACGCACAACACTTATTGTGGAAATTGATTTTTCCTCTATAATATTTTTTTGAAATGTTTATTAAGAAAATTTACACATGTTCAATTTCTGCAAAACTGCATGCATACGTACCAATAATTGTTTCAACACTTTTTTGATCTAAATTAATTCCATTCTTGCCATAAACCACAACCAAATTCGAAGCGCTTGACATAACATTAGGCACCGTTTTTGGAATCACGTTTCTTTCAATAAACACTGAACTCGACATGATGATGATGTTGATGCTATGCTGCTTGCTTTATATTTGTAGAATGATTATCACACTGCAATTACTTGTTCATTATTCTTCTTATATTGATTGAATTATTTTTTTGTTCGGTTGCTTCTTTGTTGTTTACATTTTCCACTGAACAAAACATGTGCATTCACATCACATCATGATCCGCCGTTGCCGGGTCGAAAATATGCTTTTCAACAATTTAGTTCACACAAAGCGGTCAATATGTATGTGTTTGATGTAGTTATTTTTGCGCAATCAATAAATTTTCACAGGAATATGTTGTTTTTCTTAATTTTTGCAAACAACATCCACAAATATAAATTGCAATTTCTCTTTATGTACTTTTATTTTTATGTTATTATATTTTGTACAAAACTTTATTGGTTTTCAATATTATTGTTGCTGCGCGCTAAATGATTAAATTAGTTTTATAGCACATAATTAAATGCAACTAATAAAAGTAATGCAAATGCTTTAAAATAGGACGCAGCTTCGTCTACGCAATTACATTTTTTTCCAATGTGTATATTGTTTAATCGTTTAACCTTGCAATGCAGCGAAAAGTAAATTTTGACCTTTAAGGTCAAACCTAAAAATTCGCTGATTTCCTTACATTCAGGAAAATGTTTTAAGGGAGGGTGGGGAAGAGGGAAGAATAACTACTACTGAATTTGAGAGAGTAACAATAACTTTGAGAGAGTCACAAGAACCTTGAGAGAGTAATAAAAACCTTGAGAGAGTAAGGGTTTCTTTTCACAATCAATCAGAGGGCAAATAAGGCAATAATTTGATAATTAATGAATTAAACATTCACTCATTCATTCACTTTGTTGTTAAACCAACATCAGTTAATTAAAATAATCAATCGTGTGATAATCAGTGTTACGAAGTGTGATATTATAGAGTTGGTAAAGTTTAAAATTATTCCAAGGCCCATGACCATTAATTTTACATTAAACAGCACTGGAAGCATTTATTTGTTATTTTGTTATTGATCAAACAAACAATCGAGCGAAGTTGCATTCATTCTATAAATTTTATGAAAATTTCATTAGAATGAGTAAGGAAAATGATGCAAATGTTTTTGCTGTTCCTGCAGTTATTCCTATCAAAAATAATAATGGAGAAATTGTGGAAAAAAAAGCAGCAGCATCTGTTAATTCTTATAGTATGCGACCCGCGTTCGGTGAAGTATTTCCCTTATCAGCGGTTAAATCAATGATGAACTCGGTGCTTGTTGAGAAACTTAAAGGTATTTGTGAATTTTATTCGAAACCAAAACAATAATTCTATGTTAACATACTCATGATTTCAGGCAAAACCTACAATTCTGATGAAGTTGCCAATTGGGTTTGTCAAATTTCTGATGAAATAAACACGAGAATCAAAGATGCATCACTGGGACAACAACGATATAAACACGTCGTTCAAGTGTATATAGCTCAACAATTGGGTGCTGGTTGTAAATATATTGCGAGATGCTGTTGGGATGCAGACAGTGATACTTATGTGACAGATGTCTTTACCAGTCCCTCCATGTATTGCATTTGTACTGTTTTTGCTATTTATCAATATTAGACAATTCAAGACATAGTCAAGGCCGAGGTAAGCCATGCAGGACCCGGGGATGATAGAATATTAAGGAGTTGCCTGCATTATGACAGAATCAATTGAACAAAGGCATTAGATTACGGGAAGGGTGGAATTAGTTACCTCGACAGCGAGGATTCAAATGAGCCTTTTGTACAACATAACTACAGTTCTTTTGGAAATTACAACAATTTATTTAGAAATAAGTCTAGAATTTCTGTTGGTTCTAGGTAATGGATATGGTCGAAATAAGACATTCATATCTTCTTTATTGCATAATTTAGATGGATCGCCTGAGACCATACGGATATCTTTCCAAGTTGACCCTAGTATTTACAATATAAAATGAAATGCTTTTCCTATAGGCTGCGGTGACAACGAGATCATTTTGTGCGTAAATGCTTCATTAACAACAAGTTAAACACACCAATATTGCCAATATCTTTAAAGAATCTTAGAATGCAAAAAGTAGTGGAATCAGCGTGCCTAATTGGAAAGACTATAGAAGAAACGGGAATGGACCATAATAGTCACGACGTAAAATGATTTGACAGGCAGCGCCAAGCCCTTAGTCAATTGCCAACTTTGCCTATATGAAAAATCAGGCTCTGGACATCGCATATCAATATTTAGTTAAGATCTAAAATAAGAAAGAAATGTATATTTTTTGTTTGGAGATTATAACACATAGAATTGTGCAATGAAGATCCATAAAATTTGTATTGGCATTGCGAGGCATTCCAATCAATCTGGTCATGTTCTTTCGTCTTTTTGGATAACATCTTGAAAATTACCCTCTTCAGTATTCGATTCACAATTTTTTGAGGATTCCTCCTACGATTTTCCTGATTTATTGTACAAATCTTTCTTCATTCGCAATCTTTTTGAATGTCCGCACGCAAGTTGCTCCTTTATCTCCAGTAAAATATCTTCTAAGGATTTCGTCTAAGGTTTTTTTTTTTGATGTTATTTTTAATATTATTAATTTATTGTATGAAATTATTTTTTTTAGAGACTCTGTCGAATCACAAAGAATGACAAAACTAATATTTAATAAGCAAATAGACTTAAGATTTTCGAACTACTTTGTAAGAAATATAGAGTATAAAATAAGTCAATATAAGTATATCTAATGTTATGATTAAAAAAATATATTATAATAAGACATATTTTTACAAATAACCATCATTTGTCTCGTTTTGCTACATAAAAAGGTGTCGCATCAGCTGTAAGGTTATGCTAACAATGATATGGTGTAATTTGATTATTGTTACTGCATCTATTGTGCGTTACATCATCTCGGCTTTTTCGTTACTCGTAGATGATGAACATAATTACTTGGCAGCAGTAGCAGCAGCAGCAGTCAATAGCCAATTACATTTTACTGTATTCTCACATTGAGTGGGTTTAGTATGCGTCCCGCCATCACCGCCACATCCAAGTCGCGATCAATGATGAAAAACAGAAATGGATGATTAACACTTATCTGTATGGGCTTCGTTTGGGTGCCGTAGTTACCTGAAAGTTAGTAAGTAAGTAAGTGTGGTGAATCGGAGGAAACATTAACTTGAAGTTGTTTTGTTTGGCAATGTTGCTGTTGATGTTGCAGTTGTTGCAAACGAAGGTATTTCTTTCCGCACCAGTGCTCATCGAGCGATGGGAGTGGAAGATTGCTGAACACTTACGTTTGAGTTGATTGATGGGACGCGTACGTATATTAACATTGATCGATTGCTCTATGTGTCTCACATAGATTCCCTTTTCCTCGGTCATTGGTCTAAAGTCTGCACGATTCGGTTCGAAGATGTCGCAAATGCCCATCTAAGGAAATCCAAAAAAAGGGAAAGTGCATTAAACAGGTGTCGAAGTAAGTGAGTCTGGAAGAAAGTAATCTCACATTTTGTAAATCATTTGTTAGGAACATTGAGCCATGTAACTTAAAATCTGGTATGATCGATTGCACCCAACGTGGCTTTAATTGTTTCCGTAAGATCCTCAGGGTCGGCCCCAATTTAAGTGAAGCAGCAGCAGCAACAATATCAGTGTGATAATCCGGTAATAGAATCATAAGATTATATTCAGGAGTGTCCAATTCAAGCTCAAGTACGCTCATTTTCAAATGTTCAAAGTACTTTAAGAATTAAGATTGAGTGACATACATGTAAATATTTTGTACGATCTTACCTTGAAGTAAAGTACCGCATTATAAACCTTAAAGGTGGTATGCACGATCTGTTGATTGCCAAGATAGAATACATGGCTTATGACATCTGTGTTGTAATTCTGTTTGTTTTGAGTATGCTCGCCAATGAAGTGAGGATCAACATCTAATTCGAACTCATTGGATAGGTGAGCAAATGCAGGGCCTATAGCAGGAGCTGATGAAATCGGATAGAATGGATGATGCGGTGTCTGTGGATTGAAAAGTGAAACAAAAAGTCCGGCATCCAATTCCTTGTATCCTAGAATATGTCGCTTATGGCGTATTAATTTGCCTTGACGTGGGATGGAAGTAATATTAATTTTCGATGTTATTGCAGCGGGCTTGCTCGCCATACTACGAGCACTGGGTAAATAGTTTGGCTTCGGTGTGATCGGATAGCTTTGTTTGAGTGGTGCTTGGAGTTTACTTGTAGGCAAACGTGTCACACGTGCTTTCTGTATACGCAGTAGTGGTTCAGCATCAGCTTCTGAAGCTACAAAAGCTGAAACTAGTTCTGCAGCTTCATTCTCACCACCGCCTTCGCCATCACCTTCACCGTCACCAACTTCAGTTGTGGCTTCCGTTTCAGCTGCTTCTGTGGCCTCAGCGGTAGTAGTTGTAATTTCTTCGGTTGTAGTTTCCTCTGTAGTTGTTTTAGGAGCTTCAGTAGTACTAGAAGTTGTCGTTGGAGACTCTGTTGTTGTTTCTGTATCTTTTAAAGTTGTCGCTTCTGATTCGGATGATGTGGAGTTTTCAGCAATTGTTGTATTTTCAGAGTCAATTATTGGCGTCGTTGATTCTGGTGTTGTTGGAGGTTCTATTGATGATGCCATATCCATTGCCAAATCATAACCATAAAACATTAAAACAGTCTCAAAGTCTCGGGTAACAGTCACATTTTCCTTATTTAAGCTGAGCCCTTTAAGAGGATTGTCCGAACCAAAAAAGTACGTCTAAAGTAAATGGGAATAACATATCCATTCTTTTGAATTAGTAACACGAATTACTGATATGAATTACTTCACTCGAAAGACACAAACTGTTCAAAGTGGCCAAAAGGAAAAAAGGAACATGTGTTGTACTAGACTACTAATGTGGTCAAACAGAACACGGAATAGGGGTACCTTATTTTGATTATTGTAGAATCCTTCAATACATAAAAATGAAATAGAGGGCGTGGAGTATCTTCTGTACAGGTGAATGGATTTATGAGGCTGAAAATTATCTACAAATGGTATCGACTTGACGAAGCTGGTGACTTGGTTTAGAAAGGATCCAGCAACATAACCTTGTATATGTATATAAAGATTTTGGGACCATTTCATGTATTTTATGTACTTATTATCGATCATAGCATTATTATTTATTTAAAATCTTATTACAGTTTACTACAGTTTACATTAGTTACATTTGTTAACATTAGAGCTAAGAAGTGGGATTTGTGGATAATATCATCATCATCATTATAGTATAAAGCAAAGTCGAAATTTCGAGAAGTTTGGATACTGATTACTTCTAATCCACGCAACTGATTTTGATACGGTATTCACTGCCATTTAAAGATTTTTTTTAGAAAGGTTTTCATGTACATAAAGAATTCAGTCATCATTCATATAAGTTTATGAAAAACCACTCACAAAAAACAATTTACGTTTTTTCGTTCTTAATGCTGCACTTCTTCTTGAATATTGATAATTGAGTGCGCACAAGAGAATTTCGCTATTCGCTCTTTTCTTTCTGTATTATGATAATGATATTCACTGAGAGCATAGAAACATAGAGATGGGTAGTGGAAGCAGGATAATTAAGTTTGCGAAACTTATTGTAATAATGAGCAAACGTTTCATGAAAGAAAGATTCGTTGTCTCTATCGCTTTCAAGTGAAAACAACAACGTTATCCATCCATCCTACTTAGCTAGCTAAGAGTTAGCTTAAAAAAGTACGGATCATCACAATATTACGCCAATCAAATACCGAGGTACTTCTAAGACATAGGTCTCATACATTGACAGGGTATTTTGACACCAAAATTTGTTTTAGTCTGAGAGATTTTTAGATCAATCATACAAAGATCAGCCATTTCATGGAGTACTCGTAGAGAAGTGGAAAAGTAAAAGGATAGATTTTGAATCATTTTGAATATTTTGTTTTGCGCTGTTTGGAGCCCAATCACCCAAGATTACTGAGCCGTATAGCAAAATTGGAACGAAGACTGACCGAAATATTGTCAATTTATTTTTCACTGACACTTTAGACTTCCTGTTTATAAACAGATACAAGTAGTATTCATATTTCTTTCTTTACTTTATCGATTGTTATGCTTATAAGTACAATGAATATTAGTTTTCTTAAAGAGGCTTTTCACAACTTTGATAGGTGGAAAATTATGCTTAATTCTAATAAAACAAATGGTATATATTTCACACAAAAGCGTATGCCCTGCCATTTACCAAACACTAACCTACTACTAAGCTCCCAATCAATAAAATGGGAGAACTGCATAAAATATATCGGTTTGCATATAGACAACAAATTAACGTTCCGTTACCATATTGGCAGGACAATTGATGACATTAACAAAACTGTAAGAATTTTGTACCGATATTTGTGCCAATCATGCTATATGGGTCCGAGGTTTGGGGCAATTGTGCTACCTGCCACCGTAAGAAACTTCCAACATCACAAAATAAACTTTTAAAAATAATTTCTGATCTTCCTTTCTATTACTCCACTTCTCTACTTCACGAAAAGACAGATATTGGCATGATAGATAAAAAAATATGTCTAGCTAATACAAATTTTAATTTAAGATATCAATTATTATAATCTCCTAGTGTGATTAATACTTAACATATTCGTTAATTAGCTTTATTAAGCATTGATCCTTAGTTTTAACTTTTTAATTAAATATAAATATAAGGTTTAGGCATTCCCTATTTTCCTTACAACTTATATAATCGTAAATGTTTAAAACAAATGTATCTATTGTATAACTTAATCTTCATAGTTGTTAAGTTAGTTTAATGTAACTAAACTCTATAAATGTAAAATAAGCTGCTATACAAATAATATGGTTCCAATAAAATAAAATAAAATTAGTTTTCGGTCCATGGTTAATCTGAGATATTTAGCATAGTATTAAGAGTCTAAGATATATTGAATTTTTCCTTTTTTTTAACAAGTTTCCACATTATGAATTAAGTATTAGAATATGTAATTAGAAATCCACATTTTTACTGTTCTACTACAATAGTAAGAACTGATCTTTTGGAAGAGGGTAAAGAATTAATTATGTTTATGTACTTATGGTATGCAAATTTGTTCTTTGAAGTGTAGAAATCTTATGTCTTTGAAGAAATATTAAAGTCTACAATGAACAGACCCACTTCATCGTTCAATAACTTCAATTGACAATGGTTATTGATTTGTAAATATTTGCCAATTCATTAACACAATCAATTGCCAAAGCAAACTAAAAAAAATATAAAGGTTAATGAACTTATGATAAATTCTAAAGATACAACTGTACGATAAATGGTAGTTTTTATACTCATACAATATACAAACATACATACATAAATATCAATTATAAGTAAATACATACATATGTACGTGTGATTTATTACTTTATTATTAATTTGTCAGTATTACGAGTATTCTATGGGTCATTGGGTACTTGTAATATTAAAGACAAAAGAACCATTGTTAGATAGTATTGGTTTTTATATCTTTTACACTACCAAGTGGACCAAGCAGCGAATGTTGAGCGTAACTCAGTTTAACTATTGCAAACGGGCTCATAAACGAGCGTTATGCGTACAAAACACGGACGTTGCTTCAACATTTCCTTAATGTCCGCTAATGTGCTTGTTAAAGATAGTTTTGCGGGTATAAATATGATGAATAAGAAACAATAGGCAAAAGACATAGAAAACTGTTTTTATGGCACGCGAGAAAAGACACAATAACACTGTCGCAAACGGTCCAAAAGTAATATCAGTAGTATCTTTTACGACTTATAGTTTTCGGATCCGACCGCGATAGTTTTCTCCGAAGTAGTTTGAAATTAATGAAGTTTGACTTTGCTTATCTCTTACCATACATGAAACTAGAAATGATTCCTAATAAATTAGAAAGTTTTACACAAAAGTCCCAATGTGTGATTTACTTTGTGTCATGATGGCATACCGTGGCAGTGGCATGATAATTCAATTTTTTTTCAGATTCTTATAGAAAGGGTTACATTTGGACTATAAGCATTAAGTATTTCTCAGTAGGATCAAGAGTTGATCAAGTTCTTTGAGGGAAGTCTGTTATTGTTCATATTGAATTGATCAAAGTTCTTATCAACTTATCGTATTGGAAAGGTATAAATTCTTCGGTGAAACCAAAACTGGAGCATTTTTTATATGAGGGCCAGTGATATGAGCCAGTTCAATGAGGCATGAACACTTTTTTAGAGTAATGTTTTGGGTTCAACTGATAGTTAGTTACCAGAATTGTCAAACAAATATCAAACATTTGCGACCATGGGCTATTGTTGTTTGTTTTAATCATTTGACCTTGTTTAAGATCCAAAAGACTGATTTTCAAGGTTGGGTAAGTAAAGTAAAGTGAAGTGATTTAAGTACATTTGATTTGTGCCTCACCCTTAGTCTACGATGAATATCACGGTATCCCACGCGTGTGATGTCACGATTACTGGGTAACAACAAAACATTCTTTAGTTCATTAGCACTGCGTCCTGACGATCCTTCATATAGTGCAACTAGAACGCTCATTAATGCCGTCGGAGAAAAGGCAAAATTGTTACGATTCAAAATGGAATGATAGTGCAATATACGATTTGTTAAATCGTTTGTCAGATCGACCATAAGTTCGGCCGGTGTCAATTCCTTGGCCGATACTTGCTGAGGGAGTTGTTCTGGTGGCGGTAATGGTGGTGGCATATGAGGACGAGGAAAACCACTTGCTCGAAACTCATTATGATCGATGTGTATAAAATGTGCTTGACTTTCCTTAATAATAAATGAGTATATACCAAGCCAGAGGAATAGCGAGATGCAATATGACCACATAATTGGTTCTTTAGTTCGCCTGATATCCTTGTAGATTTTCATATTTTTTTTTCACAATTCAATTTGTTATTCAATCTGTTTTCTATACATTTGGTAATTACTCTCACTTGTTGTACAATTCTATTGTGATAGATGTCATGCAAATTCGTAATAATAATAAAAAATCAAAACTTTTTCGTTTTTATAGTACTAAATTGCACCATTATCACTCCACAATTATTTCGAATTATGTAGTTTGGATTTGTGATGTACAATATATAAAAAACCATATAAATTCAAGGGAACTTTAAGTTGTTAAATGGGTTAACCGCTTTTTATTTTTTAAGTTTATTTTTTAGAAAACAATTTACTTTTATTTGATCATTTGTGATTTTTCTGTATTATGGTATACCGTATATTTAGGTAAGTAGGTGATGGTTTGATTGTTGAACCGTTTCGTGCGATCTCTCGCGATCAACTAAAATGTGGCAGCATATCGCTGATGCTTTCGAACACAATTTGTTATTGAATGCTGCTGATCACCAGCTCCGGAAGTTGTAATTGTTAGCGCACTTTTGCAATATGTAAGTACTATTTTTTATTGTTTCGAGTAGAAAAATCACTAGTCCCTATTAGTTTATTTATGCTCATCAGTTTGATCTTCCAAGGTATAATTGAAAGTGCTGCAAATCACAGAATCCATTATTTGAATTTTGAATAGCAAAAGAAAGAATTGGATATTATTAAATTACACTCCGATGATTGGTGAAAAACAATGTTAACATGGAATGTGTAAAATATTTCTACAATATGATTACCTTATATTTGCTAAATTTATTACTTAATTTTACTGTTAGCTTTAACCACATACCTTGTAAAGCAGCTGAAATAATCGAGCGTGATATCACATCCATAGAATTCTCAGCTGCGCTTAACTCTTTAAAAGGTCGGACTCCTGGTCTTGATAGAATTAATTACACAATGATTCAGAATCTAGACAATGTAACTAAGCTCAGAATACTGAAATTACAAAACCTGATTCTAAAACACTATATACCACAAGCATACAAAACCAGTGTAATAATCCCTGTACTTAAACCCTCAGCAGATAAAACAGCAATTAATGCTTACCGCCCAATCTCACTTAACCCTTGTCTCTCTAAAGTCCTAGACAAAATAGTCGCAAAACGCCTATGGTGGTTTATTACCAACAATAAACTTTTACACATCAGCCAAACTGGCTTTAAAAAGGTCAAATCTTCCATTGATAGTCTACTATATATTGACCACCTCATAGCATCTACCATCTCAAAAAAAACCACATATCAATAGTATCCCTTGATTTTGCCAAGGCCTTTGATAGAGTTGGAGCCCACTCAATACTTAACCAACTTTCTGAATGGAAAGTTGGACCTAAGATAATTAACTATGTCAAAAACTTTATGTCCAACCGCAAAATGTTGTACGAGTTGATTCAACGTATTCTTCCACTCTTCCACTGCACAATGGCATACCACAGGGATCACCCCTTTCGGTGGTGCTATTTGTGATTGCCTACAGTAAACTTTCATCTACGCTGTCCCTTCATAAAGACATTTCCATTAGCTCATATGCAGATGACTTTAACCTAGTAATTATACTAAAAAACCAAAAAAACCTCCAAATAAACTTAGAATCTTTATTTTCATCCATTAACACTTGGTGTGATTACTCAGGAGCCCAACTTTCACCAACAAAATGCAAACATCTTCACATATGTCGTAAGCATAACTGCAACTGCACTATTTCGTCAGGTAATTTTCAACTTAATAATGTTAGCTCCCTTAAAATATTAGGAATCCACTTCAATAACAAATATAGATGGAATACGCACATTCAACACCTTTCCCACTCTTTAAGTGACAAGCTTAACATAATAAAATGTCTGGCAAGTCGTCGCTTTAACTGCAACACAGTTTCTCTTATTAATATTGTCAAAGCCTTAATTATTTCTAAAATTAATTACTGTCTCCCCATCTTCGCCTTCTCTCCTAATTCTACTCTCCGACCTATTAACTCCACTCTTCATTCGGCGCTCAGAATGGCCCTTGGTGCATTCCGTACCACACCTATTAGCAACATATTATTTGAGTCAAACATTCCCTCAATGGAAATAAGAAGAAACCATCTAACAAAACAACTTTTTAAATCACTTATTAACTCTTCCAGTTCACCTATCTACAATATTGTTAAAAACTTCAAACCCCTTAAGAAACTCAAATATCAATCTACAATAGACAGAACTATCCTCATGTGCATTTCAAACAACATTCCATACCTCTACCCTAATTCAAATACATATACTCTTCCCCCCTGGTTACTCAACAAAGATGCTATTAACTCCTCCATTAATACACTTACTAAAGCCAATACTGCATCACATATATATCGCGCTAAGTTTGCAGAAGTAAAAAACGACATAAAAGATTACACTCTTATTTTCACGGACGGCTCTCAAATCAATGGCATCACTTCATTTGCCATTACAACGGAAAATTCTATCATAAAATCTGGTCTTCTCCCCCTTTACTCATCTGTGTTCTCATCAGAGATTATTGCAATTCTTGTAGCCCTGAATACTCTAAAATCTAAACCCGGGAAATTTTGTATCTGCTCCGACTCTTTGTCTGCGATAGATGCAATTAAGAACATTAACAACTCTGACTATTATCCTTCTACTGTGCGTAACGTGATAATAAAATTTTACCCAAAATTTAAACTTCTTTGGATCCCTGGGCATGTCAACATAAAAGGCAATGAGTTCGCCGACAATACTGCCAAAAGTATTTTTAACCAACCTCTCATTTTTACAGAAAACATAAACATCAGAGACATTCATAGATATAACAACAATATGCTCCCCCAAATTATCCAACAAACATTCCTCCACACAACCAAGTGGTACCAATCAATCAATCCCCAAATGGTCCCCTGTACTGTCTTTCTCAAATAAATTGATAATCAATTATCCCGTTTACACCAGATTAAATTCTCTCGCCTAAGATTGGGTCATAGTAATATGTCTCACCTCCACTACATAGATAAAAACCTTCTAAGCTCCTGCTCGCTTTGTGGGAACACTACCCCAACTTCAATGGAACATATCATTAAACATTGCCCAGTTCTAGAACTAAATAGAAAGAAATTTTTCAATAACTCAGACCCTCTTCTTTTCCTTATCAATCCTTCTCCAAGCAACATATTATCCACTATAAACTTCCTTAAAGCATCGAATATTTTCAATCTTATTTAAGTCATCAAATTAAGTACATACTAATTAATCTCTTACATACAACACCTTCATAAAACTTTTTGTATATTTTATTTACTTCTTTTAATTATATTATACTATATTGCTAATACATACTAATAGAGCT
The DNA here is from genome assembly GCA_037043315.1 of Amiota communis. Classification (NCBI taxonomy): domain Eukaryota; kingdom Metazoa; phylum Arthropoda; class Insecta; order Diptera; family Drosophilidae; genus Amiota; species Amiota communis. Next base: position 394,082 of record JBAMAV010000994.1, read on the forward strand.
GAAGGCCTACGTTGCCAGTGCTCTTTTAATTTTTTAAGCTAGTTTGTAATTTTAATTATAAGTTAGTTTTTGTAAATAAATAAAAATAAAAATTACTTAATTTAAGTTCTTTATTAAATTATGTCATAAATATATTACATATATCTGTAAATGGGTATTGTGCAGGGACCGAAAATAATAGTAAATTTTTAACTGAAAAAGTCATTATGTTGGAATTGTCATTCATATCTAAGAGTTATAGCAAAATATTAAGTTTTGGGCTATCCAAATATCGCATATATTTATACTTATTATCAATTTTTATTAATCAATAATAATAATTATTGTCGATTTTCATTTTTATTAATAAAATTTAATAACTGTTTTTATTAAAAACAGCGCACCCGGCATGCTTTGCTGCGCTTCCGACGTGGTGTTAGAGCGTGATACTGTTCTCTTTTTACTTTTAAAAAATCAGACGAATAAAATATTAATATTGACATAATTTCCTGCTATATTTGTCAAAGGCGAATTGATTGATGTCTGTATCTCCGAAACTACGCCACCAACCGGGTGCAAATGTAGCTTATAACCATCCACTTGACCCCATAAGTAGAGCCAAAAAAAATTTCATTAAAATCGGTCCATCCGTTCTCGAGTTTGGCGCTTACCAACACTTTTAGCGATTCATTTTTATATAGAGAACAGTTTCATTAAAAATTAAAAAAAAAAAATTTAATGAAAAAATTTTTTCTGATTATTATTTGTATTCAAATTTAAAAATTACAAATTTTTTTTTCTTTTTTCACTCAAATTTAAAAATCATTCGTGATTTTTCTTTTAAAAATAAAAAATCAAATGAAAATCAAAATATTTTATTGTTAATTATAAATGAATAGCGAATGTTGACTTTGGCTGTTACTAATTTTCTATTTTTCCACCGTTGCTCAGGCACTCGATGTTTGTCCATACACATACCCACACATTCACCTTAACTTATATCTGTTTGACTATTTCACTATTATCTTTCTCTCTTCTTCCCCATGCATTCCATTACATTTTGTGATACTTTTCTTCCTACAGGTGTCGCCGCGATTTTTTTAATCAATGAAGGCAATTATTATTAATTGAAAATAAATATCAAAATATTGTTAAGTTTTTCTCTTATATTTTTTAACGTCAAATCAACCAAAAGGTTTTTAAACATTAATATCATCATTTAGGGAATAATCACTTGAGTTTAGAAGAAAGAGGTGTTTACGAGCCCCTGTTGGGGAGGTCTTTGGGGTTCAAATTTATTGAGAATAACTCAATGAGATTGTAAATAATGTGTGATATCTGCCTGACTCAGAACGCATGCATAAACTGATTTTCAGCTCGTTCTGGACTCGCGAAGCGACTTCAACAAGCGCACAATTCTAACCCGTCATTATTTTTCAGAAAGTCGTTATGTGTCTTATAAATGCATAGCTTATTGCAGATGTGTTGAAAATCAGCTGTTCGCAAAATGTTGTTTTATGCAGTGTTGCAATATGGTGCTGTTATTTTCCGTTATTATCATTTTCTCAATGATTTTGTGAATTATAGTTTTAAAAATCATTGCAAAATCTTATTAAAAATCAGGATAAAGATTATACATTATTTTGAGAGGTTATCTACATCATAATTTATGCATATGGCAACTATAAAAATTCCATATTCGTTTTCAACAAGAGCACAAGACGTCGCAAGCATAAATAACTAAACAAAAACTGTTTTGAGTCAGGCTGATATCAATGCAAACCGTTTCGGGTGTCTTATAAACGGGGTATTAGTTTAATTAAACTGTGTTATATTGTTTAAAGATAATTTATTATTTATACATTTAAGTTCAACATTGTCAGACAACGATAAAAGTGAAGTTTAAATTTAACTAAGACACACTATGCAACCAAACCTTGTGTTATAATGTATCATAAACTATATTTAAAACTAAGTAACATTAACCGAGCACTGTATTTGGTACCCCTAAATGCCAGGAAACTAGAATGCTACAATAATATTACTTAATAGTAGTGTTTGATAAACATTAGATGAGGCCTCTGACATATCACATATGAGAAAAAAAAAGCTACCAAATGGAAACACACGGTTTTTGACGAAAAAGGTAGTGGCTGCCTTTACTTCAGATTGTTGCTCACTTCACCAGTGGGCTGTTGTATGGTATGTGAGGATCAATAAAGTGTCTGTTATTATTGTTTCAACGCATGAGTAACAATTGAGACATTTAAGAATGAACTTGAAAAGTTCTTCGAATATGAGTTAGCCGTCTAAACACTATCATTGGAGTCAGCTATTTAATCTTTGAACTTTGATATTGACAACACAAATTCTACTTACATCATCGATGGAAGATATTTATTACACCACGTTGTGGGGGTTATCGAGAAGTATTTACTTAGACAGTTTGGTCATAGCGACATGTGCTGAGTCCACGAGCTTTTTCTTGAACTATGAAAAGCGATAATTGCGAGAAAAAACTAAATTCCACTTGATTGGGATTAGAACCTGCATTGTGCGAGCGCGAGACCGCCACTCAACGATATGCACCACCATTGAAGTATGAAACGAGACAGCGTGATAATAGGATTTGATGGTTATACTTATTAAAAGAAAAATATGAAAGCTGCAGAACAACGTCGTCGGACGTTTTTGATCGATTTATGACAGTTCCAACAAACCAACAACAATTTGTTAAATACTCATAACAAATATCGCTTCATTTCAATATTATGTGAAAAGTTTATGGCTATAAACATTTTAGTGATGTCCTCATAATTGAAACAGCAATATATTAATTAAATGGAAAAAATACAATTATCGTCCTTGGTGAAGATGTTGATTTAATTTAATACTAAGACTGCACGAACCCCAATTGAAAAAATTATGATTATTTACTTTTTAAAACCTGGGAAAGCTCAGGTAGAAGGAGAAATATATTTTTTGGAAAGTTTATCTGTAAATCTCAACCACATTTTATTTTTACATGCAATAACTAACTATGATACAACATCAGCAATCTTCAAAAGGGATAAAAAAGTAATATTTAAATTGTTAAAAAAATGTAATGATTTCATTGATTGTGCAGAAGTATTAAAAAATATAGACTCTTCTTCAAAACTCATTATCACAAGTGGTATTCGCTTTCTTGTAGCTCCAAAAAAATTTGATTCTATCGTCAAGTTTAAACAATAAAAGATTACCACTATCTTGTCTTTCTCCAACATCTGGCTCTGGATATCAACACTTATATCGTGTATGTGTATTATCAAGTCCAAGTGTGGCTAGTCAATCAACTGGACCCAAAAGACTGGGGAAATTAATAGACAACAGTTTGGAGCCAATTCAAACTTTATTCGCACATGCTTCAGAATAACTTCTTAAGACTATTTTTTGTATTTGTAAGAAGGGCTGCAGTAAAAATAGAGGTTGTAAAACAATCCGACTATTTTGCTCACCAGTATGCACCAATGTGAAAGCTACTCTTACTGCAATGTTGAATCAAATGTAGATCCAGATCAAGATTTGTATGTTATAAATGAGGAGGTAACTGCTTCTTCTTAGAGCAATCTATAGATATCCACCAAGAAGAGGAAGAGGAAAGAGAAGAAAAAGACTTTAGATTTGAAGATTATCAGTACGACTAAAATTATCCCCAAAATTAAGAATAATCCGTACCACTTTAGTACTTATTAGTAGTAATAGTACAATTTTTTTTAAGCAATATTGTCTTATAAATCTTAATCTGAATAGTAGCGGAGTATGCCTAATGGGGAAACCCCGTTAAAAAACTTGCGCCAAATACACTACCTCATTTGGTGGTGCGGAAATGTGTGCATATTATGTACTCTATGCGAATTATTGCAAAGATAAATGCAATTTAAGCAGACTATAATGAAGGCAAACGATTGATTTACTACTAACTACTATATATTTTAGTGTAACAAAGTTTAGATGTTTCAAATAAACAAAAAAAAAAAAAAAAAAAAAATACCCTCATAATAAATCCAATTATTAATGTCTACTAATAGAAGTAATTCAAGAGCGAGGATCTTAAAAGAAAAAACATTTTTATATCTTTTTTGTAAAAAAATTGCAAATATTTGGAATAAATAAACAATTTTCAAAAGTTTATGAAAAAAAAAGGAAACATTAAAGAAATTCAAAATTAACAATAAAAAATTAAAGCAAAAAAAAAAAAACAGATAAAGAAATACTGAGAGTCACTTTAAAGAGTACTCTCAGTTCTATTTGAAGTTTGCATCTTTAATTTAACAAACTCAAAATATTCACATTATTCTTTCTGGAGAAGAGAAAAAATAAATAAATAAAATACAAGAAGCGCAAGATTCGTTTAATAATTTCCTTTTAAAAAAATGTTCAGAAGGTATAAAATAAATAGTGTTTAATTGAAATTCGTATGACATGAAAATACGTGGTTTGTCACATGAAAATAGAAATACACATTCTGTGAAAATTTCAACTGTCTATCTATTACGGTTCATGAGATACAGCGGAGTCGGACGGACGGACGGACGCTTAGTAATAGGGTCCCGTTAGCACCCTTTGGGTACGAAACCCTAAAAATCTATATTTATTTTTCTACACAATCTCCTTTTAGTTTGATACACTTTACCAGCGATGTTCAATAGCTTTGATATCATGTTTATAGTGAGAATTGCCGTGCTCCTCAAAATAGGCATCAACTTTTACTTTTACTTTTTTAGTTTTGGGAACCCACTGAGTTTGAAAACAGAAACTAATCAGAGGGTGCTAAATCTGGGAAATGGGTTGCATAAGGAAGCAATTCGAACTTTATTAAGTTATTTTTAACCATCGCAATAAAGGATGTGTGAACTGGTGCATTGTCTTGATGAAGCAAAACTTTCTTTGCCATCATATGCGACTGGTTTTTTTTTATCACTCAAACGCTGCTTCAAGAAGAAGTGATGGACCAATGTTTTATCCATAATTATGAAACGATGCAAAAACATGATTTTTCTTTGGTGAAACTTCGCCAAATACATACTCATCATGACTCTTTCTAATGTCCAATTTTTCAGTCAAAATGCGATTTACACTACTTTTTGAAATACCAGTTTGTGAATTTACTTCATCAATTCTGGCATAGTCGGCCACTGCGATGTTTGTCTTGGCATCTCATACGGGCTCGTTTACACTCCACCACTCAATATTTTACTGTTGTTAACGAAGGAGAATCGGTATAGATATTGGTTGGACTCAGACCTTTCAAATGCTAGTATTCTATCACATAATGATACACAATTTTTTCCATTTTAACAAATTCACTGAGAGTGTTTTTTTTACCAAAAAAAAAAATAGTAGCGCCATATAATATTGGTACTCTCTACCATGTCCACGTAAGTCCATATAAGGCACATTTGTTCCCTTATATTTGATTCCATTTCGCTTTTTTAAGGGTCCGTAACCAAAGAGAGCCAACGGGATCCTATTACTAAGTGCAGAGTATGTACTTCAATGACAAATAATAAAAATAAGAAAAAGTCAAAAATTGAAGGGTTCTCGACATAAACCCAAATTCAAATTAATGTTCTTATTAGAAACATTTTTTTGTTTTTTGTCTTATCGAACTCAAATTTAGACACTCTAATTAGGGTTGTATCCACGGTTGCCACTTGAAAAAATCAGAATGCCCAAAAAATAAATAAATAAGAGCCAAATATTTGCTACTTCTTCCCAAAATAATGATATGCCCTCTTCTTTTTTAAACTTAACATGGCCCATAAATAATTTCATCCGGATCCGATTCACACAAATACTGAAATTTTTTAATTAAAGGCATTAGTTCAGGCTCATTGTTGTTGTGATCATAATAATAGACTTAATATCCTCTCCACCAAAGTCAAAACGCTGAACTATTTGCCGAACCAGCTCCAAGTAAAACTCACCTTTACTTAAAAATTTTTGGATTGTAACGTGAAAACGTTTTTAAAAAGGGAATACATGTCACAATCTGACGCTCTTTCAGTAATTTAACGAAATTTGTCGCATTTGTTTTTTAATATATCTCGTGACTCAAAGTAATTTAAATATTCTGAAAATATAGGAAGTGATGAAGCCTGTAAGAAGAATTTTATGATGGTGCGCTTATGTCAACAAGGGGGAGGGGCGTTCAAAAAGGTGACTAAAATTGAAGATTATCTTTTGTTTTGTAAGCGTATTGCTCGAGAACGGCTTGCCCTATTTGGCTGATTTTCTTGTCTTCGTTAGAGGCCAATTAGAGGAATAGGAAAGATTTTTTTTTTGAAAATTTGTTTTTTGATTTAAAATCTGAATAAACACAAGAAAATTCCTTCTTTCTAAGCGTATTGCTTGAGAACATCTTGCCCTTTTTTTCCGATTTTTCTTTTCTTGTCTTCGTTATAGGCCACTTAGATGAATATGAAAAAAAAAGTTTTTAAAATCCACCCGAAAAGTTGAAAATTTGGAGTTTTTATACAATATTAAAATCTGAATAAATACAACTGCTACCCATAGTAACAAAAAACGATTTCACGCAAAAACAATTACGGTAGTGTAGCGATACTACCTGCATAGACTTTTTCTAAGCTCTTGGTTTCCATGGATTGTGTTGGTGGGTTTTACGTCCAAACAATATTTTATGAATATAATTTAAAAAGTATAAGTATATTTGGTTTCGGGTTTAATCATTAAGTTAGCTACTTCTTTTGGCTTTATATTGTTGACTTCTAGGGACTGAGCTAAGTAAAATAATTGGAGTGAGTCCCATTGCTCCAGAATGCACCCAATAACTTTTTCTAAGGATAGCCATCTTGTCATGGCTATTCTCAAAATTTTATGTCGTTTTACTTAAGCCAATCATAAGCAAAAAAGAACCAATTCCAATAAAAAAGACCCAGTTCGCCAACAGGAAAAAAAAGTCCAGTTTTGGTGCAAAAACGCCATTTTGGTGCAAACTGTGGTCATTTTAGCGGAGGCAGATGTCCAGAGTTTGACCTCCGCGGAAAAGGATGTTAACGGAGGTGGGTTATTAAACAAAATATTTACCATTTAGTACTACACTTACACTACAAAGTTTAAACCACAAACTATACTTACATATATGTAGGTACTAGCTGTCCCGGCTCGCGTTGCTACGCCCTCGCTCAAAAAAATGGATAGATTCAATTCTACTTTAACTGTACCTATGTTTAAATTGAATTTACAAAAAAAAAAAAAAAAAAATGAAAAACCATTTCAATATTTTCTGTTGTTGGTATACATATTTTATCTTTGTTTCTCTTTTGTCTCTTTTTGTGTGTTTGTGTATTTCTACACTTCTTCTCTTTATCGTCTCTGCGGCCCGATCTATGCTCCACTTTGTGTATGCCTTATGCTAGGTCATGCTACTAAGATAATTTTTAAAAATAATGAATTGCTCTCAAAGCTACAATTCAAACTTAACTTATTTGTAGCTTTTTACCGATTCTGGATTTTTCCGAAACAGCTGTTCAGAGCTAACCAGAGCACAGTGTAGATGCAAAACCAGAACTCACAACTTTTTACTCACTGTAGAAAGGCTATTAGTGTCTGATCGATGTGCACCAAAATGTTAGTTTCACGATCCTAGGATTACCAGAAGGGGTACCTCCCATACAAACCCAAATACAAATTAATGTTCTTATTAGAGAAACTCTACCCATGTAAATTTTCAAATCCTAGAACTTACAAGGAAGGGTACCTCCCATACAAACCCAAATTCAAATTAATGTTCTTAATAACATTAACATTAGGGTTGCCAGACGTCCCGTATTTCCCGGCATAATTCAGGCATAATTTCAAACGTCCTGCCTGGACAGAATTTGTCCCGTATTTAAACCTTATTTGATTTATTGTAAAACCTCATCGCAATTCGGTTGATTCGGTTGTACGCATTACGATGCCGATTTGAAAATTCACTGAAAATGATAAATTAGTGTTCCATCATATTACAAAGTCAATTGGATGTGCTCTCAGCTGGTATATTAAGCATTTGAAAAATAGAACAGAAATTTATTTAAAGCAAAAACCATTGTTAACTTGTCATTTGTAGCTTTAAGAACCCGAATCCCGTGATGAATGTCTATTAGAGAATATTATTACATCCGAAGATGAGGAGAAAAAAACTTTGGCGTTTTTTTGGGTTCCGTCATAATGTAATGTTTTCGATAGAACCAACAATCAGTTCATAAGATGCGAGAAAAAATTGAGCAAAGAATAAAGGACAAATTTTGTAGAAATCAAACAAAACAAAAAAGTGACGGATTAAGTATTTATGTAAACGAACCTATCGAAAATTATTTTCGACAGTTTTACAAATATTTCGTAAAATATTTAAAAACAACATACGTTTTCTCAGAAAGCAACATCCTCACCAAATTCAAATTAATTCAAAATCGCCAATAAATTTCGAGCATTTTCAAAAAGCTATGGACCTTTAAGTACCGGTCAATTTAACATAGGCTCGTTATATGAGCAATTTCAAATGATCAAAAATGACTAGACATCAAAAAATCTTTTGAGGACAAAAGTATGAGTGGGATTGAGAAGTGGAAGAAAAACATGGAAGGGTTTTCCAATTTCCAACTCGAAAGGATTTTTTCGCAAATGGCATTAAATTTTACAAATATGTAAAATCAAACAAAGATATGCTGAAACTTGCACGATCTTCTTTTAAATATAAGAATCAATAAAAAAATAATAATATGAACGTACAATACGTTTGTCACGTGGAAAAAATTTAATTGTGTTTTTTTAAGCCAAATTAAGCATATGTCCCTTACAGTATGAAAAAAAATCTGGCAGCCCTAGTTCTTATTTTCTTTTGTTTCTCATTTTGGTAAATTTTGTATAGTATACTTTTAGGCGCTGTTTAAATATTTCATAAACAAATTAATAAATAACAAATAAAAAACTTCAGACAAAGGTAATGCGTGTCCGACTCTCACTTCACCGATTTTTTTTTAAACCTCAGAACGATCGAATCAAATCAAATCATAAGCATTGATTAGCCTGGGTTGCAGAAGTAACAAATTTCCCTTGACTTGCTCATCAGAAGACTTACAAAATGAATAAGGATATATTGTACCATAGAGTATAGAATAGAAATAAAACAAGGCAAAGCATAATTGTGTTACAATATGTTTTATTTATTATTTAATGATTTCTTTTATTCATATTTAGGTTGTATATTATTAAAGTTTTTCATATTCATTTTTATTTTTGTTCTTGAAATTTTCCATTAAAATCAACTTTTATTACATTTATGTATTTATGTACTTGTTTATGTAAATATTTATTATTATGTATGTGTATTTGTTTGTTTCTGAATGAAAATAGATATTATTTTATTTGTATTGTGTATTGATGGATAGTTTTATTTTTTTAATCTTTTTATGTATGTTTATTTGTGTTTTGTTCTTTTTTTATTTTTTATGTTTTACTTGATGTATGCATACTTTTCTCTTTCTTTTCTTTTATATATTATTTGTATTTGTATATTTCTTTGTGTTAATTGTAAGTTAGTTTTTATTTCATTTTTTTCTTCATTTTTTCTTAAATTTTTTCATGTTTGGTGGTGAATTTTGGAACTCGTAGAACAATGCCAAAAAAAAAAAACACGAGTTCAATTGAGTGTTGTATGTTTGTAGTATAAGTGAGTTTGTATAGTGAGTATGTATATCATGTATGTAAGTATGTATGTTTGTATATGTGTATGTTGTGATAGTATTGATTGGGTGAAGGGAATGCTTTCTTGTAAATTTGTATTCATTCTTTCGTATGCTTTGATAACCAAGAGGATAATAAGTGGCATTTGAAGCGAATTACATTTTGTATTGTACGAGTATTTACAATTAACAAACTCTTCTTAAAATTTTTTATATGTATTCTGTTTTTGTATTTTAGTAAGTATATTTCTGTTTTTTTCATTTATTGAATATTGATTAGCTTTTGTACACACATTAATTAATTATTAAAATTGATTTGTTAGACATATATAATTATAATTTTATTTTTTTTGTATATTTTTTATTTTTTCTGAATATTCTTAGTTTTTTTTTTGTTTTTTGGTTAATTTGTTGCTTTTCTGTTTTTTTATTTTTTGTATTTTTTTATAAGTTTTTTTTGAGTAGTTTTTTATTTGTTTTGTTTTTATAATTAAATAACTAAATTAATTTCCAGGTAAAACAGTTTCAACTCATATATCATCATAGTTTGTCATTCATCTTCTATGTTCTGTTGTTGTCAGTGTGTTATTTCAAAGACAATAAGTAGAATAATATTGGGTAATTTCTCTTCATTCATTCAGATGATGTTTGGATCAACCCAATATTTTATTTTTATTTTCAGTGGTTTGTATTTGTATTTCAAATAACAAAAAAAAAAAAAATAATGGTTTCATATGAAATATACATATATGTATTGTAATTTTAAATATTTTTGGTTTGTCTGTACTTAGTTTTTTATTTATTTTGTATATAAAGACGCAAAATATATGTTTATATGTATGTATTGTATGTTTGTTTGTATGTTAAATGTATGCATAAGTATTTATGTATACATAAATGTATATAGAAATATGTATATTTTTGTATTGTATTAATTTTTTAATTATTTATTGTTTCTTTCTGTTTTTTTTTTTTTTAATATTTGTTTTTATTTTTATATAAAGAATTTATTTATTTTTTTTTTGGTTTTGTGTTTAAAATCTCTGAACTTTTGTTTATTTTTTTTTTCAAATATTTATTATGTTTTGTTGGGATTTGAAATAATTTTCTTTTACTTTCTTTTGTTTTTCTTTTTGTTTTTCTCTTTGTTTTTAAAGTTTTACAATTTCCTTTTCAAAATATAATTATATGCTTGTATATATATTTATTTTTATAAGTATGTATGTATGTATATAGTTTTCAATTTATTTGATGTTGTAGGTACACAATTCTCACGCTCTTTTTTTATTCTTTTCTTTTATTTAATTTCAATTTTTTTTTCATATATTTTTATTTAAATTTTTCTTGTATTTTTTTTTGGTTTTTTAATAAATTTTTCTATTTTCTTTAAATGACTGTACAATCTCTGATTTCCATACATATAAATTGCCCATAGAGTTGCGACTCTACTTGGTTTCCTTTTCATTAAAATTTACAAATTTTCCATTTTAATTGATTTAATTGTTTCACAAAAAATATTTTTTTTTTAATTCCAATACTATTGTAAGTATCTATGATTAGTAATATTTGTGTAGATATTTTATAATATTGTATTGTATTGTATTACATTTATATGTAGGAAACAAAAAGATCGTTTGTTTTGTAAATTGAAACTTGTTTAGTTTGTTGTTAGAGGAGTTTGACTTTACCATGTTAAAATTTTGTTGTGTTTAATTTTGGTTTTATGAATTGGTTATATAAAACTTTTGTACCTTTCTTCACTGTTTATTTACCTTTACTCTTCTATCATTCCTTCTGCTCTCACACTTTAATTTCCTTTGCATCAATTAATTGTTTGTTTGTTCTTATTTTTATTGTAACAATTCTCATTTCCATATTTCATATTTAAATATTCCCTTAATTTTTTTTTAATTCTTTCATTTCTTTAAAGTGTGTTCTTCAAAATTTCTCTTTTTTTACTTAATCCTTCGCTACTCATAATTTTTTTTTTTTATTTTTCTTTATATTTAATTTCTTCATTTTTCTCATTTCGATTTTATGGTATTAAAAAATGTTTGTGTTTGTTTCCTTTCTTTCCATTGCACTATGGGGAATTTGACCCTTTTTTGTGTGAAAAAGTCATTTTTTGAAAATGTTCAAAATAACGTTTGTCCAAAGCAATTACATTAGAAATACATGACAGGAATTCTGATTAAATACAACACTGCTCAAATAATAGCTTTTAAACACAGCTGTTTTTGAAAGAAATTCGAAATTCGTAAGCGACGCGATCATTGGAAAAGCCCAAGTTAAGTTAAATTAAATAGTTTTGTATTAATTATTTCATTCTGCTCTCTTCCTCGGACTTGCGCGCCTTTACATTTCAATTAATAACATTTGCTCACTCATGCATATACCTTTACTTATTATATTTATTTTATTGATCAACAACAGCTCACACCTCTTTGCTAACACATGCACCTTAACATATTTCTGCTTTACCAGCTCTTTAACTATTTCATTCAGGAAGTCATCCTTGCCACCATGTAACAGATTTTCGTAACATTTTTCCCTTACATTTTTGTAACAACATTTTTCAAAACAACAGTCCTTAATCATTTTCAATGATAATAAATAATTAACAAAGTGTTCAGACATCCCGACTTGTTATAATGCGACCATGAGCTCTCGGTCAATTTTACATCATGGTATTGAATGATGTCTGTCATGATCGACACAAGTGGCACTTGAGTGGTGAACAATCTTGCCGAAAAAAAAATATATTTTTGGTTGAATAGTTCTGATGTCTGATGTCGTATTATGTGTTGGTATATGTACTCCATATGTTTGAAACAGACTTAAACAGAAGCACATGTCAATCTTATTTAACATCGATTTATTTCGAATTTGTTGTTGAAATGACAGAAATGTTGAAGAAATCTGGTGATACATGAAAAAAAAAACATGCTGTCTGACTCAGTCGAAATACAATCAAAAAAAAAAAACAAACATTAAGGTTGGACGTCCTGCATTATCATACTCGTAAATGTATATTAAAGACTACTAGGGGTTGAAGGAAACAATCGGAATATGTATCAATTTCTGAATGTTATAATGTGCGTTTATTGGTTCAAGCAGCAAGCGAAGCCAAGTTGACCTTGCAGCGGTACTTAAGTTACTGTTAACTTGTCCGGAAAGGGCGAAAATGATTCGCGAAATAATGCCGCAACCCATTCTAAGTATAATGAACATACCATTATAAATAACCTCCAGCTGTTTTTAGGGTTTCGTACCCAAAGATTGTCAACGGGACCCTATTACTGAGCCTACACTGTCCGTCTCTCTGTCCGTCCGTCCGTCAGAGAGCTCTATCTCATGAACTGTAATAGGTAGAGAGTTGAAATTACACAGAGTGTGTAATACGACAAATATCAAAAATAAAATAAAGTTGGAAACATAGAGGGGTCCCGATACAGATTCAAATTTAAATTAATGTTCTTATTAAAAAAACTTTTTTGTTTTCTATCTTATCGAACTGAAATTTGGATACTATTAGCGAGTGATCTATATTCACCAACAACAGGAGAGGTACCTCCCATACATATCCAAATTCAAATTAATGTTCTTATTATGTATCTTTTGTTTCTCATTTTGATTTATTTATTGTAGCATACTTTTTGGTGATATTAATGTTTTTTGTAGTTACTTTAGGCGCTGGTTAAATATTTCACTTTTGCGACAAAAACAAATTAATTTTATATAACCTCAGACAGAGATACAAGCTTTACGTCCAACGTATTCGCATACACAGTGATAAAATCTTGTGCGGTGTTAGGGAACCCTTCGTATTACCGGTACCCTACTATTCTTTAACAAGCTTATGAGCGAAAATTTGTTCTTGTCTTCGCGGAAGAAGAAGAACATTTTCTATTGGTATGTAACGCAAAAAAACCGGACCGAAAAACCTTGCTTAATCTATGAACTTATTACACAAATAGGGAACAAAATTCCCATAGTGCATTGCAATACCATAAAATCATCCGTTCATCCATTTCCATATCCGTTCCATTCCATTTCATTTCTGTTCTTTCATTTTCCATTCAATTTCAACTCATTTGTCTGATCTTTCTATTTTCAAAGTTTTAATTCCGATTCGATTCTAATGTATTTTATTTTTATTTTGTGAGTTCTTTTCATTTAAATTGTTTTTTGTTGAATTTTTTTTTGTTTTTTTTATGGTTTCTCATTTGTAATTTATCAATTTTTTGAAAGTTTTGTTTATTTTCGTTTATAAATTGTGGGTGTATGTGTGTGTGTTGAATTGAATGTCTTCTGTTTGTTTTTTATGTATGGTACTTATTTTTGGATGATTATTTTTTAAATATGTAAAGTCGCTTATGATTATTATGTAGTATGTTTTATACTAATTAAGTAAGTAAATAGTACAACACTCATTGATTTATTTTTATATATTTTTGGTTAGTATGTATGTATTTTTTTTTTTACTTTATTCTCACATTATTAACGTTATCTAGTATTTGTATATAATAATATACAATAATATAATAATATTATTTAGACACATATGTATGTAATGTTGGTTATATATTCATATTCTTATTGTATGTAGATAATTTCAATATTTCAAAATTTCGTTTAAATTTCTGTCTTTGTCATTTAATATTTTGTCATTTGCTCGCCACTTAATATTTTAATTAGTAAACAACCATCCTCCATACGATAAATCATATAGTAGATAAGAATTTTTTTTTCGAATTTTTTTATGGGGGGCAAACAATAAGAACAAATTATTATATCAAAGATTTGAGATAGACTCTCTCCTTGATTATTGATTTTTGTTATAGAAAAATTTTTAATAGAAAAATTCAACAAGAACAAAAATGTATAGTCAGTACAACAAAACATGTTTTGTATATCTCAGAAGACACAACAATTGAATATTCTTAACATTTCTAAAAGACAATTGCATTCATATCGATCACTATATATGCTAACTGCTGATCATACACATATTGTATAATTCGATATAATTTTTATAATTTTAAATGATTTATTTGATTTGAAAGAGTGTGTGTGTGAAGTGTAATGTGTGTGTAATGTGCTCTTAATAATTAATTATTGATTATATAATTATATATTGATGATAATTTATTATTAATTCATTCCGAAATTCATGCAAAAGACATGCTAATATTTAATCATAATAATAATAATAATAATAGTAATAATTTAATAATTTTTTTTGTTTATGCATTATCAGTGCAATTTTTTTTGGATTTACCAATTGTTAACATAATTTCTAAGTATATATAATCGAAGTTTTCGAGAATCGATTCGAAACGAATCGAATAATCGATAAGACAATCAATCAATATAAGTAGTATTGTAATTTAAATATCATGCAAAATTGAAGACAACTTGTGGTTTTAAATTTCATTTTTTATTAAATTTTTCTTTTTTTTTTCTCTTAAGCCAATTCATTTCATAATTTTGTTTTGTTTTTAATATACGAATATATCATAATAAAAAACACATTTTCAAGTCTTTATTTTTGTCATAATAAAATTATAAATTTAAATTATAAAAATTCAGAAATAAAAAATAAAATAAAAAAATTCAATACAAAAAATTAATTGCATTTCTGCATATTATGACTTTCAGAAAAATTGAAAGTCTTTCGCAATTTTGATGTGTCGTGTGTCGTGAAATTTTCCAATTCAATTTCCAAAAAACAATTTCCATTTGGCAATATTCTTGTTTGTTGTGTCCAGTGTTGCCGAATCAGATTTTTTCTAGCATTTTTTGAGACATGATTAGGGGACAAAATGTAAAAAAGCGAGCAGCGGGAATTCTGGCTTTTTTTTTAAGAATGCGACGTCTCTTTTAATGATATATCGATATTGAGAACACTTGCAGTCTGGCCATCTCTATCTTAAAAGTCCCATATCTAAGTGTGTTAATCGTGTGACATCCATAGTTTGAGTGATAATTACAAACAAAAGAATCATGCCAAAAACGTCAATACAGTAATATTCATTTGGTAAAATGGGAGAACACGGACGTTACTACAAAATTTTAGTGTTAAGTTTTGGCATTTAAGGATTCTGGTGGCAACGAGAGATTTTTGAAATTAGCGGCATGTTCTATACAAATGTTTTCCTAACCATGGTCTAAGAGAGTCTTTAGTCAGGTGAATGTAATCAAATCAAAGCTGAGAATGGACGCTTAATGCTATATTGGGGGGTACCACAGAAAACTCTAGTGTTTTCGTCGTATGGAGTTTTGCATTCCACTCGACCACTCGGTGATTTTATCGAATAACCAAACCGCTTCAACTGAAAGTTAATAGGGCTGTCAGCATATAAAAACACAAAAGGAACACTCCCAAAAGAGTATTCTGTGGAACCTAAAATCGAAAATCTGGTGGAATAGAGGAGGAAGAGTTTTCTGTGGCACCCCTGATTTTGTACACTTGACATACTACATATTTATAGAAACGGGTTACGCCGGCATGAAAAATGTTGTATGGACTACGAAATATCATACAGCTACCTAAGCCTTGTTTGCATAATTGAGGCTTACAACTCGAACAATGAAATTGTAAATTTAGATAAAATTTTGAAAAAATTCAATTGAAAAAATACACTTTTTTTTTAATACAGCTTTTTTTACTTATGATCCCGCTTGAAACAGCTTTTTCCTTCTGAACAAATGTCAACACTGGTCTTTGTGTCCTTTAATGTCATGTCATGTGTTTTTGTGAGATATTTTTTTTTTTAATTTTAATTAGATAAACTTATCATCATATTTGATTAATTTTTACTTAAATAGTTAATTATTTGCCAATTTTTTTTTTTTTTTGATTAAGAGTCAATTCGTTCAAAATCTAAACAAATATTTAATAATTAATTTGTTTGTTTGGGTTCAGTCAATACATATATAAGTATAAGTAGTATAAATATCATTAATACATACAAATATAGTAAGTGTATTATTGTAATTTATCGCTTAATTGAGAAATTGGAAAATGTCATTAAGATTGTAATTTGTAATTAATGTAAGATACGAGTACACACCAATATGTGTAAATAAGTGTAGATAGAGGATTCTTCAATTCAATTCAATTCAATTGTTCAATTAACTGTTTCATATTTTGGATGATTGTTTTATATTCTTCATTTAATTATTGCTCATCAAATTAATTTAATTAATAGATATTATTATGATTTCATTTGATTTGATTGGATGCTTAAGATTATATGGTAATTGTTTGATGTTCATGTAATGTGCTGTTGTTGGCAAACTAAGTGTAGACTACTATTCATCACTTGGTGAATACCATAGTGAAACGAAATGAAATGGGTTATGAAAGATTTGTTTAGCCAACACACAACTTAAAGGAAACATGGTATAATAGTATTACCATATGATTTCGATGTGACTGCTAGGATCTTAAAAATTTAAATTATATTAATATTTTTTTTTTATTATTATTTCTTTTTGAACTCATACTGAGTTTTCATTACTGATCCATTCAAGATTCTGATGTGATCAAAATGAAAACTCAGCATGTGCTAACAAAATGTTTAAGTGTAAAAATTCTGTCTAAATAATGCAACAAGTCTTTTAATTTGAGATTTTTTTTCATATACATTAATAAATTTTGTTTTGTATTGATGGCGGCTTACATTTATTTATTTATTTATTTATCTTTATTAATTAAGTTAAATATTTAAACACATTTATATAAGTATACTATGTAAGTATGTATATTTTATGTAAAAATCTAGGATTAAAAATTATGTTCGTTTGTGTGTGTGTGTGTGTGTAGTATTTTATCAATTCAATTTCAATTCTCTACGAACAAATTACAACAACGAGGACGACGACAAAACACAATTTTCAACTACTAATTTGTTATTTTTATTAAATATATTTAATTTTCCTTTATTCTTTATTAATCGTTGATTATGCTGTGATTATTTATTATTTAGTTAGTGTAATGTAAACAGAAAAGAGTAAGTAACTTGGTGTTTCGTTACATGAATGTAACTGACAAAAGATTGAAAAGAGTGAATAAGTGAGTGATGGAAAAATAAATTTTAAATTTTATATGAAAAATCATTTGAAATGGAAATGAAATATTGGCTTCTCCAAAGAAACGTATAGATATTGTATATATTGTTTTATTTTATATGCAATTAGTATTATGTATTATATTTTATAATTAAGTATTACAAAAAGCCTTTGTTACACACAATTATTTTACGCAAAAATCGCTGATATGATACTTTAATTGTATTTTTTATTTTTTAAATTTTTTATTTTTATTGTACTTAATTATTTATGTATGGTTTTAGATTGAAAGTTCTCTAAGCACTACTAAGCATTTAGGGGGTTCAACATAAGTACATATGAGTGTGTACTGATTTAAATACTTACTATGATGGGTCTCATTATATTGTATAAGATATAATAATTATTCATATTTATTGAATTTATTTTTTTTGTTTTGATTTTTTTGTTTTTTTTGTTTGTTTTAATTATACAATAATAAATTAAGCAATGCAACAACATTTTTTTGTGTTTTTTTTTTTATATAAATAATTGTACTTAAGTTGATTTCCCACATACAAACACATGCGTTCTTTGAACATGTATATACACATTGTAATGTATATATGTATGTGGATCATAGCAATTATTGTATATATGTAATTAAATAGTTTTTGTTTTGTTGTTGTCGATGCTAGTTTAAATGGAGATTGAACCCCGGAACTAGCTTTAGTGACTCGCATAGTTTTGGCTTTCAGATGGAATTAACTAAGCCATAATATACTTATCACAAATGAAGTTGGCCACAATAAATTTTGTATTTAACAGGCAGTCAATGGAAGAAGTGCCTGTCTGTCTATATGTTTGTTTGTCTGTCTGTCATTCCTTCCTCTTTGTCATAGCGACAATGCTTGTGGCCTAACAAACAATCAATCAATCAACCAAGCAAGGAATTAGCATTCAATAATCAAATGCACTTGGGAGAGTGCATCCATCCGGGTTCCTTATTGGCTGTTGTATTGTAACATATTATTTGTGAGTATTATCCCACTCTATTTCTTTCTATCGATTATGGTATCTGTTCCGATCGATGCTTGAATGTTGCTTTTGTGCTTTTTTTCTTGTTTCAGTTCCAGCGGCAATAAATGTGAATCGTAAATCGTATACATTAATGGGTCTTTCTGATGTTTTATGATTTGTACACTGTTTGTTATTAATTTAAGATTATTACCGTGTATTTCTGCTGTAAGATCTTTAAATGCATAAAATCTGGTCATATGAACTGCACATTTTCGATAAATAAACACCCCATTTGGTGTTCCACAGAGGAGGAGAAGTTATCAATTAAGATTTCCTATCCTTTCCTTACTCGTATGTTTTACGTATATAAGTTTCATTAGTTCCCTCTCTCAAGTACTGAGATAGTAGATCTTAAATAGAGAGAGAGAGAGAGACATGTGGAATATGTAATTGATTTCAATCAAGCAATGGAGTTTTCAAAGGAAAAACTTTTCATATTCCTTCAAATATTCTCATGTTTTTTTTTGTTTTGGGTTGTTTTTGTTGTTGTTATTTGTTATTGTATTGTTCTTTTCTAACACAAAAAACAAACGTTTAACAAAAACGATTATCTTTGTTTATACATCACAATTTTTAATAACAATTTTTTTTTTTTTTATATTTAGGATTGTTTGTGTTTTATTTGATGTATCATCATTATCATCATTATCATGATTTATTATATACAATAAATGTATATTGTATATATATATATATTTGTTAATTAATAATATTAATATTTAATAAGTTTTTTTTAAGAGGATATTTTTGTTTTTTTTTTTTTGGTTGAGACCCTTTGGGGAAACCTTGACAGCATAGAAAAGTTTAGTGTGTTTTGTTTTTTTTTTTTTAAATATACATATATCATATATTATTATATATTATTTTGCTTATTTTATGTGCAATAAACAAACGAAAGAAAACTGAATCAACATTTGTGTTTTGTCCTAAACACAGAAAATCATAAGAACTGAAATAAGTAGAATAAAATGAATAAAAATAAAAACAAGTTTTTTGTTTTGTTTTGGTTTTTTGTAATTATAAATAACAATTATATATTTTAATAAAACGGTTTTGTTGTGTTGATGAAGTTTGTGTTGTTGTTGTTGTTATTATTATTGTTCTTTAAAAATAATATGATTTATTTGTTATATTGATTATTTTATTTTATTTATTTTTATATATTTATTTTATACTTTTTTAACTTTTTAAATCAGACATAAATTGTTGTTGTTGTTATTATTTGATCTTAAAACTGTTGTTGTTGTTGGTTGTTGTTGTTGTAGGTATACATATTTTTATTGTAATGTTAAACATGATTGATTCTCTTCACATATTGTGTACAATATTCATACTACAAGTATATACTTTGTTATTTTTAATTTAACAAAAAAACCTATGCATTTTATTTTTATTTTTTTGTGTGTTGTCTTCTATTGTTTGATAAAAATAAAAAACATATTATTGTATTTTGTAATATTGTATTTTTGAGGATCTTTTTTTTCATTTCTTCAGTTTTTTTTTTTCATTTTCTGTTTGATTGTTTGTTTTTTCTTTTTTCTCCAAAAATAAAATTTTGTTAAATTTTAAAAAACTTTTTGTTTAATAAGAAGATTTAAAATAAAGATAAAAGATAAGTTAATAGATAGATAAAAGATAAGATGAACATAATAAATGTAAAATGTAATGTAATGTAAAATTTTTATTAGATATTAATTTTGTTTTTTTTTTTTTGTAATATAATTTTGCTTAAATGTTAAATAATTTCAAAAAAGAGCAAAAAGGTGCAAAATGTATTTTATTTTTTTTTAATTTAATTTCTTTCTTATTATTTTCAAAATATTTTTCAAAAAAATTTTGTTGATTTTTTCTTTATATATTTATAATCATAATCATGTTGTTGTTGTTGTTGTTATAATGTTTGTTGTATTTCTTCTTATTTTTATATAAGATAATTCAATTAAAATTTTGTTTAATTTTATTTTATTTTTATTATTTAAAAATAAAAAATAAATGAATTTAAAAAGAAAAGCCATGGCCACCATTATGAATTTCATTCAAATCATCATCACGGTTACATTTTCATTTAAAAGTTCAAAGTTTCTTTCAAAAATTCTTAGATTTTTCCCTTTGTTTTTTTTTTTTTTAAATTTATTATAGATTATTATGTATGTAGGTTTTTATAATGTAAAATTTTTTTATTCTTGTAGAAAACATGAGATTTTGGAAAACATTTATAGATTTTCTTTTTCTTTTAAAGAAAATTTTAATAAATTTTAATTTTTGTTTTAAATGAACTGTGTTTTTGTAGTCAAACTTCACGTCACATCTTATCACGTCAGGCCAAGCCTACATACCTACATATGTAAAGGCTTCCATAGTCCCCCTTAGATTTGCCTAGTGGTGTATATGGATATATTCAGAAATCATATGTGTGTGTATTTCTTTTTAAATATATATATATATTTTTTTTATTATACTTTAGAGTTGTCTCCCTCTAACTCTAACAATCATCCCTTTTATCTGCTCTCTCGTTCTTCAATACTTTGAGAATTTTTATTCTAATATAAGTAATTAAGATATTTTGTACTTCCAATTACAGTAAAACCAACAAATTCCCTTTATTTGTTTTACTTTGTTATTTTTTTGTAAATCTTTGTTTCCGTTCCCATTTCCCCCCCGTCTGTTACTGTCCAATATGTTGTTGTTAAACAATTGTTGTTGGTATTGTTGATAATGTGAGTAACCGTTTGCATTTAGGTAATTCGCATATTAATTCACTTTCAATGAAATTCACAATAGTTGCACATCATCATCATCATCATCTAATAACATAATAAAACAATTATAAAATAGTACAAATTACAGATGGATATACCATGCAATGCATATGCATGTATGTAAGTATGATGTATGTAATTATAATTTTTGTATTTTGCTTCTTAAATCCTAAAGAAAAAGTTTAGTTTTTAGATAATTGTTAAAATTTTATAATCAATTGCATTATAAACGCAACAGCAGCAGCTGATTAACAGGTCTGAATGGCATTCCCCATATGCGTTATTATAATTAATTTGTAATTCGTAATTTTTTGTTTGTTAGTTTTTAGTACATAATAATTAAATTTTAAGTTTGTTTTGTTTTTAATTATTTAATATTAAGAATAAGAAATTTGAACATTTTGTTTGAATCTTCTTACAATTCTTCATCGATCGTTCGATAGCTCTGGGTTCTGTTCTATTCTAGTACTCTAGTATACGATATTATTCTCCTCTGTACTGTGTGTGTGTGTTTCTTACCATTTCTGGTTTCTGATTTCTTACTATTTTATTGATGTATGTTTCATTTCCCGGTTTCTTTATTTTTCATCTCATTTTCATTTATAACTCTTCTTTGATTAATTTTAATTAATTTAAATATTTTCTTCTTTTTTTTTTTTTGTTATTAACATGTTTATATTACAAGGATTTGATTAACTGGATAAATGTTGCGGGTTGGGGTGGGGTGGTGGAGTTGGTGTATTAAGATTGATTGGATGTGAGTTGTTTGGTTGGTTTTTTTTTGTTTTTGGGGGGTAGCAGGATAATTGTTCTATATGACATTATTATTTATATTGTTTATTTTAATTTAATTAACTACTCTTTTATTTATTTATTTGTTTTGTTTTGTTTTGTTTTGTTTTGTTTTTTTCTCTTTTAAATCTTTTTAATGTTAAATTATTTTTATTAGTTAATTTGAGTTGATTGATTTATTTTTAACTTAGTTTTTCCTTTTTATTTTTTGTGTTTATTTTTTTATATTTTTTGTTGTTGTTGTTGTTGTATAGATCATTTATTTCATTTATGTACTCTTTAATACTTCTTAACTATTTTTTATTTTATATATATATTTTATTCTTCTCATGTAACTCCTCACATCATATATTTTACATATTTACGCTGTTTTTTCTTTATTTTTAAATAAATTGATTTTCCCACCTTTTTCTTTATATTTTATTGCAAATTTACTAGTTTCTTTTAAATTGATTTTAATCATACTTGTTCTTGTTCTTGTTGTTGGTGTTGGTGTTTGTGTAGAATATGTTGTTCTTGTTGTTGTTGTTGTGGTTGTTGTTGTAACAAAATAAGAAGAGCATAATAAAACTTAATTGTTATAACTTAAAATCTATGAAAAAATTGTCTAGTGTCTTAAAAACTAAAAAAAAATCATTATCATCATCAAATAAAAATTGTTGTATTGTATATGGTATTTAATTATACATAAAATAATGTAAAAATAATTATTAAATATATATATATACCTATATATATGTATTGTATATGTGTATTGTATATTTGTATATAATATAATAATAAAAAATAAAATAATTGCAAACAAATATTTGATTGAAACGAACAGAAATTAAAAAACAAACTATCAATCATGATCAAAAACAAATGATTAATCAATGAAATTTGCTTAATGAATTCATCAATTGCTTAATAATTAATTAATCAATTCATATGTCAAACAAATTGATGCGTTTTCACTCAGTGTTTTTGTGTGAACATTTTTCTTATAAATTTATTTATCCTGATACAATAGATTATATAAAGTATATGTATATATATTGTCTCTTAACACTAACTAGTTGGCTGTAAATTTCCAAGTCCAATTCTAGTGTATATATGATTTCCAATCGACGATTATTATATATGTAATATAATAATAAATAAAATACAAGAAAACAATAATTAATAATTATATATAGAAAATAATTGCAAAAAACATGTTTCTGAGAATAAAGAAAAAACACACAAACATTTTTTCAAAAAAAAAAAACAAAGAAAAAAAACTTTCGAAACATGTTTCTTTCTACCCATGAATATTGTTTTTGTTGTTGAGTGTTGTTGCATGCAACTTTTTCACCATATACGTACATACGTGTATTGTTTGTTTTATTAATAAAAAAAATCTTTTACTGTTTTGTTGCTTAAAGGCAGACAGACACAGAGGCAGGCAGGCAGTCAATCAGTCAGGCAGTCAGTCAGTCAGTCAGTGAGTCAGTGTATTGAGTGAGGGCATGCGTCGACAGACTTAGACTTATGCGGGGGAAGGAGACGCACAAGAGAAGAGACCAAATGAAAAATACATGTGAACACACATCAAAGTGTGACTCAGTGTGTGTGTATGTGAGAGTGTATATGTGTGTTTGTTTGTTTGTTTTTTTTTTATCTATTATTTATTTATAAGTATAATGATGAGATATGTCAAAGCCAAAAAACAGCGGACAATCCTTTTGCAAAATTTTATATTTTCATATTTTATTTTTTTATATTTTTTTTTATTAATTTTTTATTATTATTATTTTGCCAAAGGACTTCTTAGTGGTGGTGGTGATGGTGGTGGGGCATTCGTAGCTATAAATTGATCTGTAAATTTAAGCATGCAACATTTGTTGATGAGCAACACAAACTTGTTGTTGCTGCTGTTGTGGTTGCAATTGTTGTTGGTGGTTTTGATGCCGTTGCTGCTGCTGCTGTTGCTGTTGTATTGCACTGAAAGATGTCATTAGACAATTATTGCCATTGTTAGCAACATTCTGCAGATGTTGCTGTTCAATAATATTGCAATTTCGATTTAGTGTTGCTGTTATCGGCTTAACAATTACCGATGTTGCAACACCAATACTTTTGATTTTATTGCCAACATAACGATTGTTATTATTAATATTATTGTTGTTATTGATATTATTGTTCATGGCATTGCGTTTATTGGCTTTCGTTGTAGATGCAACTGCAGCGGCAATTGTTGCTACTGATACTGATATTGCATTTTGTGGTGTGTAATTGTTGTTGTTGGTGGCTGCTGTTGCTTTAGTTACAGATTTCATTATTGTTGCTGGTACTGATATTGCTAATGGTGCTGCTGCTGTTGTTGCGGCAGCACTAGCAACTGTAGAAGTTATTGTTATTGGATTTGTTACAATGCCTTCTGTAGTTGCTGCAACCGTCGCCGTCTCTGTTGCTGTTGATGACGACGGCGACTCCTGCCTTTTTCAGTCACCAAAACGACTGCAAGCCTTCTTCCACCTGCATTGGGTGCACCATTGATCGCGGCGATCCATGCCGTAGATTTTGCGGCATTTCTTGTTTTCGCCACGTGTACGACGTGTGTGCTTTGAGTTAGCAGCCTGCGAGTTGCCATTGCCACCTTGTTGCCCTGACATCTGCTGTTGAGAATTGGCAGCACTGTTGCCGGCAGTTTGTTGTTGCGATTGTCCACGTCCATTTTGTTGTTGTTGTTGTTGCTGCTGCTGCTGTTGTTGTTGTTGTTGCTGCTGCTGCTCCTGTTGCTGTTGTTGTTGTTGACGTGCACGATACTGTGTTTGTTGGCGTCCACGAGATTGTTGTTGTCCACGTCCATTAGTTTGTTGCTGCTGTTGGCCACGTCCATTCTGTGGTTGCGGTATTGGTTGTGGTTGTGTTGGATGAAAATTTGGAGTAATTGTGACTGCCACTGGCGATGGCATTTGATGATGAATGAGTTGCTGTTGTTGTTGTTGATGGTAATGCTGTTGCTGTTGCTCCAAGTGTAGCTGTTGTTGTTGGTGAGTGGTGAAATGTGGATTGCCAGTATGATGTGCTGTAACTGTAACATTTTGTTGCGATAATTGTTGCAAAACATTATTGGTATTGCTGTTGTTGTGAATAATTGGGCTGCTGTTGTTGCTATTGCTGCGACTGCTGTTGTTGCTACTGCTGCTATAATTGTGATGTTGATGGACGTATGTCGGTGATGGATATGGCGCTGCCGATTGGGACGGACGTGGCGATGAGCGTGCATGTTTATTAAGTGCATTCGGACTATGTTGCTGTTGTAACTGCTGCTGTTGCTGCTGTTGTAGTTGGTGGTTCTGGAGTCCAGTGGGCGATATAGCGGCCACAGTGACCGTAGCGGTGGGTGGCCAAGTATAATTGTGATGGGCCAACGGAGAAGTTGGTATGCAACTGGTATTGTTGTTCTGCAACTGTTGTTGTTGGCTACTGGTGATGTGATTTATATTGTTAAAGTGATGTTGTTGCTGTTGCTGTTGTTGTTGTTGTAGCTGTGATTGAAATTGGTATTGTGGTTGTTGTAGCAACTGTTGTTGCGGTTGCGGTTGCTGTTGTTGTTGTTGTTGTTGCTGTTGTTGCTGCTGTTGTAGCTGTTGCTCTTGCAGCTGTTGGTGGTGATAGGTATTGGCTGCAACTACTTCTCTGCTGAGTAAAGTCATAAGACAGGAAGGATGGCAGAGAATGAGAGGGAGAAAAAGTGGGAGAATAAAATTATTAATATATATATAAATGCTATGATATTTGAACTTACTTGAAACTGCCAACGAGCTTTCTTTGGTATTCAGGATCCTCGTGTGGCGGACGCGACATATCGCGATGGCTTAAAGTGGGTGGAGATGCTGGACTAGGCGTCAGAACCAATTCGTCATCATCTTCCTCTTCTGTGTAATAAAATTCTTCCTCGTGCTCATCACTGCAAGAATCATTGTCATCATTGTCGGAACGCCTGGCTTTTTTGCTATAACAAATAATTAGAAGGTTAGAAATATAGTAAACACCGAAAAAACGCAGGCCATATTTTTTATCAGAAAGTGGAAAGACATAAACTCCCCTAACAGACGTTAATTGGGAAATGATTTAAATATTTTAATTAATTCAAACGCTCGAAGCATGAAAAAGTGGGACTTTCATTAAAATAACAGCTCATTTAACATTTTTTTGTTACTAACAGCAGCATGTTAAGTTTTCTGTTAATGGTAAGTTGATACGAGAAGAAGAAGACTCGCTACAAGATAATCGTCGAGGTGAAAAGTTGCAAGGGCTAACAAGGCGAGCGCTCGCTCCAACGGATGTACAGGGAAAAGTGATGGCAAAATGAAAATGTTATTGCAAATTAATTGATAGTTTCCTCACAGAGGGCGCTTGTTGTTGACAAACATATGCTGCATACTTTTGAGCTGACACTTTAATATTATGAAATTATACAGCACAAAATGCAAATTTTACAGATCTTCTCTCTTATCATTTTTGTAATTAACATTTGATTATATTTAAAAAAAATTTGTTTAGTACCTTTCACATTTAATATGTCCCGAAAATCCACGGATTAGACGATATATTTTATAAAATTTTACCACCCAAATTTCCTCAAAACGTGCAAAATTGACGTTTATTCAAATTGAATAAACTTTATTGCACTCAATACAAAGTGTGGAGTTTGGCTTGAATTCTGCAATTTGACCCCGAAAGTAATACCTACTTGAGTTTCATGTGAATTGCTTTAAAAAAGTTTAGTTGATCTTGTTCCTTTAAGTATTTTAAGTACTTATTAATTCATGAGTGTAGTGCCTATATTGTAGTTCTATTTACAATATGAAGGTTGTAGAAGGTCATCCAGCTTTAATTTCATACTTAATCGGAAGAATCATTCCATCAAATTAAGTAAAATTCATTTAAAAGAAATCATCTTTTGTCCATTTAGTGACCAAACCAAAATCGACTCTCCCTTTATTTTTTAAAGAAAAATTAAATATTTGAAAATATTTTGCAAGTGAGATATTTATTAGTCCGCCTGTTTAAAATAAGAAATAATTTCTGTTAATAGCAGAATTGTATACTAGCGCCGTCTATTGTTACACTTAATTAACAGTCAGTTTTCCGTAATAAATTTCTGTTAACTAAAAAAACTGTTGAGAGCCATCTATTGGTAATTTACCAACTGACAGCAGTATTGAAACCAGTAAATAGTGTTGGACATTTAATGCGCGGTGTGAAATTTGTGATTTCCGCCGGAAAAGGGTGATTTGGCATAATCTGCACATGTTCAACACTCAATTAGCTTAAATTTGCATTTTGCACAGAATTTAGTTTAATTCATTAATTATTAAATTATTGCTGTTTTGATTGATTTTGGTAAAGAAAATCTTCTTATTGTTCAAGGTTCTTATAACTAACTCTCTCAAGATTCTTGTTACTCTCTCAAATTCCAAAAAATAGTGTGGAGGAAGTGAAAAAGTAACGTGTGCATAATTTGACCTTTCAAATGTAATAAAGTCAAAGGTACACACGTTACTTATAAACAAACGAGTTTTCACTGTTCTCTTCTTCTTTCTTGTTTCTTTACGCGTCCATTGTGTGTTGGGAGAAGAGAATTACGCGCAAAATCAATAAAAAACCAACAAATCAGACGTGTCCCGCTTATCAAATTTAAGTGTATTTGTTAATTAAGTGTCAATTATTAGCATAGATTATTTATTGTAATACAAAACAAAATGTCTAGCCACAGCGAGCAAAACAAATGCAATAACCACACTAACTCCGCTGCCGTCGTTGTAGCCGCCGCAGCTGCCGCCACCACCGCCAGCGATGCTGCGGCACTTCTCTGCCCACTTAGCAATACCGAATTTATAGGAGTCTTAATTAAGGAAATCACTAATGAGAAGGAAACAAATTTGGAATTTGTCAGCAAATACAAGGGCACATGTACATTAGCGTGTCGTTATGATTCTCAAGGTGTTCTAATGCAAGTCTTTCTCGGTAAGTCAAATAACTTTGCCTACTTGATTCTTTTGTTTTATATTCACACAAAGCCAAGAGTGAAAATTGGTAAGATGTGATTTTCTTTTGTAGAAGACAAAGGTTTATTATTAGGTAACTTTTTCAAAGACATATTTCTATTGTGTTTGTGGGTATGTGTGTGTGTGTGTGTGTGTGTATGTGTGTCTGAATGATTATATTGATCCTTATAAGTTTTTTTTGTTAATGATTTCTTTTTGTTGTAATTTTTTTTAGATGATGATTCCACAAAAGTGCTCAAAGAGTATTTAGTGAGTGCTGAAACAGATGCAGCACAACTAGGACGCCTGACCTATGCCGTCTCCTTAGAATCTGACAACATGCTGCTAAGATTTTCCAATGAAGAAGGTTCGTTTGCAAACACACAAGAATTGCGTCATATGCATGGAAATTTTACCCTTAAAAACTTGTTTTTTGTGTTTTGTTATGTGTTCTTGTGTTCTCTTCTTTCTTTCTATAGATCAACAAAGGTTTAGCAAACTAATCGAGAGCGTTAAGCATTTGCGACCAAAGTCAGTATTCTCTCAACGTACCGAAGAATCTTCCGCCTCGCAGTATTTCCAGTTCTATGGCTATCTTAGCCAACAGCAGAATATGATGCAGGATTATGTACGCACGAGTACCTATCAACGTGCCATTCTAGGAAATGCACTTGATTTTAATGTAAGAAATTGCAAAAACAAACCTATATCTCCAATTGAATACAATTTGTATAAATTTTAGGATAAAATTGTTCTTGATGTTGGCGCTGGTTCTGGTATATTGTCATTTTTTGCTGTGCAAGCTGGTGCTGCCAAAGTTTATGCCATTGAAGCTTCGAATATGGCACAATATGCCCAACAATTGGTTGACTCGAATCATGTAGAAGATAAAATATTTGTGATGCCTGGTAAAATCGAAGAAATTGAATTACCAGAAAAAGTGGATGTCATCATTTCCGAACCAATGGGTTATATGCTCTACAATGAACGAATGTTGGAAACTTATTTGCATGCACGTAAATGGCTAAAGCCGAATGGCAAAATGTTTCCCACCCATGGTGATTTGCATATAGCACCATTCTCAGATGAAGCACTCTATTCGGAACAATACAATAAGGCAAATTTCTGGTATCAATCGTCATTTCATGGTGTCGATTTGACAACATTGCATAAGGAAGGCATGAAGGAGTATTTCCGTCAACCAATTGTCGATACATTCGACATAAGAATTTGTATGGCAAAATCTGTGCGGCATGTTTGTGATTTTCTACGTGACAGTGAGAATGATTTGCATAATATTGGTTTGTATACTGTGAGATATTCATTCAAACTCAGTTGGTAATTTGCTATTGTTTATTTACAGATATTCCCTTGGAGTTTCATATACTGCAAACAGGCATTTGTCATGGTTTAGCATTTTGGTTTGATGTCGAATTCTGTGGTACTAATCAAAATGTTTGGCTGTCAACATCACCAACAGCACCACTAACGCATTGGTATCAAGTCCGTTGTCTCCTACCCATGCCAATATTCATTAAACAAGGCCAAACACTGACTGGACGTGTTCTGCTTGAGGCAAATCGTCGACAATCATATGATGTTACCATAGATTTGCATATTGAAGGCACTTTGATATCATCAAGTAATACATTGGATTTAAAGAATCCATATTTTCGGTATACGGGAGCCCCGGTCCAAGCACCCCCGGGTACTAGTACACAAAGTCCATCGGAACAGTATTGGTCACAAATGGATACGCAAGGAGCGCGTAATTGTAGGTAGACAAAAGGAATGAAATATTTCAACTCATTACAGTATGAATTTTGTGATTCTAAACATTTTGTTCCACTTTTCTTTTTTTTTTTTCCTTTTAGCTACTAGCATGATTAATGGCAACGGCGTCGGTGGCGGTATAAGTTTGAATGGCGTTGGCGAAGCACCGATGGACATTCCACACGCTTTCATCGGTTCTCATTAGAAGAGAGAGAGAGAGAGTGTGAGTGCAAACGACAATAGATACACAAATGCAGCATAAAAAAAAAAAAAAAAATTGACAAAACAAAAATAGATAGGCGACGGACAACAGGACTATTAATCCTTACAGTTTTAACAAAACAAAACAGAAAATATCATTGACAACTTGACTAATCATATTTAAAGAGTGCGAAAGACGAAGAAATTATTATTAATTGCTTCAATTGCTTGTGTTTTAAGATTTTTTTTTTTTGATTCATGTTTTGTTTGTTTTATTTATTTATTTAAATGACCATTGAATATGTGTTTAGTTTTGTAGCTAAGATACATTTTTAAGGTGTGTTTTAGTTTTGTAATTTTTTATTTTTGTTTTTTTATATTTTATTTGTTTGATGAAGAATTTTAATCCTTTGTATTTAAAACAACCTTGAGAAACTAAACAAAAAAAAAATAGTAATGTAGGAATGGAAAAGATAAAGAAGTTGAAGACGATATGAATTTATTTAAGTAAATTATAAGGAGGGAAGATGAAAGGAAATTAAAACTAATTTTGGTTCAGCATTTTAAGTTTAAAGATAAAAGACAATGAATTTATTTATATTCTTTTTTGTTTATTGAAAACAGTGAAATTGTCTTGTAATAAAAATATAATAATATTTTTGTTTAGTTTTAATTTTAGATGTTCTTTAAGTTTGATTTCTATAAATACATAGAAGAGGAGAAGAAAGAGAAGTTTATAAAGAAAGGCAGGAAAAAAGTTTCTCATATATAGATAAGTGTATGGATTTATGATATTACGACAGACGTTGGACGACGAGTAGTTTTAAGATTAAATTTTAGTGCTAAAATGCTGCATTTAAAAACAAACAAAACTTAAACCAAAAGTTTCATTAAACTACCATCCCACCACCACCACTACCACTACCACTAATCGCTGCTATCCTTGCACTTTGATCCAATGTAAAATTATGGTATACACTTCATCATATTCCTAGCCACCCCACCACCACCACCACCACCATCACTCCCTCCTTTGTCATCATAATCATATATATATATAAAAAAAAAAAAAATATACACACATACCCCCAGATATTTTTGGATTGGTAAAAAAGTCAAGTCACGGTCATATTCTGAGTGTTTGACTTGACTTGACTTGCCTTTGCCAATCTTTTATAACATAGATAACTAAATATGCATATTTATACTCTAGAAGTAGTACGATAATATAAATACATATACTATAAACTCCCTATAGAGATTAAAAAAATATACATTAAATTTATGATGATAAATAATGATGATGATGATGATGATGAAACTTGTAATTGTTTTTAATGAAAACGACGATAAACAATTTAGAATTACGAATTATTTATAAAAACACACAAAATAAGAATCAAAAAAAAAAAAGGTAAAATATATAGAAATATATAAAAAATATAATTTTAATGCTGTACTACAATGAAGACAATGAAGAAAGAAAGAGTATAGAAGATTTATAGATAATAAGTAGCAGGGAGCATGGCGAGTTAACCAAGTCCAAAAAATCACTGTAACTTTGTAACTTTTAATACAAAGAGTTTAAAAGAAAGTGATAGAATAATGCTGATGATTGATAGAAAGGAAAAGCATTGAAGTCCAAATTTTTGATGTGAAAAAATAGTGGAAACAAAGATTATGAGAAAGTGATAAAGAGAATGATGCTGATGAAGATGATGATGATGATATGAGATAACTAGTTCGGGTGGTTGGGTTATTTGTGTCGGCGACTTCCGTCATGCTTAAGAAACTATTATAATTATGATTGATATTAAATAAGAATATAATATGATATGATATGATTGATATTTGTGTGTATTTATTACTAGGTATGTGTAGTTGCTGTGTTTGCCAATATATGAAAGAAAACAAACAAAACAGAATTCATTCTAAATTTTGAAATAAAATTAAACAAAAAAAAAAAAAAAAAATGAAACGAAAAAATGAAAAATGAAAGAAAAATGGATTTAAACATGAGTATTTTATTATGATTATTGCAATTGCAGTTGCCGATGACATCTCTGAGTGTATGAGTGGGTGACTGACTGAATGACTAAGTAGTGGTGGGTAGGTAAATGAATGTGAATGAATGGTTGCTTTATTGAAATACATATGTATATAGAAATATACATTCGCGTTTGCATTTTAAATGTCAACGTTGAGCCATGAAAAGCGGCAAGAAAGCACAAGCACAAGCGCATGCAAAGGCAAAGGCAATGTGATGCAAGCAAGGTAAGGTAAGATACATGTACATATGTAGCTTAGCATTCAACAGCAGACCTTGGCCTCAAAAAGACAAACATCAACACCAACAAGAAAAACTAAATCAATGTAGAAGAGAAAGTAGAGGAGGAAAAAGGAATCGAAATCGGAATCAAAGGTAAACAAAAAATTGAAGAAAACGCGCCCCCACTAAATTATTTCAGTTTGTTGTTGTTGCTTTGCTTTGCTTGGTTCTTATATACAAAATGTTCTAGTTTCCATTATGTTTGTTGGATCGTCGGTCGGTTTGTTGAAGCTTACACATTGTCGTCGCTCATCGCTCATCGGTCTAACTGGGTTAAGCGTTTGCTCTGCATTTTTTTTCCTCCTCCTCCTCCTTCCATAGTATATACAAAAATGGGATTGTATACTTATGAATGTGTTCACAGAGTAAGTCAAGGCAAGCATACCGCGTGTAAATACGCAAGTATATGGTATGCATATGTACATATGTACTTACGTATGTGTTAGTAAAATACATATGTATGAAAGTATACCAGAGGCGGCACTTATGAGGTGTTCAAGGATTTTTCTCTTCTACATGATTCGTGTTTGTTCTTATGTACTTTTTGCTGCTGTTTCTATTCGTGCATAAATACATAAATACTTGTACATATGTAAAAAACATACATACATACATACACATGTATGTACATATGTACTTGCATTATGTATATAAAGATTCCCGGATTCAGAAGAGAATTTTTTGAGGTTTTCATGGATTTAAAGCTATGTATTAACTCACAAATTGCAAAGACCATGGAAATTTCTAACCATCCCTAGGTCAATTTTTTAATTATAGTGCATATAACATAAGTATAACTGACAGATCTAGTGTACTTATTGTTAAAAGTAGGTTATTTACTCACAAAATATGTACAAATACCTTGGAATTAAGCCCTACAAGCAATGATTTGATACTATGATACAAAAAATTCATATTTCTCTCAATCCCTATTAGTCTATTTTTGTTTACATCTATACTTCTATACTAATATAATAAAGAGGTAATGTTTGTTTGGATGATACGGGTAATCTTCGAAACTACTCATCCGATTTTAAAAATTCTATCACAAGTAGAATGCTAATTTGTATATAAATAAAACTAAGTCCGGCTATTTTTAGGACTAACTGAAATTTCCGGGCCAGGTGCCAAAAAAAAAATACAAAACCGAATAGTACAACCGAATAGTACAACTGTGCTCACAGCTAATACTCAAACTGTGTTCATTGTTGATACTCAAACTGTAACAGAGAGAATATAGTGTTGCTAAGAAGGAAGCATATCTGATATCACTGTTCGATTGGATACAACCCATACAAGGCTGGGTCGTCGAGTAAGCTAGTATCTTATATAATCAAATGAGCAATTCTTGTAAATTATGTATCTCGGAAACAGCTCTACCGATTTGGGTACCACGAGCAAACCTGTGGCCCCTGGTTCTATAAGACTAGAGTTTTTATTAAGTCAGGTATCGTCGATTCTTCTTTGGTAACTTTGACTTGCTTTTATATTTGAGAGTCAAAGCAAATTTTGTAACATTCCTCACTCCCGCACACATCGCTCACTCTACAAATGTCAAACGAAATGAACAAACAATAAACTCGAGAGAGGGCTCTGCTGCAAAAACTCTGAGTATAAAACAGGTCTAACTATTAACTAATTGATGTTATAAATATACTATACTATAGTGAGTTGACTTACCTCAAGTGCTTAATCCTGATGTGACGCTCAATTTTGAGCTGTGTGTGTTCAGTGAATTTACATCCTGGAAAGGTGCAACGGAATTTCTTCGACTGAAATAAATAAGAAAACAAAATCATATATTAATTTCAAACTCTAGAAAGATTGGTTGGTGTGATTTTCTATCATATTGTATATAATGCTCTAAACATACTTTTTTTATTTGTTGAAAATCTCTCAGAATTTGTGTATTACTATTACATTTTATTGGCGTTGAAGATCGTGATCGTGAATCACCGGAACTGTCACTCATATAAATACTATAATCACTATAATCATCACCATTATCACTATCACAGATATCATTATCATTTTCATCATCATCATCAACAACATGATTATCATTTTTATTAACATTTTCACTGCCATTTCGATTTCGAGATGCAAAAGCATAAAACGTTTGAGTATTCATTTTGGGGCAGCACAGACACCGAGGCCACAGAGGCATATGAGTATAAATGCAAGAGCCCGCGCGATATTTTTGAATAAAATGCACAACCGGTGCCGTGCCGGTCGCAAATGCAAATGTATTAGTGCGCTCTACAATGCAATTCAACTGCAATTCGAAAACAATGACCAATGGACGTGTGCTCGACAAAACGCCCGAACGACTGTCGGATGACTGTCAATCTGTACATAAGTACGACTTCAAACGAGTGCCGCACGAGTTACTTGGCAGGCAGCAGGTCGCTTGGTGTCTTAGTCCTTTTGCAATGATAACACTATGTTACTATGAGGTTTGAGGTTATGTGTATGGTTGGTTGGTCGGTTGGTTTGTTGTCCTTGCATTTGATACATAAAAGCATGAGAGAAAGACTATGCGAACATGCGAGCGAGCGACTGAATGTAGAACGCATCAATTTTATATAGTTTGGTTGCATCTATTAACTGGGTCACCTTGTTGAGTTCAATAATAAACCAGTGAAAAAGAGATACATAGAGAAAGAAAGAGAAAGAGAGAGGGAGATAGAGAGAGAGAGCGAGAAAGTGAATGTCAGAAAAAGAGGCTTTTAGTGGTGATACCAAAATTGCCTTGACATGATTTCTGTTTAAAACTTCAACTAGTGTGTTATTGGTTCGTATCATTTTATGCTTGGCGGTTGATTCTGGCGGTTTTATATACTAGGTGTATGTACATAGCAGCGCATGATTGATGATGGCCTGCGTGCTTGGCTGACTGCCTGCCTGCCTTAATGTTGAAGGTTATAAAAGAATGTGATCAGAGAGAGACAGAGAGAGATAGAGAGAGAGAGAATATGCTGCAATGTTGACCTAGTTTAGTAAGTAACTGAACATAAATGAAATCCCTTATATACTTATATAGTACATACATATATCACTGTTATATACTATGTATGTATGTATTGTACATAAATGTTTTCAGTGCCCAAAAGTATGCAACGCTCATTGAAATCAATTTGGGTTGTCCTTGTGAAAAATGGTTTTTGCTTAAAACAACAGCATGTCCTTGAGTCTTTTGATGATTTTCCCTTTTGTTTTAGTTGTATGCTATCAAAAGCTCAGCATTTCTCTTCAATTTCAAGGGTTTTAAATGACACAATTTTTTGGTCTCCTTCAATGTACCATAAGTGATTTACAATTCAAGGTTCACACATTTTAAGTTAATGTATTTCCATTCATGCAGTCCTATATTTAGATTATCATAAAAGAAAAACCAAAAATTGTTGTTGGTGACTTGTAAAGATATTTCTAATTTTAGTAGAACAACAAATTGTAGGGAGAGTCTGTCTCCATCTGAAAGGGTTCCTTACAATACTCAAAGTCTTAGTCATTCTCATTTTCCCAAATTCAGTTGTCACGTTTTAGCAATTATTCTTTGATAAATCTAGAAAAATGTTTTCCTTCTTTACCTTTCACATATAATGGCATTTAACCGACCAATTCAACTTAATGTAGTACTACTAAGATCATTCTCCATATCGCAATCACAATCATAAACATAAATAACATGGACCATAAGCAGTTTGAATTGCCTCCTCCTACAAATCCACACAATTACATAACTGACTTTTACTGACTCAGATACACATGGCTGAGAGAGTGAGTGTGTGCGTGTCCTGTAGTATTGACAGCAGGATTGTCAGGTTATAGTGTGTACAACTCCTACAGGAAGGAAGTACTGAA
The DNA here is from genome assembly GCA_037043315.1 of Amiota communis. Classification (NCBI taxonomy): domain Eukaryota; kingdom Metazoa; phylum Arthropoda; class Insecta; order Diptera; family Drosophilidae; genus Amiota; species Amiota communis. The sequence continues at coordinate 430,662 of JBAMAV010000994.1, forward strand.
CTGGAAAAACAACATTTTCATTTTAACTTGGTGCAATTAGTAAAGCAATAATTCGTTTGTGGTCTGATATATTTACATGGTAGGGGATGGATCACATACACTTACTCACTCACATGATATGGAATAGAGAATAAACATTAATGTTGCTACTATTTGTGGCAAATGTAACTTCATTTCTACCGTTCTACCATAATTGAATATGGGAGGGAGTTGGTAGTGAGGAGGCTTAGAGAGTGAGTGTGTCTGTTTGTCTGGGATTCATTCAACGTGTCGATTGATGAAACTTGGTAAAAGTAAATTAAATCAATTTTTGTTGCCTTCTCATGCCTAAAACGAATATTTGCACAGTAAAACTTCAGCCATCTGGAGCAGTAAACTCTCTCTTTTCCTCTGTATCTATCATTTCTATCTATGACTCCAGGGGAGATATTGTTAAGTAACTCAAGTGAAAATTTTACACCTCAAATACGTTAAGGGTCTTAAATTGTATTGTCAGTATCATCATCTCTGTATCTCAAGTGTTGTTGGTAGATTTTAACAAAAAAGAAAACACAATTTTGGAATTGTCGTTTGCTTTTTAATTTTAGAGAGTAAAATACTAAATAGATTCACTCAATGAATGAATGACAAAACTCAGTGTGAAGTTGAGGAGGGCCAAAATTTTAATGTTTCGACCGTTGCGCGTTCAATTGTTTCCTACCTCACTTTATTCTGATTTAGTGCCTCCAAAAAGTAAGGGAGCACAAATACAAAACAGTGGGTAACCAAAGTACATAGAACATTAAGCATCAAAACTTTAAGACTAAACGAGTGGCCTGGATCAAGGACAACAGCAGCAACAATAATAACAATAAAGGCACACAAGGCAGCATGGTGATGGTGGCAGCAGCGACAAAGTCCTGAGTGGCTTCATTTGGTTGAGCTCAGCACTTTTTGTTGAATCGAGACATAGACTTTCAAAGTTTTAGCACACAACATATATACATACATAGTTGGTGGTTGGGGGAGGCCATTACCATTATAATGGTGGGTATGCATGTGAGTTTATGTGTATTCACTTTGAACATGGATTTATATTTAAGCAAAGTTATTTCCGTATTTTCCTACTACTTTTCTTTTCTTCTTTACTTATTTTTGTATTATTTTTTTTTTTGTATATTTTTCTTTATTTCTTCCGTTTGCTTATTTGACTCAAGTTGGCTGACTTGGCGACCCCATCTATTTTCATTGGTTACGCATCCATGAAACTCAATTTTCTTTTCTTGTTGTCGTTGGTATATTGTATTTTACTTTTCTTGAATGGCAAAAGACAAGCGCGCGACGTGTCCTGAATAAATAAAATGTTTTCGTTTGTTGTAATTTTTGCTTTCACTTTGCATTGTGCCCCAGCATAAACAACCCTCAAACCATGTTTAGCCTTCAGCCAGAAGACAACCCACAAAAAAACAAAAAACCATTTACTCCTACACAACAAGGAAATGTTTAAAAACAGCTGTAGAAGGACAAATCCAAAATTAGGTCAATTGTATATAAGACGATGCTTTTTCGCTTTTACTCCCACTCACAATACTTTTCGAATCAAGTCGACTCGACTCACATAAACACGACATGACTTGAATGTGACTTGCTTTTATGTTTACATTATTTACTTTGTCATTTATTGTATATATTTTCTATTGCATACATTCAGGCGTACATACATACAACATGTATGTATACACATAGAGTGTGGTATATAGGAAATAAGTAAAAGTGGCATACAAAATTTATGGGGCAGGATGTGCCTAGTTCAACAAAATGTATGTAGAGCATAACTGTTAAGCATAAAACAAGAAATTGAGAGACAAACATAAAGAGAGTGAATGGAGATACTTTGAGAGAGTGGGAGAATTATATTTCAGAGAGAGAGAGAGATTGAGATAACAGAAAGTGGAAAATGTTAGCGAAACCATCAGGAGAAATGTTACAACATTTGGAATATTATGAAAATGAAACACTTCTCAAAACAACTAAACACAAAAAATGAGAGAAATTGGAAGTTTGTTTTGATTTCTTTGGTAAAATTAGGTCAATGGAACCGTAATAAAAAAAAAACATCATCATGAAAATTTATCAAGCAAAAATATTAATGAAAATATTCAGGCACAAATTTTCTTTTATGGAAGAATATATAAAAATTTAATTTATAAACATGGAAGCAAATTTATTTGATTAGGCAAGGTAAATCCTTAAAGGTTCAAAATAGCATTACTAATGAAAGTAGATTTGGTGGAGTTGATAAAACAGAAGAGTTAAATAGTCTATACTGTGAGATCACACAAGAAAGTTTTGGCATATGAAACTTACAAAAATATCAGCAAAAAAGGTTAAAAACAAATTGATAGAAAGTATTGTTGGAAATAGAAAACTTTCATATCCAAGTTTGTGAAAAAAATATATAAGAATATGGCATAGCATACTTTTGGGGATTTACATTTTCCACTTGAGTTGTTGAGTTCTTTTTTTTTGCCTTTCTTTCCTTGTCATCCTTGTTACAATCTTCACATTTGCCTTAGCATTGTGTAATAAGGCTTAATTTTTTGGTAAACTTAAATTGCACTCACAGCGATATTTTGCTGGAGATGCCAGCCAATAAATGACGGCCGCCTTGGCAACGTAAATGCGCACCAAAGTAGGCAACAAAATTGTGCTAAAAGCTAAAAAGTCACAAGAGCTAAGAAGCAAAAATCTTACACAAAACGAACTGACTCACTTAGTCATTCCATCCACTGACAGGAGTGGCGGAGTGATGAAAACGTTGAACATAATAAGCATTTGCTATGCACCATTAAAGTCGCTTAAATGTGTGAAGGGGAATTTCCAAGAAGAAGTTGGATAAGCAACAAACTGAGATGATGGCGATTAACACTGGAGTGTTTTCTAGAGCTAAGGCATGTGGATGATTGTGGATATATCAAACGATGTATGGTTAAGGCGAATGGAATAACAAAGGTTGTCAGAAAGGCAAGCAACCCATATTTGGTAAGGGAAAACAATTTAAATTTGTAAGCTGATAAGGTAACTTTGTTGACTAAAAATGATGTATGTAAAAGTCTCTTATACTTCATGTGAACTCAAATTCGTTGCCTTTTATTGTAGAGAAATAAGGATAGCATTTTATGAGATGTGTGTATGTTCAGCTTAAGCTTCAAGCCTGTGAATTGTGCATTGTCCATGATGACGATGTGCCTGCCAATTTATAATTGGCACACTTCAATTTGCTCATTACATCCATCCATCCATCCATCCATTCCGCCTCCATCAAATTTTATCTCATTTCTTTCATTTCATTCTCTGTTTTTTTATTCATGTCACCATCGCTGCGCTGTGGTGAAGTTATGCTGCTGACATAGATTCTTAACCACAAAAACAGGAAATTGGGTCACATCAGATAACGTTGTGTATATTATTTTAGCACTTTGTTCTTTTATCAGTACACCAGCCACAGTAAAATTGTGAGTAGAGTGGGAGAAACAGACTCCTGTCCTGAATGGGTTTGTTGTTATTCAGTTGGCGTTGTTAGTGGCTTTTGTTGCAATTGAGCCTTTTGTCTGTTTTTCGTTCATTCGCTGGATCGTTGGTTGCCAGAGGCAGCTGCTGTTGGTGGGAGAAATACTTGTGGGTATAATATTCGCGTATTATATAAAAGTATTGTACATGAATCCCGTAGGTTTGTAAGTACAGTAAAAGTATGCTAAATTCCCATTTGTATAAATGACGATGCCAACAACGCGCATAAAATATGATTATCAAAGCCAGTCGTCAAGCCCATTCCAACCCAATTTCAATTCCAAGCCCAAAACAAACCGAACCATAAAGATACCAAAAAAAAAAAGGCAAAATATTATGCATGAGTTGAGTTGATATATGAGAAGAGTAAGGGAAGGGAAGGGAATAAAGCGAGTGTCATAAGTGGCAAAATGGAACAGAACAGTACAGAACAGAACAGAACAGACTGCTGCTGTTGTCATTGTTGTTTGCAAGTTGTTCGCGTTTAAAACTTAATTTGATTGCAAATAAATAAACACGAAAAACGCAAAGGATTTCTTGATATGACAAATACATGCAAAACTTATATCATATATGGATGGTGTGGTATATACACCCACAAAAACCCAATGATATGATTGAGTGTCTGTTGACAGCATAAAACTCCAAAATATCTTCCCATTCCTTGCACACTTACATGCAAGCAACAATGACTATGTTGTGTTGATAATGAAGTTGTCTCTATGTGAGAGGGGGGAGAACCCTCTCTTGTTGTTTGTATAACACAAAATTTCTTTAACTTTATCAAATCACACAATGGCATCTAACAAAGTGAAATTGCTATAGAAACAAACACAAGGGTTGAAGAAGAAAACAATTCATGGCAACTTATGAAAACAGCGGCAGTGGCGGCGGCGTCATCACCACCATTTTCATCATCATCGCCATCACCATCATTCCATTGAAATTTATGCGAAAACTTCGTGTGCTTGCGCAACTTTGAAGTCGTTGCCTGCTGCTATTATCCTGTGTTCTTTGCAACATTCTAATGTGGCCCATTTACATTTGTTAGGGATTTTTGTTTTGTTATGAATGCGTGACTAACTCACTCCTACTTTACTCTCTTCGGCATATACAATTTATTTTTTATGTAATTTTTCTAAGGAAAAACTGAATTTCTTAAGAATTTTCTTTAATTTAATTGCAAAATTACAATAAATTGAAGAGTTAAATGTTTACGCTTTAAAGTATGCAACACTTTTGCTGTCTCAATGAACTTAAGAAGTTAAAAGCTGTGAAGAAAGTCCTTAATTCAATTCTCATGCTGTAATAAATTTAATGTTGTAGTCTCTTGAAATCCTTAAGGAAGCCATAAAGCTTAGTTTCCTTTTTTATTTTATTTTATTTTATTATATTTCAAGTTTTCAATGTCTTGTGGGGCCCCAACAAAGGTCAGCCAACCTACTTTTCCATTTGTTTATATACAATAGTATACTTAGTATGTAAACACATATGTATCTTCTATAATATACATACATATATTATATAGTCTGTGTGTATGTGTATATGCTACAAATTGCATAACCACAAAATGGGGTTTTTTTGCTTCTTTCATTTACTTGTTGTTTGTCATGGTAATATTTCATGTTATTTTCTGTTTTACTTTTACTTTATTTTATTTATTTTATGGTGTGTGGTTTGTTGATTTGATTGGCACATTTTATGTCCCGAATGACATAAATTAAATATTAACAAACGAGTGAAACAACGCTGGAATTTATTCCAACATTGATAATGTAAAAATGGAAGTATTTTTTACCTTTTGAAAAATCCAAAAAAAAAGGATGATAAAATATAAAAACTCAAAACATTTGCAACATTCCAATTTAGCGGTTTTTCATTTCTGTGGTTTTATTGAAATGGAAAAGGGACACGCTCACATTCACATTCACACCCATCGACCCTCACACCCATAGACCTTTATAAGATATGTCTCTCTATCTCTGTGTGTCTGGGTGTACTCTGTGTATGATAATAAGTGGTGACAATATTCCTTTATGCTCAATTTAACACAAACAACATTAACTTGTACCACTTCTATCCCAAAACTTGGGCATACAATCAACTCAAATGGCCAACGATCAGAACAGTCAACTCCACATTTTGGCTTCCCATAAAAAATGCTTATCAGTGAATATTCTCAAATTACATCCTTTCACCATGGTTCACATCTCTTCTAGTACTACAATATCTTTCTTGTCCATTTCTCATCAAAACACACACACACACACACACTAGACTTGTTAAAATTTCCATACTTCCGCGTTTTGTACCACTGAATTCAAATTAGGAAAAGAAAAACTTTTATCAATTTCTCGTTTTTTTTTTCTTCTTTCCATTTGTTTATCTTTTGTCCTGTTGGATTTTATATGAAAATTCAGTATCATTGTGTTGTTGCCAGAAATGTAAATTTTCTTAAAATGTTTCCCATTTTTTCAGGGATTATCCTCTTATACTACGGAAAAGGCAAAGAAAATTATTATTTGTCACACGAAATTATTGAAGATAATGAAATTCTGCCTTTAGTTGCGCTACTGTTTTGTTGTATTTATATAAATATGAGTTTGATGATTGTGGTAATTGCCATTTAAAGGCAAATGAAGGTCATAAAGCCATTGTCAGTCGGAGAGATACTTTTCTTCATCTTATTCCTTAAATGAAAGTGATAAGAAAGCATTTTCTTGTTATAAAAATATAACAAAAACAAAAATGTGTACAATATATTTAAAGTAGGTCAGGCCAAGGATATTTTTTGCTTGAGAAACATAATTCAGGGATTAACACCCACTCACATAAGATTGGAGTAAAGATAGAGGAGAGAGAGAAAGAAGTTGATTGAAATTGAGTTCTAATTAAATTCACATTTGTTCCCAAGAGGGAGTCCCATGATAAGTCACATTAAAATTCAATCATGCAAAAGATTCTTTTTCTTCTGTGTTGCACAATTCAATGGAAATAATAATTAAAAGCTTTATAAGTTGAGCAACAATTGAGTCTTCATATTTCATTATGATATCCTTACTTCTTCTCATTGGCTTAGTGGTCCATTTCGAGGTTGTTCAGCAACACTACTATGTAAGTGCATACATATGTATGACCCAGTTAAGCTCCCTCATGAAAAAGGTTTTAAATGCGTAACTGGGTCAAATGCATGCAACATGCAAGTGGATGAAATATGGTTCACTATAAATTTTAATGACGTTTTCACATTTTTTCGGCTCTTAAGACAATAAAATAAATTAAAATAAAAACAAACACACAAGTGGCCTGAAGAGTGCTAGTCCTAGGGCAGTAAAAGAGGTAAAAAATCTAGAGTACCGAAATCAGTTCAAGGCTTTTACACTTCAATTCTTAGAGAAGCTTTAGTACCTTTTGGCTTCCATTTGCAATATTTTGACCTTGCAGAAGAATTGAAAACAAGAACAAGTTGCAAGGGACGACGAAAAATGATGATAAAATGTGTGAAAAAAGTAAGTTTTCTTTATACTTACTTACTTAGTACAAGAAGAGTGTGCAACTGTACCAGATTCACAGAATTCACCATTCAGGCCTTGACAAGTAAATATTGTAGTAATTTTATACATACTACAATACATATTTACACTTTCACATATTTACTGTGTACTGTGTGCTCACTCATATAATAATGTTTATCTAAGAAGATGCAGGGGATGGAGATGTGATCTCTAGCTATGTGCGCTTTTCATAAAAACAAAAAAATTGAATCTTCTATGCATAAAAGTAAACCAGGTCAAGTATATTTATGTACACATATACATAATTGCAACTATGCTTTTATATATTACACTACATACATTCATACATACATATGTACAATTCATATTGTGTATACGCCCCCTTTCATTTAAAATTCTATCTATGTGTTTTTTTTGCTGCTGATTTCTGGTTGCGCTTCACAAGTCACATAAAAATCAGAAACACCAAATGAATCTATGCTTAAATTCAGAACTACATAGAAATCATAAAAGCATTGTTTAATGAACATTTGCTTTGATTGAAACAAGGTTACTATTGTTGTTGCTATTATTATTGTATATTTACATATATACATACATATGTATGTATGTATGCATGTGTGTATAAATTGTGATTGTTTTACTGCATTTAACATTGAAAGTAAATTAAGTTTCATTTATTCAAATAAATAGAAATTTATGTACTATTATTTGTTTTAACTTTTTTTCTTCTTTATATTTTTTTGTTTTATTGAATTGTACAATAGTTGTTTGGTTTCATTTGTGAATTTTCTATTAGATTTTAGAATTTTGATGTAAATAAATCTATTCACACTCCTACCTATACCTATGAACAATAATTTATTTTACTATTTCAATTTATTTCTATGCATATTTAATTTATAATTATCTGTAAACCATATTTTTTATTAAAACATTGGTTTGGATAGTTTTTATGTTAATGAAGAGTAGTTCCCAGTCAATGATTGTACAAATAATGAGAATTGCGATTCTGATTAGCTTAAGGATCAAAGAATTCTTCATCATATAAAACCCTAAACTAAGTCAAATCAATAATATATATGCTCAATCTCATGAGGGTCATGTATGCATGATGATGCGATCACGGCGTATGATCATGTGGACATCTTCCATTAATTCGCTGCTACGTCTGCTGTAAGTGCTCAAGTCTCTTCTCATATCTTGGTTTTGTTAAAACCATCGCTCGCCAAAATTAATTTTATATTGAAATAATCAAAATTTCTCAAGACTAAATTAAGTCTATTTTTACTATTAAGTTCTCATTTTACATAATTCTTTCTAAAGACTATCATGTCTAGAATGGTTTTCAAAAAAAAATCCTATTGCTTATGTTACATATGTGGTGAATAGGTTTTCCAAAAATATCATTTGAGTATAACAAACTTTGTGAAAGAGTCATCTTTGGAGTGTTTTAAACATATTTCGAGGAAGTTGCCAAACCTGAGTTCAGAAAAGCTCATAGCAGGCGTATTCACAAATCGTTAAACGACTCAAATTTCCGAGATACAATGTCATTCAAAATTTCTAAGGTAAAAGAAAGGGTGATGATTACCTTAAGCGCGTCGAAGAAACGTTGTCTCGTTTCCCACAACTTGGATGCAACATGAGTATCAAAGTACACTCTCACCTTGATTAATTTTCAGAAAATCTTGGTCATTTCAGCGGAGAACAGGGAGAAAGATTTTACCAAGACACACGTACTTTATCAGGGATGCCCACATGATGGCTGATTATTGTTGGAGCTTGGACTTGACTTTACACACTCATGAAAATCATATAAAAGAAGATTTGATAGCGTTTCATAAACCTTAACCGAAAAAATGTGTATTTTAGAGAGCTATTACGACAAAAGTGTTATTTTTCCCGTAATCAGTGATATCGGATATTACCTAAAACATACATAAAATTCCAGAAAAATTTTTTTTGTTGCCCAGTGCTATTAATTATATTTTTAATTAATAATCTATTAAATAAAAAATATTCAGATTTTTTGTTAGGACAAAAAAAAAAAAACAGTTCAACCTGAAACTTCGCAGAATGAAACCAATATGGACTTACGGTATACAGCTTTGGGGCACTGCAGTCAAACCTAGAAATCCTTTAAAGGTTTACGTCCAAGCTACTGCGGAGGATTGTAGGTGCGCAGTGGGTTTTCCGAAACTCAGTCATGCACTGAGACCTGAATATTCCAACGATACATGAAGAAATCATAAAACACAGCATCAGCATAAGGCTGGAGTTCCATGTCAACCACCTGGACAACAGCAGGCAAATGCGACGAACTGAATAGATGTCACCCCTTAGACCTCCCATTTCGCATCCCGGATGAGTGACTAACTCATTCAAACTTGCTTAAGTGACTTGAAATTAGGAGTAAATTCGTTGGTTGTCGTCTGACGACAGTGACAAATAAAGTCTATAGTAAAAAAAAAAAAAAAATTATTTGTTCCATCCTAAAGTAGCTGAGTTAAAGAAACCAGAGAGTGTTCGGATATGTCGTCTAAGGAATGTGAAGGACGAGAAATGGCAACTTGAGAGGATTGAATGTTAAGTAAATGTCAAAATTTGTTGTTCTTCAAGGTATTTATGATTAAATTTCGAACTAATCACCCTTTTTTTCGTTATTGTGGCAATTATATGGGTGAACTTTATTGAGGGAAACAGGAGTCCGATGGCTGATTTGGTTTACGGTTTGGTTTGCAATATTAGACAATTAAATCTTCATTTTTCAATTTTACATACTATTCTTAATTAATACCAATTTTGTGTTTATATAGAAAAAAAAATTCAAAATTCCATGAAATACAGATAATTTTTTATAATATGAAATCTTTGTTGTTCTCATTGGAATTTTTAAATAATAATTTGCTTTATTATCCCCAGAAATATTGAGGACAATGTTAAACTATTTTTTGAATAAGTCATAATCTTTTTGTTTTCTTTATTTATCAATTAATTTAAACATAATTATTTTGTATCTTTTAATAGATGAATTCTTATTTCAATTGAATGTCAAAAAGGTAATTTTATACCTCAAAACGAATGAAGTCTAGCATCATCCCCTTTGTTTTATATGACCAACTTATTATTCCATGCAAGTATTAATTAATTGATTAGTTTTGTAAGAAAATTAAATGGAAATAACAAAATTCTTATCAAAGCTCATCATTTTTGGAGTTCATAACACTATGGTAGATTAAGAAACTTTTCTAATGGCTGATTTTTCCGGTTCGGCTGCTTTCTTTTGTCATTAAGTGCACTAGTTTGGATTCAATTTGTTTGTTGTTTCTTAGAATATTTTTGTAAAATTTCTACACCAAAAGATGTCAATAATTATTTAATTAACTTAATGAAATAAAGTTTTGTGTTAGTCATACACTTTATTATTATTTGATTTCATGAAGCGAAAAATTGAAAAGAAGGGATAAATTTTAACAAAAATATTTCCATTCTTTTCTTTTATAATCTAAAATTTTATTCAGACAAAAATATCGTAGTATTGTAATAACAAAAGTAGCAGCTTAGACCAATTTTATTAGAGTAAATAAACCCAATTTTCATTTTCCTTTGTCAAGACATTTTAGGAATATGAGACAGCATACTAACCAAGACGACGACGACGACGACGACGACATCTAATCCTTAATCCTCGTCATTGGCATCTCATTCGTTCATTCAATTGGAAAAAAAGTAGGACAACGATGTTCCTGATACAGTGAAAGTAGAAGTAGCAAAAGAAAGCCACAGATGTAAGCCACAAGCCGACAACATTCCCATCCCACCCCAGACCATTAAAAGCATAAATGCGTCCAAGTTACATCGAAGTTTTCCCAATCGTCAACGAACATTACTTTGTTGCCTGTTTAGATGGTTCTTCATTGCCATACATCATTCAGTGGGCGCGTGGTTTTTTCCAACTTGGCATTTATTTCACAATGACTACGATATACAGAGAATCTGAAGAGAGACTGCCTTTGGCCAATTTCTATTAGGAATGGAAAACCATGAAAATGAAATGAAATGGAGTTTTTACATTTCCCACTTTTTTTACTGAAGTTTTTCTTGTTATTTTTGTTTGTGCTTTTAGTGTTGTACATCGGGTTGTTGGTTTTTTTTTGTGTGATTCCCAAGGGCAGGAGCAAGTAATGTAGTCGAACGTGTGTCTATGTCATCTTTCCATATTCCCCCACTTACCAATTTTTTTGATGAGAATAGATTGATGTTTACTAAAAACTGTCATGTATTTCAGTTACCTACACTTTCTACTACTATACCATATACGTGTGACTAGAAGCTTTTAGAGTACTCTGTGATAAAGTAGTGTGTGTGGTTCACTTGCTTTGCTTTCGGGATTTGCAATGATGACTTAAAGCGAAAAGCGGCTTTATTTTGAGGACATGCGCATGTCACTCAAATAAGGCAAGCGTGTCCTCCTAAATACGTCGCATATAGTCATGTAGTCCTTGCAAAAAATTCAGTTATTTGATACTTTGCAATGATATTTGGTTGGTTATAAGCTGCTTTTGGCCACAAAGTTTATATATTTTTGCAATTTTATCTTTGGGAGAGGATTAGAAAAGAATGTTTAAAGAAGAAAATAATATATTATATTGAAATGCAGCGAAGGACACCTGAAATTTCCAATAAAATAGGTAAGAATTTCCAATAAAAGTTGACCCAATTTCATAAGTTCTACATAAACACACAGATACACATATACAACATAAACTAATAGAAAGGAAGGCAATACACAAAAGTTGATGTGGTTTACATCGATGAAAATGGGTTAATGTTGGCTTACAGATACACCCACCCACGAAGTTATGCGTGCGTATCTTTAGTGTATTTACACACATGCACATACACATGTATCTATCAGTATCAGTTTGATGTGATGGGAGTGAGACCAAGCCCAATTCAAACAGATGCGTACACAAAGAAATGGAAAATTCCGAAAAAAAGAAGATGAAAGCTGAAAATCCCTTTTCAAACATCAAAACCTTTTAGGGCATGAGAGATGAAAATTGAAAAGCAAAAAACTCGTAATGCCACATTGCTTTCAACCATACATCCATCCATCCGTCCATCTATTCTTTTATCCAACCACTTTACATTTTTTTTGTTAACATATTCTGTGAAATATTTTCACTTTAAACGATTGAATTTCTTATCAAACTACGATAACATAATTTGTGTTCGAAAAAGGGTTAAAGCTGCGTGAGTGATTCGTCGTTGTCTGAATGAAATTTGATTTTAAAAGGCAAAAATTTTAAATTTATTTTTTTTTTACCTTTTTTACACGAAATTACAATTTTTCCCTTTTTTTGGAATTGTAATTGTGATGAAAAAATCTCTTTCTATCCACTTTTTGTTTTTGGGGAAAACTTTCAATTTTCTTAATTCTTCTGCTAATTGCTTTATTTTTCTTTGTTTTGTTTTGCTTTGCTTTACTTTGCTTCATTTGAAAAGAAGTTTTTCATAAAGCAAAAACTTCTTCAACAGAATTTGACCTACTTTCCATTAAATCATTCTACCTACCAAACCCAAAAGAGGAAACGAAGTAGTAACAAAGGAAAAGAAGAAAGAAAATGGAAAAAAGAAGAAAAAAACTTCAGCACTTTCCATTATTTGAGTTTTACTTGCTTTTACTTGAATTTTGTTTGGTTTTTTCTTTCTTCATTTCAGGTCGATGTATCTATTCTATGTAAACACACACATACAGAATATACTCGTATGTATGCGCATATGTGTATCTATGTGTTTGTGTATATGTCTCTGCATTTACTATGCCTCATTAACCAAGACCTGATCTGCTCACTTAACTCCCCGTTGTCCATTTTTGCGCTTCACTGCTTTATTGTCCTTCTGCCTTTCGATATTCACTTTACTTTTACACATTGCAATGTCCTGTTTAGATAAAATTCAAAATGCCGGAAGATTTCTAATTAGAGTTGTTTTCGTTTTTGCTTCCAACTTTCTTTCATTCTCTTTTTCCTTTTCTTCTTTATTTGCTTTTTATTTTGTCATAAACACACGACTGAACTTTCTATGGACCCGCAAACCTTTCTTGCAAACACTTGAACAAAACAAACTTTCAGACGAGGTTCTACGATGTAAAAGAAATGTTGTCAAAACTTTAAGTAAAACGGAATATCAAAACATAAAGGAAAAGTCAAAAAAAAAGGGAAAACATTTACTCCTTATTTTTAGGAGTTAAAGTTAAAGGGTAAATGAGATTGTATGGCTGGAGTAGGTGGGTTGTTGATTCTGAACAATGCAATATGCCTTTAACGTCGTCACGTCGCAATGATGATGATGACTTCCCTTATTTTTGATACCTGCTCGTCGACACTCTCCTCTCTACCATCAGTTTCTACTATTGTCTTTTCTATTCGAGCAATTCTCATTTGCATGAGTATAAAACTCATTAAGCGATGAAGCAAAATATAGCGGATTAATTATTTTAATAATTGCAGAAATCTCCATCTTTTGTGTCTTTTAGGGTGTAGTACTAGAAGAAGAAGTTGTAGGAGTAAAGTTATACTTTTAATTAAATTTGATAAATTCTATTTTCATTTTCCCCCCCTATTTTTTGCTTCGTTTTGTTTGTATTCTATTTTAAAGTATAATTCACTAAATATAATTCAATTATGAAAGTTCATAGATTAAATTATTGAAAGTGTTTAAATAAAGAAAAGCAAGACGCAAGACGGATAAAAGGTTTGTCTGACAAATCAGGTTATCATTTATCTAATTTTGGAAAAGAAATATAAGCTGGGGAAGGCGAACAAAACTTGATGCCAATTTAACAGAAAGTTAAATGGAATTAACATCTTCTCTTTAAGTTTTCAGAAACCATTGAGATTGGAGTCAATCACATCTAATTATTATTTCAATAATTTCTATTTCTTTCTTATGGTAAGAAGGATAAAAAGGTAAAGAAGGAACTCTAGAAAAATCATTTATAAAGCAGCGTTCAGAATTTTTGCCCAAAATTAAAAGTGATTGTTTCCAAAAATATGTATGTTTAAACTGGTTTCTTTCATATTAAGTGTCCCTGCTTTTTCGAACGCGTTTTTTCCAAATGAATTTAAAATTTCGGGCCAGAAATAGATGATCCAAAGATTTAATGAAAGCAGAATTATTAATCCAATCTACTCTGGAGCTATCCTGTGCAAAGTTCGTCAAACAAATTAAAGAAAATACGGAAACTTGAAAAGAAGTGAAATCTTTAGAAAAATCTAACTAAGTATGTAGTTCGTACAAAGGAGATTACACTGGGAAAAATTACCGGGGCTATCACACTCCAAATAGCCAACATAGGGACATACAACTTAAAACGCTATAAGGACTGTATGAACTTAATAAGGAACAAATTAAGAATCATTACGGGATTATTGACAGGACATTGTAGGTTGAATCGTCACCTAACAAAACTGGGAATCTTGTCTAATGGTCTTTGCAGGTTCTGCGGGGAAGAATATGAGACCGCACTACATGTGATAGGAACTTGCTCTGCCCTGATGCGCAGGAGAAGCAAACACCTTGGCGAACTCACCATATCCGAGGACGAATTCAGACTCTGTGAAGTAGGACCAATACTATAATTCATCGAGGGTATTGGGCTATGAGAAATGATCACAATAGATGTTATAGGTCACAGTGCTTCATCCCCCCAACAATAATAATAATAATAATAATAATAATAATAATAATAATAATAATAATAATAATAATAATAATAATAATAATAATAATAATAATAATAATAATAATAATTTAGTTCGTACTTCTTTATATTATACTCCTCTGAAGTCTTAACTGCCTTACAGGATAAACCAGACAGTTATTGTTATAACTTATAAGTATAGTAAGTCATTTCCAATAAAAAACATTTTATATGACTATCTATCACCATTAGAAACTTTATTTAAAACTCAAATAAATGGATAACAAATATAAAAACTACTGATTATTGAAGTTTTTCATTACGTCCCGATTTCGAGAAAAGAATCCCGCTCAAATGGTTTAAAAATTCCGCTTTACCCGAAACAAAATCTGGCAACATTGCTATAAAGGATTATCAATTGATAAAGCATTGATTTAAGGCAGGGCTGTCCAACCCGTGAAGTTGGCGACACAATGTGACCCATGCGGCCGAAGTGGCAAACAAAATTTCTTTGGGCCGCTCATTACGCATTTGTCCAATGCGGCCACGGAACCAAAAAGGTTGGACAGACCTGATTTAAGGTATTATTTTTACTCATTAACTCAATATTTAACACAATTTCAAAATTTTATTTTATGCGTTAATTAATCAGAATCTTTATTAATGTAAAATTCTATAGAAATATACCAAAGTGAAAGGAATGAAATGGTAGTACTCACTAATCCAGTGAACAATAGATAATCCTTTATGAAACTTCATCACTGTAAATAATTTTATTAGTTTTTGTACCATTCGGAATAGTAGTATATTGAATTGTATAATAAATAAACTGCAAAATTGCAGGGTATAATTATGGCGGTGATAAATAATAATTGGTCAGATCGCCAGCTGCGTTTGATAATAATATCTTTTTTATTATTGCAATGACTCCATTTTAGAAGAGGAAGACGATTCGCTTCATTGTTTTGTTTGGTTTTTTTTTTACTTTTCTTACACTCGAAAGTCTTCATTCATACATTTACTTCTTCTTCAACTGAACTGAAGCAAAAGAAGGCAATTCAAAAATTCCAAAAGAAAAAGTAAAATGTTTACAATAAAATGAAGAAAGCGAAACAAAAAAACTCGTAACACACAACAAATATCGTACACCAATAGTAATTTTCATAAATTTTGAATTAATTCATTTTTGTTTTGTGTGTGTTTTTTTTCTATGGTACTACTATTTCTTTGCCTATACAATTTCCGCATTTTTAACGTTCAACAATGTTTTTTTTGAAGGAGAAGGGGAAGGGGAAGAGGAAAAACTCTTATGCAGATGGTGCAGTGCTGATGTAATATGGAAAATGAAAATACACACAAAAAAAAAAAAAAGAAAAACCACGAAAAGAAACATTTCATTTTTAAACGTTAAAACATTTAGTAGTAGTAAGTGTTGTTGAAAAGGCAATAAAAAGGAAAAGTCATAGTCTTAGATGACTAGCAAATACCATACACTACAACTAGACATTTGTTTATTGGCAATTGGTGTTAAGAAGATTTAGAAATTAAGGAAAGATATATTAATTCGAAATTTTAATTGACAGAATTTTGATACATTTGATGATGTAAGATACAATTTATACTGTGAAGAGTTGAATAATTTATATTTTGAACATTAAAGTTTGGCAAACATTTGCTTCATTGTATACTATAAACTGACTCTGACAATGACTAGCTTACTGGGTGAGTTACTAAGTGAATGGGTAAGCAAGTGAGTAGGTGGGTGGATGGGTGAATGGGTTTCCCTATTTGTATGCCTCCTTTATAGACAGACAGACAGACATACATACATATGTGTGTGTATGCATGATTGGCTTTATGTTAGACAAACAGAAGTTGCAGTAGCATTCAACTTTTCTATTCAATTCAATTTGATTTTCTTTTTCTACATTGTTTTTTTTTGTTTTTTGGTTTTAAATTTTATTTTATGAGTCGGCACTGAGTGTTTTGTCGGTGGTCTCACAAGCTTTGCGTGTCTATGTCTCGGGTCAATGTGGCGTATGTGCATTTTCGTTGATTGCCAAAACTAAATTTTCATTTACAACACAACATTTTTTGTTGCTGCTACTTTTTACTTTGTGTCTGGCGACTTAGTTATTTTGGTCGGCTGCTGTTGTTGTTATTATTCAATGGTTTTGTGCCACTTGAAGTGAATGTTGAAAGTATCTAAAGTGCATTCAAGCAAAATACAAGTGATCATTTCGTTCGCTGATTTCCTGCTAATCACATACTATTGTGTGTTATTTTTATTACTGCTATTTGGTATTGGCTATTTTCATTTTTATTGTTTTGTTACTTTATCTTTACTGTTTGCAAATCGGTGTTAGATTTTTAGTTTTAAAGGGTGTGTGATGAGGCGTAATCTCATTTTCTTTTGGCTTCATAACAGAAGAAATAAGTTTAATCAAATCCATTTTATATCAAATTTTTATATAATTCCCGGAAAAGTTGAAAATATTTGAAAAATTATGGATAAAAGCATCATTAAGCTGTATGGAATGCTGCAGATAAATAATTTAATGCTCTGTCTACTTAACCCAAATAAAGGATCAGTTGAGACCATTCAATTCAATTTATATAATTTTTTTAATTTTGTTCTACATAGGGAAGTTCATTTGAAACTATATATAATTTCGATTACATTGCCAACTCATTTTATAGCCTTATAGGGGCCAGCCATTGTCAATCATACTTGAATCAATCAAGAACGATATTAATATATTAGGCTTGTTTTAAGCATGATTGACCGTGTGTGGCAGTGATTGAAGTAGCGATTGTGCAAAGACCGATCCATTTTTATATTTTTGGCTCAAGCCATATCGTTCTTGATTGATCCAAGTATGATTGAAAATGAATGGGCCCCTATGTTAAAGAATAAAGGCGAAACTCCATACGTTTCATTGCTTTCTACGTGTTTCAACGACACAAGCTCCACAACACGCTACTGAGTCAGTTTCTTAATAAATGTTTGATGAATGCCTCGAAGCAGAATCACTAATTTTCGGGTTGTCTTTTCATTTCGTCCTTGCACCTTGGGTTTTAAAAATTTCGACAGTGTTCGGATAATAAGTAATCGATAAATGATGGTTCGATTAAATCGTATTGATTTGATATATCGAAAATTTCTTTTCCTAAATTGCTAGTGCTTATCTCTTAAACTAAGGGTTTATGTTGCCAATAAACCTTTCTTTAATAATCTAGTGATTATTACTAATCATTTTCATATGACTCTAGAGAGTGGTTAAAATATCTTGCTACAATAGTTCATTGATTAATCTATTCATTCTTCAAAGTTTAAAGAGTAGCTTCCAGATTGACCTTAGGTCTTGTATGAATCCTATTTGTTATTCTTCGAAAGTAGCTCGTTGGTAAACAATATTGACTCTTTATTTTAGTTACCATAATAGTCATTCTTCAAACCTTAAGGAGTTGCTTACTGATAGACTTTTACAGATCATTTAATCTAGTGATTATTCATCTTCGCACTCTATTCAATTGTTTCTAGTTATTTCCCTTAGTGATCCTACTTAATATTATTAGTTGTTAAATATTATAAGTTTCTTATCTGAGTAAATAAAAAAATGAAACCAGATTTACTCACTTTGGATTTTTTTGGTTTCCTTCTTATGTTCATGTTGACATCGACTTCAAAACTCACCTAAAATGAGAACAAAATCGAAATTTCAAAAATTAATCAAATAATTTTGGTAAATTTATAAATTCTTTTACATTTAAAATCAATTAATAATTGCCAATCTGAATAAAATTCTATTGAATTCTGTTGTGCACAATATCATAAAGAATCTATTTGAATAGAGGAACAAAGAAGAGGAGGATGACAATGAGGCGTGCGGAAAAGATTAAGTAAACCAGACCAAAATGAAAGCAAAGCAGAGTAAAGAAATGATAAATAAAGTGAAAGCAAAGCTATGCGCTGAGCTTTGGCTTAGTTCGCTTGAGGCCAACCCCTTCAGAAATGTGGGTCGAGTTGCGGATAACCTCGTGTGCCCATTTCCAAGTTTACTATGTCGGGGTCGAATTGTTGACTAACGTGCGTGCTTCTATTTCCCCAAGTCTATACAAGTAAGTAATGTATGTGTGTTGTTTTTGTATCTTTTCTATCTGTAGAATTTATTGTATGTGTTGTTGTTGTTGTATTTGTTTAATGTACAAAAGTTTCTTCATTTATTGCATTTGGCGCGCCTTTGGCTAAGTCCTTCGACTTAAAATGGAAAACAACAAATGTTAAAAAATTCTAGCTCAAGGATTTTGTATAGAAAATTTTGATGTAACAACATTTAGTGAATTCTTTGCATACCCTACATAAATTCTTTATACATTATTGGTCATGAATGTAGTGTGCTTAACAATATTCGTTGTAATTAACTAAGAGTGAGTTGAGTTCTCTGAATTGGCAAAAACTTTGCATGTCTAAATAATCTTGTGATACTATTTTCATTTTCATTGTTGCTATTGTTATTGTTGTTGTTTTTTTTTTATAGATGATGTTGATAATGATGATAATGATGATGATGATGGTTTCTGCTGCTTTGTTTTACATTTAGGTTGATGTCGTTCATTCATGTCGATTGTCATTAAGTTGTGAGTAACAACAGAATTGACATGATTTTAGACGAAATCGTTTACATTTTGAATAATTTACATATTAATTAATTGTGTATATAATTTGAAAGCAGACACATATACAAGCACACAGATACATATGTATGTATATTGTATGTATCTCATATAAAATTGAGATAATTAAAAAAAAAGAACAAAGAAATTCTTGGTAATTTCATTGAAATTCGCATGAAATTGTAAATGAACTTAAAATGAAAAAAAAAATGATATTCTGGTTTAACAAGAAATTAACGAGTTTTGGGTTCCTCAGATTTTTTGTTTTTGAAACACAGAATTAAATCATTAAAACGAGACAATAAATTAAAGTTAATTAATGCAACATTTTCTGATTTTT
This sequence comes from Amiota communis, assembly GCA_037043315.1. Classification (NCBI taxonomy): domain Eukaryota; kingdom Metazoa; phylum Arthropoda; class Insecta; order Diptera; family Drosophilidae; genus Amiota; species Amiota communis. The sequence continues at coordinate 450,454 of JBAMAV010000994.1, forward strand.
ATTTTTATTCCAAGTTCGAGACACAACAAATTAATAACATCGAAATGAAGTCAAGTGAAGAAGAGCGCAACCAACCAGCGATAAATGCATGGTGTTTTCTTATGGAAACTGTAAAGGTGATTAATCACAATTCTCACTTGAACTCCAAGCACAGTTGAATGAACCAACAAATGGGTGAGTATCTCTTAATTTTTTATTAATATTTTTAAGATTTTTTATTCTTTAAAGTTTCATTGAAAAAATTCATTCAAAGTAAGTATGTATATACGCCTACTAATGGTACTATTTGCAATGACGTCAAACTGCCGCATGACGTCACATTTTCTTCATGTACCGACAAGTGCAACTCACCCACACGCTGATACACACATTTTCACACAAGTACACACAAATGTCAAGCACACTTTTAGTCTCATTCACTTTCTCATTTCTTTCTTTTGTCTTACTATGGTATTAATGTTTGACAAACAAAAATCGTTGCATACTTGTGGGCGTTGAGATTTGATTGCAATAGACATATGTTAAGCAGCTTGTCAGCGGCGCAATAACATTAACCTTGCTTGGAATGCATTAAACAAAAGAAAATTAAAGTTTTATAGACAATTTTTCCGGGAAATTTAGAAAAAAATATTAAATATGTTAAGATACTAAAGAGAATGATGATGATCGACTGTAGTTAGTTGTTCTGTTTGTTGCCATAGCTATCAATTAAATTTTGAAATAAATGACATGTCTTCAAGGGGTAATAAGTACTATTCTCTTTTAAAAGACCAGACAAACGAAGCGGCTAAGCACATGAAAATAATTGACAAAGTAGAAAATCCTGTCATTTGCTTCACTTATTCAATGAGCCTTGCGCCGTAAATTATGCTACAAATAAATATATTATCACATAGAGAAGAAGCAGTATGAGAGTGAGAGACTCCTAAAAGCCCAATAACCTTTTGCTTTAAGAGTAAGAATATTTGCTCATTTCTAACAAACTCTTGTTTGTTCTACCGTGTGTCTAAGTTCAGTGTGCCGAGTGTCGTTACACGAGCAACATTTTGAGACTTCTTTTTTATGAGTTCAACATCAAAATCAACTAATGCCAAATTTGTTTTTTCATCGTCTTGGGTAGGTATACATGCGATACATGTCTCGTTTCAAGGTTCTTTTTTTTTACATTCCCATTTCATAGCATCTTCGACATGTGAATTGAACTCAAGTCAAAGCACACTTATATAGTTAACTAAACACTGCACTCCCTCTCTCTCTCTCTCTGTATCTGCTTAAGTGAATTTATATCTCTTTACTCAGAATTTTATTAAATAGTAGCAGATTTTATTTCAAGAAAATCTTTCAGTGCATAATTACAGGCGCACCGGCTGCTATCGCCTACATAAACACTAAGCATAAAAATAGAAGAAAACTAAAAGAAAACCGAAAAAGTTAAATAAAACAAATTTGTCTTCTGGCGTCTTTGGCTTATTGGAGGGTTGTTCTGCTTCTTTGACATAGTCAGCTACATAGTCACTTTCAGGTCCTTAGTCCTTTGACTTGGAACTCACGCAAGCATAAGCATTACGTACGCCTACTCTGAACGAGACGTCAAGAGACTTTTACAGATACTTTTGTTTGCTTTCCTTTGGTGTGAGGATCATTTCAATTTGATTCGGTTTCTGTTTCGTTTTGGGTTCGTGTTGAGTTGTGTTCGTTTGTTTGTTTGTTTCTTCATTGGCTCATTTCACTTACTAAGTGACAGACTGACTGACTGCCTTTGAGAGTGAGTAACCAAGTGAGAGAGTAAGTGTGTGACGGAATATCGTTATTTGCTGCGTGCCAATGTCCTTCTGTCTGGCCACCACTCTTGTATTTGTGTTACTGTGTGCTTACTCGTAGGTATATATTGGTGACTTAGTGTCTCTCATTATTGTTATTCTTGTTGTTGTTGTTATGTTATTGTTGTTGGTATTAATGTTACCATTGTTACTGTTGTTTTTGTTGCACATTTGTTAAGTTGAATAAACTCGGGTTTTCATTCGGCTTTTTGAATAGAAATTTTCATGAGCAATGAAAATTTATTGTTGTTTTGTTTGTGTTTGTATGTTTCTAAGTCTTTAAGTCTGTATGTGTGGCTGAGTATTTGAGGTAATGGGTGTGTGTGTGTGTGTGTGTGTGTGTCTGTGAGTTGTTTTATATATGTAAAAATTGTCAAATATGTCTAGACATTGAAGGTCATTTGAGATAACGGTTAAAGGCATTTCAATTCACTTGGGTGAACAACAACAGTAACATTAGGAACAACAAATATAAACCTGTTTACTACACTGAGAAAAATTCTAATTATAGAAAAAGTATACGAGTATACGTGTATTAATAAAATCATATTTATTTAGATTTTCAACTAAGATTTGAGGAATGAGGTGTGACCATAAAATAACGAGACTAATGCAGTAAGATAATTTTTATATTAATTTTACCTATACATAATTCAGGATGAAATCCTTCAATATCCACCCTATCCTTCTATAATCCTAAGATGATTTTATTTGTTATATTTTTGGAAGTTTTATTCTGTTGGCTTCTTTATAATAGCCATATTAGCTTCTACTTTTACAGCTTCTATTGAAACCAATAGCTTTTTATTGATCTCTTAGATAGCGAAGAAACGATAAATGAGATAATTGGAATTACATTTAACTTTAAGCTGGATTCGAACCTGTATTGTGGCACCGCACCACCATTGAAATATGAAACGAGGACGATAGCTTCGAAAAGTTTCTCTAATTTAAAATTAACAGAGATTTGACCTTGAGGAACCGGTAATGGTGACATGTCATAAGAATGAGACACATGGTCTAATACTAGGATGTTTATTATGCTTGGCTAAATCCATCTTGATAGATAATGCAGTATAAGAAGTAACAATAAAATAATGAGGTTAATGCTTAGGACTTCGTGATACTAAGAAGTTTGTCTTACGCTTTCTTTGTCAATTACTACAATTTCGACATTCTCATGAATACCATAGTTAAGAGAGATCAGAGAGATTATCATTGCTTTTCAATATACTTATCTTACATGCTTTTAATATCTTTTCAGTCTTTATGGGTTGAAGGGATGGAATACGACAAAGAGGGCTTCATTTTACATTCATAACTTATACACAGTCAGTCGTATGACTTCGACATTTGAGTAATTGAGAACATCATTCTTATTATTTTATAACCCCACCTCGTATGCATTTTCTTCTTGTTTCTTGTTTTTTTTTTTACAATTTTTCCTTATCAAATTTTCTATCTTTAATTGCATTTCGTAATCAGCTTCAGCTTCATGAAAACCTTCTCTCCCTCTCAGACCCTCTATTCCATTCTACTCTAGTAAAGAGGCCGTTTGAAATACAATAATTTCAAATTATATAGCCATACACAACAAAATGAAATGGTTAATGATTTGAAATACGAAACACGTGACTAATTTTGCTGTAAATTTTATTAATTGCATTAGTAGCAATTTTTACTCATTAGTCTGGAAAGTGTTGTTGACTCTATTCAAATTTTTTGTTGGTTTTAAATGTTTTAATGTGACAGATATATATACATTCATATATCGGTACCATAAAGAAGACAAACAAATTCACATATGTATGACAGTGTGAATGATTCAAAAAAAAAAAAAATGATTTGTTGCTACCGACTCAATTTCAAATGCGATTTCCCGGCAGGGTTACTAAACTGACTGAACCTGAATGCAAGCGCCGCCACCGCAACATTCAAAAGAAGAAGGCGGGTGAATGCCGGCAAGGTGATCATTTGGCATTTCATTTTCCATTTCATTCAATTCGATTCGCTATGTTTCATTTCATTCGTTTCGTTACACATTTGTTGATATTAAGCTGCCAATACACAGTGGTTGGACTTGTATGGAGAGAGCGACCAAAAATACTTCCAGTGAAGATATCAATCTGAAACTTTGGTTACGTCTTTGTATGAATGACAGAACTATTACATGAAATGAAAATGGTGGGGGTTTGACCACCCAATACTAATCTATTGCAATAGATGCCCTTACAAGTGTCATTAAATCGGAAATGTTTTTACACCCAAACATTGATTGTTTATGGAAAAAATTGAATGGTTGTGCAAAAATTTGTGCAAAGTGGTCATAAATTTTTAATTTTATTGCACATCATACTGACCTCATATTATGTTTAACAAGGTTGCTTTAATCCTTATTTATAAAGTCACACTTTCACACTTTTGCTAGAATCTTTTCAACTTGTGTATCATTTTCTGCACACTGTAAACTATTTTCTCGATTGTCGAATAAATATCTACATTTATTGATACAATTCTATTGCAACAATCAAACTATTGAAGAAAAATATAGGACATCTATGATCCGCTTTATTACTAATGTTTTCGTTGTCGTTGCCGTTGCTTACTAACACTTCATTTGACAAGTGCAATGACATTTTAACGACAACAACACCAACAACAACCGGCAATAACCACTTCTGTATTTGTTGTTGCTGTTGTGGTTTTTTTGTTATGTGTATATTTTTAAAATTTAATTAAAAGCTACGCAAAAGTTAAACTTAAATTAAATGCAAACATGTAAATTGAATTAATTTATGGCTTCCAGAAATGAACTTTTTTATTATACTCGTACTACTACGAGTAGGTATACTATAGTATACAAGATATCAGTCGTTGGACGTTGATGACATGCACTTGGGCAACGTCACGCAGACACACACACACACACTGTCACTTTTAGACAGAAGTCTAATTAAGTAAATTTTTACCCCCTAAATTAGTGATTATTTTAAAAGCTTATCAATTTGTATTTGATATTTTCGTAGTCTGTAGACTATAGACATTGAAAGCTCAATCACCTTCTAATCATTAATTCGCCTATTGTATATTATTGATGAATTCTAATAGGGGGGAAAATTTTTCTATCATCAAAATAAAGTTCAACGTTCAATAGAGTGTCACGTTTCTCTCTCTTCTGTTCACTATAATATGATTATACTAAACCAAAGTATAATCTATCTTAGAGTAGAATAGTACGAAATGGCGCATTAGATACGCTTATAAGATAAAATGTTTACGAAATAATTGACCTTGATTAAAATGACCGTTGATAATTGTAAAATGAAAGGAAAACAAAAAACAGAGAATAGAAAGTGTTATAGTACTATTATTTTTGCTGCCAATTGGTCTGGTTGTGTTAACTAATTATTGACTATGTCTGATAATAAATAACACAAATTTAACATTGAGATTACTTATGTACGAGTATTATTAAAACCTCTATAGGAAAAGAAGTGATTTATGGTATAAGTAATTAATTGCATTGAAAATTGCATTTCGATTAAACGACAAAATAATCGATTAATTCTAAAATAATCGACATCACTATTGTATTGTTTTTTGATTATAAGTTTGATGCACGGGCTCATCAGAAGACTTTGGCCTACAAACGAGGAAGAAAGGACGATGAGTTAAAACAACCTCTAGACAAACTTAGTTTCTTCTTCAGTGCTTTGGTCCTCGAGTTGAAATGTAATGTGGTTGACACTTGGGAAGAATTTCGAAATTTGTAAACAGTTAATTTTGTTGCATTCGTAGAAAAGCTCATTGGCAAAAGTCCTTATTTTTGGCTCATCAACTAATCGGTCAATCGATTAATTTGTTGCGATTAATTGCAATCAATTAAACCGTTGCCTTTCAATTAATCATATAATCAAAGATCACTTAATAAACTTATGTTATGATTTTCTTTTAAAGAAATAAATAATGGAACAGAACAAAAAGTACAAAGCAAAATTTCAGATTCATATCTCCCAAAGTGATGAGGTTAACATACTTACATATTAAGAGAATGAATCCTTTAGAGGTGTGAACACAAGAAAAACAAAACCAAACACAAAGTCAAAATATTCATTTCAAAAGTATTACCTACCAATTTTATACGAGTATTTCAATAAAAATACTTATACTACCATATTCAAGGTAAAGGCCATAAGAAAACAATGACAATCGGGTTCATAAAACCTAAGCAATTCTTTATCAATCAATCAATTCTGATAAGCTTCAATTCATTGCATTTGTCAAGTTAAGCAATCTAAAAGTGTTAACGATAATAATTTATTTTCATGGTTTTTGCAATAAATTTTGGGGTTAATAACTGATAAAAGTACCAGAATTGGTTAAACGGGCATTGTGGGTATTTCGATATATAAGTACATACTTACATAAACAAAAGAAAAGCCCATTTAAATGAAGTTGTGAAATGCAAGACAAACAAAGCACATAAATGACTCAATTATGAGTAATTTATTAGTAAAAATATTTATATGCATTTAGATTTTAGATGTTTCAGTTATTAAATGGATGACACTTCTATGACGATCGATATTTCATAGAATTCGGTTCTTTCTTATTGTACGGTATATTATACATACAATGATATATTAAAATTTGAGACTTGCGTGTCAGTTACAATGACAATAACAATAATATTCTAATACTCCCCTAAGGATGACATAAAGACAGGTAGAAAGACAGACAGACAGACAGACATATGACTGCTAGAATAATAACAATAACAATAAAAGCAACAAAAACCGGAACCTTAAGTGGTAGGCACCTGGTATTATTATACAATATTCTATAGGTATTATTGTAATAACAACTTACATACTACTATATGGCATAGTATGTATGTAAATATGATTGTAGGTGTATGTGTGTTTAAAATTGCAATAATTATAGCATCAATTCTTTTTTGCTCTGCACTACCCTCTAATCTAAACTCAATTCAACTATACTCAACTGAGCTTAACAAAGGGAACCGACAGACCAAGCGACCCTTTATAGGCACCAACTGGCCTCTTATGGTATATGGGTATTGTAGTACACACTCTCTTTTGCATAATACTACAATAGTCCCCATTAAACCATAGTCCCGACATTTTGTGGTGAATAAAAATATGCATATTTCACCTTGCTTTCTTTATGCTTCCGTTAGTTTTGCGTGTGCATTGTGCGAGTCCATTTGTTTCACTCCCTCGCGTTTCCGGTGTACTCTTGTCCTTCCATTCCCTTCCCTTCCTGAGGTATAATTTTATTTCTTAAATTATTACAGTGAAGCATTGATATACACATACCATAAAATTTCTATTATGTCAATTACAAATTGATTTACTTGTACAATAAACATAGAGAGAAAGAATGGGCCGAGAAAAAACTCTTCTTAAAACAATTAATTTGTGTTTATTTAGAACTTTGTAACTCCTAATGTTCCCCAGTGTTAAGTGATAAATTGAAAAGAAATATAGTACTACTTTAAGATAATAAATTTCATTTCAATGTACACAATAGTTTCTTCCTATTACTAAATGGAGTATACTAAGTATTCATTAAGGGTGGGTTGGACTGATTGAGGAAGCATTACCTCTTACCGTCTAACAATAAAGTAGACCAATTTCAATTCATTAAGACACTTCACAGTAGAAAATGGTCAACAATATTTTTATTATTTGTTTCCTTTGTGTGTGTGTGGATTCTTTAAATGTTCAAGTGGGTTGCGCTTATTGATAGAAATTTCATTCATTGTCAGCATTTTATTTACTCCGGGAGTTTTTCCTCATAATATCTCAATTTCATCCTTTGTATTTAGTGTGACAAATGTTGCAATTTTTATACTCGTATGCACATATTTCATGACTCTGACTAAAGCTGTTAACAATTGTTGCAAGCGAATTACTTTTGTTTGTTGTTCATGGGAGTCTTTAAGTTATAAATAAATGAATTTTATTGTCATGTTTTCAAGAGTTTGCTGACAAATTTTTCCTGGTTCCTTGTCAAGAAGAAATCAAAGAGGAGAAACAGGAATGAAGAAACCTTGCATTGTGTGTCCTTTAAGTATATTTTTTTATGTTGAGTTTAATTAAAGTGAATAAAGTCAGCAGCGCCTTATTCTTTTATGCACAGTGGGCGGTTGGATGATGTCGATGATGGGCCACCAATTTCGTTTATTTGCAGTTGCCTGCGCCTGAGGCGATGCAATGCGCACAGAAAGGAGGTAATAACATATGGGAAGTAAGAGAAGAGAAGGGGAAAAGAGGAATGTGGTGGAATCCATTAAACTTGAACATATGCACAAAAGGATAGAAGGCAGGAAGTGATTCAAGTGGCGGTTCAGAATCATAGAGGTTCGTTCAACATGAATTCCCCCATTTTTTGTGATTTTATTTTAATTTTTTTTTCGTTACAACTGCACCTACACTAGTACTTGTTGTTGTAACATGCTACATAAGCCACACTCCTTAAATGGCAAGTGGGGCATGCATGTTCTACTCGTATTCATTTGGTACGTGCACAGTGTGCTGCATGCATGTTGTATACAGGTTGCATACTGCTTGCAACACTCAGTCATTCACTCACTCATCCACTCGACTCACTCACTCACTCAGTTCAACTTACTTTGCCTACTTTTTGTTATTCTTCTGAATTGTTGCAGTTATTCTGCCTTTAACCTCAAGTGCGATAGACGAACGAACGAACGAACGAGCGAGTGAATATTGTTGTACGTGTATATACGTGCTGCCTGCCTGTGTTCCAGCCTGGCTGCCTGTTTTTCCCAAAGTGACATGCCCCATGCCCGCTCAATCCTCTGACTTATGTACATATTCCTGAAAAATAAACCTAGAACCTAGCAACCTGGAGCGAAACAACATGAACTTCCTTTTACGTTTTGGCTACGCTACGCTTTTCTTTTGTTTCTAGTCTTTCTGTTTACGTTTTCATGTTTAAGCCGGCTTTCATTTTGCTTCGTGCATGCGCCCGCTCACTCACTACTCACTCACATAAACTGCTTTAGCCCTTGTTGTTGTTTGTTGTATGTTCTATCCTGCGTTTGTTACTGGTTCGCCTTTGGATGGCTGCCTGCCTGCCTGCTGCTGTCTGACGATAATGTCAATGAACCTCGGCACCTACACTCAAACACACACACACACACACACATCTGATATTTTTGTGAGTTTCACATAAGAGTTGGAAGAAAATGGTGATGGCTATGGTCGCCTATCTGGCAGTGGGGAGTGTGAAATTGAAGCTTGTCCTGTTGCAATTTGCATTTATGTCAAAATGTTGGCAACTCTGCACTTGACTTTGTTTAGCGAAACAACACACCCTTCTGTATTCTGTATTTTTTAAGGCTGATGGATGAAAAATTAAGGGTAGAGAGCTGAACAAATTGTTGCGTTGCCTTGGGTACGAAGGCAGGCGGTACTTTCGCAATAAAGCCACAAACAAAGAGACGTCGTCATATCCTTCTTTTTATTTTCTTTTGATTTGCTCAACGACAACACAACACAACACAACTCAACTCAAGTCTGCTCTGCTCAACTCATTGTTGCATTCAACAACATTTAATGTTGCTTCCTTTTAGCTCGGCATTTAATTTACTGTTACCATTGCTATTTAACATTTACTTTCTATGCAGTGAAGCAACAATTATTTTCCAACAGCAGCAGCAACAAAGCCAACAATGAGTATGACGATGGCAATAATAAGTTGGCATTAAAAGTGTTTTTGCCATAAAGTAAAATAGTAAGCCAGGGGTGCATAAAGAGTGCATTTCCTTAGTTTATCGGTAAGGGGCAGAAAGTGAGTTGTGCATTGGTGGCAAAGCTAAACAAATGTTGCATGTTATAATGTGCTACTACTACTATGAATATGGTTTAGTTCAACAAACGCAACACCGTTATGCTTTGAGCAATTGTAGTACATACTTATGGATATATGTGTGTGTGTAACAAAAGTGATGATGAAGTATGTGGGTGCTGGATGGTTAGGAAAAGAGGAGATTGGAGAAGCAATTTTAGAGGCGTCATACAGGCGGAAGGAAATACGGAAGGAAGTTTACGAAGTCAACTAAGCAAAGTTTTAAGCAAAATGAAGTGAAAAATGTAAACAAAGCATAGCATTTTATGTTGTTGTTGGTGTTATTGCTGATGCCGGCATTTTCCCCATAAAAGTTATGGTTGTACTAAGTATATGGCATGCATACATCATTTCTCTTCTTTGTTGTGCCCCATTTGATAACTAAGCTTATTTTAAGCTTCTTGCTCTTTGACCGTTGCCACGCAATATGGTAGCTCTAGGTATATTTTTTTAAATTAATTTCGAATCTTGTAAATAACTGCAATGTTTGTATATGAAGCAGGTTTTCTACAGAGAACCTTCTACATGCATGCATTAAATAGAATCATAACTATAAACGAGTATAAGATATATTCCCAGTACCCATGTTTACAAATTGGTAGAAAATTTACCTAAAAATGTGTACTGATGTAAAAATCTAGGGAGTTTTGACCAAAATAAAAATAAAAACTAAATGTATTCAATTTGAGCGAAACTTGCACTACTGAGCAAATGCAGGTAGCCCTAGTTTTTAATTTTTATTATCTCTTCCACTACAATTTTCGCTAAAGTGACTTTAGAAATCCTTTACTTATGATCTAAGGCATACCTGGTATTTTTTTCATAATTTTCTGTTGACCCGTTTGCTTCCCACAAATCGAAATGTGCAAAAGTCATTAACATTTAATCAGTTTTGCTCGTTACTGTTTATTGACCCATTTGCTTCTAAAGAAATTTTTGACAAGATTTGACCAAAAAGTATAGGAAGTTTTATGAAAAACCTTCAAGAAAATCACCTAATAAAATATAACAAAACCTAATAGTTTAAGTGTCATTTTATTATCCATTGTGTCTTGTCTTTGGTTTGCCATATCTAATACCGTAAACTGTAAGTACTGTAACCATTATTTCAAGTGCTTAACTGTAATAAATTATAACGGAATATTACTAGTACTATATAAATTTCGACACCGTTGCTCTCAATTCATTGAATTCAACCACATTGATTGATGGGTCTTTGGATATACAATTTGCAGCTATAGTAACTTATAATGAATTATTATAGGAGTTGCACTCATTTCCTAATGAGAAATTTAGTTTACCTCTGAGTATTGAATGATGTATGAATGTACACGTAAGTATCTTTGAAATACTCTATTGTATAATGTTGAACATGTATGAGTAAATTATTTGTATGGAAATATTACAGAGTTGACATCATTATTTTTTACCATAGGTAAGGTAAATTAGGTGATGAAGACTAGATCATTCTAAATTTTAAAACTACCATGTGTAATTAAATATTATCCCTCTGAACAACAAGAGAAGTATACCAGTGTTGTATAGACGAATATACCATACTATATTTCTAAGTCCCTCTAGAGATTCGTTATACACGTATTATTGTATATAATTTTTCTTTCTTTCTTTCTATTCCTTTTTAAACTTTTGTACATTTTGTTCATTTTGTTGATGTTCTTCTTTTCCTTTTCCTTTTGATTTAATTTTATTTTTCTTTTCTAGTTCTCTCTTCTCCTCTTATATCTTCAATTACCTTGCAATTCGTTTAAATTGTGGTTGTTGCTGTTGTTATTGTTGTGTAAAAGCAAAGAATACAAAAATACAGAATGAAAGGTGATTTTAGGGAACAGACGTGAACAATGTTTCTTCTTGGTACTTATTTTTGTTGATCTCTATAATGAGATATACGAGTTATGCCGGCCGGCCGGTTGGTTGGATGGTTGGTTGGTTCCTCTGTTAGCTGATGAGCAATAATAACAATGATAGGCATAGGCCTACTATGTGTACATAGGTACGTACACAGGGTATAGTAAAAGCAATATAACTTGACCTCCGTCAGTCCTTTAGGCCAACAGTCAATGCTCTGTCCTGACTTTATTTTCGTTATTCTTGTAGTCGTACTAGTTGAGGCTTCTTTTTTCCTGTTTTTGTTCCACTGGTATGCGCAACATGTCTTGAAGCGCGCTTTGCGCATGTCCTCCCCATTAAAAATGGCAACAAAAAAAAAACACAACCACAAAAATTTAATGCAACAAAATAAAATAGATAAAAAAGAAAATAGAAACCAAAAAATTGGACAAAAACAAGCGATTTGATCGCACCAGTGTTGGGACTCACTGAATTGGTTTGGTTTGGTTTGACTTGACTTGGTAAAGCTTGTGGATCGTCGCATCTGCCTTTAAGTAAGAGAGTGAGTGAATGACCAAGGGACGTGCAACTGACCAAAGTATCTAAGTATCTATGTGAGACTGACTAGTACAACAATAACATATGAGGGCAACTCTTGGCATAAATGTGTGGACGAAAAGGTAAACGAAAAACATTAAATCGAATGGATCAAGGAATGGGATAGTGAGCAGTGGATGATGATGATGATGATGATGGGCGGGAATGGTTGGTAAATTTGCTATTGGGCTGCAAAGCACGACAAAATCGTGTGCTATTCATGGTGCAATTTACGATCGTTGCCATGATGATGATGCCATTGCCATTATACTGATAATACTCATGGTATGGTGTCCGTCGCCACTAACTTCATCATTACTAACTAACATCATGATCTTTTACTTACTACTATGTTTGCAGTTTGTTCATTATGTTAGTTGGTTGGAAGAAGCTTAAAAGCAACAACATAGTATAAAGTAATATTATTATCGTAAAACCTCTTCTATTACTACTATGTACTACGGACTACTATGACTATTGGGTTAATGCTCCTTTATTGTGATTCCTTCTTTGTAAGGTTTATTTTTTGTGTTTTTGTTGTTGTCTTTCCAGACTTAAAGAACAACAACAGGAATTGTTCAATAGTTGTTTCTTTGTTGTTATTATTTTGCTGATAAATCGTGCTCAACAACTTTTTGTTTGTTGTTTGTAGTGAATAGTGAGTGCACTCTTTTTCCTATTCGTCTAACTTTTTAGTCTTCTGACTTCCTCCATCAACTTTGTTTTCTTTTGTTTTCTTGTTAATCTTTTTTGTAATGCAACAAAATAATAAACAAGAATAAGATCAAATACACATACTTATACTAGTAGTATATGTGGATTTAATAACACAAATACAATCCTCATGTATGTAGATGAATATAATTATTTATATAATTTAATAACTCATAGCAACATTGTTGTTATTGTTGAAGTTCTTTAGTCTTCAATTTCTGAACATTTACAAAAACTGACCACAGACAATTTCTGTTTATTTATTTATTTTTTTTTTTGTTTGTCTTTGCCTCGCCATCAACTCAACTGAATCAAAACAAATGTATCTGTCAGATAGATAGAGATAGAGAGAGTGAGAGAGAGAGAGAATGGCAAAGAGTTTGAGAGAAGATGATTCATTATGTGGGTGTGTGCACTGATCTCTTTGCTTATACAAACACCTACCTCTTTCTCTCTCGCATTGCCAACTAATTGTTAGTTGTGACCAATTCTGATTTGTGGGGCCGTGGGTAAACAGAATTCCGGGGACCCCAAATATTAACTAAAATGTATTTAAATTTCAAATCCCCGATCTACTTATAAATATATGATTCAGTCTATTTTAGAACCTTCTTATATGTATTTGTATTGGATTTTGGCTTGTTTTCAGAGCCCCTTTTTGCACAAGGTAAGCTGCTCCTAGGAATGCTCGCCTATGTGATATTGTGAGTCATAATTAAATGCGTAGCGTAGCATGAGTTACTCATTGCAGTCGTTTAAACTTACATATGATAAAATTGTAAGAAGAAACTGGGGTCTTCATATCTGCATGGATTATCCTCTATTAAGCAGCATGCATACACCTCCCACACATCCAAAGTTTGTCGTTGTCTCTCCTTTTAAGTGATTCTTATTTGTTACATTGACTTTTATGTTGCTATTCTCCCTACTGATACTGGTCTACCTTCCCACTTTCCTACCTTCATAACAGTTTGAGTGAGTGAGTGACTGCCTTACAGTTGAGGAAGTGAATTCAGTGAAGTGGTGCATCAAGCAATGATATGATGATTCAAAAGTGACAGGGGTGTGTGATGGTTGCGAATGTTTAAGAATGAGGCCCACACATTTGTTCGTTCATGTGCTTGTTCTTCGTTCCTTCATTCGAATTTGCGCATACAAATGTTGTTAATATTAATGACCGGCCTCGACCCCAACGCAACAAAATGTAAACGAACGTGCCCAAGTAATAAAGAAATCTCAACGCGCTTTTGCGCTTTTCAACGGCGGGCGTTGTGAACTCACTCGCAAAGCCTCAAACGGCGTGATGTGCTGCGGGGTGCAGGTGAAGTAAAGAGAAATGATTTGAAGCAAAGCTGGGACTAAAGCTGAGGCTGGTTCTGGTTCTGCGAACTGAATTAAAGGTTCTTGGGAGCAAAAAACAAACAAAATAGTAACGACAAGAAAAGATTGCACAAAAAAAGGGGTATAGAAAGAAATAATCAGAAGAAGAAAATGAAGTATAAGAATTGAGTAAAAAGGGAACAAGTGAGAGAATGCGGAGAAGGAGGACGGTTGAAGAGACGCATAAATTACAGATGCGTTGCATCCAAAACAATGACTGTGCAACGTTGGATAGCTGGTTGGTTGTTCAAGTGGACTTGAAGAAAAGGAAATGGTTCAGCAGTGCCATCTTAGTACTACGGTTCAATCCCAACTCCCCAACTCAGTCTGACTTTTCGCTGATGCAGGCGTCGATTTTGATGTTGCCCACTTTTTTGGCGTTTAATACTCAATTTTTAATTACTTCATATGTATGTATGTTCGGTTATTCGTTTTGTTCGGTGTTTGTGTTTTTGCGGCAACAACATAAGGAAGAATCAGAAGATGAAGTTACAAAGAATAATAACATCGTAATTCATTTCATTGAGGGTAATTAAAAATGTGAAATGCGGCGCCCGGCATTGTGTCGTCTTCTCATTAGAAGCAAGAGGCAAAGAAAAGAACCGGGAGAATGAAAAAAAGAGGAGTTGATGCCTAGCAAGTTCTTTGTCATTAATGATGACCGCCTGCTGATGCTGTTGTTATTGGAGACAGTGGACAGCTGTGCAAGTACTAGATCCATTGGTCTCTCTATCTTTCTCTATTATTTCATCTCTGTCTCTTATTTTCAAATTAATTATCAATTTACATATTGAAATTTGATGTAGTTTTCCTCTAGAAATGGTGTAACATGGGTACGGGTACTAACCTCTTGATTGATAGTTTGGTTCCATTTTTTGTTTATTGAGGTCATATCAGTGTTGCTTCCCTAAAAAATAAGAGAAATTAAAAAAAAAATGACAATTAGATTACAATTCAAATTGGATGTACCTAAAAAGGTTTGCAAGGATTTCCAATGAAAGAATTGTAAGAAGTTCTAGATCAAGATCTCGACAACAAGAACAACAACTTTCTTGTTGTTCGAATAAACTACTGCGCAATTGTTGGCGAATGATAATAATGAAAACTATAAAGATGATGATGATGATGATGGCGATCTCATAGTTTATGTGCCTTCTTCAACTTGAAAGAGAGACCAAACCAAACCGAACCGAACAGAACCTATCCCAACTCAACAACAAAACCAACTTTAACTTTAGGTTGTGCACCTTGTTTTCTTTTCATTTTATTTCGTTTTTGTTTTATACTTTTTTCATTGCGTTTCTTTTATCATCATCATCTGGTGCTTCGTCTCCTCCATTTTATTTTTGTTGTTGTTGTTGTATGTGACAACATGTTTACTCCCTGCTTTCATGTTCCTTTACCCTTTTCAATTCAACTGTGGCACTTATGAAAAAAAAAGAACCTTCCTCCTTCGACTGCCTCTAACTCCATAGAGGGAATCATTGATCGAGTGAGTTACCTTACCTTATACTTGGGTAAAAAAGTACTCCAGTACTCCCCTACTTTTGTGATGTAGGGTTTTGAAACAGTCATCTAAACTTCTTGTTGTTTTTGTGTTTGTCACGTTTCAATGTACTTATTTTTGTTGTTGTTGATGTTATTATTGTTGTGTTTCTGTTCGGCGAGTGCCGTCGCACTCGGTTTTCTACAATAGATTGCGATTATACTACAAGCACAGCATAGTACACCTCTCCCTCCTTCGATTGTTAACTCCAGTCACTACTACTATTTGTGATTCTCCACCATAATGCTTCAACCTGCTTTCCATTTCGCTCCGTTCATCTATATAAACCTCTCACCCTTCTTCTCTTACTCCCTCTCTTCCTCTACTGATGCTTCAAAACATACAATGTTGCTGTTGTTGTTGTTGTTGGTGATGCAGTTGCTTTTATTTTGCCATATTGAGATAATGATTTTGATAATGATGATGATGATGTTGCTGTTGTTGATGTTTTCGCTCCCACTTGGTCATGCTGCATCTGCTGCTGCTGCTGCTGCTGTTGTTGTTGCCATCTTCCTCTTGCGCTTAGTCATTCGCAATGTTTTTGCTCACACCAATCAGTAGCTTTATTTCCCTTGCCCATTCCCCCTTCCTTTCCATCATTTATATCTCTTTCCATTGCATTGAATGGCGGCGACAGAGTGCAACAGAGTTCGTTCCACTCATTTGAGTTTCAAGTTTGTTTTTTTTTTTTTGCCACTTCTTGTTGCCTTCTTTGTCCTTCTTTATTTTGTTTTGATTCTTTCTGTGTTTTGTTTTGCTTTTCAGTTTTATTCTGGATTTTTATTTTACTCGTTACATTTGTTTTGCGGTTATCCCGGTTTTTTCATACAATTCTCCTGCACCAATAATTGCATGGTAGTATTCATTCACTTACTCACACTCTCTGGAGTTAATCATATGTGATGAGTGTGTGTGTGTGTGTGCTCTCTCTTTACTTGTTATTTGTTGTTGATGCAATTTTGCAATGCAAGAGCAACAACATCGATGACTATAACTTAGCCATGCTCTGCCTCTTCTTCTCCATCTTCATTACAAACTGCAATACTCGCAATACTCATATGCAACCTAACTAAATGCCGCTCTCTAATTCTTTGGCTCACTTGCTTAGCTCTTCTAGTTGCATTTAAGCTGTTTAATGTTGTTTATGTTGCCTTGGAGCGAGAGTGAGGAACTGGAAATCATAGCATCAAAAACTTCGTGACGTCACAATCATCAAAGGGCATTACACTTTACGTGTTGATGTCGTTGCCCATTGTTTTGTTTTTGTTATTGTTGCTCTTTCTTCTTCGTTCATATAAACAAAGTTGTTGTTGTTTGTTGTTATTGTTGCTGATGTTGTTATTGTTATTGTTGCTGTTTTTTTTTTTGGGGTCGCAAAACATAATTTCATCAAATAAAATAATATGGTCACATTTTTGGAGACCAACTCTGCAAATTTTCTTTGAAATAAAACTTAATGGGAATTTTTTTTTGTGACTCGAGTCTTGAAGAATAGTCCGCTGACCTCAATATTCAATATATATTTACCTATTATTATTAGTAATAAGTATCAATAAGAATTTTCCAGGAAAAGGAAGCTTTCTTCCCGTTTATCAATGAAGAGTCAGTCACATTGCCACAAAAGAAATACAAAAAAGAAATGCACATTAAAGCATTTTCCTTTTGTTTTTTTGGATCTATGGATGGGATGTAAAACCAAATCGAGAAAAACCTATTTTCTTTTCTATTTTCGTTTTTTTCTTATTTTATTATTTTTTTTTTGTCATTACAAGAGACAAAATCGAACTCATTGTCACGATAAATCAATTGCACTTTGGCCCGTGCCGGTTTCCATGGATTTACATGTGTGTATCTATGTGAGTTACTGTTGTGTTTGTTGCAATTTTAGCAATCATTGCACATACAGTAGCAACATGATGCTGCTGCTGACACTTACGTATGTTAATGTTGACAAAAAGAGCAGAGCAGAGCAGAGCAAAGCAAAGCCAACAATAGACAACAATGACTAGACTACAAAGTCGCTGGAAAAGTCAAGAGATTTTTTCTTATTTTTTTTTTCGATGCTTGTCGTTGATCGAAGATGATGACTTGAAGTGCAGTCGAAACGAATCGAATGGAATCCGAAGGCATTGCTCCTGCTCCAACTCCTGCTACCGGTTGCCAATTGCCGTGTGGCATCATCAAATGTATCGAGTGGCATTTCGAGTGCAACCCAAAGATGTTGTTGTTGTTGATGATAAGGATGATGATGATGAAGCATAGAAGACTAAGAAGGACCTAACTATTAAGACCAAGTTGGTTGGCAGTAAGTACCAACTTTGTACATAGTAAGTTTCTACATAAGTTGCATGTTAAAAAAAAAGGCACCCATTTAAATAGACGTTGCAATAAATTTTTCTTTATTTTTTGTGTTTTGCTTGTTGCACTATTTCTGTTTGCTGTTACTGGTGCTACTGCTGCAACAACTATTTCGGATGCTGATGCTGCTGTTGTTGTTGATGTCCCTTGTGTTGTTGTTAAAGTTGTTGCCTACACACGATCATTTTTGTTGTTATTGTTGTTGTTGTTGGTGCTGTTGTAACTGCAACTTTTGTCGTTGTTCAGTCGTTTAGTTTTGTGTTATTTTGCTGCAACTTGAACATGACAAAAGCATTTCGCTTGGCGCTTAATTCTGTCCTTACATCTGTCTTACTGTCTGTCATACAGTCTCTCTGTATGACTCTCTGACTGTCTTTCTATATCTACTTGCAACATATGTATATGTATTTTCCTAGTTGTCAGTAGCGACTTACCAACATTCATCGGTGCATATGAAAGTTGCAAGCACACACAAAGCACTTTTAGATACACACAGACATATCACATAGATACTGTGAGAATTCAAACGAAAGCGATTATGTGTCATCAACGCAAAATTATTACGAAGCGTTAACAATGCATCAAAGTGATGTTTGTTTGCTGCAATTGTTGCTGTTGCTGTTGCTGTTACTGTTGATGTTGTTGCTATTGTTGTTGTCAGCTCTATTTCAATGATTTATACTTCCGAACATAAGCTCAGATTTGTTGCCTTGGCAAATCTCGATACTATTTATTTTATTATATTTTTTTTGGATTTTTACAAGAATTATTTATAAATTTCCCTTTAAATTTTCACATATCGTTTGCATCTGTTAATGTGGTGAGTCTTTTCTATGAAGAGAGATGAAAAATTACACAGTAATCCTTGAGGACTTTAAATGTGTGTGGTATATCACTCGGTTATGGGATTAGTCCATACAGAAAGAGAGAAGTAAGTAAATTCTTAAATTTGTAGTCTTTATTATTCTGTAAAGCATCTTTTTCGATATGTGATCTCTATTCGAATTCATACGGAGAACTTCTCTTAATTCATGGGATATGGGTAATTTTCTGTGAATGAATAATTGTGGTTTGTTTGTTTATAACTGACTAATACTTTTCATCTGAGCAAAATTTCTATATTAAAAACAGTATATACTATTAAATCAGTGAATTAATGATTCCATGGCCTCCATAAAATATTTGATGCCCGTGGGCTACTATAAAATAACAAAAAAAAAATATGAAACCAATAATCATAGAAGCCCCTAATAGGCTTTCGCCCATTTTGCCCTGAGAATAAGGTGGCGCTGTCTATATTTTGTGTCCGTGCCTTAAAGGGAAAAGCAAAAGCAAAAGTTTATAGTTTCTACAAAACTAAATTAAAAAAAATATGCTTTTCTCTGCTATTTGCCAAACATAACTAAGTATTTCCTTTTGTTCGAAGTCAAGAACCCTTGTTTTACCATCGACATCCCACCGTCCTGAGGATGCCTTTCTGCCTTATCCTCACAATTCCTCATTCACTCTCTTCTCTTCAGTAGAATACTATCGTTTAGGCCTGTTTGTTGTAGCGTGTTTCGAATTTTATGATTGGAACCAATGTTGCATGTTGCTTGCTGTTTCATGTTATTCGCATAAATGAACGTTGATTTTCGTTTTAGATTTCGTTGCTATTACTTTTAACGAAAAAAAAGCAAATCGAAGCAACCAGAGTTCAGTTCAGGTGCTTAAGATTCTCTTCTTCATCCATTGCTACTTTTGTTGGTTGCTTTGGAGAAGTGCGGCATGGATTAATATCAAAGTTCGTTGCGCTATTTTTCACACTGAAGCTGGAGACACACTTTTGAGGCATCTCTGCACTATGGTGCAATCCGAACGACGAAACAAACAATCGCCTCATTAATTACCATTAGAAGAGTTTATTGCTGGTGAGCAACCATAAAATTGGACTTCTTCAGGTTGGTAAAAAGATTTGAAAGGTAAGTCAGTGTGTGTGTGTGGACCGACCAACCAAGTGTGCGTCATTAATCTCTTAAAGAAGAGCGGGTAATGGTGGTGATGCTGTTGTAGCTACATAGTTCAATGATTCAAGTCAGTTTCAGTTTCAGTTGGTCGCAACTGTCACGTTCAGAGGCGGCAACGTGCGGAAAGTGTCAAAGATTGTTGTGCGCATGCGTCCAACGTTCAACGAAGCATTTCACAAACTTTGACTTGGTCTCTTGTGAAATTTAATTCAATTCAAACTTCAAATGATCCCGAGTTGTAAGTAAGTGAGCATTGTCAGCCTCAAACTCAAACTCAGTCTCAACATCAAGTTTGCAAGTTTTCCTTTATGTTTTTTTTGTATTTTTGTCATTTACTATGGCAGGCAGGCAGCAGCAGCAGCAGTTGTTACTGTTGAGGTTGCTAGAGGATTCATCAATCAACAACTGTCACTTCATTCTGTCCAGTTGTCTGCCTGTCTTTCCGTCCCTTAGTCTGTCTTTCTGTTTGTTTGTCTATTCATTCTCTTTGTATCTGCTCGATGATTGTCATTGACTGCACATGCGCGCAGTTTACTTCAGTTCAGTTCATTTCAGTTCATTTTAGTTCAGTTCAGTTCATTTCAGTTTAGTTTAGTTTGTCTTGCAGAGGCCAACTTCAGAAATTCATAGTCAGTTATAACTGCTGCAACAACAACAATTGTTGCAACTGCAACAATAATTGCAATGACAGAAACAGCAGCTTCCTGCTGCAACTTCGAATTTTTCTTATTTTTGTTAGTTGTTTATTTTCTTTTCTTTTCTATTTCTGTCATTCTTTGTTTATTCTTTTGCCTTTTTTTTTTTAGTTGTATGGACTTTCATTTCATTGCGCTTTTCTAGTATCTTTATTTTATCTTTGTTCAACTTCCTTCTGTCTGTTGGTTGGTTTGGTCTGCTTGTCTATAGCCATCATTGTTGTTTATTTAGTTTTGTGAGTTACATTGTTGGTGTTGTTGTTGTTGTTGTTTTTGGTTCTCTAAAGTTTTTACTAGAAAATTGCCACTCAAGAAAAGATCCACAAACGACGACGAAGACGACGACGCCTCTGCCTGCATTAACAAACAGTTTCATGTTGTTGTCCATTATGCAAATGTTTGCGATAATTGTTGCACGAATATTGCATAATCATGACACATAACAAACGATGTATGATTTATATACACACTCACACACGCTCAAAGATACACCCATAGATATACTTACTCATACTGTTGTACTAGTATAGTATAAATGCCAATTTGTATAATGAGTAAGATGATTTAAGCGTTGAAATGATGAAATCATCATCGTTGATTATAAAGAAGCTTCTGGTTTTGAATTTTTTTATTTATTATTTTTCGAAAATCTAATGAAATTAATTACTGGTATGAAAGTTCGGTTCAAAAGTATCTCTAATATACTGACAATTAGTGAAGTACTATAAACTTTTAATGAGATTTGAAATGCTATAATCATCACTTGTGAAATTTCTCTCAAATTGATTTTTTCAAAGGGTAAAACAGCCTTTAACTGTCATGTTTAAGATACACCTGTGTTTTACGAGTACTCATCATGATGTAAAGTACAATAATAGTCTTTGCCAGATTCTTTCAAACAGACCTTAAGTCCTTAACGATACCAGATGGATGGAGTTCCTTTGCTATAAAACTAAAAACATTCCAAGGAACTTAAAGATAACACTGTTCATTAAGGTATTTATTTTTTCTCATTCGTTCAGTACTTCATTTCGTTTAACAATGAGTGGTCACGGTTTCCTTTAGTTTTAGTCACGGCTTACTGTGAATAACACATAAGCCTGTTTAAATATTTAACCAACTTACCATACTTTCATATTCACGTACTACGTATTGTAGTACTCCTCCTTTACTCTGGTATGTATACTACAATCTTTCTAATCCTATGGTAAGGATATGTCAGGCGATGCCGTGGATGTAAACGTTTGAGTAAAGTATGGTAAAGTAAACCTAAACTTAAGTGGGCGTCACAATGGGGGTTTGGCAGTCAAAGGCTCTTGCATAGAAGTCCACACAGTTGGTGTTCTTTTACTGACAGTTCACTTTCAGTCCTTTTTATTTAGTTTCATTTCATTCAATAATGTTTTTACTCCTGTCATCCTTTATTGTTTGTTGCTTTTATTGATATTATTCTTGTTGTTGTTGTAGCAATATTTGCCTGAACACTTTTATTGCCTGCTGAGCATATGAAAAAGTAGTAAAAAGCGTACACATACGACTATCAAATGATGGCTTTGTTTGTTGTTATTGTTTTTGTATTTATATATTTTTTTTTGTATCCTTTTTTCCTTTATTTTTGTTGCTCAGTTTTGTTTTGTCAGCAAACAATATCGTTTCATTTCATAGAAAGGAATCTGTTGTCTGTGCTTTCTTCGATACTTTATATTTATTATGAAAATGTATACTAGATACAAGATATATTTGCAATGTAAAGGTATAGATAGAAAATGTACATATATACATACACGTATGTAAAGGGAAACGGAATGAATGGAATGCACTACAAGGTGGTACGGGAACATTGTTACTTGAATACTTAAACTTTAATCCTTTTAATAAAGTTATTATTTCTCAAAATGATATTTTGTAAAAATTTAATAATGTTAATATTTTAAGAATATATAACTTAAAAGTTAGTAATAATTGAGCATATAAATAGAAGATACAATACTTCAGTAAAAACAAATTAAAAGTGAAAAATTCAACGAACAAGTATTTAAGGAAAAACAAATGTTGACATTAGTTTTTATGGTATCTTAATATTTTGATATGATCAAAGGAGAGAAATAAAAAACTTAATGATAGATAGTGTTTAGTTTCATAGTTCATTGGTGGTGCATATGGTAGAGTTCCGGTCTTGCACAGTACAGGTTCGAACCTCAATCAAGTTGAATGCAGTTTTTTTCGATAGCATATAATTTTATCAATTCTTCGCTTTTAAAATCTCTTGGAGTCAACAGATAGTTTATTCAGTTTGTTATGTTGTAGGTCATTTACAGAATACATAATAAGAAACTAAAGATTAAACCTGACTAGTTTCTTATAACAAAAATCACCAGATGCAAAGTTTGATGTGATTAAATCATAGAGAAGTTATATATTTCTTTCTTTGGGAGGATATTATTATTATTAAGAAGTAGGATAAAAAATAAAACTAATAAACTACTAAGTATTAAGAGCACTAGCTGCCAAGGCTTTCAGCTCTTCTCATACTTCAATTAATTAATGTTAGTTATAAAAGATTTAAGATTTAGTGGATTTAAAAAAACTATAGATCGAGTTTATGTTGTTAAGATTTGGATTGCCTGCAGTCCTACCATGAAGTCCCTCTCGGAACAAGCTTGTCGCGGACTGCCGCTCTTCCCTAGATTCTCTAGGATGTCACGTACCCATACAATTATGCTGGGTGCCTGGACATAGAGATATTGTGGGCAATTGTGAAGTTGACGAACTAGCCAAATAAGGGACGTTACGTGAGGATGTAACGTCTCCGGCTGGAATTCCGTTAGCAACAGTGAAGCTCACTGTCAGAAAATTCTACCAAGTAAAAGTCAATACTCTCTGGGTAGAAGAAGGAACTTGCAGCATAGCCAGTCAAGCCTGGTCAAATATAAACAGATAACAAACCGGCCAGCTGCTAAATCTCGGCAGAACCTCAATAAGAAAGACTATAAACGTACTAACGGGCCATTGCGTCATAGGCAAACATGCTGGCAGACTTGGGCTTCCTCATTACGATTTCTGCCCCAGGTGCGGCTCGGAAGAGGAGGAGGAGACTGTGCTGCACCTCATGTGCCAGTGTCCGTTTCTCGCCAGAAGAAGATGGAACCACCTAGGCGCTGGGTTTCTCTCCAGCTTAACCGAACTATCATTCCTACCAATCAGGGAAATAGCTAGATTCATATCGGAATCCAAATGGTTCTCCGCATCGGACTAAGGGGGTACAGTGTCAACTCTTTGCTTATATCACAGTGGGCCATACTATTTTTTGTGCCTAAGTGGGCCTCTTGTCTGAGGGCTGCCACCTAACCTAACCTTACCTACTTGGACTGGAAGGTTTTGTGTTGCATTGCATCCTGAGAGCAGGTGCTCAACATGTGCAACGTCGTTGCATAGAGCGCATGCATCATTGTTGCGACCGCACAGTAGGTGTTGATAAGTAGGGAGGTGTGATCGAGTCGGAGGCGGATGAATAATAGTATTGCATTACGGTGGAATTCGACAGAATAAATTGGAGTGATGGCACACGCTTGCGTTATTCCATGAAATCTGGTCTTTATTCCTAATATGAGATTTAACTAACCGGAGAGAGCGGTGTGAGCTTAGCACGGGAGTCAGCTAGTTCATTGCCATGTATTTTGGCATGGGCAGGGACCCACATAAGTGTAATATGCTTATGCTGAATAAGCTGGTCACGGATTGTAGTAGTATTTATACTGTTGTTGTTGGGGTGACGCATGGAGTGAATAGCTGATTTGCTGTCTGTGCAAATAATGAAATACAGGAAGTTTAGAGGAACAAAATATTGTAGAATATATTTTGGTTCTTAGGAAATCGGTAATTAAAGTAAATGTAGAACCATATTGTAAAAATAATACAAGGAAATTATTCATAGAATTTTGTATTTAATTGAATTTAAAAACAATTAAATGTTTTAAAGAATTTCACAAAATTTGGACTTCATCAAAAGGAAATTTCACAAATTATGTTTCTAGTTAATAATTATAATTAAATACAAAAGAATCTCTTTATCATTGCATAGAAAACACATAACTGAGAAATGAAATGAATTCAATGAATTTCTATTAAAGGTCAAATGGGCTTTCAATTGGAACCTCATTTACAGCATTCGTCAGTTGCCATTTGCAATAAGTATATAAAATATGTATATGTATATGTATGTATTTCTTTATAATTAAGAAATTTTTGACATAAATTAATTGGTTTTAATTTGAAATCAAAAGACAACAACAATAAAGTTTAAATATCAATAATTATATGCCATATTCAGTTGCACGTGATAAAATAAAAAAATAAAATTAATCAAAAATCACATTAAGGAGAAAACATTTAGTTAAAGTTTTCCCAAAATGTTGTATAACATATATGGATTTTTATGTTATACGAGTAATACTATTGTATTTGTTTTGAGGAAAAACTAAATTAAAAATGATTCATTTAGAATTCATTAAAAAAATAAAACAAAAAATATGAAGTGAAATTTTCCAGTTAAATACTCTGAATTGCAAATAAAAATACAAATACAAATATGAACAAATTATCTATCCAAAGTGCATTTTTGTTGCTAACTAATAATAAATAACAATTGTTAACCTAATTATAGGAAAGATATTTTATTTTTTTTAAATTTATTTACCAGATGAATGTCGACGATAATTTTCCATTTAAAAAAAAAAAAAAACGAGAAAATACTAATAAAAAAAATTGTAAAAAATTATTATTGTTAACTAACGATAATTGTATCTATTTTACCTATGAATTGTATCTACAGTAGTTATTTTCCATGTATTCATGTTATTACCAGGCATGTATCTATGTGTGTGTGTGTGTGTATTGTAAGCATAGATTCATATGTGTGTCAGTTACTATTGTACGTATTGTAGTAGTATGAGTTTTCTAACTTATTCAGACAGCTTGACGCCAGAGAAGTGAAGCCTCGTCGTCGTAATAATGACGAGGCTTATTGTTATACAACAACAAGAACAGCAACAGCAGTAGCAACAACAGTAACATTAGCAGCAGGTGAAACTACAATAATAATAACAACAAAACTCATAACAAAAAAAAGAAACAATAGCAATTATTGCTGCTGCTATGGAAATTCCCGTTGCACTCAAAGTATTTTGTTGTTTTTGCAACAAAAAAGAATATAATAATAATAATAGTAAAAAAAAAAAACAATAAAAATCGAGAATTTGTGCAAAAAGCAATGTTAAAAAAAATGAACTCAGATTACATGAACAGCAAGCTTAACAATACTACAAAACAACAAGAAACACATGAAAGCATAGAAAATTTTAAACAACAAAACAGAAAATGAAGAAATGAAGATGCATAAAATTCTATTGTAAACTAAAGACGACAGAGTGACTGACAAACACATGTACATAGTATAGCATCTAGATACACATGTCAGTATAGCAAAACATTGGAAAAGAAAGTTAATACTGCAGAAAATCATACAATGAATAATAAAGAAAAAGACAAATGCATAAGATGATGAAATACTACAATACAACAAA
The DNA here is from genome assembly GCA_037043315.1 of Amiota communis. Lineage (NCBI taxonomy): Eukaryota > Metazoa > Arthropoda > Insecta > Diptera > Drosophilidae > Amiota > Amiota communis. Next base: position 476,899 of record JBAMAV010000994.1, read on the forward strand.
TGTGTAAACAACGCACAATATAATAAAACTTATTACTTCAACATAAGATACACATTTGTTTATATATTGTATATTTACTACAAAGGATATATCACCTAAGGCAATTTGCAATATTTGAAATATATTATTATATAACAATATATTGTAAAATGTCCTTTGCTATTGTTATACAATATTAATATTCTTGTTTGGCTTTAAGTCAACTGCATAAAGTTAAACAAATTGTATTTGATTACATGTATTTAATGCGGAATCAACAGAAACAATGCATTATTAAAAAGATATGTAGATCCATAGATAGATGACAAGATTGATTGACTTATATTTAAAGTACATTTGTGGATTAAAAGATTATTCTCTTAAGTGCCCAATTACACTCTTCATTTGAATTTGTTTGTTTAAAAATTTTATAATTCAATTACCACAAAATTTACTAAAATTTAAGCTACAAATGAGAAATACAAGGAATAATTGAATGTATCAGTGCTATAGGTTTCGAAATCCAATGCAAATCTGCAAAGAAAATTATCAGGGACTTAGAAGACTACTACATATCTGGATATTATGTTTAATATGTGTCCTTACTGATAACTGTCTAATAGGAACTCATGCACAAAGAAAACTTAGAATCCATTCGCTTGAATTCTGTCATAATTTTAACACTGTTAATAGAGTAGAGTGTCCAACAACAGGGAATGATACCTCAGATATTAATAGCCACCTACACTATTACACTGGAGATACCCAGTTACCTGATTCGGATGATAGTGTCTTATTTCAGTGACAGAACACTAATCTGTGATACAGAAGAAGGCACTAAGTCTTATCAGATAACTGGTGGTGTCCAACAAGGTTCCGTACTGGGCCCATTACTGTGGAATGCCATGTACGATGGCATCCTGCGGAGATTGTTGGGTATGCTGATGACGAAGCTATCGTCGTAGAAGCAAAGACGCTAAGTGAGATCGCATTAAAAGTCGAATTGCAGCTTCAAGAAGTTGGCTTAAGTAGAACCATCTATGTTTGGCGGAGCATAAATCTGACTTAACCCGTGGCACGGGCCATGGAGTATCTTTTTAAAGATTTTCTCCTCCTTGTTTCGCATAGCACAAAAAAAAAAAACCTACACTATTCATTATTTCTTCAACATTTCTGATCACAGCCATGGTCAATTTATGCTGTTAGTATATGGTATTTTATATGAATTAAATTTTAATATATGTATGTATTTCCCTAGCATACATCGAAGTTATATATATAGATTATTTCATTTCATTTGATTTAATTTAATTTAATTCTTTATACTTCTTTTGATATGAAATACTATTTTGTGGTATTTAATTTCATAATAAAATAATTATGACTTCATCATGAATTCAATTTTATTTTCATTTTTTAAATACTTTAATTTGAAATTAAATGTTAAAATTAATGTGGTTGTCAAGTGACATCATTATGATATGTAAATGTATCTTAAGTATACATTTTGTTATATAATGGAATGCTACAATAGATTTTTTTATTTTTTTTTTATAGCGAAACAGAAACAAAAGCTTCAAGTAGCAATCCCCATTGTAATCCTATTAACATTTTTTTCCAGTTTTATAAGCAAAAAAAAAAAAAATTTGTCATTATTTCATCAATCGAAACTTCCGTTTTACAAAAGATTAACAAATAAATACAATATATGCAATATACAAGAATATGAATTGAAAGTGTTCTTTAAAATTTAATTGATTATCAAGTTATAAGTTAGAATAATCCGATTATATAAATTTTTTAAATATTTCATTTTCAATAAGTGAATAAGTGAATATTTTTATATTGTGTTTTGAGTTAATCCAAGGAATTAGAATGAGAAGATTATCAGATGTCTTTAAATGGTTTGTTTAATACTTGTATGGTAGCTATAATAGTCTGATAGGGTTTATCCCCAAGGTTGCTTAAGACTAATCATCTTTATAAATTAAGAATTTAGTACTAAGAATTGCTGTGATAAGTTGAAAAAAGTGTATTTTTATGTAAATCATTGATTGATTCATTAAAATTAAGTTTCAATTAAAGATATTTCATAAAATAAAACAAAAGTTTGCTGGTAGTTCATACAACTCTAAAATGCCGAACAAACTAGCAATTGTCCTGTTCTACCCTTTACGTTTAATTATAATGATTGAAAAATAAGGCAACTGTTAAGGTGTCGCTATTCTTTGTTTTATTAAAGAAGAGAACACTAAATGGAGTCCTAACCAATAATTCACCTAATGTTTTATAGACTTCTTCGTATATGGTAATAATAATTTCACACTAGTGTTGTTAAAAGTTTAAAGACCGCTGAGTGAAATAAGGCCGCGCAGTATTTTCTATGTCGGCCTAAATTTATTTTCAAAATGATTTCAATCCGCAGATTGAAAATGAAATTGAACCGCGTGGCCTAAATTCATTTTTCAGTAGCGACCTTAATTCATTCTAAAAATGAAATTAAACACGGGTTCTAGCACACTACTCTGCGATTAATTTAGGGTATGCGAGATGCTGCATCCTTGATTTGTACATAGAAGTAACGGCCACTCAAGTAAGACTTTAACATAAGGTAGAACGGAATAAAGAACAATTTTTTGATTTTGTACAGTAGCCCAATGTGCAACTCGATCAAAAGTTAGAATTGAAACCAGTCGCGGACTTATTTCACGAGGTATTATTTCACGCGGTATTATTTCACGACTCCTTTAAAGGAATACAGTTTGATTATTGTATAGGTAATAAAAAGACCCACTTAAAATGTTGATCAATGTCAAAAGTTGGCATATCTGGGATATTTAAAATCTCATGTTATAAAGATCATAGAGGAAAAAACTCTAGTATTGTATAGTGAATAAAATATGGTTTCGTCATTTGTGTACCCATTATACAGTTATTTATTAATTCTTTCTCTAAAAATAATATAATATAATTAAGTAATTAACATTTTCAATTTTTTAAAATTTTAATTCTTTTTTTTTTTGTTTAAAATTAATTTGGCAAATTATAATATTTAAAAGTGTTGAAAAAAATCATAAAATAAATTTTCTTATCATTTATTTATTTTTGCATTCTAAATTAATTAATTAATCAATTTTTTGCTTTTTGTTTTCATATTGTTATTAATGTTTTTTGTTGCTTATGTTGTCATTTTGTTTCATTTATTTAAATTTAAATTTTATTTTGCTACTTGACTTTGAATATCAAAATTAAAAAAAAAATAAAAATTTAATAAAATAAAAATGAAAAAACCATATGATATGCAATAAAAAAATCCATTGTTTTGTGTCTCAATCCCTTCTCCTCATGCTCCTTCTCTTTTACCATTCAATTCCATTCATACTCATACATTTTTCTTTTTTTTTTTTTTGAATTATTAATTCAACAATTCTAATTTTTTATATTGCATATTCATAAAGCATAAAATTATTCATTTTAATAACTTATTTAATTTTAATGTTGTTATTGTTGTTGTTGCTGTTAATATTGTTTTACCTAAAAATTTTAATGTGTTCATTTTCTTGCTATAAAGTTTCTTTCTGTTGTGTTTCATTTTAATTTTATTTATTATTTAATATATGAGCACAGAAAAACGCATCATCGTCAGTTTCGGTTTTCGGTCTCTTTTTATATTGTACTGTACTTATGTATTTTGTATCTGTGAATGTTATTATTTATGTCTGTGCATATGTTTGTATGTGAGTTAGCAAATTAGTCGCTTTAAAAATGGCATTGTGCGATTTGTTTCTGTTGAGGTGAAATCTTCAAGGCCAATATTATTTTATTTTATTTTAATTTATTTTTATTTTTTGTTTTGTCATTTTCTGTATTTTGTACATTTTGTTAATTTTTTTTTGTCATAATTTCAAATACAATAATTATTATTCATTTCATTTTAAATCATTTTTTTCTGTTGTACATATGTATGTATGTATATTTGAACATTGCAACCTGTCGAGACTTTGGTATTTAATTTGTCTTTTTTGTGGGTTTTTATGTTAAACATTTTTGTTATTTTTTAATTATCGTGTATCAATTCATGTATATGAATGCCATATATAGAAAAAACATCAAGTGGGGTATTTACTTAAAGATGAAATGAAATTTCATTTCAGAAATATATCTCATTCCTTTCATGGCCATGGTCAAATGTATGTATGTACTTTGGGATTTCCATGCATACCCGGTTTGAAATTGTTTTATTTTATTTTATATTTAAATAAAATAATATTATTTTTTGTTTGAGACTTTCAAAAACCTGTGTGTAGTCAGTCAGTCAGTCATCTATCATTTAAAGATTTAAAGAAATTTTGTTGTTGTTGTTGCAATTTTTGACAGCGCAACAGATACAAGCTACAAAAACCCACACTCATCATCTTCATTACCATCATCATCATCATTATCATTATCATAGAATATCAGGAAGTCAAAGTAGTTGAAAATAGATTTTTTTTTTCTTATTATTATTATTTGGCTGCCAGTTTGGCTACTTAAACACGATGAATTGAATATTTTTCATATTTAAATATTTTGTTTTAGCTCATTCAGAGATACAAATGTGAATATGTGAGACCACAAGCAACTCATTCATCTCTCACCATGACAAAATCAATTGTTCATAGTTTCTTGTATGTATTTGTTGATCGTTTTTATTATTCGACGACAATTCAAACTAATCCCACTTGAAGTAGTCACTACTCACATTAATGCGATGTTTTTTAAATGCTTTTCATTTTTCTATTTCATTAATTTTATTTTTTTTTTTTGGCACCGAAACTTGCAGTTGATTTCGTCATTTCTAACCGATTGCATGGCGTCAAGGTTAAAGAAATAAATTGTTAAAAAAAAGAAACAAACAAAAAACAAAAATAATAAAAAAGAGTAAATTTAAAGAAAAATATAAAAAAAAAGCAATAAAACTGCATAGATTAGTTAAATGTTTTATTGTATTGTATTTCAGATTCAAGAATCAAAAGCCGGTAGCTGACGCATTGCAATTATAATCATGATGATGGTGTTTTTGTTTGACTTATCTTTAATATGTTTAATTTTTTTTTTGTTATTTTCTAATTTTAAATATCAATGGTGACGTCATTTAGCATTGAGTTAAAAAATCTAAAATCTTTCAAGAAGAGAAAGGAAATAACACTCAAGAAAAAAAATAAATAAAAAAATGTTTAAGAGATTTGGAATAGAAAGAAATGTCAGTACTTCAAAGATAAATAACAGTACAATATTTGACTGAGTGAAATTAATTTTACAATTTTTTATTGGAAGTAAATTATCTGATATTAAATTTGTCAAAAAAAAATATAAGATGGAAAGTTGAAGAAAAGATAGTACCATCGACACAAATCCACAGAACTTTAAACTTAGATATAAAACAATATATGTATACATACATAGACATCTTAACAATTTACAGATCTTATGTAGCAGTTACCAAGATTGAGTAACAAATTTAGGATCTAAAAAGTTCACTAGGAAACTTTATAGAACAGTCAAGTTTAAAATTAAAAACTATAGAATCTCTTAAAGTTTAAGCTTCAGTACATTTAATGGAACGTTGAAAGAATGATGAACGGCCTATAAGAAGAAAATTCCATGGCTGATGTTTTTAAAAAAAAAAGTGTAGTGCAAATCCAACTTGCTGTTGTCGACTTGGTGGATATAAGAATAAGAACAGCATAAGCATTACCATCACATCGGAAGCGTAGCAAAGCAAGCCGGTTACGCTAGTCTAATATAAAAAAGTCAATGTTTGTTCGTATCATATGCAGTGCTATATCATTTATCTGATTCCAATGAAAGATTTGGTTGGCCGTGAGACGCCAGGTATATGTATGTGTATATTGAATTGAAATAAAGTTACAACTGATCAAGTTTACATTTAATTTCAATGAACTCTCAACAGATAAATAAAATAATATATTTATATAATATTTTATTTTAAAAATAAAACAAAAACAATTTGCAATCAGTTAAAAATATAAATGTTAAAAAGAACGGTAAGAACAGAAGCAACAAAAACAGGAAATAATAAATACAAAATAGAATAATACAAAAATATTATTTCAAAACATATGTACATACATGTATGCGTCGCATATTTACTTACACAACAAATTAAAGCAATAAAATCAACAAATATGTATATTTTTTAAATATAAAAAGGTATTATTAATTAAAATAAAAAAAAAGAAAAATAAGAATCGAAATTAAATGACAAAATAAAAAAATAAAAAACAAAAGAAAAAAAGGAGGCAATTTCACACATATATACAGTCTTATTTACAGATACTAATAGAGAAGCGTACACACAGATACTACAATATATGGTACTCAATTGATTCTACTGTTGTGAGTTGAATATCGTCGCAAATCGCGTACTTGAAAATTACGGTTAATAATAATTCAATGTAAATATTTAAAAGCGAATGAACGAAACAATATAAAAATAAAAAAAAATAAAGAAGACTGAATCGAATAATCGAAATCAATGAACGAATGAGTGAGTGAGTGAGTGAATGAATGATGAAAGCAGTTGAATGCACTTCAGCTTGGTGACAATCATAATGAACAGAAACAGATACAAATGCATTCATAGATGCTGAACTGAATCTTAGTTTTTCTATGTGTGTGTTTATTTATTTAGCATTTTGGAAATAATTTGCAGTGTAAGCAATACATAAAACGTGATTGCATCAAAATCGAATAGGAACAACCGCTAAATGCAAATGTTTGTTGTTGAAAACATCAAAAATTCAATTCAAAATAGCAAAAGATACTCATAGTATAATAGTTGGCAATGCCATTGAACATATTAAGATACAAACTGGACTATGAACTTTAAAATGATGTTGCTGATCATGATGATGAAGAATAGGACTGAAATAAGAAAATGAAGTAGAACAAATGGACAGAGAAGACATGAGTGAAAAAACAGAAAAATAGTAAAACAATAGTGAAGTATGGTAGGTAGATACATTTACGTGAAGAAGTAATGTTTGTGACTTAGTTCGTTCACCGTCCTATGCTGCTGCTTTTATTATTGTTACCGGCCCATCTTCGATCGATCGATCGACCGACAAGCTACCGGCCAGCCGGCTTGCCCGGCATTCGGTTATTGGCATTGGGGGTGCGGACGCTGCACACTCCTGTGTGACACTTGTTATGCAAATTGTATTCAAATTCAAGCAACTCAAGCCAAATTTGCAAAAAGGTAAATCCACACAACAACAACAACAACACCGACACCAACAATACGAACAATAATATGAAAAGATAAATATTTCTTGTTAAAGTAACTAAAATAAAACAAGAGATACTAGTCTGTCTGTTTGTTTCTTTGTACCATATCATACAAACTGTTGAGATACATCGTGAGCGTTTGTGGTCAATGTTCGCCGAGAACATTTAAACTTGTTAAACGAACGAATGTACAAAGAATAAACCAACAAACAAACAAACAAACAATTGTTGTTCTTCTTGTTGTCCTTAAGCTTCAATTCAATTGCTAACGTCATCCTACTACTACTCGCGAGTGCGAGTGCGATGGTCACGAGTATGGTCAACTTCTAGATATTTTTCTCATTTTGTTTCTTCTTATTATGTATTATTGTTATTATTTTTTATTTTTAGTTGTTGTTGTTCTTGTCGCGACAGTGTCATCTTTTTGTTGTATCTTTTTTCCGGTATTAAAACATTTTAGTGCAGGCGGTTAAACAAGATACACAGATACAAACACACACATACACATACAATGAAGAAAAACCTGAGCTAAAAGCGCATTTTAAAAATAGTTGTTTACGAATTTCTTTTCAAGATGCATGAACCCGAAAAATTTATACAAAAAAAACGATTAAAAGAAAATGAAAAAAAAATAAAAATAAAAATATAAAAAGATACTTTGCTTTGTTTGAATTATTCTGATGATGACAATCATGATGATAATGATGATGATGTTGTTGCTATTCTAATGTAGGTGTGTGTTTGCTTTTTTCTATGTGCAAAAAAAAAAACAAATAAAATGAATAAGCAAAAAAATAAAAAATAAAAACAAATAATAAAATTTTAATATATAAAAATTTTTTTGTTTTTGTTTTTTTTTGTGTTTTATGATAGAACATCGATCGTTTGACGTGACAACGACAGCAACAGCAACAGCTAGAACACGAACAACACAATGGCACCAGCAACGACAGCAGCAATGAAGACGAGGAAGCAACGTCGTCGCTGTCTCTCTGTCGCTGTTGTCTTTGAAGGTAAAGAAAGACGAAAACACCAACCTGGACTGTTTATTATAAGCGAAAGAGATCCCAAATCAATGACTGACTGACTGAGCAAGTGACTGAGCGACTGTGAGTGTGAGACTGTGTCAGAGTGTGTGAGAGTCGAGTCAGTGAGTGAGTGGGAGAATGAATTTGTGACTAAGTAAAGAGACAAGTAGACGACGACGGCGACGACAAGTCAAAGCGGGAGTGATATTTTAGTGGTTCATTCGTTCGTTGGTTGCTTGCTTGGTTGGTGATCATTTATTTAGTTTTTTGTTGTTTCGTAAGCGAGTAGCAATGACCGCTAAAATGCAATCAACCTAGTCCAAGGCCATTTTGTCGCCGCCGCCGCTGTCGTCGCTACAAATCTATCTATCTACTACACATAGATATCACATACATACTTACTTATGCACTATATGTGTGAGTGAATTAAATATTTATTTGTTTGCTTGTAGTTATTATAAATTCAACAATAACAAATAGACAACTAGAGAATCTAAATAAATATTGTCGAATAAATTGAGGAAAAGGAAAAATATTTTTTTTTTAGATATTTTTGCAATCAAAAGTGAATTGTTATAACTAATAAATAAACAATAACAATTATGATGATGATGATGATGATGATAATAAGAAAAACAAACTGTTAACAACTGCAATCTTTAGTGAATCAAATGGAATGAAATGAAATAGTAAAGAAAATATACAAATTGTTTCTCAATTTTTCTTAAATTATAAAGTCATAAATTTTAATTCCTTTCCATCCCTTTTAGTATCTCTCTCTCTCTCTTTCTCAATATTTTTTTATAATTAAAATAGAATGTAGAAATAAAAATTTCATCAACTAACATTTTTGATTTATGACTTTTGTTAATTGGTTAACAGCAAAATAAGCAATTATTTATCTTTAAAAGTCTCCGGATATCGTTTACCGGAAATGAAAGTAACTCATAAATAATTTAAGATTATTTATTTCGTGAAAATGATTCATGAAATTGTATTTATTATTGATAAATAAGAACACATAAATAAAAGATATTTTACAGGCACCTGTAATATTTATATGAACGTCTATTTGTTAAAAAAAAAAATTCAATTTAATAAGAATAATATATTAATTTAAGAAATTTAGATAAAATGATAATATTGTGAAACTGTGGCATACTTTTGGGCACAGAAATCCATGTGTTTTCTTAAATTTTAACAAAGTGTTCAACAGCTTCTTCATTCTTATGATTTGTTTGATATAAAATATTGGACGAGAATTAGATTAAATATTTTATTGTATTTGTGCATTTAAAAAACAATTTATAAGTGAATAAGTTTAAAGTTTCACTTTAAATTAAATATTATTTAAATTTTTATGTTCATGAAGTATACTTTTGGGCGCAGAAACTTGAATATATTGTATTTTCTTGAAAGTGAAGTGAAGGATTAAAGAATTAAGTGTTTACTAGTCCAAATTGATATGCAATCAGTGGCGGATTTACACATTTGCCGCCAGTGAGCTATTAAAATTGTTGCCACCCCTACCGACCTCTACAATTCGTTTGTATTTGTGCACTCTCGTCCTAAATACACCGCCTTTTTCCCGTATTCAGTATGATTGCTAACTAGGAGATCGATGTGTAATTTTTTGCTCCGAAAGCCAGGTCTCTTGATCCTAGTCGCTTCACTATGGCAACAAACCTGTTCCGAATCAATTAAATTTTGACATACAAGAAATTGTCGAATCGGACATCAATCTCATCTCTAACTATCAAACTAAGGATGCTAGTGTTCTGCATTTTTCCAGTCATTAAATTCTTGGTTCTCAAACTGAATCTTATTCTCCAATGGAGCGAATGCCAAATAGGGCCCGAATGACTACGAATATTGTCTTTATTGCACATCTCTGGATCGTTGTGCAAAAAACAGCAGTCAAGCTCTGCCGACAAAGAAGAGTTGACGATCAGTCGCGTTGTTTTTCGGGCTGCTACTGCTCACATGGCAACGGCGACCAAAAGTTGAGTCCAAGAGCTTTTTCTTGAACTATTAAAAGCAAATAGAATTGAAGAAATTCTTCTGCTTGCGAAAAAAAACTATATTCAATTTGATAGAGGTTCGAACCTGCACTGTGCGCACCATTGAACTATGATGAGTGTTCGCTAAAACCAGACATACTACCCCCGTTGATAAAGTAGATCTTCCAACAGGTTAGAGAACCGAGTTAAAGAATCGCATGTCCTTTATACGTTGCCGAATGCAGCCACAGGAGTGTGTGTACTTTTAGTGAAAGCGATCAATAAGATCAATCACGTCGGGTTTCGTGATTTTTTCTTGACATTTTTTGACAGACGAGTAACTACGGTCCTACACTCAATGTACCTAAAAAAGTTGTCACTTTCAAAAATGTTGGCCACAAATTTGCTGTCCTTAAAATCTGCCGCCCTAGGCTCCAGTTCACTCAGTCTTCTGGGATTTGGATTTATGAATTTAAAAACAAAATATTTAACTAGAATTATAGATCACAATGACCATTTAGTATGTGTTTTACCATGTAATCAAATACTCACTCAATAATATATTTTAAATATTTTATATCCAATAGAATCATATTTATTCTAATACTCATCAATTTTTATATGAAATTTGATAATCACTCACCTGAAAAGAAAAGAAAAAATAAAATTTAATAAAATATTGTAAAAGTCAGTAAAATATTTTGTGACATGTACTATAATGTGTGTGTGCGTGTGTTTGATGTGGCTGGCTCGGGACTTATGTAATACATTTAATTACTATGTGTAGAGTTAAGATTTAATCATTTGAATAAGTCAAAATGGGCGGCCGCATTTTGGTAATGAGAACAAGAAAAATGACTGAAGGGATAAAATAAATGTGCTGTTCCACAAATAAACATGCCACAAATACATATACAAAATAAGCAAGTCAACACTTAAAATAATAATAAGCATAAAAGTCAATTTAAGGCAAATTGAAAATATTACGTATACGACGTTTTGGTGAACAAGAAAATATTTATGATTCATTTTGAGACCACAAAATGTGAGTATGAAAATATTGTATTCTAATACAATAAAAGAATGGAAGAAATTTCTGCTGACCTTGAGACATTGTCAGCATTTTCTTCTATATACAATACAATATGTTTGTGTGTGTATGTGTGTGTGTTTGTGAAGTTTTATGCAAAATTAAAATTGATCGAAATTGACACGCAACAATTTCTTAAGTAACGATTTTCTCATACTCCAACGCGACAAATGACAAGGCGTGTCTGAAGATGGCATTGGGGGATTACCTAATGACTCGATTAACCTTCACTTCAAAGTAAATTTCAGTTGCGTTCTATTGTGTTCTATAGTGTAATTCTTTCTTTGGAAGGCAAATTCTATGTGAATTTTAATAACCAACAATTGTAAACTCAGTTCCATTTATTCAGTGAAACTGGATTTCTTTTGAATATTGAAATTCTTCTTTTTATAAAAGGAAATTCATTTGAATTTTGCATTCGTGAAATAATTTGCAATAATTGTTGATTTATTAACTTGAAAAAATGAAAATCCGCCCCACTCTGCTTTCCAAAGGATTCACAAGGTTTCAACTGCATAAAATTAACTCAATTTTTCACTCAAAAAACTTCCCATCTAAGTATGGGTAAACAGAAATACCAGAATGACTCTGCTGACATTGAGAGAAAACCCGGCAAAATTGAAATCCGATGACCAACAGAGTGCAACCGAAGACATGCGCATTGAAGCTACCGGCTTTCGGTCTTTGGGTCGCTGCTCGTTAGTTAGTTCATTTGACTAATGGTGTTGCCGCCATTTTTGTGCTCAAAACCATGACATCTCGGCATGGCGAAAAGAGAGCGTTTTGCGCGGGAAAAACCCAAAGTCCAAAAGTGTTTTGTATTGGGCTTCTTAAGAGTATGCGTTGGCATGCGGCGAATCTTATGGCTGCAAAATGTGCAGCAGCAGCAGCAGCCGCATTTATTATGGTTATTGTTGTTGTTACCTGCGACCCAGTGAACCACTGAGCAACAAAATATTCACATATTTGCGGCAAGAATGAAATGAAAGGGTTCTTTTCACTGTTACTGACTGCAACGACGACAAATAAATTCGCCGCAACCCTTGAAAAATGTTGCATATTGATTTTTCGCATTACTTTTTTTTTGTTTTCACTCCCATACACATTAAGATACTCGTATATGCATGTATGCGCATGAATTTGTGTGAAATAATTCTCGCTTGCTGCAAAGCTTTATTCGTTGCCATTTTTTATGCGCTGCTTTATTTTTCTATTTTATTTTTCTTTATTACTTTGTTGCTGCTTTTGCGTTTGACCTTGAATACATGAGCACAATTTTGCCTCATTGATACTCACAAGTGTGTGCATATCTATGAGTATGTTTGTATTTATGTATGTAGCATATCTTGTTGTGCTCGTATGTGTGTGGGCGTTCGTGTGACTTTTTACTTTGCTGCCTGGCGCATTTTCTTTTCTCTTTTTTTTTGCATAAATTTATTTTCTATCTTTTGTTGTCGCTGTTTTTGCTGTTTGCAATTGACATTTATACTATAAGTATATTGAATATTGAAAATATTTCCGAGTATTTTTAGCAATGAAAAGAAAAGATGTTAAGAATTTGAAGTTACTCTTATGATTTGTTAGCATTTTACCCTTTGAAGTGACAACATTTTTAGACTTTTTATTGATTTCAGTTTATAGAAATGAACTCTTAATAACATCTTGGGTTTCAGTTAAAAATACTCAGTTTTGATCGCAGGAATTTGTGCAAATATTCACTTCTGATAAATCACTGAGCGAGCGCCTATAATATTCTTAAGATTTTGGACTAAAAGATTCTTCTTTCACAACCTTTTTTCATAAAATATCTAGAGTAATACTTATGTATTGTATTAGTGATTGATATTAAGACTGCAGTATACTTTATAGATTTATCTATTTTTGTCTAACATATTTGTTGACATTTCCTTTCTTTTTTTTTTTTGTTTTTTTGAAAAACTTTTTCATTTATTTTAATATTTTTCAGTTTTTTCTTCTATTCATGTTTTGTTTTTGGCACCAAATGTTTGTTTGTTGAAATTTAATGCAATTAATCATTAAGAATTTAAAATAAGAAATATGAGGATTTTCAAAGAGATTTTTCTAAGAAAAAAAATTGGAAAAAAAACCACACCTAAGAAGAAGTGAAAATAAATAATAATAAAAATGAATAAAAACTTATTTAAATGTTAAATATTTTGAACAAGCAAAAGCGCGAGACACACATACAAATTACACAGATATATAAGCAACTTTGAGATTTTCTTGTGTTAGTAATACTACTTTACCCTTTAGGCCCACAATTGACCGAGCGTAGAGAGAGGAAGAGTGTATGTATAGTGGTCTAGTTTTGCCTTGACTCGGCCGGCATTTGCATTTCAAAGAATTGTGGCTTCTCTTGCTTTATAATGATTTATATTTGTTGTTCTTGCCACCACTACCACTAAAATAGTAGGCGCGTAATCTATGCTTGAGTATTCGCTTCACCCTTTGCCTCATATGACCTTCTTCTCCTCTATGAGGTGATAATAATGTTTTCATGTAGCACACAGTTTTATGCTTGAGTTGTTGGCTCCTAAAGTTGTTTACTTGGCAGTCGTCATCATCATCATCATCTCTTGCGTCAAAATGGGCAAGGTACCTAGAGAATGAGAGACGCCTCCTCATATTTATGCGTTGTCGACGTCGTCGTCATTGTGTAATTAACAAAAATAGTGAAATAAAACAAGATTCAAATAACAAAAAATGTTAAACGTCAAGGCACTATGGTGGGTGTGTTTCCATGAAGTGGCAATATCAGTGGGGCAAATGGATGGGGTAATTTTAATACAAATTTGATCTGTTCAGATCAGTTTATCTAAGCTTAAGTATCTCTAGTTCTCTTAGTTGCTTTTTCATATCGGCAACTTGGGTAAACAGGTGTCACTAAAGGGATTCCAATTTTAAATTCTCAATAGATCAATGAGAAGAATTAATAGTCTCAGTCTCAATCTCAATCTCAGTTTCTATATGAATTCAATGAAAATTTGTTGCGCAGATACTATATGGTATTTGCATGCAATTTGCATATAAATTGTTATTGTTTTATTTATATTTCCCCATCTTTATATTTTTTATCATTTTTTGTTTTGTTTTCATATTTGCATTTTTATTAGAAATTCTCTAAGAGTGTGTATATTATTCTCACTTCTCTTTCATTTGATCTTCAATAAGCAAAAATTTTCCTTTAATTAATTGTAGATACTATATTTTTCTCAATTCTTGATTGTTTTCTGTTTGCTTGTTTATTTGTATCTTTGTATCTTTAAGCTTAATGCATGATCAGTTGCAAGTGATGTAAGTCCCAGACTTTGCTTATGTTGTTGTTGTTCGTCATTGTCTCAGTTGTCGTTGACGTCGTTGCTATCGTTGTTGTTGTCGTCGTCGTTGGTTATTTATCTAAATTTAAAGTAAATATTTTTCCATTCCGATTAGACAAGTCAAAGGAGAGTTGGGAGGCATTGAGTGTGGGTGGACAGACGAATGGATGGACGGACGGACGGACGGACACTTGTCATGTAAAGCGTCATTTGCTCAGCTGACTAAAAGTGCAACCTTGGCAAAGTAAATTACGTCGTTTAAGTTGTTTAGATCGTTTAAAAGTTGACAGTTCACGATAATGAAGAATGGAATGGGATCATAAGAAGGAAAGTGTTGTTTGATCAGTAGTTATTAGAAGATTGAAGAGATTTTCGAAAGATTTTAAATTCATGACAAATTAGTTAGACAAAAGATCAAAAGGTTGTTGTCATAATACAATTTGTTTCGTTCCCGAAAAGACTGGGAATGGCATAGGAAAGACTATATTACATGATATCAGCCCTTTTAAGGAAGTCTAGGCTGGTGTTATATCCCAGAATTGAATTAATCAACGATTTCCTAGGTTTTTCTTTTATAAAACCGTTTCATATTGCATAATTGTGTATATGCAAATGCTTATCATAGTTTTAAGTTGCAATTTTCTTCATAAAAAAAGTCAAGATTAGTTAGATTTCTAAAGCAAAAACCTGAGCAATTTTCTTTATAGTGAAACCTTAAACTCTGTAACTTAATTTATTTAGTATATTCTTTACTAATTTCTGATAGAACACAAACCTCTTTAGAAAAGTCATCTGATTATTGTTCCAATAGGAATTTTAACCCAAACTACTATATATATGAAACCAAACTTGACATTGAAATGAAAAAAAAAATCCATAATATACGTGAATAAACCAAATTTGGTGGCATAAAGTGAAAATCATTGCAACAATCAAATCAAACAAAGTTCGCCGTCGCCATGAAACTCATTAATCATCACAAGTTGTGCTGTATTTATATGGAATGGATTAATTTTTATAAGGAAAGGTGTAAAGTGTATAATTAAAGATTTTCATATAAATAAATCACTGGAGAAGCCGTCATAATTTCAACTTTGTTTCAGGTTTTAGAAAAATTCTAATAATGAAGAAGGAAGGAACAATGTTGCAACCATTTGTGGGCGCTCTTCTAGTTATTTCTTATAAAATATTATATTCATTATTACTGCTTATTATAATTATTTATATATATTATTGGCAATTAATTTAGCACAATGTGAAAATTAATTAGCCATGACGAGAGAATGACGACGAACACAAAGCCAAGACAACCCCGAAGTGAGCAAACCTTATAATTACACACACTAAAAACAAAATACAAATGGAAATAAATTTATAAATATTCAACAAGATTTTTCCAAATGCATTGCTGAGGCCCAACGAAGTGGAAAATTTGTATGCGTTTTATGCATAAAATTATCTGATTTATATACTAAATACTAAAAAGATGATGATGACGAATGAAAAATGGGTTAAAATATTCATAAATATAGAGCAAAGGCAACTCATAGTTGCATTGCTATTGTAGAACCGATAATTTTAATTTATTTAATGAAAATGAAACAAAAAAAATAAAAAAAAAAAATTAAACAAAATTAAAAAGAAAAACAAACAAAACAAAAAGTTGCGCAAAACACAACAGAACAAAAAAATATTTGCAAATTACAAGTGAAAAACACAAACAAAAACAATGGGAAATGGGAAATGGGAAAGGGGAATGAGAATGATGCACATTCATAGAATGCAAAATAACAAGAAGAAAATATCAAGTAAAAATTGCATTTGTGTGCGAACACGTGCCGAGTTTGTAATGCCAACACCCCCGGACCACGTTGCACCCTAAGGCCAATCCGGGTCAAAATCGAGTGACTGAGTATGAGTGAGATAATCGGAAGTGAGCTTGCGCATATGGAAGGCCAACCAGACCAGGGCAGGCCGTGCCGGGCCAAGTTACATTAGATCAGACCTGGTAAGAGTCAAGTCAATATCAGAATCATTTGCAGTGAGAGTCATTGAGTGAGTGTCATAGTATAATGTGAGTAAATGAGTGAAAGCAAAAGGGCTAGAAAACAAACAAACAAGCAAACAACCAAGAGAAAGAAAGAGAGAGGGAAATGCAAGCAAATTGCAAGCATTTGGAAAAATCACAAATGTGTTGGGGGAAGAAAACTAACTAACACTTTGACGACGACGTTTGGCAAGAAATTGCGCAACATTTTTTTGCCGGCCGGCCGGCGCAATGCGCTGCAATTGTATAGAATGAGTTAGTGAGTGAGTGAGTGACTGAATGTGTGTAGGTGTAGGTATAGATATACAAGTATCTATAGCCTTAGTGCATGAGTGTGTATCTGTGTGCTGCTAACCTAGAAAAGTGTATGCAACACAAACGTTGACACATTTGCAGCCAACATTGCAGTCGACAGCTTGAGTTGCTGCACTTGGATACACACATGGAAAAGTACAGCCACAACAGTAACAGCAAGTGAATGTGCGAACAAAAGGAAGGAAAGAATCAACAACGAAAGGAAGAGCAATGCTAGGGATGATGATGATGATGAGAGTGGATGGTTGCTTGTGTTATGTGGCCAAAAAAGCTGAAAATTGAAATGTAGGACGTGCTACTATTCAAAATCACTTGCATCCCACAAGTATTGCTCGCAACCCTTGTTGCATGCTATAGTGATGATGACTTTTGAAGCAGAAGCAGCAACAGTCCTTAGTTTGTGCTGGACAGTGTACAGTTGCCCACTTCCGTTAACTGCATTCAAACAACAAAAACAACATCCTTCCTTTTGATCTCTCTTCACTAGTATGTTTATCTTGATTCTTCCAATTCGCTTGTGGTTTTATGCTGGTTGCCTTTAAACAAGTGCGGTTGGTTTTACTTTCACCGCAATTCATATACCATAAGTTTTAACAATTTTGTGTTGGTTTTTTTATATGGTTTTGCTTAAGCATGTCATTTAGATTTAATTCATCTATGGTAAACATTCTTCATTTAATTCTCTCATTATTCCATGCATTCCTACTTTTCTTTCCCCCAAAAATTTCATATTTAATACTTTGATTTTTATTACAGAAATGCAAATAATTGGCAACTGCAAGACCCTTGGTTGAGCAAATGCTCTGTAAATTGATTCATTATGTACCCTCTGGGTGGAAGAGAGGAATACCTATGAAAATATGTGTAAGATGAAAATGAAATTGAAATTTTCCTTCATCGCATTGTAATTGTTTAATTAAATATGCCACAAAGCAACCAACTGACAAACGCTTTGAACTTGCAACTTTGTCGTTGTTTCTTCTTTCAGGAATTTCATTTTCATTTGCATTCTTTCTTTCACTTTATTTGTAATATTCACAGAAACACTAGTATATTTTTTTGATATCTATTTTATTTGTCAAACTATGTTAGTGCCAACATTTTTTGGTGTTTCGCAAACAATTTTTTTTTTTTTTTTGATTTATAATTCAATTGATTTTTATTTCGTTTTTGTGTTGCGCGTGCAAACATTTTCTTGGCACTCAACAAGTTTGGCCATTTTTGGTGCATTTCAAACAACAACACCAGAAGCAGAAGCAGAAGATGTTGTAATCTGTTATGCATGCATAACAAAAAGATACAAAGATTCATTTTACTTTATTGTGTACTAAGTAAAAATTCTATTTGCATTTGTCAATTAACAAAGAAAAGTCAAAGTGATGAGTGATAAGTGATGAAAAGAGAAGAGAAAAAAGTAAAATAGTTTTGCTTAAAATGGTTAAACCAATAAAAGAAAAAAATGAATAATTTATATAAAAAAAAATATATAAATTAATCATTAAACTAATCTAATTAAATCATATAATTAGAGGTTTTCAGTAATTTTTATTTAAATTTTAATCAATTCAAAAATGGCAAACCAATTTGAGATTCTCGCTTCATGAGTTGAAATAATAATAAATAAGAATAAATAAGACAAGCGGGTGTTAAACACTAAAATTGGCAATAAACAAGTTTTATTATTATTATTATTAGTGCTGTTGTTGTTGTTGTTGTTGTTATTATAATTAATGTATATATTTATTGCATTTGTTGTAACTTTGATGATGATGATGATACGATAATATAAAATCAAGCGATGATGATTTTAAGTTCGTTGCTGATGGCAAACACAAAATTTCTATGATGACAAATTTATGTTAGAAAATATTAAAAATAATATAAACAACAGCACACATTATACATATATCCTAATATCTAACAACAGTGGTTCTTAAGCTTGTGTAGTTCATGGATCTCATTGTAAAATTTTTAATGCGGATGCTCTTTTGAACCTTTTTTCGCAACCTTAGGCTCAGAAGCGTAAAAATAAGATAACATGACGGCAAAATGCCATTGAAACCAACTGGTAGTGGACCTCCGGCCTGATCTTGGATATTCGCATATAGGCCACTTATAGATGTACAAAATGTTTGGAAGCCATAGAAAGGCACGAGACATCGCAAAATCATTTGTATTCATGTTTGGTATTTCAGCAATGAAACACTAGATGAAGAGGAAGAGTCCATAATCAAGAACAAAATAATTTTTTTTGCTCCAAGTACTCATTAGACTTCTTAATGTTACTTTGACACTTTCAACCTGTAATTAAGCTATTCGTGGCTATAGAGAAAATGCTTACAACAGTAATGCAAATCCAAAAGGACACTTTTTGAGTATTGTTGAGTTATAAGTGAGATACAAACCTATTTAAAAAAGAATTGTTAAGTAAACCAAAAGGACTAAGGATACTTAAGTCAAAAATACAAAATGTACTCATTGCTGTTCTGGTTCAGAAAGTGAAAAACACTCTAGTAAATAAACCGCATCGGTTATTATATGTGATGAATTTACCACGGGCCCCCAACGGTGCAGTTACGCCACTGCTTAGGCTGTCAATGTCATTCATAAGCTTAACATAATATTGATCTCATTTATTTTTTTTATTTGTTGAAGGTGGAAGCAATCCTCTAATATAAGTAGATGTGCATAACATACCTTACTCTTTTTAAATTCTTTACACTATTATTAATTTTAGATACTTAAAAAATATTGGTACAAAGAATTAATAAAAATGTTAAAAAATCATGTTAAAATATTGAAGTTTTAGACGTCCCATAATTTAAGAACCACTGTCTATCTGTATGACAACAAAATTGTGCATTTAAAAGGCAAAAAATTATATGAAAAATATATGAAAATAAATTGAAAATTATCGAAATGAGGCCAACAGCGCAAAGCATTTGCAAATGCATTTTTCTACATTTCAAATACACGCGGCCGCTGCTGCTGCTGTTTTTACTTTATGACTTTGGCAGTGTGTACGGATGTGTGTTCTGTGAGTGTGTGTATTTTTATACAATTTTGTCACCTTGAACATGAAAATTGTGCACTTGGCACAGATTAGAAAATACTTTGATTCTTTTTGTAGTTTACGATGGATGGTTAGTACTAGTTGTTCTCAATAATTCTCCAATAGCAGAAAACAACAGGCGACAACGACAAGCGAAACAAATGAAATGAACACAAATACTCATGGATACACATACACACAGATAGTACTTTAAACAAAGCAAAAAAACAAAAACATCGACAGTTGGAACGACAGATACTTAAAGATTGCATTAGTGGGTGGGGTTGACTATAGTTCTAATAGTGCTGACATACTTTGTGGGCAGTTTACAATTGTAGGGTACACCTCAAGTTCAGTGTTCTTATTGTTGTTATTGGTGGGTGTTTGTTTTAATGGAGAAGGTGGTGTACAACGAATATGTATGCATGTATATGCGGTACAGTGAGGCAAGAAGATACTTTAAGCCCATTAAACAATGGGTGCGTGGGTGTAATTTTTATTATTGTTTGTTGTTGCTATTGTTGTTGTTGTTAATGCACATTTCATTTGAAATGATGCGCAGTTTTACATACCCACACTTATACATTCTCATAGATATAAGTTTATATAAATTAAATAAATACTTTATAGAAATTCTTTATAAATGCTTTTCAAGTACAATTTGAATTATAAACGAGAAGAGAATGGCGAATGTGAATTTTCCTTCTTGTCGTCTTAGTCATCATCTTCGTCTTCATGTTCATAATCATCATCTCATCAAAGTATTGTAGATATAATAATAAATGCATATTTTTTCTCGTAATTTTCTTTTTATTTTTCCTTATAATCAAAAATATCAAATATGTATTGCAATGGAGAGTGGCAGCGATGGCGTATGATTATTATACATTTTACATATACAGTAGGGTGTATTACTTTATGTTTATTTGGAGATGCCATAGAACTTAATATTGGAGATGCCATAGGGTATGAACATTATCAGGTACAATCTAAGGGCTTAGTTCAAAAGTCTTTTCGACTGTTTCTATACGAAGTGTATAGCTGGAAAGCTATCTTATAGGTGTTGAGATCCCTAATTATTTGAGAAAGTAGTCCCAGTATAAAACCAAGATAAACTCACATGTTTTCATATCAGAATTTCTTGATTCAAATATTTACTGATTCGTGATGGTCTCCGACACCGTTTGACCGATCACCATGAAAGTTGACACATATGTATATATATTTTTTCGGACCCGCTGTTGTCGAGAAATTGGTGGGTAATATTTTTCATATAAAGCTTAGAGAAACTTTATCCGGTTATATGGCGAATGGAATATTAAAATATGTTGTTTATTCCCGTGAATTATTAATAAAAAACAATGACTACAAAAATCACGCAATAACTAAGACGGGGCGTAGCATGGCGCGGTGGGAATGCTTGACATAGGTCAGTTCTGATCTAAATAATGATATAGTATAATAATTTTCTTAGAGAAAATATTCATAAATTCCTTGGTTGGGTATTTCTATATGTCGATAAAACCGAAATTAATTGCTTGCCTTGTTTTTTATTAATTTATTTACTATGCGCATTTTGTTTTTTTTCATTTATTTATTTTTCCTCTTTCATAATTTTTTTTTATGTTTTTCTTTTTTGCTTATTGTTGTTCTTATTATTGTTGCAATTATGATAAATTTATGAGTTCATTCCTCGCACTTTAGTTACGATCGTCATTGCTCATTGCTTTTGTTTACCGCTCTCGTACCGTCCCCCTCCATTTGGTATCCCATACCCCACCGCTTATTTTTTGCCTTCTGCATGGTCATAAGCATTCGTTTCGCATCGTTGCATTTAAGTTTTTCTTGTTTCGCTTCAATGAGTCAATCTGTCATGCTGTAAGTCTTAACTTTGTGCATTTTCTTATGTTTATAACTTCTTCGTCTCACTTCACATTTCTTTTCTTTACTTTACTTTCCTTTATTTCATCTCTTCTCTTCCCTCTCTCTAACGCTATTTCTTTCGCTCTTTACATATTTTACTGACATTTATCGGTTGTTGTTTATTGTTTGTTATTGTTTGTCAGTTTTATTGCCAAGTTTAATTTAACATAAATTTTTATGTGAATTTTAATTTATGTGCCTCTAATTCCTAGCGATCGTAAATCTTAAAAAAAAAAAAATCTTTTAAGCGCCGCCCGATTTTGCAAGTCAAAACACTCTTTAAAATATAAAACAATAGTTCATGGCCAATAGAAATAGAACAGAATTTATGATTTGTTAACAGGATTAACTACTGATAAAAAAAAAGAAATTATCTATGAACATAGAAGCATGTTATTTTCGAACTAACAACTGTGCATCTTAATTTCATCGATGCATATTGATTTACCGTGGAGCTGATTGATCAGTTGCTAGGGATTTTTAAATGAAAAGAGATTCAGCAAATTATAAGTATATGTACAAGAACACATTATTTTACATGGCGATGACAGTGAAAACATTCAAGGAAAACGTAGATTAAAGCCTCTTTACATAGCTTGATAGACACTTATACATACAATAGAAAGAAGATTAATAGAAAAAATTTTTGTAAATATGAAACAACTACTTCTGTTCGGAAAACTGTAATCAATGTTGGAAAGTCAATATTTCTTGATGAAATAACTGAACGCTATTGCATTTGATCAATCACAAACCGGTAGAAATTCAGCATATTATAAGGGAAAGGTGCTATAAGTATAAGAAACTTATCTAATATATATATAAGTTTATAATAAGGAAGAGTGACGCTGTCTCATCGCAATGCAGCCATAATTGAATCTGTTGTTACAAAGCTTATAATTACAGCTTCTCCTAGGTTTCGAAATTCATTAGGAATTCCACGATTTTATTTAGAGTTACATTTCCAACTTTTGACACTTCTAGGTAATGTTTACCCAGATATCGGAGTTTGGCTGAATTTAGATCAACACTGCTTTGGTGTTTTACACAATTTATATTAGACGTTGAGACTTTAGAGCATTCATGAAGCATCGCAGATGGATTGAGTAGTCCTTGGGCGACTGTTGTTGTCAGCTGGTCAGCTTCGATAAGGTAGGTACCGAAGAGAGAACTTAACAAACTTTACCTTATACATATGTGTATATAAGACAGTTGGTCATTAAAGAAATATTTAGTGACAAGTTCAAAGAACTTAAAAAAGTTTAAGTTAGTTAACATTTTATTTATTATTTTATTTGAAAATATGATAAAGTTTTTTATACTTGTTGGATATTTTGATTAGAATTAAGGATAATAGTATTTTTTTCTATGATTAACTTAAAATATGAAATACTTTTTCCATATAATTTCCTACTTTTCAGCCTTAAACAATCTTAATAAATATTTTCCAATATTAAATTTTGAATTTAAATGGCATGACATGATTTTGCACGACTAAGTTCCTCTAGCTTTGCCTATCAATAATAATATCATGAAGTCTCAGCTGGTCTCAGTCATGATAAAGCCATTATTAAATAATATTTATACTCAACATATTTGTTGAGGAACCTGTATCTTGCAACAATGTTATCAAACACCCACAATAAAGTCATTTGGGGCGTTACTAAGTATATTAAAACTTCTTATGAACTAGAATAATTGACTGCAAGCGATTCATGTGAAAATTATGGAACAAGGACAGATCTCATTTCAAGGTTGCATTATTTCTTGTACCTACAATAATTTTAAAGTTAAGATTTAACAACGATTGAATTAGTTCGAATATCTGTGAATATGGAGAGGCATATGGAGAGCAACATTGAACACATTAAGTAACATTAGATTGCATTTTGTTGCTTTTAGAACGCAATTAAGTAAAACACAAAAAAAAAAAAATGAAAAAATGAAATAAGCAAAACTGGAAATAAAATCTACCGCTTCCAATTAGAATTCAAGGCTATAAAGTGAAATTAATACGTTTGCTTCGTTCGGTCTCTTGAGTGGCGGAAGCGATGACAGGCGAGGCGACGGTCGGACGGCTGGCCGGTGACAAAGACGAATGAGCTCATGTTGGAGAGCGAGTTCAGAGTTTCGCAATCGACTGACTAACTAACTGACTGCCACAATAACAGAGCTCAAAGCACAGAGCACAGAGCAACAACTGCGATTGCTTTAGCTTTAGATTGAGGCAGCAGCAGCAGCAACAGCAGCAGCAACAGCAGCATTAACCTTGAAACAACATTCACTACCCATACTCGTAACATGTTCAAACTTGTACATAGATACAATACTCAGATAAATATTGTATTGTAGATAGATAGAGAGATATAATTGTATGACGATGGCTCACTTGAAACATACTCTTTAAGCAATTTTTAATTAAATGTTAACCAATTTCAAGAAATAAAGAAATCCAAAAATGAAATTTACTCAACAAAAATTCAATATGACAAAAGACACCCGGGCAAGCAGCAACAGAAGCAACAGCAACCGCAGTAGTAGTAGCAACATTAACAATTGGCAACATTTTTTGTTTTTAAATTTAAATTTTCTACAAAAAAAAAAACATAAATAAATTTTTAAGCTTATTAAAAAAATATTCGAATTTTTCTTGTTTGAAAGAAATTGAAGAGAGAGAGAGAGATAGAGATAGAGAGAGTGGGGGATGCACAAAAAAAAAAAAAAACGAAAGAAAGAAAATAAGGAAACGATAATACAAAATGTTTTTGCACTGTGCCAAATGTAATTTTAACTTAAAATCCCTCCTTGCCTTTCATTTGTGTATTTTCTTCTACTTTATAAGAATGCATTTCTTGCTAACGGCGCAAATTTGTCAAAAGAAATAGGTACACATATACATATGTATGTATGTGTAGATACATTTATTGCAATTACAAATACTTGACTCGCTGGTCAGAGCAAATTGTTCATTTCATTTCGTTCGTTTCGTTTCGACTACAAAACTAAACTATCTGACTGACACATGTGTAATGCCGGTGCGCGCCAGTTTGGCTGGGCCAGTGTGCTGACGTTTGTCGATGGCAACGATGTTGACGCTAAAGCAAATGTTGCTGACGCGTGCAAAAAGCCACAAGCATATACAATACATACAACACAAAAATAGTATATCAAGAAAACAGCGTGTGAGCGAACGTTTAAGCGTTTTGAGTTTTGCGGTGCACAGATACACAGATACAAACAATAAGATTCTATACTTGCACAAGCTTTGCCCCTGACCAAGCATTTTGTTCATACATGAAAATCATAAGGTTTGTGGTTCTGTGACTCTGTGACTTTGTCCATCTGTCGAACTACTTGTCGATCTGTCTTTGTTTCATTTCCCATTTTAGATTTATGTCTGTTGATCTGTTTGTCTGTCATTCTGTCTGTTTGTTCTTCGTTCTTGTCGATTTTAAGCTGCTTTTAGCTTTGTAATTCTTTTGACCAATAACAATAACAACAATTATGGTTAAAACTATGACAAATTAAATTTAATAAATTATTTTTCATTGTATTGTGTTTATAACTCAGCACCACCACCACCAGCAGTCCCAGTGATTGTGAAATCCGCTTTAATCATTTGTTGCATTTCGAAGTGTGTACAAAAGACTTTGAGTCATTTGTGTGGTCTCAGTGTGTGATTAATTTTAGGTTTTCTAGAGTCACACATCTTTCAATTGAAATATTTATTATAGAAATTTCCTATTTTTATATATATTTATTAAAAGATACATATTATTGTAATTTATATGTATTATTTTATATTATTATATTTTATTTATGAGAAAATCATTAATTTTATATATTTTATTTTATTTTTATTAATTCATGTTATTGACATTCCCAATCTTCCTTCTTCCCTCCTACCCTTCTCATTGCTGGTGTTCTTAACTTGTGAATTAACAGTTCAATTAACAACAATATAATAATGATGATAGTGATGATTATGATGATAGATAGCGTCATAGTGAGTTGTATTAAACCCTGATTAAAGTTCCATTTAATTATAATTTCCTTCATTATATGGATGTGTGTATGGTCTGCTAAGTGCACCATAGTATACAATGTTAATGTCACATTATTTGGCTTTTTCATTGTCTTACATGCACATGGCGTATGAGTAACACTCCATTGTACTAATGCATTAATCATACGATGTGTGGTTTTATTGTATGTATGCCATAGAAAGATTTGTGACATGGACAAACATATGATGTGTGATGGTGTGTGATTGCAATTGTGGTTTTCTCCACTATTATTGTGGCTGCTATTGAATGCAAAGATTCATTTGTAATTACAAATTACGCATACGCCATGTTTGCGTTTTAAGATCAAAGCAACCGACAAACCGACCTAAAGACCGTTCTGTACCATCATACAGTATGTTTGATTTGAAATCTGAATCTATGAATCTGGATGTTGTTGTCATTATTCTAATGCATCAATCATTTGATTTCAGTGAAATTTGAATGGAATTTTTTGTATGTGTGTATTGCATTTTCATCTTTTTTTGTTCGTTTGGATAATTTTTTGATATTGTTGTTGTTCTGCTCTTGATGTTCTCCATTTGAAGAGAGAGAGAGAGAGAGAGAGAGAGAGAGAGAGTGAAAAAAAAAACATCAGAGTCACATGCAATCGAGTATAATTGCGCACAATTAACTATTAATTGCATTCGTTTTAAGTTGCAAGTTGCGAATTGCAAATTTCGATTGCAAATGCGATTGCAATTGCAGTTGAGATCATTAAAGTTGATCATATGGTAACGCGGCAAAACGTGCCGTCACATCTAGCCTTGCATCATTCCCCCACTCATCAACTCACTTAGTCACTCATTCACTTAGTCAGTCAGTCAGTTAGTCAGTCAGTCTGTCATTCAGGGCTTTTTATATTATTTTCGTTGCTATTGCTATTGCTGTTATTGTTATAAATTAATATTGTAGTAGATTCAAGATTACGCGGAAATGTTGCACACGTTCTCTTCTCTCAAGCAACCAAAACAATCAACTGATTGAGTGAATGTGTGTATCTGTGTATCTCTATAAGTGAGTATCTTTGTAGTACATATAATAAACGTGAGTATGTGTGGGCTTTTGCGGTAAATGTCAGAGCTTGCGATGCAATTAAGCGTGTCACGCCTTGTCGAGCGTAAATAAACTTGGCATTGTTTATTTGAATTAGAGGATAGAATGGTTGTTATTTTGTTTTCCATTTGCTCTTAACTCCTCTAAATCTCTGAATAACTAAATATGTGTATATACCTAGATATGTAATAATCATATAATAATCAGCAGCACAACTGGAGTCATTGTGGCTATATTCGCTACCTAGTGAAACAAATAATCTTTGGTTAAATAAAAACTTAACTGAGTGACCATTATGCAAGTGCATTCTGTTGCCACACACCACAAATTTATTACAATTGAAAGCGAAATTGAATTTGCCACAGCACTCAACTCTCTCTCTCTCTCTCTCTCTTTCTCTCTCTCTTTGCTAAGTGGCACCACTTGCAACATTATGAAATTGTGTCAACTTGTATTATCGTGGGCGACAAATGCTGATGGGGTTACCTAAGCTGGTAATTTTCATTTAAAGGCCTCCCTCTGAGTTCTCTCCGACATTCAAATGTGCCATTAAAATGAATGCAACTTGTGCATGATTGCATGATTTTTATTATGCAACAAGCGAAATGATCAAAGTGAAAGTCATTGAAATTTATAGCATACTTTCTCAAATTTATGTCAGTTCACTTACGTATACTTGGCATCTTTCAATTATCACTTAAAACACAATATTTTTTTTCAACTTTAAAATGTCGTCATCGTTTACACGTTTCTTGTCAAGAATCACGAAAAAATAACTAAAAAAATACAACAAAAAATAAAATATCTAATCAACAATTCAAGGTTACCAAGTGCCGCTTGGTGCTTGTGGTTGCTGTTGTTGTTATTAAGAAGGGCACTTAAAAATCATTCAGTCATACTAACAGATACAAATGCAGGAACAGACATTGATACAACGAAAACGAATGCCTCAGAAGAGTCTCAACTAAGTAAGTACAATAATGAATAACAGAATAATGAAGTTTCAGTGTCACGATACAATGAAGTTGCGTAAGTGACGCGTGAGTTGACGCTATTAATGATGAATGGGGATTGCCGTGGAGAAAAAGGAAGGGGTTCTTATAACGTATTGATTTTATTTCAGTTAAAATTGTATACAATTCTTTTTATCTTTGTTCATTTTCATTGCTTTGAAGTTAACATAATTAATAGAAACCAAGCGAAAAGGGAAATGGAATGGGTCTCATTCAGTTAGTCAGTGTGTTTATTTGTAAGACAATTCACACCAAGTAATTTGAAGCACATTTGTTGTTTTGTCTTAATAAATTTCATACATTTTCAATGCTGATGGGCAATAACTTTAATTTATTAAAACAATTGCTTAACTTTTATTTAAAGAAACATTGAAAATTAGAAGAAACCCTATGAAAAAAATGATTTTATAACAATGGAACAGTGGCCTCCATATAATACAATGTTAAGTGTGACACACTTTTAAGCCAACTAAATAGTTGAAAGATTTCAATTGCAATGTTAAATTACAAAAATTGCAAAAGGCAATTTAAAAAAATTAAGAATTAAGAATTATTTTGAGGCACAACTAGAAAACTAGATGAATTAAATTAAATTAAAATTGAAATTTATTTGATGCAACAAAATTCATAATAAATGCGTGTCCCAATTGAAATGATTTGAGTGAGTGCTTTTGATTCGGATTTTTTGTGTTTTATTTTTGTGTGTAAATTATCAGAACGCATCAGTTTTTGGCAGAAGATGTTGATTTTCTTATGATTGTATTTCATATATATTTTTATTTTTGGCCAGCCAGCATTCAAATATGTATATGTCTATATAGTATTGCTGGTTCATGAGCTTTGCTATCTTCAATGTGTACATTTTGTGAATTTTTTTTTTGTTTTTGCCATTGCATACTAACCTTCTTCTTGCGTTCCTTTTTGAAATCGTAAACAATGCCCTCATCGGATGTGGATACAGAAACTGTGCGTATGCGTGCTATGGCAGCAGCATCATGAAGAACCATCATGGGTCCCTGCATCAAGTGACCATCATCACTGAGCGGTGGTGAAGGAGAGCCAGAGCTCCAAGCACTCGAGCTCGATTCAGGGCTCGAGGCTTGCCATTTGTCTATGTGAATTTATAAAAGAAACTTGGTAAAAAATCATCATACTAAAGATTGTAAACGCATGCTTACCTGCATTTGGTGAATTATGTAGATTCATTAAAATGAGTGCAGCATGGCACTCACTAATTTCATCATCGCCACAGCATTGATCGCTGCAATCATCATGTTGTGGACGCTTACGTGAACTGAAAATATAAAAAAAAAAAACAAAAATTAATCATTTGTCAATGCAAAAGGTTTATCTTCAAGATCAATCAATAAATTATTTTAGAATGAATACATAAAAATTGAGAATATCAAAAAGTATATTGTTGACCTCAAATAGTGAATTCTACAACGAATTCTTAAAAATTTACTTATTTATTATTATCACACACATGCACATGTAACCATACTTAATACACCCATACAAATGCCGCCCACCATTATCATCGCATCGTGTAAAAACTAACAACTGAGAATTAATTTTTAATTTTTTTAGTGTTTTGTTTTTAAAAAAAAAAATCACATCAAAAGTGCCGCAAGCAGCAAAATCTAATTGAAAAAATAACTAAAAACAAATTCTGAAATAACAATAACAAATTTGTTCAAAGAATTTCAATGAAAATTTGTTGCGTTTTCTTCTGATTATTTCATAATTCAATTATTATTTTGTTTTATGTTTAGTAATTCATTGTAAGGAGGTCAAATAATCAAGGCGAATTTTCTGATTAATTTTTATTTAACAAAAAACAATACAATTTTTTGTTGAAGAATTGCAAACTGAGTTCCATATTTCTATTTAACTAATTTTAGCGGAAAGTTTTCCAACTTAAATTAGAACTCGGATTGATTAGAACAGTCTTCGATCTCAGGATCAGGTTTGTATCAAAGTAAGTGATAACAATAAGAGGTGTTATTTTGAATAGTCTGCTATTTCGGTAGATGTCACTTTTATAGCTGTCATCTTTTGACATTTGACAAGTAGAAACTACGCCATTAATAAAAATGGAACTATTCACGCTTCAATAACGCAATGAAATTATTAAAACTCACTATAAAAACGGTGAAAATTTGGCAGAGACGGTTCGTAAAACTAAAACATTTTTGGGTCGTCGTGAAGCACCTTGTCGGACAGCAATAAAGAAATTGGTGGAAAAATTCGAGCTGTTGGGACAAGTTAGTGATGTGAAGAATACAACCCGTGCACGTCGTTCAAGTGCAACTGAGAATATTGCTGCTGTAGCCCAAAGTATTGAAAAAAACCCAGGTTTGTCCATTCCTCATCGTTCTTTGGGATTGGGCATTCCACAAACGTCATTACACCGTATTTTGCATAAAGACTTGGGTCTTATAAAGTTCAAGCCGGCCGATCATCAACAACGTTGTGTCTTTGCTGATTGGGTCCATGAAATGATCCGGAATTCCATCGAAAAATCATCTTGATTGATGAGGCCCATTTCCACCTCGGTGGCTACGTGAACAAGCAAAATTGTCGCATCTGGGGCTCGGAAAACCCAAGAGTTATTGTTGAAAAGCCTCTCCATCCTCAATGTGTGACTGTTTGGTGCGGTTTATGATGCGGCGGGGTCATTGGACCTTACTTTTTCGAAAATGAGGCTGGAGCAACAGTTACGGTGAATGGATTGCGCTATCGAGAGATGATTAATGATTTTTTATGGCCGGAATTAGATGGTATCGTCTACTTTCAACAAGACGGCGCAATTTTTCTTTGAATTTCAAATTAACACCTCAAATTTTCAAATCCTAGAAGCATGAGCATATCATCTTCTAAATGTCCCCATTTGAAATTCTTCTCTAAGTTTAAGAAAAAGTTGAAAAATCACCTTGTTGTGACCTTGTAAGTAAAGAAAGCATTCAACATTCAGCTTTCATTCTTTAGCTTTACTTTATGATAAGAATTCATTGAGATTGAGGTGCATAGAACTGATAAAATGTCAGAGATGCATAAAAAAGGCGCCAGTTAACAAAAGAACAAAATCAAATGCATTCACCACCACCACCAAGCATCACCATGAAAACAAAACAATAGAATATGGTAGATGCAAGCAAGAAGTGATGCCAGTGAGGGGTGAGTGGAAAACAGTGATTCAATGGCGTCAATGGCAACGACAGACATTGCATATCATAAATTCATAGCATTTCGAATGGATGTAAAGAGCATGTAATAATCAAACTGTGACTACAAGTACAAGTATAATACAAAGGAACACAGTAAAGAACAAAAACCAAATCAATGAAAAACACACAAAAAGAAAAGTCATTGTCAGGATAACAACAGCAAGAAGAGCATTGTTAGTGAACCAAGGAAGGAAGGATGGAGGAAGATATGAAGTTAAGATGGGAGTTGATGCAACAAATCATTTTTAATATTATCATCACTCCATCATCAGTAGAATGAGCAACAATAAACTGCTTACAAAGACGTCTAGATGACAAAGATGATGACGACGACGACGATAGGAGTGCAAATCTTAGAGGGCGTTGTTCAGCTAAATAATATCTAGTGAGGTCTTAGAGGGATATTCTGTCAAAATACCTAAGCTAATAGAATTTATGTTTCCTTTACTAAGTGGTATTTCTTCGAGTGGCAAGTGATTAAGAGAATAGAGTTATCATTCTGTTTTTATCTGCCTCTTGGATGTTTAACTAGCGTTTTAAAAATGAGTTCCACAAAACACATAAAAAATCTGAAACAAACACATAACGTTGCGCTTGCGTCAAAGGGTTAACTTGACTCTTGGACTGGTGTTGTCAATAGTTTTTGCTGCTCGTTCCACAGATCGTAAATGTTGAAATGTGACTGAAGTCGTGCCGTGTCGTATTCGTATCCAATGGCAATTATCGTAAAATTCTATTGCTTTTGCTACCGTGTTGCATATAGTCACACTACTACTACTACTATTTACACACTCACTTACCCGCTTACCCACTCACGGACTGACTCACACAGACAGTTGCCAGTCACTCCGCTCACTCAGAAGATGTTTGCTTGGCATTGCCATTCTTGTAAAGAAACAAGCAAACGAAAGGCGTCGATTTGTGAAACGGCCGCAAACATTGATGGGTGTTGAAAATTGTAGATGCTAGACTCTGGTAGTTCAAGAGTATTAGAGAGTAGAGGGAAAATGTGTTACACCAAGTCCATGCCACACGAACGATTCGCTACATTAGAGTTGAAGTTAAGCGAAAACCAAATGAAACAAAACGAAACTAAGCCAAACCAAATCGAATTCAACTGAATGAGAATGTGTTGTACATACTACACATAGTACTACAAACTCACACTCATGTGGCTGGTGGCATGGCGTATTAATGGCGAAATCCCGCCATATTTTCCACTGTTGTTTCTGCTCGTTGTTGTTGTTATTGTTTTTTGTAGCCCAATTAAATTCACTAAACTAAACGATAAATTTTTGCGCAAGAATCGAACGCGCAAGCCGCAAAATGTGAATCGCAAATCGCGAATAGCGAACATTGAAGAAAAAGCGTGAACAAAATCAACAACAACAACAACAAAGAGGTGCAAAAAATCCATAAAAATAAATTTTCAACTTGAATCGACTTTTAAATCTACATTAGCTATAGAAAGAACAACAACACGAATAACAGCAACAACAATTGTTGCACCGGCCGGTAATAATTTGTGAGCGAAAAACGCGCGTGCCTTGCTTTAATCGCTTGCCGCTTGCCTCATTTTGGATTGCTAAACATAACAAGAAGAATGAAAAAATTTTCCATGACGATGGCCAACTTTTGACCAACAAACTATAAACTCTGGGCACACAATCACAATCACAAGCCTAAGCCCAAGCACAATAGGTACCGTTAGGTTCACTACTCCTAACAGCCCCAAACACTTCACCATCATGCAATGTTGTTGCCGCTTCGCTTCGCTGCTTGATTTTTGTGGCAGCAGCAACAATTGTTGCCAATGTTGCTTGCTGATGTTGCTGATGTTGTTATTTTTTGTGTTTGGTTGTGATGCCGGTGCAATTGCCGTTGCTTCAAACAATAATAAAAACAACAACAACAACAACATACTTTAATAAACAAGCAACTATTGTTGTTGTTGCTGTTGATGTTGTTTGGGAAATTGCGGAAAATGTGCAGTGTTGCGCATGCGCAATGCAGTAAATTGCTTTGTTGCTGTTGTTTGAGGCTGCCCCATGATTGAAATGCGATATTTTGCGAACGCCGATTTGAAGTTCTCCAACAAAACTTAACAAAGTAAAACAACGAAAAGCCTGGGAATTACATTGTGATTCGTTTCATTTCGTATAGTCAAAGACTTGAGGCAACAGAATGGAAAATGGTGGAACTTGGGAAGGAGGAGGAGGAGGAGGAGGAGTGTTGGAGAAGTTGTCTAAAGTGAACGCGCTATGATATGAAATTAAGTCAGTCAGTCAGTCACTTGCAAGTGTGGTTGTTGCCACATTGCCACAACCAACCAACACAAGTTGATGGAAGCAATGAAGTGTAAAAGAATGGAAGAGAATAGAAGAGGAGCAAAGTACTTACGGCATGCAATGTAATGCATTGCTGATGTTGTTGTTGTTATTTTTGAATTTTTGTTAGCAATTATTTGCCTATGATACGCGCCACAGTTCACTCTACAACAGCAACAACAAACAGGAAGAACAACATAAACAGCAACATGTTGCATGCTGAGCATGGCAAAGCAAAAAGGTGTTGAAAGCAAAATTACACTGACATGCGGCGAACTCAGAGTGGAAGAAAAAATATTTTCCATTTTCATTATTTTGCTGTTTTTATTTTTTCCACTTAAAGATACGCGAGCGATGCGCATTCCCGCATTGCATTTTGCTGTGAGTTGAATTCGCCAGCGGCATCATCATACATAGTTGGTTGCTATGAGTGTTGGATGGAGGAGTTATGGATAAGGAGGAATAAAAGCTTCTATTGGCGTTTCAGTTGGTGTCGGTTGCCAGCAAAGAGTGACGAAGAAATATCATAATGAAACGCAGGCAGCGGCAACTGGCAGCTGTCTATTCTCCATTTTGGTTTTTTATTTTTGTTCATTTCATTTGATCATTGGGTTTTCTAATTGTATTTTGGGATCAGGCAACAAACTTTGCCAATTGCATGTTGGACGAAAATTAGTTTTTCTTTATTTCTAATATTTTTGATGATTTTTATTTGTTTTGTTTCGTTTAGTTTTCATACTGGAGGTGACTCTTTAGATCTCTTAATTGTATGTTGTTTTTTTCATACTGCTGCCCTTTTTTGTTTTTATTTTTCAATAAAGATTTTAAAATTAAAAACAATTCAAAAATAACACAAAAATAATATAATATATATTTTTTCCGATATTTTCTGAGAAATAATTTTATTTTTTAATATATTTATTTTCTTTGTTAATGTAATTTTGCAAAAAAAATCTGACAAAATCAAAAGGATTTAAAATTCATTCAACTTCTTCTATCTTTGTTTTTATTTTTTTTTTATTATTTCTAGCTCTTAGAATTTCCATTGAAATTTAATTTTGATGTTTTTGGGGTTTTTTTGTTTTGTTTCGTTATCAGTTTGTGTCTTGCGCCGGTGCTTAAGCGATGACTTTATCAGTAGTTTTTTTAACCGATAAGACAAATTTTGTTGGTTGAAGGAAATCACAATAATGACAACAGCAATAAGCACTTAACGGAAATATGTTTGTGTTCATTCATTCATAGAATTTGTCTATTTGAACAAATAGAAAATAAATATTTCTTTATGTTTAACCCAATCATCAAGTGAGCCAACAACAAAACACTCAACAAAAACATAAGAGGAAATGAAATATTGGAATCAAAAGGCGTTTTACTAAAAACCCTATATATTTGTAAACATCATATTGATTTGGCTCATTTAGTTTTGGAAATTTACAATTTCACTTAGCACATTATACAATATTAGTACAGTGAACAAGGGAATGACTTAACGAATGAATGAATGAATGAATTTCCGTTGTGAAAGTAAACAAAAATTAAATGAAATGAGTTTTTTGTGTTATATTGTTATATGTCAAAGTGAAAACATAAGAAAATTTCTGACACTTTTATTTTTATGTTGTGTTTTTTGTTAAAAAACCGTTTATTGAATAATGTTAATTCACAAGGCGTATGCGTAACATTTGACATTGAAATACAAAATGAAACAAGCAAAAATAAAACACCGAAAAATCGAAAATTTATCTCTCTCATTGACAAAACTCATATTTTAAACAAAATAAAAAAAAATAAAAAAACTGACAAACAAAATTCATAAATTTTACGCACAGAAAAAAGGGCAAAGAAAACTTAAAAAAAATGCCAATATAGCCGTTCTATTTAACCCTTTCACAAAAGTATTGACAATATAAAAAGCTCTTTCAGTAACAATGTCCAATACAAAAATTTGTTCCATTTTTATTAAGAAACTAGCTGTGCCCATGACTTCGTACGCATGGTATTCGAAACATGTTTGTAATAGCGTGTATTTTGTTATCTTGTTTCTTAATTATCAGATGTTTAATGAGAAAAACATTCGAAAATCAGCCAAAAAGTAGGCAACAGAATTTAAGATATGTATATCTTTTGATTTAGTATGTAGATTTCCATAAAATGAACGCTAAATGTTACACGAAGCTTGCTACAATACACCAGTCACCAGGCATTCGAAAAGGTTAAGCCGTTTCTGAGATTAGCGTGTACAGACAGGAAAAGGCTTACGATTTCATAGATATATAGATAGATATAGATTAAATTAATGAAATAATGTTTAAAAATATATATACGAATGGCATTAATAGCTAAAAGCATAACAGGAAATATTACTTGAGTATTGTCATCATGAATTGGAAGTCAGACTGACATACTATTGGTTGAAAAGAATACTACTACCAGAAAGTATCAAGTGGCATTGATTATTTTAAACATATAAAAAGATTTAACCCGAGAACTATTCTTCCGATTAAGAAAACAGGATATTTTATTTGAAAGACAAAGTCTTGTAAAAGACAAAAAAAAGACAAATTGAACGTTCAGGTCTTTATGAAGAGATCTGTTACGGATATACCAGGAAGCACTTTTAAATAGACAAAGGGTATTTTCTTTACATAGGATGCTGCAGCAGTGCCCCATAATTGGATTCCGTATAACCACATAGGAGTGATGATGGACTTATAGATAAGGAATTTTATGCTAAGACGCAGTTATGTTTCTCAATTTTTGTGGTGCATTTAGAATGCATGCTTCTAATATGATGAGCCCAGGTCAATTTACTATCTAAGAGCATACCTAGGTAGCAATGATAATTTTTTTTGCGGTAGATCTCTTAACTTCGAAATCATCGATGAACTTATAAAACTTAACAGTAAATACAACTGGTCTTTAATAATTGACTAATTTTAAGAAGAAAAACAATTAGGTCATATAAGCAAATGAGTGGGTTTGTAATCCAAAGAGCTTGATCACTCAGGTTAAACTTCAGCATATGATTATAAACTTGTGACTATGATGAGTAAATCTGTGGTTTACTGTTGATTTCAGGATGAATTAGTCATAAATTATACGTAATATATTAATGCGTATACGCTCATATTAAATTCAATGTAATTGTTTTTTCCAATACTCATAATATCAAATGAATTATTATTATTTTCAATACTTAGAATGGTCTTCCAGTCAATTTACCCTATTCATGTTACAAACTGAACCGCAATTTCCATATACCAAACAACTTTAAAAAGAGGAAACTACACTCAGTAGTAAAAAAAAATATGATACGCATAATAAAGAAACGATGATAGGCACTAAATTAACAACAATAACAGCAACAACACAACACGTGCTAATATTTTTTATATTTTATTTTTTATTATTTTCTCAATTCATGATATTTTGTTATTTTATTTTTTATTTGCTTATTTTGTTTTTTTCTTTTTTTTGGGGCTGCGCAAAATATTTTACGCACCTTTGAGAGCTGCGTAATCTTTTGTTGTTGGTGTTGTTGTTGTTGATTTCATTGAAGGAAAACATGTTACTCTTACTTTCATAAACAATTTGCCAAACAGCCCCTTTTACTCTTCTCCTGTCATCTACTTCATGATGTGTGATATGATCTTCATCATCACCACATATAATATTTATGTATGATTATGACAAATTCCAAGAAATGCTGCTGTTGTTGTTATTGTTGTCTGGCGCTATATTAACATTTGTTGTTGTTGTTGTTGTTTGTTTTTGTTGCCTTTGCCCCGGCATGATTCAGTTATGTTTTTGTTTTTTGTTTACTTTTAATATGTTTTTGTGTTTTTGCGCTATTTTTTTTTATTTTTTTATTTTTTTATTTTTCTTGTTAATAATACTATGAACAGGAAGAAGAAGAAGTATTAGGCTCGTGATGAATTTTTCGCTGCGATCACTCACTATCTCTCTCTCTTTGTTAATGAAACTGAGAGTGCGTACTCCGGTTTTTGTTTGAACTCATTTTGTTTTTTTTGAGATTTCAAGATCTTTGACTTTGCCTTTGCCATTTATTATTGTACTAGTTACGCCTGCGCCTTTGTTTTTATTGTTATTGTTGCTATTTTTATTATTATTGTTGTTTTTGTGTTATTATAATTGCCTTTTGCTTGGTTGATGACGCGCATTGACACACTTTTTCGCATTTTGTATGTATATATTTGCCTTAAAAAAACAAATACAATAAAAAAGAAAAAATAATAAAATTCAAAAACAACAAAATCAAATTAAATAAAGCCGAGTTTTGTCGACAAAACCAAGTAGCAAAAAATAAAAAAAAATAATAAACATAAAAATTAAATAAATGAACAAAAGTACAAATATTTGTTTTCTTCTAGTTTTTATTTTTTTATTTTTGTATTTTGTTATGTTTTTTTTGCTTTTAACCTTGGTCAGGTGCTTCGCAGACAGGTGAAGGCGGAAATTTTTGACTAAAAAAATAATACAAGCAATAACATTAACAATAACAACAGCAACCACAGGAACAAAAGCAAAATACAATGTATGAAAATAAATAAATAAATAGATACGAAAATGTTTTTAAATTGCTTTTTGTGCGTAACTGTAAATATATTTGGTGTTGTTGTTGTTGTTGCCTTTTTATTGAGATGAAAAATGCGTAAATGCGTACAAATGAGTGAATTTGTGAAAGGGTAAGTGAGTGTAGAAGAGAACTTAAAGAGTAAAAAAATAAAATAATATTTTTAATTTTTTTGTTTTGATCATTTTTTGTTTAAATATTTTGAATAACTTTGTTGTTGTTTTCTTACAATGAAGCTAAAGCCTATCAATTGACAGGAAGATAAATAGAAGGAAATACATGTATTAAGTTGGCTGCAGTCATTTGCTTTATTTGCTTTCTGATTGCAAAGGCTTTTCTCTACACGATCACTACTCAATTCAAGCAAATAGAGATTAGTACTAACCAATTTTTATGACATCTAAATAAATTAAATGAAAAATAGTCATAACTAATGAAACAACTAGACGATATCCACTTTAGTAACTCACAGACACTCAACAATATTTCACAATAGCTGCGCTTGGCCAGAATATTGATCGTCAAAAGAGAGTTTGTGCAATAAATTGTGCATAGATAGTTTTAAAATCCGTACGAGAGACTTGCTATGATTAACATGAAATCTAGTCAAATATCGCCATTGAAGCACAACCAAATATTGTAAAAGTCTAATACTCATTCACGCAAATTGCAATAAACCGAATCCCTTGTTGTGATCATAATCACTAATTACATCTAGGTTAATATCACTGAACATGTATCATTAAAATTTAATTATTATGGAAATGATGAGCATTGCGGGAATAGTTGAATGTACCATGGCCTTAAGTCAGTTTATCTTTCTGTCCGTCCCTATACATGCATATCAATCTGCAATTCGGTATAGATATTTTTCACTGCTAAAACCAGAGAATTCCGACTACTAAATGTTACTTTTTCTTGTTATGTGAACAAAGGAAGATAAATGTTCAAAGGAGCAAAAGGTTTGGAATCCGGTGTAAATTTGTGTCTTGGGACACAGCAGGAGATTCCTCCGAAGACGTGTTGAGGTTTCATATTACGTCACAAACTCAGTTTGGCAACTGTAAAGACTTGCTAGGGAGTAAGATTCATTAAATTTAATTTAAAGGTAAACGAACTAACATGGCGTTAGGTGAGCAAGATGTTTGTGAGGATGGTATAGTAATGATAGTTGGCTGTTAATAGAAAGGACAATCGATCTAGTGTTTAGTGAGTGAAGACAATGTTTAATGCAAATTTCAGTCTATTCAAAGGAGTCTTTCGAAATAGCATAAACGTATAAAAAGACGCTCATTTTCAGCAGCCTTCATGTAATATTGTGCCTCTTTTGGTCGCTTTACATTTAAATCATGAATTTTGTTTTGCAATCAATATTTCTTTTAATTTATTTTTTGAAGAGAAGATTTAAAGGCAACTAAGATTGTTGTTGTGTTGTTAATTATTGATTAATAAACTTAACAAATACAATCGACAATTTTCAACAGCATTTCAGCAATGACAATGTTATACGTCTATTGACCACTCATCATTTCGCCTGTGTAAGTAAGTATTTCATTTAAATTCATTTTTAAAGGAAAACATCTACTAGATTAAAGGCAGATTACTCTGTTAGTGTTTATAACAATGATTTTCTCTTTTGCCATGCCACCGAAATAAGCTACCGAATGCTATTCGCCTGGGGGACTTTCTTGTACTAGTATAGACTATTATACCTTGAAGTTATGAATAAAAATCGCATTAATGCGGCGCATCTAGTCGCGGCATTGTTGGAAATGGGCACGGAAAATGCGCAAAGACTCACTCAGCTCAGACCAAGTGAAGGTTCAGTGAATAAAATAGACAAATAGGAAAATAGGTAAAAAAAAAAAAACCATAAAAAAAGAAAATTGTGTTTGAATATAATAATAAGAAAAACAAAAACATTACACAAACACATACATAGGAATACAATATAAGTATATTAAGGTAAAAGGAGTGTGGAGTATGCAGGTAGTCAGTCACTAGATAATTGAGGGTTTGTCAACTTGAACTTGAGTTTCTCACTTCTCTCATGGGTTTGGGTTTGGGACCAAGTTGTTGTCTCAAGTAGAATTGTAGTTGCTGGTTGATATTTGAAAATGAGAGACCCCGGAAAACCGAATAAATTAACCGAACACACTAAGCAATAATGATGGTCAACATGAAGGTTGAAGACTTTTCTTTTGATGGTGGTGTGGAAAACTAACAAAAAACACTAAGCACTTTTACCTTTTGCTATTTT
Organism: Amiota communis; assembly: GCA_037043315.1. NCBI lineage: Eukaryota > Metazoa > Arthropoda > Insecta > Diptera > Drosophilidae > Amiota > Amiota communis. The sequence goes on from JBAMAV010000994.1 coordinate 517,508, forward strand.
TTTTTTTGTATATCTTTCCAATATACGAGGCCTAAGTGTGATTGTTTGTTTGGTGGTAGCCACTTCTACTTTCTTTTTTTTTTTTTTTTGTTGTTTTGTTTTTTTTTTTGTGTTTTTCCTTCATTTATTTTTTGAACAGTGAAATCGATAAAATCAGTCGATGATTATTCGTATATTTGTTTTGAATATATATTTCTCTTAGTCTTCTTCTCCTTCGTTTTCTTTTTCTTGTCATTGTTTTCAGTTTTGTTGTTGTACAGTTTTCAATTCAATTTAAATTTTATGAAAAATCAATGCTCAAAAGACAATAGAAAGGCAGGTACTGCTGACTGGATAGGTGGGTTAGTTGGGTAGGCACTACACGATGAAATCAAAGACAAGAAACACAATCATTTTATTGTTAATTCATGTTGTATTTGTTGTTGTTGTTGTTGCTATAGTTGTTGTTAAAAATAAATGTTAGAAAGGAAATTGCACGTGACAGAAACTTATTTAGCATGGTGTGTCCTCGCCCCTTCTCAGAGGGAGAGAAAGAGGGAAATAGAGGAGGTAGAGTCTTGAAAATGGCTCACGTTTTTCGTATTTGCCTAGTTTTATAACAGCAACAACAAAAAATTAAATAAGAAACCAGAAGAAAAAAATGTTGCAAATTATTGTAAAAATAAATTGTTTTTCATTCACATTTGTATTTATATAAATGAAAGAAAAAACATGCAAATGGAAATCATTACAGAGAATGTACTCTCAGTAGGGAGAAGGTAGGTAAAGATACTTAGTCATTGACTGGACGGAAATCAACATATGTTGCCTACTTTCAATATTTGTATTTGTTTTTTAGTTGTCTAGTGTATTCCCCCATATAATTTGCATGTGAAAATTGACTTCAGGTGGGCAAGGAGTACAAGATGGACGATGGCAAACTAAGGCACATAAGTCAACAACGGAAAGCCATGCGTATGTCAATGGAACGAACGAACGACTGACAAGCAACCCGAAAGAAAAGCCAGCCAAAAAGGGCGTAACAAGTAGTGCCGGTCTGTCAGACGATCGACAGGCCGGCCGGCGGTTCGAGGAGTTTATCAGGCATACATGTATAAAGTAGACATGGAACTAGGAATAACAGTCAACAGTGGCTGACTGGATAGTGAACGATGGCCACCTGTCGTTCACATAAGTATGTACACCGAAGACTATGTGCAACAAGCAACTGTTGGCGACATGCATGCAACTTTGTGGCATTATGTGGGTTGTCACATGATCGCTGAGTCTCTTGGCACCACTGTCTTTCCGTCTCTCTGTCTGTCCGTCTGTCTGTTTTTCCGTTCGTTGTGTCAATATTAACTGTTTAGCATGCAATGCACATTTCACCAGGAAGACAGTGACTTGCTGGCAATGCTCATAATGATCATTATGACGATGACGATGATGGTGATGACGATGATGTTGGTGGTGTAGCCCACAATTTAGCGGTACTTGTCGCGCCATATGTGCGTGGCATTATTATATGTATTAGGTGTGTGTGTATGAGTGTTGGAGTGTTTGAGAGTGTGTTTCTGTGTTAGCCATGGGAATTGCTGCCGCTAATTTCAAGCCCACTGACGATGGCGTTGAAGCTTTTGACGTATTGGCACAGAATCAGAATCACTCCATGTCTTCCATGCAATGCCACTTGGAACGCTTGAGGTGTTCGAACGTAGTGCGTCTGTTATTTTACAGTTAGAACTTGCGTTGTTAGCCCGTTGTTGGCCTGCAAATTGGACAAACCATCCACACCATGTCATACCACACCATACCATCTCACACCATACTGAACCATAGCAGAGCCCACTAAACCATACCATGCCACACCACATCACAACACTTTGACTACTTGGTTTCGCTTGGTTTGGTTTGGCTTGGCTTGGCTTGACTTAGCTTCAGTTGGTTGTGCCACATTTGAGGCAATACGCGTGTGGAAAATAGGTTTCCAGTTGCATTACAAATGGCTAAAGCCAATTCGTATTATACATTCAATAGTTGAATGTTGATGTATGAATGGTTGGATGGATGGATGGATGCATTGATGGTTGGTAGGTAGGTTGGATAGATGCATTTACTTATTATGCCAATCTCGTTCATGTTCGTTTGTTGAATTTTGAATTATGTACGAGTAGTATTTCATTGTAGCAGCTCGATTAATGAGTATCTATTGAAATACAATGAATGTGGGAAGAATGCTAAGAGAAGGGAGGGTATGCAACACACATTTGTAGTTTGATTTAGCGAAACATTTAATTAAATTAACAAATCGCTCAACAAATTTGCCAATCAAGACGTTTATAATTATATACTCGTACAGCAACAACATACATACATACATACATACATAACACAGTAACTGAATCAGTAAGCGGCCTCATTGTTGATGTTGCTGTTGCTGTTGTTATTATTATTATTGTTAAAGCATTTGATTTAATGAAGCCCTCACCGACATCGTCATCGTCATCCACATCGTCATCATCATTATTTTAGTTGTTGTCGTTAGTTTGCTGCTCTTAACCTCGCTGCAAGCCACTTAAGTCAACTTAACTTAACTCAACTCAACATAACTCAACTAAATGAAGTAAGCCAGCAACCGATCGAGCAACTGATCGAGGTTTCTTGGCTTCAAGGTAAAAACTTTAATTTTTTTTTTGTGGAGGAAAATAAAGAGAAAAAACAAAAAGCTAAACAAAATTGTGGTGCAAATCTACTCGAAGTGACTGGAACATTCAAGACAAGAGAAACATTTGAAGTAAACTCGATATACGAGTGGATTAGATCAGGGGTTCTTAAACGCATATAGTCCAATAGACAAGTACTAACAATTTTATAAAGAACTTGCTTCTCTCTTTCGCTGTCCCTAGGATATAACACCACAGTTTATGAACCGCTGGACTATGTAGTCTGAGTCAAGTTAAGCAGGTCAATAGTAAACCGTAATGAGTGAACGTGGGGCATAATGGAAGGAGGATCGAGCAGCGAAACATAAAATCCCTTCATTAGTCCATAGATTGAGTATCATAGAACTGCATTGCATTGAGATTGAACACACATGTATGCATTGCCTAAGCATCTCCTGAGATACTGATGCTGAACAAGTAAGTATCAGTTACAATATTCTCTATTTGCATCTAATGATGAAAATTCAATGGTATTATGAGAGTATGACAGCGAGGTAAAGGTTGAGGCACGATGAAGTGTATTTGCATTCAAAATTGCCAAATTAAACGTGACACAACAATTTAATGCACAAATGATGCCTGTTGCATGAGGCCAACAAACAAATATTGTACTTCAACTCAATTAAAGTTAGAATTCTAAATAAGACAACAAACAAAGAAGTAAGTACATATCTAGAATAAATGTGCATAGTAGTATCGGTAGATACACTTTAATGCTGTGTTGTGTTTGTTACTTTCTTATTACATACATATATGTATGTATATTTTTATTGTAGTTTAATTGACAGTCAGTGGCCAACAAACAAATATTGTACTTCAACTCAATTAAAGTTAGAATTCTAAATAAGACAACAAACAAAGAAGTAAGTACATATCTAGAATAAATGTGCATAGTAGTATCGGTAGATACACTTTAATGCTGTGTTGTGTTTGTTACTTTCTTATTACATACATATATGTATGTATATTTTTATTGTAGTTTAATTGACAGTCAGTGGAGAAACGCAAAAAAGGCTTTGGCAATTGGATTTTGGATTTATATTCAGCTACTTCGACACTTGGTTACGCCTGCTTTACAAGTAGAAAATATGAGTTGCCACTGGGGGCAATATCTACACGAACAACAACATCAGTACACAACAATAATAACAGCAACAATAACAACAATCATCATCATCTTCATCATCTTAGGAGTTGAGTAGAGAGTTTTGTTGCATGCGATGCGTGGCATGGTGTGATGTGGCTGGCATGGCATGGCTTGGTGTTTGGTAGTAGTACAACCTCCTGGAAGGCTAGAAATCTGTAACTGTATCTTTGTATGAAAATTATAGACTTTGTTTCTCTCAAACACGCCTCAAACGTTTTGGTCTTGGCCACTTTTTCTTGGTTTCCCCAGCATATTGTTGTTGTTGTGGCCAAACACTTTGGCAAATGACTTTGATACAAAGACAACAACTGAAATGAAGTAAGGCGCAATGCATTTCGCAAATCAACAAGATACTCACATTCATTCATTCACTCATTTACTCACTCAGTCAGTCACTCAGTTGGTCGCCTAGTCCAATAGGTAATCATCTATCTATCTAGTGAACCACTAAGCCATTTACCAACTCAGTCAGTCAGTAAGTCAGTTAGTTCAGTCAGTCTGTGAGTGAGTCAGTTCAGTGAGTTCGTTCAGCCATTGAGTCTGTTTGTCAGTTCAGTCATTTAGTCAGTGCCAACACCCGCGGCGAACAATTCCAATTGGAAACGACTCAATCAAATTGCCAACCAACTCTCCAACCAACCAACCAACCAATCTGACTGAATACTTGGTTATTATTTAGTATTCTTATTCTTGCTGTTATTGTTGCAGTTGGAAACATTTGCAATTATGCTCTGCTAGACAATTGCAACAATTCAATCTCAATTTGGTTATTTGCTTCTTTTCTTTTTTTTTGAGTTACTTCCAACGACATCAACTTCTTGGAATTGCACCAAGATTTTTTGTTTTCCTTTTGTATTTTGTTGGCCACATCAAAATGTTGCAAGAACTAAGAAATTGAAACAAAAAAAAAAAAGAAAATGATCTTCAAATAGCCGGAGAAATTATATTGCGTGCGTAGGTTTTTCGTAATTCCACGTTTCTGTTGTGTATTGTACTGCGACTTAAGGAGAAAAAAGCTTCTATGAGGCATGGAAAAATGTTAATAAGTATTTGGCTGTTGGATAGAAGGTGACTCCGTTAAAATTTTATTGCTTAAGATTAGAAAATTATTATGAATTTTTTTATGCCTCAAGATCTGCTTCTTCATGTCAGACATGTCTCAACATTTGACTATCAACAAGAATAACATCAAGAACATAATCATTATAAAATACAATAAATGATTTTTGACGAATGACTATGAATTTCTTTGTGTGTGTGTGTGTGTGTGTGTGTGTGTGCATGTGATAAAGTGAGTGACCTCTTTTTGATAGAGACTCATAAAATACATAAGTCCAGTTGAAATATGGATGAAACGCAAAAACATAAATGTTTCTTTTTATATCCCTTAGTTCAGTAAGTATATTATTTTCATGATCTTTTTGTATTTGTTCATAAGTGTATATTTCAAATCAGACAAATTCTTTTGAATTTAGAACATTCTTTTTGATTTTATTTCAATACATAAAGTTCCCGGTTGTCAGATATACTTTTTGCAGTAATTAGAACAACTTAGATGAGCATTTGAGAAGAGCATATTGATAAGTTTTAAGTACATGAAATATAATGTATATTTTGAATGAATTTTAGATAATTTAGTATTTTGATTCAAAAGTTTTTTCATATATCAAAATTTGCCATTCATCTTCTGTATGAATTCGGAGCTTTCAACTGCTCTACTATCCCTCTACTCTGCTATCTCTCAAGACAAACAAAGTAAGACTCTAATTAATATTTTAAAAGAAGACAAATTTGATACTGAAACTGTCCTAAGGAAAAATAAGTTGTCCATTCATATATAGGTAGCATTTGGCATTCATGTCGAGATCATTTACTTAATCTGAATGTCACACAAAATGGTGCATCCTCTGCAGTCAATTGATTTGTAATCATGGGTCCAGTTAATCCTGTAGGCGTGTTGTCAACTTTTGCGCATCAAACAATCTTTACAGAATATTAATTTGTGTCATATTTATTAACTAAAACAAAAATTGGATTCAAATTCATAGCATAAATAAATTTTATAGGTGACTAAAGACCCGTCCCTGCTTTGCACGGGTGCATTAAATAGCCATTCTCCATTTCTATTTGTTCATCGGTTTCATCATTCTGAAGCAAACGATATCTGTTTGTGTTTCTTGTTCTCCGACCTATATAAGAAGTCGTCCATTTAATTTTATTTATTCAAAACAAAGACTTGATTACAATTTATTGGACATGATAACCTTTCGGATAAAATTCTTTAGATGTCAGTGAAAACTGTATCAAAATACGTTGTGTGGTTAACAAGTACCTAATCAGTATCCAAACTTTCTGGAATCCTGAAAATCCTCTTCTCAGACCTCAGATTTGGCTGTGACAGCTTATTGGAAACAATTTTAATTTACTGATCAGTTTTTCAAAAATTAAGTGAATTTTTATTGTTCTTACTTAATCAAGAATACTTTTTGATTTTTACATTTGCTTTTTAGTACACCTTTCAGCAGGGGCAGTAATGAAATAAAAAAGTAATATAGCAAGTAATAAGTTTCTGAATTGGGGTTTGACTCTTTCTAGTTAGACCAAAATGAGTTGAAAGTCGTATTTGTGCCAATGAAGTTGTTCTGTGATAATTTTGAGTTGCGATTAGAGGTGATGGAATGGAAAGAGAACAGTTTTCAGAGTGTTTATGACATCTCAATCTTTACGGATGGGTCAAAGATGGAATGTCTTTCCGGACGAGGCTACAGTCTTTCAGGCAGAGGTCGTTGGGTACGCAAAAAATAACGTACCTGAAGGTCGTAAGATAGTTATCTTCGTTGATAGTCAGGCGGTACTCAAAGCACTGCAATCCACCACTGTGAATCCAAGCTCGTTAAGGAATGCAGGTCGACGATAAGCGAGCTCAGTCGTCAAGCTGATATCAGTCTCTTATGGGTTCCCGGCCATAGGAACATTTTGAGGGAAATGAGAAGGCTGACGAACTGACTCGTTTTGGTGCTTCCCTTGATATATGTTAGCGGCAAATAGGCGGTGGAAAGATCTTGAATCTTGCAGGGTGCACGTGCTACCTGCCCTATTTACAACGAAAATAGGTCCCTTAGACTCATCAACAGAAGACGCTCGGATACCGCAAGGTTAACAGCGGTTTTTACTGGTCACTTGTGTGTAGGGACTCACGCGGAGAGACTGGGTGTTTCGTTCAGAAGCCATTGCAGAAGCTGTGAAAACGAAGAGGAAGAGGAGTCGCTCAGCCACTTTCTAAGTCAATGCCCAGCCCTGGCAATAACTAGAAATATGTTTCTGGGCAAATACACCATCAACAACCTCTCGGACTGTGCAGTCATATGTCCGGGTGATACCTAAATTCGACAGGTTGGATTTAGTAATACTGATTGCGTTCGGCAAGGAAGTGGTTATAAAATGGCACTCTATACGGGTCAGCCACGGAAACCAACCAACCAGAGGTGATTTGCTTACTTTATAGCAGGAAACTGAACATATGTATTACATACTTATCTAGGTACTCAATAAAAAATAATTATGATTTTTAAGAATGGTAAAATTAAAATCGTTAAATAAATAGAAAATGTGATCAACAGCTTCTGGTTTGATGTTTATTTGCTTGTGGCAACAACAAAAGGAGGCGGCGCCACAAAATCACATTGATTGGTGAAAAATATTTGTGAATTTCATAAATTTTCTTTTATAGCCATGATTTGTTATAGTTTTTTCTTGTTGTTGTTGTTGTTGTTATTTCTAATGATGTTTGTTGATTATTATTGTTCTGCATCAATAAAACTTGTGACCTAAATTTTTTTTTCTCCTTCCAATTTTCTATGATTTTTCTCAATTTTTTTGCAATAATTTTTTTTAATGTTTAAACTTTTGGTTGAGGGCAAATTGCATGAAATGAAAATTGTGCAAGAAAAACTAAGACAAATATTTGATTTGATTTTGAAAATATATAATTGGTTTTCTGCAATTTGCGGTTTTATTTATTTGTTTTCTACACATAATTTTTGATTTTTTCCATTTTTATGTTGTGTTATTTTTTTTATGATATTTTTATTTTATTTATCATTTTTATTTCTTCAATTTTGACGTCATTTATTGCATTTTTTTTTACTGTTTTATTTGTTTTTTTCTTCTTTTGTTTAAAAAAGTATTGTTTTTATTTTATTTTATATTTTTTTTTAATTTGACTTAAATTGGCAACATTTTGTTGATGTTGTTTTATGGTTGGTAAAATTCCTGTTGTTGTTGTTGTTATTTATTTTGTTATTTGGTATTTTTTGTTGTTGTTGTTGTTGCTACTTTAAGTTGATTGTTGTCGTTAAACAATGAAAGCGAACCTAAGCCGGCATTTTTTGTTGTCAATTTAAGTTTAAGTTTGTTTTGTTTTGCCATTATAGTTAGTAGTATTGTTGTTGTTGTGATTGTTGTTAATCATTACAATTACTAGCCATGTTCACCGTCAATTACTTGGGAATCACACGAGACACGCTCACTTTTTTCGTATGTATTTTCATCTGTTGTTTGTTTGTGAGTTGTTGCATTTGCTTCCATAGATACTTTGCTAGAGCTTATGTATGCATGTATGTAGATACTTGTTGTTGTTGTTGTTGCTGTTGTTGCTATTGTGAATAATACTATATATTGTTGTTATTATTGTTTCTATTATTGTAATTGTTGTTGTTATTGCAGTGTAGCGTTAAAAATTAGTGCTGACGCAACACGCTCACCGCTAAATTGACATTTACGCGATAATTACGCGCTTATTATTTTTATTACCCGTTTGTTTTTTCTTATTTATTTTCCGCATTTAATATTTCTTTATTTTTTTGCATTTGCCTCTTTTTTTATAAAGATGTTTTTATTTTTTTTATTTTTTGTTCTTTGTCTTAATTCTTTGTAAGTTGCTTAGGAAAAAATGAAACAACTCAACAAGTAACAGCAACAACAACAGCAAGAAGAAAAGGTGCTGAGGCATGTTTAAGTTGACAGATCAAGTCATTTATCCTACTGTCATACCATGTAGAGAAAGTTACGATTATGCATATAAAATCAAGTTGTACATATTGTAGATTTATGTATGTTGTCTTGAGGTATACTACGTATGAGTAGATTATGATTATAAGATTTGTAATAATAATTAATTTTACATCATTCGTAAATTATGAGATGCAAAGTGACGAATGAGTTGGTGAGAAAGATAAACTCGCGTTCCTTAGAAAGTTAATAAATAATTAACACTCATTTCCGTCTTAATGATTTCTTAATACCACTCAGTCAGCTCAGGAAAAAAGACCCACATCCTCATCAGAAATATGGATTTTCTATAGAAATCTTTTGTGAAACTGCCAATCTGCTTTTAGTGTGCATATTCAAAAGATGATATTACAATAGAAGAGAATGCTAAGTTTTCTGTGCTAATTTAATTGTGATCATTGAGTGTTACAAGATCAAATCTACAGTTTCCATTCATGTGCGTCCATACTCGCATATACTCGCGTCTTTGGTAAATCCATTTACCTTGCAAAACTTTAGAATCAATAAAATCTCCTTTCACATTTAGAAAAACACCAATTAAAAAATTATTGTAAATATTATTGAATAGAGACAATGCAATCAGCAGTTGTTTCTGAATAAGAATAACACTTTTTATGGCTCATCATCATTAAATAAATTTAATTTTTACATGACTTTTCCTCCCTTATCGCCTTCTCTCCCTTTCATTCTGACTGCTTCTTTTGTTTTCTAGGGCAATATTTGCTTAAATTATCAGCAAACAACAGACAGACCACCTCCCTGATACCCGATTTGTTAGCCCCGCTCATAACAAATTACACAAGTGATCGAATGTTGGTTGAGCTACTTACAATACTCATATAATACAGAAAACAAGTAGAGAGAACCTGTGAACGTAAACACTTCCGAGTTAAATCAAGTTGAGTTCTGTTGAGTTCAGTTAAGTTGAGTCGATTTGATTCAATTTCAAGTTGTTTTCAGTTCAGTTCAGTTCAGTTGAGTTGAGTTGAGTTGAGTTGAGTTAAGTGCTGAGTGTATAACAACATAGTACAATTGATTAGTTAGTGTAGGGCCCATCAGCATCAGAACTGTTCTAAGTGGGCATATGTAAAATAATGACGTATGTAGCAACACATTTACGTACTATTATGTTAAGTAAGGTGCATTGAGGTGTGCGCGGATCATCATTATATGGGTCTTGTTATCATTAAAAAATATATGAGAGATACCCACATATAAACAGATGATTCCAGTGCTATTGATGTGGATGCTAATGATGAAGAAGTATCTGCAGTAATGGCGCCAGCAACCAAAGCTTATATAAGCGTAATTTTCAAAACAAAAACAAATATAATAGAAAACAACAAAATCAAAATGGCGGCACCCCATTGAATAGAAGAAAAAACACTTCCGCATGCTATTTTATTATTGTTATAATAAATCGAATTGTTTAATGAAAAACTAACAATAATAAACAACAAAAACAACAGCATTGCGACGAGGAGAATGAGATACTACTACTTACTGTATGAACATTGAAATTGTGCGCTAATGGAATCAGCTGACATGGTAAAAGTGTATGTGTTTGAGGGGTGTACGCCACATGACAATCACCGTTTGAATTGCAGGATAGAATGTGTTTATTTCATTAATTATGTATCTATGTATCTAATTATCAAAAATGTATATATGTATACTCGAACAAGATAGATACAAGTGGAAAATGCTGAACGTTTAATTGAATTTTATTTGAATTTTATTAATTCATTTAATTTTATTACTTTTACAATAGATTTTGACTTCCATTTCAGTGGTGTTGGTGGTGAGTAAAGAGATTTGTAGCGACGTAATTGATGGACAGCATTGCCTTCATTAACATCAACATCATCTACATCATCCACATGATCACAATTTGATGGAGTCACATACTATATTATAGTCGTACTACAAAACCATATGCCATCATATGCTACTATGCCTTCCATGACTGGCATTTTGTTTTTGTAAGAATTATCAATTTAGAACTTGGTCGGCATTTCAAGCGGCAACCAACCCACCGAACCCCACCCCACCCCACTCTCGTTTCATTTCTCACCCTCTGATTGCAAAGTATCATAGGGTAAAGCGTAAATTATTTCTATTTCCCCATTTATTTATTTTATTTTATATTATTTTTTCTAATTCTATTTTCTATACGCGTTCTATTCACTTGTTCACTCGTTCGTTTGCTAGTTCATTTGTTTCTTTTCTTCAATCATTTAACACTTCACTTTGCGACGTTAATAGCATCAAATGCGAAATGCTTATCAATTGAATAACTAAATAGAGAAAAATGATAGAAACAGCTACACAGATACACATAGATACTCAGATACACTGACAAAGGCAAAGGCCAATACAAAGGCATTGTATAGACCAGTGGAGGGAGGAGGCTATGGCATATATCGCACGACGCATTGCAATCTAGTATTCTTATTATTCTTATTATTATTATTGAATTGTTGACGCCGTCGTCGTCGTCGAGTCGTCTATGGCTGGCATTAATTGAAATTTCTAATTATTCAAAAAAACAAAATACATAGAGGAAAAACTAGAAAAAATTTATTGCGAATTGACTAAAGTCGATTGAAGAAATCGAATACAACTGACGACTATTATATGAGAATGGAGAGGGCACGCGAACGTTTGCCATTTCAACTCAATTCGTTATAGACAAATTACATCTAAATACTGCATACTTACATACTCGGAATCGGACTCGAACTCAGACTCATAGTCATAGTCATAATCGTACTACTTACTTATAATTTCAGTCATACTACTATGAGAGATTTATGTAAGTGCACTTGCGGCATTCACGCGGGTCCAACACATATGTATGTAAGTAATTTGCGAGTTGTTGCTGTTTTTGTTCCGTGTCTAGTCGGTGTCTGTCTGGTCAAGTCTCGATTGCTCCGGTCGATCAGTTTTCTAATAGTACATATAAAGTCGTTTTGCAGTCCGTTAAGTGGTGTTAGATAAGAAAATAAACCGACCCAATGTTCTATATACTGCTTACATGATATGAGTATGACAAATGAATAACAACGCGTAAATTATTCAAATGCATGTCAAGTTAATTATTGTATTTGTCATAGCTCAATAGTTGGTCTACCTATCTATCTATCTATTTATCTATGTATATACTACTTTCATTTACTAATAAATCAAATCAAATCAACTCAACTCACATAAGAATTAGAATTTTTGTTTTGTCTGGGTTTAAAATGGAAATTTTCAAGGTAAACAATTTATGGTAAATGAAAGAAAAGAAAGTACATAGATTTTTGACTTACTTGTGCTGCTGCGATGATTGCAACGGCAATGGCACATCAATACTGTGAGAAGTTCGACGTCTATCGCCACCCATATCGGCTAAGCGTGCAAAATCTGTACTACGTTCCTGATCGGCCAAACGTGCTGAGCGACGTGACTCGAGTAGGCGAACCTCTTCGAGTCGTTTTTTCAATTCAATAGGTTCCTGAAAACAAACAAACAAAAAATGTTACTTTTAGTTAAAATAAAAAAATTTAAAAAAAAAAAAAATTTCAAATAGAATTCAATTTTTTCTTATATAGAAATCTAATCATAACGATTGCATTTAAAATTTGTTTCCACACTCTTTAATTTATTCATATACAATAGTGATATGATCATTCCTATATTCATTGAGATGTGCTTATGCTCGTTAAGTTAATTTCAATAGACTTTGAACACCGCAAATATTTTATACACACTGCAGCTCACTTGAATAAGGACACGGCAAGCATCATGTTGTTTATATTTTTGCAGATCTTCCTTTACTTTCATAGGCCCTTTCTCAATTTATCTTTAAAGCCGATTACCGATTATTAAGCTTTTAAGAAAAACAAGTAAGACAATTCAACTACCATGAAATATGTGAATTTTTTTGGCTCACTTAAATAAGATCATTAATATATTAATAATAATAAATAATACATATAAAGAAAAATCAACATATCCATAGCAATTTAGCTAAATAATATCGCCCTAAATTAATATCGGTGATTTATGACATTCAACTAATATTTCATATATTTTATTCTTTGTATAAAATTTAGATTCTGTAACTTAAAAAATCCAGAAGGGTGTTGGAGGAGGAACGGAAAATCAGGCAACGCGTTCACATACCAGTTGATCTTGGTTTTGATGAATATAGTAGAATAGAAACATTACGATCTGCGGTGTGAAGGAATGAAGAGAAGGTATGAAGATCTACAAAAATAATAATCGATTAAAATCCAATCGTATTGCAGATATTACAGAAAAATAGGAAGAGAAAAATATTTGATAGCAATTAAAGAAAAAATAAAAGGTGTCGTCATAGATCTATTCATTTTCTACATGAGTAACACTTTCTCTCAATGAGGGATATTACTGGAAAGGCAGCAAACAATGGGCACTTGTAATGAAAAGTCTTATTAAGTTGTTATTTTTATTACAATCGAAGAATTTTGCCTGAAACATTGTTGTAATTGTCTTTAGAGGATCTCTGATTTTAAGAATTAGATAAGGATGAATAGAATTTTAGGCGAATAAATTATCTTACTATATTTAAACAATTATCTAAAATGAAATCTAGAATCGCATCAATAATAAAGACCGGCAGATCTTAATAATTATTTTGAATTGCCATTTTGTATTAAAATATTTAGAATTTCTGAAGCTACTTTGTATTTAATGCAATCTAATATTAGAAAAATTAATTTAAGAAATTTAATAAATTTAGCATTAAGAATTTTGACATATTTCTTATAAATTAAAATCTATGAGACATTGTTTAAGATACTTAGTATCTAATATAATCAGAAGAAAAGAATTATGTATTGAAATTTTGATATTTCTTTATATTATAAATAAGACAATTTGAACAAATTTGTCATTAATTTTTTGTATCTCCTCAACAAACATACATACTATATGGTATCCATCTGTTTTACAAAAATATTTTCTCATTTTTTCTTTTTGTGATTCTAGAAAAAACAAATTTTTATTTTACTTTAATAAAATAAAAAAAAAAAGAATAATTTTTAAGGTTCTTATTGTTATTATTGTTGTCGTAATCACCTTTTGCATTTGTCAATTTTTTGAGATTTTGTGTTAAGCTTTCGCTTTGAACACAAATAAAATTTTTACTAAAATTTAAATTAAATTTTTTTTTGTTTGTTTAACACTTTAAATTTTTAATTCTTTTAATTCTTAATGTGTTGGTTTTTTTTGTTTGTTTGTTGTTGTTGTTGTTGGTGTTATTGTCTTTGAAGGATTTTTCCTTGTTATTTGTTTCTATGTTATGAGTCGGTGGCATCAGATACAATAAATCTTAAAAGTATCTAAATGAATAATGTAATTATTAAAAGTTACACAGGCACAAACACACACACAGATGAGTAGATTTTTCAATGATTTTGTATCTTATTCTCTTTCTCTTCTATTCTATTCTTGACAAATCTTTTAGTTTTTACATGAAAAGCAATAAATTTAGCAAATAAAATTTAACATTATTTTGTAAGAAATACAAATGTATCTGTATATGTGTATCTTAAGATAAGATAAATTGTTTAAATTTTCACAAGAAAAAGATTTAATTTGTTGGCAAAATAAAAAAAATAAATAAATTTTTGTAAATCCGATTTTGTTAGTTTTTTATTTTGGCATAAAATTGATTAAATAAATTTGTTGTTTTTATTGTTATTGTCGTACATACACGCATTTAATTTACATTTGCCTGGCAAAAAAAATGCAATGAAAATTCAAAAGAAAAAAGAAAATTTCAGAAAAGTACAAAACTGGCACACGGCAACATTGAAAATTCTTCTTATTGTCGTTGCTGTTGTTCTTATTGTTGTTGCTGTTGCTACTGTTCTAGTTGTTGTTGTTGTTGTTATAGCACTTGATATTTGTTGAATGTGCGTTTGGTTTAGTTTTGGTATTGTAAATTGGGCACAAAACGCCGGCCGGTAGAAGTGAAAACGTCAACTGAATAAGGCACGACAACGACAACGACGACAACAACGACACGACAACGACGATGATGATGACAACGGCAACGACAACAGCGTGAATGACGACTATGTCGTACGAAAATATCTGCGTATCTTACAGATACATTTACTAATATACTCACTCACTGACTAACTCAATTGATCGCTCGCTCGCTCGCTTTCTCGCTCAATTGTATGGTAGTTGCTTGTTTCGTGGATTTATTCGCTTGTTTTTTTTTTTGTTTGTTTCGTTCGCTCATACACGACACCGTTAACGAAAAGTGTAATAAAAAAAAAACAATTTAGAGGAGATGGGTGAAGGGAAACGAAGAAGAAAATAAGAAATGAAAAAACGAAAAACGAAACAAATTAAGCCGAGGGCGGTGGGCGGAGTACAAAGGCCGGCGAGGTTCGCACTTTTTTGGCCAATGTTTATTTTTAATTATTTATTTAAATTTGTGTGTGTGTGTTTGTTTTTATTTTGGGCTTTTTAAATATTTTTTTTTCTCTCTTTTCTTTGTATTTTTATGTTGTATTTTTTTTTTTGAATTTTATTCACGCACTGAATTTGGGCTACTAGGCCTCGTTCTTAATATTTGGCGGCGGCAACGTTAAAAATGATTTTTTCTTTTTTTTTTTCTTCTCTTTATGTTGCTCCTACATTGCACGCAATTTAGCCGGACGACAATCGGACAGTGAGATAGACAGACAAAGATACTTTTGAGGTTCACGCTCGTACGCACGCACTGACGCACTCACACTCACTCACTCACGCACGCACATTAAGCGTTTTGAAAGTCTTAAATATTTTGATTATTTTTTTATATCATTGGTTTGCATTTGAATTCTGCGTGAGATCATAAATTATTTTTTAATTCTATTTTAATTAATTAAATTAATTTTGAAATATTTTAAACTCAAAAACACAAACAAAAATTTATAGTTATTTAAGTTTATTTCTTACACATCCGTTTGTGAATTAAATTAAGTATTTTTTAAATTAAATTATTATAATTATTTTTTTATTTTTTTTTTATTGAGAAAAATAAATTTTAAATTTTTTATTTTTATTGTTAATGAAATTGGTTGGTTGATGATATTAAGTTTTTGTTTTTTTTTTTGTATTATAGCTGTTTCAGTTGCAAC
The DNA here is from genome assembly GCA_037043315.1 of Amiota communis. Taxonomy (NCBI): domain Eukaryota; kingdom Metazoa; phylum Arthropoda; class Insecta; order Diptera; family Drosophilidae; genus Amiota; species Amiota communis. Next base: position 533,593 of record JBAMAV010000994.1, read on the forward strand.
GGACGAAGATGATGAAGATGTTTGGCTTTTGCTTAGTATTTCTTCAAGTTTCGTTCGCTCGGTTTGTAACAACTTTTGTGTTGCGTTTCGGTCGCGCGCGCATTCAAGAATGATTCTATGTGACGCTCGCCAGTCGCAGTTCAGTCGAGTTTTTAACTTTGGCCAATATTCGCTCGTTTTCGGCCTCGTAACCATTCGACTCACACTCGAACTCAAATACACATACGCACACACACACCGAAGCACAACAGCCAAGCAGCCAAATATCCAAACATTGAGAGAGCGTCACAGCGAGAGCTACCGATGCCAAGGCAAATTTTCTCTGTAGGTGCTGAACTAATTCAATACAACAAGCAGGCAGTACGAGCATAAATTGGGAAATGAGAGAGAGAGAGAGAGATATAGTGGGAGAGAAGGCACTTGCAGTCATCATTTCAGTTTCGGTTTGGATTTGCTTTGCTTTGGTTTAGTGATTCCGGTTGGGGTTAGAGAGAGAGTCCAAACCAAAACCAAACTTCTGCCGCTATCAACATTGTCGACAATACGAGTATCTTGTATCTTATATCATGCAGCGGCATTTATTATGCTCTCTCACTAACACTTACATTCTCTCATTAGATTTACTCCCTCGTTCGTTGGTTCGTCGTTCGCTCGTTCGCTTATTTGTTCGTTTGTTTTTGTTTTTATGCTTTGCGCTTGATATTCGCATGGATTTCCACTTTGCTCACTCACATTTTACTTGTTACGTCGTCATCTTCATAATCATCATCATCTTCTCGTTCTTCTCCACTTACATTTCTGTGCCCCATAAATTGCTTTACTCTGCCGCTGCTGCTGCTACTGCTGGCTGGTTTGTTTATGTATCTCACAAATGCCTTCACTATACGGTGCGGTGTTTCTTTATTTTTGTTATTTTCGTTTGGCCTTTGTTTTGCCATAGCAAAGCGCATTCGCCGCTACGCTTGTTCGCTCTCTCTGAACCATCATTTGGCTCGTGCTGTAATGCTCAATTTCCACTCAAATTGAAAGTTGAGTGAATCAAGAAAAGATACTCAACCACCCTACTCATCTCATACAACAAACACTTTTGACTTTTATTTTGTTTCGTTTTGTTTTGTTTCTATCAAAGTGTGCGTGTATGTATCTATGAGTTGCAATTCCGTGCGCTGCAGGTAGTTTTGCAGATACATTTTTTTTAAGTTTAGATACTTGATGATATGTACATATTTTTTTTTTTGGCATTTATAGGTTAAGCTTATGATAATTATCCTAATTAGAATTAGAAGGAAGACAATGAGATACTAAAGTTGTTGAATGTGGGAAATCATTTCCTGATTTTCCTATATAAAATAATATCTGAAACCATTGAAATGAAATGTCTTAATGTTCAAGTCTCATCATATGCTTTTCCCTGTGATTTGTGTTGATATTTCTTTTGAGCTCACTTCTGAGACCGACCTTGCATACGATAGAAGGCTGGTGGAATATATCAACAATGTAACATTATGAGTAGAATATCGTGCCTTGCTTTATAAGAAAATTCTGAAACTTAATGGGTATGTGCTAGAAACCGCTTTCATCTCAATTCCAGCACAATTCCATTTTTAGGTGTGCTAGAAACCGCTTTTGATGTTTTTGAAATCGGCTAGTCTTTTTACAGACGTTTTGGTCAAATTCTCCCTTATCTAAAGTTATTAAAGGAAAAAAGTACCAAGATTTGTAGCTTCTTGTTTTTCTCCTTAAACTGCATTTAAAGAAAATAACATTTAAGTTGTTTTAAGTATAAATTAGCATGTTACAAGGAAGTCATTTCAATTCAAGCAAAATAAACGAAATAAGCAAAACTACGCAATGCTGGCAATCACACAAAATCGCATACACTTTTCAATCAGCTGGTCAATGTAAATCGTCACGTCACGTCCTAGCACACTTATGGTTTTTTTGGACGATATTGAAAACGGGCGACATCAAAAACGTCGGTGTTTTCTAGCACATATCCGATATCATTGGGCCTCCGCTGTAAACTCTCGCTTATAGAGAGATACTGCAGAGTTTCCAAACAAAACTTTTGCATGGTGCTAAGAAAGATCTTTACATTTCGATAATAAGAAAATGCAGAAAGACATGCAATTCATCTTTTGAAACTTTGTTATAGACCTTCACACTCTATTGGGTTAACTCACCTAATCAAAATGAGTCACCCTTAGATCTTACACTCAATTTGTACTAAAATTCTACATTGTGCTTATACTTGTTATGTAATGTGTGTATTTGTTAATTAACCAACTTAAGTTTTAACCTTTAATTCTTTAATTAAAGACTGGATTGTGATATGAAGGCCATGAACTTAAGTTATCGAAAGCATATGTTGTTATGTTATAATTATAATTAAGTATTTTTTCATTAATTTGTGGTTTAGCAAGCGAGTGTGAAATATGCATTAACTTATCAACACGTGGATACAAACCACATTATCTAGAAACCAATAAAGATATAAATTTATCTTATGTTTTTCTAGTTAATTTCCATGGCAATCTTTTCTATTTCGAACGAGCCTCCTTTGCTACCTAACCCACAATTCAAGAACAGAAACTTTACTTTATCTCTATTTAGTTATGAGTATTTCAAAAACAAAACCTATTGTAACTCATAGATATGCAGACAACCATTAAGTTGATTGGCGATAAGTTTTATTTAATTTTATTTTTGCGGTGAACAAAGATGTTGATAATGGACAGCGACGAGGAAAAGACTGGGAATTCTTGCTTATCAAGTCTTTAGACAAACACAGACGCGTCGATGATAAGGCAAAAACCAAAACTAAAACAAAACAAAAAAATTGATAAAAACAACGAAAAATAATATAAAACAATAAGAACAGCAGCAACAAGTGAATTATGTTTACTAATTAAAATGAACAGATAAATAATCAAAAATTTGTAATTAAAAGAAAACATTTTTCATATTTTTTTACCGTTTATTTTTGTGGTTTTTAGATACAATTTTCAATTGAAAAGATACATAATTTACATGTGTGTAAATATCACAAACAGAAGCATTCATTGAGCATGCGTAAATTTGTTACTTGACATGATTTTAATAAAAAGAAAATAAGCCAAAAAAAAAAAAAAAACGAAAAATAAATGACAAAGTAAATTTTTTATTTTTTGAAAAAATATATATAAAGAAAATAAAAGATTGGTGTTGTGTCCACTTAAGTTTTGATTGTGAACGCGTGCCCGAAACATGATTCGCATGCAAAATCAAATGAAATAAAAAATCAAAGCACACAGTACAAAAAACAGTATTACAGATACAAAGATAATTCACAGATACTACAAAGTTGTATGCCTGCATGACTGATATTGGCTGAAAATGTCCGAACTTTGTCGAACTGTTGGGTTTTTTTTTTTTTTGGTTGTTTGTCTGTTTGTTTATTTGCTTATTTATTTGTTTATTTATTTGTTTTTCTGGCGTCAACGCGACTCAATTTCAACAATTTAATTGTCTTTGGCAGTTTAATGTTGTTGCCTGGAGTGAATGCGGGAATCTAGGGATCTAAAGGGGGCTGTTGATCTCTAGTGACCTACTTTCCTTGGTCTTAAAATGATTGAATCATACTACACATAACTCATTTGAATAATATTTTATTTGGTTACCAAGAGATTGAAATATAAGTAAGTAAAAATTTAAGTATCTTGAGTAAAATCCATAAAATTTATGGTTAAAATGACTGAATCATATATCATTTGAATCATATTTTTTGTTACTTGTTACCAAGAGATTTAAATAAATATTATAAGAAAATTCATAAGATTTACATATGGGAATCCATTTGGTTTTAACATTGTATAAGGAAAGAAACCAAAGAGAGACCAGACCCATTGTGATATATGGAAAACATAAAATTTCAACTAATTGACCATTTTGTTAAGACGTTGGGCGTTTAACTATCTTTTGTTGTGTAACAAATTTATGTACGATGGTATTCTTGTGTGTTGTTGCCTGTTAACGAACACTTTTGACATGCTTCTACACATAATATTGTATGAGATACAAAAAACACTAAATTATTAAGCTCAGTCAGATGTCGAAATGTGGCCAACTCCCTTTTGAGCTAAGGCACACGCCTATTAATGCCCACGTGCCGGTAACACTGAAGTTTTGTTAGGGGGCCCGATCGAATTGCCAATTTGGGTTAATTGTTTAAGTCTTGAGATTGTGGCCCGTTTTGTTTTCCTCTACACCACTTCCATTCTTCCTTTCTTCATACCATAGTATATCCATAGACTAGACAACATGAGCAAATCAATAATTGACTCAAAGTGTCTGAAAATGTGGCGACCGACCGACCATTTGTTGTCTGTTGTCTGATGTCTGTTGTTCGCTTGTTATTCTTGTAGTGTCACTCATTTTGTTCATTAAAGTAAAAATGCAAGGAGGTCGGTGGGTCGATTGGACGATTGTTCGATTTAGTCGATTTGGTTGATTTGCTTGTCTTGTGACAATCCCAATTCCAATCGCAACTGTTAATGCTATTGAAACTGTGACGCATGCGCATGCACACACAAAAGGGTGCCTTGTAATTATGTAGAATGCGCAGTTGTGTGCCAATTGTTGTGTCGTGTCGTGTCGAATCGCCTCATTCAGTCATGAATTGGAGCATGTATCTACTAGATACATATAACTATAAGTATCTTCTGTACTATAATGTGGGGGCATGGAGGACGCTTGACTCATTTCATTTGAACTTTAAAAAATCCACCAATAATCCGCAATTGTCAGTTGCGTCGTTGAGACACAATTTTGAAAACTGAAAGCGTTCGTTCCTTTTGTCTTTAGTTATTGTATTATGCTTTTCTTTTGAAATTTTCCATGGTGAACACGTTCCATGAACGCATTGATCACGCTTTTGGGGGCGAACCCAAAGTCTCAAGTAAGTTTCATGCAATTTTTTTGCCTTTATAACAAATTGCGCTGTTCATTTTTATGTATTGTACAATAGTTTTTTTTTTATTCTCTTTGTCTTCGTCTTTAAGATGAGTAATTCTTCTCTATGCGGAAATATTACACAATTTTTTTTTTCTCTAATGTAAATGCGGCTTAATTTTTTTTCATCTTCTACTACTACTATAGAAAAATTTGCATTTTTTTCTGTAAGTTGTGACTTTGATTTGATTTTTAAACAAATGTATTTCTATGAATCATGTCCATGCGGGGCATTCATCACTTTGACTTGACTTGAAAGATTTTCTCGTACAATACTATAATATAAAGAAATGAATTGCTTTATTGCTTCGTCAACCTAAGTTCTCTTCTCGTCTCGTCCCACTGTATAATTCTTTTGTTGAACATTGCAATGCAATCCATATAAACTCAATTGAATGCCACTTAACCCATTTTTTCGAGGCTTTTGGAGGCAACATAATGCGAAACACTCACGCAGGCATCAGTTTCAGAATAAATGTTAGCGCTAAGCTTTATTTTTTTGATTTAGCTTTGGTCCCCCTTCCCTGTCTCATTACTGCTGCCCCACCCATTATATTTTATGATATGCTTTTGCTTTTAGTATTTGAAATAAATTGCTTAAAGATACTTTAAAATGCCAAATGGCATTCTTCATTTTAATGTTTTATTAGATCAGCTTCAACAATTTTTAAAGAAAAAAAAAAAAAAAACAAAACAAAAAACCCCATTTATTAATGGCAATGATACTTGTTGCTGTTATAGTTGGTGTGTTGTTATTATATTAAATTGGGACATTTTTTACTTAAATGTCACATTTAACAGTCGCTTAGTTCAATTATTTATTTAAAGTGTTTCAATAATAAATCGATTCTTTTGTTTAAATTAATTAAGTTCACATCCATCTAGAGTAGTATAATTATCTCGAAGAAAGAAGATTATACATAATCTTTCTCTATTCACGGGCTGCTATTAACATAAAGAAATATGAGCAATTTCCCGCAATTAACTAGTATTAAAAGAAATCAAAATTAAAAGAGGAAAACAAAATATTTTAGATTAGAATGGATGAAAACATATTTGTACAAATCTCTGTCATTTGCTCTCTGACAAATATTTAAGCTCCTCAACCTAATATTGATTTGGGTGATATGTATCTCCACTAAGAGTTTATTTAATGCCATAAAATAATTGGACTGCACTGTCACATTAAGGCGTGATATTTGTCCAGTGAATAAAATTCAAAATACCTCGACTTGATCCTGAAGTGTCACTATCAGAAGTGTTGCTATCAGAAGTTATGCGTGAAAACTACAGGATAGCTTTAAGTAGCAAACTACTGATTTAGAAGCAAGTGGTGGCCCCCGTCTGGCGCTACGGTATACAGATATGGGGTACCAATGCTGCTTTTAACAAGCCTGGCAAAACAAAACCCCTCGTCGCATATCTGGAGCTCCGTGGTAAATACGACACTTAAACGACACCTGAAGTTTTAAACAGTACTGGAAGAAATAAGCTTTCATAGCGATCATAAATCTGCTTCGTCATCCAACCAACTAGTATCCACACTTTGCATAATTACACCACACAGACGTCTCAAAAGACTGCTCCCTAATGATCTCCTCACAAGAAGAGATTGAAAGCAAACCATCACTAAAACTCTAATACTATCATACGTACATGACGGGGCTCACTAAATCACAACAATATTAGAAGGCCGCTTCCGCTTATAAAAGAAAAAAATATAAGTTAAAAAGATTATCATTCTTGGAAAAATATGTAACACATTCCTTATTAAATGATCTATTGGATCATTGCTAACTTTAAAAAATCTTCTTTTGGTATTTTCTAAGGAACAGACCTCTGTCTGTCCAAATACTTAAGAAGTTTACTGTACACTCACAATTGTATGATTTTATTACGATTCAAAGGATAAAGAGATCAGAAATAGATTTTTTTCTGACAATCTACACATAGGTTAGGTTGGTTAGATTATACAGGCCGCTCGCGATTGCTTGCGGGTTCACCCAGAAGCCTTAAAGGCCCATTGTGATACCTGAAAAAAAGTGAAAGGGGATTAAGAGGGGGAGAGGGTAATTTACAACAGTCCAAGGTCAGTCCCAGAGGTCACACTCTTTTTCTAAACCAGCCTGAGGAGGCCTATGGGTCATCAGCCCGATGGTGCAGTGCCCCGTCATAACTCCAGTCAACGTCCGAACCCTTTTCTTGTTAGACTTTGAAATTTTTGTCTGTTTGTTAGTTTGTTTGTGCACGCCTCATGTAAAAGCCCATCTTTGGATGCAAAATCGAATTACTTGAATATAAGAAGCTTTATTGTGATTAACATTAAGCGTTTATTTCATCAAAATCGAAAATTTATTTATAAATACTGACTAACGCATAGAAGTATTGCGCTCTTCGTTCTTTTCTTTCTGTAAATGTTTGTAGTCCCCATAAGATAAAAGCGATTTACATAGGAGGCAGGATAACGTCTGCTTGGGTCAATTAGTTTATCAATAAAAATATGAATACTGATTTATGAAAACAATTATTAATGTGTTTTTTTTTTAACATAAAAGAAGATTAAAATCACCAACTTGATTTATTGGATACCCTTATGTATAATACTTTGTAATATCTCATTTTTGTGTACAAAATTCTACTCTTTATTCAAATTGAATTGAATTGGCTATAATTTACTTGTAATTGAATCATTTTGTGGTTAAATTAATTTTTAGTAAAGTAAAAACTTAATATTTTTTTAATTTGTCACGGAAATGGTAAAGTGAACCTTTCTATTTTGTATACACACAAACATACATACTTATACACGAATCAAGCTCAGATACAAAAGTACACAGAAGCACGTACAGTAATAAATAACGGTTAATTTGTCTTTAGTGGTATCTTATTTTTTTTTTTTTTTAATTTCAAGCCACACCAAGTTTGTGTTTTTCTTTATTTTACGCTATCAACAACAGAAGCCAATTCACTTCATTCCAATCCAATCCACACCACACCACACCACACCACACCACACCAAACCAAAGCAAACCAAACCAAGTTAAAGTCGAGCTAAGTCAAGCTGTCGTAATTACGAAATAATTATAAAGTACGAGTATTACTTTTGGACCGTACTAAAGTGGGAATCACTCACTCTCATACTATACGAGTATAGTAGACCAGTTCGTAGTAGTAAGAGAAAATGAAAGTCCAACAATATTTTATTTATTGCATTTTCTTAAGATTTGGTTAGTTTCATTTTAATGCGTTCCAATGCATTCAGATTTAAACTCATAATTTTCTTATTTTTCCTATTGTTATTATTGTTGGTTTTGTTGAAAAAGCGAATGAAAACTCACAATAATAATAATAATAGCGAAAATAACAATGATGATGAATGAACATAGAAACAGAAGATAATAATAAATTCAGTTTCTAAGAAACTTATTTACCCTTCACACCATGAGATAATGAAAAATTTGCACACATAGAAAATATAATTTTTAATATATTGTGTATTGATTCGATTAATCCAATTTGTAGACATATAAGATATATGCCGTGACTAGATTAGAAGACTTATAATAAACTGCAGTGATCCATAGGGAAATTCTTTCATTGTGTATTGTTTGCAGATATGATATTTCTAGCAAAAATTTCTATCAGAGCAAAGTTTGGTTGGTGAACTGAAGTAGGTGTTAAAAAAACCCATGGATAACTTTGCTTGTTTATTGTATCTCCTAATATATTTAAAAATAGGACTGCTAATATAATTTCAACTCTTACATATTAATACTTATGCATGTGTCCTTCCTACAAGGTAGTGGAAGGGGTTCACTACTTATCTCTAAATAAGTCGATCAAAGCAGTCAAGATGAGTTTATTGTAAGGGTTTATCCATATTATTATTATTCAAGCTATAAGATTGTAACTGTACTAGAAATATTTGAAGTGAACTTAAAAACTAAGATGTTCTATAAGTAAATACATAAATTCGTATTATTTCAATTGTATATTAGAAGCTATAAGCCTAGGACATACAACTAAAAAGTACAATAATATAAAATTTTGATCGGTTGCGGATCCATGATATTCCCATTAGTTTGGTTTATTAGGCGGCCGAAGTAGGGTTATCTAGGATGACGTGTTGAATCGTTTCTAAAGCATTGAGGCTGTACAATCTCCATGTACTATTTTGATCTATTTAGTAAATTATGCCTTTAATGCAAGACCTAAGAGCATGTCTGGAAGACAGGCGAAATTGCGAAAAAATATGGTCATTAAGAATTGCTTACGGTAGGACAAGTAGAGAGGGGACTGGCCTATCATCGAGTGCTCTTAGAATCCTACAATTAAGAGATAAAGTATTTCTGCTGTTGAGATCCTCTTGAAATTTTAAATGGCAATTGAAGCAATTAAGGGCTGTAGCTTTCATAATAAGCCAGTGTTCTGGATCAAACGATTCCCACATACTTGTTAGACCAATTTTTGCTAGAAACCAGTTGAATTGAGTTACCTAATTATTTCCAAGCTATTATTGACGTTGATGAAGATGGATTAACTTAAAGAGGGTAATTTTAGGCTCCCGCTAATGCTCCATTTGACGAACATTAATTATATAGTTCCAGGCAGACTTAAAAATCATGGATACAACCTTTATAAAGGCCAAACTCTAGGCTTAGAAGTGAATTTTATGTGGATTTCGGTAGGAACAAAATTTTTGTGTAGCACGCGTTTATCAATATAATTACATTCTTCTATTACAAACAGTACTTGCAGGCTTTTTGGATATATATTTTTTTCAAATACCATGGAGTGCCTGTAAAGATTTTAAGGATCTTGGATTGAGGTCTTTGTACAACTTCATTGTTATTTCAGTTCGGGATCATATGTTCAAATTGATTTAATAACAGAGTTATACAATTGTTATACCTTAATTAGCCAGTGAAGACTTGACACTCTTAGTTTCGATGTACGGATAGTTACAAATATCATAATAAAACTACGTGTATAATACAAACAGATTTAAACTATTGTGTAGAGTATGAAAATTGCAAGTAAATACAAAACATCGAATTCCAAATACTAAATATCAAATACTGAATACCAAAACTAAACTAAGTATGCGCCAATTACAAATTATTTTCTTTCATTTTCGAAATTGTTGCGCTATGATTTGATGTTTTTTATATACTCGTACAATACATTTTGCATTGTATATTATTGTTGTTGTCATTGTTATAGATACTTTTATTGTATTTGTAGTTTCCATTTGATGATGACGGCGTCACAATGTAATTGCGGCCAAACACTTAAGTTTCGTTACAATTTCAAAGTGAATCAAATTGAATTTGAATTCAATTATTATTTTTTTTTTTTACATTTTTTTTTATATAAGAAACACGAAGAAAGAAACTCATAAAATAAAAAATCCAAAATAACCGAATTGAATTTCGTTGTTTGGACTTTAATGATTCTTGTTTTTTTGGGTATTTAGAGTGCAGGGGGGTCTGACGTAGAAGGTATTGAATTACGATTCGTAGACGGGACCAACGAGCAACGGCCTCAAAATGAAAACCAAAACCAAAAGAAATAAAAATAGTGAAAGTAAAAAATTAACTTATAGAAAAGAAAAAGAAAATTAAATAAAAAAAAATATCTACAATAATAACAAATAAAATAAAATGACAGCTTTTGGTATTATGAAACTGAAATGAATAAGAAAAAATACAATAACATAAAAAACTACTTTGGGCCTTTGGTTTTGCACAGAAGAAGCGCGCAAGTCATGCCAAGTGTTGGTTCGAATGGTCTTCGTCTTCCACATTTGTGTGTTGTCATTGTCAATAGATTATCCAATGGAAAAATTACAGTCAAAATATATATATAAAAAAAAAGAAATAGATAATAAGAGAGTGAAAACTGGAGAAGAAGTCGGAGGGATAAAGGGTGCAAAGTAAAGAAATAACAAAATGATTTGGGCCAACAATGCACGCCACTTTCCTCAATCATCAAAAAGCAAAAATGAGGCGAATATGAAATTAACACGAAAATTGTAAATTGTTTGTTGCTGGCTGCCTGACTGCTTGCAATTGTTGCTTCAACATGTTCCTCAATAAAATTGTTGTTACTGCTGCTAGTGATTGTTAGTTGTTGCTGGTGTTGTTGCTATTGCTGCTGCTGATGATGTTGCTGCTGTTGATGAAGATGTTGTTCGCACGTTAATAGACACAGCTACGCATTAACGGTTAATTGCCAAGTGCCGTTCAATGGAATTATTATTATTGTTGTTGTAGTTGCTGTTGTTGTTATTGGGGGCGTTGATGACGTTGTTGTTACTGTTAGAGTTGTTTCTGTTTTCATTGTTGATGTTGATGATGATTTGCGAAAAAAAAATAAAAAAAAAACTGGAGCAGAACTAAAGAAAAATTTCTTCTTTATTTCTTTCTATGTTTCTTGGAGTTGTTGTTATTGTTGTTGTGTCTTTTATTAAAAAAATATATAATTTGAAATTCTTCTTATTATTTTCATTTCTATGTTTTTTTTTGCATTTAAAGTGAAATGAAAACGAAATGGAATTCTGTTGTAAAGAAAATACATTTGAATTATAATCCTCACTACTCTACTATTTCAATTAAATATTATGGGATGACTGTTTCAATTTGTAAAGAGAATAAATAATATGTTTATCTTTAATGCTTCAGGTTAAATAAAGTAATACATTATGTATTAAGATACTTTTAAATAAGCCCACAAAGTTTTTTTAGTACTTGAGTATACATAAGTTTATAAATTTGGAACAAATTTTGGAAATATCAATATTTCAATATGTGATAATTCAATTTATGCTAATTAAGGTTGTGATGAAAGGTCGTGCATGGATCAGAGTTTATCTCATGTACACGTACTTTAAAAGGTTTCATAAGTTCAAAGGTCGATGCTATCAAAAGCATCAGTAAACGGAACCATACGATTTGCCAAATACGAGACGCCTGTCATAAAAATATTCTAGGAATCTAGCCACAAAGAGATCACCGGACATGAATTGGCCGACGCAGCAGCTAAGCTAGTAGCCACAATCCATTCCAACGAAACAGACATGCGTAGGACAATCATAGACAGCCAGCAATCTTGTCTTGGGCGTCATCACCCACACACATCTTCTCTTCTACAAGATTTGTCGGTAATACGTATTTTGGACAGTTGTATCCAATTACAAAGTAACAGAAATACCATTTTCCCTAATTCCAAGCCCTCATCATTCCTCTATCCCGTTACAGAATCAAATATTGAGAAGATATTCTCCTTCGCTAAAACTTATCACCTCTTAAATTTAATATAGCTATTTTATTTCAAGAAAAGTCGAAGGCCCTAGCAGCCAGTGCTCTGAATTATGTATTAGTTATAGAGTTATTTTTTTTTTTAAAATGCATTGTTTTATAATTAATTAATTAATAAAATAACATACGCCCTTAGTATTTGTACAAATTTTACTTCAAATGTGTTCAACTTCATAATTAAATTCAAGAAAAATCAAGTAATAGAAATATAGTTGTGCTTTTTGAGGAGCTACAATAATAAGATCAAATAAAACACAAAACAAATGACTATTTTAATGATGATGTGATTCATGAAGGTCACATTTAAGACCAATTCATATACCATTTTATCATATTTGATCTGAAATTTCCTCAAGTGATTTGTATTCAAAAGAAGATATCGCCCAAAAGAATACACGAAAACTCTTCAGGGTGGTGACATCATTGAATCAAACAAATTGTAAATACATAATACCATATTCAAAATTTGTGTGCTATCATGTAATCATACTAGGGGTCCTAAGATTAAATTACCACATAGAAATATCAACTGATTATGCTGATGATAAATGTAAATTTAATTGGTGTTAAGATTAGCTCCAAGTAGAAAAATGCGTAAATCATAATATTGTATAACCTTGTACTTGCATTTAAGTATGTATATGAGAGTAAGAGTTTCTCAAGGGTATTCAAATAATTATAATCAAAAATATTAAAAAAAGTAAAAAAAAATATTATTATATTGTTTGAATTCATCCGATTTGGCATAGTGATTTGACAAAATGTTGTTGTATGCTAAAGGCATTTAATGATTGCATTTCAATTTCATCCGATTTGGTAAGATTTCTTAATTAAAAATAATGATTTTGAAGTTAATGGTGTGAGAGTGTCTATTCATTACTTTTGGGGCTGATCTTGAGCTTTATAAAGTAAATACATCATCAAAAATTATTTCAATTTACAGTGTTTCGATAGCTTCCAGTAACTCAATTCTCTGAAAGTAATTCCCTTACTTAAACATATAAAACATCTGACAGAAAATGACAAACTTTACACTGACAAAAATAATAAAATAATAAAATAAGGTGTGTGAGTGAGATGGCAAAACATGATCATGAAAAGAGTTTGTTCATGTATTAAGCGGAAGACATTTACTCAATTATAGTCGCAAAAGAAGAAGCCGAGGAAGAAGAAGGTAAAAATAATATGGGGAGATTTGACAGAAGTGGCTACAAGCGAATTTTAACTAACAAAGAAGATTTTCTAAAACAGTTGACCAATTGATTAGACAAATGTTACAGCTAACGAATCAGTATTCAGAGGCAGAGCAAAGTCTGGCCAGGTATCTACTTATTCATTCATTTAACCTTTTTAATTACAATGTTTCTTCTCCAAAAAAATATCTGATTCAAACTTAAGTGGAAAATTACATTTATTTGATTTATGTTCATCAAAATCAATTTCCCAATTTCGATAGTTCAAACTCACATCGTATGGTATACCAATTTGTATCTTTAAAAACTTTATGAAATCTTTAATGTTTGGTATTTCTGCAATTATCTCACTAATGCATGTGTGTATTTTGTTATTGTTGTTGCTGTTGCTAAAATGTTGTTAATTTATTTTTTGTAAATTTATTTAATTAGTCTTTCATCATTTTTCATCATCTTTTTCTGTTGTTTTTCCTTCTGCAGTAATTTTTAGGTTAATGTTCATCTCGAAGTGCATAAGTAAGCGGCTTTGGCTTCGGCATTCCCAGATTTTAATTAAACGATTACAGAGGGAGTTAACCAACTAGTTAAAAAACAACACACACACACACACATGTGGTCGTCGTAGAAGTATCAGGGTATCTAAAGAAGAAGTGTTGAAACATTATTCATTTAAAGTAACTTATAGAAATAGCAACAAATTTCTCAGGCAATTGATTGAATACCATCAAATTGGTGACTTTCACAATTTTTATTTTTTTTTTCCGAGAAGCACAAAACTCTTGTGGCACACATAGATTCTTAGACCCATCCATCTACATACATACATACATACATACATATACACATATATAACCTCAGGTTAGATGAATGGGCATATTTACTAAATTAAAGTAAGCATTTTCCTATCATTTGGAGACACACTCACTCACACACATAATTTTTGTATTTTAATATTACTTTATTTTCTGATTTTGATATGAATGAAGTCTGCAAGTCTAAAAGTATCTATTAAGTACCGTTAAGATGAATATATATGTTTGTATGTATATGCAATATACAGAAGAAATGTCAGTGTTCAACTTTGAGTTGAGTTTGTGATTGAAATTGTGTTTACAATAGTTGAAAGAAAGATACATATGTATGTATGTATGTATGTACATCAATGTAAGTGAAGAAAAAGAAAGAAAGAAAGTTAAAGATGGGAAGATATCAGTTGAGAGCAAAAGATAAAATGAGCGACTTTTGAAGCGTTGAAACAAAGCTTGTAATTATCGTCGACAGGCGCAGGAAATGCTGAATTAGAATTAAGCATAACCGTAAGTTGGCTGCTCAATGAAAATGCACACACAATTATCCTTTGGGGCATGTTTCGCCTTCTTTTCCATTTCCAATTCACAAACTCAAACTCACATTGGAAATATGCCACAATGCAATGGATAGATGAATGGTTGGTTGGATGGATGGATGAATGGTTGAATGGATGCTGATTGAAATCGCACGCAAGCTGCCACTCAACACGGAAGTGACGCTTTTTCGCTTGAATTAAGCCATAAAACTTAATGATTTTCGAATTAGCCAAAATGATAAGCACAAATTTTTATGGAAAAACTATCATAAAATATAATATTATATCTTTGGATGGTTGTTGTTAATCATATTTTGACTTTCGTTAATGTGGGTTTTTAAGTTTTTGTTTTTCTATTTTCTGTTTTCTGTTTTGTATTTTGTTTTGTTGTTGATGATGATTAGCGCAACAGATTATGAATCTATAAAATTATGTAAATTAACTCAATTGTGGTGAAAACTAAACTAAACTACAATGAGTTGTGCTTGTGAGTTGAATTGAATTGAGTTGGTTGTATAGATACTTTGTGTAGACGTGACCACAAACCAAGTGGACGTCAACGTCAGCAATGATGATGTCGACAACAATAATAATATTATAATAACAACAGCAACGACAGCTTATAATTATTGCTTGGCAATGATAACAAACATTAAAGTAATGCGTACGTATCTACATATCCACACACACATACATATTAACAAAGTATCTATGTACATATATATGAATATTGAAACAAGTCTTAGAATTCTGCAGCTGGTTGCTAATAATAATGAGTGAATAACATAAGTGAGTGAGTGAGTGAGTGAGTGAGGCAAGTCATATCTACAAAGTTGTACGAGTTGTAGATGACTGAAAACTGGGCCATAAAATGCATAGAGAAACAGATGCAATTATGCTAACCATAACAAGAGAACTGTGTCAAAGTGGCTTCCCACAATAACAACAACAGCAACAACAGCAACAACAACAACTAACTATAAATATCATAGATGCAACAAGAACCACAAACTAATAATCATGGACATGGATTGACTGAATCCCCTTACATTTGTATGATTTTTTTTTACTCTTACTACACGTACTTATACGAGTATTGTAAGAAAAAAGAAAACATAATTCATTCGTTCGTTCGTTGCCTCATTTCTCTTATTTTCAAGTTAATTTTTTATTATTTTCTTTTTATTATATTTTTGTGAATTTTTCCTTTTATTTTTTGTTGTTGTACGAGTAATGCATTTTCTTCACTTTTTTCTATATTATATTATAGTGTACCCTTTACTTTTATGGTGTGAATTCGGTACTATCACTTTGTAGTAATGTTTGCAACGTTCATTGAAATATCTGTGTAATTTATCCTTACTTCTTTAAACTTCTGACACTTGATTATTGGGATTACTTTCTGCTCTCTTATTTCATTGGTACATTGGCATGATCTACTCTAGATCATCTGTATATCCTTAGCTTACTCTTTTCATGGAGTATCTGACTGTTTGTTTGTTTAGGATCAAACTTTATAAATTAACTTTACCTATTCATCTTTGTTTATGTAAATTGAATGCTCTGGTTTTGAGATTGTGTTTGATGAAATTTTGTTAATGTCGCAGCGTTTGGTATATCCATGTGAACGGCACAATAACAGCAGTAGCGTTGGCAACACTAGTTTAATTGTTACCATGTTGTGATATTGGAGTGAAGGTTAATGTCGCAGCAAAAAATAAAAGAAAAAATAAAGGATAAACCTAATCAACAGTTAACATTGTTTGATCATCATGAGAATCATTTCTGGTATCAAAATAGAGTGTTGCTCAGCATCTTTTCTTTATGTTACTCGCATCTTTTGATACTATAATGGCAAAAGCATTCCAAATTGTATCATGCCAAAGGAAGACTCGTCTAGATTAATAGTATTAAACAATTAAGCCAATGGTCGAACCCAGAAGATATTTGTTTTCATCTAACGATGGTCCTATACTATTGTTCTATGATAAAGTGCATCTAAATTTTCATGAAGCAACACGTTTTCTTATAGTTTTGTACTAATTTTTTATGTTTTTCTTTTAGTCCTATAGAAACTTGGAATACTTATGCATAATTTGAACTTATTTTTCTCTCATTTGTATTTTTTACTCTTTTCTTGTTTTATTTTGTATTTTTTTTTTTTTTCATTTGCTTTGAACGATTTATCAATGTTTCATCATGTTAATGTTACTGTTCTTGTTGTTGTTATTATTGTGGGGAGTTAAGGCGACTGTAACACATGCATCTTTTGACATTATACTGCGAATAAAAGTATGTACTTACTAGAGAACACATACATACATGGTAAGTTAGTTTACCTTGGCAAATGTGGTTGCTAAAGAGGCAGGTATATGTTTAAAAGGCACGTATCTTTATATCTACTATTGGCATACATACGATACTTTGTAACATATATTGTGTAGATTGTTTTGCAAAGAACAATAAGATATACAATACCTACATATTGTTAAATTAACTTTATCCCGGAAATTGAAGTTTATACTCGTCGTATGCAAAAGCACTGTGTTGGTCGGCCATAAATGGATACGCATGGATCGTGGACCGTGGACCGTTGTTGGGGCTGTCAATCGAACAAACAACAGCAACAGCAGCAGCAGCAGCAGCAATAGTTTCAATTCAAGTGAGTCACTTGGATGCAAGTGTGTTTGCAGGTGTGGCTTGGTGCCCAGGTGGAGGTAAGACAACCAAATGTGGCTTGCTCTCTAGATTGTTGTTACGTTGTTCGCTCTCCTTCACAGTGGACTCCAAGGTCCCATGGAGTAGGCCAACTCAGTTACAATTACCTTACCATTACCATAACCATTACAATGTTTGGTGCGGTTTCGCTTTGTTAGAAATTAACTTGTTCGCTGTTCGATTACAACGGAAATTTATGGTTTACGCGATTCTGTGCGAATTGACTTAAAGTGGGTCAACTTATGCTGTCATTGTTTTAGCGGTTTTTTTTCGGCCCAGCTGCCACATTTCTCTCTATGACTTCTATGTTATGTTGGATAGAATAGAAATGCCGCACGGATCAATTTGAATGTGGTGGCATTTTCCAAAAGACGAGACGCGACACAACACGCAATAATCGTATCAATCATGACACTTGGCGCTTTAGGCCATGATTGATTGACACCTGTGCCAGCAATAGTTGCAGGCCATAATGCTCGACAAGGGCATGATGCCTCAGCCCCCATAGCAGTCTTTGGTACTGATGTTGCTAGGGCGGCGGCATCATCAATTAGCAACACAGTGCCACTTGTGGCGAACAGAGGCCAGAGCAGCCTCATTGCCACTGGCTTAGCTCAGATCATTTCAATTCAAAACAGAAAGTGAAATGTTTCAGCTTCTCCGTCATCATCATCATCTTCTTCTTGTATCTCTCCTTTATTTGTTTTGCTTATTCGACCTTAATTATTATTTGGGTCATTAGCTAAAAGCTAAAATGAAATTCCAAATGATTGACTGAGTGACGCACAGTCTAACTGACTGATGGATTCAATGACTAAGTGACTTGACTGACTGATCGTCGATGCAAAGTGGTTCGTTGGTTATTTTGTTTCTGGTGGTTGGCATTAATGGAATTTAGGACGTTTGGCGGCGAATTTGCAAATTATCAAATTTGCTTTTTGGTTTTTTCGCTTTTTTTTTCGTTTTGTTGTTTGATTTTGGCTTGGAAAGTGCGAATTTTTGCACGTCTGACATTTGCAAATTAAATAAATAAGAAACAAAAACGAAAACGAAATGAAACAAAATGGAAAAAAAAAAATAGAAAAAACATTTAAGGAATTTGCATAAACTTGAAGTTTAACATTTGAATTTATAACATAAAAACAAAATTTTATTTACTTATTTCATTTGGGTTTTTGTGAAATGAAATCGAAAATAGTTTCTTGGTTGCGCTTCGAATGTTGCGAACACAAGAATGCAACAAATACTTTAGAATTTCAAGAGCAAATCATAACATAAATAAATTAAATTAAATGCCAAACAAACAAATTAAAATAATACTTAATAAATTATTATAATGAGTAGAATAGGAAAAAAATTAATGATTCAAAAATTATAAATTATAATAAGGCAACACACTAGACCACAATAACCCTGCATCATACGTCTATGTATATGTGTGTTTAGAAGACGATTTGTGGATAAGCAAAGTAAAATGAAGGGTAGTCTTAAAGGTCTTAAGTCTCAACATAAAATTGACGTCATTAGTCTTAGAAATTCTGATATTATCTTGATCATGAGAGTCAGCATAACAAATTTAACCAGTCTGACAAGTTTTCAATGATTCATCTGATGTCATACTTTCATTCATTCATTTATCAAACTCTCTGTGGGGTTTTATACACTATCTATAGGTCTAAATCTATGATCCATTAATATGAGAGTATTATACTAAATTACACATAATTTATTTTGTTTCTTCCGAGAGGAATTTAGGCAAAGGATCTTGACATTCCATGCGGAAGAAATAACTTAAATGAAAATATGATATGATGACTATATCTTGATCAGATTTGGGAATATAATTATTATGATATTGAGATAGATTTCTAAGCAAAAATATGTTTTACTTTTCTAGAAATTGTTATGAGAATATTGTAAAGGGTATTTTTTTTTTTTTTTGAAGTATACAACTTTAAATTGAAATAAAACACAGATTAATGGTGTTAATTGCCATAAATTTGAGTTTATTCGAAACATAATTTCTTGCCATTTTTATTTGAATATGTGTTTTGGAATATGGCCACCTCAGCTGGCTTAAAGGATGTCCAATCAAGAAGTCCAATTTTCATCACTTTTTGCAGCAATGGAGGACGTATGTATGTTAGTGATAACGTGACGAATGTTGTCTTCCAAGGCGTTAATCGACTGTGGCTTATGGGCATAGACCAGGGACTTTTATAACTCCAGAAAAAAATAGTCCAGCGGTGTTAAATCTGATCTTGAAGGCCAATTCATGGGTTCATAACGCGAAATTATTCGTTCACCGAACGTTTTTTTCAATAAATCAATTGTGGCAAGCGCTGTGTGTCATTGTCTTATTTAAACCATAGCTCCTCCACATTAAAAGCATTCAATTGTGGTACAAAAAAGTTAGTGGTCCTTTAACTGTAACGTTCTGGTCGGAATTGTTTCTGATGAAATATGAACCAATCATACCACCGGCCAACAGCGCCTTTTTCAGGATGCAACGTTGTTTCTACAACAAAAATGAGCTTCATCGCTGAATAAAATTTTTTTGGTGAAATTCGGGATTAAGAGCAAATTCGTTTTGAGCCCATTCACCAAAAGTAACACGTGCCATATGCGGGAAATCATATTCAAATAAAAATGTCAAAGGATTATCTTTCGAATTCATGGCAATTGACACGATTAATCTGTGTTTTATTTCAATTTAAAGTTGTATACCTCTAAGAAAAACACCCTTTACTTCAGAATACAAATTATTTTATTTATATAAGTACTTGACTAAGACTTAAAAACTTTATAGAATACGTTACATAATTAATAAGAGAAAGAGTACAATAAATAGGAATAAAGAAACATACAAACCTGAGATATTAGTATTGCATAATTTAAAAATAAAAGATCACAACAAAAATATATCAAAAATTGAAAAAATAAACAAATGAGTCTAGAAAACAAATGGATATAAATTCACGTTTCTTAAGTGATCTAATTTATTATGTTACTTTCTTGGTATCTATAACTTCTATTAAATGGATGGTATATTTAGTTTGCCCGAAGGTTTGTGATATGGTAAAAGAGACATCAGAGATTCTATGGAGTTTATCGATACATATTTGTCAATTTATCTGTCTGAAGATTATAGCTGTCATTTAAGATTATTTATTTATTTTGAAATGCTGTATGAACAACACAAAAGAAAATCAGAGACAAGGTTATCTTTGGCTATGCCAAAGTTGTAAAACTTTTCACGCTCCTGTGAATGAGCATACAGAAATAGTAAACAATATTATTGATTTAATTTACGTTTAGGATAGAGTCAGTATTCATACTAATTTCAGTAAACCAATATGTGTGTATGGGAGCTATACGACGGCCATGTACATCCTACAGATATGTGTGTTTATGGATCAGGTAGCTCATACTGTCCGGCAAATTTCATTTCGAAAAGACAAAATAACAATTATAAGTTATTTCGATTTAATTAAGATATATTAATTTGAATTTGGGGTTGTACTTTTTTAAATTTATGTTTATTATCAGTATTTCTCGTTGATACCTGCAATTAAATTACTTACATTCTGTCAAAGATTTCAACTATCTGACGGTTCATGAACATAGAGCTCACTGACGATAGACAGGACGGACGGACGGCCAGCTAAAGGCTTAGTAATAGGGTCCCGTTGGCACCTTTTGAGTATGCAACCCAAAATAAAGGAAATACACATTTATCAACAATGCCAATTCCGATTATATCGGCCAATATATCGGAATCGCTGATTGTAAGTCATATTGACCGATATGAAACACCAAGCTTTAACAACAGCCATAAGAGTGAACAACATAACAAAGTCGGATGCAAATATTGCAATGGCGATAGTCGTGAAAATGCACAAGTTCCATCTGCTAAAATTTTTAAATAAATCAGAATGATGACAACAAAACTAATTTTTTATGCTGATAGTTACATCACAACAAACAAGGGGACACAATTAAGGCGCTATCACGAAAAAGACTTGCCCAACGAAATGTCAAAGACCTACAGTTGTCCGCCACCTAATAAACTTTTCACAGTTGGAACTGCATCATATAGCCATATTCACAGTGTTATTTGTTCAGTTCTTGTTGTTGATGCTGATGCAGTGAAGAGCAATAACCTATCAGCTGGCGTTCCTTACTTCAAAAAAAATAAGAAAACTTTAAAGTATCAACGGGAATATAAATTATTTTTTTAATGTTCAACAAAATGGAGAAACATCTCATTTACTGCAAGGCTGTCCTAAGTCAAAAACAGAATTTCGAGAAATCGCATTAAAGTTTTCAATTTTATCTAAGACCATCCTATTTAACAGAAGAGTTGGACGGAGACAAGATGAATTTCTTGTATGAACAAGAGCTCTGGCTAGTGGACTGTCATGCTGCACTTGTTTATACCCATTGATACGTTTCCGCTTCGTATACTAATCTTTTACCTGCAGTACATTATGATTTTTATGGATGTCTTCATTTCTGATATACTATAGAGCGCCTGTTATTGTTCTGAGAATTTTAGATTCATCTCTTT
Organism: Amiota communis; assembly: GCA_037043315.1. NCBI lineage: Eukaryota > Metazoa > Arthropoda > Insecta > Diptera > Drosophilidae > Amiota > Amiota communis. Next base: position 555,727 of record JBAMAV010000994.1, read on the forward strand.
CTATAACCTCACACATTAATTGCTCTTGCGGAGTTCCATAATTCTGAACCATATGTCCAAAATGGTTTAATGATGGAGTTATACAGAAGAACCTTGTACTCAAGACCTGATTTTGAGTTGAATAGCCAGTGGGGACTTTGTGCTCTAAGTTTCATCTTTTTTTTTTTTTAATTCGTTGTGCTTCCGCCATGTGAGACGCCTATCTAGGCGAACGTCACGATAGGTTACATCCTGAGTTTTGAGAAAGTTTTGCTCCATTTATAAAGTAATTGGATTGCAAGTCTTACGCTTGAGTGTAAATGTGACATGCTTACATTTTTGCTCATTAACTTTTATCCTCCAGTTAGATAAGCACTCTTAAATTGTTATAAGATGATTTGCCAAGGTCTGATGCAGCGATTTCGGATGATTATAGCAATTTGTTAGTTAGTTATTTTATTTATATTATTATTTATGAAATTGTGATGCTGACTAAATTTAAAATTTACGTCATAAAATTGCAAATACACAATTAAAATAAATAGAAATAAATTATATATATAATTGGGTAGAATATATTCGATATGCAAATCTAAGAATCAATGAATGAATGATTGAATGCATTAATGAATATATGGGTGGGTATGTCGTGTGTGATAATCCGGAATTTAAGTTTATTCAATGACGAAAGAAATCATTTAAGAAAAAGATTAAACTTAAAGATTATTATATTTTCTATCATTCTTTCATTCTTTTTCGAATTGTTTGTTTGTTAAAAGATACAAAGACAGAAAGATAAATAGATATATGTACACATATACAAAAGATAAATAGATAGATAGATAGATAAATAAATAGATATACAGTATGTGCATATGATAAGTATATGTGTAGTATAGTATTTGTATGCATATTGCATTTATCTGTTCTGAGTTGCGGAAGGTGCGAAACTATAAATAAATAAATATCTAATGTTTTTCGTTTGACTTTCGTAAGTTTGTTTTTTATTGTTGTTATTGTTGTGGTGGTTGTTGTTGTATTTTGTCTTACGTTAACAAAATAACGTAAATAGAAACAATGTCAAAACAAAACATGTTTGCATAAAAGTTGCAAAAAATAAAAATACTTGTACAATACATAATAAGAAGAAAAAAAAGCAAAAAATTAAATCCACACAAAGACAAACTAATAAATTGACAACAGAAAAAAGTCAAAAATCATTGTTGTTATTTCACGCTTTTAAAAAAATAAACATATCTAAGTTTTTTTTGGACCATTTGGAAGCAAAGTAATACTACATAATATCTATGATCTATCATTGTTATCTCAAAAGCAATAAGATATTACTCGTACATTATTATGCAAGTATGTAAGTATGTATGTATCTATTTGCACTTGGACTCTACTTAAAAAACATCAACACTTTAAGTTGGCAATGAAACTTTAAAAACATAAAAATAAAAGTGAAAATTGAATTGCGAATTTTTGCTTCTGTTTTTGTTTGATTTTTTTTTTCTCAGTTTCGACAAATTGATTTCGGAAGGTCAAAATTTGCCATACAAAAACACAATTCATATTTTTCAATCTTTCATAAAATTATTAATGTTTTTATACACTTCGCAAGTGTGTGAATTAAAGTTATAACCACTTTGGCAAGATGATTGTAACACAAAGACTTCATTCAAAGTGTAGACTCCATAAAGTGTTTCATAGGCCTCATAAAGTGCATCGTAGACCCTGTAAAGTGAGCTATCAACCTGAATTTTACTAGTACAAACTCATTTAAATGCCTTCCGCACCTTGCCCTCCATTTACTGGAATAAATGACACCCACACAAACATGTCTTAAAAATCATAATTGTTATTAAATGTACTTCTCTTTCAAATCAATTTTAAATATATACGGGGTAAACGTATGCAAACTTCGGTTAATTGAAATAATGGATTGTCATTATTAATTTGATTTCGAAAAAAATGATACTTGCTCTTTGGCTCATGGTAAAAATGTTTAACCTTTTCCTTTTTTGTTTCGATATTTGATTCACATTGAAAAAATACGCACCTGCAAAGATATTAAAATAAAATAAAATATTAGTGAGATATTAAAATAAGAGTGGGAGAGAGAGAGAGAGACGAGGAAATACATCCATTAATTTAATTAATTAAAATTGTATGCTGCAACAAAAAACTATTGTATATGATAAAAGAAAATAGCAAAGATATGCTAAAATGTAAGGAAATATTTCAATAAACAGAAAATAAGTAAACATAAAAACAAACAAACAAAAATGTTCATAAAAAAATAAATAGCAAAAAATGCAAATTTAAATTATTTGAAATGCGATACCATAAATCTCGTTGCCGTTTGCCGTTTGTATTTGGTGCCGGTATGCACCATCATCATGGACCCCCTGGATCTACCCCTTTGGCAGTTCACAGATAGCTAGCTCAGTGAGGCAGTCAATGAGGCAAGCCGGCAGGCTGGATTTCTGGCAAAAAGTGAGGTTGGGGAGACAAACATTACCACTACTACTACTACTACTATTACAATTGTATACTTATAGTGATGGTGCAAGAGGCATATTTCAATAGCCACCTGCATATGCCACGAATCGTTGACTTTTTCTTTTTCTTTTTCTATTTCTCTTTTTATGTTTATTTGTTTTTATTTTTTATTCAGTTTTTGGGATTTTTCTGTTTGGTTTTTGTTGCAATTCAACTCAACTCGGCATACTAAAGCTTGCCAAGCAATAAAGCAGTTAAAATATTTACGTTGTTGCATAAAACGTTGCCACTTTAAATAAATGCAACACTCTCATAAACACATACATAAACAAGTATACACTTAGTGGATAGATACAACAGGTACAGATACATATACTAATATGTATTGTAGTAGATGCAAAGGCAAGAAAAAACCGTTGTTCAGTGAGCAAAAAAGTGAAAGTAACGTGATCAGCGGAGCAGCAGCAGCAGATACAACAACAACATCATCAGCAGCCAGTTATTGGTAACACAAACAACAACATTAACAAGAAACATGATGAGCAAAGTTTAACCAAGAAATAAACAATCAAACAAACGAAGAAACAACAACCAACGAACGAACAACAAAAGCAGTAGCAACAATTGCAAATAAATTAATGAGAGAAAAAAACATCTTACAGAAAAACAACACACACACACAACAACATAAACAGAAAATTGTGATGAAGCTAAGAAAATGGTTAGCTGAAGAAGAGAAAGAGAAGTTAAAGAAGCAAACATTTTGCCACAGGTGAATGAATTTTCAATGATTTTGATTTTTACAATTTGGTAATTTTCATTTTCAAAAAAATTATTATTTTAGATACTTGGAAATACATTATAATCTCAAGATTGTTTGGGCGAGTGTTGGTGTTTTGGGAGATCCCCAGTTTAAGAGAAGGCTGTGCAAAGTCATATGATATTGGATATTAAAAATAGAATTTTCAAATTAAAGTAATTAAAAAGTCGAAACTGTGAAACAAAATATGAAAATTTATTAAAAGTGAAATATTACAATGGAACAAATAAAACAGCCAACGAAGAAAAGTCTGTTATTTTGTTCATCATCAACAACAATATACCGGGGTCAAATTTTCATATTGCACAAAAGAATCCCCTGTTGGAAAAGGAACTTCAGTGCCGTATGCTCATCTTAGTTTTTGCACGTATGAATAATGTTATAAGTAAGATGAGAGCACATATATTTTTTCCATTCTTTATCTTCACTTAATGCCATCCATTCATGCAATCAATGGAGACCCAACAAAGTAAACAAGCATGTTGACATGGTCATCACTGAAATGAACCCTGTTCGGTAATCCTTTTGAATATTGTATACATTTTTAATATCATGTATTTTTTATGATGCAATTTACAATTTATTCATTTATTTAATAGTACCAGTTTTATTATTAAATTAATTAACTAAGATGAAGGAAGGAGGATATTTTGTGGTTATTATCGACGGATGGAAATTGGATAAGTAAGGACGGTAGATTGTTTCCGCATAGTTGTGTTCTAGTGCTGTCAAGTTTTGTGCAATCATTCATTGACAAAGTATTACCACAGAATGTGGAAATGTGGAGATGTTGGTGTGTGAGTTGACTGTATCCCGTTCTCAATCGGACAAGAGTTGAACAAGTTGGACGATCGCAGGAGTTAGGGATATGGATGGTAGTTTGGAAGGGTTGGAATTTTTATGTCAGTGCACTGGAGTGATCGAATGAACACAATTGGGTGAGTTCCATATCTCTTCAAATATCCTTTATGTATTTCCAAATGTCACGTTCTACACCTAAAATGACTGTCAGACATGGGGGACACACAGCTTCCTTAGCTGCTGTATCAGCATGCTTATTACCTTCTATTCCCACATGACCTGGCACCCAGATGAGTTGTAGTACTAGTTTGTATTTTAATAATATGTGTATATTGATGTAAATTGTTCAGTTTTCATAGCCAGTGCCGTCATTAACTTATTATTATGGGGCCCCTATGACCTTGACAGAACACGTTTTTGTTAGAAAAGACAAAGAAAGTAGATAAGCAAGGTCCTAGATTTATCTTTATTTCTTTATAGTCACATTTAATGAATATATAATATAATAAAGACCACAGAAGTATAATAACTCTTTTAGGATTCTATGTTGATTGGAGAGGTACCCTTCTAGATTTTATATATGCAAAATCATTAATCACTTCTTCAAAATCTATGTTTTTGATCATATCACATTCTATGGACATCAGCAAAAAACTGGTTAATCTCTCTTGAGGCATTGTACTTCTTAATTCATATTTTATCCTTTCCAATTTGGAGGAGAAAAGTTCACCACTGCAGTTAGTTACCATCGTGCTTAAAAAGATTCTCAATCCGATTTCTACATTGGAAAATGTGTCTTCAATTTCGTTGTTTTTTTCAAAGATGATGTATTTCCAATATACTATTGGTTCCTTCATTTTCAATATGAACAATTTTCAAATATTCTGTTTAATGCAGATATTCCATTTCCAACTCTTTCTATTGTAGTTAAAGCCTTCATAATAGATTACAGCAAATTCTTTGCAACTCTTTCTCAAACCAAAACGTTGACTTATGTATATTCTTATACGAACTTAATTGCTGTTTTAGATGAATGCTCAGGGTATCAATTATGGGAAGAGGTGTTTCTACTTTAAATTTTTCTTTACAATTCAGTTGGACTGACGGCGCAGAGCCATAAAAAAAATCTAGCGTGAACTTCTACGTCTTTTTCTTTGAGATTGGTCCTTGTAGACAGATTCCGGGTTTCTTTCTTGGCGGACGATTCAAAGTGTTATTTTTTCTTTCTGAAGATAATTCCTTTTGTCTATTCTTTCCAATATAGAACTCCAAATTTCCGTTAGTATAATAAATTTTAGATTCGTCTCTAGTTACTCGTACCTGTTCTGTATCTTTTGCGATGTACAGCAAAGACCCTAAAATTTGTTGATGACCTTCATGCAAGGCGCTTACGACATCAGTTCGGGCTGACTATCTGGTTTTTGAAAGTCGTTTAACAATTTTTTTTGAACATAAAAGTTCTCTCAATATATTCCATCGGTGAGTAGAACCCGAAAAAGGTGTACACTTTCTGAACCATTTCAAAAACTCTGTTGCAAACCTAGCAGCATGGACACTTACCAAGTGAATGTCCTGCACATATGTATATGTCTCAAAGGTGACAAATTCACATTTCTCCTTGATTCTTGTTTGTAGAAAAGTGTACTTCCCTGACATATTTGAAGCATTGTCGTAGCTTAATCCTTTGCAATCTTTTTTTGGGAATATCATGATTATTTAAAAAATTCTAAATATGGTTCCCGCTAAATAATCAGATTTATGCTCTTTAATAGATATAAATTTAAGAGACCCTTATCTAAACATGCTGAAATCGAAAAGCCTGATTTTCGGTCGAGAGTAGGGTAGCTTCGCGTATCCAAAAGCTAATAAGTAAGTAGGTTTTATAGTCAGTCACCATTGTGTGATTTTTTCGAAATAAATGTGTTTTTCGTTAAAAAGTATCGGTTATCGTTTGATGATCTGGCAGGAACTAAAGGGCACCTATCGATCGCGGGGTCCTTGGCATGTGCCTAAAATTTTAAAAGTAATGTGAAATTTTAACAAATTAAATTCAAAATTTTCCTTATAAAATGTGCCAAAGTTTTTTAAGAAGAGTTTCATTCCTCGTCTTCTAGATCAGAAGGTTTTGATTATTATTATTTATGGTATATCAAGAGGGTCAAGTAGGAAACTGCAACCAGGTTATAAATCTAATGTATTTTTAAGAAAATCCAAAAGTGTAAACGTGCAAGCCTTTTCCGATAATTTTCACTTTAATTTTGATACCTTTTTTCTTTCATTATGTGTTTGTTTTTCCAGTGTAAAAACCCGTTATAAAGAAGATTCATAATCAAAAGCTTTGTTTGAGAGAAAATTCATAAAAAAATCTCCATAATTGAGAGATATAAAAATAAAATGAGGCATGAACAACAACAAAAAAAAAAAAAAAAAGTGAGAAACCGAAAAAAGAAAGAAATAAAGAAAGAGATCAAATAAAACCACTACTTTCATGTTTATGATTTGTAGATATGTTATTATTAGTAAATATATGTATGGTATTGAGGTAAAGAGTTTGCAGAGAAAAGATAAATTTCTATCAACTTCATGGAACAATCTTTTTGTGTGTTTATCAAGAGGAGCGTCGTCGGCTCCATTGCCAACTGAATGTTTGGGATATCCCGAGCTTAAATTCAAGTGTCTGCTTTGCTGATTTAGCATGCTGTTTTGCGATACCGTAAAGCAACTTGTGAATTGTCTGTGCGTGCCTTGCATCCGTATCTATGTAGTATGTAGCAGTATCTATGCATCTGCATCTGCAGCGGCAATGTATTTGAAAGCTTGTTGCATGCTCATTTCTTTGTGAGTTTATTTGTTTGTTTATTATTGTGTTAATATTGCATTTACATTTGTTCATTTTTAGTTGCTTCTAACGCCCGCCCAGCTGCCATCAGACTAACCGATCGACCGACCGAAAGACCCAAAGACCGTTCACTTGCCTATCTTCCTCTTCCTCCTGTTGTGGGCTTTTGTAAATTTTCTAGCAGCTCCAACTTCATCTTCTCATAGTTGGTGCGATGTGCTTCTCTGACCTGCAATTTGTTTTACGATATTATTTACAGATACTTTTGCAAACTACCTTCTTTTTCGTCTTCTTCTTTGGGTTACAATTGACCTATGACTGTTGCAACCACAACAGCAACGAGAATCGCTGTATGTCATCGACAAGCAGCAACAAGTGATTTTATCGCTATGATTAAAGAAGGAAATGTATTATTTAAACGATCAAATACAATACACTTGAAAATTAGTTGCATTGCGCAAAATCGATTGGATTAGAGAGCGTAACTCATTTATTAATGAACTCATTTATCTTATTCTTGAATAATTTAAGTCAATGTTTCATTGACCTTTGACCCAAGCAATAAGAACAAAAGAAAAAAGAACATTTAAAGCAAATGATATACGAATTAAGATTTGGCCTCTGGTCGCCTTTAGTTTTGTTATCTCCACATTGAACATTTTCATCCCCAAAAATCCAGCAGCATGTTTGAGACTCAACTCAGCTCAGGTGCATGGTTTTAGAATGGAAAAGTAGCACGAATGCAGCAGAGACACAAATTAAGGCAAATAAATGTTAATGGTTGTTGGCTGGTTGAAAACGAAAAACCTAATTGAGTATCCCGCTGCTGTGGCAGCCACTTGACTTATGTCTCTTTTCTATGTAACCGCAAATGAATTCTAATTAAAGTTAAATAACACAACAACGGATATCAAAAAATATTATTGTGGCAGATAGAATATCAGAAGGTAAAAAATACCCAAGATATTTGGGCTGGAAATTGTTTTCATCTAATTTATTCAAACAAACGCACCAAGTTTCCCCACATCAACTTAAACCTGCAAAAGCATACTCTTATTTGCTTGTGTGTCTGTGGAATGTACTACATAAGAATTTTATTAGTGAATGAATTTGATAGCAAGTGCTTTCACATGTGGGAATTCAATTCAGAGAGCATCAATAAAATATGTATTTTCACAATTCACTAGGAAGCTATGTATTAATAATGAAGCAACTCATTCTCTCTGAGCTTCTACATATTTAAAGATACTTGTTTTCCTTTCACATTTCTGTGTATTACATCATTAATTACTCAGTTAGAGTTCTAAGTCAATGTTGACCAAATCAAAATGATAAAAGCAAAGCAAAGCAAAGTAAAGCATTTCTTTTGATGGTTCTTTAAATAAATGTATTCAAAGTGTACTGATACACAGATATGACTCCTTTGTTTTTGAAATGGAAGTTGCACACGTGCCTTACTGAGCCGGTCTGTCTGTCTGCTTGTCTATTTGTCAGTTGTTCTTGACTTGGTTTCGTTTTTGTTTTTGCGATCTTTTGTTCAGGCATTTTGTAATCAGAAAAACATTTGCCTTGAAAGATTGCATCACATTCTTATTTACACAAATGTCCGCCGACAACGATGACGATCAACAACAACTAATATTATTGTACAATAAAATTTACAGACACAGAGATATAGATATCAAGAGATACCAATACCCAAACCCAAGCAAGTAAAAAAATAAATAAACAAACAGACACAAACTACAACGAAGCGTGCCCATCCATCGTGGTGCAACGATAAGTGATAGAGTATTGGATGAATAAATAGATGACTCGATGAATGGATAGGTGGGTGGGGAATGGCATATAGCTCCCTTCACTTCATTTCGCTTTGGCTTTTGCTCGGTATGAAGATCACTTGAAATCAAAAGTGAGTCTCGTAATTTTGTTACGCTCTTATCTTCATGAAGTTGAATTGAGAATCGAGTTGAATGCAAGTCGTAAGTGTTTATTACGTGAGGTTCCATTCGAAATATGGTGGTATAAGACAAAAGAGACATTCATACAACCATCAGTCCCTCTATCTGTCTGTCTGTCTGTTTGTCTATCTATCTGGGTTCTTCTTTTTTTTATTTATTATATTATTGTTGTTATCTATTGTGTATTTTTACAAAGTGAAAAAATGGCACAACCAACACCTTCCGGAAACTGATTACGTTGAATTGGGCTCATATGGGGTATAGTACTCGTATGACGAATACCCCAAGTAAATTAACGATAGAGACAAATTGGACCCTGGTCTGATTAGTAGTAGCACTTGTGACCTCGATTCATTGTGTCTTTTATTTTTATATTACGTACTTATTAGTGTTATATTGTTGTTGATAATGTTCATTGCATTTTGGGTTACAATCGTGAACACGTGTCAATCGAGTCAAACGCGAATTTGCCACAATTGCACGTCCAGCGTGCAATGGATGAAAACATAAACGAGTGCAGAGACACACAAAGACAAAGTGACTAAATATACTATTGTATAACAGTCTTACAGACAGACATATCCATCAATTGATAGTCTCATTTCTATAGTTTTGATTTATATTCATTTGTCTGTTGTTGTTCCTTTTGTTGTGTTTTTGTTGCAAGTGTGACATTAATCTAATTGCGCACAGCTGCGTGCACTTGAAGTTTTTTACTCACTCAGTCCTCAGTCTTCCATAGTATTTAAGACTTTTGTTATGGCTTCGTCATTTTGTTTATTTATATTATTTTTTCCATAATTTATTTAACCATGAATTTTCCTTGTGTTTCTAAAATTTCTAAGGCGTAGTTGTCATTAACTCATCGTTGTCATTGGAAGACAAAGAATACAGTCATGCAAACGATGATCACTGCAACTATAGATGAAAGTGGGAACATTGTCGAGTATTGCTAGATCCAGTAGCAAGATCTTTATTTATGACAGAAACTTTTATTCAAGAGGAACATATTCGAAGCTGTACTACTGTCCAATACAAGCATCTCAGAGTTTCTTTGTCATATGACTGCTTTCATTTGAAACTGTAGAAGTATTTTCTCCAGAAGGACAATCCAATACTAACTTATTACTTGGTTCTTATACTCATCAGCTCCGATTAGTATTTACAGTAGTGGAGAAAGTTGCTTAAGATCTTCTCTACCTAAAGACAATTATTGTACAATATTTCCAATGCAAACGTGGAACAAGATAATCAATAATCGAGTGCTTTAATTTTGTAAAAGCATCAACTTTTAAGCTAACATGGTTAAGTACTATAAACCCTAAGTAGTCCTTGTGCAATAATGGCCAATAATTAATGCAATGCCTGTTTTACTAGGGACCATTTGTGTGTTGGCCAAAATTTTGTTTGAAAATATTCTTATTTCCAAAAATATTCATAAATGTACTACGCTTTTAGTTTAGTACAACAAACCCGGAAATCTGTAAGGAAAACCTCATTTTATGAGCATGTGCAACAATGTTGCATTTTATCTTTATGGATTCATCATGCGCATAAATACAATTTCACCAACATACACTTACACATGCTCAGACTTACTATTCACTATACTGTTACACTCCTTTATCCAATCCATGTGGCATCTATTGTACACGTAGTATAGTGTTAACCTTTGGTGTGTTTGTTGCAAGTGAAGCAAACTAATCTGTTGCACGCTAAGAAAGTAGTAGCAACAACAAAAGCTCAAGCAAACACCATCATCATCATCATTATCATCTTTACGTTTTTAACGATAAACAACAAAGCGTCAACTTGCGGCAATTAATTAAGCCAAGTGACAACACGCAGTAGCGGCCTCCATAGCACATCTATGGAGGCCTCATTGGCCTCCTGTTGGCAAGCAACCAACCAAGGAACACGCATAACTGACAAAGCATTGGCAACACCACACAACATAACAGAACACAACACATCTGAACACAAGTGAACACTGAACTATTTGATCTTTGCACTTTGATAGTGGATAGTGGAACGTGTATGAGACCACAAATGTGGGCGAGCATTTGTTGCAAGGGGTAAGAGTAGCCAGGAGTAGCAAATACATATATCTATGTATCTGCGTATCTTTGCGTTAACATACTAAAGAAGAAGAAACAATAACACATCATCATCATCATCACTAGACCAGACCAGACCAGACCAGACCAGGAAGCACACATGCATTAGTTTAGTGGTTGAGGCAAGTGACTCAAATTAACAAACGTTTACATTGTTGACAGATGCGCCGCCACCACCGCCAAATGTATTTCACTTGCCTCTATATACATAAGTATCTGAGTATCTAAGCCTGTAACTGTGTGTCTATGTATGACAATGACTGTCACTACTTGAAAAAATGGACACGCTGGACGTTTTAACAATGCCAAAGAGACAAAGATACACAACAATAAGCAAAAAAATTAAAAAAAGAAAATGTCATGTTGCCGCCAACTTGACATTTGTCAGTCATTCTAATTGATTTTGACTTCTATTGTAATCGCTTCTCTCTCTATGTTCCTCTTTGCCATATTTACTATGTTTTCTTAACCAACGCACTTAACTAAACAACAAGAAAATGAATTAAAAGAAGGTGTAGACACAAACATAGAGATACAAGATACAATGAAATGTATTTCATAATTGTTTATGATTTCGTTTCCTTTTTCCCTAAACAAAATTAACAAACAAACAAAAAAAAAAAAAAAAATTGAAAATTATTTCTACATAATTTACTTTGCTTGGCTGTCAGAAGATAAGTATCTCAATATGCAAACGCATTCGTTTTAATCATTAATTAGTTAAATTTTTTCATAGGAATTCTTCGGATCGTTAAAGCTTTTCATTTGAAAACTTTCAATCCGCACCAAAACTCTTAACTCCTCACTCCCCCTACTCACTTGGTCTGGCCGCACTCATATTTGAATTGAGTAAATTTTCAGAGTTCCAGATACATTTGCAGAGCATTTGAGCATTTGTAGTGTATGGTGGGGGCAGAGAGAATTGTTTCAAACGCCGAAATGAGGTCATTTAGATAAAAAATAGAAGAAGAAAAAAAATAAATAAATAAACGAAGCGTTAAGCAAAATGAGGTTTTGAGTTGAACTACGAGTATCTACTAAGTTAAATATGCAACTCATGTTTGCTACAAAATATTGTATATAATCAGTACAAAAGTAAAAGAGTAAAAACAGGAAGAAGTTGGGGGGCAAAAGCATATTCAAATCTTAATACAGAAATATGTTACAATTGTAGTAACATTACAACAAAATGCATGGTTGATTTTATTACACTAACATATTTTTTATTATGATGATGTTGCGTAAAATGAGTAAGCGTATGTGTCAGGGTCTTTCTATCAATTTAGAATAGTACGAGTATCCACCATACGTGTGTCTGTCTTTAAATTCAATTAGACTGAGGAAATAATTTGACTAAAGTCAATTTGAAGTTAATTGCTAAATTTATGACACCCCGAAATCAACTAACTGAATTCATCAACCTCATAAGGAAATGGCAGTCATCATCATTCTTCAAATATTTAGATATACTTATATTTTTTGTTTGTTTGTTTGTTTTGTATTGTGTATTATGTTAATATAGTGCATTAAGCATAAGCACAAATACAAATACATGTGTATTGTATTGTAGATACAAAACATGCATTCCATTGTAGTATAATCAACGCCATTTCAATGACAGTTCCGCATCGTTTAGTGAAATAAATGTTTTAAGAAAACCTTCCAAGTCATTTTAATAGATATAATTCCAGTCAAAACCACCAAATAAACAAAGGTGAGATGGGTAATTTCAAACTTTAGATGACCAGAAGTATTTGAAAAAAATCTTTTATAATTTTGAATAAGAAATATACAAAATACCTTAGATAATAGATTATAGTATTGTACCTACAGATTGTGGTACAATGGTTGATCTCCCCTACAAGTCGGTAAGTCCTATAATATGGCGGCAAACCCTTTTAACGAAGACCAATATCGATAAAGGTCTCTGTTGGGGGAGACACAATAGTCTGGCAACGCGTTCACACAACAGTCGATATTCGGTGTGGTGAATATGGCAAATAAAACAATCGCTGTCAGCTGTTGGAAGAAGTAGCAGGAACAGTGGAAACAGAAGCAGCAATCACAAAAAAACAACAAGAAATCAAATTTTTCTCAAGAAAATTAGTGAGGAAATCAACGCAATCATACAGACAATGAAACCGATTCAATCATATTGTGTTAAACTAAAAGTTTTCTATATACTATGTAGTCGGATATCCTGCCCCATGCATTTCAACTCCTTAAATGATGACTGCAACTTCTTGACTGCAACTAACCTTGGCCCCATATTTAAAAAAAAAAAAAAATTTGAGGTTTTTGAAGTGGAGAGAGCCCGCTAGAATATTTTTATAGAATTTTTAAAAATGTCTTGTGAAGAGTCCTCCAGTAGCATTTCATGTTCACCACCAGTAAAAAAGAAGAGACACAGTTGTCACGAAGCTCACGATAAGTTTTAGGACTGCTTTCTTAATGAATGATGAATTTTTTCAGTCTCATGATCAAGAAAAGAACAAGATTGCAACGGAGATTGATTTTTATCTGAAGTCAGTGCTCATTGGACGTAATCGGTGTTCTTATATAAAATGCATTTGCCAATTCTGTGCCACAACCTTATCAAAGTTTGCTAGCGCCTTGCAGCATGGTACATATCGACATGACAATGCGCCGAATGCAAGTACTTGCACACGAAGACCGTCAAATCTTATATTGAAAGCCAGAAGAGGGCTCTTTTAAGCTGGCCACCTCACTCACCGGATTTAAACATCTTTGAAAATGTTTGGGGATGGTTAACACGGAAACTGTATGGGGCCGGACAGCAATGTGGAACCATACCTGATCTAATAGAAGCCATCAAACTAGCTTGGAGTTCAATACCATTCAATTATTTAGCCCAGTTGTACGAATCAATTCCAAGAAGGATCTGTGAAGTTTTGAAGCAAGAAGGGGCACAACCCACTACTAAAAAAATTTCAAATGCATTTGACAATAATTAAATGTACTCCAAAAGAAGAATTACGCATGTTTGAAACATACGAATTTTAATAAACTGCTTTTTTGAAGTGGTGTTCTATTCAAGTGGCGCATAAATCTGTTAGGTGTCCTATTCAAGTGGCGCGGAGTGTATGTATGGAGTGACTACGAGAGACATAGAAATAGTGCTCTTCCAGGAGCAGTAATGCCTACATTGACTATCCCACCTGGGACATATAGAGTGGATTCTTAACTTAAACAAAACAATAACTTCAAGTAGAAAATAAAGTTCGATAAAGTGAAGGGCCAATGTTTTCCAATAGTTTGTTCAACATTACAAATCTCAATAGCATAAGCAAATTGAATTTTAAATTGGTTTTGTATACAACAAAAGGAAGATACAGATGGTGTTGTTGAAGATGTTTAAAATGATCAATCCTTCTAATCAATATGAAGTTTGAAATAGAAATTGTCCCTTCCTACTCACCAACATTTTGTAGCAAATAAATTTGCCTATTGTGTAATATAAAATTTGAAAACTCTGAATGAAATAAAAAGGTAAAACAATTGTGTAACTGGAATGGCTGCAAGCAACTAATCGAGCGAGTGATTGCTTTATTTTTTCTTCAAAGAATCATAGTACAAGGTCTTTGTTGCAACAAATGCTTTGCTTAGTTCACATTTTGTCTTGACAGCAGCTTTGAATAATTTTTTTATATATTTTAATTTATTTATTTATCATTTATTTTGTTGTAACTTTATTTTTTTGTATCTTTGGCTTCTATTATGTTAAGTTAAGCTGCCATTTGACGTTTTCTTTGTGTGTCAAAATGCAAAACGTTTGTCGAGCATTTTAAAAAGAAAAATATGAAAATAAAATAAAATAAAATACTCTAAGCAAGAGTCAAACCAAGTTAACTCAACTCAGCTCAGCTCAACTCAGCTTAGGCCAGTCTAAAAATCATACCAATCAAACAAAAACAACAACAATATTAAAATCGAACCAAACCAAACCATAGCAAAGCAAAGCAAAGAAAACCAGGCCAAGCCACCAATTGGTACCACTCCCAAGTGCTTAAAGTGCTTAAGATTGCGAATTGAAGTGTTCGGTGCGCAGTCGCTGCTGCAGCAGCATTTCGTTAAAGATCTTTTTTTAAATATATTTAATGTTTCACTGTTTTTTTTTTCATATTTTCAATGAGCAAATGCTGCTGCGACTCTCAAAAGGTTACATAAAGTCATATTTTAACAATTTTCGCATAAATTTTCGCAGAAAATGTTATGAAAATCGGTAATAAACACGAAATACTCAAACCGGCGGCCGGTCTTTTGCTATTTATATATATATTTTGATTTTTTCGATACGCTGTGTCAGATGGCAGGTAAATTTTTATGTTACTTGAGGCGCCACACCAATAACACCGACATTCGACAGACGTCCACGTTGCTGGCAAATAATTAAAAATTTCAAATTTTTTTTTTTTTGTGTTCCTTCAATACTTTTATATATTATCCAAGAGAGACATTTAAAGCAATATATAAAAATGCGTTTTCTTATAATCCGTGGCATTTAGACAACTGCCAAGTGTCATCACAAATGATTTGCATGAACAAATTTCAATTAAATTAATTATATCCATGTATCCCATTGCTCGATTGGCACTTTATCGATTGATAAGCGGACTTAGTAGGTGTAATAACTCTTAGAAATGACTCTAAGAAAAGCTTAGATCAGTTCTTCTGTGTGAAGTCTTCCATGTGGCAAGTAACCTGTCCGACCTCTTCTGTCTTGCAAAATACTATCTAAACCATAGGTTCTCAAACTTATTTTGACCACCGCCTATATTGAGTTTTAAAAAAATTCTGTTGCCCCCCAAAATTTTTATCTTACTATTTTTTCCTTTTAAATGAGAGGAAATGAAACTTATGCTCACTTATGTTTACAATTATTTTTAATAGTCTTTTGAGTTCAAAACCTATATAATGTGAAGGATGCATCTGATGCATTTTGACGAATATCAGGCTTGATTAGAGTTGAAAAGAAACAGCTCTTTAAATTGCAGAGATCAGTAACTTCCAGCTGATTTTATTTATTAGTTAGCAACGTTGCTTTAAATACGAAGTAGTGCTATCAGAAATCGCTGAACTACCGATCATAACTCATTATACAGTTGGGTGATTGGCTTCTGCAGACAAAATTCTTGGTAGCCATTCTTAAATTTAATTTTAAATTCTTCGTTTGTTGTCAACGATCCTGCTGTATTGACATTTGAAAAGAATCCAACACCCAGACTGGTATGTCCATGTTTTAAAAGTTGAGGAATCGTTCCGTAAAATAATCGTGGAGGTTCTCCAAGTATTAACAGGACAAAAGCAAGTCATAGTTATCGAATGCTACTAACTGGACGTCATTCAAAGAGCGCAATCAAAAATATTACGAACCATAACTGGAGCCACTATTTTTTTAAAAAGGAGTGATTACATATAGATCTTAATATACCAACAGTAAAAAATGAAATAGCCGAAATGAAACTTACTCGACTAAGGTCACAGACACGACAGGAAAAATGACCTACCAGCCCAACTTCAATTATAAGGGCACTTAGTACATACATTCCCTCCAACTGGAGGTGAAGTAAAAGTAATAAACTAGAAACTAGGTTAAGATTCTATTACTTATTGTTAGTCTCTAAAGAAAGAGAAGATCCAATAAATAAAGAAAATGTAAAAAAAAAATGTAGTGAGCTTTTCCTATTAGTTCACGTAATTCACTGTGAAACGTGTGAAATATTATTTATCAATGGAACATACAACTGTATTATTTAATTTTAGTTTTAGTTTTTTAAGATTCAAAATGAGATATTTGCCTCTCTAGATTGTCTTAATGTCCACTAATTTTTTCTGAGCCTTCTACTGCCTTCCTAGCAGCAGTTATCGCCCACTTTGGGAACCAATATTTTTAACCATGTATACATACCAAAGATAAAATAGTTTTAAAAACAAATAAATTAAAGATTTGTGATAAGAGTTGTGTTTAATTTGCTACTAATTACTTTATAATAATCCGAGTCAAAAAATTCCAAGGTATCAATTAAATTAATTCAAAAATATCTAAACAAATAGAAAAAACTTTAAATTTACATACTTTTGTAATACGAAAAAAAAATTTAGAAAATTTAAATAAATATTTGTTTTATGTACAATAATTTTTTAAAGCCAAATGTATCTTTAAGATACATGAAAATGATTTTGTGGGTGTTCGTTCATATTTTTTATAGCAGCCATTAACGTATATTAATATTTATTTTTCTCTTCTTTTTTTTTTTTTAATTTGCAGCTGCAGCATTTTGTAATTGTTGTTGTTGTTGTTGTTGTTGATATTGGTGATGGTAGTGTTTCATTAATGGCAACACCTACATTTAACCTTCTTTTCATCATTCATTCATTCAGTCAGGCTGGCAGGCAGTTCAAGTGAATTAATTAGCCATGAAGGCCTACAAGTGACTTATGTAACATACACACACACACAGTTACACAGATTACACGGATTAACACACAGATATATTTTATATTATTTGCAGATACTCATTTATTTACTCATTCACTCATTGTATATTTAATGAATAATGAATGAAAGAGATTTTCAGTTTATCTGAAAGCCACTTAAACTTCAACTTTTGGTACTTGAAGTTCATTTCTTCATCTTCATTTTCATCATCAACTAAACGAACACGTTAAAATTAATCAAAAAAATACACGAGCAATGGGAAGCAATGGCAAGGAGAAGCAGAAGCAGAAGCACAAGAAGACGATGAGTGTCATTAAATTAAATCTTTGCTATATGCGCCACTTCATTTTGAATACAAATAAAAACAAATAAAGTCACTTGAGGTGAAATGTTTTCTTGTTGATAATCTTTGATTTGAGATGCGAAAACACTCTAGAGAGACATCAAACTGCTGAACATTTCATGCCGACAGCAACAACTACAACTACAACAACTTGCTGGCTGACTGCCTGGCATTGGATAATTGCCAATGAGTGGCAAGCGATAAATGCAATCCAAATATGGTATTAGTAGTCTGTAATAACAACAACAACAACAATTACCAATAATACCGGCAACAACAACAACGAGTAACAACAACAAAGAAAAAGCGGTGAACAATCAAAAGGATCAAAATTTATGAAATGCTGAATGCCATCAGTTCTCAGCTTTATCGCGATCTTAGACAAGATACTACTTACACTACTACGAGAAAAAGGAAGTAACCATGCAGAAAGAAGGAAAAGATTCAAATGAAGTGAATTTCAGAGAAGAAATGTAGTCAAGAGGAGGAATAGAGGTGAATAGAAATAGGTGTTGCATGTTAGGAGAAAGCAACGATTAAAAACAAAGAAATGAGTTTTGCAGCTAAAACAAAGTTCAAATCATCATTAACATCATCATGATACGAGCAATGAGAAATGGTAAACAGAGAAATACAAAGAAAAGCAAAGAGTGTGAATGAAAGAGAGATTGCAGAATTGAAGTTGTGTTGAGTAACTGAACTGAACTGAGGAACACAAGTGAAAAGCACTGAAAATGACTGCAGCAAATCGTGGATTAAAATTTAATTTTATGATTATTGTTTGGTATTATTTTCTTTCTTTTTTTTCTATTTTTTCTGTTTATTTTGTTAATGTTGCACTTGCTTTGATGCTCATTTGAGGTTTGTTGTTGTTGTCGTTGTTATTGTCATTGCTGTCATAATAAAAACGTTTAGATTTTTGTTTTGTTTTTATTTTTCCCATTTTTCCACTTGAGGTAAGCGGCGCTTGTGACATTTTTTATGGCAATTAGATGCAAACAAACAGATGCAGATACACAACAACAGAAACAGCAACAGTAACAATAGTAACAACAAAAAGAAACTAAAAGATGCAGATACAAATACGCTAAGCAATAAGAAATGAAAGAAAGATAGATAACAAACAACAAATGCCGCAACATCATTGACAATATTTTAGCGTTGCCCAGTATTGCATGCAACATGTTGCCACCAACAATAAATTTAAGCAACATTATTTGTTGCCTCTGTTGCTGCTTCTATTGCCTTATAAGCGGTTTGTTGTTGTTGTTGTTGTTGATTTCTGTTGTTTGTAATGTTTTATTTATTGTTGCTGTTGTTATTGTAGTAATAGAGTCACTTTAGTTGTTTGTTGCTGTTGTTTCAGCTACTATTGTTGTTTGATCCGTTTTATAAGACTTTGTTTTGTGCTTTCAACTGTTCGAATTTGGTCAGCAGTCGCTAGATCGCTTGCCTGTGCCTATACACACATGAACATCTATATGGAAGGCAGACAGACAAACAGTCACATAAACAGTAAGACAGACAGTTAAACAGATACACGTAGATAGACAGCATGTGAAAAGAGTCCGAGATAAAACAAAATACAGTAGACTCACAACAATGTGAATTAATTAATAGCAACCCCTGTCTTCTATCAGACAGTTTTGATATTAAATAACTTTTTTTATATTGAATACAAAAAGGATCTACAGCTCTTAAATTTAAATAATATAAGGAGCATTGTATATTATTCTTAGAGTTTTTGATTAGAGTTACTTATATATGAGGTTTCAAATTCCATTGAAGATCTAAATACATTCCAACGGTTATGAATGACTGGTCTATTAATACTCTAGGGCACTCGTGTCTTAGTTGTTAATGTTACTTGTATATTAACATTCCATTTATTCATATTAAGGAACTGATGATATTACTTTATGCCTTAATTAAGCTCCATATTCCAGTAGTTTAAAACGATCTTACGAGTGGTTCACTATTCTATATATGCAATTCTCTATAATGTTCTCAATTTTTTCTAGAGAAAATAAGTTTCAACGAGTCACAATTTAAAGATTTTTGTAATATTTAAACGGCTTCCATGGAAAGAAACACATTACTCTAGTTGAGGCAGCAGCTCTACACAATCGAATTCATATTCATGTATGGACTGATTATAATCAGAAATTAATGTATCTTCATTTCTATATCATCATTTAACCAAATACAATCGTTATTGCTAGTTAATTGAACATTAGAGTATTTGATTTTGGCATGTTTTAAGAATGCCACTGATTTACGTCACCGTGAACCAAACCCTATAGAAGTCAAAAGAAAATCTATAAGGAAGCTACCACATATTGGAGTTGTAAAGTGTTCACTTAACCTAGCGCCTACTGTAGGAAAAACAAAAAAAAAAAAATAAAATTAAAACACAAAATAGACACAAAGACGACAATTGTTGCCAATTTTGTTATTGTTGCTGCTGTTGTTACTGTTATTGTTGAATGAGGTGCGGCCATCGTCGATGTTGTTGTAGTTGCTTTTGTTTGTGCTGCTGCCGTTGACAGCTGTCAACGGTATTTCTCTTTGCATCTCAATGTCTCTCGAAATATCACAGTCTTATTACACGAGACCGGCCGGTATTTTGGTCTCAGTTTGGTCTGTTTGGTCTCAGTTTGGTGTTTTTGCCATAAAATGTTGCAACTATATTTCTTTCTATCTTTCTATCTATCGTTGTTTCTTTGTTTGTTCGTAAATGTTTGCAGCGTAACTAAATACTTAAATATACTTAGTAAAGCGAGAAAAAAAACAATAATAAAAGAAAAATCTACGTGGGTTCGTTCTGAAATACTAGAAATGAACTAAAATTTGGAGATACAAGAAATTTCTTTTAATGAAAACTAATAATGTTTTTGAGATTATACATATTTAATTCATTTTAAAAAGACATTTAGATAAGCTTCGATGAGGCGGAAGTTTATTGATCCTAGTCTTTTATTCGTTTCATACATTTCTGACTAGGAAATTATTGGATAAATTGTTAGAAAATACTATCATCCATAAAATCAACATTAATCTCACACATATGTATATTTTTTTTTTCTTCAAATTAAAGCATTGCGACGTATAACGGGCGCTTCATGGTTCGTCAGAGATGCGACCTTACATCGTGACATAAAAATGCCAACGGTACTTGAGCAAATAAATTTCTTCAGCAGCCGTTATAAAGATCGACCGCAACCCCCTAGCAAGGGCCCTAATACACAAGAGAACTCCAAGATCGGTTAAAACGACTTCACTCCAACGACCTCCCCAACAGGGCCTCGTAAACACCACTTTCTTCTAAGCTCACGTGATTATTTCCTATTTACTAAATGATACTAATGATTAAAAACCTTTTGGTTGAATTGAGGTTAAAAAATATAAGAGAAAAAAAAAAATATATAATATGTTATTTATTGAAAATTTGGATGTTTGTTTCATTTGCCAAGAGCAAGAAAAAATACAATTTGCTAACAAGATAAGCTTCAAGAACATTTGAAATTGAATTCAAAGCAACATAAAATTTACCAATTCTGGTTGTTATTTTAAATTAAGATAGAGAACTTCAATCACTGCCATCATTATAAGGATTTAATATAAATAAATTTGGTTAAGCCTCAACTTTATAAAGTTCTCCAGTTCATTCAAATAAGGAATAATACAATATGTAGAAATGCACTAGATGTTCTTAATAACTAAATAATGTAAAGGAAATTGTCTGAGTACTAAATAAGTGTACTTATTATTATGGCGATGTGTGTGATATCTTCTTTATAAGTAAACGGTAAACACATGTTTTGTGAATCATTTCCTGACTAAACCACTGAACCGATTTTGATAAAAAAAAATACCAATTGAAGGTATTCTTCGCAGGATGTGTACAAGCAACATCTGAGACCTCTGATCAGCGTCATTTATTACGTGATGGTAGAGTTTTTCCCAAGAACATTGTTAAAAGAGAAGTTATTAGCACTTAAAAGAAACAAATTTTTTTTCTAGAATGCGGTCGATTATGTCGATTTCTACAAATTTATGGTCCAAAAATGATTGAACACAATTTTTTGCTAGAATGATTTCAATCAAGATTCTATTCAAACTACCCTCGTCATTAAGAATCACAATAATATGATGAAAACTAAAAAATAAACTGAATTTTCCAAAGCCAAATTTGGTCATATTTCGATTTTGTGGTAGACTATTTGGCATTTGTTGCTGTCTTATTATTGTTACTACTTACACGTATATTGCAATTGTTGCTGTTGTCGTCATCACACAATATTTAGTTGTTGTTGCTGCTCTTGTTGTTGTTATTGGTTTTATGGTAATGTAGATAAACCCCATTTTAAAATGAGCGTAAAATTGTTTAAATCGTGCAACTGAATATTTTTACTATTTAAAATAGAAAAAAACAATTAGGAAAATTCATGAAAATCCATGAAAAAACAATAGAAATAAATACCAAATTTGAGATTTTGGAATTTTTCATTGTATTTTCCATTTATTTTCTATATTATATTTTTTTATTTTTCTAAATTAAAACAATGACCTTTGATTGCATAAACATAAACACGAAGTGATCACGTACGCATGCGCACGCCAAATTCACTCGACAAGGCAAATTTAGATACAATTTCATGAATACGATATACACACATACATATGTACATATTTGTATATCTGAATATGGTAGGAAAGGCGCACATAGGATACCAATGTTGTGACCAAATTCATTTTAATTTTAAATTGATTTTTAATTGGATTTTTTATTTAATTTTAATTAATTTATTTTCATTGAATTTTAAATAGTTTTTAACAATGAATTAATTATTACATAATTAAAGCTTAGAATGCTTTAGATTTCATTACATTATTTCTTAATTATATGTATGTATAGAGAATCGTCTATGTAATAAAATCAAGTGAATCATCCAACATGACGATTGCAACATTTGAACTGCAACCATAAAAATAAAATGAGAATTGAGAAAGAAAAAATATTGTAAATTGCTCTGGAAATAGCCAAGTTAATTGACATGAATTTCATCATCACCATCATCGTAATCCTCACACATTAATAAGGAGAATTGGTGTGAGTTGAGTCGAGCCGCCTTCAGGTGATGCGTTGTTTGTCATTTTGCAATTTTAGACGGTGGTGAAATGCTTTAAAGACAATAAAATAAGAGACCGTTTGCAATCGCAAGCAAAGCTAAAGATGATTTCACAATGCAATAAAGACAATGACACCATAAGCACCAAGGAAAGGAAAGCGTTAAAATACATGAGTTGTTGCCGACGACGACGACGCCGCCATTCATCCATCCATGTCCATTGGCACACAGAAGATATGTCAGTTGTCAGTTGACTTCGGCAGGCAATGTCAGTTCATTGAACGGAATTCATTTAAAGTTGTGGAGAGAGGAGATCGCAAATATCACATGAATCATACACATACATAATTATATACTGCAGCACTTTTGTCAAAGTGTGATTAATTAATGCGTTTTAAAAATATGTAACATATATAATAGCAACAACAACATCACATGGCTAACAAAGAAAAAATACGTGTATAATCGACTGACAAGGAATTACCTCATCTTCACCACAGGAGTCTTTCATAAGTATAAATTGTAAATATTCTCCAACTAATGCAAATCGTTGCGCTAATTCAACTGTCACTTTCGACATCCATGATGCAAGAAGATCGACTACTTGGCTACTTTGTCTGGTCATTTTCATTGTTCACACTTACAGTCAATGACACAGACACCATTGTCATTATTGTCATCTTAGACTTTTATAGGAAAGAAAGTGGACTGACTAAGAGATGAACTTTGAACCTTTTTCATTCTACATGATATATTTTTTTTTTAATTTCTTCTTGGTTTTTTTTTAATCCCATGCTTAATACTTTGAACAATTTTATCTTTCAAAACTACAAAATTATTTGTGAATTAAATGAATAATTATTATTTGACATAAGATTGCTTTATATAATCAATCATTTTTTTATATTTTGTCATTAAAGTTGTTAGACCATAAAATAATGATAATTGACTTGAAATCAAGTCAACCCACAATGAATTCAGAATCAAAGAATTTTAGGTGAATGAACAATGAAATGAATTGAAGTACAATAAAAAATAAACATGAAATCAAGGAAACACAAACTTTTAATGCAACAGAAATAGGTTAACAACAACCAAACAAATCTACAATTCAATGATACATAAATGTTTTTGAAAGATAGAAAATAAAATTTTAGATTATAGTCGACTTGAAAATACCAAACAAAGTTTTAAGGAAGAATCGATTTGGACTGATCAACAAATAGATTTGAAATTATAAAACAAACTTCTATGATCTTTCCATGATCATGATCAGAACCTCTTTGTTGAAGAGTTTTGCAATGCAATCATAGATATTAAACTGGTTTACCATTAAGATACAATCTTATAAAATATGTAACCAATATTTGTGATAGTCTAACTACGGATTTTTATTAATTTTTATTTTTGCTAATAAAGTCTAATAGTACGGATTCAATTATTTCTTTCAATTAGTTTAAAATTAAACATTACGTTCTTGTAAGTTTGTTGAAAATGATTAAGGTTACGAATGAAGTTGACTTCATTTTATTATGCAGGATATTTATAAAAACCTTGAAGTTGAAGTCACTTTTAAACTGTAGAATATCTAGATCCCATTGGATGGGTTCGATGCAGAAACGTAGAGATCACTGCCTCGCTGTTTCGGGCTTGTTTCCCATCAGTGCAAAATTCCAGTAGATCGATGTGGTAACAAAGATCATATGGCCAAAGGATGCCAAGCAACACCTAAATGCTCAATCTGTACTGCTCAGAGAAACGATCCCCACAGGATGCTGCCTGTGTCCAAAAGCTTGATGGAAAAACTGAATGATTCAGTTGATTCAAAGCTGCCCATGATTTAATGAATCACACCATTCGGGAATTAGGTGCAATCCACAATAAGTACTTATTTTTAGGGATCTGATTAATCTTTCGACATTTCGACTGTTTTACTACTATTTTTACCAGACTACAGCGAATCAGAAAGGAAGGTTATATTTTGATCGTATGAATTTTCATCTGTTCCATCATAACTTTTAAACTATTGTACATATAATATTTTGACAAATGAGGTATCGTTGGAAGTGTCTTTATCATGCGCTTGTTATGTATTACTAATTACTGAGATTAAAAATAATTTATTAACTATTTAAATAAATAATGAATTTTTTATACGTATTAATAACAAAATCCTACAATATTTATGAATAGAAGGCTAGGTTATGCAGGCCGCCCGCGAGTGTAGGTGGATTGTGAGTGGTAAGGGATAATCCACTACTGTCCAAGGTTGGTCCTAGAGATCACCATCTTTCTTTTAAACCAACCGGAGGAGTTCACGAACAAAGCCAGATCCCCATAGTATTAAGCATTTTTATATATTTACCCGACAGTGGAAAATTTGTAAGCGAAAACAAAAATGACTTTATCCATTTTTTGGACCTACTGGTGTGGCATATGGTCACATAGAAGATATAAAATGAATAAGTTTGTACATAAAAATTTCAGATAAGATTATTTTCTTGTTTTATCCTTTTTAGGGTTTTAGTTTTTCTTATTTAATTTTATAATTAACAAATTACAAATTGTATTTGTCCCATTTTTCTGGTTTTTTCTTATAACAAATCTATACATCAATTTCCTTCAACTTCTTATGAACACTAATATACCATTGTCTTTAATATGCATTTCTTAGATTGTTGTAGTGTACGACAACAACAGCAACAACAATAACAATTAAGTAGTATAACCACAAACAACAATAAGAAATAATTATTTGGCATTTTGTGGTTGATTCAATTATTTTGTTCAAGATTTTCTTATAACCTTGAAGTTTTTATTATAAAAAATAAGAGAAAAAAAATATACCAATTGAATGAAATTTTTTGTCTTAAAAAAACAACAACACAATATCATAAAACTTGATTCTATCACAATATACATGAGTATGTTATGCATTGTGAAAGAAACATTATTCTTGTTGTTGTGGTTATTATAGATTTGAAGTTAAGTATTTCAAAATCCATTCACGAAAACAATTGCAAAGTCATTAAATAAATGAGATTTTTAATTTATATATATTATATACTTTTTACCATATATTGTAGCCTCTTGCATAAAAATGAATCTAATGAATTGATTACATAAAGCGAATTGATTCATTCAAAAACATAATTTATCATTTGAAACATTTAAAAAATAAATAAACTTTTTATTGATAAATTTCAAGAAAAGAAAGAAAGGTCATAAGAACAGGCAAGAGACAAGGTTATGGAAACAAAACAAATTGAAAAATATCAACATCAATATCAATATAAACATTTATTATTTTATTTAAATATCTAAATACATTTATTTGTGTATTGTATGTACATGTAAATTTACCCATAGTTCTTCTTGAGTGAGAGGAGAAACTCCTTTTTTATTTCTATACTAATACTTTCTATGCATTCATTACCATTTGCCAAGCCTACCTACATATGCTGGTGTATGGAAAATTTGTAGATACGTAAACTTAGTCTGAGCTTTTTTAAATCTTAGCTAGCAGGTCGCTATGGTTATCATCATTGTCTTAGACTCCTCCTTGATCTTAGAATAAAGGTGGAGGAGGAGGATACGAGTGACGCTTGTTATTTCGACACACTGCCAATTAATTTGTTTTATGGTTTTACGACTTCATGGCAAACAAACGACTTCAAAAACCATGGTCAACAATAGCAACACAACACAATCTAACAACAACAAAACAACTAATGTTGGTCAGTTAGAGCACACCACACTCAACTGAACTTGCAACAAATGTTAAAACGTGCCACATCCTCAAGATAGTTGCTTAACTAACTGGTAAATGTTATTACTATTGTTGTTTATGTTGTTTACAAAAGTTTTGTTTGTATCCATTCGTTTTGGGTAAAAATCTACTTAGACCCATGGAAAATGAATGCACAACGCCATTTGAAACGCCCCTTAATGGGCACTTTGCCGCCTTCAAATGCCACAAAAAAAAAAATAAAAAATATATAAAAACCAAGTAACAACAACACAAAAAAATTATGTTTAATAATCTATGGTTTTCTTCTCAAAGATTTTCGTTTTTCTTCTTCTAATGCTTACTATAAACTTACAAAACAAACAACAATAACATCTACACAAATATGGGTTAAGAGTCCTGCACCTTAACTTCACTTGGCTTAGCTTAGCCAAGGAAAAACTTAGCTTAAGGAAAAACAAAACAAACTTAGGTTCTAACTTGTAGTTATACTATTGTAGTTTCTAGTCTTCTTTATATTTTTTTTTTTATTATTCACTTAAAACAAATTGAAATAAATCTTTTAGAATTGGTTATAGATGAGATAAGTACTACTAGTATGTTATTATTAACTAAGAATATAAATGACAAATCATTTGAGTATCTGAAAGTTATAAATATATAGAAAAAGATAATGATTGCCTACTGATGATGACAAATTGTATTTTCGTGAAGTTATTCTGAATTAAAGTTTGTTTTGAATACTATATAATGCACATGTAACTTCAAATTCCTCAATAGAAAACAGATTTTCTGTTGACTTAATGCATTAGAAATGTGGTTTTAAAGTTTGTATATAGTATACGAATAACTAAATAGAGGAGTATTACTATTTGTTGCTGCATTTCCTTTGTTAACTTCACATTCAATGTGAGCTTAAGATAGTTGTTCCCATGGAGACAAGTGAAATCTGAAGATCTTAGGAATCATCTACATATTTGATGAACTTTAAAATACTCAAGAGGTGGAGAAGTTCTTTAAGGGATTTCAACCAAAGCATTAAATATTCATTGGTTGTGCATGCATATTTTGCTTAAGAAGTCACGAGTGTGTGTAAGCATAGGCACATGAGAGTAATTGAAATTTATATTGAAACAACTTCAGGGCGAAACAGTTGATGAGGTGATACAAGTGTGTACCAAATATTAAGGCCAGAGCATTTGACATTCAAATGTTGTAAGTATACTGATGATCTAGATAGTTATATGAAGTTTTTACCAAGTGATAATGTCAAGTGATCAAAGAAACCATAACATTTGGCATATCTTGCTACCAATGGGCAGCAAACAGCAACGAACGAATCTTACTTTGCCATCAAAGGCATGGTAGCAGTATTTATACTAGATTAAAGATGATGGTAAGGGCTTGCTATATTCTTTGGAATTTATAAAATTTAATTACATTGTTCACATTATTAATTTATATGTTGTACATGTCAGATTTGGCACTTGATGCAATTGATGAAGAAAAGCAAGATGGTAAGTCCCCTTTTTCGGTTCTTCGTCCCCCAAAAAAAGCTTCGGGGCACAAAATTACCAATAATCTAGTTCACAAGTTGAGAAACATGTTAATTCTGGCTACAACTAGTTAAAATATTGTACATGCAATACTTCAATGGATTTGCATTGACATATAGATAAAATTATTTTTTATTGTGGTACCATTGAAGTGAGGTTTTTTCGTTTTTGAATCTTATTTAATTATGCCGAAACGTGTGACAGCTTACAAGCAAAATATCCGTTTATTAAGCAAATAAATACTCCTTCAGGTGTCAGTTGCGAATAATGACGCACAGAATATATTGTTTCCCATGAGATTGAACAGTATTTAAAGTCTGAAAATCATACGAATACCGAAACATTATAAAGAATTTGGACGTCTGAACTTCAAAGGATTTGGATATCACCGCGGTGGAAGGCGGAAGATACAAGAAAACCACAGTTTTTGCTCTAATGATTGTGCTTCAAAATTAATTCAATCAAGTTTTGATCAGAAATTTAGATGCGAAGATGATCTTGGTAAATCCAATTTTATTACAATTTCAAACGGTAAACCACGGTAACAAGAAAATATATTCTATTCGAGTGCTAGTAGTGCTCTTTTTACAACCTTACAAAGGTGTGCAAGTAAAAAATTTAAGAACTCCAAGACAAACCAGGTGAAACTTCTGATATCAATGTCAATTATTTTGTCCAAGTGTTATCAGAGAATAGTTTGACTGCAAAAGTCATGGCATTTTGTGGGGTCAATACCAACGTCAATTTTTGTCTAGGCGAGGAAGTAAAAATGTGTAATGAAATTACAATCATCTCTGGAAAAAACATTAATATGTATTGGGTGTGGAGCCCATATAATTCACAACGTAAATAAATCTGCAGCACATGGCCTACCCGTAGATAACGAATGCATTATTGTAAAAATGTTCAACTTTGAGACACGTTAAGTACACGCAGCCATCGTTGGCAATGAACTCCGAAAGTACCTGATGAAATAAAGTTGCTCTTAAATACATTTAAATTCAATCAGATGACCTTCAAATAAGTCAATAAGTTAAACTTCTGTATAAATCAATTATTGAGTTAATTTCTTTTTTCATTTATTAATTTATGTTTATTTTATATTTTTAAGTAATATCTTTTAGTTGAAGTGAAATTCCCTTAAAACTCAATACTCCATAAGTCAATGCTTGAATTACAGAATACTTGATTAAATATAATACTTTAAACTTACTTCAATTCATTAAAGGAAAAAAGAAAAACAAGTTCCAATGGCAACTGTGTCATGAACATACCTGAAAGAGAGAAAAGTATTGCATTAAATATTAGATAAATTGGTAATCAATTGATTAATTTTTATATGGTACAATTTATTATTGTACAATATATACAAATATATTATTATAATTGTTAAAGGTGTTATGCGTGTACAAGATATAGTGATGATTTGATACCTTAGAAATATAGATAGTTTAATCATTTTAACATTTAATGCATTAAGAATGAAAGAAAGGAAGGTTGGTGATTCTGCAGTGTTTTAGTCAACATTTTCATGAGCATTGACTCATTACCATTGGCACGTTTAGTTTTAACTGAAGTGTCAAATAAATACACTTTTTGGAGAATTTCTAGATACTAGATATCTCATCACATGGTTAGATAATTGAACAGACAATTGTTATTAAATCGAATCAGTTATAACTATATATGCTGATCATGTTAACGTCATAAACGCATTTATAAAGTTCAAATTAAACATTATAATATCATTTCACTTGTATGAAAACTATAATTATTTATGTGACCCCCTTATTACCATTTTGCAATTTCCCTTGCTTTACAAGATAATAATTCTCTTTATATTTTAATTCCATTTTCTCTCTCTCTCTCTCTCTCTCTCTGTGCATTTCTCCATTACATCACCACCACCCCTATTCACATCATGTATCATAACCCCCTCATAATGTATTACAAATGCAACACTGTTGAAATCGTTCAGCGGCGCGTGATGACGCAGATTATCAGAATTATCTGCATTATTCTGTCTGATATATTGTATATGCACATATACTTCTGTTGTTATTGTACTTAGTACATGTACTGGTAGTAGTTGTTGGATTACAATGATTTATTGTTGTTGCTGTTGTTGTTGTTGTTATGCATTGCTGTCATTTTTCTGTGTGTTGCCGATGTTGTTTACGGAAGTACAGCAGCACAACATTTTTTTTCTATATATTTTATTCTTTTTTTTTAAATTTTGTTGCAATTTGTTATTATTTTTTTCGCACTTCTCTTGTTGTTGTTATTCTATGGTTTTTGTTTTTGTTGTTGCTTTTATTCTACTATTAATGTTGTTGATGTTTATCATTATTTTCTTATATGCATTGAGGTTCGTCGGCCTATTGTTTTAGTTTGCTGTTGTACTTTGTTGGTGCTGATGATTTTAGTCATAAATTGATATCTTTAAGATGATTATTATTGTCCATGCAACAATAACAACAGCAACATTAAGAACACAAAAAACAACATTAATTTATCAAAAATAATCACAAAACAAAGTTTAGAAATCTGTCTAATTTAGATACATTTGTAAATATACTATATATGTAGTTTCTTAACTTTATTTTGCAAACATGTATGTATGTACTTATATTATTGTAATTTTGTGCATTTTGACTAGTAGTTTCTTTAGCGATACTTAAATTTCTTTGGATCTTTAGCCTCCCAATTTAATTATTTGTCATTTTGTTAAAAACAAAACAATTTAAAGAAATCTCGAATTTTGATACTTATAAATTAATGAAACAACATTAATCGCTGTTCTTTGGGGAGATACCGAGGCATATATCGATTTATGTTGATAGCCAGGCCGCTATCAAAGCTCTGTCGGCCCACAGCTTCAAGAGCAAACTCATACGTAGTACGGTAGAAACTCTTAATCAGGCTCGGCAACACTCTATCACACTCAACTGGGTACTGGGTCACTCTGGTATCGCAGGAATTGAGATGGCGGACGAGTGTGCTAGGAAAGGTTCGGCACTGCCCATGTCTCAAGTAGTCGCTGATGTTTACAGACCCTTCCTCTCATGCCTGGAAGTGAAAACCAGACATCTAACATGCAGGAAGTGAGCAAATGAGTCTGCTTGCACTGTCGCAAGGACACTCTGGCCTTGTTATCATTCAATAAGAACCTCCGAGCTCCTTCATTTTAACAAGAAAAGGATTCGGACGTTGACGGGAGTCATAACGGGGCACTGATGGCTCACAGGATGCAAGTTCCACACCATGACTTCTGTAGTAGCTGTGAAGAAGAGGACGAGCCGGAGAGCATCCAACACCTCCTCTGTGATTGACTTGCTCTTTTCAGTAAACGAACCCTGTTTCTCGGGTAGTTTCGCAAAATAACATTTGGGAAACCTGGCTCTGTTCGTGTACTCCTCAGGTTGGTTTTGGAGATAGAGGGAGATAGAGGGAAATAGCTAGACCGACCTTGGACTGTTGTGTCCAATCCTTCTTTCCCTTACCCGTTTTTTATCAGGCATAACAATGGGCCTTTAAGGCTTCTGGGTGAACTCGCGAGTAATTGCGAGCAGCCTGCATAACCTAACCTAACCTAACCTAATCGCTGGTGACCTAAGCGGCCAATAGACTTAATTGTATAAAAATTATAAGGTTAACTTCAACCAACTGTTTACAATGTTTGAATAGCAACTGACGACAAGCACATTATACATTGTATAATTTACTAGTTTTATTCAAGACCTCTGTGTATAAAACTCTATTCAAGAAGGAAGATTAATATTTGTTCACTCATCATTTGTGATCCTCTATAAAATGTTTCAAAGGCTGCAAGGATGGGTGAATACAATATGGGCCACCAACCCATGTACTATTTGGAGTGCAAATTGGTAGTATCTTCAGGTACGAAGTTTGACCAGAGGCTAAGTCTGGTCTCTTTATGGGAGTATCGTGGTGGCTGTGGTTTAACACCCAAATGCGGGTACAGTTTTGCTCGGCGTGGAGTTGCGTCACTTTTATACAACCGGGTACTGTGACCAAAGAGAGAGTATAATGTACAGTGTTGTCTTCACAGTGTAAAATATTTTCCGTATTGTACAGTTAATACTTTAAGCGCTGCATAACCATTCAATCTCATCAAAAAACCCTCAACATTATTGTTTTTGGGTCACTATAACCTATTGCCCGGGACTAGAGTTGGATAGATGCATTTTAATTACACTTGGATTATTTGTTAGGATTTCAGTTATTTTTTGGGGACCCTTTTGTTCCTCAAACATGAATTTGATTGATGTTATTGTGGTTGACATTAAGCTAAGCATAGCAAAGTTGTTGCTAATTTAGTATTCCATTGTTGCTATTGAGTTTTCCTTAGGAATTTTATAAGTAAATCGTTATTGTTGCTTTTTGTCATATACTATTGAATATTTGCAATATCATACAATACAAAAACAATAACAACAACAGCAATCACAACAACAATAGCCAAATAACAATTGCATAAAAGTGTTTGCAATCGTGTTTCCTAGAGGCGGTTTTCATTAATTGAAACGCTTCGTTGCATGCATTTTTCAAAGTCATTCACTCTATCTCTCTCTCTCTCTCTTTATCTATTTACCTCCATCTCTCTTTATCACCCCAATCTTTATCACATTCAGATAAATAGATACTTTTTCTCTATATCGGTCTCGGTATTTCTCAGTTTTCTATTAATGCTGTTTGTTTGTTTTTTTTTGCACTCTTTTGACATTTCTTGCTATTTAATTAATTAAAATTATTTATTATTGAAAATGTTTTGCAGTGATGTAACTACAACAACAACAACAACAACAACAATTACAACTAAAACATCTGTAACAACATTGTTGTTGTTCTTGTGAGAATGTGAAAATGAGAAAATGAAATAAAAACATGACAACAAATTGCAAACGAGCTTTAAATACTTTTGTTGCATGCATTTTTCCATTTTGTTGTTGCTTGTTAACAAATGTGTAAATTATTTTTGTTGTTGCTATTGATATATTCTTCTTCATCATCATCATCTTCTTATTTATTTATATATTTTTAGTAAGTATAAGTATTCCAGTATTTAACTTCGTCGTCGTCATGATAATCAACAAGATTGAAAGTGTTTTTTGCTTTGTTTGTTTCTCTAACTTTTTATGCTATCAAAATTGTTTAATTTCAATATATAATATAAGCAGGTAAATAAGTGATACATAACTACCATTCACAGATGTGTAGTTTCTTAAACTATTATCCAGATAAACTTGATTTACTTAAGTGAGAATGACATCAAAACTACATTACATCAAGAGGATTGCACATACTCGTCTCCTTTAGTCTAGATTTACTATTTATTGCAATACTAAATATTAAAGTAATTTCAACAAAAAAATATTCTTAAAATGGTATCCAAAGACACTTACATGGTGAGATAATTAAGCATCACGATTAAAACGAAACATCTGAAGTTTTTTCATAATTTATTATGCACTGTATTCTCCCCTCTGAGTGGTCCACCTTGTTTTGGGGAGTAGGATTTAAAGCATTCTATAACTACAATATAAATCCTGGAGCTCATGTCCCCGCACACCCTATAAAGCTTCAAGGACCTATAATCAACAAATGGGAAACGTCGTCCTCTTCGCTAATGTACCAAATAAGTACAGAATCTGAGTGTGCAGCAAAAATAGTCACCAATACTTTTGTTGATTGCAATGTGAACATTTGCGTGATACATTGCTCACTCAGAAAGTACCAATTTCAAGTGAACAAACACCATCTATATATGTCTATAAATTAATTAGTTTATTAGTTTATTTCGAGTTTAATGTAACATGCATTTATTGCAAAGACAAAAATCATGTGAATCCCTCCTGTACAAGCCATTTAATGATTGACGGCTGTGCGATTGATTTCGTAAACAGTTTCTGTTACCTCGATTGCACAATATCAACAGACGGAGGAAATGAAGCGGATGCTAACTGCAGGTTGAGCGTAGCAATGGCAGCATTTGGCCGTTTAAAATCGGTATGAGCAAGTTCCCAAATCTCCAGACGCACGAAATTGCGAATATTCTCCACATGCGTGAAATCAAAGCTATGATACAGAAGCGAAACATGGCTGGTCTCGAACTCCATCACGCAGAGACTTCGTTAACAAGTGTTTGAGGATCATATGCAGAATATTCTGGCCTAACACTAATTCCAACGAGCTGAAGAGCCTATACTGAAATAGATTAAACGTAGAAAGTGGCGCTGGGTTGGTCACACATCACAAGAATGTCGCTTGAATGGAACCCGCAAGGAAGCAGAAGCCGCGGCTAGCCAAAGAACACCTGGAGAAGATCAACCTTGCGGGAAATAGCTGTTGTCACCACCACAAGGGATGGCGCTAAAATAATAGCCCAGAATCGTGTGCGATAGAGATGCCTTGCTTCGAACTAGGAGTTTAAAAAGAAATAAATAAAAAAAACCTGCATTTAGCAATATAAGGAACTACTCTATGTGCATTTAATTGCCTGCAGACCGGTGGAGTCTGAACATTCCAGCAAATTACATTCCAGATGGCTGCATTATGTGCATTTAGTTCCTGGGATATTGCAAATTAGAGAAGGAAGCCAGAGTACGTTGTGCTTCCTTCAGCATTCATTTCAGAATAAACTATTTCACCTGTTCTACTACATAGTATAAAGCAATATTAACGACTGCGCTGCCAAGGTACCGCTTGTTTTCAAGTAAATGCCAACGAGAATGCACGGACACTTAGCTACTTAGCATATGCTTTCTCGATTTTCTAAATGATCACCGATGAAATCGTACGCTATTATTTTTTAAATTTCTCACTTGATCAATGAAATCTCAACAGTTCAGACGTTGTATGCTTATCCGTTCAATAGATGAAAAAATTCTTGATTTTCTTTAAATTTGGGTTATAAGGTTGTAAATTATATTAAATATCTAAAAAAGAGTAGAATTAATAAATTTAAATTAAGATTGAAAAGGAAAAATGCAAAATAAAATATTCCCATGGTAATTTACTTGTAACAACAATAACAAAAACAACTTCACTTGTTGTTGTAAAGTGAAGTGAATGTGAAAAAAAACTAAGAGGCAGGTTTGATTTTGATTTTGTTGCAGTTTTTTTGTATTGTACTGTTTCTTCTATCAACGTCACGCAAATTGCACAAAATGTAAATGAAAAATGTCAGAAACTCATACGTCATGTTGCATGTTGTTACAAATATCTGCAATATTTTGCAATGCATTTGTTCATTTACAACTCAACAAACAATAAACCATAAAAATAGCAACAAATTAAAAACCATTGTAATTTACGTCATAAAACATAAAAAAAAATAATTCACAAAAAATTTAATAATATTGAAAAGAAAAAAAAAAAATTAAAATAAAAATAAAATTAAATGCAAAAAATATTTAATATCAAACTGTTAGAATGGTAAGAATTATCAGATTTTTTATTGTAAATTTTATAAAATGTTTTTATTAGTTTTCTTCATAAATCAAATACCGAATAATATTTATTAATAAATAATAATAAATGCGTTTTATGTCAGACAGGCAATAGACAAACACAAGTTCGTATGTGTGTGAGTTTGTAATCAATAAATTTTCTTCTTTTTATGCAATAAAAGTCGCATATTGTTGTACTACTATGAGTTGTTGTACTTCTTGTTGTACAATATCTTTGTATCTGTAACTATAGTAAGTATGTATGTATCTCTTCTCTATCTTTCTGTGTATCTCTCTGTATAACGGATAATGTCAGCAGCAGCAACTGTTTGACAGAGTCCCCTGTACCAACCGACCTCTTCTCCCTTTAATAAACCAACCCAAACCCATTCATTCAAGCGTCCGATCGACCGTTATTCCACTATTCCATCCAATTCAATCCCAACAAAGAAAATAAAATAAAATAAAAACAAAACACAAATATAAAAAAAGAATAACCGGCAATTTGTGCATAAATATTTATGTAGAAATATATAATATTAAAAAAGAAATAGGTAAAAAGTGAAAAAAAAAAAATGGGGAAAAAAAATAGTAAAAGAGAAGAGAGAGACATGAAGAAAAAATTGTTCAACATTTCCATGCTGCTTCAAACTGCATAAAAAATTATTTGTATTTTTTCTTAATTTATGCAAATAAATTTCCACTTTGCATTGAAATCAAAATGAATTAAGTGCGAGTGATAGAAATGTTGTTCCTCTGTTGTTGTTGTTGTTACTGTTGTAGTTGTTGCAAAACATGTTCATGTTGTTCTTGTTAATATATTTCTTTATATTTTTGTATCTTTAAACAACTTGTTGATGTTGTTATTGTTGTTGGCAGTACACCGTTGCTTGTGCCACTTTTTATTTTAGAAGTAAGTAAGTAAGTAATGTTTTGAGTTCAATTTCAGTTTTCGATTTTTAATGTTGTTGCTACTGTCGTTCTTCATTTCACTGGTGTTGTTTCTTGTTTGCATGTATTTCAATGAGTAAATAGTAAACTTAAGCAAAAGATACATCTAACATTTTCTGCATAAATACACTGACACCGACACCGTCATCATCATCATCATCATCTCTTGGTTGTTAGTTTACTTGTGCGTGTCTAGTCAAGTGCGTAGAGCAAAAAAACAACACTGCGGGTGTTCGTATCTCACTTACTTAGTATTTCATTCACATTGATCATGCATATGTAAAGAAACAAAGAGATGCAGAGGGAAGGTTTGGGGGCAAATAAACTTGTTTGCTAACACAGAAATCGGCAGCGGCGGCAACATCATGTAGAAGTAGTCCAAGGTGCATGAAATAAATTTTTAACTGCCGCCACCGCAAAATGCAAAGTGTCTCTTTGTGTGTCTTTTATCTTTTATCTTTTTACGCATTTTAATTTTTAATTTATAAGTATATTTCTTTATTTATAGAAATTTAAATTCATCTTCTCTAACAGCATTGTACTATAATATGGTATAATAAAAATATATTACTTATATATTTTACATTTATCCCAAGATTAACTACAATACGAATACTAGTATAACAGTTAATAATAAAACTGATGCCATCATGCACGCAATGTGTATTGCTAACCAAAGTTTCTTCCCAAGTTGTCATGACTTGACACATACACTTAAAACCCTTTTTTATATTCTCATGATTATCAAGTATTGTAAGTAGAAAGGTGTAGGATGGTGTTGTTGGTTGGTCATTATGGCATATGAATTCCAGTAGCTGCAACTAGTTACTGGTTTTCTATTGGCCCCTATTCACCTACCAACGGCTAACATATGCCAACGTTTCACGTTTTCGTACGCTCGAGGCATTGCGTTATGTAAATTGCGTAAATTATCATAAATTATAAGAATGAGAAGAAAAGAACGATATAAATAAAAAGAATTGTGTGCAACGGAAATTTAAATGTACCTAAATTGAACGCTACGCATTGGACACAATAGTTTTGGTCAAGGGCGGTGGTGGACAACGTCAATTAAGTGGAAAGTCGAGAAAAATTTTGTATTATTGCTGAACAATTTAATGAGAGTGTGGTCACTTAACCAGGCAAGGGATCCTTGAAAATCATTTATTTATTCAGGTATATTAAGTGGGGAAAGTGGGAGAAACTTCAATGGGCTTTTAAGAATCATTTATATGGTTACAAACATATGTACAATACTCGTATATCCTATGCAAGTTGGTTGCAAATGGTTGTTTCTAAGTATCTAACAACTATAATTATTCTGTGATTACAGAACAGTTTTTCATATGAAATTTTTATAAAATAAGAAAATGAATGAACATATTAACTTTAATTATATTTAATAATAATAATAACGGGCCCGAAAGCACAGCGACCAATAAGATCTATTGTACATGGCCTTATTTTATAGAAAACCCAATATGTTTAGACTTTTGATGAATCTTAACATTACTTGGGGTTTGTTGTTCCACAATTTGTGTGGATTAACAACAGTGTCACCGAGGTGGTGAAGTCTTTGTCTACCGAGTGCAGGACATTTGCAGAGTATATGCTCTGAGCTTTCTTTATCCATTTCACAAAATCGGCAAACGTCAGTGTCGGAAAGACCTAACTTATTTTGATGATACCTTAGGTTGCAGTGACCCGTGAAGTATCCAGTCAAAATGCGTAAGTCTTGTCTACTGAGTGAGAGAAGCTTATTCGAGATACTCTTTGAAAGAGTGAGGAATTGTTTTGCCTGGCGTTGTCCGGTGGAGTTCACCCAGTGTTTTAGAAATTTCTTTTCCTCAAGTTTCCTGATTTCTTCGTTTTTGTGGCTTTTCGAGAGACCACAGAAAGGCTCAGGACCGAAAAAGGGCATGATCGCCCCTTGTTTAGCCAAGTAGTCGGCCTTTTCATTGCCTTCATGACCTTCATGTCCTGGTACCCACCTTAATACAACAGTATTAAAGTTAACCAGTTCATTTAACAGGTTAAGGCAGTCATATGCCATCTTTGAGGTGAAAGTGACCGACTGTAGGGCTTTTAAGGCCGCTTGACTATCCGAGAGTATGTAAATATGTACTCCTCTCATTTTCCTGCGAAGACAGATTTCAATGGCATACATTTCCGCTTGGAATATTGTTGGGTAGATTTTTTGAATTGTGGGCCATAAATTCCCGCCCCTGTTCTACCATTTTCAAGTTTATACCCGTCTGTAAACCATATCTGGGAGCCGGGTTTGAATTTAATAGAATTAGTTCTCCAGTTTTCACGATCATTAATAATGATTTGAAAAAGTTTGAAGAAGATATTTTTAGACAATAGAGTATCATCTCTATGCAAAATGGGACTGTCTAGAAAATTTTCTAAAATGTTTAGGTGTCCCTTAATATTGCCCCCTTTTAAATCGGCAATAATAATTATATTTAATACTAGTTGACCTGGGCAGCTGTTGTCCTACCTGCTATGTAGATCGCCTTTTATGGTATGTTTTGGCGACTACAAACATTTACAGAAAGAGAAAAGAACGCAGAGCCCAATACTCTTGTGCGTAATCAGTTATTCATAAATGAGAGGAATAATACAACAATAACAACAAAACACAAAATTGGAGAAGCTGCAAAGCAAAGCAAAGAAAAAACGAACAAAAATCTTTGTGCGTGGTTTTGCAAAAACTTA
This sequence comes from Amiota communis, assembly GCA_037043315.1. Taxonomy (NCBI): domain Eukaryota; kingdom Metazoa; phylum Arthropoda; class Insecta; order Diptera; family Drosophilidae; genus Amiota; species Amiota communis. The sequence goes on from JBAMAV010000994.1 coordinate 595,132, forward strand.
AAATAAAAAAACATATTTTCCTTATCCTTATATTATGGAATAATTTGTGATCCAATTGGACTGAAATGTTACTCAAAGCTTGCTACAATACATCAGTGAAAATCGCATTAAAATTGTTTAAGCCGTTTCTGAGATTAGCATGCGTAGTATCACACACAAACTGACAAACAGAAACGGCTCGTTTACGATTTTATTATATGTAGGATTAGATTAAGACATTAAGAAAGTTTTGAGTCATTCGAATCTGTTCATGAAGAGAAATATAGATTCCCATATCATCATATTTGTCACTTTATTTGACAAAACTTGGAGTTTTAGATGAACAAACGAAAACCAATACGAATGATACTTTAGTTTTATGGTCCTTAAAAGTTTTATACTATTGATATTCTCTTGTTATTGATGTATTTTTTCTTTATTATGTTACCTTTACTTTACTTCAGAAGTACACAAATATTTGAAACAAAAACGCTTTCTTGACTAAGACTTGTATAACGATTGGTACGATTTGTCAAATTTTTGGATATACCATTGTTACGACAAATTGAATCATAGCAATAGGCAAGTGGTGGCAAGGTGCTGATCGCTATGATGTGTGTCCCTGGTACCTTGATATAGATGCCAAGAGTAAAAAAGAAGGAGAAGAAGTATGAAAGGCCTCAATCCTACCAATACCAGATACCAAATACCAAATATAATTAAAAATCAATGACGCCCGTAAGAGAGAATTTAAAATATTATTAGAATTTACTTATTTACATTCAAATCAAAAAAATACTTAACATGTTTTGACTATTTTGATTAATTAATGAGATAAAAAATAAGTAAAGCTTTACATTATTCAATAAAAATAGTTAACAATAAAATTGAAATTATTCTACCTGCTTCAATATAAGAGAAGCCACCCTCACAAAAGTAGTATCTGAGAATATCTTTTGAAAACAAGTCTATGTATATAGTACGTATTATATACGTGTATATCGAACATTGCAATAATAAATTGCAATAAAATGAACAATATACACCAGGGAATAGTGACAGTAGGAGGCATTTTATATATTTATTCATTAAGCTGAGTATTTGTAAACAATAAATGAATGATAAATGATTGTAAAGAAGTAATGTCACAATTAGCTGTGTTTAATATCTGTTACACATATAGCAGGTAGTGTAAATAGGTTTTATCAATTTATCATGACGTTTGCAATAATCGCATAATATGGTATATCTTTTTGTAGAAACGTGCATTGGCATATGGCATCATCAATATCGAAATAGTAATCAATTTAGCCAAGCTATCAAACTGAATTTTGGTACACAAAGATTATATATATCAGAATACGAGAATCCGTTGAGTACTAGACACTTAGTACTTTATAACATCATGTTATTTTTTAAATCACAATATCAAAACGATTTGATATAACAATCGCTACATCAAATATAAATCAACTGGACCAAAATGTCATATAGCGTCTAGATTAGATTAAATTAGGATAAGGGCGGTAACCAGTACACCAAAGTCTCAAGTGCGCCTATTGTCACGAACCCATTAATAACAGTGCCTCCGAGATTCTGGTATTCATTAGGAATTTCCTTGGGAGACAGATCTGCAACAAATACTGGCTTCCAAACTAACGGAATTAGGTCCAGATTACGCCGACCTATACCCTCTATATAGATTCGATTAGGAAAGGGCATGGTAATATGCAATTGAATATATCAATCGATGGTAGAATTATGAGATTTTGGATAGTGAAATAACACAAATAAAATATCTCAAAATGATATATAATCTGATAAAATAATTTATAATTATAAATGATTATAAAAATATAATGATTATAATCATTATTAAAATTTACATTTTCAATATAATTTAGAACTGATTTTCTTCCTTTACGTATACTCGTATGATATAAAATAAAATGTTATGAAAACAAGAAATTGATAAACAAATAAATGCAATAAATTGTTATTCATGATTGGTGACACTGGGCGTGGTTTGCCATTATTTTTATATGAAATTCATTCTGAATAAAATGAGAAAAACTTTTCCTTTCCCTTTTTGTTTTGTTAACTTGATTTTTATAAATTTAAAAAAAAGTAAATTTAAAAAAAAAAATGATTTAAATAAAATGCAAATAAATTGTATAAAGTCAAAATGACAGGCAGCGCAATGGACGTTTAATTACTGTAGACACTGTTGTCGTTGCATATATGTTTCTTATAACAACAGCGACAACAACGTCGACAACATTATATGGCATCGATTGCAGTTGTGAGTCTCAAATTGTTTGGTCCAAAGAAAATCAAAATGTTTCCATTGAATTTTAATTTATAAAAGACAACAAAAACAAAAAAAAAACATGTGTCTTGTTTTTGTGTTTATTTTTAAAATAATTTGCATATGAGATAATAATATAACAACAACTGTCTGTCTGTCTGTCTGCCTGTATGTACTATGTAAAATAAGTAACAAATGATTGAACGATCGGTCAATCGATTGAAGGAAAACTCAAATCAAGTCAAGAAAATTAATCTTTAAAGTATTTAACATTTTGTATCTTTTTTAAGATATCGACGACAATCGTCGTTTGTCGGTTAAAATGTTAAGGCGACCTAAAAGATTTTAATGAAATAAAAACATTATAAGAACAAGTTGCATTTAATTAAAAGAAAAATAACCAATAATATGTTATAATAGACTGGTTTTTAACGATTGTCATATGCCCTGCAAATTTCAAATAAAAATACAAACAATATTTTCATATTAAAATGCAAGAAATGTAAAAGTGTGAGAAACCATCAGCATTACTGTCCAAGGACTTTGTCTACAAAAGTGGAAATTATTCAAATCTGATGCAATTGTATTTGCATACATCAATTATCATACTAGTAGATACTTTATGCTTTGGTCAAGTGTTGTATGCCTTTTAGAAACAAACATATTGCTGTGGTATTTATTCAACATATGATAAAAACATCCATCATATTCTGTGTAAAAAAATGCAACTGCAATTATAAAATCTGTACCATTCTGTAGCTCATACACTAAGTATATGTATATACGTAATCCAATACGTAATCAATAATGAAAATGTAGTTCTAATGGTCTCTTCTAGTCTGATTATGTTTACTGATTAATGTAATAAAACTTAAACTTAATTTACATAGCAGCAGCATTGTTTAACTTGTAACAAAGACATCATATTGTATATTCATGATGTCAATACAATTCAATGACATTATGACTCCTTCAAATCACAAATCGAAGCCAAGCTCGATTTTATTTAAATATACCTACGAGAGCTTTTTAGAAAATAAAACATTATCATCTGTCAATCTGAATAGAAAGATAAATGATTAAATTTTAAATGTTTTAATAAATATTTCAGTCTTAACCTCTCTATTAACTTATATCCCACTTATATTAAAGCTTAAATTAAATGGGCCAAATCACCATTGCTGCCTCTAATGTGCTTGTTGTAACAAAACCAATAATTCATATTCTTTCAAGATTGTGGCATTGATTGACAAGATTGTCTTTGGAGATGAGAGTCCAATTTTTGTTGGTTCTGGATATCGGAGATTGATCCAATTTAGAACAGCACAATGGCATAGCAGATGTTTGGTTTTTTATATATAAAACATTTATCGTGAAGACTTATTTTACATTATATGTACAGTACCAGGCAACCAGGCTTTGCTGGGCGGATCCAATATGGCGGTCAAAAATAAAAAAATTATTTCGATTTTTTTGAAACCTGTTTTAAAAGGGTTTTTGGGGTCGCTGATTGCGATTCTGGAGTCATATTTCAAGAATAAGAAACATAAAGAATCAGTATTACTTTTTTTTCATTGCTCCTGGTTTTCTTAGGAGCACACAAGATTTTAAATAAACTCTAATTTTTAGTCAGCTTAGACGCCATAATTTGGACGCCATATTGAATTTCTCAATGGGCCAGACGGCTTTCAATAGTGGACATTCAGACGATCATTTTGAGACCTTGGACTTCAAAATCGGTCCCATAGAATTTTGGACCGGCTAGTGTACCGGTTGACGTGGAACGTCCCACATATATTTACAAGAATTACTCGTTTCAATATACAATATAAGGTCTGTTAAGAAGCTTTAGACTATACGGATACCTTTTCGAGTTTAGGGCCGACGATACCGAACGCTTTGTGGCTTCGCATGCTTTGCACGCTTGGGCTTCAATAGTTAAAATGTATAAAATCGTATAAAGCAAACAACATATATTTTCTTATACCCCCGCTCAGCCTAACTCAGATCAGTTTTTGTTTAGTTGTTTATGCGTGCGTTGTCTTGTGCTCTTGTTAAAAACAAAATCACATTGTACAAGACTAATGTTCAATGTTAAATCTTTTTTTTTAATAAGACATTCTAATGATTTTTAAATCTATATTTCACAAAATCATTGAGAAAATGATAATAAAGGAAAATAACTGCACCATATGGCAACACTGCACAAAACAACATTTGGTGAACAGCTGATTTTCAACACGTTTGCAATAAGCTTTGCATTTATAAGATACAAAAATACGGTTCCTGAAAATAACGACAGGTTTGAAATGTGCGCTTATTGAAGTCGCTTCTCGAGTCTAGAACGAACTGAAAATCAATTTATGCATGCGTTCTGAGTCAGGCTGATATCAGTGCAAAACGTTTGGGGTGTCTTATAAACGAGGGTGTCGTTAGCCTTTTAGTCCTAGTATATAAATATTTCCTTAGAATTTTGTTTTTGATAGATCTTGTAGATGCCATGAAGATTTTCTCTACTCTTATAGTTTTTTGTATTCAGCCAATATTGGTGTGATTTAATTTCAAGCCATCATTGAATTTTATTTTTGTGGAACTCCAAGGCAGCCCGCTGAATGGTTCTTCATCCAATGAAGACATTAACAGCTTGAACTTATAACGATTGTTTATGTCGCTTAGTAAACGAGCATTACTTGAGAATCTTAATATTGCCTTTACTCCCAGTTTTGCTATGTCGCTCGTAAGTTTCTAAGTATGTCATCCGATTTCTCCAGAATACCAAGCAGAAGCGCATAATATATTTCAAGATCTTTGTTGCTTCATTACTTTCGATGCATTTCCTACACTTCGTGCTGTATAATATTTTTAGCTTGAACGCTTAAGATGCTAACAAGTTGCCATCACTTAATAAAGCCCGTTACTGATCTAAGGGATAGTTGCTCATATACTAATATATGTAATATTACCTTATTGTATTTTCTTTTTCTTCATCTATATATACTTATGTATATACAAAATCATCAACGTCTTTTATCTGTGCACGCTAATGTCAGAAACGGTTTAACCGATTTGAATGCGGTTTTCACTTGTGTATTATAGCAAGCTTCCATTAACATAAAGCATTTATTTAGTCAAAATCGATTTACAATATCAAAAGATATTAATCAAAATCGACCTGCAAAATCAAAAGAAATAATTTTTTAATTAATTTTTGAATACTGTTACCCTTTTTTTGCCAATTTGATTGATTTTCGACTGTTTTACACTTTTTTGTTGCCCGCCAACATTAAACAGATTACGATTATGCAAAGCAGAATTAAGTAAATTTAATATTGGAACTTTTTTGTTAAAATTTTAATAAAATACCAGCTACTAAAAAAAAATTTCGAATACCACGCGTATGAAGTTGGGGGCACAGCTAGTTTTAAATATATTTTAATATTACAAAAATGTAGGGTATACAACAGTTGCCACTATTTTTGTCATGATTCATTATAAAAAAAAAATAAATTAAATTATTAAAAATTATTTCGATTCCTACGATAAAAATTTAATTCATTTATCTCAAATATCAATAACAAAATAGTAAATAAAAAATTAAATAAGCAAAAATAACACAAAATAAACAGGTTCAGAGAGAGAGGCAAAGAGACATACAAGCAGTCAAAGAGACCGGCAGACAGTCAGATAGTCAATCATAAAGTGAATGGATCTGGAAAATACAAAATAACATGAAAATAGGAAAAAATGTTGGGCATTAAGTAATAGTTTAATCCAAAAGCAGGAAAAAATATCAAAAACGATAAATGAAGAGAAAAATCATAAGAAAAACAAAAATGATGCTAATGCTGATGATGAAAAGAATTATAAAATCATTGAAAATATCTTATATTTTATAATTTACAAATTGAAAAAGATAATGCAAAAGTGACTTTTCAACTTTTACTTGTTGTAAAAGTAAGTATCTGTCTGTGTGTTGAAGCTGGAAGCACTTGAAGTTGCACTCTGATGGAATTATGTGAATGAACAATCCTGCAAAATGAAACGTAACAACAATTGCACAATCAGACAACACTGTTGCTTAAGATACAATTTTTTACAACAAATATCAACTTGCAACTTGAAAAAACTCCCAAAATAATAAAAAAACAAAAAGTTGGAAAGTGAACTCACAATTTGTTTTCTTCATTTTATTGTAAGCGGATTATTCTCATTTTCTCTTTCTTCTCTTCTCTTCATTTGTATAAAATACATATTGTATAAGTAGATAAGGGAGATATGAGAAATGAGAAATGAGAGATCTTCAGTTGGAATACAAATCAACACTTGAAGGGCAATGAAAGTGATTTTGTTGGAAAAGTACCAAAGTTTTGTTAAAGACATCATTGAAGTTGCGTCAAGTGAAAGTCTTTTCTTCATTATTTTATAATCATATTAGGTGAAACTTAAGCTTTTTTCAAGATAAGATAATTGTGCATCTGCAATCCAAGACAATGGTATGAGTAGCAGACAAATTATCATGTGCTATCAGAAAGCCATCGAAGATTTTGAATTAATTAATACCATTCAGTTTATCATAAGTTATTATAACAATTGCAGAAGTCATCTTTTTAGAACAACTCAGTTTACTTGATTATTTAAAAATTTCCAATTCAGATTTGCTGGATAATCAAGAGGGTACAAGAAGGTACAAACTTGTCAGTGTCTTTAATATTAAACAAAGAATAATATTCATATATTTATGAATCTTTTTAAGTGAACATAAGAAACGAAAGTCAAACCTAATGAAAATGCAACCATTTAGAACTATTTTGACTTCAAAGGTCTTTTCAAAGGAGACAACTTGAACTTCACTTCCTTATATTGATGTGTTAATCAAATTAAAGAAAATATCAACCAAACAAAATCATGCAAGTTTCTAAAATATAAACACATAAAGAGAGAAATTTATATGATGAAAGTCAGTTTAGTTGGCATTAGAATGTTTTCAGCAAAGGCAAATGCCGTATGCCGAACGCCTTTCAACCGGAAAGACAAAAAAAAAAAAAAACACCAAAACACTATACTGGACTACAACACTCCACGGGACGGGGTAAGTGTAGAAACTTCCAAATGTTTTGGATGACTGACTGGAAATGTGTTAAAAGAACGCATAAATTCATGAAATAATTTCAGGAAACCTCAACTAAAATATAAACACAACAACCACCACCACCACTAACATAATCATCATCATCATCACCATCACCACTATCACCACCATTTCTACTAACAATAATAGCAACAACATCAATGCTTCTAGTTGTATAGATGATATTTTCCTACATATGTTGAGATACAAACATTCTAAACCAAACTAAACCCACAATGCGCACCAAATAGAGTTTCTGGTAAACACTTGTTGGTGTTGTGGCAAATATAAACGAAACTATGAATATCTCAAGCCAGTACAAGTATCTGTATACATGAGTATTTGTATATCTCTGGTGTATGGTATGACTGAAATTATTGGAAAAGTGAAAAGGGAAATGGTTGGTTCGTTTGTTCGTATGTTTTTTTGTGTTTTAATAAATTAACATAAAAATACGCGAAAATGCATACAAATGAAATGCGGAAATCTATGTGCAGCGAATGACAACAAAACTCTCACACTCTCACACATACTATCCACTCATAGATATACAAAAACATTCACACAGTGAATACATATTATTGTAGTTGAATTGTTTGTGCGTTCTGTCTTTGTGCTGTTTGTGTAATCAAAGTGTGACTTTATTATTGGAAAATGTCACGCAAAAAACTAAAAATAAAAAAATAAAAAAACACACAGACAAACCAACACAATAAAAACAGAACCCCAAGTGTGCGAGTTTTTTTTTTAATAAAGCATAAAGAGAAATTCTGGAATTCTTTTGATTCATGCATCATTCTTTCGATTTTCCGAATAATTTAATTTATTTTCTTTGTTTTGTTTAAGGGAAATGCGTTTAGTATTTGTGAATGAGGTGAGGTGAGTTGATTGAGGGTTGTGAGGGCGTATACGCAATTATTATTATTTGCTCCGTGCGCGTGAAATTATGCAATTTTATGCAATTCCAATTGTTTGTTCTTTCCACAAATTTTCCATCATTTTTCTCATTTCTGAGTATTGTATTATTATTATTATAATTTGTTCTTGAATAATTTTAATTTACATTACGTACATATGTATTATACTTATGTATGTACTTATTATACGAGTATACTCACAAATATTGTAGATGCATGTATTACTTACTTAATTAACTTAAATTCAATTGATTCGTTTTGTATTTGTAGTTTGGGAACTCACCTGAAAAATAGAAAATAAAATGTTATTAGATTTTAGCCATTTCAAAATTAATTATAATCAAATTGGAATTTATTAAATTATTCATTCAATATTCACACTTCTTTTGATAAGTAATTTAAAATATGATTTTGATATTATTTATATTATTTATCCTTAAGATTGAAGTAACTTTTGCTTCATAAGGTCGATAGGTAGACAGACACTTAAGTACTTGAGATGATCACAGATCTGACGATTTATGTATGTTGTTTCCGATGACAAGTTTAGTAGAAGAATTGTGAGCAATGACTCCGAGGAAGAAGTAGAGATAAGATTACGAAAAATTATAAATAAATTGAGAAATAGTAGGAAAAGTGGACACAACTATTTTTCAACTTTACAAGATGGGATGAATTCAAAGAATGAATTAATCAGTTAATTTAAGGAGCATGAAGTAGAATATTTAAACACAGACAATTTTAAGGCAACCACGGAATTTCACATATACAACAGAATGACATCAAATGAGGAGTCGAAAGATGTATTTCGAAACTGGTAAAAAAGAAATAAACAACGGTCAAGTCAGATTCGGAATCGCACACGAAGGGTTACTTACCACCGCACAAGGACTTAACACTATGTAATTATTATTATTATTATTTTATTATTAGTCGTTATACACGCAATTGATTTAAGCACACTGTGAAAATTTTAACTGTCTACCAATTACAGTTCATGAGACAGAGCTCTCTGACGGATGGACGGACGGACAGTGTAGGCTTAGTAATAGGGTCCTGTTAGCACCGTTTGGGTACGGATCCCTCAAAAGTGGTACAACAAGAAGAACAAAATTATGCAAACACAAGCGCATGAGATTAAAATAAAAATATTTGTAACAGGATGAAGAATATATCTAGAAGACTCCATGATCATCATGAGAAATACATCTAGAGGATATATAGTATTTGTTTTTTATATCAATGTTTCAATATAAATGAAAATAGCCATTATAAGTAGTAGTGTCTAGTTGCCTGTAAGTATACTATCATTTTCAGATATTTATCACTAAAACTATGGCATAGCATGTATTTATTTTTTAACAGTTCTTTAAAATGACATAAGCATCAAAAGGGTGAACTACAGAACAGTGATCTTTCAAGTCAGTAAAAATGAGCTGCTCACAAAGTGTGAAAATATTTGCCAGTTAATCAGAGTAAGTAAAGAAATAGATAGGTGAAAAAATGGGAGATGATTCTTAAATCAATTTATAAGTAATAAAGTGGAGTTGACTTATGATTTCGCAAATCCTCCTTCAAAAGGACTTCAACGTTATCTTGCACTCAGTATGACGCTGTATTAAACAATAATTTAAACAGTTTACGGCACTTACATAGTATATAATTGTATCTATTTGGCTTATATTCCAGTACATCTGTATCTGTCATATACTCGTAAGTAAGCAATGTGAGTAATTTCTTTGTTTTAGATTTTGATGTTAATTTAATTTTATTTACTTTTGTGATGTGGTTGTAGTTGTTTCCTTACTAACATATTTGTTATTGTTGTTTGAGGTTTTTGCATGTTGCCACATACATTTTTTATTTATTTTTTTTTTATTACATTGTTGCATAAAGAATTACTAAACATTGTAATATAGTAGAATGCAACAAGAATAATAAAAACATACTAATTAATAAACTCTTGAGGTCTTTGTGTGAGAGAGATACTTTATTGTTTGCTTCTCATACTTTATTCTAGTTCTTTTTCACATTCTTTTCTATTTAATTTATTTTTAAAAATTGTATATTTTAACATTTTATTTGTCGTGTGTTTATTTTTTGTTTATTTAATTTGAAAAACTTTTAATTATGAAAAACATTCTTTGTTTAAAATATCAACATCAACAACATCCAACATTCCTCAATCTCCTCAACCCTACTCTCCTGCTCAACCCAATTCACTCATTATCTCTTGTTGCATATGGCAAAATGGAAAAATATTTTGTTTTAAATTTTCATAATTCAAGTGGAATGTACAATAAAAAATGCGATGCAATAAAATTATAACAAAATAAAATATATAAACTAAAATAACAAAATATTGCAAAACCAACCTTCATAACTTTTCTTATTGTTACTATTGCTGCTGCTGCTGATGTTGTATGTTGTTAATTTCATTTAGTTCTATTATTTTTTAGTTAATTTTGTTGTTTATTAACGGCAAGAAAAAAATTGTTGTTTGATTGTTTGTTGTTACTTTGGCAGTGACACCTGTACCCGTTGTTGCTATTATTATTTTATTGGTATTGAGTTTAGAGCTTCATTGCAATTGCCAAAGTAAAGTTAACCAAAGCAAAGCATAATGAGAAACAAACAACCAACTTACAGAAAACAACCAACCAACAAATAATGAAAAAAAAAAAAAAAATAGAAGAAAAATACAAGAAAAATGAATAGAGAAAAAAAAAAAGAGAAGTGAAACTAAAAGTGTTAACAATTCTATGCATAATTATGACAGGCATTAATTAAAAATTCTTACAAGGTGAACCTCGACTTGGTGGCCGTGGATGAAAAAAAAAAAAACAAACGCTACACAACACAAAAAAAAACACGCAAAACATTTGGAAATCGCAATTAACACTACCAACACCAAGAGATTGGTAAAAGATACAAAGATACTTGTGCTTATGAATTGCACTTTTTTATGAAATGGAAACAACAAGTGTTTGCTTTGATTTGATTATAAATAATAATAATAACAAAGAGAATCAATTTGTCTATTTTTCAATTTCAATTTAAAATTTGAATTTATTTTCAATGAATCCGAACGCATTTACTGGTCAGTGGTATTTGTTAATTGCACACAAATAAACATAACATATGTAGGTATATAAATAAAATAAAATAAAAATAAATAAATATTTATTTGAAGAGGAAATATAAGAAGCTGCAACTGAACTTCTCATAGTATATCATAGTTTATATCCTTTTACACGTAGGAACTAATATTTATAATATAAGTTAGCCTTCATAAAGATGAATCTGTCTGTTTTTATGTTATTGTCCAACAAATTTGGTAATAAGATTGACATGTCCAAGGAACGACAGTTATAACAATGACCTTAGAATACAAATTTCGAAAGCAGTTTATTACAAGCAGTTCTATATACTGAGATCCCATATATCTATATATTTTTTTTGTTTTTGTGTTTGTTTGTGCAACGCATGAATATCGATTGTTGTTAGAGTTGTGCACAGATGGTTTGATGCAAAGATGAGTAATGAAAGCAGATACACAGCTTATGGTAGTCGTGGATGTATCCAATGATGATCCAAAATATATCGTGACATCCACGGATCCTTTCATTTCATGTTGCATGGAGTTTTTCTTCCATTTAAACTTCCATCACAGCAACCACAGTATATAAATCAAATCGAGGACGGTTCTCTGTATCGAGAACTATATAAACTGGTTCCGAGAATATTTCCGTACTGAGCGAGCATTACCCAAGGATGAGAAGCTTCAAAGTTACATCGAAATCATCCGACTAGCCCTACGAAAACGCCAGCGAAACGTGGCCTTATAACTTGAATCGCAATAATACAATTACTTGAATGGAACGCCAGTGTGAAGTGCATTAGATGTTCGCGAATTTGACTAACAATTATTTTGTTTAAAATTTTGTCAAATTATAAGCCAAAAACGAAACTATGCCAAACCCTGACAACATTCCCTTACCTGTTTTCATGAAATTTTTAATCAGTTATGATTTTTTTCAATATTCAAAGAAAGCTAAAAGAAAAACAAGCCTTATTTACCATGACACATAAGTTACTTTCTTACCTTTGGCTTAGTGCTGAGAGATCATTTCAAATTAAAGATGAGATTATATGTTTTATAACAATACATATTATATACTATTCTAGCAAATCAGATGAGCATGGTAAAAGATCCACAGTTTCGCAAAACTAAAACCAATAAAAATACTTTAAATTCTGTTGTTTTTAGATTAGAATTAAACGGTAAACACATGTTTTGTGAATCCTTTCCTGTCTAAACCACTTAACCGATATTAATAAAAAAAAAAACCATTTGAAAGATATTATTCGCTGGATGTGTACAAACGATTTTATACTTCTGAGCTCCAATTATCACGTGATAATAGAGTTTTTCCACAGAACATTGTTTACAGGGGAAGTTATTACCACTTTAAAGAAACAAATGTTTTTATTCTAGAATGCGGTCGATTTTGTGGGTCATCATGCTGATTCATAGTTTGAAAATTTGTAACTTCTTAAAGTTTTGAAAAGATACAAGTATGTATAATGTCAATAAGTTTGCTTATTTTATTTGGACCTTCTTTACATATTTAATACATAGGTACTTCTTGTAAATACCATAATTTATGAAGGATTTAGTTCGTTCCGTTACTCACTAACGGTAACCAATATCATTCATTCAATGCCTTTTGATGACCTCAAAAAATCACAAAATTCGCATAATTCAATGATTTAAGACTCACAAAAAAAAAGGGAAGATGAGAATTCAGAGAGAAGCGAAAAAAATCAAAACAAAATTCCTTTAAGAAAGAGAAACAAAAAGCAAAAACTGAAAATCCAAAATCAAAACCACAAACAACAATTTGAGTCAATAAAAAGACTGTGTTTGTGTGATGGAAGTTGAAGTTGGCCAGGCCCAAAAGATGAAACTGGTAGGTAGCATGTCTACGTGCCGAGTGGCGCATGTGCAACGGCGATAATACAATATAATGCAACATGAGGCATGTAGCATGCAACAAAATTTAAGGTAGCCAAGACAAAAGAAACAAAGTTGCTGACTAGTCAAACTAACAGAATAATAAAGACCAAAGAAGTGAGTAGTGAGTAAAGGAGGAAATACCATGATGAAAAAAGTGGTAATACAAACAGGTCAAGATATTCGAAAGTTATTACATTTAATTTATGGGTCAAAATGTTAAGGAAAATTTACTTTTGATAAGGTACCAACAATAACAACAACAGCAACTACATAAACAACAGTAAAGATGCAAAAGACAAGTGGAGGGAAAAACCACCAAAAAAATATAATAAACAAGTATGTAATGTGAGATATGAAAGTAAAGATACTAACATATAATAACCACATATTGCTACTTCTTCGTCATTGACTTATGTATATATGTATGTACAGTCATGTAAAGGCAAGTAGAAAGTAATGAAGAAGAATAAGACAAATTACTTTTTCAAAAAACTTAAAAATTTCTTCATTAATTTTTACATAAGAATTGAAATGAAAAGGAAATGAAACAAAATGCAATGCAAAGGAATGTAATGGTAAATGGAAAATTGAATGGAGTATGAAGCAATGAAATGAAATGAAGTTTTGGTTTGATTCATCATCAAGTAAAATGGAAGTGAAAAGAAGCAAACTATGTACGAACAATAAAACAACAACAATAACAACAATTGTAAATATAACCTAAATAAGAAAAGGCGGCAAGTAGGTCAACGTAACAACAGCAACAGCAACAACAACAACACGAATAATGACAATAACAACATTATTTCGTCAGTCAGTTGAGACAACGACAACGGCTGCAGCAACAAGCAACACGACGACAACATGACAACGACAATGCAAATATGTACAATTGAAATTTTATTAAGTTTGTTGATGTATCTTTTGTTGTTTTTTAGCCAAACTCAAAGACACAAATAAGATAAAGAAAAGGGAGAGAGGTAGAATGAGACAGAGAGAGAGAAAGAGAGAGATAGATAAAGAAGACTTGGCAAACTCCTTTTACAGATTTTGCATTAAAAACAAAACAAATATTCAAATCAAATATCAACATATGCCTGAGCAACTTGGGAAAATAGCCAATGTATCGACTCAATGGGGGCGCTGGATTTAAATCAAATTCCAAATTGTGAGCTCATTTCTACTCTAGTCAAGTACATACAAAGAAACAGGGCAGTGCAAACCATGTACCAAGGTCCGGGAAAATTCCTGCCTCTGAAAGGAGAAGAAATCATCCAAGGACTTAAGAGATATCAGCCACTCTCTGTACTTGCATTTGAGGTTTCAGGATTGATTGGAATGAAATCTAGAGCAATTCTTTTTATTTTCATGTTTCAAAATATCTCTCTGATGGGTTGTTACGTGATATTATAAATCTCCCCAAATTTCTTCTTATCTTCTATTGATTTATTCTCATGATCTCTCTCTCTCTCATCTTTTGATCCCACCAAGTATCTGTCACGCTTGCTAAACATCTTTACTATGCTTTAGCTAATCATGGATATGGATGACATAAAGATACAAACAATTAGTTGGATAAAACTGTTTTCACTATTGTCTCATTTATATGGGTTGTTTTGGATCCCCGAAAATCTACGTTACCCAAACACACCTGCTTAGTCATAGTGTCATGCCACTGATCATTTGTTGTTGTTATTACATATTGTTATTGCTGCTGTCTGAGTTGTTGTTGCCACTTGCATGCAGTGTTGGATTTACCAGAAGGCTGAGTAGGTTGGAGCCTAGGACGGCAGATTTTAGGGGCGGCAAATATTAGAAAGTTAAAATTCTTTAGGCACGTTAAGAGATCTTTACGAATCTCTTTGCAAGTATTTCGTAGGTGAACGAGAAAAATTAAAGTATTTTGCAGAAAAGTCAATGGAATTAAGCGTGTCGAAGCAGTATTCAAAAGACATGGGAGACAACCGAAATGGGAAAAAATGTATGGAAAGAATTTTGGTAAAAACAGATTCTGGATCATTGATAAGTCTATCTTCATTCCAGCAAAAACAGTTTTTCCGAAACGTCAAATTGTTTGGGTGAGAAAAGCTTTTCATACTTAAAACGTGTAAAAAATCATTAAAGATCTACCTTAAACCAAGAAAAGCTAAACGCCTTATCTCTTTTGTACATACAGTCAGATTGCAAGATGAGCTAGATTTCATACAACGGTGTTATTGATGATTTTGCGAATAGAAAATCGTGCAAAAACGTATTGTAAAACATTTATAACTTTAGCAGCAAAACTTGCTCCAGCAATCTTAACTAAATCGTTGGGTACTAAAAATAATCTAGTAACTGACACGTCGATCTCCTAGGTCACAATCATACAAATTGAGGAAAAAAAAAACATGTTTAATAACGACGATAGTACACAAATCATATAGTAACAATTTCATTAAGAAAAAAATTTTAATTAATAAGATTGTAAACCAGGTTATCGAATTGTAGAAGTCAAAAGGGGTGGCAAAATTTGAATAGCCTATTCGCGGCAAATGTGTAAATCCACCACTGCTTTGCATGGTTGTTTCAAGAAATTTTGGTGTTAGTGTTGCTGCTGTTGCTTGATGTTAACAAGGAAATTTCCAAATATGTAAAAATTCAAACAAAAAAAAAACTGAGTGACAATGAACAACAATTGCAACAGCATTTGATGTTTTTTTTTATAATTATTGTTGTAAATGTTAGAAAAGATGAAGGTTTGAACAATAACAACAGCACTACACAATATTTATTAACAACAACAGAAAAGAATAAATAAAACTGAAGTTTGCAGTGACAAAAAGAATTTTGAATGAAACTTTTATGCATTTTTCTTTTGTTAATACAAGTATATTATATTTCTTTTTTTTTTTTTTTAAATCAACAGCAGCAGCAGCAACAATACTAAGTATGAGAACAACAACAGGAGTAAGGATGGCAATAAGACAATCAAAAGTGTTGCTACTAAAATTATTGCTGTTGTTGTTGCTACTGTTGCTGGTTGATACATACAATATTATTGTATTTTATTCATTGCTCCTGGCAATTTTGCTTGTTGCTCTTCCTTTATTTACAATACAATTTCTTTTCTTCATTTTGTTTGCTATTGCTATTGTTGTTGTTATTATTTTTGTAGTTGTTATTGTTTCGAGTAGATGATGATGTGACACATCATTAAAATGCGTAACGCATTGTTAAAGTATTTTTTGTGTTTTATTTTTGTGAAACTTTTATGACATCTCGTGAACAAAATAAACTTAAATTCAAGAAACATCAAAATTATGTATTGTACAATCCCAAGTGACAATGAGTCGCAGTTACAGTGTGCTCAGTGTACTGGTGCAATGGAATGCATTAAGAAACTGCAACAGCAAATACACTAAATAAATGTAATAAAATTTGACTTGGTTTCATAAAAATTAAATGTAAATAATGTTTAAAAGTGACAAATTCAAAACATTCAACATCTTTCAACATATAAACATTTTTGAAATAATTTTTAATGCATTTTTTGTGTCACTTCATTTGCTCCATTTGTTGTTGTTGTTGTTATTATCATTTGTTGCTGTTGCTGTTAATTGAGTTATTTATGATGGACTTAATTGAATGTTGCCGATGACGTTGAAAATAAAGTTGCTGTTGCAGTTGATGTTGATGTTCATGTTGCTGTTGTCTTTCTTTTTTTCTTCTTATGATTGCAATTGTTGCGTTGTTATTCACAGTTCGTTGCATTAATGTTGTTAATTAAGTTGCTGTCACTTGTCGTTCCTGATGATGTTGATAATGATGTTGTTGTTTTTTATGGATTCATTGAACATTGAGCATATGAGCACATGAGCATGAATATGACCTTAAAGGAAAAGGATGATGGGAACAAGAAATTGAAGATTTCCCTTTCAGATCTTTTAAAGCTCATTGGTAGTAACTTCCTTCATACATACATATGTTTAGGGACACTTAAGTATGGCAAGTGTTTTGTTTGTGTGATTGATTTTTGAGATTAGGTGACCTGCTGTATGAGGACACACTGGTTTGTTCATCCTGCTTGATAATTATAAATCATCATAAAGTTGCATTGAAAGGTTATTTAATGACTTACAATGTTGTATTTTAGTTCGACACAAAAACAAGGTTTCTCTTCGGTGGTTGTTACAAAAGTGAAGAATAAAAAACAAACAAATTGCCTAATATAAGAGATTTAGAGATCTTTAGTTTCTTTTTTGCGAATAACAAGGGAGTAGGATTTGAACCAGCGCACTTTTGCATGCCAACCATACACAATACCACTGCGCCACTGAGAACATTGAATTATTTTTGCTTAAACAGCTTCACTACTAGAAATGGAAATCTGACGATTCTATTTTAATTCACTCGAAAAATGTCGCACATGAGAAACTTTTAATAGATGATGGAAATTCATACTTTTCCGGAAGGAATTCATACTGTATTGTCTATTAAAAAGAAGGCTTACACCAATTTTCAAAAATGTTTAACTAAACTTTAATATAGTTTTGGAGATATTAAGCATATACCATTGTATACATACATACATGTTAATGTAGTATTGTAAATTCACAAAACAAACTTAGTACATAATTGGAACCAAGAATAATCCTGTTAATGATACATGGTGCATTAATCTCTTTCAAAATCTCACTTAAGTTTGTTGATTTCTGAGATTTGTTGATCAAAAATGAAGAAGCTGCAGCAGAAGTAAAGGTAACAATCACTGAAGAAATCCCACTAGAGACCCAAGTTGAAGATATCGAAGAAATCGTCGAAGAAATGCCTTAGGAAGTGATCATAGCAGAAAAGCCCATTAAGTCAACAGTCAACAGTCAACATCAAAGAAACTCAACCAGAAGTATCTATTGAAATCCAGGAAGAAATCAGCCAAAGAAACCTGAAATAACTGAGGAGCCAGAAGTTGAAGTTTCACTCAAACACACACCAGTGGTAGAAGAAGTCGAGGAAGAAGCTAATAGTCGATTTAGACAGGCCCTGCGTCACGATGATACGCTTTGGTGTTTAGACAAGCCATTTCGTATCATTAACAACTGTGTTTTGTTTTGAATGTGCATAAGTAGAAAAAAACGTTTGTTGAATTGAGAGACAATAAATGAGAAAAATAATAAAAAAAACATTTTTAAAATGGAAAATATATTATTTAAAAGAATTATTAATAATTGCAAGCACGCTGTTACGTTTAAATATAAATTTAAAACTCAAAAAGAGAAGAAGACTGGCAATATCTACATTTCCTAGCCCTGGTCTGCATCAAAGGCGTATCAATGCGTGATGCGACACAGACTCGCATCACATTCTACAACATCAACCCCTGAATGACGTCATTTTCCTTATGGTTGTTGTTGATTGTGATGCGAGTCATTGGTCGCATCATGAGAGACTCGCATAATGGCCTTGTCTAAAAGGGCTATAAGATCGACAAAAAGAAACCAAGTTGGCATCTCTATTATGCTTGTAATGCAAGTTGGAATCTCTAATTAGCTTTTATTGTAAGTTGGCATCTCTGTTTTGCTTTTATTGTATGTGAAAAACCAATCAATACTATATTCATAATAGCTGCAATTACATTGATAATCTTTATTCTGGAAGTATTATACAATATTATTAACTTTCACACAAAGTTACTGTAGTTTTTGAGATATCAAGCATATTTGTTAGTAAAGTAAAATTACAGAACAATGAACTTAGTAACTGGAACACAGAAATATGTTAGATGTTTTGAAACTTTCTTTTAACTAACTTAAGTTGATTTGTCGCTGAGATATGGCGACCTTTGTCTGCCTTTTCATTACTCTATCCGTAATAGTTACAATTACATTTATATTTTTCATTTTATTATTAATTAATTATTAATTTTCACACAATTTTACTACAGTTTTGGAGACATAAAACATAAATAAGTTTAGTAAACTCTTAATGAAATCAACTATTGCAATTAATTGAAATAAAAAATATTACCTTTGAACTAAAAGAATTTGCAATTCGTCCACTGAGATTTAAGATTTAGTTTTATATATTAAGTATCACAAATCTTCCTATTTCCTATAGAATTTTTATCCATGGTTATAACAATCACAACAACATCAACAATAAGTTCATTTGTATTATTATATAAAATTATCCCATCCCATAAATGTAAGAAAATGAACATCAATAATACAAATTTGATAACTCAAACATGGAAAATCCATTTATGCAAATCAAAATTAATTAAGATGGGCATTAACCAAGGTTAAGGAAGGATGGTACTAAGAATACAAATATTAAAAAATTACTATTGAAATCCACTTTTTATTTGATAATTTGATGATTAAATAAAATTTACTTCCACTCCTAGTTTGAGATTGTATTCAGTTGAACTATAATAAGGTAATGGAGTTCGATTTTCTAATGATGATAATCTTTTGCAATTGAGATATATTATACTTCTTACTTAGATACACACAGATCCATTGCACAGATAAGTTGAATTGTCTGTTTCAGTAAGAAAGAATATGGAGAACATGGCAAGCAAAGTCGCTTTAAGTTGAAGTCTTTGAAAATCGCCTTAAAAATGTTTAGCAAATGATTGATGCCCAAGCTAAGCTAAGCTAAGCTACCTCACCATTTTGTTGGTAATAGTCAAGTAATCTGTTTTATCGTGTCTCAAGATCACATCTTTAGAGTCATGCTAATAAATATAATTTTGATCAATCAAAATGCCAGTTGCCCCTTGTGGGCTCACAAATGATGGCAGGAATCTCAAAGTCTGTGGCAGTAGCCAAAGATCATTTGCTTATTAATCATAATCAGTTGATAAGAGAATATTACCGTTGATCAATTTGTAATCTTTTGAAATGTGGAAAATGGGTAGCCGCTCACAATTAGCCTTGTTGTGGTGTGGCTATTTGAGATCATTTGGAATCAAATTTGTTGGCATCATCAATTTGAAAGGCAGCGTTAAATTGATTGAAATTGCTAGAGAAGCATGACATAATTTGAAATCAATTTTAGAATGAAATATTGATAGAATAAACCTCAGCTCACAAGTGAAGTTATGTAAACTTTAAAATTATATATAGTAAACATTTGATTGATGCGGAAATTGGAGATACCAAAGATTCAAATGATTTAACAAAAAACAATAAAAGTATCTGTGAGTGAAGAAAATAAATTTCCAAACAATGAAATCTTAAAACCGTAAATTAATTACCAAAAGAGTGGCACAATAAGTAAAAATTCAACAACAAATAACTAAATGAAAAACAGAAGAAAGAAAAACAACAGAAAGATAAAAAACATTGGAAAGTTTTAACTGACCAAAACCAATAAAAAACATTTAAAATGCTAAAATAACAAAAAAAAAAGCAGCAACGAATGTTGATGATGATGATGACAACGCATCTGGAAACAACGACGAAAATGCAACGGTGATGATGATGATGATGATGTGGATGATGATGCCACTTGGTTGCAGTTCAAAACTTTTTTAAGGAGGCATAAATCATGACAACTGCTACCGGGGTTTTTAAGTTGCGCAAATTCGTCGAAACGAAACCGAAATCATGTTAGCGAAAAAATATTGTCCACTTGGCCAGGTCTATAAACATAGTTCAGTGTACTCGTGTGTATTTATGAGTGTGTCAATGGAGACACAGATACACAAGAAGGGTAAGATTATCCATAAAGGCCCATGCGCCCCACGGCCTGAATGAAAAAAGTAAGTAACAGTCGATTAATGTGGATCCACTGTACTTTGAGACTTTTATTCTCTATTTCAAGTTGAAAACTTTTATATAGTATTTGTATAAGTCCCAAAGAGCCATTGACTTAGAGGTACTATTTGTCGAATCCTAGAAGGTAAGAAATTTCTTGTTATGTTTTGATGCGGCCTCTTCATGACTTCATTCGGCCCTGGACATAGGCATAAAATGGAATTGCATTAAGTGCCATAGCGATGAGTGTCGTCCGTCTAGAGGCGAGTGGCAAACGTCAAACCCCATATGGTTTGTTCTCCAGATTTTATTGCCTCTCATTTTTTGTTATTTCATTTCTTCTTATTGTGTCGTTTATATGGATGAGCATTTGTAAGATGGAAAAGGAGAGAAAGAGGCACAGCCAGAGGAAGAAATTGTGACTGAGGCCTAGAGTTACTGTGTGTGTGTGTGTGTGTGGACTACTTAAGGTACGAGTACAATGCATTAATGCTCCTTCTTTGTATTGCTGAATTAAAGGTTAACAAAATCGGGTGCAGTGCAAATGCATAACAAAGAAAGAAGGAAAGAAAGAGAAGAAATGAACAAGTATGATAAAGAGATTGAGAGAAGAGCAGGTTGATGTACGAAAAAATATATATGTATGTATATGAAGAGGTAACTGCGAACGTGCCTCGTCATTTGAAATGCGTTAACAAAAGTTTAAAATCAGGGAAAAGGAAGAAATTGATTGGAAGAGTATAGGTGAGGAGAGGAGAGGAGAAAAGAGAAAGAAGTGTGTAGTCTTGCATATGTGCTACGTACATATGTACATACATATACTCGTAACGGAATCAACCGAAAACGATGAATGTTTTTCATAAAAGATACAACAAAAGAGTGATGGCGATGAAGATAAAGAGGAAGTGATACGAAATATTCGCAGGCACGTAAAATGTTCATCGAATTCTCAATCTGTTGGGGCCTCTTATTTTGTGTTTTAATAAAAACTGCTTCGATGACACGAACCTACCTCAATGTTAGCCTCGAAAACAAAAGGAGTACATATATTGTACATTATTATCATCATCATCATCATCATGATGGCAATGATGATGATGATATTTTTAAGCGGATTTAAACTCGTTTCTTTATTCACTTTACCTTTTCCTCTTTGTACTTTCATTAAGTGCGTTTTATGTTGAATCAGAAAAACAAAACCTTGAGGCATTCAAATAATTCAACCTCGTGAGTTAATGCAAAAGTGGGCGGTTCACTAAAATGGAGCTCATTGAGTAATTGCGGGTCTTGTGATAAAACGCTGTCGCTTAAATCATTCGTTCGTTCGCTCATTCATGCGATCGATCGATCGCATATCTTTATCATGCTCCAAATATAGCAACAATAAGACAAAATTTTGCATAATTGTCATCAAAGTTTTCATGTCATCAGAATTTAAATTTAAACTAAAAAAATTAAACTGATTTTTTATGCTTCCCAATAAATCTTCATTCATTGTTGTGTCGGTGGTGTTCAAAATCTTCATTGCATGACAATAGTAACAACAACAACAACAACAACAACATAAGCAACAGCAACATCATCATTAAAATGCGAATTCGATAGACTTAAAGTATCTTTTGGTAGTACATAATATCGTAGTAAAGCTAAAAATTTAACACGTTTGACAGATTTGATGGTCAAGAGTGGACGTGGATTGGATTTGGTAGAACGAATTACGTGACAAGATAAGCGCATCTTTCATTGCATCAACATTTCAACGCGTCTTTTTTTTTAATTGCAATTAAATTTTTGACACGTTCAAGCAAAACACCAGTAACAACAACAACATCAACATCAACAGCATATATAACAACTTCAACAACAAATGATTAAATAAAGACATAAAACTATTAAAAGAAAAACATGTATCTTTTATCAAGTATCTAACTTCATACACATGCATAAAATTGTCACTGATTTTAAAATGACAATAAGGAATTTCCTGTGGTGATCTTATTATGTCAGTCATGTTAATTCAAACGTTTTGGAGAACAATTCCATCCACTTAACATTTTTCATATTCATTTTATTAGAGTGAAGCTCTTTTTTGTGTATACGGAACTAACCGGAATAGCTCTAAGACAGAGTGCTCGCTCTTAGACAGAAACAGATTTCGAACCAATGTACCAACAACAGGTGTGAGATGGTACGGCGACCAACAATTTTTTCCTAAACAGTTTGAATTAGCAAATTAGAATAAACCGTACCACTATCATTATGTATTTTGTATGACTTTATATTTAGAACAAAGCTTCGCGACTCTTTACAAACAGTTGTGTTAGTGTCACGCACCGTCCTACAGAGTATAAAAGACCGTTGAAGTCATTAGTAATAGTTCGATCGATTGCATTGTATTCTTTAACAAATGATGAAGTTCTACAAAAACTGTGCAAATCAACTTTCGTGAAAAGATCAGGAAGAAACTTTGAAAAGGATTTTAGCACTTATCTCAGTAACTATGAAGTACATGTAGAATATATCTGAAGGAAATTATTTTTGGATTTCCAGACATTAAATGAGTGTATTCATTTTGCACCAACAACCCAAGAACTGTTCGAAGTTCAAATTGCTAGTACCTTTGGCTATAAAGTATGAGGAGAGGCTGTGGGTGGTCAGAAGCCCAATTAGCATGGAGAATTTCCATCAAGTGATCTTAAATACAATTTTAAAATAATATTTTCTTTCCAGATGAAAGCAATAGTACTTTAATGTTCTTGAAAAGTGTTTATATCCAAAACCGTGGATTGCGATCAAACGAAATGCGCTTTATTTGAATAATATCCTCGTTTTAATTAATAAATTTGAAACCAACGATTCTGTGCTCAATACTCCAGTGCCTGTGCGTCGACGTGCAGCAAGGTCGACCGAATATATCACTGCTGCGGCCGAAAGTATGGGCCAACACCCTAAAGTGTCAATTACATGTCGTTCGCAAGAATTTGTCCTTTCAACGTCCAGTATGTGGCGAATTTTATTGGGATTTGGGCATGCACCAGTATAAAATTCAGTAAAAGCAGCAACTGAAGCCTTTGAGCAATGCGAAGCGCAAAACACTCTCAGCTTGGGCCATCAAGTACATTCACGTTGATTTACATTTTGGTGACAAAATTATCTTCTTTCAGTCGATAATAAAATTTTGGTAAAACTAAAAACTGTTCGCCTTTATAAGTGATTTTCTTCTAAGCTGTTAACATTCATAATAATGCTCCATTCTTGTTGTATTTAAATGTCTTGTTCCTCTTTAAACTATTCAATCTTTGCAATCAACAATTAATAAAAACTTATTGATGGGTGTATTCAATTGCATTCAACATCAGTAGGAATTCTATACTAAAACCTGTGTTCACTAATCCAGAAAATTTTTAGTATATCAATTGATATTACCTTGTATACGAAGATGTCTAAAGGTGAGTTGTAACAATTCAAATCTAAAAAGAATTATCAAGAATGAACAATGCACTTTTGAAGAACTTACAAATTATGATTATCGCCCCTCAAATAAATTTGTTTTATCATACATAATATGTCCAATGTAGTTTGGGACTTTCAACATTTTGATTTACTGTTTACTTTTACGCAATTAACGTAAAACTCGAAACCTCGTTCAAGGTTCTTTCAACCGCTAGAATTCAAACTTCCGTCTCTTGAACAACCCGTGGTTTTTGTTTCTGTATTATGATTGTATGTTCAGAAAACCTGAAAACATAAACAAACTTTGCACATTTCAAATTTACTGAAAGCATCTATATGTACTTCTGATAGTAGATACAAAGATACGTACTAGTGAGGGTGTAGTGCTGACATTCACCATCATAAGATTTGGTTACGATTTTTCAGTTCAAATTTCAAATTTTCAATGTCATATATTTTATACAATAGTGTAAGGTATATAGAAATCAGATTTCATTGTGTGTGTGTTTTTAAGTTATGCTCTTGCATTATTTTTTTTTGTATATAATTAATCATTCTATCTTGAAATTGTACTCTATGTCTATAATAAGTGTTTTTTGTTTCACACAAGATACAAGATAATTGTGTTCTAGATACAAAAAATAAACATATTCTACATCAAACTTGACCTTTAACCAAATGCTAACGAAGCGTTGAAAATCGATTAGAAGCGCTCAAATGGAAAGCAATAAAAAAACTATAAAATTGAGATTATTTCAGATTTCTTATTACGTCAGGTTTAAAAAAAACAAGATACAAGTAAATTGATGCCTTGATACATTGCAAATCTCCTTATTTTATTTCACAAGATTATTTTGCATTAATTCACAAAGAGAAAATCAGAAACTTTAACTAGATCATACTACAAAAAGAAGAATAAAACCAAAGATCAGTTAGAATTATACAAGGCAAAAGAGTCAAAGGTCACCAAGTTTTCAGGAGCTTAACTGAACTTAGTTGTGTGTTGGGTGTAAAACCTGACAGGAACTTTATGCTCATGTCATGCGAGAGAGAGAGAGAGATCTCAGCCAGCTGATCAATTCCATAAGTTCTAGGTGACCGTTGGGTATCATTGCTCAGAAGAAATTGGTCCTACCAACTAGAAAGCCAACAATTCATAGAATTATTTATTAAACAACTGAGAACATCTAAGACGCTTGAATTAGTTGTAATTGGGGTGCGAAAGTTTGTAGGAGTGGTCACAAATAAGTGGGGAAGGCCCTTTCTAGCAGTATCATAGCGCATCTATAGATCGATATCCATAACAGAGGAACATTTAACCGGGTACTACAAAGTAGTATAAGATTAGCGCCAAATATTGTAAATCATACAAAAGGGATTCATTACTTGGTACCGCGAGTTAAGCTGGAACTAGACAAACGTAGCTTTGTGTACTTGCAAATCGTTTGTTTTGGCTTTCAAGGAGACAAAGCACAAATGTTGAAATGTATGAAATCAACGTAGACTCATTAGCAAAGCCTTATTGTCAAACGTTGATCAACTTCAACTGCGACAAAATGTAGTAATGGTAAATGAGAAAAGAATTGATTTGTGAACCCAAAAGGGCTGTTCGATGTTGTAGTGAATGGACAAATACCTTTCATTCACGAATGTCAAACAATGTGTTGCTGTCTTTATTGAATGACAAATATGGATAATAATAATAATAATAATGAGTAAGAATACTTAATGATTATATTTATTAAGCATTTATAATTTTGTATTCAACAATTATTTTATGTTATTTTTATTCAATTTTCAAATTTTCAACTGATACACCTGCACAGCTGTTTTTTGTTTACTAAAAGCCAATAACATCTACGCCACTTGGTTGGCTGATCGCTGATGTTTTTTGAAGCTGAAGTAGCTCTGATATCGAGAATACAAGTTATTATCGAAGTCTTTTATCTAGTTCCATCTTTAAGATCTTCCTAAAAAGTTTTTACTTGAGATTCTAAAGTTTCCTTCACATAAATACAAATGTTTCTTGTTCTGTAGTTTAAAAAATGATACAAATAATGAAGTCCACTAATTTTTATTGCAAAATGGTTTCAAATTCCGTTTATTTATTTATTTTTATGTAAGTGCATAAGTGTTAAAGGAAGGGATGTTACCATCTGCTACTGTTGCAACTGCTACTTGGGCTACAATTTGTTGTTTATGGCTTGCGTGAGCTTTTCACTTCTATTTCTTTCATTTGTTTTTCATTTTTGTGGTTTGTTAAATTTCTTGTAACGCATTTTCATGTAATTATGAATTTTACTTCGCATTTTAATTGGGAGTTGGTTTTTTTTCTTCTTTAATTTAATTTATTTTATTGTGTATACGCACGTGATCCAAGAGACCAACAAACTGGCATTGGTTGCGCCATTCCATAATGCAATGGACAACGATTTCTTCATGTGCTTTATTATGCATTTCAATGAACAATCGATTGTATGATCTGTCTATCTATCTATCTATCTACCAATCGATATACCGATTGATCAGTAAGCCGAAGGAAAAACAATGGAACCCAGCATTTTATAAAACATTTCCGTCAATGGTTTTCCTCACGCATCTTATGCTCATTTGCATTTGGAAAAGGGGAAAACACCAAACGAAAAATAATAAACGTGAGCTTCAATTGTTGTTGCTGCTCATTATTTTTCAATTTTTGTTTTATTTTCTATACAATTTCGAAAGTTTTCAAATTCAAGCGATGGAGAATGTTGATAAATTTTGAATTGAATTAAAGACATAGAAACGACATACAAAAAAATTGATATGCATATTTGGACATGGAGGAAGCGGACTCATAATGAAGGAGAAAATAGTAGTACTCAAACTGAACTATGAAGTTTAAGGCACAGCTGCATGGGCCTAAGAGTGCGTGAGTTCTATGAATTGCCAAAAAAAAAAAAAAACAAATTGCAACATACACACACATATAAACAACAATACTATCACGACCGAGCCACTAAGCCAGAGTTTCCTAAACTATGCACTTTTGAAATTGAAAAATTTAATGCGGCTACATATTTGTTTGCATAGTTTAAGAAACTCTGCTCTAAGCAAAATCAACAGAAGCAACAAACAAATATCTGCATCTATGGTATGAAATAAACAAAGCAAAAGAAAGAAAATACTTTTGATTGCAAAATTTCAAAATGATTTTTTGCTTTTTTTAAATATTTATTTTGCCACATTTTGTTTGTTCCGTTTGCATCTCCTCTTGTGTTTATCTGTATCTTTTATATTTTCCATAGTCAAACAAAGTGAGTGAGTATTTTTGTAAAAATCCACAATTATTTTTATATATGCCATGCATTTTTTTTATATTGTTCGAAAGAAAAACATAAAATACAATAAAATTGTTGATTTTCTTTTCTGCAAATAAACTCCAAAGAGGTAAATGATTTGATGTGCTGGAGATGGTAACTACTATTTATTTATTGAATCTTTAACACCTCAACTGAAAATGATTTTCACAAACAATATTTCAATTATTTTGATTGAATAAAATTTTTATTATTATTTTTTATTACAGATAATTATTGGTTTATTTGTTTATTTTATTTTATTATACATAATTTGTGTTGTAGTTTTATTTGTTTAGTTAATTTATTTATTTGTTGAATTTCTTTCAATTGTTTATTCATCATTATATTTATATAGATAAAAATCTCTTTGTAATTGAGTTAAATATCTGAATTTAAATGAAGATTTTTTCATGTTTTATTTAAGTAATCAAAATCGACAGGAAAAGATTAAAACTAGAGCTTCTATCAAATGTATGAATGAAGTTAGATGATACGTCATTGGCAGTGGCGTAACAAGAGGGTGGCATGACAGCAAAATGTCATGGATCCCCAGCTGAAGGAGCTCCCGCCCTCATATATTCTGATTCGAAGCAACCAGATTCAAGTACTATTAAAACTCAGCGAATAATTTTTATAATGTGGAAAAATTTAAATCTTTCCCATATGTTACACTAAGTAACACTTACTTTAAAGGCCTCAATGAGCAAATGAAAAAATTTGTGATCGAAAACGCAGACTGTAAACCTAAAGGCCCCCTCTTAATGTACAGTGATAATTGATATTTCTTGGAAAAATATTATTATATTGTTTTTAAGTCTAGCGTAAAACTAGAAGGCTGTCCTACTCTCTATTGCTAAAAAAAAAACTTTACGTTAAACCCGTCATTTCTCAGATTTAATATCTGATAATCTAAGCATTTTTTTAACAAGAGTCAAAGGCCCGAGGAGCTGGTGCTTCAAGTTATAAGTATGTATATTAGTTATAGTATTATTTGTTATTAGTAATAAATAAAAATAATTAAAACTTCTTTACACAGAGGTAGGGCCCCATTCGAAGAATGTGCCACGGGCCTCTAACGGTTTAGTAACGCCACTGGTCATTGGTCTCCCAATCTAATGATTTCAATGGTTCCACCACTTAAATGGGTTATTAAGGTTTCCTGATCTTTAAGTTAATTAACATTACTTCATTTACTTCAAGATTTTGATCATGTTGCACAAAAACATTTTATTTATTTATTTTATTTTTATTTTCCATAATTTCTTATAACAAAGTTCTTTATTTTCTCTAAGTCTTGCTCACTTCAGATTTTTCTTCACTACATTAAGTTCAAAGGCTGCCGACAAAGCTACCCACGCTTTGAACGCATTCATTCTATTCAAGTAATAATAATAATAAATAAGAAATAGGAAAATAAAAACAACAAACAAACAAAGATAATCCTGCCTGTATTACCGCATTTTTATGTTCATTGCGATGTGCATTCCTTTGAAATTTGATACAAAATCAGAGGGTGAAAGCAAGAAAGAAAGAAATAAATGACAACAAAAACAAAGGAACACAACTTAACTTGACTCAATAGAATTGTTCTTGGATTTTTTTTTTTTTGTTTTCTATTAAGTAAAAGAGTGGGAGATACAATACTGCTACTTAGTGTTTATGTCGTCGCAATTGTTATTGTAGTTCTGTCATTGAGTCATTGAGAGCAATGAAGCGCAAAAGCACAAGAAACCCGCTACTAATTATCACCAACATCATCATCATCATCATCATCATCAACAAATGTCCTTCATCAGCTGATGTAAACAAACTCAACTCAACTCAACCTTATGAAATCCAACTAAACTTAAGTGAAGTGAGTTGAACTGAGCTGTGTGTTAAGTTAGTTTGCATGACACATGCTTTTATCTTTGGTAACT
This sequence comes from Amiota communis, assembly GCA_037043315.1. NCBI lineage: Eukaryota > Metazoa > Arthropoda > Insecta > Diptera > Drosophilidae > Amiota > Amiota communis. The sequence continues at coordinate 624,939 of JBAMAV010000994.1, forward strand.
AGAACAAAAAAAAAATGAAATGTAAAATGTATAAAGTAAAAGAACATGAATTGAAATTTAATACTTTGAAACAAGAAGTTGTCATTTCTTCACCATACACACATAATCACCCATTACACATAAAGGGAAAGAGGCATAGAGATGGACACAAAGACAAATGGCCAAACAGGATAGACAGACAGAAAGGTAAATAAACTCAAAAACATTCAGTTAGCCAAAGGAAGTGGATGACCGGAAAGTTATAATTAAAGCAACAATGTAGGCGATAAAACCCACAAGAACACATGCCACATATAGACCACAGAGACGTAGATATAGATACAGATACTCATAGATAGACATAGACACATACATATATATGTACATAGACATTGGAGAGTGAGATATTTGCTTAGAAAACAGGTAAACGATGAAATGTAGACAATTTTGTAATTGCACTAGATCACTTTTGACTTGTCATACACTTCCTGTTTTAGATTGTCATACTACACTTCATTTCACTACACCACACTCTACTTGTGTTGAATGCCATTTACACCCAACCCAAGAATGTTTATCTAAACCAAATTACCAAGTAAATATTGTAAAAGTCAATAAAATTCAGATTCAGTTAAATATAACTAGATATATTTCAATATACTCGTACGTCTAGTGAAGTGTAGTAGATGACATGAGTGATGATAATCAGTGAAATCATTGTTTCCTTTTGATAGTTGTGTTCTTAAAGATTTCTATTAACAGAACAAAAAGGAAAAGAAAACTTTGGCCTACTTTATTCTTAATTAATTGGTTTTATCCACTGCACTGGGATATTTTCCACCAAACTCGTTTAGTTATGATAAATTTGCAATAAATTCTTTGAAATGAAGTTGCTATTGAATTAGATATGAGTGTAATTTCTAAGAAAACTTTGTATTGCTTTCCTTTTAATTTGGGCTTAAACTTTAATAGAAACGATGCTCAGATATTCATATTTATCAGAGTTAAATGGAATGATATCCAAAAAATATTACAAATGTCCTAAACTTTTTTATTCAAAATGATTCCATGTGATGATTATATTTCTTAGGAGCCAGTGTGGATCTAATGGCTTTTTGTGCTGCAGCCCAGGGACCCATGGATGTAAAGGGCCACCAGCCCCCATTAAAGACAACCGAAATTGTGAAAATTTTTGGAAGAGTAAAAACAATATGTGTATTCTTTTCTGCTTCGATCCATAGGTGGCAAAGGTCTTGTCACTATGATTTTAATGACACTTAAATTTTTCAAAAGTTTAAGTAAAAGGGAAGAGACAGGTAATTTTTTAACAATTGGGCGAATTAAGATGCTTTAATTTTAATAATATTTTGGGAAGAAAGTTTAGAAAGATTCAATTTAGCATTGCATAGCAAAGGTTTATGTATTTAGGCAATAAGTTAATTATATCATTGACAAGAGTTTCTGAACAACATATGGCACCAATCAGATCACAAACGAAAGAAATACGAAGAGAAAGCTTAAAAATAAAGTGCATGCTTGTGTGGGAACATAATTCAGTGATATAAACAACAAATGCATTACCACAAAATTTTCAGGTTAATGTACAGATAAATTCTCAGTTTACAGCACAAAAAAATGTAAAAAGGACATACTAAACGTTGTGTTGGATGAGCTGATTATGGATGTAAATAGAAAAAGCTAAGTCTAAAAGACATATATCAAGAAATTCAAAAGACGAAATTCATCATTTAAAATTTATTTTATACAATTTAATTTTGAAAAAAAAAAACTTTATTTTGTGCTTATAATATCTTTGCATCAGCAAATTCGTTCTCAATAAAAACGCATTGAAGCCGATTTCAGCGAAAATCATTTTGGCTGTCCCATAATCAGGCAGGCCCTCAAGTAGTATTAACTGAGGGCCCCAAAAACTCACAGTCCGCCTCTGTTTAGGAGGATTTATGAATAAAAAACAAGGTTTCAAACATTTATCAATTTTGTGCCAAGTTTGAGAATATTTCTTAGAAACGCAATTTTCATCAAAAATTAACAAAACATTTGAATATTTTAGCAAGAAAGTTCCATAATTGGCAAACAAACTACCATCCCATACAGAATAGCAACTCTTTTTACCCAGATCGAGCACATAACCCATGTTTATTTATTATTTATTTATTATATATTTATAAGCTATCTAAAATAGATTATAAACTGAAATTAGAGCCTATAGCTACGGGGCCTTAAGCTTACTTAGTGTATTAAAACTATATGATAATTATATGTAGTTAAATTATTTACAAGAATATACTGTGAGAGGGTAACAGTTTATTTGAAGAAAAATTTGATATAGTGTTAAGTAAAGAGCCTCTGAGGGACCTAGGTGGAAAATGTTTGCCTTTTTTAGGAAATCCATGATTGATAAGATGTTATCGCGGAAGGATTCCGATAATGCGAGGAGAGGATTGGAGTTGTGGACGGATTGATTTCTAAGATTTTTGAAGAAGGTACAGCTTAAGAGGATATGAATGACAGATATATGAATATTAGTGTTACAGATTGGACAAGTGGGAGAAATTGCGCTGTCCAGAATATGTTTCTGAGTGAGAAGAGTGTGGCCAAGGCGTAATCGAATGAGTTTTGAGAAGGATGAACGGGGGAGTGTGGTGTCAAAATAAATGCTCCCAAAGTCACATATTTTTGTTTGGGTTTATTGTTTTATAATGGGAATTGGTAAGCTCCCAGATGGATAATGATGAGCGGCAAGCATCTTTGGCTGCTTTATCAGCGTATTCTTTAACCGGATAACCACTGTCTTTATCGGGGAAAGCAATCTGATAGGATTTGCCTATTAGCGGTGGAGTAATAACAGGAGTTAGAGATGTTTCTGATGTAATCTATTGAAGCTAATGAGACTGTACATATAGCAAAGTTTTTTTCACTCTTTTACAAATGTTGATTGCGTTGAAGATGGCTATGATTTCAGCTTAGAACGTTGAGCTATAGGGGAGAAGAAGGGATTGATTGATAATTGAGTTGATTGTTGTTATACTGTATGAGGTAGCGGATTCCTCTGTTGCTATTGCTCATAATAAAACTAGGTTATAATTTATAATTACAATCTTTGTTCTAACAAATAAATAAATAAATAATTTCAAATTAAGTTTCCTGTCAGTTGACTTTTTTAACAGCTCCTGCTAGGTTTAAGCTTTTCGATACACTGACTCCTAATACTGAATTCATCATTATCAGAAATACGTTCACTAAAAACATCGCAATACTTTACCTTAACAATATTAACATCTCCTTTTACCATACCAAAAATGTGTGTTTTTGAATAAAGTTTTATTTCTATTGATATCGTTCTCAGGAGTTTTCGATTCATACTCATAGTTCAGATGTTTTCAAGGACAACTTTTATTATACAATAGACTAATCTAACCACAGCTCAGGGAAATGTCATTCGATCGTTGAATTGAAGCCCACATCATCATCATCATCATTGCAGAAACATTTCAATATTCGATTTGATCTTGAATTGCAATTTCCCTAAATGATAAAAACAACAAGCAATGGCAAGCGAATTAATGTCAGATAATGTCATAGTAGCATATTTTACTTTATTTTATTTAATCTCATTTTTGGAATGTCAATTTCAATTCCATTTTGGTTTTTGGTTTTGTATTCAATGCCCGCATATGTTTCTTTAATTTTGTTTTTACGTAAGCCATTAGCATTACTAACTTCTGATATTGTTCGTGATGTTATTGTTGGTGTATGTCCAAGGACTTTTGCCTGCATTTTACCTAAACGAACAATGAAAACAACATTGATGATGACGGCAGCAATAGCAGATATGAAGACATCAAAATAAAAATGCAAAATAAATGAGTAGATGAATGAATAAATGAATGTATGAATAAAGGTAAGCAAAAGTTAAAGTATCTATGTGAAAATGAGTTTGTGTATGTGTTAAGCAAATGTCAACAATGAGAATGTAAATCAACGAGGGCCAAACTACTCATGCCTCAAGCTGCTTCAACTCAAACAAAATGCATAGCAACTGAGCCACCCAAAAGGCTTGAATGGAATGAGTGGCATAAAAAGTAAAAAAAAAAAACAAGAAACTAAAAAACTAAACAAGTGCAATGACAAAGTGTTTTTAGTGGCAGCACGGAAATACGTATGTTAACACTCTCACACTTACTCACACACTCACTCAGTCAGTGAGTGAACACTTACTTGCCTTGTACACAAAGATACTCAGATACACTCATACACATTAGAAATATGTAGAGGTAAAAGCGCATAGCATAACATAACAACATGACAAGGTAATGGAAGCATTGGCGTTGAGCTGAAGGAAAAAGTTGTTAAAGCGGATTTGTCGGCGCTCACATTTACCTAATCCGCTTGACATTGTCAGCAGAAATGCCTTTTAATGTCATTTTTGCGCATTTTCATTTATTGGCAACACACTCACACACATACACATGCAATGCAACTCAATACAATGCAATGCAACGCAACACATCACATCACTATGCAATGCAATGCAATGCAATGCGACATGACGCGCCGTAAGTCAATTCGAGATGCAACAATAAAATGCACAAAGTCCAAAGTCAATTGTCATTTGTCAATAAATTTATTTATTTGTTTATTTGTCAAAGCTTCTTTCATACTTCCATTCATTGCTTCCACTTCATTCATTCAATCATTCTTTCATTTATGGTAATCATTTGTTCAATCATTGATTGAAGTGACTACACTTTGTCAATATATTAATTGAGTGAGTCATTATCATTTGCACAACTTTTTTCCATATTTTCAATCCTTGATTTCATCCACTTCAAGCACTTAACAATCATTTAAGCTATCATTCATGTATTCAATCATTTTTTCATTCAATCATTTGTTCAATAAGATAGTGAGTAATTGTCAATATTTGGGTATTTCTTTATTTGTCAAAATTTCTTTAATACTTGCTTCAACTTCAAGTACTCATTAGTCATCAAAATATTCATTCAAACAATTATTCAATCAATCATTACTTCATTCAATCATCGGTCCAACAATTGTTCAATGATATTTTCATTGCATTGTTTAGTTAGTTTGTCAATGACCAAATTCAGAAAGTTGTTCATTTCAGTTAAATGTTCAAAAGCTGTGTCTCTATTTTTGATTTTGCCCCTCTAAATTGTATTGTATCTAAGTATCTTTATTTCACTCACTCACTCCGAGCATTCTTTCACTTTCTCTCTCTCTCTCTCTCTCACTCTCTTTGTATCTTGTTCCCTGTTTACCTTCCTAATCAATTATAACAAATTGTTTGTTTATGTTTTCAATATTTCACACTGCATTTGTCAATTTCAATCATTATGAAGCCTTTCATGATGATGCTGCTGATGCTGATGATTTGTTTATACTAGTATCTACATTGTCTCTGTCTATCATATCTCATACTATTCTCCTATGTATTGTTTAAGTTTACCGGCTACTTGAATACATTTCAATCTCCTTTGCTCCACAACTTGTTAACTTGACTTTGTTATTGTTACTGGCGCTCATTCTTCTTGTTCCTCTTTATCTTTACCTTTGACAGATGACAACCAACCACTTACTCATGCATTCATTCATTCAATCATTCATTGATTCATTCTGTCGTTTACTCAACATACTACTTGCTTGCCTCATGCCTAACCTAACCTAACCTTGCACAAATATTGCAAATTGACCTTTAGATTTTGTTTTAGTTGCAATTGTTGTTGCGGCTTTTGCTTTTGCTCTTTCTACTTTTGGATTTTGCTTTTGATTTTTATTTTTTGTTGCCGTAAACATTTCAAACACTTTATTGTTGTTATTATTTTATTATACTTAGTAGTACATTCAGTACGTGAGATTTTTGTTATTTTTTAGTTTTTAATTAATTTTGTTACATACAAAAATTCTTACGTAATTTTATTTTTCTATTATGTTTTTTTATAATTTTTTATTATTAAACTGAAAAAAAAAACTGAATTTGTTTTGTAATTTTCATTGACGTTTTGGAATCGGGAAATTCATTAAAAATGCATAAAAAATGTTGCAATTATTGTGAGTAAATAAATTGTTGTTGTTTTTAGTGAATTTTTAATAATATTTATTTCATACTCAAGAAATTTATCTACAATAAAAGAATCTTCAATCCAATCAATCTTAATCATTACTTAATACAAAGTTCCCCAAAATAACACTTAACTAATTTCCGTGTTCCCAGCCAAACTGGCATCAAAGGCAATGAAAAAACAGATTCAATAGCTAAACTCCCTACTAAGTTACCACTTGTATACGTACCCAACTATAACATCAGAGACATTATTAATACACATAAAATCAGGAACAATTCAACATGCTACAACACACCTCCAGCTGGTACGAGTATAAACAAACCACTCTCTCAATAGCACTTCCACCCCACTGTGTAATTCTTTTACTTTTAAACTTCTATCCTGACTCGATCAGATAAAATTTAATAGAATCCGACTTTGTCACACAAATGTAACAAACATGCACCCGATATAAACGTAAACAACGCACCTAACAACATCCACCACTTTATTATATTCTGTTCCTCACCATACCACCTTAGATCCTTAACGATCGCTAACATAGACCTCATCTTACTCATTGCTCTCCTTTTATAACATTAATCTTACTCTTAATTTCCTCAAAAACAAACTGAAGGCCCTGGCAGCCATGGCTACTTAGTGACTTTTCTTTAATTTAAGTATTAACTTAAGGTTAGCATTATATTATAGTTATAAATAAAAGAACCTTAAGTAATTTCAATATGCATTTTAACTAACAAAAGTCAGAGAGCCTAAAATCTGAATATGTATACCAACTGATCTGCATTAGAGAATAGAAAATGTGAAAAAAAATCTTTGTTGTATTTCCCTGATTTGATTGTTTCATTTATTATTTGATACTATTGTATATGGTATACGTAAAGACGTAAACCTGTTACGACTTTACTGTTTTTTTACATAATTTTTGTATTGTTATTATTATTTATTTTTTGTAGTTGTAATAAGTTAAGCTATTCACGACAAAATAAACAACTTCAAAATGCAATTGAAAATTGATCATGTATAAACATTGGAGAAATTGTATGGCATATAAAGTTTAACCGAAAGCTTGTAACAGTTTGCAAGAAATCCTAGAAAATTCTCAAAAAAATCCATTACGATCTTCATTGAGACATTGTGCTTTGTTAATGTTGATAAGATTAGACTAAGATCATCATCAAAAATTCTATTATAGCCATGACAAACTGACTTAGATAGCACAAATATTGTTGTCATTTCAAAAGATGAAATGTTGAATAAGTAAATGGAAAAAATATTCTTATATTTCAATATTAAATTTGTATTCATAATGATGTACTTATTACAAATGAAAATCTGACTGATTGGATATTGGATGTTTAGGTAATAGCCTTTGTACATGGTAGAGTAAAACATTATCAGTGAAATCGAAGTTAACCCAATTTTTTCGTGTTTTTTTACGTCACTTCATGAAAAGGTTTTTCTATATTTTTTTAAAATTTTTTGTCATTTATTTTTTTTTTTTTTGTTTTTTTATGTGAACGTGTTTTTTATTTAATTTTTTATTTTATTTTTATGTTTATTGCAAATTGCTTTCATTACACAATTTTAAGTATGATTTTATAACGGTTGATGTTGTTGTTGTTGTTGTTTTCATTGTTTAAGTGATTACGTTTACTGTTTTTTTTTTTTGTTGTATTACAACAACAAAAGAGTATTACAAGAAAGAAAAACACAATAATAAAAAAGTTTATTAAAAAAACAAAACGAAGGATTTAATCATAAAACAAAGAAATTAATCCAGAAAAATATAATAAAAGAAAATTTTAATTGGAAACTTTAAATTCAAACGGAATGAAATCAAATGAAAATAATCTGATTTTTTTTTTATTTTTTTTTTTTTTTTTGTATAATAATAGAAAATATTGTATTTATTATCTCATATCAGACAGACATATGAATAGAAAAATAAATGGTTCACATACAAATAAATTATGACAAATGTTTTTCAAAATTATTAAATCCAATAAACCTAACAATTTTTTAATGAATTTCTACAGTATTCAAGGGAAGTTTAAAAGGTTTGTGGCCTAACAAATTTTCAAATAATTGTCTTAATATTTTCTCTACTAAATCTTCATTTAATGTATTTTTTTTTATATGCTGAACACTAATATTTCATAACCCCTATGACATTTTTCTCATATATATTTCAAATTTTTTCATACCTTAAAGCTTTGCAAAATATAATTCAAGCAAAATTCTTTAAAAACCAAAGATTGGTGATATAGTACTATAAGCAGATTAGAAGGAGAAGAGGAGCGCTTGCTATGGGATCAATTTCGTATAACATTCCACTTCAAGAGATTTAATACATCAGTAAATTCTCGGCCAATGATATCGGTAATCAATTTCGTAGGTACATAGCTATTTCTAAAAAGGAAAGTGAGAAAGTCAAGTTGACTTGTCGGTATTCCAAGTAAAAACTGATCAATTAGATACTTACAACACTATTTTATCCCAATTTTTATGTCTATATTGCTTCTGACATTCAATAAAAATGATACAAATGAATGACAATAAGAATATCTCGAAGAAACTAATGTTTAAAATAATCTCATTCTGTAATACCTATAAATTTTGTCAAGTATAAAACTTTAAAAAATTCTCAAACTCTATTCGATTAAAGAAACAGTTTAATTACTTAAAGAGTCTTTGAAATGTATGAATAAAAAATCTTTTTAATGTCTTACCATAAGATGCATTTATATAAAATATGGGTTAATAGAAAGTATCACAATTTACCTGCAAAGAAACAAACAATAAAAATTAATATATAAAGAATTTAATTAGTCGTAAGATGATAAAATAAGAGTACTTATTATTTTTTTTTATAATAAACTACAAAAAATTACTCAACATAAATACATTCCAAAGGTCCAAATGCTACAAACTTGATCCAAGCATAAACTAAATGGCATTTGCTTTCATAAATCATATGAGTATATTTTTCAAAAGAATATATAGTATTAAAATACAATACTCTACCTCTATAGAGTATACAGTGCCGGTCAAAAGTCTGCAAACGGTCCCAGGTTCTGCTCCCTGCCTAGTCCAAAATTATTATGACAAAAAATATAATGATGCAGTTTTGTCATAATTGTCGTATTACTATGATTTCAACCTTACTGCTTGCAAATGTCTGGGCATTGAATTTTCTATCTGAATGGACGTTATTTGTTGTCATTATTCTGCGAGCCTCTCTTTTAGGAATGGAGCACTAGTAATGACATGTTTCAGTAGCCTACGCTCTTGCATCTCCCAATTCAATTAGTCCGTGATTTGGGGTGGTATGTGCTATTGCCGTAGTGTATTGTGCAGTAACCAGTCCCTTGCAATGTGAGCAGTGTGTGTTGGGATCGTTTTCTAGGTTTAGTTTACTGACAGATGCTTTTAAATTTTATTTTAAAATACTCTTATATTGGTAAAGTACACGAAATTTGAACTTCACTTGCCTACACCATTCTTAAATTGACGCAAATTCAAGTCTCTTAACATTCTATTATAATTTCTCTCCAAGCATATTGTAATACTCGTGTTCTAAGTAGTCAGTGCTGTTTCTCTATTATACTGTCGATCTTTTGTGATCCTGGTATTAGATCTTGATATTAATTAGTTCATATAGGAAATATGGTTAAGTATGAAGGCCTGATGGATACATAATATTAATTGCCAATACAGATATACATATTTTGAATTTTGAAGTCTAAGTAAAATCATTATTGATTTGCATCACTGAGACTCAGTACTTCAGCCCATAGTTCTAATTGATTTTCAAAGAGAATCTTAGATTGTCTTAACAAATTTACCATCACATAAAGTTGAGAATATTTTTTTAAAATTATTTATTACAATATTCGAGTATTATTTGTAATTTATCATTATTATCTACATCGAGATACATAAAATGTTTCCTTAAAAATCAATCTTCATTTATTTTACCATTGTACCAATAATATTTCATGAAAATTGACAATTATTGATTATTTGAAAAGAAAAAAAATATCCAAACAAATACAATAGTTTTTAAAACCATCAGATTTATTTTTAAAAAAATATTTATGATTTCTTCAGTACTATATCATCATAAGATCCATGAGTTATGTTTTTCTTTTATGTACAATATTAAGAAGAAAACATAAAATGAAATGTTGGTTGGTTTGATGAATTAAATTTATTATGATTTTCTCAACTGCGCAATTGAAATTGTTTATTGATTGTGAAATAACATAATTTGAAGGTTTTTTACACTCCACAAAACAATTCTATGTAATGCTGTTTCCTCTTCTTCTTTTTTTCCCTACAAATCACGCATGAAACACACACACTCACACACACACCTAATAGCACAAACATTTTATTTACAAAATAGAAAAAAATAAAACAGAAAAAACTAATGAAAAAACAACAAAAAGACGTTTTAATCTAATTTACCTTGAAAATTTGTAATAAAACAAAACTCAAATGAAATAATAGAAAACAATTTCAGTTACAACGAATTTTATATACTCTCCCTCTACAAACACACACCATAGGAAATAAGACATTGAAGAATTTATCCATATTGTATATATTGTTACGATAAATCTTAGCGATCGTCATTTGTTGTCAAGGTGTTAATCGATGTGCAGTGTGTCCCTGGATTGAGCAGCTAAAGATAAAGAAAAGACTAAGGCTGTGGTTGTTAAAAAAGTATATCCAACCCAAAAGGATCCCACAGATCTCGTATTTCTGTTCTATGTAAATTTAAAGCACCAGCTGTGCCGCCAACAACAACCAAGGATAAATCCACTTTGCAACAAAAAAGACATTGGAAACAATAAAATTCGAAACAATATATTAAACTGATCATTTCAATTTTGATTGAAATTGTGGTGATAAGTCATTCTAGGATGTTTAGGTCAAATAACACAAAAAATGGAAAATGCCATTAAGACTTCACAATGAAGTTATTTTTGTATAGAAATAGATATTTCCTATTTCTTCCAGTAATCATGGACTCTGGTTCCAACTCCGATATAATTTCTGTGATTTTTAACCTATTTTACGCTTGACACTTTTTATTATAGAAATGGTTTGAAAGATGATTAGACATTATCCATTTGAAGGGTATCCGCAGCCTTATTCTTTGCATAACGACACAACAAATTGATAAGACTTATTCAAACTTATGTGAATGGTATCTGCTATACAATTTAATATAATCAAATACTAAAGAATGGAAGGGAAATAAAATAAAGTAAAGTAATTTAATGAAAAGGGCTACAATGAGAGAAGGCCACAAATAAATTGAAGTAAAGTAATGTGAAGAGAATTGATCGAGTGAATGAATTATTTTGATAAAGTGATGTAAGGTTTTTTTGTTTACAAATGGAATTGATAGCAGACACATTAGATATGTTGGTTACCGGCTCGTGATAAGGGTCTACGGAGGTCACAAGGGGGTTATGACACCAACACATATACAAATTTTGTTTCATTCCATTTAATTTTGCTTTTGATTTTGTATAAATAAAAGAAAAACAACAATTTCAAATAATTAAATTAAATAAATAAATTAAAAAACCATCAACAAACAAATGAATTCATTTTTGTTTTAATATTTTAACGAATTTATTTTTTGAAGGCGCATAAAATTTTTCTTTTATTAAAACAGGAAAACGAAACGATCAAGAGAGCGAGCGATTACAATCCAACAAAAAATATACGGAAAAATAAAATTTATAGAAAAAAATCACTTAATTTAGCAAATTAACTAACAACACAAATAAATGAGAACAACACCGGCAAATAATAACAACAATAACTAGGCCCTTCTTTATTATTACAGCCCACGTTTTTCTATATACGAGTGAGTATGCATTTAAAGGGGCCCCCAGAGATCGAGGAGGGGTTGACAGATCGGACAGAGGCGGAAGATTGGTGATCGTTGTTGTTGTTGTGCGATGGCGGTAATCAACCTTGAATTTTTTTTTAAATTTTGTTTTTTATTTTAACTTTACACAAAACAGATACAAATACACACATACTTACATACACACAGATACCGAACGATCAGTAAGGGAATGATAAAGGTAAAGAGATAGAGAGAGTGGAAGAGGGAAGGATGAAAAGCCAAACATTCAAACATTATTTGATGATAGATACATGGTACGAGTATGTGTATGTAAAGAAAGATTCATTGTCGACACATTTCAAATAAACATTACAAATTTGGTAAAGCATAAACGACTTCCGCATCCGCTACACTTCACCTCAATCAACTTACTCAATTACATCAATTTGATTTTTATATAGGGCATATATTCACAAAAGAAAAACCTAATCATGAGACTGTATGTTTTGTGCGTGTGCTTGTATCAAATTGCGTGTGCGTGTTGATAGGAAAATATGTATGTATTTAGAACCACAAGGTTCTAGATATTTTTTGTTATTTTTTTTCTTTTTTATTTAATATTTTTTTATAGGTGCCTCGTTGTCATGAAATTTTGTGTAATTTACCAAATTTTTGTATATTTTCTTATTAACATTATGACGCAATACCATGATTTTTCTATTTATTATTTAATAATTTATTGAAATTTATGGAAAATATTCATAAAAAACGGCATACAAAAAATTCAATGGTTGCACGTGATTAATTTGACATTTTTTAGTGTTTAAAGTTTTCTATCATTTGTTGTTCTTTGATATTTTCATTACAATTATGTATACATAAGAACATAAGATATTAAATATATTTATTTATTTTTATTATGTAAATTTGTTTTAAAATTTTATTATTTTATTGGATATGATTTATATTTTTTTATTATTTATTTAATTGGGTTTTTGCTGAAATTTTTAAATCATAAAAAGAGTAATAATTTATAATTAAATAGAATCTTTAGTTGATTGTTATTTTTCTCATTTTAAGTATTATTTGTTTGTGGTTTCTTTTCATATTAACAAGATTATATTACTCATACGCCATGTTGAGTGAAATCCCTTCGAACAAACAAAAAATGAAAAAACCAACAAGATTATCAACGTAAGATGTTGATGATTAATTACCAAAAATTATCTTTTCAATGTTGTAATGAACAAAGTAAAAAATAATTAGTCATACAATAGATTTACTTAAGATTTTTTGTAGTTTCTTGTTTCTTTAAATTTGTAAATTTCATTTATTTTAAGTTTTTTCGTTTAAAATATAAAAATGTTGAAAATGAACAAGATTATTCAATATTCTTTTTTGAACAGCCTTTCATTATTTTTATTTGTTATAAAGTAATTATCACTTACTTTGTAAAAAAAAGGAACTGATCTTTGATGATTTGTAAAAATATTCATTAAAATCTCATTAACAATTGTTTGAAATTGAAGTATGTAATTTCTGTTGTATTATTATAGTTAAAGAAATATGTTTCATTCGGATCAGATTGAAATTTTCTATTCCTGATTGTTTGTTGTAAATCAACACACTATTCTTTATTACTTAATTGTTGATCAAATTACATTTGATTAAATACACAATTTTGAAATGAAATGAAATTTCTTCGAAGACTTTGAACTGTTAAAATAAAGTGACAATCAGTATACAATCTGTGGCCTCTTCAGTATCCATTTAGAAATAACAAGGAGAACCGTCCTCTCCAACAAACCGCTATGCTGGGCTTACAAATTGCAACTATTTTTTCCAGTTTTCTTTCATACCTTAAACACTAACAATTCATATATACCTTACATTTACATAAGAAAACATAAGCAAAAGTGTAATAAAAGCTATGGGAAAAAGACAGCATAAAGAAGTAGCACCTCCTTTCTTTCTCTTCTGAAGTTCTCCTATTACACTGATAAACAAAATACTTGACCCTTCAAGTAATAAACGGCACGAATTCACATATTTGAATGATTATTTTTATAATATTTCTGTGGACCAAGAAAAGACTATACTTTATCAGCCAAGGATCATCAACCATCCGTTTTTTGATACAATGTAATGATTATAGTGAAAAGCATAATGAGTCTCCACCACGACATGTTGCTATACAAAGTTTTGGAAATTAAGTAGGCTCATTTAAGGGCAAATAGAGATCCAGACTTGGCTCAATCAATGCCATACAACAAATTTGGGACATCACTGCGCGCTTCACTCCACTAATTATGACCTAAATAACAAAAATTTGCAAAAAAAAAAAATGATGTGCTTAAACCTTTGATCAAAAGTTGGTTCAAGCCCACCGTGTGCGGCGTACAATGTAACGAAAGTTCGGGCTTGCCAAAGCAAGGTTCTATGGCAAATCACAAGAGCACTTCTGGTTACCTACTGTCTTTAATGATATAAATTTACATCGGAGTCATTACAATCAGCGGCTTCAAAGGCATCCAAATATTTATGCGACAGCTTTCACCCAAAATGAGACTGAAAAGGACGTGCCCAAACGATCTTCTCCAAAAAAGTAGGTACATTTTCCATGTATAAATTCAATATTATTATAACGATATTAATAGTTAAAAGACATTTTTTAAACAATATAAACTTATTACATTTAAAAATCAAACTACCTTGGAAGTCAGTGAATACAATTTATAAATTTATCTATTTAATCACTTTATCTTCATTAGTTTTAAAGATTATGCCATTCAAATTTTAAACAAGGAATTTTGGTGTCTTCATGTTTGTTAGTTTCTTCGTTTAATTCACAATATGAATCTACTCACTCGTTTCATGATTTCATTAAAATTCAGTTTACTTCCTTACTTTTAATAGTTTTATTCTGAATTAACCAAAAATCGAGCTTAATATTGTCACTATTTTTGTTGAAGTATTGAAAATCTCCTTAAAACTGAGTACAATACATTATTATCATTAGCTTACAAGTAGCTCTTGATAGATGGAAACATCATGAAATAAACCTTAACTCACTAAAACATACATATGGAACTCAAAGTTATCAATTAGTTTTTTTTTTTTTTTTTTGATATTATGTTATTTAATGTCAAACAACAAGATGGGTTTTCATACATTTGTTTCATCATCAGGATATTAACAGGAGCTTAGATTAAGATGACATCTAATTAATATTAAGATCTCCTATTAAGAAGATCGTTGGGGTGAAGCCTTTTCCAGCGACGGTGGATTGTATTACGTGTAAGACATCTTTCCAGAGGATTCGGGTGGTTTAGCAAACGATCATTGTATCGGCTGCTGAAAAAATGCATTTCCTCAATCACCGTAGGCATCTTAAGGTCACGGTGTAGTATGGTGTTTTTAACATACCATGGTGCACCAGTTATGCGTCGTAGGGCTTTATTTTGAGTTGCTTGCAACTTTTTGATGATGTATGGTGCTGCAGTCCCCCATATTTGAATGCCGTATCGCCAAACTGGGGCCACAACTTGCTTATAATTCATCAACTTGTTGTTTAGTGACAGTTTAATTTTCGCTCGCAGTAGCCAGTGCAATTTCTTCATTTTTTGATAGCAACATGCAGTGACTATCTTCACATAAGGCGCTTATCCAGGTTCAGACCTAGGTATCGAATATGATCCACCTGAGGAATGATTCAAGAGTCATATGAAATAACTGGACAAGTGGCACGCCTCAATGTGTACGTGCAGTTAGCTGATTTTTAATGGGATTTATACCAATGTTCCATCGCTTGGCCCATGCTTCAAGTTGGCAAGTATGGCGGTGTCATCTGCATAAGTTGCAACCAACAAATTATCATTTTCCGGCAACGGCATGTCCGCCATGTATAAAGAGTAAAGAACTGGAGCAAGAACACTGCCCTGCGGTACACCAGCCTTAATGCGTCTTATGCCAGAGTCTACATCACGAACTCTTACGAGAAAAGCTCTATCCGTCAAATAGCTCTTGAGCAGGAGATATTGCTTACCTGGAAGAAGCCTTATCAGTTTATGCAGTAGTCCTTCTATCCATATCCTAACGAAGGCTTGCATGACGTCCAACAACACAGCAGAGCAATATATTTTTGTTTCAAATGCACATAGAATGTGGTGGACAACTATGTAATTGTTCTGGTGTACCATGATGAGCTCTAAAGCCAAACTGATGATTCGGGATGGCATTCTGGACGCCCCCCACCTCCAACACTCTGCACAAAAATATTCTCTCAAATATTTTGGAGAATATCGGAAGCAGGCTTATCGGTCGGTATGACGCGACAAGGTTATCAATTAGTAAGACAAATAGAATAGCAAGTTATTGCGAAGTTCAATAGTTACTATAAATTTAATTAAATTCATTTCATTAATTATGTTTTATGAAAAGTTTCTTTATCTTATGAGTATTAACAATACCTACTAAAGTTAAGTATACTTGTATTTCAGTTATTCTCTCGTTTTGGAAATACTATAAAGGCTAACGAACTATAAAGAACAACAAAAACAACGAATGCAGGTTTAAATATAATAATATTTACTTTGAATTTGAACTTTTCTTTTATTTTAAATGTCAATGACTCAAGACAAGGCAAGTAAGTTGTATTTCATCTTTTTCGAAAAAGCAAAGCAAGTGAATGAATATTTGTGGAAAGAACTCAAAGTTCGACTTTGGTTTACTTAATAAATATTTAGAAAGTGATTAAACTTAAACAAAACAAACTCATCGCATTGAAAACATTTACAAAGATTTAGAACATTGAACTTTTAGCAACATTTAAACTCAATTTAAAATTAGGAAAAATTCCAATCGAATGCAAATAAATAATTGTTTATGAGATTGTCATGTTTAAAAATCAATCAATGTACAATAGATACAACTGAACTTCTATTCATGTTACATAGTACTAGTTTAATTAATAATTTCTGTATTTGTTGCATTGTAACGGTAATTTTATCCGATTGTAAATGAAAAGTATGTATACTTATCTTTTTGAATGCACCTCTTGAATAATTACTCGATATTCATCTATCATTGTATGTGCGAATGTTGAAAATAATTTGTATATTGCAAATTTGCATTGCGTATGAATAATCTTCGGGAGGGGATACATAACTGTTTAGGCAGGCAGATAGGTGAGAATGCAGGGCATACGAGATAGATGCATTGATATTCATGCCTATTATGCCGTGTTGTGTAGTTGCATTAATAAATCGAAACGGGCGGAACAAATGGCAATCAATGCATTTCAACAGACACACACACATGCAGAGATTAAAATTCAAAAGATGATGATGATGATGATGGTGGTTTTAATGGTGGTTGTGATGATGATGAAAATGAATGCTTTAAGTGCACGCTTCATGTTCATATGCTTCGTCTATCTAATTCTGCGCTTTTGAGCTACATTCAGCTTAGAGATACTTTTTTGCGTTTATTTCATTCTCTCATTCGTTCGTTCACTTTGCTTTGCTGCTTACTTACTTGCTACCGGGGACACTTGCAGTTGACGTTGTCATTGTTGTTGTTGCTGTTTGCTGTTGTCATTGCTACTGCAGCAGCAGTAGATACTTTATTGCAAATACAATACTACATACAAGTATTACTTTGTCTATGTGTGTGACTTCGTTTTTTGCCTCTGAACATTTTGTGCTTTTTTTATTTTACAATATGTTTTTTTTTGTTGTATTTCATTTTTTATAGAAGCGAATTTAGGTTATTAGGTCATGATTCAGTTCGACGACGCAACTTGATGTTCTCGATTTTTATTTCATTTGCGGCCGGCCAAGCGACTCTCAACAAAATTCACATGCATTAATATTGTAAATATATACATATGTATCTTATGTATCTCAAATAATTTGCTTACAAAATTTTGTTTAGAAAATATTCACTTTAAGGTATTTTACATCCTTATATCTGGGCTCTTGATGTTTCATATCCCAAATTTGAATGCATTTTTTATTTATTTTTTAAAAAATGATATTCTTTTTTATTTTAATTTTTAATTGACTTTCCGCTTGGCTTTTTTGACTTAGTTAGTAGTTGCCTTTGTAAATTGTTCATATTATGAAACTATTTTTATTTTTTCTCCATGTTTCTTTAGAACTTTGTTATTGAAGTTGTCACTGTTGTTGTTGTTTCTGCTGTGCTGTTTACTGTTTTTGTAGATGCCTCGGGAGATGATCAACAACACTTGACACTAATGAGGTTAGTTTTGTAAGTTGTTTTTATTGTTGAGTTGAGTTGTGTTGTTTTTCCATGGCATTTTGACTTTAGCAAAGAGTTCGCTAAGAAGATCTCAATGCGACAGATTGATGTTTATTTGATTGTTTGCCAGTTGGTTGTTATTGTTGTTGCTGTTGGTATTTATGCAAATTAGTTGTGGAGTTATCAATCTTAAATTTAATACATCATCTTATACTAGTTGAAAGTGCCAAAGATGTCAACAATAACATAGTACGAGTATTTAGATATTTTGTTTATTTTATTATTAAGATTTTGTTAATTAATTTTATGATATTTTTACTACTATTGTAATTAAATTTTGTCAAAAAAAAAATAACTTGTAAACACTTTTTGTTTCTCTTCTAATTTGTTTTTATTTTATGTCTTCAGTTGATATTCTTTAATATAGTTTTTATTCTTCAGTCTACCGAAACTTGAAATAGATGAGTTGTTTACTGAATAGAATCGCTTAATTCTTTAATATTTATTATATTTTAATCTTAGTACTGGTGTTGTTGATTCGCCAGGGCTTTTGAGTCAACTTAGTTTCTGTATGCCTAGTCGTACCTCTAGAAATTTCGTTCCCCTTGCTCTGGGTAGGTGCACAACTAGCTTTGCCTCACATGATCCATGTGATACTTGTAATAAAATTTCTCACATCCTTTCTCCTAAGATAACGCCCACCGCTATCAATGCTCTGGTCCTGCAAGACCTTCGCTTCTCCATCCACCGTGTTTGTTTATTGTTTGTCTCTGACCACACATGGCTGTGAGTAGGGATATAGATAGCTATTACGCAAATAAATTTCCCCCACCGGGTTAGAGACGGATTTATTTTATTTTTAATTAATTATTTTTTATTCCAAAATTGCAATAATATATATATATATATATATATTATATTTTTTCTTATTTTTTTGATTAGTTGTATTTGTTTTATTGACAGTAAGTTGTCATAGATTAAATACTTACTAAAAAATAACAGTGTTCATGCATTTTCAAGATGGATCATCTCTTCACCAATCAATCACATATCTTCTCATTCTAAATTAGTATTATTAAAGTAAATCTACTAATAACCTGAGTTATAATTAAATATTCATTATTCTTTAAAGCCTTATCTTCTAATTCCTCGAGATTGTCACCCACAATTTTATAAAGTCTAAGGAAATCAAATCAAAAATTACTTTTAATATATTGGTGACTATTTGTATTATCTTCTAACACTTCATAATCATTCACTTCATAATGTACTCAAAGGCACTCCTGATTCTTCGAGCTATGTATATCTTTCAACAACTTGAGATCTATTTCTATATGAATATTTGACATAAATAGAAATGAAGTCATTTAAAATTTCGTCATAACTCAAGACTTTTTTATTGTTTCTTCTTTATTTTATTCTGATATCTTTTTTGCTAAATTGTTTTCCTACATTTCATCTAAATTCTGTTGATATTGTTGTTACAATTTTTTTAATTAATGTTGTTATTGTTATTATTATTGTTGTAATTGTTGTTGTTGTTGTTAAGCTCAATGAGCACAAAGTCAACTTTAATTGAAAACAAGGACTGCAAACGCAATAAATTACATCATGTTAACACCAATTAAAAATCACACAAACACTAACAACAATAACAAAAATAAGAGCAGAGTAGAAATAGTAAATACAATAAAAATAACGTAAATAAATAAATTAAGAATATATATGTATACTCGTACATAAATAAATAACAATGAATTGTACAATAATAAAATAAAACTAAATTCTTTACAATATTGATAAGAGTTATTGTTATTAAAATTTATTGTAATTAAATTAAACGCACTTTGGAATCTTTGAAAAAAAAGAAACTATTCATGAATTTGATAAGAAATCAACAGCATAGAGAAATTTTAGATTAAATTGTGATAATCAATTTCAAACCACTGAAATTATGTTTTAATTAAACATAATGAAAGTAGCTAAATAAATAAATTATAACTTTAAATAAAACAAAACTGATTTTAAATTTTAAGATACAATCAGGTAATGACATAAATATAAACTCAATAACCTCGCTTCCAATGAAGCTAACATACCATTTAATCTGTTACTGAGGAAATGAAGAACTTGCCTATACAGAAATTATAATTTTTAAAGTAGTTTATAAGCCAAATATTGATCTAATGGATAGTGTTACATTTCAAGTATATCAATACTGATTCACAAATTATTTGATTTTTATCATTAATATATTCATTCGATCAATTAGGTTTTTATATATGCTATGTTACTTTTTATTACAAATCTTATTATTTCTCTTACTTAAAAAATAAAGTAGAAGCTTTTGATATATTACAGAAACTTGTCTTACAAACTGATATTATCAGGCATGTGCCAGAAATCGAACACAGTTTTTATGCCGATTGATTTCAATTTCTATGTCGTGGTGCTAGAAAACGCGGAGATTTCCTTTTTCGAACTTTGATGTTTAAAATACAAATTTATACTTAAAACAATTGAGTGTTGAATTCTATTAATGCAGATTGCCCAAGAAAACAATAAGCTGCAGTTGTTGATATTTTATTTTTTTTATAACCTGAAATAAGGGTCAATTTAACCAAACCGTATTTATAAATGTCAGAGATATCAAAACCATCGAAATAGATTTCTGACACCAGATAATTGTAATTAGGTTGATGTGGGCTTGAAAGAGATTTCTGGCACATGCCTGTATATTCATTTTTAATAAGGAAATACCTCTTCCAGTGAATTGAAAATTCTGGTTGAGAATTATAAGCAATAAAAGCTCAAATACTAATGTAATTTACAAGAAAACAGATGGATTGTTAATACTATTATTATCTATTCATTACAAACATGATGACATAGTAATGAAACCTATTCTCTTTATTGTATAAGGTATACAAATTAAATTATGCAATAATTTTCTACATTTTGCCTACGTGAAAACAGAAAATGTGTGATTCAGAAATGTTTGATGTTTGCCAAAGATTACGAAAACACAACAAAATTTCTTATATGTACTACTCGTATATGCCACCATATGACGCATTCAATAAATATGATTTTAATTAGGTATTAATCATTTATTGTTGTATAAAGTCGAAGAATATTATTCATTTGTAGAATTGAATTAAAAAGGGCAAGAGATAGGTAAACGAGGTGTATACCCGTCGTATGTTAGATATATTTTTTTGTTTGTAGAAAAATATAAATATGAAGGAGTTGAATCATCCATCGTTAATCATTGAATTAAATAGCTAAAGAATTAGAAAGAAATAAATATTTAACTATAATGATAAATTATAAAACAAAAAAAAAAACTCAAGCCAAATTATTTTTAGAGATTCAATAAAACGAAAAAAGGAGGGAAACCAAAGTGATATTTGGTAGAATTGTTTCTCTATGCTGTTACTAGTTGATCAAAGAAATTGCTAGAGGAAAGGTTTATGTGATTACCAACTATACAATAAACTTCAATAATTCATTGCTTTCAGTCCTCTTAGGCCAGCAGAAATCATTTTTTATAAAAATCTTTATAAAATGCAAAAAGAAATAGAACAATTTGTACAACAGCTCATAACTTCGAAGACAAAGGTCCATTGGTTTTACCTTAGTCAACTTTTATGTTCTTATTTTCTGGTTGTAAACTAGTTATTAGTCAGGAATCTATTATATCGTAAGCCTTTTTCTGTTTGTGCACGCTAATCTCAGAAACAGCTCAACTTATTTGTTATTTGTTTTAACTGGTATATTGTAGCAAGCTTTGTGTAACATTTAGCGTTTATTTTAAAAAAATCGACTTACTAAATCAAAAGATATTCATATTTTTAATTCTGTTGCCTACTTTTTGGCTGATTTTCGAATGTTTTCTTCTTTTGCTGCGCGCCAACATTAAACATCTGATAATTAGGAAAAATGTTAACAAAATACAAGCTATTACAAACATATTTCGAATACCACGCGTACGAAGTGGTCCACGGGCACAGCTAGTTCTAGTATAATTTCTTGTAGTACTTTATATACGATTTTTGTTTCATCTTCAATGAACTGCTGACACTTGTAATTGAAAATATTTGTTGCTTTTGAGATATCCATACTAGTATTATTATTATAATTTCTTTCACCTAGAGAAAGCTACATTAGACATCCGTTCAGTTTTTATAATTTAATTGGTCGAAGACTATGAAATGAATAGATTAGACAGAACACTCTAAAATAATTCCCTAACAACAACAACAATTTACAGACAAAATTTTGGAATTTTGGGCAACGCTGGTTTAAACTGCTAGTATTAAAATAAAATGGATAACCATAAAAATTCATTCATTTCATGGCTTAATTTCTTTCAAGGGGTTTCGAAAAGAATGTATTTAAAATAAGTCCTATTAGAGATGAGATGACACAGTGATTCTAATAGTGGCTTTACAGTGAGCTAAGATTCGAATCTATGAAGATGCGACTATTTATTCGAGTTCCATTTGACAACAACAACAGGGAAGATGACAAAATTGAGAGGTTGTTGGATTCGATTGAAAGATGCTAATCTCAAATTGATTTTCTTTTTTCGTATGGTCAGTCTTAACAGTGCTGGGCAATTTTTCTATGTAAGTTGGCAGCATACTTATAATGTCGTCGTTTTTTGTATTTTACTCTTCAATTTTTGTTGCGCGCCACACATAATCAAAACAAAAAAGAGCTGTTCATGATACTAAAATAGCACTGTAAAGCACAAAACCGAATCTTCGTGATACGAGCCACTGTAAAGCCAGTATAAACTATAATTGAGTCACAGTCATTTGAGGACATAGTTTACTTGATTGATTGTGACTCACTTTGATTCAGTTGCTCCCTAATTATCAATCACTGTAACTCAATCACAGTTTAGAATCACTGTGATATTGAAATCACTGTTTATCTCATCTCTTATTCCTTCTAAGCATGCCAATTCGGAAACATTAAGTTAGGATAAATTTTATATATTTCTTAATCACCTTCAATTCAATATGAATTTTCAATGTCAACTATTTATCCATGTTTCTCTGTGAAAATGGGTGCGAGTGTATCTACTTTGTATACTTGATTATGTCCTTCAGATTATATACATATTGTGTATAGTATAAGTGTGTGAATGTGACATTTTCTTTTGCTTGGTCGCATTTCCTTGTCGCTCTGTTAGTTGTTACCGTCACAAACAGATTTTTTCTTATAAATCGAGCATTTGAGTATTTTTAATTAAACACCAAAGAAAAAAACAAAAAGAAAATAAATGAAAAATAAAGACAAACAGAGAGACCAACGAACAAACTGACAGAAAAAGAAAAACAATCAACAATAATTATTTAAAATTGAATTTCTATTTGTCTCTTTGTATTTTGCATTTTCAAACTAACAGTATTATCAAACCATACAAAGCCATACAAAGATCGAAACATAAATGATTTTATACTAAATTTTCTAGTCACTTATATAGTTTTCCTGTACTCTATGATACTTTTCATGAAATTGCCCTCAAAACATAAATTGTCAAATTGTTTGTTTCAATTTCAAAAGAAAAAAAATAAAGAAATAAATTCATCATTTTGAAGGTCTTTGACTATTAAATTTTTCTATTAATTGAACTAATCATGTTCATCATCATCGTTTGTCTTTTTATGTCATTGTTAAATGAATATTTCATATTTTTTGAGGAAACTTTGTTTGTTGCTTTTTGGTGTATGCCAAACTTAACTCAATTATGAATAACATATGACAACGAACAAAAGGAAGGCAAGTGAATACTTGGAAATGATGTGGCAACATTGGCAAGCTGCCACACATGAGATAAACATAAATAGTACAAGTATAAAGAACGAATATTCCTTTCATTGTATGTACATCATCACCATCATCATCACCATCATCAACATCATCACCATCATCAACATCATCACCATCAACAACAACATAGAACAAAACATTTCCAACTGACCTATTTTTTCATAAACATCAAACAACCAACCAACCAACTCCTTCTAGTACTTCCCCTACAAACCTAAATACAAAATGGCGTCAGTTTTTGTTGTTGTTCTTGTTGATAGTTGATAATGTTGGCATTGGTATTGATGATGATGATGATGATGGTGTTGTTGTTGATGTTGCCTTAGTTGCAATATTATGTTGTTGTTGCTCTTATTGGTGTGTTGTGCACGGCAACATTGCAAAAACTATTATGAATTTGGGTCAACACCACCAACAACAACAACAACAATAACATTTGCAGTGAAATACGAAATGAGAGCAACAAAATCCCCTATAAAATGGGGCCAACAAACATACACAAAATGGGGAAATATAAAACAATTTTATAATAAATAAAATTTCAATTTCATCGTATGAAATGAGAAAGAGTATCTATTTATCTCTGCTTTTCTGTTGGGAATAGAAAATATACAATTTATTTTATATTTAATTCAAATTAATAATTTCAAAATCATCAAATCAAAGTGAAGACTAAAAGGAAGGAACTTTTTCTTTTAAATATTTTGTATAAAAATGCGTGTGTATTTATTGATGAATTTATTTACTTTCTATCTGTGTATTTTATAGTAAATATGAGTGTATTTTTGTTCAATCTTATCTTTTGCTTTGGTAAGTTAATGATTCGTGGTATATATAAGAGATTATCAACTAACAGGATCTGTAGGTGCTGATGATAAATGATGAAATCAGAAAGTTTACACTTAGTAAAATACTAGACTATAGTGAGTATACCCGCCTACTCAAAAAGAGTCATATTTTGTAGATAAATAAAAATACAATTTTATTTAAAGATCTTATGAACTGATATAATAGAACATAATGCACCTTTGAGTGTCATTTAATAAAACCATTTGAATATTATATCCTTCAATAAATAGAAGTTGCATTTTTTTAGATATTGATATTTGTTTCAATAAAACTGTTTGACTTGAAACTTTGATGTTATTATGCAGCCAACCATCATGGTTTTGCTTAAAATAAATTATTGAATATAGTCTCAAATCTATTGCATATGAAATGGCAGATATTTGCAAGATAAGTAGATGAAAAATCCATCCGAATATTGCTGACTATCTCAGCTGGTGTCCCAAATAGAGGGAACGTGTGTTGACTTGGTGTTGTTTGATGGTCCGCTCTCATTCAGTTTATCTCAACCAATGTCCACTGCAAAATCTTTTTCTTATTCTCCACGTACATTTTTTACTGAGATTCTTATTCTTTTTAGTTGTTCACGTTTCTTCATCTCTTATTTTATTTATTTTCATTTTAACGATGCCAGATTGTTGTTCTCCCCAAACATACTCCACCCGTTGAAAGAAGTTATTAGTTTGGGCCCACCGCAATCTTGTGAACTGGCCGTCTCATGATGCCCTTCTTCATATGCAAGTCCACGACGCGAACCTTGCCGTCTCGGTCTGGTATAGCCGATGTGATCCGTGTTAATACCCATGATTGAGGTGGTGTGTTATCTTCGTGAACGACCACCAGTTGACCATTTCAACATTAGAAACCAAGACATTACTCAACTTTATTGTTTATACTCTAAACAATCGAAACGAATATTTAAACTCCTACACTTCAACAGAATAGCATTTAGTTGATGACAGGAGCTTCGGGTTAATGGCTAATGGATGAATGGTGTAGTGGCCTACGAGTATGATGATAAGAAAGTATACAACACCTCAAACGTACCTTGCTTGCTCTTTTTGGCAGACGGAAAACATTTTCTTTTAAATATTTGGATAATTTGGCAAATTTAACTCTATGTTCGTAGGTTCTATGGGTGGTTCCTGAGGCATATGATAACCTCTGAGACCCAAGCGTCAAGTCCCCTTCGACTAAACACTAAATTCAAGCATCTCAGTGGAACGTAAGGTGAACTTAACTCATCCTTGGTGAACTTAACTCATCCTAATGTTGATTTTTAGTTTAAGTTCTACCCAGTTCTATTATCTAAGTATGTTTTTCCTCCACAATCCATAACTTCTATTCCTCAGTTGCATACTCTACAATAACTAATTATGATAAACTCTACAAAAAATATATTGTACAAATTGTTGTCAAATTGAAATAGTAAATATTTTAAGGGTTAAATAAAAAACTTAAGTTGAATGGAAATTAATAAATAAATTCACTGTCATTTTTCTGGTATTTGTTTTTTTTTTTTGTATTAAATTTCAACAAAACAATAAAATATAAAAGTGCCCTTAAAATTCTTCTCAATGTTGCCCCCATTTGTCATTGTCTTTGCTTTTGCCTTTGTCTTGTCCCTTCACTTCTTACCGTCTTACCTTATTTCCCTTTATCATTATTTTTTTTTGTTGTTTGTAATTTTTTGTCATCTTGAAATGCTTTACAAATTCTAGATACATCAACAATTGAAAAAGATGCTTTTATTTGTTGTTATTGTTGCTGTTGCTGCTGCCGTGATTGCTGCTGTTGATGTTGTTATTGTTATTGTTATTGTAGTATTGCTGCCGGCATTTTGTGCATGGCCTAGAGACGGCAACAAAAATGCATTCAAAAGTGTGTCAGTACCCAATTTGATATAAGAAACACGAAAAAACACAAAAACAAATAAAACAATTTCATTGCAAATTTTGTTTTTATTGTTTTTTTTGATGGGGACAAAGACGTAACAACAGCAACAATAACAAGAGCAGCAACAACATTTTAAGGCAACAGCAGCCAACAACAAACAACAACGGGACCGAAACGCATCGAAATCGTTGCAGTTGTCAGACACTTTTATTGTTGTTATTGTTGCAATTTTCTTACTACTGTTGCTGTTGTTGTTGTTTTCTATACTACTATTGTTGTCAAATCTATGTCATTTACTCATTTTTTATTTATTATTGTTTTTATTTGTTTGTTTGTGCATTTCAGAGCCAATGAGGCGGCAACAACATCAACAATAATAACAACAAATTTAGCGCCTTTGCCTTGTCACAAAAAAAAAAAAAAATATAAAAAAAATATTCGACAGCAACAACAACAACAATATTCTTTGTAGCAACAATTGCAGTGACAAAACTTTTAAATTGCATTCACATTGAGACTTTTTATCTACTATTTGACTTATATTTTTTTGTAGAATATTTTAAAGTTTTATTTTTTTGTATATTTATTTATATTATTTCTATTTTATTTTGTTTTTCTATTTTCTTGTCTATAATACTTATGTTTATGTTGCGTTAAAAATTATAAAATTATTGATGGTAATGTCACAATTATTGTACAATGTTGCACCCTCATAAATAATTTCAAATTGGCAAAGCATGGAATTTTCAAATATTTTTATTTGTTTACTTTTTTGCAATTGTAAAGTGTCACAAGTTAAAAAATAAACAATAGATTACCTGACTAGAGTTTCTTGTTAAGAAATTATTAACATATAAAATATGCAAATGAAACTAAGTACTATAAAATTTTATAAGGAGAAGTTGTTTATCATATGACAATGTGTGTGTTGTGATGTGGTTGCAAGGACAAATCTTATTCATCAATCATATGCTACCCTTAGCAATTTTCTTACTGTTGAGTAACTTTGACTCTGAAAAAGTATTAAATGTGTCAAACTTCAACTTTCAATTTGTCTTTTATATGGAAATATTGTGCATATACTGTATATAATATGAATGATGACAAAAGTCGCTTTTTAGACGTGTCGTTATCATAATTGTTTTGTTTGTCAAAGAAGCAATTTCATTCTCTCTTTGAGAATTTTTAGTTAGTTAGTATAGTAGAAAATAGAGGATCTATTGAATAAAATAACACATTGCACACATTGAAATCTAGAAGAATATTAGTTCTGAGTTCATGTTGCTTAAGGCTTAACAATCTCTTTCTGACAAGGGTTGTGTAATATTTATGCAATAACAAAGTCATTATACTTTTATACTTGTATGATGTAATAACTAAATTTAGCTATTTTACAATATATTCTTAAATTAACTTGGTTTATTAACTTGAGCTTTAACTAAATAATATGTACTAATACATCATAGAATGGGCTAAACAGAAAACACATGGCTAACATATGGAAAAAGATGGATGGATAAGAACTTCAAGCTGTAATTTTTTTAAAATCTTCAAATTTAAAATGAAAAACAACAATTTTATATTATTTATGAAAATGAAGAATAAAAGAAATTTTTATTCTATGGAATACAATATTTGTCAAAAAAATTTAATAAATTCATGTGATTGGCGACCAGCCCCGGATCTAGGGAAGGGCAAACTGGAGCACCCGCCCCGGGCTTTAGTTTCACGGGGCGCCGAAATCATATTATAATATGATTGAAAATAAAAAACTTGATCCACAAAGCGCCTAGCCTGGTTGGCTCACCGTCGAATTGTAAGAAAATACCATTGTATATTACATATTTGTGAGTTTTTTTTATGTAATTTATCTTAAACGCTGGAGAGAGGGGTGCCACTATCAAGTTTTTGCCCCGGTTAACAGTATTAATTTTTGTTGGCATACTTTCTGTCAGTTTTTTACAAGTGCATACTTTTTCTAAAAGAGAACTCAAATTTTGTTGGTCGCCTGGTGGATTGGACAAATCACGTTTAAGCTTGAAGTGGCGGCTGAAGTACTACTTCATCATTATTATTTTGGTGTAACTCTTTTGTACTGTGCCGGTATGTTTGGAATCGTTATCGTGTTGGATTTGTATCCCAAATTTCTGCGTTTTTTTTCAAGGTTACGCCCTAAAACACCAACATACTGCCCATTAATTTTATTAATATTTCCAATAACATTTGCATTCATACAACCCCTTCTCATTTAATAATCACCGTCAAATTGAAGCGTTTCTTTAACATGACAATCTTTAAAAATTTCTCCTTTTGTTTCCCATGTCCACTGCATTCCATCAGAGCCAAAGAACCATGAAATCCCTTTATACGATATATATTTTCCTGATTGCTTTGATTGTTACGGTAATGTCACTGGTATTTTTAAGATCATTGTTTATTTGAGCTGCATTTTATAGTACGCCAAATTTGATTTGCCGAACAATTCGTCTTTGAACCGTCTCAAGTGAAGTATATTTTCTACTAGGATGGTTGTTTTCCACCTTCTAACGTACCATTCTTGCATATTTTCGATAAAAAGCCCACCAAAATTACAAATGTCGTGCCGTTTTGCCTATTTATATTTCTGTTTCCTCAACTTTTCGTGGGTTTAATGCCCCTATATAAAATAAATTAAAACAACTGCGCAAGACCTACAAAATTTTTAAAAACCATCAAAAAAAGATCCACATTTTTTAACGTAGCTTTGATTATTCTCACCTGTAAAAAAAAGAATAAAAATTATTCCATAATTTAAGATCGACTGCAACTTTGATGACATTCAATAGAAAACTGTGCATCAGGCAACTATTTGATCACATGGATACTTTTAGCGTAATTCAAAAGAACCCTTAGTTTAAAAAATGTCAAGAATGTATGTCTATTGAATTTATATAGGAAATTAACTAAATAGACCTAAGCCAACTTCAACTGAGTTAAGGAACATGCTCAGAAGTTTTGTTTTTATACCAATACTACAAATATTGAAGACTTTGGAAACACTAAATGAATGACGACACTCAAAGACAAAAACAATTTTAGATAATGATCTGTTATTGGCACTTTAATAAGTACATACATATATATCTTGAATTTGAAACTTCCAAAAGAAACCCAAATAAAAACCAATTACTATAATGCTCCAGAAAATGCTTCATAATTCAAAATTTTATCATCATCACTTGACACGCTTATTATTTGTTTATTGTTTAGTATTATTTACGAACAAGAATTCTTCATGTGCTAGAGGAACAAAAGTAGGCAATCAAAAAGAATGAAGAATTTCTTACGTCAGGTTCCAAACAACAACAACAACAAAAATAAAACAAATGTTGTTCTAATTTATAAAAAGATCTAAGCAAATTTAATGTCTGTGCTCATTATTATTTTAACCCAATTCGCTTCGGTATAAATTCTTTTTTTTTTTGTTAACACAATCTACATAAATCCAAATCAACCAGATTCACTTGTAACCGGAACCAAAAAACCAACGAATAAAAGAAATCTTAGACATGAACTTGTTCTATTAATACACCACCAACCCCCCACTACCAACTTCTTTAATTCACTACGTCATCATTAACTTAACCATTAGGAACAACAACAAGGGAAGTAAAAAATGAATCAACCACACAAAAAATATATGAGTATATGTACATATATTCAATTGTTGCTTTCGTTGCTATTCATCTATTCAGCATATTTTTTTTCTTTCTTTCTCTTTTTTTGGTAGTCAACATACTCCATACAAAGCTTATTCTTCTTGTAATTGCCGACACTCATTTTGACCATCTTCATTGTTGTTCTTGTTGACAAGACGAACAACGAACAAAAGAAGATAAAAAAAAAAAAATAAAACGGTCTGTCGGTTTGTAGGTAAACTTCCAATATCCAGTAGTTTGTCATTTTTGGTTAAATGGTCAATAAACTTACTAATAGAAAAAGAAACTAGAATAAAAAGAGAACAAGATAGAACATTCAACTTTGATTCCACCGAAGTTCATATACATTTCACACCACAAATTGAGGATATGAAGTACGTATTTGTCTGCATAGAATATGTATATAATTTGTATTCATATCAAGTATTGATTCACTTTGGAATAAGTTCTAGATATTTATACATACTTATACAGAAGACTTATTAATCTAATGAGCTTTATCCAATTTTGATCAAGTAGATCTAGTTTTATGGTACATTTTGTCAACATTTTTTGCTATAAGGATTATCTTTTGTATTACATAACAACATACTAGCTACAAGTCGATTTGAATCAACCAATTTTTGTCAAATCTTTACAATTTATTAGTTGTAGTAATGTTAAACTTAAAACCCACAATTTGAAAACTGGGCCCGGAGTTGTTTGGGAGTTTTGCTTGGGGACTTCCACTCTGAGTAATGGAAGAATTCAATCTAGTAGATTCTATGTCCAACCTGACTCATCTGATCTGATAATTTCCACATAAACCTCAGGGGATCTCCCATTTACATTTCTATGCGAAGCAAACATTATGACGAAATGATAATACTACCAATTTACACTAGTATGAGAAAACAATAAACCATGGTATTCTTTCGATATTCGTTAGACGAACTATGAGTCAAAGCACGCACGTCTTGTTCTCCTCCCTGCCATTGCCTAAGGCCAAATACCGGCATTGACTTAATACTAGAATGCGTACCTGCCCAAAACTCAATTTAATTGATGAACAACAAAGAAGAAATGAAAAAAAAAAGAATATGGCAAAGTAGAAATAATAGAGAGTTCAAATTGAAGTTTACCACGTTGTGTAGAATGGTGTACAGTGGAGTGAAGTGGAGTGAAGTAGGGAGAAGACGGCAGACTGTAGACGGTACAGAAGAACTAACGGTGTTTTGAAAAACCCCGTAACACTCTTTGCTTCTTACAAACGCACACACATACAAACAAATTATTTTTCAGATTCCGTTTTGGTTCGCACATGGTTTCTACTTACAAACACATGATTAAAGATTGTATTGTTGTTGTTGTTGTATTATCGTGTCTGGTTTATGACCAAACCGGCATAATTTTGGAAGAAACCAAAAAAAAAAAAAATAAAAAAAATCACTTAAATGACGAAACCTTTTTTTTACTCGTATTTCTGTGCTGATTTACTGTTGTTATTATTGTATTTTTAGGTTACTGGTAATTCCTCAACCCTCTTCTTCTACTTCTCTCTTCCACTTCTTTATCAAGTATTTTTGTTGTTATTGTTTTTGGTATTCCTCTCTCTCTCTCTCTTCGTATTTTCTTAAATTTTATAAATTAAATCTGACACGCATTCGAGAATCTGAGTTCGCTCTTTCTTTATTGTATTTTTTTTTTATATATCTTTTCTGTTTTTATCGTTTCATTCAATTCAAACACATAGATACTAAACACATGTGTGAGCTGTTGAGTTTGTATCAGTCTGCCGGTGCCAATGCCGGTATCGTTGTCATTGCATTGAAGAGAATCCCAAAAGATTGGAATTAAATTACTGTTTTCGGCATTGTGACGACGGGTTCTTGAGCTCAATCATTCAGTCAGTCTGAGTAAAAATACCACAAATATATAAAAAAAAGGAACCCCAAGAACATAATTACCAAACGATAAGGGAAAATTTTCTCTATTCCTCTCTTGTCTCACGTTTTTTCTTTACTTGTTCGTTTTGTATTATGACAATGCCCTTCGCTTAAGTTTGTTGACCTTCATAACAGCACAGGATTGATCACCTGTTACTGTAAACCAGCTGCTTTAATTTATAGCCGAAAATATGTGAATATTAAAGGAATTCATTCTCGATACCCAGGATGTTAAATCCACGCTGTTAGATATTAAAAAAATACATGTCAGTCTTACAAGTTTTCCGAACAAATTGTGTGATAAAACAGATCTTGTGGCTTCATTTTGCCTCAAGTACTCTAAGTTCCGAGATACTGCTGTTGGACCCCATCAAGATACATCTATAGATTACAATTAAAAAAAAAAAAAACAGGCCAGATTTTATTTCCGGCCCGGACCTTACGTCATCAATTTCATGTATAATACGAGTATTTAATGTGTGTGATGAAAGCTAAATTCCTTTGTTTTTAAGGAAATCCCCTCCCATGAATCCACTGAAAAACGTCATCAACAACAACAACAATGATGCTCATGACTATCATAAGTACTTCCTTATCGCCTACACCCCCTGCTACGATCCACCCCACAATGGCAATGGCAATGGATTCGTCGAATTGTCTGTTAGAAGTTGCTTGTTTATGGGGCATTTTCTGACACATTTTGTATTACTCATAAATTGATCATTCACTCTTTATACAAAAACAGCACCAGCAACACCAACAACAGAAACATGATGATAAGCTGCAAATGTTTTTCTGATGAGTATCTTTAAAATAAAAAAAAAATTAGTATGTTGTGTATGTTTGCGGTTGTTCAACTTTTGTGATTTCAAGAGTGTAAAGTCAATGGCTCTTGAACATGTTTACACTATTGAATCCATTCATTTCATAACTCATTCTACCGTTGACTCCCAGCATGTGATTTCATTTCACAAGATGGAAAACACTCTTCTTCATCAGGTATCAATCACAATTTAATGGGTGCAATGAGTAAAATGGGTGAATTGGGTGTTTGGTTGAACAAAAGATAAAGTGAGTGAGATTTACATATTGTACTTAAACCGATGTAATTATAAGATCACATCATGCATCATCACTAAAGGTTAAAATGCAATAATAAAAATTTTAAAAAAAGAAACCCAAGTATGAACATACTTCAAAGAATAAAAGAGGCGCCTTCAGTTTGTAGAAATTTTCACATTTTAATTGAGTTTCACAACGAAATATGGAAATCCCAACCATTTTCATTCAATATTCAATCAACAATGAAGTTAAAGTTTGGGAAATGTTCATTAAGAAGAAAAGAAATCTTCATTAATGGTAGATTATTTTCAATACCCTACGAATATGCGCAGGTAAATGTTACAAGGACTTTATCACTATGATTGGTGGTGTGCAAAAGGAGCCAGGAGATTAGCATTAATCTATTCAACTATACTAGATATGTGCCTCTTTCCTTCCGTATGTACTCGTATATAGCAATTTTGAATACAATTGCAATGGACTTGTATAAAATTATTTAATATTGTTCTTTACTGTTACGGAAGGAACCTAAATCTAGAGCTGTGATAAACATACTTTTTCAAAGAGAATCTTTTACAATTATGAAAGATATTGAAAAAAGATTTGAAGTCAAAATCCTATAGTTGTCAAATAAATCAGCACCATCAATCAAACTCTAAACTGAACTGTATCTTTTTTATGATTGAAAAGGTATAGATCTTCCAAATAACCTAGTAACCTTCCTACTACAAAATACGATACACCGGACAAACAGTTCCACCCCCGGACTACAATGGCTCTTTCTTCAACCCTGGCGGGACCACCAATAGAGGCATTACTTCACCAAGGAGATAGACCACTCTTCTCTTTATTTCCTCATCATATTTGCATCTCTTTTCCGAATGGTATGGTGCATTAAATCCTGTGTAGCTTTGCACTGGTTAAGGTTAATTTGATTCAAATTAACCATTCAGTACATAGGACACCAGAAGCATCCAGTAGGGTAATTTTTTCTCCCAGCAGTACAGATTGAGCACTTAGGTGTTGCTTGGCATCCTTTGGCCATATGATTCTTATTGAATATTATTATAAATATAACCAATCAATGTTTCTCTTAGTTTTGTATTGTCAACTTCTTGTGTCACGGTGTTAGTGTATGAACTCCTCCAAAACGGCTTGACCGATTTTTCGAAATTTTTTAAAATATATGGTAGGTATAAGAATAAGACGTAAGGTATTTTTCAACCTCCTTCCCTCGCCTACCATTTTTAATAGGGATTTTTGTAGTTTCGTATGAACATTATCCAAATAATTAGAGACAAATTTTAAAATCAATCAAGTCGCAAATTGGCAAATAAATCAGAAATTATGTCTGTTTTAATACTTAATTGATTCGTGTGATTTTTGAAATTATTTCAATTGCTGCGCATTGTACTACAATTAAACAGAGACCATCATCATGCACTAACATCACGTCAGGGGCGTAGCAAAGCACGCCGGGTATACTAGTAATCTATATTATTTAAAATTAAAAATATAATTAGGATTACTTCAACTTTTAATTATTGTATGAAAAACATATTTGTTTAGTGAATTTTCTATTCGATGATATCAAAGTTGAGGAAATTTCTCTCATTTCTTTTTGCTTTTACCAATATCCTGACGAATCGAATTTTTTAAATTTTCTTCAAGTATTTTTTTCCATTTTATAAATAAAAAAAAAATTCTTTCCTTCATCTTTCATTCTCAATGGCTTGGTTCTTTAAGCTCCTCTTTCAATTTGGTTTCATTCGTTTCGAACTCAATCAAAATTTATGTGCAAGTTTCCGGTTTCAATTAAATTTTATGCGTGCAATAAAATTTTATGATTTTTCATTTTTTTCCATTTGCTTTTCCTTTTCAATTTGTAGATACGAGTACATAGAAAAGTTACGGACTTACTTATGATTTCCCTTAAAAACCGGAGTCTAATTGAAGAGATTTAGATGATACAAACATACCTGAAAAGAAGAAAACAATATTTGATTAGTTTGGCAAAAACAACCAACATAAGTTGAGATACAAGATAGAAAATAAAAATTTTACAAATATATTTCTCTACTAAATACTCGTATCTATAACAACAAGTAATGAAGCATGTCTATATATTTTTGCATACGCTACTCAACTGTAGAATGAGAATGTATCTAAGTACGAGTATATTGTGCATATGTTTGTGCGTTTTATTTTAATATTATGACGTAGTAGTAGACTTTGTTTATTACGAGTATATTGGAAATGCCAATCATTCGAATATTTCTATTATCAACGACGTCGTAATACACCACACCCATCCACCCACACTTTTCTACGCAATGAACTCCCCCTTCCTTCTTCCTATTCACTGTTGGAGGCAATAAAGTGCAAATGTGATGATAACAAGGAAAGCAACCCCTAGAAAACATGACAAGTGAACGACCAAAGAATCTCAAAACCTAAAGAGAATTGCTAAAAACAGGCAGAGAATAGAGGATGAAATGGTAGAGGTAAAAGGCATTCAGGCGAATAGTATTTCTTCAATGAAAGCAACCAAATCAACAACAACAAAAAAAGCAATAAAACACTGGAAGAGGAGAAGATAATGAACATCGAAAATAGAAGAAAAAGCTTACGTTGCGTATACGTAACAAGAGACAAACAGACTTCGCGGAAGTTCTGTTATAACTATGACGAAAATTGCGTAGTCGCCTTTTTGGCCCAAAAATCGACAGAACATGATGACGATGATGATGACGAAGTTGAATACTACAAAAACCATTTGCCATTTCAGGAAAACAAAAATGAATCACAAATGCTTTGCTTTACATACTTTTAGAGAAGTGAATAGAAGAGAAGGAAAGGCAAAGTGAAGGATGCGTAAATGTAGAAAAAGGGAAAATGAAAATCGCACAGCGGGAGCGGCTCCAAATGAGTGAATACCGAAAATGTAATGCATAAGATGTACTACACTACGAGTAAACAAATACATAAAGAGAGGGGAAAATACTAAAGGCCCTTGTATCTGCGAGTGTGTGTGTGTTGATGTATCTGTGTGTATGTATTTATTCGTTAATGTTGGCATTGGATTTTTATGTCCAAAGGTTTTTCTTGTTGTTGCTGTTGATTTAGTAAACAAAAAAAAAACTGAAAATGATTTTCTTTTTTTTTTTGGTTATGCGAAAATTCTTTGAATGATAGAGAAAAATCTATGGAAGCATTCGATATTTCAATTTGTTATTTGTTTTACTTTCTTTTTGTTTACATTTAACAGTTTTTTGGCTTTCGTAACAAATAAATTTTCTATGATTTTCACTTCTTTCCTTTTATTTATTTTGAATTTCTAGTTACAATAAAAGAAAAACATTGAAAACCAAAACAACCAAATGAAAAACTTCAAATTGATTAAATCATGTAATTTACGCATGATCGGCATCATTTGATAAAAACGCATACAAAATGCGTACTACATTTTTAGTATCAATATGTATCTATGGATATGTGTATCTTACTGAGTATGTGGTATGTGTTTGTGTGCGTGTGTATGTTTATGTGATGGGCATAAATTGTGTTTTTTTTTTTTTGTTTGTTATTGTTTCCCTTAATTAGTTTGCTGCACCCAGAAACAAAATAAAAAAAAACAACCTTTTGCTTTTGTTGGTCACCAAGTGTAAAAGCGTCAAAATTAGTATCTTTGAGTAATAGACAAAGGGAAGGGGAAGAACAGCAGATAGTCAAGTTAGGCAGTGAAGGTAGTGAAGTTATATGGGAGGCAGAATGGGCGGCCAATGTAGGCATTGTTAGGCTTGCATAAATTTATGCTTTGATGATGATGACAGTGATAATGATGACGTAGTCAATAACTTGGCCCCATTTTGGGTTTGAGTTTGGATCTTTTTCTCTCTCACACACTACAATTGTCTATTTCTTTTTCGCTTACCCGATCGCTTTGTAATGGCGTCACCTACGCTTAAAGAATAGAAAACAAAAAACCAAACACATAACAGCAAATAACATTGAGGAAGACAAAAAACAACGAAATGTTGGGAGTGAAAACCGAAAAAATAAACATATTACAACACAAAAACAACAGCAACCGAAATACGAAATAATGTAAACAAAACAAAAAAGCAGCGAAAACAAAATGGCGTTCGAATTGCGTAGTTTGGGGACGCGCCATTGCTTGAAGCCATTTTGTTTTTTATATTTCAGGTTTTTTGTTTTCTTTGTTTCTCTTTGGTTTTTCGTAGTGATTTTGTATGAACTTTAGCCAATGTTTATACTTATATTCATATAAACACATACTTACATGTACATTAATACAATACAATATAGGCCTATGTATCTATGCATATCTGTAAGCTTATTAGATCGATTAGATAGATAGACAGATAGACGAACCTACCAATTGGTCTGTCCACACACTTTGCATATTAAGTAGAAAGCGAAGACACACATATTTTCTGTTATTATCTTAATCCAACTCTCCCACTATCTTTACCTAAGCCTCCATGCCATAAATTGCTTTCTTTCTCTATCAAACTCCCAATTAAAATTTTTGACTGAAAAAGTCCATTGGTTGCCATCTTCACCATCGTTCAAAGTAGAAAGTGTTCACTCAAGTTTTCGTTGTTGTTATTGGTGTTGATGTTGGGGTTATCTATTTCATATTGATGATGATCAAAATCAAATTAGGAAAGTTAATTTAGTCAAAAATATTAAATAAATAAATAAATTTATATGAGAAAACTAAAATGTGTGAAAAATTGCTAATCTACTACACAAAATCAATTTGCTTGGTCAATATGCAAGATAAAGTTATTATGAAGCAGATGATGATGTAGATAGTAGATTATGGAATAGATAAAACTCACAGACATTTTTATACCCCATACTACTTACTACATATACCATACAATATATGAATACAGTCAGACTCCTCTATAAAGAAGTCGTTGGGACTGGTCGATCACTTTGTTATAGAGAAGTTCCTTTTTGATTAACAAGAAGAAACTGGTGTTACTTGTCAAATAGTGTAATAGCTTATGATTTGGCATATCTTAGTCCCAAGTCCCAAGTCCCAAGTCCCAATTCGTTCCAGTGGACTGACATCTCCTGTGGCCGAATCATTGGAACTCACTGTGTATATACAATTTTAATCTGTTATTCTTCAAAATAAACTTGTTTGATAGTTTTTGAGATAGCAAGTAGGGATGGCTATCGATTAACCGATTAATCAAAATAATCGATGTTTACTTCAAGGGTTTTCTGGATTTTTAATATAAAATAAGCAGTAAAATGCTTCATATAATCGATTTCTACGATTACTTGATATTTTGACCCGGAGGCAACCAAAGTCCTTGCCTTCGGTTCTGTGACCCTTGTTTTTGTTTTTTTTTGGTCGACAATAAATAAGGGCAGTTTATTACTTAGAGTTTTTGTTTTCATCTTGCAATCGATTAATCCAATAATCGATTTTCTAAGCAGCAAAAAAGATCGTGTAAAAGCAAGCATTTTATCAGTCCATTTCGATTTCTGAAGCAATAACATGATCTGAGAGTGAGACTGAACTGACCGTCTATAAGGCCTTTTAATTAGTGTATCTATGAATTAGTAATACAATAATAATCGATGTCATTAATCGATGTCTTGTCAGTCGATACCCATCCCTAATGTCAAGGTATAGTGCTTGAAAGAAAACAACTTCGCCATCTTGTAGTCTTAGCATAAGCACTTCATTTTGTAAACTTATAGTTCAGATGTCTTAGAAAGCCCACACTTATGGTAAACCTCATAGATTCCTGGTATGAAATTTGCTATACATGTATATTATATTTTAAAAACTATCAGAGATATCATTTAAATGAGTAATAAATTAGTTTGTCATTTTATTAAAGATCATTTATTTAAATAAAGATCCCCAAAGTTGAATCCACGAAATTTCTCTGAATTACTGATCTGATTACTAGCACAGTATATCGATACTATTTGCGCCGAATCACCAACAATTTTGCTATCAAATTTTTCAAGTTAGTATGGTATAATTGAAGGGTGTTTCCCACTTCGTTAAAACCTTATTGCATTAACTAAATAGGTTTGATATGAAGAAACTACATAAATAAAATTAAAATAAATTCAAAAAATGAATTTAATTAAAAGACTAAATTCTTCATCTTGTTGATTTTTAGTTTATGTATATAAAATTTCGTCATCATCAACATAAACAAAAATTAGTTTTCCTCTAGAAATATTTTTTATAAAAATCATATAATTTTTTCATAAAGAGTTTTTTTTTTAATTTTTGTTTCGGATGGGGGTCTTACAACAAACAAAGACTTCATTTTTTGATCAACAATGAATGAATTACATATTTTGTAGTTGTTTGTTGTTTCTTGAGGTTTTTGTTTTTGCTTTCGTTTGTTTTTTTTATCGCATGACATTTTTACATGATTTCGTGACTTTTTTTAATTTACAAAATAAAATAAAATAGAAATACTAAACATAGAAAAAGGCAAGAAAACTTAGGTGGGCTGTTACAATGTTCATGTGGACTTGGCACTGAACATAAATCTGTCAAATCGGAAATTATGCTTACACACACACACACACACACACACAACATACACATATTTATGTTCTCAAAATTAGTGATTGTTGTTGTTGTATATAATTATGACATGTAAAAAATCATACATTTTTTTTTTGTTGTCTTTTGTCAATTTCATAAATTTCATGATACAATTTTCATAAATTTTTCAAAACCCTGAAATGTCATCGTTAATTTAAAGAACAAAATAATTTTTGTTATTTTTTTTTTGTTTTTTTGAAATTCAGAATTCAAACTCTAAAATGACGCTGACAATTTGACATATGTTAAGCCCACTCCACCCCTCTTTGTAACTTTTTCTATCATTCAACAGCTGCTGTTATTTTTAAGTTAGTTTTTCAGTCGCCAATGCCTCCTAATTGGACTTCTTACATAGTTTTGTTAAAGCGCTTTAAGAGACTCAAGTCCCTAGGGGACTAAGAGGCATCTGGTTCACTTCGGTGGGGCTTGCCATATATAGGTCAAAAAGTTTTTCATAATCTGATCACAAAGAAGAAAAAAATTTGTTTAGTGTATTCCAAATCTCAAGACAAGGCATCTACGGAATCCTTCGAAAATTATTTGTGTTCTGCCTTAAATTCAAAGTAAGAATCATACATTTCTAAGTTGACTGTGGCCTTATATTGTCTTACAGCTCCGGGGCACCGATGAGTCCGCCAGTGACTCAAGTGACCTAACATAAGGATAATACACAACAACAAAGACCAAAACATAAATATGTAACATGAACTGGAGGCGGCTTTTAAAGCAACAAACAGCTTTAAATGAAAATGAAGTAATGAATGAGCGAGTGAGTGAGTAACTGGATGAGTGAATTTGACTAAAAACGAATGACAAACACAAAGTAAAGCATGAAAAATGGGGAAAAACCAACCATTAAAAAGAAGCGCACGAGGATATACCATATTCTCTATGTGAAGTAGTTGATTGTGGGTCTGATTTGGGGAGTGGTAATGGCGATGATTATAATGGTGGTGGCGGTGTTGCCAGTTTTTTTTTCTCTTTGGGTTTTTCGCTTGTTTAATGAAAATGAGGGCATGAAACATTTTTAATTTGATTAAATTCCATGTGACCCAAATACCGGAAAACGTTACTATTTTCACCCTAGACGCTTTGTGCTATTTTTATATTTATGGCGTAGTTTGATTTCTTCTTCCTCTCTTCTGTCCTCTCATCCTTTCTTCTTTGTATTATCGTTGTGTGTAAACAACAAATGAAGTTAATAAAGAATTGTGTGTTTGTTGTTGTGGAACAAATTGAAATGAAACAGAATAAAATTCAATGAAAATTTATTTATACAAATGAAAGGAAATGAAATTAAATAAAATAAAATAACACACACACACACACATTGAAATTGAGACAAACAAACACCACGCATACGACAATGTGTGTGTCACAAACAAAGTGTAAAAGGAAAATGAAGACGAAGACAAAGAGAATGGAGAGAAAAACTTAATAAAGACGACATTAATAAGTTTGATTGTGTGTGTGTGTGTGTGTGTGAGTGTTATTATTTTGGGGGAGTTTGTGTTTGTGTTGGTAGAAACACTACTAAAATGGCGTTTCGTGAATATTTAGTCTCGTGACTTTGAGTCACAAAATTGTTTTGTTTTTGTTATGATTTGTTGTTGTTGTTATTGTTGTTTTTATTTATGTTGTTTGTTGCTGTGACTCCAAAAGAAAACTGTTGAGACAGAAATTCGTATAGACATAATCATCGTAATCGTAAGAATGTTTTACAGTACTGTGCAAAACAAAAGCAACAAACCGGTAATTTGGCATATAAAAGCATTGTTTTTTTTTTTTTTTGTTCACTCAGTATGCACAAGAGGTTTTCAAAGAACCCAATTGTCCCTCAGTAGAGATTATCAATTTATATAGACTGGACAATTCGGAGAATGTGAGTTTAAACGGTTGAGTGAGTTTAATTTCTCGGGATTCCAACAACAATTTATGGGTTTTTTTTTACCAGCATTTGAAGCATTTGTGTGAGCTTAAGATCATGTTGAAATATGTATTTTGGACTCCAATAGTAGGGTTTTGTGTTATATTTTATTGTAAAAAACGCATCAGCTGAACTTGCGTGTTCAGTCCCAGTAGAATTCATCACTGGTCCAAAACTTGTGAGTGACAGTCCCTTTGGAACCAGAAATGTCACCGCCTGCCTACCGTTCACTGGAGAACTGGAGGCGGTGACATTTACCTCGTTTACATGACACTCAAATCGTTTACACGAAATTCGATATAAGGAAAACCGTATTTATAAATACTTCTTTAAATCGAATTTCACACATGAATCGATTTGACGAAACTCGCATATGAGAATCGTATTCGGTTTTGTAAATCGATTTCAAAAGTCATATAAACACTTAGCACTGTCAATTGGTTTTGAAATTATTTCATAACAGTTGCTATGTGGTAGAACTATTTTGCTGGGGCTCAGGGGCGACACACGCTCCGACGCATATCGAACTAATCCTTACAATATCTCCTTTGTTACCCCACCACAACATTCCTCGTAACAAATTACGATAAACTCATATGACAGCGCCATCTCTTAATGACCTACTCCTGAAAATCGTTGCGTATTCTTTTAACAATACCAGTGACTGATACAAGTGGTGAACGCAGTTTTTCCAACCTACTTGCGGTCAGATTGAGCAGTTTGGCCTCACTGTCCATTGAAAATCATGTTGCAGCATAATTATACATACATAAGTCATATCATATAATAAAGGGCGCCTGGGTGGTTACAGCCGACGTTGGATGCAAATGCCACCGGGCATACTACTGGGTTGGTTAAAAACCCAGAAAACAGCAATGGAACCATTGCTTACAAAAAATCACTTAGAAAAAAGGTGCATTAAGTTGTGCGTAGTAAATAAAGTGGTTTAAGAAAACATTGTTGTAACAACAATTACGATTTGACTGAATGTGTTGCATGCGTTTTACACGGTACTGTATATGCATGTATCTTGGTCGGTAAATATTAAGTACATAAAACAACTTATGGTATAAATAATGTTGTTATTGTTTATGATGTTTATGTTGCTTATGTGTACGTTGTTGTT
Source organism: Amiota communis (assembly GCA_037043315.1). Classification (NCBI taxonomy): domain Eukaryota; kingdom Metazoa; phylum Arthropoda; class Insecta; order Diptera; family Drosophilidae; genus Amiota; species Amiota communis. The sequence goes on from JBAMAV010000994.1 coordinate 668,107, forward strand.
TAATGTCCCATTGTTCCTTACCCCCTGTAACTAAACAATAAATACCAAAACTAACTAACACCCTCAACTTACAGACTAATCATAGACGGATACAATACGCACAGATACAAAACATACACACACACACACACAAATATAATCTTTAATGAAGCTACGCATTATCTTTTGTTGTCTGCCTTGGCTGTTGGATGTTGTTTCCCCTTCATTGTACTAGATTGTTGTTTTGTGTTTGCTGTTGTTGTTAAGAGTTTTGCCGGCATTTCGTGTTATTGTAGTTTTTGCCTTATTTTTACCGACTAATTTTGCTTTTGGACTTCAATCAACCTCATATTTCTCTCCTCACTTTGTCAACCACATCTTCTTTGTTAGTTTGTTAATACTATTCTGTGACTCTTATTCTTATTTCTTATCTTTGACTTGACTTAAGTTGTGCTATTGTTGTTGTTGTTGTTTTTCATATGGTTTTCATCTCGTAACCGGTTCTTTAAACATTGCCAACAACAACAACACAAAGCGGAAAAAACGAAAACATGACCACATCATCATGAGAGAAGAGAAAAGAGCGTGCGTAAAGTGCGTAACTTCTATTGATGGCGTGAATATCAGTTGTTGCCGGTTTTGTTATTGTTGTTATTGTTGTTGTTATTTGGAGGATTTTTCGTTATTGTTGTTGCTTTCAAACAAGTTTTGCTTCGTTTTCAATACTGTTGTTGTTGGTGTTGTTGTTGTTGTTGGTGTTTTTGTTGTTGTTGAGCGCCATTTCCGATTGAGTGAGTGTGCGTAGCTGAGCTATTTTATATATGCGCGTGCATGAATGTTTTTGCCTTACTGCTTGCTGCCAGTTGGCATTTCTGGTCTGTTGTGCCTATGTGTATGAGAATGTATGTGTGTGTCTCTTAACTTTATCAAAGCTAAATGCCCTTTATGCCTCATGCCCCTCTCTCTCGGTCGCTCTCCCTTTGTGCTAACGTCTTTCGCACTTTGGTTAACTTCTTCTTCTTCCTCCTCGTCTTCTTAACCATCATTATTTTATTGTGTGGTGTTTTTTGTTTTTATTTTCTAAACGAAACGTGATGTTTTTATTTCGTTCGACGACGTCGTCGGTGTCGTCGTCATCGTTTTTTTTTATGGTGTGTACAGCTGTTTTCTGTTTACTTCATAGCTTCTTCTTCTCCTTCGTCTTCTTCTTGTTCATTCTCTTTGTTTACGTTTTGTTAGAGAAGCGTAGTGGTAGTAGTAGTAGTACAAGAAGAAGAAGGAGAAGTCAAACTACAAATACAGAAATTAATACAGCTACGAATACAGTTACACCCCGGGAAGGCAGAACAGAGAATTTTTTGTATGTTAATTGATTTTGATTATAATGATGATGAGCATAAAGATGATGATAATGATGTTGAACATGATGATGATGATGATGATTATAAGAATGGTGAAGATAATATTGTCAACATAATTTACGCATATTTTTTTTTCATTTTGGGCTGCTTTTGTAACATGATGATGATGATGATGATTTTGAAGATGATAATGAAGAAGATATGATTGTTAACAAAATTTAGGCACATTTTATTTCATTTTTCAGTTTATTTGATGATGAGAATGATGACGATAATGATGAAGATAAAGATGATAAGATTGGCAGATTAAACGTAATCATAATTTTTTTTTTTGTTTTATTTATTTTCATGATGATTATGATAATGATGATGATTATGAAGATATGAAGATTGTCAACCCAAATTTACGCACATTTTTCTTCATTTTTATTTTTTTACCATTTTTATTTGCTTTTAATGCGAATGAATTGAGGTTATTTTTTTAACTTCTCTCCTTCAAATTATTTTATAACAATTTCTTTACGATTTTTTTTCTCCTCTTCTTCTTCTCATGAATCTTCATTTTATGTTATTATTTTTTATTTTTCAAATTTGTTGCAAATGATTTTTATTCATTTCTGTTTTGTTTTATTTTAGTAAAAATGAAAGTTTATTTTTCTTTTTTTTACTTGCAATTAAAAGCAAAAAAAAAATAAAACTGCGTTTAAATGTCCCGTTATTTATGTTAATTTTGGTTTTTTTAATTTTGTCAAAAAATTGCTTAACATTTTTTTTTTTTTGTTGGTAAAAAAAAGAAATAAAAACAGCAACAAAAGAAATCAACAAAATTCAAATTTGAAAAAAAGAAAAGAAGGTTAAGAAAACGAGAAGTTAACATGAGATTTTGGAAAGGGTTACAGGGGTCCAAGGGGTATAGAGTATGAAAGAGATACGCTTTCACTTTTTAAATTATTCAAAACAATATTTTAATTCCGTATTTCACACAAATGTGAAAAAATATTTATGAACAACATGAAAGAAACAAAACAAAAAAAACAAAAGAAATACACTATTGAAAGCATCATACCACTATTAAAGTTAATAATACTGGGTAAATAATCAATAATAATGGGATTTTCTTGTTATTCATTTGCATTATTCAAAATGAGACTAAATTAAGCCACTTAATTGATTGTTTAAATCAATGGCATTGTATGATTATCTACTATTGTGTGTCCCAAAGAAATCTGTACATACAACAATTGACAATAATATGAGAAAAACTGTGCAGTTCCCATTTAGGAACAATAAATACAACTGAACTTATAAAAAACAATAATTTATTAAACAAAATAACTGAAACAGAATCTGAAATCTGTTTTGTTTTAATAATCCCAATTCTTACAGATTTTATTAAAAACCTTATTTAAAAATCTGGAAGTTGGAAGCTGAATATATTTTCTACTAGAATCCCAATCGGTTCAATTTTTGATTATCTCTTTACTAAAAATTATTGAACTTTAATTTGAGTAACAATATACAAGTTATGTTTTATCATATAGGAGTTGATATATTGATTTGAACTCTTCAATTTTTGGATGTCTAAATATTTTTTATTTTTTTTTTTTTATGTAGTATATACTAGCTTTCTCGACCCGGCCACAAATGCCATTTATATTAGATATGCTTCTTTTCTTACCATCATTATAATCTCTCTGTTACAGTTTGAATATCAACAAAGAATACAGTTTGAGTATCAGTTGTGAGCACAGTTTGAGTGGCACTATACAGTTTTGTATATTTTTTTGGGGGCACACCTAACTCTGATATTTCAATTAATCCTAAACAAAGAGGACTTAGTTTTATTTACATAGATATAGCCCATGATACTCACTGACAACATAGCATTCTACTGGTGAAAGAATTTTTATAATCGGATGAGTAGTTTCGAAGATTACCTCTACCATCCAAACAAACATTACTGCTTTATCATATTAGTATACATTATTAAATAGAAATTATGGTGCAATTATAAATTCCAAGTAATTTGTCCCATATATTAAGCTATAGCGACAAATTATGATTTTAGTACTTAATCTTATAGTCGTACATTTTTTATTTTTGGTTATAAATTTCCGCGACAAGATTTGAACCGAGTTTGGAAAGGCTTCACCCCAACGATCTTCTTAATAGGAGATCTCAATATTAATTAGATGTCATCTTAAATATCCTGATGATGAAACAAATGTATGAAAACCCATCTGGTTGTTTGAAATTCAATTAAATGATATTACAAAAAAAAAAAAAAAAAGTTTATAAATTCTATCCAGTCCGGTAGGACCTTAGTTAAAAACGTATGTATCTTAACGTTAAGTAAAAAGAAAAAATTAGCAGGTACCGAAAAAATTTGTTTTGCCTACGATCAGTCAGATTCATTCGAAAAGTTCTTTTAAGCACGGTTGCCTCACTTGGGGTTTTTGAGCCAATACTGGAGTTTTTTTTTCTATTTGAGCACTGGCTCTTTATCATTGGAATTGGTTTTCCCTGCTTATGATTGGCTTAAGTAAAACCACATACAATTTTGGGAAAAGCTATGACAAGATGGCTGTCCTTAGAAAAAGTTATTGGGCGAATTCTTGAGCAATGTGATGCACTCCAACTATTTTTATTGGCCTAGAAGCCTACAATATAATGCCAAAAGAAGTAGCTTACTTAATGATCAAAATATACTTATATTTTTTAAATTATATTTTTAAAATATTCATTGGACTTAAAGCCCCCAAGAGCTTTGAAATATCCAAAAATTTTGCAAGGAAAGGAAACATTGCGTTAGTTTTACTTGGAGCTAGTTTGGCAAATAGTTCAACGTTTTGACTTTGGTAGAGAGGTTATTAAATCTATTATTATGTTCACAACAGCAAAGAGCCTGAAATAATACCTTTAATTAAAAAATTTCAGTATTTGTGTGAATCGGATCCGGATGAAATTATTTCACAATGGGCCATGTTCAACTTATCTGCCGCATTCTGATATTTTTAAGTGGCAATCGAAGAAGTTTGTATGACAGTAGGTTTGGAGTGATATTCATTTTGTTTTTGGGTCTAAGAGCTTTCTTTTTGCTAGTATATGGTGTGAGTATATTTTGAAATTATATTGTAATAAGATTAATGATTTTTTGAAGTGAAACTTCTTTAGCCGCACTAGGTAGACACTTGAAATTTTCACAGAATGTGTATTTCTATTGCCATATCCCCAACAAGTAATAAAATTTGTGAAAAATCCACCGGAAAAGTCTCAAAAAAGAGATTACAATTCCACAACAACAACATGCAGTTTGTGTGTATAAAAATGTTTGTGACAACAACATGCAAGCAAACAGATTGTGTGTTGTACAGAAATAAGCGAATATACGAAGAAAAGAGAATGAAAAACACACACAAAAGCTCGTTGTTGATCTAATTTTTGGCAAGATGGGACAGACAGCAAACGTAAATACAACAACAACAACAATTACACACGCCAAAGAAAACAAAAGCAACATACAGACGGGTAGACAGACGGACAGACTGAAAGACAGACATATCTAAATTAACTGGACAGAATATTTGTGTGCAAATGTTGTATTGTTTTGAGATGATCTCTTTCTCTCACTCTCTCTCTCTCTATCTCTGTCTGTTTTTAAGAAGTTTCACTTCTATCACGTGTACGATGGCACACATGCTATTTTTTTTTTTAATGAACAACTTCATATTACAAAAACACTGGGTTCCAGCCACAGAATTACTTAATATTGACCGCAAACAATTAATCAAATTTACATTTTGTATAGATTTATGTGTACACATTTTGCTTTTGGGATCATCTTCAAACATTTGAAAAAAAAAATATCACAAAATCTAACAATCAAAAGAAATGAAAATTAAATTTAATTAGTTTGCATGATGTTTGTAATTCTTTCGTCATTTTCATATCAAACTGTGAAGGTTATAAAAATGAAAATCAAATATGAAGTAACACTTTCACTTGTACCTATTTTTATGTTATTTTATTTATTTATTTCTTGCATTTTCACTTATTTTGTTTTTAACCCAAAAAGATAAGAAAAATAAAAAAAGAACTTACAATATAAAACGAGAACAAGGTGAACCCTTTCATTTCATCATTTCAATTTGTTTCCTTTTTGTTTGTTTTTTTTTTTTTGCTTTCTTAATCTTTTACTACCATATACTTCAGAACACAGCTGTTGATTTGGTTTTTTGTTTAACTCTCTATCTTGCTGCCCCCCTACCCCATCCACTTGACAAAATACACACATACAAGGCAAATAAGAGAAGTGGGACGTTCAAAAATAATGTACAAATATACAATCAAACAAACAAATATAGTAAACCAACTGAAACAAACAACATGAAATCCCTTTCCAATTATGTGAGATACAATAATATCAACAACAATTACAACAACTACAAATGCAACAGTAACAGTAACATAAATTGAGAAGTTTTGATTAATATTTATTATGATTTTTTTCCCCAGTTTATTTATTAATATTTTTGTTTTTTCTTGATTTTTTGTATTTTTTGATGTAATAAAAAAAGAAAAGTGAATTTGTATCTTTTGATGGCAGCAGGGCCAGCACACATATGAGTGAGTAAGTGCGGCCATGTGAGTATGTGAGAATGTGTATCTGATTGTGTATGAATAAGTTTCATATATTTATATTGTATTTGTAATTTATTGTACACTTAAGTTTTTGTTTTTTTTGTTTTTTCTTTTCATATTTGTCTCGCTTTTATAAAGTTTATTTTATTTTCGTTAATCAAAAAACATTTCAAATTGACCCACATACCAAGGTGGCAGCACAATCACACACACAAACACATATGCACAGGTGTACACACACTGAAGCAGAAAAGGCCACCAAACAAAAAAACCAAGAAACTACAAAAAAGCTTCAAAAAATCACCAAAAAAAAAAAAACATGAATTTTTGAAAGTCGATTTTTGTTGCTTTTGTTATTTCTTAACTAACGAATTATGTTGTGTATTACTATGTGTTGTGTGTATGTATGTGTGTACTTAGTTGCCACCACTTTGGTCTCCATCAATAGTCGCCACTTCACTCCACTCCACTTCAACTTCAATTTATGAGCTCAAATTTAACTTCAACGAATTCAACTTTATCCATACACATTAACTAACTACGTCATCACTAAAAATCCATAGTACCTAACTCCCTCCCTCCCTCACTCACTCACTCTTCTCTCATTACTTCTTAGTACATTTTTCATCATCATCATTATCTTCTTTATATTTCTTACCAAAAAAAAACAAAAGAAAACAAAAAAGTGCAGTCAGTTCAAAATCACTTTCAAAAATTTTAAAGTAGAAAATCACTTTTCTGTTTGTTTCGACATAGTTTTCTTTTGTTTAGTTTGGAACTCTACTCTAGGTAAGTCTAACCTACTCATCTCATCTCTTCCCTGCCCTACCCTATCCTATGACAAGTCAATTTTGGCTTTTATACTTCCGAGATATTATTTCATTTAATGCACAAAAAACAAGTTTATTTTTTCGAATTGAGGAAGACTTTTATATTTTTGGTTGTTTTGATTTAAGTTTTTTTTTTTTTATTATATTTTGATTGTTGTTTTGTTGTGAAGCTTTTAAATTTGTTATGTATCTTATCTTACAAATTATAAATCACTTAAAAGTTGAATCATCTTGAGGGGCACAAAATAAAAATCACATGATTAAGGATCTCATTAAATGGCGTAGACTAATTAGCCATCACATAAATTAATTTAATTACTTATTCAAATGTATTGAACTCAATTTTGTAAAATATTGAACTGAAGATAATGATTTCTAAAGAAGTTTTGAGCGAGAAAAGTCTTAGTTTTTTATGGACTATGATTTTTAGTTATTAAACTATCATTACAGAAAGAAAAGATCATCATAAATTAGTGCTAGATTAGATTAGGGAAATGGTATGGGAGCTAGGCAACTTATGACTGCGACCTATTGTTTAAAATATCAGGTTGGTATCTTAAAAACTATAAAACTATTCCGTATTTGAAGTTTTGTTTTTTATGAAATCTTATCATGTGATATAGATATAGAAACAATTTCAGTTTGCTAATTCAAACTCCTGGGACACAGTACTCTTAGATATACTTAGGTAACTCTATCGATTTATATATTCAAAGTAAAGAGTATAAAAAATAAGAATTTCTTAGTCAATAACTCTAGTTTTCACGGTTTATATACTTTCGCCAAAAATTATATTTTTTCATAGATTCAAGTGCGTTGAATCAAAGAATTCTGCTACGTCTAGTTTAAAAAATATTGATTTAATAGTTAAAAAAAACATCACATAAAATATAAAAATTGAATGATTGATTTTACTCTTCTTTTTATAATTTTCTTGATCTGTTTCTCTTAAAACATAGAACAGCAGTAGTCCCAAAAACATTTGTGTCTATCTGCAAAAAATTTAAGGTCTTGGTAAAAAGTCCAGGTGTGATTGGGAAAAATATATTTTGAGAGACATGTTCATGATAGTTTTTTTTATAAATCAGATTTATTTTCTTCGTAATTTTCATTTTTATGATTTCCTAAGAATCGACTTATTTAAAAGAATTACAATCATTTTTTTCCTTAGTAGATAAACTGTTTATCCATGGCTTTTATGAAATCATTTAACAGGCCCCATTTAATGTGTAATGGTGGCAAAATTATATTTTGCGGATCCACAAAAGACAGATATTTCACACTCATTTTTCCTGGAGTAAATTTAATTCGAACAGACCAATATTTTTCGATGTAATGATGCTCTTTAGCTCGACTGTCCCACAGGCATAAATAACATGAACATTTGGTAAGCCCAGTAACATACCAACTACAATACTTTTAAATCGCCACATATTTTCTAGTTGTGGTGTTCGTATTGTATCATTTGTATTGAAACAATCATTGTTTGATAGAATTCTTTACTGTTTACAAAATGGCCAATAGGTAAAGATTTCAAGCTCTATTAGATAAATAAACGATATTCATTTGGATCGTAATTTTGATTCATCTAATGCGATGAAATCTCTGGAATATCATAATAATCCTTTTGGTGAAATAACTGCTGAAAATTTGACTTCTTTTTCGGTTGCTCTAGTAATTATAATTAGTGTCATTTTTGTAGACGAGAGGCAAGAATCTCTGCCTTAGATCTAGATAGTAGTTGCAAGTCTCGCACAAAATCATTCAATTCATTTTGGTTGATTAAATGTGGCTACTTACGTTTATCCTATCCTAGCCTGAATCAACTTCAATTGTTTAGTTTATAAGTGTGTCTGGTTTTTCCTGCCTACTATGTACCACCTATGAATCCATTATTTCACTGATCTTTCATAAATAAAATTTACTTTTAAGAATTAAACAATTAAAAACTGTATAATCTAAAGAAGTCCATTTCACTTCCTTTGACTTTGCCAATTACCAGAACGAGACAATAGATGGATATTTCTAAATTGTTTACCTGATTTCACTAAAAGTACTGCATTTGTTTAGAAATTGTATTTGGAATACAAATGACGAAGAAAGGTAGATGGATAGAATGGTAAGTACCCTTACTCGTTCTTGTAACACAATTTTGAATGACAGAATAATAAAAAAAAAAACAATTTTGATAAAACTGACATAATGAGACTGAGTCATTTGCATTGAAACTCACTAAAGTGGTCAAGCAAACCAAAGTGACAAAGTATCGGAATACAAGTGTGTATCTGGCATATGTATAGAGATAGTTCCTCCATCCACTCCATTCCTCTGTTCGATTTAAGTATGGTATAAAATATTTGATGTGATTTTGTGTTCATGTTCATAATTCCCGAGGTCATTCAACGTTTTGCGATACAAACACCAAGCAATAACTCTAACTGACACCGAATCGAACCTGTGATAAGAGGATGGAAGATTGGTGATGATGATAATGGTATGGTGATGGCCGGCGGTGAACTCTACATACTAACATACACAATTACAAATAGTCACACATGAATATACTAGAGTGCATGATATATAAGTATATCTGTATGAATTGAAAATACCATAGAAATGCTAAGGTTAAAAAAGAATTGTCAAATAACAAAGACAACGAAGGGACGAAATGCATTTCGCATGGTGCGAACAACTCTCCTTTGTTTAAAATTATGAAATTATGAAAACGATAAAGCAAAGCAAATAGAAACAATACAAAAATTTGCCTGGCTTATAGAAATCTCCAACTGTGCGTATATGAGTACAAAGAATGCCCACTGTTTCGTTATTTCGTTCTTTTCCTTTATATGCAATGGTTTTTCAAAAGGATTTACTAGTATCCATAAAAAATGTGAATTTCCTTTGTTTGCTAATATTTTTTCATACTTATGTCAAAGTGTTTTCAATATTTTCATATAATAGAAATATTTATTAATTTATTTTATTATTTATTAAAAAATTTCTTAATCCTTTTCATTTATTTATTTAATTTTTAAATACACACTTTTTTTATCATTCATTTATACATATGTATATATTGTAGCTTAAAGCAATTTAAAATCTATTAAATTCAACACTTTCAATATTATTAAAATAAAATATTATAGTTTTCACTAAAAAGAAATGAGAGAAAAATTCCAAACTAAAAAAAACATATAATAAAAATGGAAGAAAATAAAATTAAAAGCAGTTTGCCGACTTATTCAACAGATGATCATCGTGATCATCATCATCATTATCATCAATGATGACAAACTACGTTTCTGTTTCTGTTTCCAAATGACAAATTGTTTTCTCAAGTTTTCTCAGTTTCGCTTCTTGAATTTATATTTTGTATTTTATTATTATTAGTAGTCGTTTCTTCTACCATATACCAATTTAAAGTATCTTTCTGTCTTACACGCATTCTTGTGACTTCGTTTATAAAAATAATTTTAGTTTCTTTCTTTACTGTGCCAATGATGAGATGATGAGATTTGTTGCTCTAACGGTTTGTTGCGTGCAGATGATCTACGAGTATCTTCTTGGTAGAGTATCTATGTTGTTGTTGCCTGCTAATTATGTTGCTGAGTGGCTATTTAAAATCTAATCACATCAATCACTAGGATTGGATACCAGTCTACTACTTGCAATAGTATTGAAGTTTGTGGCAAGAACAACAAATTACCATATCACCAACATTTCAACAACATACGACAACACTTTGTTGTTATTGATGTTTTTGTTGTTATTGATGTTTTTGTTGTTGTAGCAAAAGTAGTATTTCTTATTAATGTTGTTGTTGCTGCTACTACTACTGATGATGGTGTTGTTGTAAATGTTTCTTGCCTTTAGCAAGTCGCAACATAATTCGCGCATGTTGCATGTTTTGGTGAAATTTACGGATTACAAATCGTGTTTCTTTTATTCGAGTTACCATTTATTTTTTATTTACTACTTTGTTGTTGATATGGTTTCTCTTATTGTTATTGTAGATGTTACTTTTTGTTTGGTTTTTGTTTTATTTTACTTTTTAAAAAATAGGAAATGAAATGTTAAAAACTACAATTACAAAAAACACCAGTAGCAATCACAACAATAACAGCACCAGCACCAACAGCAACAGCAACACATTCCTGGTAGCAATAAAAATTGTAACAAAGTATTATTAGTCGTCATTTTAGCATTTATTCACTCGCTTTCTATACCCTACATTCATATTTATTGTACTTTCATATAATAAAGAAAAGGGTTTATTAACTATGAGCAAATGCTTGTAACCAAAAGAAAAAGTAAGTAAGAAACCTCAAAGTATTGCATTTATTTGTAAATCTCATCAAGATGATGAGATGAAATGAACCAAAGTGATCATTCATCTTGTGTAAATCTTGTTAATGTTTGAGTTGAGTAAGGATCTCGAGAACCTTCAAAAATATGACCTAATCCCAATGAAAGAAGCATAATGATATCTTCTGATATATAAAAATTAGTGTTTGTTTGTTTGTATGTTATGCTCTGCCATACAATTCATTTGAATGTAATTTTGTGAATGTGAATGTGTATGGTTGGTTCCCGGCTTGAACATAGGATAGTTTTGGTGCAGATATATGTCCCCGTTCCCGAGATCCGGGATATTCAAACAACCCCAAAAAATAAACTAAAATATCCGATTGAATGCAAACCGTGTAAAGCCTGGTCGGGTACGCGCTAGTCTTCCAAAAAATTATGTTTGAGATTTTACTAATCAATATTTCTAATTCTTTCTCTCATTTTTAAACCTTTAAATGTTTCATCCGATAAAGGTGAAAGGTATCAGATAATCGATACCACTCACTACCTGTCTATAGCTACGTTGTTTCATGTTTCTTCTTTTTATTGATATTTGACATTCTTTGTTTGAGTTTTAATGTACGAAATACAATAGAATACTAGTAGAAAGTAATATGAGCTTTGGTTGTACATGTATCATATATGATATACCCTCCACACGGGCAGTTTTAGATTCAAATGGAAAAAGCTTTTCATAGAAATATTTTTGATATTTTAAATAAATAAATTTCTTTGTATAATATTGTGCAATATTATATTCTCCCAAATCTCGGTTTCCCCATTCATTTATCTTTACTAACCTTATAAATAGACAATGTTTAGATGTTAGAAGTAATCTTCGAAACTACTCTGCCGATCATACAAATTTGTTTACTACGTTGTTATTGAGTGTCATGGGATATATCTTTATAAATAAAGCTAAGTTATTTTTAGGATTTACTGCAATATCGGGGCCAGGTGACCAAAACTGTATAGTGCCACTCAAACTGTGCTCACAGCTGATACTCAAACTGTCATCTTTGCTGATGCTCAAACTGTAACACAGAGAATATAGCATTGCTAAGAAAGGAAGCATATCTGATATCTGATTCGGTTGGATTCTATGCCCGTTAATTAGTATAAAAGATTAGTTTTAATAGAAAATGAAAGACTCCAGTATTTACTTTGCCTTATCTAAGATTACAAATAACATATAACGTTTAAGTAATATTTATACCTACGTATTACCTTTTACTATATGCGTGTAGTATATTTATAAGAAATTGTCACGATATTATAAAAAGCTTTTAAAATATTTAAAAAGAAAAAAATCCTATGTAAAATAATTAAGTAAAATTAAAATTTATTATTCGTTATTTTTGTCATTTGTATACATTTTTTCCATTTTATTCTCAGACTTCAATTAGTGAAATTTTTATAACCACTTAAGAAAGAAGTATGTAATATAAGGTATTAAAAGAAAAATATCCATTATCGAAATTACATAGATGGTGGTAATAAGAGTTGAAGAGAGAGAGAGAGTTTAAAGAGTAAAGACGTTTTTTGTGGGGTTACATACCAAATTTTATATTTAAATTATTTTTAGATTTAAGTAAGAAGTTGTAGTACGAGTATTATATGTGGAATCTCTAACTGTTTGTATATTAAATGAAAATTAGGTTACCAGCACTAGCAATTGGTCCACATAAATTTCTTAAAATAATACTATCACACTTAGTCCAGATAAATGCTCGAGAGCTGAATGAAAAGTTGTGAAACTTCAATGAAATCAATTCTGGCTTTAGAATAATATTGTAAATACATTGAGATCCTTAATTTTTGTATACAAATAACTTAGGATAATCTTGGCTTAAATTAAAACTTTCAAGTCCCTGCTGAAGAGATTAAAGCGAAAGAAGAAAGAAATTTACATCCATACGGCTCATTCTTAGGGTACCATGCTCAAATGGTGCTAACGGGACCCCTTTACTAAGCCTACGCTATCCGTCCGTCAGTGAGCTCTATCTCATGTACCATCATAGGTGGACAATTAAAATTTTCACAGAGTGTGTAATTCAATATATAACGAAAAAATAAAATAAAGTTAAAAAATTAGAGAGGTCCCCATACAAGAACCGTGTACTCCATATGCACTATTCGCAGTTTTTATCTTTAGTTTCTCACTTTGTTTATTTTTTTGTAGTAGACTTTTAGGTGCTGCTTAAATATTGTATTTCACCTTTGAACTTCAGAAAAAGGTCCAAGCCTTACGTCCAATGAATTTGCATACATACTGTTAAACCTTGTGCAGTGGTACGGAACCCTTCGTGTGCGAATCGCACTCCCACTTGACCGATTTAAATGATGACGATAAAGCTGCGATGAGCTGAGCTGAATCATTATTATAATACCGGAAGAGTAACGCCTTCTTCAGACTGAGTTGACACTCAAAATATTTAAACGACCTACGTACCTATGAGTACATTTTATTTCATTATAAAAAAGCAATAAATATTTTTTTAATTAAATTTAAAATAATAAAGAAAGCGAATTGAATTGGAAAAACCTTTTAAATTATTAAATTTAATACATATTTGTATATCAAATCTAAACTATCCTCACACATATAGTATGTATGTATGCATGGATGTACGCGTACAATTTTTGTTGAGTCAGTGAATTGTGTGTGTGGATGTGTAGATATAAATGACCTTGTCCATAGTTACCATAATTGTTATTGTAACTTAGTTTTCAAAAGGTTCTTCAATTCTCCATCAATTCTATTTTTATCACAGTAAAGTCAATAAATGGACTTCATTAGAAGTCAACACAGAGAAAGAGAGAGAGGGGGAGAGAGAGATGGAGGGAACTAAAAGGAATTCTAATTTCATTTGTTCAATATCTAATTTTCTTATGTTAATAATGTTCTGGCAAAGAGATGCCATGCCGGACACCCACACAAATTGACAATAAAATCAACAGCGACGTCAACCAACAAACCACAACAACATCAGAACAGCATAACAATGTATGTAGCTAAGTAGATACATTGAAAGCAACAGATGCGGCATGTGACGTCAGCAAATCTTGTTATTATTTTCGCTCATTTGTACGGCAACTGAAAGTATTTCGCGGGGGCAACAGATGCAGCATGAATAGCGGCAAAAGGCCAAACCGATTCAGTTGATGATGATGTTGTTGTTGATGTTGTTGCTGATTTTAATAATGATGATGGTGATGCTAATGATGCTGGTGATGATGATGATGATGACGACGCATATGATGACGATGATGTCGTAATATCTCATTCAATGTTAAATTGTTTAGAAAATAAAATTAGAACAACAAAAGATGAAAATACACAGATACTTGTAGTACATAAAAATACCAAAAGAGTGCGCTTCAGTAGCAACAGCAGCAGCCAAGTAGGAAATAATATAATACAAAAATTGTTGTATGAATACTCAAAGCATTCCCTGTACAAATGACTCCCAACTGATTAAATAAACAATCAGTGGAACGTCTATGAAATCATTTGAAATATGAATCTGAAAAATCTAAAGTGTAGAGTATCTACATGTGCCTTCAGTTGAATTTTTGTTTGTATATTTTTCTAATATAAACATGAAATTATTACGAAATCATTAGATGCCATTTCATTTGATGCTCTACCCGTCTACTTGGCCCTACCTTTGCCTTGAAATGTCTTTTAGTTTCTGTTCAGTTTCAGCTTCCGTCTACCCCCCTGATCAGCGACTCCTCATCTGTATCTATGGTGTGTGTGTGTGCGTGCGTGTGTGTTTGATATTTAATCAATTGCATTTAGCCGCACCTATCAAACACAGTTGCACAGTTAAAAGAAACACACAAAAAACACAGTTAAGAGAAACAAACGAACTCTTCTCATTTAATTGCGTTGCGTCATAACTTGTACCGGGCAACACTTGACAGATAAATGTTCCTACACTACTCACATGTACCATATGTACGTGTTTATATTGTAGTAGTATTTTGTAGATACTGGCATGAATACTGGTATATCAAAAATACTAACAAACAGACAGCGGGACAGATATAAATATCTTTATATATAGAAGAGAGATACACTCACTCACTCACACACTCAGTGACATATGTAGTATGCATACATTCATTTACCGGCTGAATGCGGCACGTTTATTCTGATTTAACTACACATTATATTGTAGTTTCCACCCACTCTCCCCTTGTATCTAGTTAGTTAGATGAGTGACCACAAGTTTGTTTGTTTCTTTGCATTTTTTTTGCTATTTCGTTTTGTTTTGTTGTTTAGTTGTTTTCGTATTTCAACTAATAATTGCTAAAGTTTCCGTAATTGTACTTTATAGATACAAGATACGTACACTCAATGCCAACTCAACTACTCAGCGTATCTTTTCCGTGTGGCTTGTCAATAAATTAGTGCTAGTAGTAGTAGTTGTTGCAAGCAGATACAATTATGTGCTTGTATCTGTATCTATTGTCTACTACAATTAAAAAAAAAAAAGTCAAACCCACACAGATACACAAACAGAAAAAAAACAGATAGCTAGTAGATACATAGAAATATTTAAACGCATCTTACAGATACCGAAATAATCATATACAGATAAAGAGATAGATAAACATAGATACAAATGCAAGCAAAACTATTCTGTGTTGATGTATTTAGATAATTTTGTGCTTGCCGGCGTCAGTGTGTGGCATCGCATGCGCTTTGTTTTGTCACTTGTTTTGTTTTTCTTTTTTTTTTAATTTTCAATTCAATTCTTTATACAAACACCGCATGTTGCATTCAGATACACTTCATTGTTTAATCGAATTTTGTATCTTTTCTTTGTTGTGCTGTTGTTGTTGTTGTTGTCTTATTTAGTTTGACATGGTCAAGGTTCGCCACTTTGAAATCGTTGTTGCTGTTGCTGTTGTTGTTATCTTTTGTAATCCAAAATTGACAAAGTTTTCATGGTTAATTATTATTATTTTGTCCATAATCATAAGAAATTCTCATTTGAAACGTGACTAAATGTTTGATCTACTAAATTCATTAGATATAAATTTTCCATCATTTATAATATTATGAAAATACACTTGTAACTAATTTAATTTAATTAAATTGAATCTTTAAACTTTTAAACTTTTGATACTCAATTGAATTTTATTTCCGCATTTGGAAACAAATTAAAATTTGATGATTTGATTGAAGTTTGATTTATTGAAAATGAAAATGAAGAAGGAGATGAAAAAAAAAGAACTTAAAACATCGTCGAATTTATTGTATTAATTTATTGATGATTTTATGTTTAAGAGATTAAGAATTTCCGTATTCACAAATCAACAGAATCTTCTAAATGTAACCTTGTAAGTGTCTCTTAATCTTTTGACATTTAAATGAGCTTTGTAAAGAGTGAAACAATAAAATAGAATGAATTAATAGTCAGTTTTATCGAATATTGAATACTTTTCTCACATTTTAATTTATGGTATGGGATCAAACACCTCCCACTTCCTTCCAAATAAAATATGTTATTCGGTTATAATGAAAAGAAGGTTTTCTCTGAACATTTAAATGTTTTACTTGTGTCGAATAATTTCTAAGAAGTTGACGATAAAAATTTTAATTTTCATCAATGAAATTTATAATTTTTTCTTATAAAAACTTATGATCCTTTCAGCTAACATCCACTTCTCCGCACTTGGGTAGTGGGTACTGCGCAGCATTGACAACTGTACCGCAGTAGCGTTTGAAGATAAGCATAACTGCTGTTGCGCTTGACAATAAGCGGTACCTCAGTAGCACAGTCAATGCTAATATTGTTTATGATTGCGTGGCTGAACAGGTGAAATATTAGTTGATATGAGGGAGTCTGAAATTGAATGCTAAAGGAAGCACAACATGCTCTGGCTTCCTTCTCTAATTCCCTGCCAGTAATTTATTATTTTCCGAGGAATTAAATGCACATAGTGCAGCCAATCTGGAATGCAATTGCTGGAAATTCAGATTCATTAGTTAAATTCCAAATAATCTATGCACATAATGCAGTCCCCGGCATTTAATTTCTTATTTTATATATTTTTTTTTGTTGGCGTTCAGTTATCAATGAATTCCAACTTAAACATCTCATCTGAGTGGAAAAATAAAGAAAAAATATACCATACAATCTTATATTAACTTCACTAGTGATTCGTATAATAACTCAGTATTTCGAATCAATTCATCTGAAATACAATATAGTACTATAAAATATTTTATGCATAGAATTTTAAGACGGTTTCTTTTAAAAATGTAAAAACTTTTCTTTCATTCATTTCATTTCTGAGTATATGTAAAACCATTCCAATTATCGGAAAACGACAACTGAAACACATTATCCGCATAGAACAAAAAGACAAGATACCTCGAACACTGAAAGTCAACTTTGCTTGGCAACTGAAGAAAATATAGACTGGACATACACGGTATATTCATTAAATAACTGAACTTTAAATTTAAATCATCTAACACATAGCGCCTTCTGATAAAGTTATGCATATTTTTATTGGACTTATTTGGATGTTTTGAAAAAAAAAAAAAACCGTGGAACAAACTTAAACTTGGTAAAAAATGCACTGGGCCTTACGAAATGTTAAGAAAAGTTTATGCTAATGAGTGTATGAGTCGTACACAAGTTTACACCTGGCTTTTAAAAATGGCTGAGAGGATTTGAGTGATGATCCAAGCCCTGGACGACCAGAAGCGTGTTGAGTTATGAGAAAAAGAGCGGAAAGTCTTAGCTTTCGATGCTGGCAGAAGAATTAAATAAATCTTTCTGTACAATCTTCACAATATTAACTGAAGATTTAGGTAAAAGAAAGGTCTGTGCACGTTTTGTTCCATATCAGTTGAATAAAGATCATAAAGTCGCTCTTGTAGAGCTTTGCATAGACACCTTTTCAACGAATTTTTAATAAAAACACCAATTTGTGTCATAGACCACCCTCCTGATCAATTACCTTGGTATTATTTTCTGTACCCAAAACTGAAAATTGCAATTAAAGGCACTTTTCTCGATGACGTTCAAGCCGTGACACAGGTGCTAAAAAACATCCCAAAAACCGACTTTAAAAGTCTATGGATAAATTAGTTGATTGTTCCATATGTTGTATTGAATCAATTGGATCCTATTTTGAATAAATATTTCCTTTAAAACATGATACCATGCTTGTGTGTTTTATTTTATAACTTAACTTATTCGGTTATTATCATGGTAATGTGCTAGATCGATTATATTTTTATGTTTTTGATGGCTTACTTGCTTGTCGTTACAATCATCATGATAAGGTAAATATGCCTTACTAAATAAATGTACTAAATACAATACAAGTATGCAGTATAAGAAAACAACTAAGCCATAGATATTTTTCTTTGATTGAAAGAGATACTATTGCCAAGTTTCATTTTGTTTGTTGTCTCTTGACATTGCTAATGTGTGTGTGTGTGTGTGTGTGTGTTGGTTTTGTAAAGAATTCTCATTTTATTTTATATTTGGATTTATTAAACTTATTTTTAATATCTTTATTATTATGATTATGGTTGTTGATGATTTTGATGTTAATGATGTTCATTGGTATTGTTGATATTGTTATTGTTGGCTACTAACAACATCCAAAAATATTTTAAGTTTCTCGTTGACCATGATAAAAGTTTTCGAAATCAGTTCAAATGCATAAAAAGTAGATTAAAAACAAATCCAATCCAATCTCTTCATCTACAATACAATAATACTTATAAATGATCATTTGTTGGAAATTTTTTTTTTTTTTTGTAATGTGAAACTAACAATTCACTTAATAAACTAAGCAGAAACTTTAGTTAAGATAAATATAAAAACAATATGATGATGTTCCTAGTAAAGTTTCATTCCTCATGAGGCACGAAGTACTGAGTTATGGTTTCATACGAGTAGTTTGTCTGTTTTTTATGTTCTCCACATAATTTCAATTAGTGTTAAATGAAAAGTGTGACAAAACTTTGACTTTGGTTGACTGGTGACCCTTGTCGTCAACGTCTCTATTTGAGCAGATGAAACTAGTTACATTTGTAGTCGTATCTGTGCACATACCACCATACGAGTATACTCAGTGTTTTCCTTTGTTTTTATCTATGAATCTTGAAACCTTTAAGCAACTATATACGAGTAGGTATGTATGTGTATTTGTATCTAAATACTATTGTATGTAAATGTATGGTATGTGTTTATAACAACAGTCAGCCAGTCAAAGTTCGAAATGAAAAAGTACTTTGAAAATTGTATGAAGTATTTTGTAAGCTGCTTGAATATGTCGACAATGAAGTGAATGAAAGATATACAACATCAATAGCAACAACAACAACAAGTTGAACAAGTTTTCAACGCCAATCGCCCTCATCATGTTGATGCCCTCCCATCCCCTACCCTACCAACATTTCCCATCCCTTCTATGATGCCCTTTATTACATTTTTGTTCATTGCCTTTTCGCTCGTTTCAAACAACGTAATAATGCTCACGTGTACTACGCATTAGGCATCTTTCAAATACTTCCAACACATCCCCCACCAACGACTCAATGACTCCATGCATCCACAAACCGGCATCTACCGGCAGCCAAACAAGTTGTGTTTGAAGTATGGAAAAGCATGAAAAGCATGAAAATCTAAAGAAGAAGACATAGGGCAGGAGACAATGGAAAGGGAAAAGATGATGAAGAATATTTTGAAACAAACAAAAAACGAAAAAAATATTCAACTATGCCTCCGCATGCGAACAAAATACAAAAAAAAAAACAACAGAAAGGAAAAATTTGTATGCGTTTTATTTTGTGGTTGGTATTTATTGTATTGTAGTAGTACTTATGTAGCACATACTATCTTATATCTTGTATCTATGATGAGGCTACACAACACACAACAGTAAAGCACAAACAAGAAACAAACAAACACAAAACAAAAAAATAAAAAAGAAAATTAACAAAAAGTATTTCAACTAAACGAATTTCGGTCGGTCGGCAATCAAACATTGTTAAGTTAAGAGAATAGTCAGTCGACTAAACTAGGCGAAAATGCGTAAAATGAATCTAAATCTGTTGTTGTGAATGCATGCGAACGCAGTCAAATTTGAATTTGAATTTTTTATGCGTAACTTAATTCGATAACAAACCAAGGAAACAACATCAACAACAACAACAGCAGCAGTAGAAGCAACAAAAGAATTGAATTGAAAAGATAAAATATACAATATTTTGGTTTATATTCCAAAATTAGCTTTTTGTGGTATGTGTACAAGTATCTCACTCAATATACTCGCATTGTACAATACAATAGTAGAGTATCTGTATATGTGGTTGGTTATTTGTTAAACGGAAACGTGAGGCAATTTATTCTGAGGTTGTTTCGCTTCGATTGTGAAAACTTGTTGCGTTTCATTTCTATTCGATTCGATTCGATTCATTTTTTCTGTTTTTGGTTTTTGTGTTTGTTATTTGCTTTGATTTGATTTTTATGAGATTATCTTCTATTAATAATTCATAATTTCATTAATACTTCAATTTATGTTCAGTGTGTGTTGAGTGTGTTGAGTGTGAGAATAAAACAAAAACACATTTCCATAATGAAATCAACAATAGTAACTACGTCAGAATACAAATTTATTTATAAAATTAATATTCAAATAACCTCATCTATTGATATTAAATTAACATTAAGATTGCTTCATCCTTTAAGATTATGTCCTCAATAGTTCTGATGATTTGTACATGTTTTTATCTCAGTGAAAATCACCAACATAAATATTGTTATGACAAATCGTAGAGACTGACAGGTTTTGCCAAGATGCTGAGCAAGGATCAACTTACGACTGAAATGAGCAGTAAGTGAAAGACAAGATTTGTATTGAAGGAAGAGGAAGGAGAAACTTTGTTTTGAAAAAGAGTTTCCAGTCAGTGGGTTGTTGAAGAAAGAAATCCCACCATTGGAGGTATGGTATGTTAACATACGATTATGTAGTTATCTCCTATTTTTGTTCAAACCACAAATTTTTAAACATGACTTTTATTTTTGAATACAATTCAAATAAAATCTAAAATAGCACTTAAGATTGCTTCAGTTTATGATTGGTTGGTTGGTTGGTTACCGTGGCTGACTACGAGCCACAATTAGCACTAGAGTACCATTTTGAAACCACTCCCTCGCCGAAAGCAATCAGTACATTACTAAATCCAACCCGTCGAATTTAGGTATTTTAGAAGACCACCCGGATATGTGTGTGAACATCCGAGAAGTTGTTGATGATGTATTTGCCCAGAAACTTATTTTAAGTCTTTGTTAGTGTAGAGCATTGACATAGAAAGTGGGTGAGTGACTCCTTTTCCTCTACATTTTCACAGCTTCCACAATGGCTTCTGAACGAAATACCCAGTCTCTCCGCTGTGGTACTTGCGGTATCTGAGCGTCTTCTATTGATGAGTAGCACGTGCCAGGTTATATTTCATGATAATGATTTCTATGTTTTTCAACTAAAATCTAACACTAAATAAGTAGTTAGTTGCTCTTGTGATTTATCAAGAATATAATGTGTATTTCTATAAAACTCAATGAAAATCCAATTGAAAAAAAAACCAAAATATCTAATGGCATAAATTGTATGAAGTAGATGCGATTTGACGACCCTCAAATACAATAATATTATTTAAATAAATTTGTAACCAAGTACATACACATACACATATGTATTGTAGATGACTTCGTTGCATTGTGTTCTATATTTTATGTATTTTGCATTACATACACGTATATGTGTAGCCAGCATCTCATCTCATCTCAATATCTATGCTCTGATGCACAGATATGGTATATATGCAAGTATATAAGACTGTATACTTGCGTATGCATATACATACACAAACTGATTGCAAGCTTTTCAACCTTGACATACATTCGAAAAAGCACAGCACACCGCATTAGAGAGCATAAATTGCAAAACTGCAATGCAAAGACGACAATGACAACGTCACCCACGCTTGCATAGATACATACAAGCTTGTATAAGTACATGCATATGTATACGGTTTAATACGGATACAAATTCTGGTGCGTGTGCGTTTGCGTTTGCGTGTGCAGTTGACAGATACACAAAAATAGAAGTGTAGGTGAGAGCTGGAAGTGAAACTTACCTCATTTCCAATAGTTGAGATCTTAATGATGACCTCGTCCTTGTCGATATCATGATAGAGAACATCTCCGGAAGTTTCACGTCCATTATGGGTAAGAAAGATACGTTGACCTGGTTGCAATTGAATGCCTATGATCGAACGAAAGCCGGGTCCAATGAGATCCGTTTCACGGAATTCCTTAATCATGGCATTACGGCGTAAAGTTTGTGCCGGACTTATATGCACATCGGCGGGACGACCCATTATAACCGACGGTTGTTGCATTGTTGCTTGGGTCTTGAAATCGAAACGCACAATATACTTGAGCAAAGGATCCGAAGGAGGATTGTTTATAGTTGCACTAGTTACGGTTTCACAAAGTGGTGTCTTGACTTCCTGAATGACTCCAGAATACCAGAGACCGTCAGGACCGGGAGCACACACTTTAGTACCGATAATAGAACGTTTGGCTAAGCGGCGACCAGTTGACATTTTCTCCAAAGTACAAACAATTTGATGAAGATCAAAATGAAAAACAATAGAATAAAGGAAAAGAAAGAAAGATGGAAAAGCAACAAAGTGATAAATTGATACCCAAGAAAGGTGAGTTGCGTTGAGTTGAGTTCAATTGAATTGAGTAGACAATTAGAAAAAATGTTTATTGAAATTTGAAGTTTGAACTGTCCAAACAGTGAACACCACGCAATCAATCAATCAACCAATCGAACAATCTATCTATCACTCACGCAGGTGATCGATCGTTGAAATAGAATAGAAGATTGTGAATAGTAGTTGGCTGATATTTGAACTTTGTTTTTTAAATCAGTTTTTTCTCTCTTTAATTGCCTCGTTTTGATATTTATTTTTATTTTTATTTGCACTTCAATTGTTGCTTTTCTGAATGAGTTCGTTTGATTTAATTTTTCTTTTTCTCTTTCTTTTCGAAATTAAAATTTCACTTTTTTTTTCTTTTATGAGAATTTTTATGTTGTTGTTCACCTTATTCTGGATGTTGTTGTTGTTGTTGTTGTTAATATATTTCTGGTTATTTTTGTTGTTGGACAAATTAATTTTTATTTGTTAACAAATTTTTTGATAAATTTTCTTTTTATTTTTTTTGTTTAAATTTTTCGCAAAATTGATTTATTTTCTGATTAATTTTCTGATTTTATCAAAACACAAAAAGAAGAAAGTTTTTCTTTCTGTTTTTATTTGAAAAGATAATTTTTCTTTTTATTTTTAGATTTCGATTTCGATTTTCTTTTTTTTTTTATTTTCTTTTATTTTTGCACTTGAATTTCTTTTTCTCTTTAGATTTATTTTTAGATTTTTTATTTTATTGAAATTTTTATATTTATTTTTAATTAAACACAATTTTTATTGCATCTGAAATTGTTTTTACACCACATCACTTATATTTTTTTTTTCATTTATTTTTTCAATTTTTTTTTTGAAGATTTTGAAATTGCAATTTGAATTTTTTCGATTTTTTCTGGTTGATAAGGGTTGATTTAAGTTTTGGAAACGTTCTTTGTCAATTGAAAGACGTCTGCATCGTCGTCGGTTAGTGATTTATTCTTTGAATATATTTTGATGACGTTCTTGTGATACAATTCTAGACAGAAGGTAACACGTTGATTGAACTTGAGATTGAATTGGAGACGATGTCGTGCTGCCCGTACACTTTGGCTGTGCTGGAGTTGGAGTTGATGTTGGCGTTGATGTTGGCGTTTGGGTGTGGAAATGATTATGGGGGCAAGAGCATTCAGCTGTATGCGTTCTTGTTTGACTTTCACATGCTGAGCTCCTCGATTTGGGCGAAATGAAACTGCGCCTTTTCGTTTTTGCCTAAGCATAATCCAAGATTTCTACACAATAAAAGATGCACTTTGTAATAGAGTATCTTTACGAAAGAAACAAAATGCAAAAAAGTTTTCCAGCAAATGCCAATGCAGATTATTAGTTCATCCAATTCAATTGAATTTGGCAAAACAATTTAGATCAACAATTAATAAAATTGTTAGCACAAAAAACACATTTATTTTTTTTTTTTCGTTTTTTAATTTAAGTTTTTTTTTTATTATTTTATTGTTTTGATTATTGATTATTTAATAGATAATAGTTAATATTTTAGAATCTAGACACAAAGTTTATTTATTATTACACACATATGAATGAAGTCACTTAGATTTATGAATTTTATTTTATTTTTTTAATGATGAAACTTAAATTGAAGTAAAATTTGCACTTAATTAGATTAATGATAATTGTTATTGTAGTGTAGTGTAGATTAGAGTTGAGTAGTGTAGAGTAGAGTAGATACTTTTCTTATTTAAGTCTTAAGCACCAAAACTAATATATTTTAATGAAGGAAATTTAAAAATAACTTTTTTTATAGTTTTATTAATTTTTTTTTTTTTTGTTTTTTTTTTTCTCACGAGAACTGCAACAAAACACAAAAAAATATTTAATGAAATGCCGGTTCTATCTTGTTTTTCTTGATGTTGTTGTTGTTGTTGTTGTTTGTCTTTAGTTTTTATTTGTTTTGTTGATTTGATAAGTTTTCAATCTCAAAATTATTCTGTTCTGTTTTTATAATGATTTATTTATTTTTTTTTTTTTTTGAAAACTCATAGGTTTTAGATACTTTTCAAATCTATTCGCTGACACACACACGCACACTCTCTCGATTTCTCAATTTCTCTTCTATGATTTCTTTTGGTTTATATGTCTCTGAGTCAATGCTTTTGATTCTTCGATGATTTGCAATGAAGAATCGTGATCGGGGACTGAAGCAGAAAGAGAATTGAATCAATCGCACTTCTCGATTTTGATTTGATTATCTGCGTTTCACTTTGCTTTTGCTGATTGTTTTTTTATGCGGGTTTTAATGGCTCGCTCGCTTGCTTGTTTGCTTGGCTGCTTGCAGTTGTTGTTATTAGTGTTAGTGTTTATCAACAGAATTTCTTTTCTTTATTTTTGTTGTTAAGCAGAAAAAAAAAATAAAAAATAAAAATTATGATGAAAAATGCCGAAAACGCATAGAATGCGCTTCTATGCACCAGGGGGGTAAATGTATCTTAAATCGGAATTTTGTTTTGTTTTGATGTTGGTTGATGCGTTGCTTGTTGTTTTCTGGTGGTTTTCGTTTTCTATGGCCACAGAGTTAGTTGTTGTTGACTGACTGACTGACTCTATTTGACTTGGCTGAGGCTGACAATCAAATGTACTGAGACTTTGCTTGAAAGCGCTTATCGTCTGAACACGAGAGTGAGCTGTTAACGACTGCTTGACGACTTGTGTTTTGGTTGTGCGGAACGGAATGAAACGCCAAACGGCAAAACGAAGCACAAAGCAAAAGCAACGTGAAGCAACGTCAAGCAAAGCAAAGCAACAATTTGTATCTCACAGTACGCTTGCACCTACAAATACATTCACATCTACCATATGTACAACATACATGCATGCGCCTGCTCACTCACTCTCTCACTTCTCCTCTTTATGACTCTCATACAATCACTCACATACAATCGCAATCACACTCATACTCATACTTACACTCAAACTCACTCAGATACTATTGGCTGTGTATTGTACTACTATGTTGTCGCTTTGTGTCCATGGCCACTTGCTTTTGCTCTCTTGGTGGCGCTGGCTCTGGCTCCGGCGCTGTTGACGTCGCTGACGTTGCCTAATGTAGTTATGTAGTCTGGTCTGGCCTGGCATGGCCTGGTCTGGTTGGGCTTGTTGGGTTTCTACCTGCTGCTCCGATATTCGCTTTGGAAAAATCATACAAACAGTATTACATTATCAACATTTTATGCACTTCAAGCGTGGAAAATGCATTTTCATTTTCATCGTTTCGCTAACGAAATATTGAATTTAAGATTTTTCTCAACTACAAATAGACAAAAACAATATATCTGGATGTTAAATAAACAATAACTGACTAGATAAAATATCTTTTAGGTTATCAAAATAAAATCAAAATAAAAATAATTTATTAAAATAACAATTCAAATTGAATTTAGACATGAATAGATACTTTCTTCCTCATTTGATGTATTTTTCTGTAATATTTCTGATAAGATACTATTGTATTTTCCATATAAGATACATGGATAGTTTTCAGCATAAAAATAAACTACGCAGTTATAAATTTCAAACATGTTCGGTGAACATATTTTTGTTTTTTTTCTTGTATTTTGAAAATGATTGCTGTAAATGTATTTGTGTATCTGTAACTCTTAACAGTAGCAGCCGCCGTCGCACTATCAGCGAAACAAACAATCACAACAATAACAGCTGTTGCGGCTACAGCTGTTTACAGCAACAAAAACCGGCCGGTATCCAACGGCAACTACAACAACAATGCATTCCTATTCCAATATTAACATGCAAAGAGCATAACAACAAATGAAAGCTGTGAGCGTGCCAATCTATCATTGTATTGGGGGAGAGAGAGAGTGTGTGTTTGACAGAATGAGCACTCACACTGTAACTGTAACTCTCACACTCTGTAAGTTCATTTTATGTCTGGCTGCCAAGCATTTTATGTTTCTCTCCACACTCATTTACTCAGAGTCTCTCCCTCAAACAAACATAACAAAGTTGCTCGTTGTTCTGTTAAATTTTGTAGTGAGTGAGAGTGGTATTGTGTATCAGTGATGCCAAGTTGTAGGGGGAGAACTACAAATATACCAATGCATATTTATTGAATTTAAGGGGAAGAACTTCGTGTTTGTTTCGTATATTTTGATGAAACATAAACGAACACATTAAATAAATGTAAGACGCATTTTAAGTTTGTTGGACGGAGGATGGGGACGGAACTTTAGCTATCCAACTATAAGTCGTCGATTCCTAGGTCAGCTTATTGGGGACACAGAGGAGCTTTTCCATATCATATCATATGTTAAATATCTGAAAATTTCTGTATTGAATATCATATTAGCTATAGTAATACTAAAGCTCCACTTGGTAAATGAAGTACATAGTTCGAATTTCCTAAATTAAAGATGATACATATTACGAAATCATTATGATTCGCCAAGATATTATGTTGGTTGTGTGCGTTTTTACAATCAAAAGAGTTTCACTCTGCTCCAGTCCGGTATCGACAATTTCCTCTTCTTTAATGGCTCAATGTCATCGTCATCAGGAGAGGATAGTCCAATTCCGCTTCATTAACATTTCCATTACATGCTTCAATTCAATTTTATCTCGAGGCACGAGACTGTTTGGATTTATTTCTTTTCACAGGTAACTAAATTGCTATCATGTTTTTACTTTCCAAACGCATTATGCTAGTGGTAAATCATTCTCTCTATTAAATTCGTCAGAGCTCCATTTCAGAATTTTCAAGCAAAAAGTTAGAAACAGAAGGTCTGATTTCTTCTGTACTTTTACCTCGAATAATTGGAAGATTCTAATTTTCAGAGTTATTATTTGTGAGCTTCTATTGAATAACAATTTGTTTTATACATTGAATTCCTTTTGGATTTATACTATATAAAAAATTTGGTTTTGTGCGGTAACTCTTGTCGATGAAACTGTAAAAAAGTTAAAATTTATGTCTGGATAGTAGATGTACTTATAACTCAATTACATAAATACTACATACTTGACTGATCCAATATTTTCATAACTATCTTTTATAAGTTTTCCTTCTTGAGGTTTGTTATCTTGTCGCGATATTTCCACCTGCGGCGAAGTGGCGTCTGACCACATGGTAACTGGCGGCTACATTAGGCGTCTGACTTGAAGCAATTCGAAGCTCGCTATATAAACGTGAAAACTCGGCAGTTTCGAATGTCCAGAAATTACACAAAGTAACAGCCCTACCATAGGACCAAGGAATCTGCAATAACCCCACTCCTTCCTAAAACATCCTGATTATTGAAACGAAAAAAAAAAGGATCTGATGGCCCCACATTATCTTGAACCAAGACCTTCTTAAGTCTACCAACGAACTTCCGACTAATGTAATAGGTCATACTATAAGCAAAGAGTGCATGTCAGCTCTCTGGTGGAACACGCAAGGTTTTAGATTCTGTGCAGGACCAAAAACATCTTGGTAACGTAATTTGACGCTGATGAATTGTGTTATACGTGTTAACCGTAGAAAATTTTTGCACTATCGAAATTAAAGTGACAGTTAGGTTAGGTCGTGCAGGCCGCTCGCGAGTTCACCTAGAAGTCTTAAAGTCAATTGTGATTACTAATAAAACGTGAATGAGTATGGTGATTATGACCACAACTGTCTATTTGTCAAACTACCCAACTCTTCGTCTACTATGATGAGCAGGGACATCACAGAGGTGGTGTTGGATGTTCTCCAGTTCCTCCTCATCTTCACTACAGAAGTCATGATGTGCAACCTACATCCTGTGGGCCATCAGCTCGATGGTGCATTGCTCCGTCATAACTCCCGTCTCTTTGATTGATAGCAAGCCCAGAGTATCTTAGCGACATTACAGCCATACTCAGTTGCCCACTTCCTGCCTGCTAGATCTCTGGTTTTCACTTCCAGGCATGAGAGTATATCCTGTAAAAATCTGTAAAAATCTGTAAATATGCTTGGGACACAGGTGATGCCGAGCCTTTCCTGACACACTCGTCCGCCATCTCATGACCTTGGATACCGGAGTGACCTGGCACCCAGATAAGCGTGATAAAGTGTTGCCAAGCTTGATTAAGAGTTTCTACAGTACTACGTATGATTTTGGTCTTGAAGCTGTGGGCCGACGGAGCCTTGATAGCAGCCTGGCTGTCAACATTAAACGATATGTGTATTGGGGTCTTCCCTAAAGTGTTAATTAACTTTGCTGTCTGCGAGACCGCGTAGATTTCTGCCAGGAACCCGCTACACCAGTCGATGATACGATAGCCGAGCTGTTAGCTCTTCCGAGAAGAAGCCTGCACCTGTTCTGTCTACCGTTTTGGATCCGCCAGTAAAATGTGACAGTTGCTCAATAGAAAAAAAAAATGAACATATGTTAAAATTTTTGTTTTTTTTTTTAAATTCTGTTAAACAATTTACGAAAACACTATTTGTCGACGTTTAACCCAATCCGTGAATTCCCTAATTGTGTTTCTATAAAATTTTTTCTTCATAACTTCAAGTCTCCATACATAAGTCGAAATTTTTTGTGCATTAAAGTAATTCGAGTTATGAATGTTCGACTGAATTTGTTTAATAAACAAAAGTTTCACAAATTCATGTGTAATAAAAAACAGAAATAATGGAAATAAATAAGTAATAATATAAGAAAAGGTCTCAATATAATTTTAAATAAATTTTAATAGAGACAGAACAACTTTTCTTCACTCATGTATGTAGGTTTAAAAATTATTTAATTTTACCAAATATTTCTTAAGGTTTTTTAAGATTGTAAAAATGTATATTAAAGATGTGATTTTATAGAAAGGAATCTTATACCAAATGGCAGGTGCATACATACATATTTCTAATTATGTATTTTAGTTAGACATTCCGAATTAGTAAAGAAATATAACCCCACCAAATATTTAGCTTTGTAGAATAAATAGCATAGAGATAGCTATGATGATGATGATATGTTAAACATATTATATATGTTTATTGTTAATTGATTCAAATTTTGTTGTTGTTGCCTTTGAATGACCTCCAATTTAGGCAGAAAATATTCAAAATGGGGTCGCTGTTGCATTTGACCCATTTGGCCCATCCCCAGCTTTGTTTGCTTTTGCACCAAATTCTGCTTCTACGCAT
The DNA here is from genome assembly GCA_037043315.1 of Amiota communis. Taxonomy (NCBI): domain Eukaryota; kingdom Metazoa; phylum Arthropoda; class Insecta; order Diptera; family Drosophilidae; genus Amiota; species Amiota communis. The sequence continues at coordinate 698,179 of JBAMAV010000994.1, forward strand.
ACACACGAGCATGCGTATCTACTTATGTATGTATAGTGAATATATGTTTATGTTTGTAGGATGTCTTAGGTAGGGTAAGTTTAGAAATTTCTTGGGAAAGGCTTTAATAACATATTCCAAGTAAATTAATAAAACAAAGAATTTCTTTGAAATCTAGAAAATTCTTACTTCTGCCTGTTTAAATTCCATAAATATGATTACAAATAATGGTTATGATGATGTTTCTTGTCGCTTATTTGTAAATAGTAAAAGGAATCTGTATTTTGAAATATCAAAATCCAAAAACGCATATGAAAAACTGTCACTTTTTGAGCTTTGTGTTCATTACTTTTGATGTCATTACAACAAATACTACAATACTACGTAGTTAGTTAACACAACAATAAGTACTATCTATGTATAATAGATACAAAAAATCCAAAATAAAATGTTAGCTAGCCTATGCAATTTATTAGTTACAAAATGATTCCAAACAAAACACACACACAAACACACATACGGAGGCTCACTTATGTTCATGAGCAAGCACACAGATACACAAAACAACCTCAACAAACAACAATCAGCCTCGTCCGCAGCCTCGAGCACACACAAACACACATTCAAACATAGTAAAGTGAGCATACATTGAAAAAGCGGAAAATAGGTCAACCAGTTGAGACAGCAACAACAACAGTAGCGAGTAGAGGTCGGTCGACTCATTCTAACATTGCAGCGCAGCCTAATTAGAATGAATTGATGCGCCGCGCGTCTGTGGAGCGTCTAAGCCGAAGAGCAGCAACGAAACTGAGAATAAGCAGAGGGGGCCTAACGGCAATCACCAATGTTATTGTAACAGCGTCAGGGGCAGCAACAACATCAAACAGCGAGAGAGAGGCAAATGACGAAACGCAAAATGCGGAAATCGGGTAATTTTGGAAAATTGGGTTGGGTTGCTACTCGCTTCTCGGTTTGTTTGTTTGTTTTAACATGGAGCCTATGACTATGAATATTGTATAGACTGGACAAATCGTTCGTCAAGCTTCAGCATGTGAGTGTGAGTGAGTGACTGACTAAGAGAGTGAGAGAGTAGTTCAATTTTGTAGGTTGGGAGAGAGAGTGTGCGAACATTTGTTTGAAAATAGAACGGGATTTGCTTGTTGTTAATTTTGCAGAGCGAGCTACCGGCAATAACAGAACATCAATAACAGAATGCATTTTAGCAGAGCACACTCAAAGTATGTAGTTCTCTCTCCACTCACTCTCAATTATCAACCATCCATCCATCAATCGCTCTCTCACATTTAACTCCAATTACTGTGCTATGGTGAGAGGTAGCTATTTGTTTTCGTTGTGTCTCGCTCGCACTTTGTGTGTTCCATTTTCCAAAATGTTTCACAAGTTCCGCAAAACAACTTTTGGAATTTATTGTATACAAGAGATTATCTGATAAAATCAGAATTGAATTGAATTTGTAAAATTTGAAAAGGAAAAAACCCCAAATCACCATGACACATAGAGGATTTTCAAAATAAATGAGGTGCAAAATCTTCATATATGGAAAAATTTTTCAAATTTCTTTAGATTACAAAATTATGCTTTCAAGAAATCAAAATCAAATTTGTTAAAGGATCATCTAATTTGTCTAGATTATTTATTGAAATCTTCTAAATTACCCCATTGAATCTATTCCAATATATCCTTCTTCTTACATCTTCCTTTCCTTTCCTGTTTTTTTTTTTAATTTTTGCTAATCAATTCACTTGCTTTTCTCCTTCCTCGTTTTCTCTCTCACCATATCTTTTCAATTCGGTATCAATATTTCCCCGACCCTTTTTTCTTATTGCGTATCTATTTTTGGATATACCATACGTATGTTTGTAAGTATTTTTTTTTCTTTCATTGCCGGCCGATGTTTTTACCACTTCTCAGTCTTCTTCTTCTTCTGGTTTTTTCTGTTCATATTTTCATTTTTTTTTTTCTTTTTTGATGGGAGTTTTAATTTTATTGGGTTTTTATGAAAATTAAACCGGATTTCTTTGTAAAGTTGTAATGAAGCATTTTTTCTGTTTTGTTCATTCGTTTGATTTAACTTTATTGTTATTGTGGGTCGGTCGGACGGTCGGTTGGTCGTCAGATTTGTTTCTCTGTCGTCCGTCGTCGCCTTTTGGAGTGACCACATCGGCGGCGGTACTAAATAAGTAAGTATGTAAAAGCTTGACGACGGACACTTTTGGTAGGGCGCCGAGTTTTAATGGGCGTTTTAATGAGCATGAGTATGTGTCTGTGAGTGTGTGTGTGTGTATGTGTCTATATCTTTTGTTTATTTGTATGAGTGTGCGACTTTGATTACGCTTGAAACCGGATTTCGAAATATCTATGTCAAATTATTTTATTCAATTACAACACACATACATATGTATTCAGATACATTCATACACACACACACACACACATGTATATAATCTACGATATATAAAATGAGAATATGCTTTTCTATAATACAATTTTTATTAAACAAATTGTAAATAGCAATAACAACAATCAGTTGCAATTCGGAAATGTTACTTACATACAAACATATCTCATCTAAACATTCCATTCAAAACTTTTATCACCTCATTTAACCTTTCTCTATGAGGACCACAAAAATACAGTACCTTTTTAATTTACAGGTTCCCTAATCCACCATTGTTTAGTTTTCAGGATGAAATATTCCTGCCAGCAGCAGAGCAGATGAAGAGAAAAAGACAGTATCCAAAGAAAGAAAGATTTGTTGGGGAAGTCCGAGAGTATGAAGAATATATTTTCTGAAAAAGCAATAGCAAAATACAGGATCTGATCAACACTATAAAAATAACATTACTCTCTTTTTACTTAGATTGATTTAAATCAAAACTCGATGTGAAATATGGATAAGATTGAATCGGAATATAACTTCCAATGCTACTCATGAGTATTGTAACGAAGTGGAGTAATGAGAGACTTTCTTTTAGATGACGACATTCTTAGGCATTATACATAGCTCACTAATAACTATGGCCTCAAGTTCGATGGAATGTGGTTCGGAGGATAAATATATTCCACAGAATTCCAAAAATGCATGAATCGAATTCCTTGACAAGAGAAATACAGCTGACAATCATTATAAATCGCAAAATTCCTTAGTTTTAATTCTACAACTCAAAGTATCTATAAGTCTAACTTTTTTCGTGTATTATGTTAATACGATTGTTAAGACTTTACAAGCATAGCTGAGGAAGTTTTATAAAAATGCAATGAATCCCCTATAAATCTAATTTAATCAAACTGAAATACACATTATCGAGTTATTAAACATGATAAACTTCTTAATTTACAATAAGCTATCGGATGAACTTTCATATAAGAAAAACTTAACTGTGAATAGAAATATGCAATAACTAATTTATAGAATTCCAAACAGGACTGCTCCTTACTAGCTAACATAGGGGCTAGGGGGCAATGCTTTCTCTCACTCTCGAAAGACGAGACCTTTTTTTTGGCACTGTCGATAGACTTTTCTTCTTACTGACATAAAATGGTGCCACCAAGCAAAAATGAGTAGTTACGGGCTTGATAAGGAAGTCTGAAAAACATAAAGTTTGTTTTAATCTGCAAAACCAGCTTCACCTTATTTTCTTTCCAAATAAAATGCAGTCGTATTTAGTGTACTAAATTAATCGATGAAATAAATTCTGTTTTTTTTTTCCATTTCAAGGTTGAAATTTCTAAAACAACCAATTATGAAAATAATCCGACAACATAACTTATTCTTGATCAATAAGATCAGAAAGATGTATGGTGGATAAATCATTAATAATCGTACAGTATACATAATACAAAATCCAAACACTCCTCAGTTAAAAACATTTCAGTTTGATTGGCTATGTACGACATTCGTTATCTTCATGAAAGATAATGCGTCGTTTGTTATTGTTTAGACAAACATTCTCGACTTCTTGTAGCAAACAAATAATAATAATTGTTGAATATCAATCGTAGCGTTCACAGTTCTTTGTTTCCCTTAACATGTTGTGGCCACATGTCCAATTATCTACAATAGAAAAACGGGGCAGTGTTGTGCTCCGAGACCGATTGACTTTCGTCGGCTTCTAGTCATTAGGGAATACCCGAATTCTTGATAGTATTTAGATCAATTACTATGTTGGAGAATCATAAGTAGATTTGTTAATTGTTTTCTACACCATTATAGGCTAAAGAGTTTCAGTGAGCGTGTGAGAACCAAACGAGCACAAAGCTTTTGATGTTAAGATAACTGATGTCATAACAAGGTCTTCATAACTGTTACGTTTTCCGCAGTCACTTCGGTCAAGGTTACCCTAGAAGTGATACATGCCCTATTTCAATTCATTTTACTACCTTTGAAAACTTCCATACATCTGAAATTTGTTACAAACACACCTAATAATAATTATCACTGGTAATATGTTTCATTCTCAGCTTAGAAACTAAGGTTCTGAACTTTTATGTATCTCTAATAGCTTTAGATTAAGTCAAACGACTTGCAATATCATGGCTTCCAGCTCTTTTCTTCATACATCTGCCTTACACCAAACTCTTTTTTATAATTACTATTTTATTTAAGATCTTGTACTATCATACATTTAATTAATTTGCTAAATGAATATAAGTACATAATTACATTTACTCTAAGCCGTAAATCTAATTGGTAATATCGTTTGTGTATTCTCGTGTCGCTAATGTTGTCTTATAGTTTGTTTGGTAAGTTATTATCGTCTTATAAAGTTTTTTTCTTTCCCTCTTGGTGTGCGAAGATCTCGGTGTAAATAAAATTTTTGACATAATATGGAACTCCGACAAATCTTTGAATGATTTCAATAATGGTTTCTAATACTGTGCCTCAAAGTTTGATTCCACATGTTCACACTGGTATAATCTTATACCATCTAAATCTAGATATAAAAATTTCTCTCTACTATAAATGCTAAAAAAGCTCGAGATTGGCTCCACAGATTTCAATAATTTTTTTTTTTTCGATAAAGAATGCGGATAAACGATAAAGGAACAGCCGAAAATTCGAATAAATGAAATTAACAAGTTGTGCGAGGGAAATACAGAACATGACAAACATTGCTAAGAAAAAAACAGGAAGAAGGCTATCATTGGCTATGCCAATGATGTAATACTCCGGGTTGCATACAACCTTCCTTTCTTAGCATCACTAAATTCTCTTTTTTCTAATAAGAACATTAATTTAAATGGTGGTTTGTATGGTAGGTACCCCTCCTGGTAACCCTAGTATCATGAAATGAATTTGGATCAGAAACTTATAGTGTCCAAATTTCAGTTCGATACGTCAAAAAACAAAATACTTTTTCTAAAAAGCACTTTAATTTAAAGGGGGGTTTGTATAGGAGGTACCAAGGCAGAAGTCATGTGTAGTGTCGCAAAAGAAGAAGACGACAAGAAGTAGGGCAATATAATATGACGAGATGTAGCGAAAAGTGGCCACAACCAAATTTTAACGAATAAAGTGGATTATCTAAAACATTTGAAGATAAATCATTATACAAATGTTACAGCTAATCAATCAGTATCCAATAAATATTTGAGAAGGAAAGGCAGAGCAATATCTGCCCGGGAAATTTGTTTTCTTATAAAGGAATAATAGATATTTTGTATTCAAAAGAATGGGTGGGGAACCAATCAGTTATTTTCGCCAAAGTACCTTTCTACTAATTTTTTGGCTTTCCCTTTTGATCTACACTTTCCACATTGGTCTTCGGTCTTCTGTCAAGTTTTAAACCAATATATTTAACAAAAATATGGTGTGGGATCACATTTTGAAAAAGGATATCTAGTGGCAAATTAAGACGTCTCAAGGTAAATGAAATGTTCTTAAATTTTCCAATATTAACATTGTTGTTTAAATTGTTTTTGCAGGATGGTAGAAGCTTCATCAACTAACCAAAACATTATAATGTGTATCAAGCAATTCATTAGTTGGGGTGTAAAAGATCAAGACTTTGATTGTATATATTTCTATGGCATTGAATGTGATATGCTACCGGATTATACATACTACTTATATATATGTTGGAATATTTGATTTTTACTGCACTTCCTTTGTTAAGGCGAGCACTAAACTGACATCACCTAGTTCCTTGCCAGTCGAGTTTACATTGTCAGGAACCCACATTATGTAAAAAAAAGTTCATTAAACTATTGTTTGTATATTTTTGATATAAGATACATATGCATATCTTGTAAATAAAAAAAGTTGAAAGAATACCATTTAAATAATTATTTCTGAAAACTAATTTGATCAGACAGACAATTATACACTAATTTGTCAAACAATCAGATTGTGTGTCTCTGTAGTATTTAGTTTTTATTTTTTTGTTCAAAAGAAATGTCTATGTTGATATAAAAATTAGGAAAATTGACCAACAAAAGTCCTATTATGGAAAAAGACATGGATACTTGGATGACAAATGACTTTCGTAAATCATTTTCACTGCAAATGTCAGTAGCTAATCACGATTTCATAATTGGAGTTCGTTTTTGTCGTAACCATAATTACGAACGTACGACGACGTTTCTTTGTAAGGAAAGTCTGACAAAGTTTATGAAAAAAACTTTTGCAAACTACTTATTGGAACTAATTGGAGTTAGTGTTCCGATGGTGGCGGAGGCGATGGCGGTGTTCCCATTTTTCACGGTGTACGCCAACGAAAGCTGTCGAGATGTCAATCAAAAATGTCAGTTATGCCACTTACACAAACACACACACACACCTTCATTCAATACATACTTCGAAGTATTGTCAGTAGTACTGACATTGACTATACAATATCGTCTTTAGCTCGACCGATCATTCAGACAAACAGACGGATGGACGCTTGACACCATTTTCTACTGTTTGCGTGTTAGTTTATTATTTTTTTGGGGGAAAATTCATAATGAAAATCAAGTTAGCGGACCGTTGACCAGGGTTAACAGGTTGAATGTACAATATGTACGTGAGTGTATGCAGATACAAGTATTTAGATACCCGTACAATACTAGATATTGGTTTTTATCGGTATATGTGCTGTGTGTGTGTGTGTGTGTGTATATCTGTGATTGATGTTAACATGTCAGTTAGTTTGAGCAGAACTTAGCTGAGGATACATTGTAAAGCCCAAAGTAGCGTAAATTGTAAATCGAGATGAGCAAAAGATACAAAGAACAAAATTTACACTACAAGATACATGCATACATTAACAATGACGTAGATTATACAGATACAAATGTAATCGTAGATACATTTACAAGAATAACAAATAACAACAGCAAAAACAACAACAACAACCACAACAACTTCAAAATGAATGACAAAATAGCATGTCAAAGTTTTTGACATTTTTATACACTTCATAGTTAATGAGATATGGTATATCATGACTCCAGCTGGATATTTGTAACGCTGAAGACTCTCTACAATATAAGTAGATTCTTAGATAGGTGGTTAGTATTACAAGCAAATATTACTAGTATTTTCTCCTTCCAACTTCTTTATTTGTTCCATGAAAAGAAATTTCTTAATTTCTGAGATAGAAGTTTAAATATTCGATTTGTCTAAAATTCCGTGTGTCTCTTTCTATGAAAGCAAGCAATAGTATCTGTGATAATTTTCAAGATTGAGGTTTCTTGGCAATTTCTTTACTATTAAATTTTCAAAAGTTAATGATGGTTAATGGTGGATAATGTTATCAATGTTATGTGAAGTGTACTTAATATTTGATGTGATCTATGTTTTGGCTTTTGTTGTTAATGTTGTTATTCTTGTATCATTTGACATTCATGAATGCACGTTAATGTTTGTCAAGATAGTTTACAGTAACAACAACAACAAGAACAATGACAGCCTACAAATGACCAAGCGACCAAAAACACATCAAGTGCCCCAAAAAAACAAAAAAAAAAGTCTCTGGCAGAGTTGTCTTTGTCAACACAACATGGAACAACATACTCGTAATCGTACTCTCACCAGCTCAACAGAGTAAGTTGTAGAAAAGAAACCAGTTCTTCGCTGGGAGCCTGAGGAAGCCACATTAGCAAGGGTTGGGCCTCTGACGATGACATCGGTCGGGGTCAAAAAGCAGGAGCAATTCAAACTACAACAACAACAGCAACAACAATCACCTGTCAACCTCTCCAAAAATGAAAAAAAAAAATATAAGTATGGTATATAAAGGAAAAAAAACTTTCATTCGTTCGTTTGTCGTTAACTTGGGGACACCACAAGTAAAATAAATAAAAAGAAAAACAAGAATAACATTAACGAATGATGATGATGCGAATGAAAATATATAAAAATTAATTTCACCGATCGATCGCGATTGTCGTCGTCATCGTCATCGGGCACGTTCGTGCGCCAAACTCGCTTCACCTGATCAACAATTCAATTTGTCCCAATCCCAATGAAGATTCGCTTATCTTTCAGCACATGAGTATGGAGGATGATGTCTAGAAACCAATAGAAAAGAAGAAACAACAACCAATACAATAAAACAATCATAGAGCGAGTGACTGTTCGTCCGATCAACCGACCACAATCAGGTTCAAAGTATTTTAGATTCAACCTGAATATGTTCAGCATCTATCATCTATGAGTTTTGTTGGTCGATCCGACCCGTCTACACGTCCACTAGTTCGTTCGTTCGTTCGTTCGTTTGAAATCTTCGATTCTTTAATTCGAATTCACTCACATACGAGGAGTATTGACATTGGGTCATAAATTTTCGTGGAAAATAGACAAACATTTCCATTGTTTCTTTGTCTCGTATGCCATTGTTGGTGTTGATGTTGTCGTTGTCGTTGTTATTGCTAGTGTTGGGCTCTGGGGTCTCTACATTATTATTATTATTTTTTTTTCTTTCTATTGTACAAATACTAAAGTGAACAAATAACAACGAAATGTTTATAGGCAAACATTAGAACGCACGAGGGCAATGGCAAAATGGGCTAAAGGAGAGGATGCAAGTGAGTATTGGAGAGAAGAGTAGGTATGTACGTGTACGGGACAAACATACGCATGTTAGCAGCTGTTTAAAAACTAAAAATGATAGAAGAAGAAAAGAAAAACAAATTCCAAAAACTAATAAGCGAATGAGGGAGGGATATCAGCAGTCAGATGATGGAGTTATCTAGTAGTCAGAGCCAAATAGAGGGAGGGAGAGCCAGTTGAATTGTTGGAACAAGTTGTTCGGGTTACTCGTTGTTGTCGTTATTGTGTTGTTGTTCATGATGTTTGGCTACTTTGCTTGCATGGAACAAATGAACTTTGATCCATTGTAATTGTTCAAATAACCGACGACGAACAAGTCTCATTTAATCGTATAACAAATGATCAAATATCGAAATGCTTGTTGCCTCATTGAGACATCTGGGTGTGGTAATTTACCAAGGGAAAGTGTGACCATAGCCAAATTATATGTGTGCATGTGTGTGTGTACTAAGTACTTTTCCGCATCTTTACAACAAAGAAAGTTGTTGATGCACTCAATGATGATGATGATGCTGATGATGATAATGATGGAAACGGTTTAGACAAAGGAGACAACTACAAAAATTTCGAATAGAAGTAGAAGTTTTTTGTTCAAAATTATGTATAATTGGGATATATGTATTTGGATTCATAATATTTGATTTAACTAAAATATATGTTGACATTTATGACATTTAGAACACGATCTTATTCAGATTCATCAAGTATTGTAATCATTGTATGTACATGCATAATTGTAATCAAGTACTTGAAATGTAAATTTCATGTCATTAGATACATTTCAAGTGTAAAATATGCAATAAAATTAAGTACATTTCATATCCAGAAACAGTTTTCACTTAGCCTTTAACAACTTCATTGTTGTGTTCAAAAAATGGTTGTGCATTTAACAAGTTTTTGTACTCAAGTACTTAAAGAAGTACATTTAAAGCTAAAGTCAGTGAGATATTGTTCTTAAAAATGCATACATACATATAGTATATCGCTTGTATGCAAATGTTATAATGCTACAAAATGTTTGCTTATAAGCAATATTTGCATAAATCATAGATCACATTTCATTTCATATATCGCATTTGGGTATAAAAACTAAAATTCATTTATAAATTCATTGGGGATAAAAAGTTAACAAAGATAGTCAGTAATTTCTTTTTTTTTGCTTTTCTTTTTTTTTTAGCACTTTTTAGTATCATGTCTTCAATATCATCAATAAGATCTGAAACGTTTATATTCATATTAAAAGTATATGTGCGTAACGAATCTCAATTTTGCACAATCTCTTTGGTCGTTGGATGCTTCATATTCAAATTAGATTATGCGAACCTCTCTCCATTTTAAAAGAGTGGATGATACCTTGATCAAGCGGCTGAATAAGGCCTGTCGTATTTGGCGGCTAAAACTCGATCGAATTGTTAAAAATGCTAGACGCTGCTTTTGAGTTTTAAATCCTTTTGGGTGTTCTTGTTTGCCTTTGTAGCTTCCGTTTGGCACTGCATTATACTACATGCCAATTTCATCAGCGTTATAAAAGCAATCAGAAAAGAATTTCTCCAGAATATGCGGCAAATGATTAGAAATAAACGCCGCTGCACTTTCTGCATTATTCTCACTGGTTTCCCCATGCATCTTACCGAAGTTAATATCATTTCGTTTGCACCAGCGTTGAACCCAACTACGGTCTGGATTATACTCCTCATTTAACAGAGATACAAACTCCTGTGCCTTAGCAAGCAAAACAGATCCACTTATTAATCCATTATGAGATCGAATTTGGTTAAACCAGGACAGTAAGGATTTATCGAAGTTTAAGTGACCACTCTTCCTATTTAAAACTGTGTTAGCGCGAATATCAGTTTCTTTGGTTTAAATGCGGGAAATGGTACTGACGCTCACTTTGTATTTATGAGCCAAATCTTTTGGGTTCTTATTTGATTTTATATCATTTAAAATTTCTAGTTTTTGTTTTGTGGTTAGCACTTTACGCGACATGGTTCAAAACCATATGATCGACTATACCTGAAACGCGACTGATCGTCAATTCTTCTTTGTCCTTTCTGAGAGAGTGTGGTCAGCTGTTATGTTGCATAAAGGCAATATTATCTTACATACGATTTGCACACAACCAATGAAATACACACACAGTTTTAATGCACAAAAGTTTTTTATTTTTGCATATAAACAGAATTTGCATACAAGAGGTTCGTCATACAATCGATATCTACTGTACTTATATCTTAACTCGAAAGTGCTTGTCACTTACACACTTAACATTAAATTCAATTTGCAACATCAAATGGATAGTGCTCTTAAGAGAATTGGGCAAAAACGGATATGTACTGCTAATAAAATAATTTATTCAAGAAAATATTAGAAAGGGACGAGAACATGGTAATACAAATGGAAATCTGATTGAAATTTAATCACATTACAATTGAATGTGTAGGTAGAAAGATATTAAAAATAATCAAAGAATGATTGCATAACTTACCTTATTAATATTAGAAAATGTATCAAGTTTTCGTATTGTAGAGTCCAAGGAGAAACAAGCTCATGCATAAAGTTTAAATGAACTTCTGGCCATGTGCACTATCTATCTTCTCATTCATTTGTTATCAATGGACTTAATCGATTTTGAATATTATTTTTGGTTGAAGTGTGCTATAAGAAATTTTAAAAAATTTACTTAAATAATTAAAAACCAGAAAGAAGGTTATCATTGGCTATGCCAAAGATATAATACTCTTCATGCTCCTCCGTGTGGCATCTAACCTAACGGTGACAAATGCCAGATATCAAATATGCTTCCTTTCTTAGCACCACTATATTCTCTCTGTCACAGTTTGGGTAACACAATACAGTTTTGTCTCCTTGTGTGTGTTACAAACTTCATGACAAACTTATAATACTATTTACTCCCGTGAAGAGTATAAAAGATGAAAATAGAATCTTATATATTCAAAAATAAATTGCTGTTTATTTGTTATCAAGGAACTCGCAATTATATCTGCTCCTCGTAAAAAGTGAAAATGAAATATGCGGAGACATAACCGACGCTTATCGGAAGAAACAATATCACCACACATAAAATATCTATCCTACTCCAGCGCAATCTGTTCCGGTTACAGCTGTTTTTTACATATAAGCTGTCAAATTGAATATTTGCGGTTAAAGTTTTGCAAAGATTTTAGTTTATTTAGTTAAATAATTAAAACAATGCCACCAAAGCGAAGCCTTCTCAGTCGACTAACTCATACAGCACAGCGCATGGAGAATGTTTTTATGCTATCCACTTTACTGTAACTCACCACTAGATCACAGATAGAGAGATCGCATTCTACACGGATCTCACTCATTCAAGAGATAAAACCGATTTAATGATGGCGGGATACAATTATGAGAAGAACAATGACCACAAAAAAACGCGCGCCGGGCATCTCCAATTTCTTCATAGAGAAGGTTCTTCGCTAGTTACAATATATTAATGGGAGCTAAGATTCGTATTGCAGCTTCAAAGCTTCTTCTAATTTTGGCCTAGTGCATACAGTGGCGTAAAAAATTGAGTAAAAAATAAGATAGGAGACATAATAAAAAAATAAAATCCAGGTCCACCTGCATTTACTCGGCTATGAGTTATTATTTGTGACCATGGTTACTGGGAATATTATTCCAATTATTCTGAAATCTACCGCAAATTTAACCTTCCGTAGTGGGCGCTCTCTTGCATTTTGGAAGTCTGCCTTTCTTTAATGTTCTTAAATTTTCACTCTGATTGAGGTCTAGGCATTGTGGCGGCTATTCCATCAATTGAAATGGTGACTCTCTCACAGATTACTCAAAGTTTTACGCGCATCATCTGGCTGGATAATCTCTTCAAGTACGGGGTTTAAAAAGGGGTCCACAAAGTCGTTAAAAATTTTCGAAGCTGGCCTAACTTTGTTATGAGAGCCCATATTCTGTATAGGGGAACAACTTTTTGGCATGTGAAGTATCCTCATGTCAATATATCTGCTATTATACTTGGAATTTCCGAATCTACTGGACATGATGGTTGAAATACCTCCCATAGAAACCCCCTTTAAATTAAAGTTCTTATTAGAAAAAGTTTTTTGTTTTATGACTTATTAAACTGAAACTTGGACACTATAAGTTTCTGATCCATATCCATCAACCATATAAATTTCATGATCCTAGGGTTACCAGGAGGGGTACCTCCCATACAAACCCACATTAAATGACAAGCTTATAAAGATTAATTGTACAATAAAGGGCCACTCAAACAGTGCTCGTATTTGATACTGAAACTGTGTTCTTTGTTGATACTCAAACTGTAACAGAGATGATGCTAAGAAAGGAAGGTTGGATACAACCCGGAGGAGCGTTGGCATAGCCAATGATAGCCTTCTTTCCAGTCAATCATTATACAATATATTTTATGTTCCTATCCTAATATAGATGTTTATCTTTTTTTGCAAATCTGTTTCCTTAGAAAAAGTGATTCTTTAATCTAATTATGAGGATACTTTTCTCTTTGAAAAATGGAGATATTTTTTATTTAGGAAATATGTACTATTGAAATGGTTTGAAAAGTTTGTGTAGTATAATCGCCGTTGGTTGTTCAATTTTTCCCTAGTTATCATAGATTCTTTATGGTTGCAAATCATAGGTTCCCAAACTTATTTAGGCAATCCCTCACTTTGAGATGTAAAATAATTCTAGTGGCCCCCAACAATTATTCACTTACTTTTTTTTAGAAGATAAAATTTGTCTCTTGTTGCCCCCGAGATTGCCTTAAAGCCCCCTTATTTTCTCTAAACCTTTTACTGCCCCTCTAAAAGCCTCCAGCGTTTCCAAAGGAGCGTTATTGCCCACTTTGGGAACCTATGTTCTAAATTATTGAAATAATAAATTTTAAAAAAAGTGTTTCAAAGTTTCATTTCTGCAAAACTCAATCGGAAATAATCTCATATTATATATTTTTTTTCCTCCCCAGAAACAAATACATACAACTTCAACAAAAATCTTATTGCGTCGTAACTTTTAGTATGTACCTAAGTATAAAACGAAAAAAAGAAAAATAATGATGACGTATTACAAATATTTGCCAAAAGAAAAAAAAACCAACCTTATGTCTGCATATAATAGCAAAAACAAAAACAACAACATCAATAATAGAAATAACATATAAAAAAAGACAACAACAAAGTAACAACGGTAACCCAAATTCAAGTCCCAGTTTAATCCATTGGAACGATGACTGCCTTAGTTAAGTCTGCTTATGCTGTCAAACAATCTTCAAATATCAACTGACAGCATTATTTGCCCTGACTTCTTCTTCTGCCTGGAGTATATATGTATGTTCCATATCAACGAAGCTAACAGAAAGTATATCATCAAAACTAACGATAACAAGAACAACAAACAACCTAGAATAATACTTATTCGTATCAAAGCAACCCCAAACTTCGTTTAACTTCATTTTGCACGGCAATGAGGAAAATCCCGATCCCACTATAAAGAACAACAACAACAACCAAAAAACGAATAAAGAAAACGAAAGCCCAAATTACGAACCGATGAACGAACGAAAGTACGAATGCCTGAAACGCACTAAGAAACACTTGCAACTTTCATTTGATAAATAGGTCAAATGACAATAACAACAACACCACTATCACCAGCACCAGCAACAACAATAACAACAACACCAACAACAATCAGCAGTAACAACAACAACATGTTGACCTACTTTTAGTACAACAAAGAAAAGAAGAAGCAAACAAGAAAATGACGAAAAATGAAAATTGTTTTCCATCAGAGTGAGTGAGTGAGTGAGTGAGTGAGTGAGTGAGTGAGTGAGTGAATTAAATAAAGTAAATATAAACTGCGAACCGGGAAAATGTCCTCGGTCTCGTTTGGTTATATGATGAAATGATGGTTAGAGAATGGGCACAGGGAGCGAAGGAGTACCAGACATGACGCTGGAGTTGCCGGCATTTCGGGGGTTGCCCACACACATACACTATAGACTATACACATATAAACTTTGCAATTTTTCCTTGGCAAATCCAACGCCTGCGCAGGACATGACAAACGGAAAATGCGTCGCAACTTCTTCATCAACTCCATCAAAAGTGGGACACTGGAGCAGATGTCAAAGCGGACAAAAGTTTTTTCGACTTTTTTCTCACTTTCTAGTCTATATATATTTTTTTGTCCATCATCCACTTGGTTAAACATTGTAAGAGAATGGGAATGGGAATGAGAAGGAGGAGAGTGAGATTGAGATTGAGAGTGAATTGGCAGGGAGTTGGATTGAAAGAGGTTTAAATTGGTAATTTTTATCAAATGTTTAGATCGTAGCTCTCTCCATCTAGCTGATTATCTGTCTGTCGTCGGTTATTAGTTCCAATCAAGATTTCCCTAAATGGGATCCCATAAGAAATAATCACTCTACTTACACTTACATAAGAGCCGATAATTGTTGGCACATTAAAGTGGAGAAGAAGATTCATCTGTGATGTCCTGCTTCACTTGGCTGCATTTAAAGATTCCTATTTCACATTTATATTGTATATTTTTATGATAGGAGGGGAAATTGGAATGAACCCTGGAGAGCAACGGAACCTGAGACGTACATATGTATATTTCAAAACTTTATTACATTACAGTTGATGGAGTTATGTTTTATATTCATTTACCCCCAAAGTAAACTCAAAGTAATTGCGTCTTATTGCAACCGCAAAACATGTAGTATACATGGTTATACATCCAACCATGGAGAGAAGATACGCATTCAAAAATAAACAGACAAACAAAGAAATAAAAATTAAAGACGCAATTCATGGATGCAAAGCTAAATCTCTGAATATGAACATGATGATGATGATGATGGCTTTACTAACGCTACCGCGTGTTGATTTTACCACTACTAGATGACATTTGCAAAACCAAAAAGTCAACTTGTCATTCTCAATCCGCTTTATCATTCAACCGAAAGTATGGAAAGAAAGTAAGAGTTTTTTTTAAGGTGATTTTCCAACAACTCCATTTATTACTACGCAACATTTCCTTAAGTGTTCTCAGCAGGTTTCTAGCAAACAAAAAAGTGAATATGAATGAAGTTTTCCCGAAATCGGGGGGTTGAAATGTGTATTAATTTCATTGTTGTTATCAAAGTGGAAACAGCTGACACAAACAAAGGGAGGAAAGAAGAAATAAAGGAAAGATTTTTCAAATGATTGCAACTGCGGAAATGCCCGGAAATTGCGTAGTTTAGTTTTGTAATATTGACAGCGCTGACATCCCGGTGAGCGTTTTGTGATAATAAAATTCAACAGATTAATTTATTCCATTTTAAATGATACATGATTCAGAATAAATAGATAATGATTCAAGGTTCGTAAATGCCCATGGGTATAGGTAAATTCTTGGTAAATAGATCCTGTATATAAAGATCATTTAGATTAAAATTTTGTTCCTTAATTTATTTACAAGTTGGTTGGAAGGAAATGACAGAGCCTAGCTAGGAAAGCATCCACCTTAAATGTCGTTTAACGATCTGGCACTCTTTTTTGGATTATCAAATCGATAGGTTCACAAACTCAAAGAAGTGATTGCATTTTAAAACTTTTCTGGTCAAAGAAATTGATAGACATGCCAGTAATCAAAATTAATCTAATGTCATTTCCAGTTTTATTTGAATATGGCAGGTATTGTTTTAAGTTCTAGTTATAAATCACAGAAGTTCACTTAATAACAGAATAAGTAAGTAATAAGATGTTTGAATATTTTGCAAAATACATCCAGAATTGGACGATGAGGACATCTGAATGCATACCCTTTATATGAATTCGTATACGATGCAATCTCAATGATACATATATTCTTCATTTTTAACACAAAGCATGGGCGTCTCAATCACCCTTATAGATATTTATGAATTATCTTCATCATAAGTTGGCATTTAATGAGATGTTTTCACAGATTATTTATAAAATTTGAATAAAATTACGGACACTAATCATTTGCATTGCTTTTAGAGAAATGAGAATAAAGCTCATCATAAAGTAAAAATTTAATTGATCTCTTCTTTGCATATATGAACTATTTGTAAGTAATTATATTGAATATACATATTTAAATTACCCATCATACTTCTTATGATCATGTAGGTTCATCCCATCAGATTATGTTCGAAAATTAGACACCAGTTCAATTTAAAATTTATAATTTTGTTTCAGTTTCATTTTATCTACTGGTTGCTTGTTGTATCAATCCAATTATCATTTGTACTTCCGATAGCCACAATTAAAATACGTATGAAGTATTAAGTATATTTTTGGATGTTCCGAGTAAAACATTACACGGATTGTAAAAAAGGCTTAAATTACAAAGTTAAGTTAACATTTAGAATAATGAAATGTATCAAATTTCTTGAGAATTAACCTTACCATATCATTATCATCATTACATAGTATAAAGCAAAGTCGAAATTCCATAAAGATTGGCTACTGATTACTTCTAAAACACGCCACGTATTTTGATATGGTTTTCACTGTCATTTATAGAATTTTCTCCAAAAGGTTTTCATGTCATTAAGACTTTGTATATCGGTTAAATAGTGGCTGTGAGATTTAAAATAAATTAAGTCGTCTTTGTTAAACATATCTGCAGCGTCAATATTAAATCGATTATATTTTCATGTGATGCGCAATATACTGGCAAACTTTGTTTTGAATAAAAGAAATTAAAGTTGTGTAAATCAAATATGGAAAGAATGAACGAATTCTTATATACATACGTCATAGAATAAGATAAGCAAACAGACATCGTTTCTTTCTTCAGAATGATGAAACCGATGAAGTAATGGAAATGGGAAATGGTTGTCTAACTCACTCAGGGACGGGTCTCTAGTATTTTATAAAAGTAAAAATTTAAATTATTGTAGTAATCTTTGGTTATACTCGTATGTGTAGAACAAGCAATGATGGAAACATCCCCATGTCTTTGATTACCTTGTAAAATAAATCATAAGAAACTTTTGTTTTTAATTTAATTTACAGACAAATAAAAAACATTTTTAATTTTAATTTTTCATTTACATTCATATTTAATATTCTATGTTTGTCCGCTTACGTATCGTGCATACTCAGCTCACGCATCAACACCTTCTCATCGGGACATCGCCGCAACTTTGTACAAGCGGACCCACGGACTCCGACGATCACATACTAGATGTGTATAATATTGACTTAGTTTATAATTCATTGTAATTTAATTCACTTAATCTAATCATCATAAATTTATCTTATCATAGAGTCGAAGGCCCTGGTAGCTAGAACTCTTTCTTAATTTTAGGTGTTGTATTAAATATTATATCTAAATAAATATTTATTGATATTCTTAAAAAAAAATTACGAACAATTATTTATTTAATTTTTTTAAAATATAAAATTGTGGCTTTCTATTAAATCTGTTCCGAAAGTCCAGTAATCTGAAGGCTATTCTGTAATCCAAATTATGTGTAATTCTTTAATCCAAATTGCATGATTTACACTTATTCATATATGTACAATATGTGATTTCATTGAAATTCAATGTTGTAATGGGAATATAACGACAAAATGTTGCATAAAATATCACATAATTGAAGGGGTACAAGGTAGAGCTGGAGAAACTTCGATTGTTTGTATGGAAAACATCGATTGTTTGTATGGAAACATCGATGTTTCTCCAGCTCTAGTGCAAGGTACTGTGAGTTATTCTCACATAGAAAAAGATCCATGTGTTTTCTTCAAAATATTTTTGGAAAACCTTCGACAGGAAGTTTTTAAAACTTGCTAGTCAAATACTGTATTTGTGTTGTACATCAGATATTTTTTAAATAGTCAGTGATAAGGTAGTGTCGTTGGTAACAAATCTGCTTTTCATTGCCAAAGCGCCCTCTTTTGTGAATGAAATGCACTTAGAAGCGAATGACACCGGAAGCTAACTACATTGCCATAGCTGGAAGTAAATAACACTGCATTATCGACACAAACAGCTGCCTTTGCATAATACGGTTTGAATATTTGCTATGTACAATATACATATGTACATATGTACTTTGATGAATTTGATTTTGTCAGTCATAAAAAATTGGCAATCGAAACCAAAATGTCTAAAGGTAGGAATATAGAAAGAAGAATCAAATTTCGCATTCTATGGCAAAGACTATGAAATTAAATAGACTGGACAATTCGAGTTCGAAAAAATGCGGGTTCGATGCGACGACAAAAATTCCGCTCTCGAACCTTATCGAACATGCAGAAAAACTCATAAAAACACCATCGAGTATCGAACAATAGAGAAAATTGAGAACCGCATGATTTTCGTTCGAATTGTCCAGTCTATTTAATTTCATAGTCTTTGTAAATGCAGATAACTCTTTTAAAATTTTCGCTGTTTATTTCCCCGGCTCTTCCGCGAAATGTTTGACGAATTCTTGTTGTCTAAATGACACTAAGCACAAAAAAGAATTGTTTAGATCAGATTTACTAAAGTTATACCGCATCATAGGTAGTTATTTAGTTGGTGGTGATCTAAACTGCCGTAGCCGACAATGGAATTGGATTAGAGCTAATTTCTGGAGCAACACTTTAAATGAGCTCTCTATACAAGGTAAATTTTGTATAATACACCCTAAGGATCCCACTTATATACCATCATGTTAAAAAGTTGAACCTTCTACCTTTGATCTTTTTATAACAAGCACTCCTCATCTTCTCTCCGAACCAATAGTTCATAATGACCTTTCATCCTATTATAAGTAAATTCAGGTCTACCATAACCACTTCATGTAAGCAAACTCTACAGTACTCTAAAGCTAACTAGGAGACTTATAAGCGTTTCCTCAACCATTGCTTCCAAAACATAGCAGAACTCAATTTTATTACCACATCCACTGTTAACGAAATAAATGTCATGATTGATATATTGACATCTGGCGTAAATGGTGCAATCGAGCAAGCCATACCCAAAAATGTTAAAAATCCTCAACATCACTCAAAAATTCCTAATAACATTAGAACTAATAAATATAAGGAACATTACGCAGAGGCACTGGATCAGAACTAGGCAACCTCTCCTCAAAGCCACATTAAATCATTTCAATCGCCTTATAAAACGTCAACTGTTTGAATTAAATAATGCTAATTGGAATAATAAACTCTCCCATTAAGATTCAAACAGTAAGTCGTTTTAAGTCGTAACTTAAATACTTAAAAACAAAAAACAATTTATCCTACAATAACCAAATTTTCAATACTAGGGAAGAAATGGTCATTGTTTTAAGTAAAGTCTTCCAAGAAAAATATCATTTAACTGAATTTCTCTCAGATGCACATACCACTGAGCTAGTAAATAGCTCTTACAACACGCTTGACAATTATATAACAACAGTAGAGCTGCCTGTCACAGTTGCTAATATCACACAAGTGGTTCGATCACTTAAAACTAACAAGTGTCCAGGTCCAGATAACTTACCAAACATTTGCCTAAAGCATGTACCTAAACATGCACTTCAATTTTTGGCCCTTATATTCAATAAATGCTTAACTACAGGTTATTTTCCACTCAGATGGAAAGAAGCTTATATTGTAGCGATCCGCAAGCCTGGAAAACCTGCTGACTGTCCAGAAAATTTTCGACCAATCAACCTTTTGTGCGGCTTCTCTAAAAACTTCGAGCGAACTTTAAAATCACGATTAAATTCGCACATCGAAGGAAATAATGTTCTTCCATCAATTCAATATGGCTTTGGCTACAGCTGCGTGCACCCTCTCAACAAGCTTAAATTATTTGTTAACAATAAACTACACTTGAAAAACTCCGTCGGCATGGTTACTTTAGATGTGCAAAAGCGGCCTTTGACACTGTGTGGCACAAAGGTCTTATTCACAAACTTATCAACATTGGTGTACCCAAGTACCTTGTCTACACCATACGCAGCTTTTTATCTGACAGATATTTTTGCGTGATATTGGATGGAGTCAAATCAAATAAAAAGTTCATAAGCGCTGGTGTTCCTCAGGGATCAGTTTTTGGTCCTCTTCTATATAATATTAATACCTATGATGTCCCCACTTTTGATCACTGCAATACTTTAATATTTGCTGATGACACTGCCATCTATTGTGAGGTCAAAATGATTCTAGAAGATTCTTTAAATACTTTCGCAACATATTTTCATAAAACTTAATGCGCACAAAACAAATGCAATTTACTTCACCCGAAGAAGAAAATCCTGCTAATTGCCTAACTCAAACTTGCAGGTTGATACCCAATCTATAGTATGGGGAAATAGTATCAAATCTCTTGGATTATATATAGATAACAGACTAACATACAGCTTGCATATTAGCAAGACAATAGATAATAACAATATTAAATCCTTTCATAAACAGGAATAAACTTCTGTTAGTAAAAATTATATTTATTCCAATTATGCTATATGATTCGGAAGTTTGGGGTGATTGTGCAGTTACTCACCGCCGCAAATTACAACGAACTCTAAATAAGTTATTAAAATTGATTTTTAATTTACCCTTTTTCTACCCTACATATCTTCTTCATGTAAAGGCAGATATCTGCATGATTGATGCAAAAATCTCTCAATCTAAAAATAATTTTAATATACGAAATCAAATGGTGCACCGTTCCAGTGTTGAACCGAGCTAATTCGTAATTAGTTTCCTTAGTTTTTAGTCTTAGTTGTTAAGTTAGTTTTAGAAAAATTATCAAATGTAAGGTTTTCCCCCAATTTTCCTCATAATCGTTAAATATTTTTTGTAAAACCATTGTAATTTACATTCTGTTTTTCTTATTTCTTAGTAGTAAAGTTATTATCATAGCTAGAACTCTATAAAATTGTAAACTCTACGCATACTTAAATATGGATTCATGGGTTAAATAAATAAATAAACAAAAACAATAAGTTATTTAACACAATTATTTTAATTATTAATTATAATATGCTGTAATGAAATAAATGAATAACATTATAGAACACAACTCTAGTAATTATTTTAAAACTAAAAACTAAAACTTGAGTCCTACTGTTGTGCGCACTCAGTTAACAATAAATGAGATGAATAAATACAACAATTACACCGACACACAAAATTCAAGAAAAAGCGTAGCATTAACAACGAAAAAACGTTAGCAATTTTTTGTGAGTGGTTTAGCCAAAACTTATATGTAAGATGACAGAAAATGAATAAAATATTTTCATTGATGCATCAATTTTTTATGTACATGAAAACCATACCAAAATCCGTTGAGTAGTTTAGAAGTAAGCAGTATCCAAACTTCTTGAAATTTCGACTTTGCGTTATACTATGTAATAATGATAACCGTTACAGTCTCTACTCTAAGCTTTATTTCAAAATTGTATCCACCAATTTCTCGACAACTGCCAGTCCGACCCGCACCAAAATCCACAGGAACACTCTCCAGGCTATGCTATAATTTCCCTGTCCAATTTTACATATATAGATTAGAGATGAGCTAAACAGTGACACAGTGATTTTAAACTGTGATTGAGTCACAGTCATTCGAAGGGAGAGTCAAAGTTTACTTGATTGATTGTGACTCACTTAGATTCAGTTGCTCCCTAAACTGTAATTACCAATCACAGTTTAAACAAAGTAAACTTTGTCTCTCCCTTTAAATGTCTGTGACTCAATCACAGTTTAGAATCACAGTGATTTTGAAATCACTGTTTAGCACATCTCTAATAGAGATTGATAGATATACCATAAAAATACAGTATTTTATTTAAAATATTTTATTATTTGTAATATATTTTCTCACTGCTTTTCTTTTCCTCTTTTTGCCACATAATAATCACTTATGGAATAGAACCAATTATTTAAGAAATCCTTCCATGATATTGGAAACTCAATTTGCTTAATTAAAAAAAATTTTGCCTTTTTATTTTTTCTTATTTATTTGATTCGATCTCAGCACCAAGTTAATCAAAATTTTAAAAAAATTAAATTTGCCATTTTATATTTTTTTATTATTTTTATTTTTAATATTTTCTTATTTTGCCTTTTTATTTTTTCTTATTTATTTGATTCGATCTCAGCACCAAGTTAATCAAAAATTTAAAAAAATTAAATTTGCCATTTTATATTTTTTTATTATTTTTATTTTTAATATTTTCTTATTTTACATATTTATTTTCTATCTTTTGATAACAAAAAATTTCCTTGCTTTTTTGTCTATTGTGTATTTTCAGTTTTCTTCAGATGTTTCTGCTTTACTTCTGATTGTATAATAATCGATATAATTATGTAATTAATGATTTGTTTAATTTACGCCCCCATGTTGGATGTTCTTCATGACAATGTCGTGTATTGAGGAGTAACTATTCCGTATCTCGGAAACAACGAGCCACAAGTTGTGGTATTCCTTCTCATCGAAATCATCTAAAGCACGGCGATAGTACTCATTTTCTGAATAGATCCAAAGTTGAGACACAATTTCGTTGCGGGATTTGAAATATTCTGGAGTCTGAGCCTCCGATTTAATTGTTTCACCAAGTTAATCAAAATTTTAAAAAAATTAAATTTGCCATTTTATATTTTTTTATTATTTTTATTTTTAATATTTTCTTATTTTGCCTTTTTATTTTTTCTTATTTATTTGATTCGATCTCAGCACCAAGTTAATCAAAAATTTAAAAAAATTAAATTTGCCATTTTATATTTTTTTATTATTTTTATTTTTAATATTTTCTTATTTTACATATTTATTTTCTATCTTTTGATAACAAAAAATTTCCTTGCTTTTTTGTCTATTGTGTATTTTCAGTTTTCTTCAGATGTTTCTGCTTTACTTCTGATTGTATAATAATCGATATAATTATGTAATTAATGATTTGTTTAATTTACGCCCCCATGTTGGATGTTCTTCATGACAATGTCGTGTATTGAGGAGTAACTATTCCGTATCTCGGAAACAACGAGCCACAAGTTGTGGTATTCCTTCTCATCGAAATCATCTAAAGCACGGCGATAGTACTCATTTTCTGAATAGATCCAAAGTTGAGACACAATTTCGTTGCGGGATTTGAAATATTCTGGAGTCTGAGCCTCCGATTTAATTGTTTCGAGCTCAGCAAGAGTACCCTCTAGTTTTAAGACATCCTTTTTCCTTTTTGTTTACTTGGTTCTCTGGTAATTGCAATAATAAAATATAAATGGTTTTCTTAAATTTGCTTTTTGTTATTTAAATTATGTCAAAATTATAATAAGGAATAGCGATGCAAAGTTCCCTCCAAATTTAAGTAAATTTTTTACATTTTCATTATTTTTCTTTTCCATCGCATTTTCATTTTATTTCAACTTATAAACAGCACAATAATTTTACAAATTTAAAATTGGCCATTTTATATTGTTAGGTCATATAAAGAGTCTTCGCGGTTTTTTGCTACTAGTTGGTGTTGGTATCCATAGATCTGGCAACACTTACAAACGAACACGTATCAGGCTTCATTTTTTGTAAAGACAGCTGTGTACTTCGTTGCTCGTGTTAAAACTTAAACTGAGTAAAATATCTGAAGAAATTCGCTATGTGATTATTTTGTACTATAAAAAACAGAAAAACGTTGCAAAAGTATGCCGAAAAATGTGTGCAGTGAGAATACTATGAGTCAACGCCGGACCCAGGAGTGGTTTGCTCGATTCCATTCCGGAAATTTCGATGTGAAAGGTGCACCTCGCACGGGTGGCTTGTAAATGATGGAGCAAGACCGGCACAGAAGCTGTCAGGAGATTGCGAAGGTACTAAACGTTAACCATATGTCAGTTTCGAATCATCTAAAAAGAGAGAGATCATGGTCGGTGACCTTCCACAAACGCCTTCAAAGCCTGGATTGACGACAAACAAGGTTATGTTGAGTGTTTGGTGGGATTGGAAGGGAATTGTCTTTTATGAACTGCTAGAACGTGGCCCAACGGTCAATTCGATCCTCTACTGTGCACAACTCGACCGTTTGAATAAAGCAATCAAGAAGAGCGTCCAGAATTAGTCAACAGAAATGGAGTTGTCTTCCATCATGACAATGCTAGGCCACACACATCTTTGAAGACCCGGGAAAAATTGACGGAGCTTGGTTCGAAAGTTTTCAACATTTCTTGAAGACATTCTTTTTCCTTTTTTTAGTTTGGATTTTTCACTCAAATTTAAAAACCATTTGTGTTTTTTTTTTTTACTCAAATTTAAAAATCATTTGATGATCTCTCTCTCTCTTTCACTCTGTCTGTTTTTAAGAAGTTTCACTTTTATGACGTGTTTTTGTTAAAAATCGAGCTCATAGCATTAATTTCGGCCCCCCGATTATTAATATTGATAAAACTATTATTATTAATTAATTCAAACTTATAAGAGATATTGCAGTATTTAATATATTGCATTTTGTTAATAAAATATTAAAAATTAATTTAAGAAAAAATAAAAATTCACTTAAGTATTTATTAATTGCTTAAAAATACTAAATTTATTTTTTAAGTTATATATATATTTTGCTGCTACTGCAAGCAATATTGCCACCGGCAAAGACAAGAAATACATATGGTTAATGGTCTTTGCCGCTGCACATTCGCTGTCTGAACTAATTATGTGTTTGAAAATAGTGCGAAAATAAAGAAATCTGAAACATGCTTGGAACATTTTCTTCACTGAATAATTATTTCTTTCAGTCCACAAAAAGAACGCAAATTTTGCAAGCTGTAATCCAAAATAAGGCTCTACTCGTTGGGTCGAAAGACATGAATATGAGTAACCATTTGCTGAATTGCTGCCGCACATTACTGAGGCACTAGAAAAGCTTCAGAATTAGACAGACAGCGAGACATAATCAAAGGCGGCACAACTTATGAGTGCGATACCAAGCACACGGTCGAACAATTCATGGAAGCTGCGAAAATTTATGAAAACGGTTGGAACAATTGCAGCGAATCCGAGCTCAAACATGAAATCGTTTTGTGACACAAGAATCGCAAGAATACAGATTTGAAGAGTGCCAGACTAAAATTGAATAATTTCTTCCTGAACGTTGTTATATTGTTACCATAACCACTTCATGTAAGCAAACTCTACAGTGCTCTAAAGCTAACTAGGAGACTTATAAGCGTTTCCTCAACCATTGCTTCCAAAACATAGCAGAATTCAATTCTAATACCACATCCACTACTAACGAAATAAATGTCATGATTGATGTATTGACTTCTTGCGTAAATGATACAATCGAGCAAGCCATACCCAAAAATGTTAAAAATCCTCAACATCACTCAAAAATTCCTAATAACATTAGAACTAATAAATATAAGGAACATTACGCAGAGGCACTGGATCAGAACTAGGCAACCTCTCCTCAAAGCCACATTAAATCATTTCAATCGCCTTATAAAACGTCAACTGTTTGAATTAAATAATGCTAATTGGAATAATAAACTCTCCCATTAAGATTCAAACAGTAAGTCGTTTTAAGTCGTAACTTAAATACTTAAAAACAAAAAACAATTTATCCTACAATAACCAAATTTTCAATACTAGGGAAGAAATGGTCATTGTTTTAAGTAAAGTCTTCCAAGAAAAATATCATTTAACTGAATTTCTCTCAGATGCACATACCACTGAGCTAGTAAATAGCTCTTACAACACGCTTGACAATTATATAACAACAGTAGAGCTGCCTGTCACAGTTGCTAATATCACACAAGTGGTTCGATCACTTAAAACTAACAAGTGTCCAGGTCCAGATAACTTACCAAACATTTGCCTAAAGCATGTACCTAAACATGCACTTCAATTTTTGGCCCTTATATTCAATAAATGCTTAACTACAGGTTATTTTCCACTCAGATGGAAAGAAGCTTATATTGTAGCGATCCGCAAGCCTGGAAAACCTGCTGACTGTCCAGAAAATTTTCGACCAATCAACCTTTTGTGCGGCTTCTCTAAAAACTTCGAGCGAACTTTAAAATCACGATTAAATTCGCACATCGAAGGAAATAATGTTCTTCCATCAATTCAATATGGCTTTGGCTACAGCTGCGTGCACCCTCTCAACAAGCTTAAATTATTTGTTAACAATAAACTACACTTGAAAAACTCCGTCGGCATGGTTACTTTAGATGTGCAAAAGCGGCCTTTGACACTGTGTGGCACAAAGGTCTTATTCACAAACTTATCAACATTGGTGTACCCAAGTACCTTGTCTACACCATACGCAGCTTTTTATCTGACAGATATTTTTGCGTGATATTGGATGGAGTCAAATCAAATAAAAAGTTCATAAGCGCTGGTGTTCCTCAGGGATCAGTTTTTGGTCCTCTTCTATATAATATTTATACCTATGATGTCCCCACTTTTGATCACTGCAATACTTTAATATTTGCTGATGACACTGCCATCTATTGTGAGGTCAAAATGATTCTAGAAGATTCTTTAAATACTTTCGCAACATATTTTCATAAAACTTAATGCGCACAAAACAAATGCAATTTACTTCACCCGAAGAAGAAAATCCTGCTAATTGCCTAACTCAAACTTGCAGGTTGATACCCAATCTATAGTATGGGGAAATAGTATCAAATCTCTTGGATTATATATAGATAACAGACTAACATACAGCTTGCATATTAGCAAGACAATAGATAATAACAATATTAAATCCTTTCATAAACAGGAATAAACTTCTGTTAGTAAAAATTATATTTATTCCAATTATGCTATATGATTCGGAAGTTTGGGGTGATTGTGCAGTTACTCACCGCCGCAAATTACAACGAACTCTAAATAAGTTATTAAAATTGATTTTTAATTTACCCTTTTTCTACCCTACATATCTTCTTCATGTAAAGGCAGATATCTGCATGATTGATGCAAAAATCTCTCAATCTAAAAATAATTTTAATATACGAAATCAAATGGTGCACCGTTCCAGTGTTGAACCGAGCTAATTCGTAATTAGTTTCCTTAGTTTTTAGTCTTAGTTGTTAAGTTAGTTTTAGAAAAATTATCAAATGTAAGGTTTTCCCCCAATTTTCCTCATAATCGTTAAATATTTTTTGTAAAACCATTGTAATTTACATTCTGTTTTTCTTATTTCTTAGTAGTAAAGTTATTATCATAGCTAGAACTCTATAAAATTGTAAACTCTACGCATACTTAAATATGGATTCATGGGTTAAATAAATAAATAAACAAAAACAATAAGTTATTTAACACAATTATTTTAATTATTAATTATAATATGCTGTAATGAAATAAATGAATAACATTATAGAACACAACTCTAGTAATTATTTTAAAACTAAAAACTAAAACTTGAGTCCTACTGTTGTGCGCACTCAGTTAACAATAAATGAGATGAATAAATACAACAATTACACCGACACACAAAATTCAAGAAAAAGCGTAGCATTAACAACGAAAAAACGTTAGCAATTTTTTGTGAGTGGTTTAGCCAAAACTTATATGTAAGATGACAGAAAATGAATAAAATATTTTCATTGATGCATCAATTTTTTATGTACATGAAAACCATACCAAAATCCGTTGAGTAGTTTAGAAGTAAGCAGTATCCAAACTTCTTGAAATTTCGACTTTGCGTTATACTATGTAATAATGATAACCGTTACAGTCTCTACTCTAAGCTTTATTTCAAAATTTTATCCACCAATTTCTCGACAACTGCCAGTTCGACCTGCACCAAATATCACCGGAACACTCTCCAGACTATGCTATAATTTCCCAGTCCAATTTTACATATATAGATTAGAGATGAGCTAAACAGTGACACAGTGATTTTAAACTGTGATTGAGTCATAGTCATTCGAAGGGAGAGTCAAAGTTTACTTGATTGATTGTGACTCACTTAGATTCAGTTGCTCCCTAAACTGTAATTACCAATCACAGTTTAAACAAAGTAAACTTTGTCTCTCCCTTTAAATGTCTGTGACTCAATCACAGTTTAGAATCACAGTGATTTTGAAATCACTGTTTAGCACATCTCTAATAGAGATTGATAGATATACCATAAAAATACAGTATTTTATTTAAAATATTTTATTATTTGTAATATATTTTCTCACTGCTTTTCTTTTCCTCTTTTTGCCACATAATAATCACTTATGGAATAGAACCAATTATTTAAGAAATCCTTCCATGATATTGGAAACTCAATTTGCTTAATTAAAAAAAATTTTGCCTTTTTATTTTTTCTTATTTATTTGATTCGATCTCAGCACCAAGTTAATCAAAATTTTAAAAAAATTAAATTTGCCATTTTATATTTT
Source organism: Amiota communis (assembly GCA_037043315.1). Classification (NCBI taxonomy): domain Eukaryota; kingdom Metazoa; phylum Arthropoda; class Insecta; order Diptera; family Drosophilidae; genus Amiota; species Amiota communis. Next base: position 727,561 of record JBAMAV010000994.1, read on the forward strand.
TTTATTATTTTTATTTTTAATATTTTCTTATTTTGCCTTTTTATTTTTTCTTATTTATTTGATTCGATCTCAGCACCAAGTTAATCAAAAATTTAAAAAAATTAAATTTGCCATTTTATATTTTTTTATTATTTTTATTTTTAATATTTTCTTATTTTACATATTTATTTTCTATCTTTTGATAACAAAAAATTTCCTTGCTTTTTTGTCTATTGTGTATTTTCAGTTTTCTTCAGATGTTTCTGCTTTACTTCTGATTGTATAATAATCGATATAATTATGTAATTAATGATTTGTTTAATTTACGCCCCCATGTTGGATGTTCTTCATGACAATGTCGTGTATTGAGGAGTAACTATTCCGTATCTCGGAAACAACGAGCCACAAGTTGTGGTATTCCTTCTCATCGAAATCATCTAAAGCACGGCGATAGTACTCATTTTCTGAATAGATCCAAAGTTGAGACACAATTTCGTTGCGGGATTTGAAATATTCTGGAGTCTGAGCCTCCGATTTAATTGTTTCGAGCTCAGCAAGAGTACCCTCTAGTTTTAAGACATCCTTTTTCCTTTTTGTTTACTTGGTTCTCTGGTAATTTCAATAATAAAATATAAATGGTTTTCTTAAATTTGCTTTTTGTTATTTAAATTATGTCAAAATTATAATAAGGAATAGCGATGCAAAGTTCCCTCCAAATTTAAGTAAATTTTTTACATTTTCATTATTTTTCTTTTCCATCGCATTTTCATTTTATTTCAACTTATAAACAGCACAATAATTTTACAAATTTAAAATTGGCCATTTTATATTGTTAGGTCATATAAAGAGTCTTCGCGGTTTTTTGCTACTAGTTGGTGTTGGTATCCATAGATCTGGCAACACTTACAAACGAACACGTATCACGTGTTTGATAAGTGATTTCAGGCTTCATTTTTTGTAAAGACAGCTGTGTACTTCGTTGCTCGTGTTAAAACTTAAACTGAGTAAAATATCTGAAGAAATTCGCTATGTGATTATTTTGTACTATAAAAAACAGAAAAACGTTGCAAAAGTATGCCGAAAAATGTGTGCAGTGAGAATACTATGAGTCAACGCCGGACCCATGAGTGGTTTGCTCGATTCCATTCCGGAAATTTCGATGTGAAAGGTGCACCTCGCACGGGTGGCTTGTAAATGATGGAGCAAGACCGGCACAGAAGCTGTCAGGAGATTGCGAAGGTACTAAACGTTAACCATATGTCAGTTTCGAATCATCTAAAAAGAGAGAGATCATGGTCGGTGACCTTCCACAAACGCCTTCAAAGCCTGGATTGACGACAAACAAGGTTATGTTGAGTGTTTGGTGGGATTGGAAGGGAATTGTCTATTATGAACTGCTAGAACGTGGCCCAACGGTCAATTCGATACTCTACTGTGCACAACTCGACCGTTTGAATAAAGCAATCAAGAAGAGCGTCCAGAATTAGTCAACAGAAATGGAGTTGTCTTCCATCATGACAATGCTAGGCCACACACATCTTTGAAGACCCGGGAAAAATTGACGGAGCTTGGTTCGAAAGTTTTCAACATTTCTTGAAGACATTCTTTTTCCTTTTTTTAGTTTGGATTTTTCACTCAAATTTAAAAACCATTTGTGTTTTTTTTTTTTACTCAAATTTAAAAATCATTTGATGATCTCTCTCTCTCTTTCACTCTGTCTGTTTTTAAGAAGTTTCACTTTTATGACGTGTTTTTGTTAAAAATCGAGCTCATAGCATTAATTTCGGCCCCCCGATTATTAATATTGATAAAACTATTATTATTAATTAATTCAAACTAATAAGAGATATTGCAGTATTTAATATATTGCATTTTGTTAATAAATATTAAAAATTAAATTAAGAAAAAATAAAAATTCACTTAAGTATTTATTAATTGCTTAAAAATACTAAATTTATTTTTTAAGTTATATATATATTTTGCTGCTACTGCAAGCAATATTGCCACCGGCAAAGACAAGAAATACATATGGTTAATGGTCTTTGCAGCTGCACATTCGCTGCCTGAACTAATTGCTCGTTAAGTTACTAATAAATTTTAATTTGCACAAATCAATTTGTGCTATGGTTATTAAATTTACTTATTTAATTTATTAAATTTATGTGTTTCAAAATAGTGCGAAAATAAAGAAATCTGAAACATGCTTGGAACATTTTCTTCACTGAATAATTATTTCTTTCAGTCCACAAAAAGAACGCAAATTTGCAAGCTGTAATCCAAAATAAGGCTCTATTCGTTGGGTCGAAAGACATGAATATGAGTAACCATTTGCTGAATTGCTGCCGCACATTACTGAGGCACTAGAAAAGCTTCAGAATTAGACAGACAGCGAGACATAATCAAATGCGGCACAACATATGAGTGCGATACCAAGCACACAGTCGAAGCTGCGAAAGTTTATGAAAACGATTTGAACAATTGCAGCGAATCCGAGCTCAAACATGAAATCGTTTTGTGACACAAGAATCGCAAGAATACAGATTTGAAGAGTGAGTGAACGTTGTTATATTGTTGCAATTGTTTTCGACGATCCCTATAACTTCGGCAACAGCTGAACAGGCTTTTTCTCTGAAAAATTGAAATTCTACCAGTTTGTTAATATGTCTGAGCTAAGACTCAACGAGTTAGCGTTGGGCAATCTTCACAAAGAGACAGAAATTTCAACTGAAGAAATATTTGACATATGTATATGAAAACTCTTATTACACCAATAAATAAACGTTATTAGTTCTGAAAAAATTTTGTTGACAAACACAAGTTCATTTTGACCAAAAGTATGAGAAAAGTCAGTAACCTTCACATTTAACAGTAGTAGAAGCAAAGAAATTGTGAAGGAGTCAGTCAAAACAAAATTTGTCAGAAGTAAACGTTAAACGATGACACACGGAACGTATACTTAATATTTATTTTTTATTTCAGATTGAAATCAAAGGAAATGCAAACAGTTTGCAGATTCCATCTGCCTGCCAGAAGTCAAATAACTAAATACAAAACAGAGAACAATAAAGACGGAGAGAGAGAGAGAGTGTGAGATAAAGTTGAGAGCCGCGAAAGAACTTCGTGTTTTTGTTATCTGAAAAATAAAAAAAAAATTTATTCGTTTCGAAGTTGCTCGATAGGAAGACCAACCCACTCATACTAACATTCACACAGACACACAGATACTGATACATGTGAGAAGGATATGCGAATGGCGTTATCCTGACGTCGACTTCGCAGCCGCTGTCGCCATTTGGAGCGTAATTTTTTTTTTTGTTTTTTTTTTTCTGAGTTCTCGTGCGAGTTCAGTTTTGGACAAACACTCGAGCGGCACGAAGGTGAACACGCGCGCGTTTCATTTCGTGTCGATTGAAGAATAGCCCAAATTCAAAGTGACAAGGATAAGGAAAAGAAGAAATAACAATAGTAGTAAACGATTATACATGATTGAAAATCATATTTCATATATTGCAAAATTAAGAATTTGTTAAATCGGTGTGTCGATTGTATAAAGAATCATATATACATATAATAAATAATGTGCGTAAAGAAAATTGAATGAAATGAAATTATTATTTAATGGATTGCGTCGTCTCTTTTGGAAAATAGCAAAAGCAAAAAGAAAAGCATGAAAAACTATGAAATGTTGCGCAAAAGTGGTAGTGCGTGGGTGCGATTTTCAACTGTCAGAATTGAGACGATTTTCTCATTAGTTTTTTTGTTTTGTTTTTTTTTTTTTTTTGTTTTCCGTGTGTGTTTATCATCATCGTCATCATCATCACCATTGTCATCATCATGATTATCAATGAGACATGAAATTAAAGAGAGCAAAGCAACACAAAACACACATAAAACGTGTCAAGTGCAAGCGAACTAAGATTGGGAAGAAGAACAACAATGATAATAAAAAAAAATATTAAAAATCAAAATATTCATTCAGAAATTATAAGTTTTTTAATATAAATCAAAAAAACAAAACTACTATCAATTGATTGATGACATTTGAATGAATCCTTAAAATCCCAACCGAAACCAATATAATAATATCAAACAAAAGAAATAAAAGAAAAATAGTCATAATAAATGAAGAAATTCTCAATTTTATTATTATTAAGTTTTCTTCTATTCATATTTTTTTTTATATTATTTTTTATGTTTTTTTTTATGTTATTTATTTATTTATATTTTTATTGTCCTCTTTGTTAGTTGGAATGTCGATACTTAAAGTTCGTGTTTGGAATATGTCGGCATTTGACGGCAAATTGATTAAGGACGCCGCCGCCTCCAGTTGCCACAACCATAAACTCATTTTATATCCATTTTTTAACAACTAAAAAGTTCATTGTTGTTTGGTTAGAATTTTTTCCATTTCCATAATTTCCAAGCATGTTATTTGTAAGAGAATCCTTTAAATTTTTAACACAACATTAAGTAATGTTTAAGTAAAAATTCAATTCATCTCATTACTCATACGCCTTTTGGACACATAGACAAAATAAATGTTTGTGTCTCTCCATGTGTCTGTCTGTCAGACTTTAGACTTCTCTCTATGTGTCAGACAAACTACAGTACAGTTTAACTGACCACCATCGAACTGTGACCTAAATGTCTATGGAATTTTCTTTTATGTAAATTTTCTTTTTAAACTGGTTTCAACTGGAAACTGTAAACTATAATATAATGTTGAATTTGGAACAGTCAAGAAGAATTAATGGTGTAGAGATACTATTGTATATAGTAAATGAAATTAGTGAATAAAAGAGAATACTATAGAATAGAACAGAATAGAGAATATTTTCTTTTTCTTTTTCATTTATTTTGCAAATGAAAATGAAATCATTTTTTGTGTGTGTTTTTCTATGAAATGCGTGCAACTGTGGCATTAAAAACGATTCTATGAGTGTGCCTAATGGACAAAAGTGACCAATGTTTAGAGTCACGCAACACTCACATACAACAATAACCACCACAATTCTAACAAAAGCAACAACAACTACAACAACATTGATAGTAATAACAACAATAATAAATAAAGAGACAACAACAAATGATAATTAAAATTACATTTAGAATTTTTTTTTTTCGCAAGGACAAAAAAAGAAAATAGGGAAAAATTTAGAAATTATAAATTAGAAGGAAAAGCAAACTTAAAATCAGGAAAATTTTAAATTTTAATTATTAAAATTTGAAGGACTATTAAGTACTCAAATTCACACGTCAAAAATTATTAAATGAAAAAAGGGAAAGTGAAGGACAAAAGAAATTAGTTACAATAAGTTTAGAAATTGAAAATTTTAAGAAGAAACAAATTGAAGGGTAGGAAAATTTCAATTGAAATATTAGAGAAATACTTTATTTTTTTTCTTTATTAGAACTAAGATTATAATTATAAGATATAGCCTAGTTGTATTTAATATGAGCAACAGCAACAGATGCCTTGAGTTCTGGGGAAGAGTTAAGAAGGATAGCTGGAAGAATAATAAAAGTGCAGGACCAGACTGGAACGGGAATCGAACCCGTATCTCTAGGGTGTCAGCTCGGCACATTAACCTCCGAGCCAATCATTAGAGAAATAAAATTCATTCACAGTAAAGTGTCAGATATGAATAAAAATGTTAAATTGAATAACAAAATGAAAATGAAAATGAAAAATTATTGTAAACATGCGTAACCGGCGTGCTTTGCTAAGCTTCCGACATGTGGTTAGTGCGTGATACTGTTCTCTTTTTACTTTTGAAAAATTAGACGAATCAAATATTAATATTGATATAATTTTCTGCTATATTTCACAAAGGCGACTTGATTGATTTTAAAATATATCTCTAAGTTTTATATGCAAAGTAAAAAACTGTCTGTATCTCCAAAACTACGCCATCTACCGGGTCCAACCATCCATCATTGGGTCAATAAGTGCAACAAAAAAAATTTCATCAAAATCGGTCCAGCCGTTCTCGAGTTTGGCGCTTACAAACACTTTTAGCGATTCATTTTAAAGGTTCCGTACCCAAAGGGTGGTAACGGGACCCTATTACTAAGCTTCAGCCGTCTGTCCGTCCGTCCATCCGTCCGTCCATCCGTCCGTCCTCAAAAACCGTAATTGTTATTTACATATTTTGTTCATATTTTGGTACTTTTTTTTGTAGTACACTTTTAGGTTGTATGAATATTTCACTTTTGCTTTTGATCAAAGTTGATTTGCAGTATGAATACTGATTCTACCCTAAACATAAGTCAAATCAATAATTTAATATTTGGAGCATTGCGCTTTTTGTCAATTTTATAATAAAAGCATATTCATTATGTTTGGAATTGCTCGAGCATTGAGTTATTGAATACATAATTCATTTTTGCTGCAAAAAATTTTGATCGAAGGTGCGGAACCCTCCGTGTGCGATTCCGACTCACACTTGGCTGATTTTTATATATCATATATTTTATATATGTGTAGAGAAGAGATATGAATAAGTTTTCAAATTAAAAATAAGAAAATCGAAAGACAATTTGAATATCTGCTGATTGAAGTACAATAGTATTAACCTTAAAGTATTTTGAAACCCTTTCAATTCCAACTAAACCAATAGACCAAAGTAAAGAAATTAAAAGCAAATTCATAAATAAAAAAAATTGAATTAAAATATCGGAGAATTTTGTTTATTGAACAATTAATTATTTTTGAAGGACTGTTTAATCATTATTATTATTTATATCAATAAGTTTAGAGTAAGATTTGCTATTATTAACTTTGAAGTACAAAACTATTGAAATATTACTTTTGCTTGAATATCAGCATTAAATTGACAAATTAAAATTTATATTGGAAAAAAGGACAAAGCTTAGAAATTTTTAAAAATACTCAGAAATAAATGAAAATGAAATTTCAAAAGGAAAACTAAAAATGAAAGACGAAAAACAAAGGATATGCAGTCAAACTTCCGTAATTCGAACTTCTACAATATAGCTCGAATTAAATCAAGTGCAGTAGTATTTAGAGCGATCATTCCATATAATCTTTCTTTCATAATCGTTTATCTCCATATATAACTCGAACAAGTACAACCTTAAGTCGATTTGTTTGCTGGAAATCCTGTTTTTGCTCGCTCTTCGTTTCACTTATGACGTAAGCATCTTAACCTGTGTGTTTGTTTCATTTAAACTCATAGAACTGTTTTTATACTCTTCACGGGAGTGAATAGTATTATAAGTTTGTCATGAAGTTTGTCACACATAGAAGGAGACATCGCAGACCACATAAAGTATATATATTTGTCTATCTGTCTGTATGTATGCAAACTATTCCTTCAGTTTTTTAGCTAGAGAGCTGAAATTTTGCACATAGGTTAACATACGCTGCACATTTGTCGGAATCAGCCGAATCGGATCACTAGGAGGGTACCTCCAAGACAAACCCCCTTTCAATTAATGTTCTTGTTAGAAAAAGTTTTGTGTTTTTTAACATATCGAACTGAAATTGGGGCAATATAGGTTTCTGATCTATATCCATCAACCGTGTAAATTTCATAATCCTAGGGTTACCAGGAGGGGTACCTCCCATACAAACCCAAAATTAAATGAGAAACTTATCTAAATATCTATATATATATATAATCGTAAGCTTTTTCGTGTGTGTGCACGCTAATCTCAAAAACGGCTTAGCCCATTTGAATACGGTTTTGACTGGTGTATTGTAGCAAGCTTCGTGTAACATTTAGCGTTTATTTTATCGAAATCGACCTACTAAATCAAAAGATATTCATATTTTTAATTCAGTTGCCTACTTTTTGGCTGATTTTCGAATGTTTTTCTCTTTAGCTGCGGGACAACATTAAAGATCTGATAATTTGGGAAAAAGATAATAAAATACACGCTATTACAAACATATTTCGAATACCACGCGTACGAAGTCGCGGGGCACAGCTAGTAAAGAAGAAAATTGCCACTCAAACTGATGTGGATGCAACTCGGAGGAGCGTGAAGAGTATTACATCTTTGGCATAGCCAATGATAGCCTTCTTTCTGTTTTTTTGTTTTTTAAGTTTATTAATCGGAGAAGTCCCTATTTGTAAATATAACTCTTCATTATATTTTTTACGACGTTGAGTAGTTAGTTGAATAAAAGTTCTTATTACAAAAAAAAAAAAAAAACTTTTTTTCCCGACTGCCAAAGAAGGGTTTTATTTCTCGCGCGCTATTAAATTGTATTTTTTGCAGTCGGGTTTTTGATTTTTTTTCAATTATAATACTTGTTACTGACTCTAATCAGAAAACATGTACAAATTTCTGATTATTTTAACACAAAAAATATTTCTTTGTCATAAATTGTACAACATTTCGCCAAATTCCTTCCAACAAGTGCGGCTTTATCTTAGAAGTTAATTGAAAATTAAATTCAAAACTAGGAAAACTTTTGCATTCATAGGAATTGAATTATTAACTTTGAAGTGTTGTATTAAATCTAAAAAATGTACATAATTTTTATATCAGAACTGAATGAAAAGTTAAATAAATGTGAATGACAAAATAAAAAAAGAAATAATCAATTGAATTATAGAAATTATAAAAACAGCAGATTTAGATTCAACGAGGGGGAATGAAGGTATTGAATTGTTAACTTTTTAAATGTGGATAGCAAAGGATAAGAGATTATTACTGAATATGTCAAACAATTTGAATGAAGGTGTGGGAATTTGATACATGAAAGTCTTCACTTCAGTGTAAGTAGAAGAATAGTATTCCCACAATGTTTAAATGTTTTCGTCATCATCATTATAATTATTGTCATTATCATCATCAGTAGAATAAAATAATAAAAATACGCCATTGGCAAGATTAAACCTAGTTACCTTCTTTGTATCTTTTTCATATTACTATTATTATATTTTGTTGTTTGCTTTTTTTGTTAATATTTTGTATAACGAACACACGGCATTATTTAATCTGACGTGTCTTTTGCTCTTTTCATTTTTTTTTTTGTTTCTCAAAATTCTCAACTCCAAGCTCTCTTGGTGTATGCCTTTTCTCCTTCATTTCAGATTACATTGTGTTTTTGTACTCTCACATGCTCTCTCATATTTTCAATATTATAAAATTTTATTTGCTTTCGCCTTTGTTTTTGGATCCTTCCTTTTTTTATATACATACAAATATACATTCATACATACATATGTTATGTACTATGTATGTGTGTATATAATTTCCATTGTGTTGTACCCTTGAACGAAAAACGTGCGCGCTCCATTTGTTGGTCCATAAACTAACCTACATCAACAGCTGTGCGAACAAAGGAAAGGACTTTCTCAATGAAATTTTAGAAACATAAAATAATGAACAGCAACAACACATACATATACACAAATATATGTACATTAATCATACGCCCCACGCTCATGGGACTTTGTACAATATTTGCCCAAATATTATGAATGAATCAATGAAGGTGTGGAATTTTATTGTATTAATTTATGTTTTCTATTTTCCATTTCTGTAGAGCAGCTTAAAAAAAAAAAAAAAATGTGGAAATTTATTAAAATAAAAATTGAATAAAAAGAAAAAAATGAAATTTAAAATAAATAAAAACAATAAAAAATATAGTTAAAAATAATGTAATTACGACACGACATGAAAGTATAATAAAACTAACAACAACAATAACAAACATATAAAGAAAGTAATAAAATAAATAGAAGAAGAAGGAGGAATCATCTCTGTGAACTCTTCCAATATTCCGGCTCATTTATTCGGAATCTCGCGCTCACTGAGGATTGTAGTCGTTCATCGTTCAAAGATTGACAAAGGACGTGTGCGTGGGTGCCTGCCCTCACTCACTCAATTGTCATCTGTTTTGTATTGGTTTTTTTTTTTTGTGTTCTACATCTTTCATTGTCAGCAGCATTAACAACAAAAACAACAACAACAGAGAAACTCTTCTCAAATCCTCAAGGCGAACAGCTGATTTCAATAGCCGAACAAAAACAAATTCCTTGAACAAGGAGAAAATTATTATTTCAAATTCACCATTCACAGCGCAATATCTCAGAATAAGCACTCAAGCGCATACTCAATCTTAAAGAGTCTACTCTCATTACTTGTTCGGTCATTCGGTCTTTTGTTGTTTCTCTTTCAACTGTCGACTGTCTGGAGGACTCACAACTCACACTTACGCCGATAGTCGCTTCGGTCGTGTACATAACCTCAATAATAAATTGTGTGCGGGTGGCTCTCTTCATTTTTTGTTCGTGTTTCTTCGTTCGTTAGCCCACTCGGTCGGTTGTTCGTTCGTTTTGTGCTCTTTTACTTACATGTGCTTTGTGTGTGCGACATCATCACATTTATCAGAGTGTGTGTGTGTGAAGTGTTTACATGTATTTTTTGTTGTGGTAGGTGGCGCCGCTGCCACTGCCTCTGCTGCTGCCACCTCGGTCGCAGTTGACTGCGATTGCAATCGCTTGTTTTTTCAAGACGCTCGCTCGCTCATTTTGTCAGTCGTGTCAGTGTGCAGCGATTCTAAAGAGACAATTACTCTCACTCTCACTATCTATATCTCTGTGTATTTACTCTCTACGCTGTGAGTGCCTGTGGGTAGGGATAGTTACTTTACTTTAACTAAGTTTATTATTACGATCTCCGTCGCTGCCAGTCACCTACATTGTGGCGCTCACTCATTTTCAATGTTTTACGTGCTTCAGTGCATCTAATAACAGAAGCAACGACAGCAACACAAGCCTTATAAACAACACTAACAACAGCAACAATAATAATATTTGAAACAATAACAATATAAACGCAACAACGAAAACTGTCCTCGCCATTTTTCTCTCTCATCATTCGAATTAACGCTGGCAACATCAACATCAGCAGCAGCGACGGTAGCAGTGACTGCAACGACAACAACAACAGCAGCAACGGCGACTGCAACTGAGACTATTAAGGCAACTGTGGCAACAGCAAAATCAACGACAGCAACCGCAGCTGCGATAGCAACGACGACGACTTCGACTACGACGACTACAACAATCATCAGCGCCCTGTGTGCATGGACAATAATATGAGGAGTGGCAGTTCGGAATTACTACTCGAGCAGCAACAACAAGAATTACGGTTACGTAAAATCCGAGAACTGGCTCCAAAAAAGAAAAATGGCAATCGGCGCTTTCGTTCGTGGCGTGAACGTGCGCGCTTTTATGGCACTTCAACATTGGCCTTTTTCTCGGTGACGGCCGGTGCATCACTGTTATTCCTGGTGCCGCTCTATGTCGATCCGGCGATATCGACACTGAGCCATGACTTTATTGATAATCCGACCTTATGCACGACAACGCGTCGTGAAGATCTAATCGGTATATTTAACTGTTCGTGGAGCTCTTGCCGTGAGGGCTGCACTTCTGATCTCTATCGTTGTGTACACATCTATGTGACGTTTATTGAGCAAAACATAACTATACCAGAAAATATGACCGATTATACTAATTACACGGCCGAGTGGGAGCAATCCGAAGAGGCGACATTACTCGTAAATATCAAAGGTTGCGGTTACCCGCCAACGGTAACGTGTAAGAACTTTAATGCATACTATGGCGTCGAAGGCGCTATCTATCCATGTTTTTATTCTCGTGTAAATAAAACGGTCGTGTTAACATCCTATAATCACGACGATCAGGTCGCAGTGATCATTCATTTCTTTGCTGTGCCCTTTGTGATAACGGTGATCTCATCGATCGCCCTTTGCATTATGCACTGCGACTGCCGCTGCAAAAAAGATCGCAGCCACCGGCGGAATCGACCGCAATGTAGAAGGCCACGCATCGAAAATCTTAGGTAAGTGTTACCAACTACCATGGTGTTGTATGTATAGGATCATTATCACTAAAATCTATTCAATCGTATATCATGGAATAGATAAGATAAGAAATGTACATTAGTCAGTGAATGGTGTTTAAAGTTCATAAGGAATCTACGGTAAATGTGTATGCCTTTTTCGTTCACATGGGGAACTAATGAAGTATGACTATAATAAAGAGTGTTTTACCATCAATATGTATAATTTTAGGACTCATTTAGTTTTTCTAAAAATAATTCATTTTAAGATTGTACACAGCCCTCGTATTACGCGGCAATTGCGTTCCTGGAAAACGCCACGTTATCCAAAACCGCGAAATACGAGGTTCAGTTTCCATACAAATCGACTTAATTTCGAAGGGTGGCCTGGTGTGTTATCTATGAGCAGTAGAATTTGAACGTCCAAAGGGTTTCGTTTTACGTAAAGCTCTTCTTCGTACACAAAGCAGTCGTAAAATCACTGACTGAAGAGACTTGCTATTATCCAGGCCTTTTTATTGCATTTTCAAAATACAGGTAAACTGTCTTATTGACTATTGACTATAAAAGAAGTCTCCCGAAGCACTGCTGCAAAGTAGTAATGTAAGACGTCCCTTATAGCCAGGCACTTTACTTATTTTATGAGAAACAAAGTTTCTTTAAGGCATTCATTTCCACCATAAGACGATTTTCATCTGCAGTAATGAGGGCTGAGTGCAATTGTTACTGCTTAAAACATTTAATTTCCCTATTTCTTTGGAGAAAATCGTTTGGCTTCACTCTTCCAAGTCTCCTTCTCGTCGCAGCTTGGGTAAGAGCTGTCGCGAGTATATTTGGATGCCTATGGAGCCGCTGATTGCAACGTCTGGTGAGGTAATTACTTTCATCAAGTAATGAAGTCATCTTTAGATCTCAAACCATGCGGCTCGATTGATCCGACTTAGCACCTTGCTTTGGCAAGGCTGTACTTTCCTAATTTTATATGCAGCACTTGTGCCCCATATTTGTATGGCTTAGAGCCAAGTTGGGTCCACTATTTGCTTTTAAATGAGAATTTCATTTGAGATGAAAAGTTCGGATTCTCTTTAAGTTCATTACTCGCAGCTTTCCAAACAAATTTATATCGCTCATTTCTTTTCTGCATATAGCGCATACGATGACTATGACTGCTTCTAAACATGTCGAATACCTCAGGTTTTAAGAGTCTGAGATGATGCCTAGCTTATGTATAAACAGCACTCATAATTTAGATCAACTTTGATCATCATGATTATTTCAATTAGCCTTTTAACCTTGAACAGACAGTCACCTATGCTTATATCTACTATTTACACATTGTAAATGGAGATGATAGGTGTTTTGTTCCGAAAAGTGTTCAGTTTAAGTATGATAATGGTAATACTTATAATTGTGCATGTTTGGAAAGCATAAGAGATGCAAACACTGCCGATATCATTCAATAAGTTTACCAAATTAAGCTGGATAAAAAAACAAATTTGTGAGGTAATAGAGAATAAAAGAATATGGTTATATCGAAATAATGTTACTAACTGAAAATATGTTTACCTATCTGTATATATATTGAAGGGGAATAGTTGCACTAAGTGCATTACTTTAGTATATTTTTTTCAACGCATATGCATACAATACATAAATCACATACCACACTTAAGTTATACGATCAAGTAGGTGTGAGTGTGATTATGGTTTAAGGATACACTTTCACACATTTATGCCTTGAAGAAATCATCAATTCAAGGGAAGTTGTTGATATTAGTATCTCGTATTAATTATGTGCATAAACAAATTGCAAATCGTCTTAAATTCCTGTAATTTAGTTTGAGTCTTCCGGTCCTTTGTGATTTGTTCCTTTCAATACTAATACATGCATATTTACTCATGTATTACTACGAGTACAAGGAAACAAACTCACCATACGCACAAACCAAAAACAAAACTAAACTCAGTAAAAGATACTTTGACTGACTTTATTTAAATTAATGGAGTTTACAAACTTCCTCAACATAAATTTTGAACATTGTGTCGTTTCCTAACGTCGAAGTTTCATTATGAAGTTTGTCGGAATTTTGTCCTAAATTTTATGACATCGATGACGGCAGTGAATTGACGACGATGATGATGACGATGGCGTTGACGTTGACATTGTCGTTGTCGTTGCCATTGCCATTGCCGTTGATTGTGAATCTTTTAAATAAGAAAGGCCCGAACAACAAGCAGTCATAATATAATAATGACAATAATGACATGTCACTAGCTCCCCCGCATTCTTTATAGTACTAAAGAAGCCTGAATAAGAAGACATAAGGACAGTGAATAATAAGGAAGGAGTCTTTGTCATCATCGACCAAATGTTCCCGAGTTTCTTTGTGTTTGTTTGGGCTACGAAATGGTTGGGGCTGTCTCTGGAAATTCCGCCTTTTCGATGTGACTACTATCCAACCCTCTGAACACCCACTCAATTATGCACCATCAAGTGGCAGTTTTTGTTTTCATCGCGTCGCGTCAAATTTAAATAATTTACTAATGACAGTTGTAACGTGTTTTTATTGTGTGCGTTCTTGTCCTTCACAGTCACAACAAAATCAACAATTACCTGCCACAACTGTTATCTCCTCCTGCCTGCCAGCCAGCCAGCCAGCCAGTCAGATATTGTACAATAGAATATTTGTATTATTCCTAATGTTGTTTCGACATACATGCATATTTGGAGAGTGAGGATTGAGTCTTTAGTTCTAACTTTAAATGTGTTTCTAAATTATTTATATCTAAGACACGGCGTTGAAATTAATGTACTATTTGGTCATGCACCGCGTGTGTATAAACTTTATTTGACTCAGTAACGCCTCCATGTGCCCCACTCACTGATGTCACGACATCGACCGCAGTACTTACACGCACGGGTAATATACCTGTACATGCACGCACCAGTTGTGGTCATTACTTTACCGAAGTGATGATTGATATGTTGAGCAGGAAGTTCTTGTTCGTACCCCCCGCATTCATCACTTTTCAATTGTGCATTCATTACGGATATCATCTCAGCACAACAAACGTGCTTTGCTCCAATGGTCTAGTATTTTGCATTCCATTGTTTCTGGCACTTGCTATTGATTCCTAATTGACCACGTTCCCTGCATGCCAACATGGCATGGCAACATGGCAACAACGATAAATTGCCAACAGGCTTCGGTTATTGTTTTGTTTTGTTATTTGTTGCTCTTCTGAACAATACAAAAATTTTGCTTTATTGAAAGTTTTTCAATTCATCAACATCATCATCATCATTCTCAACATAGTCATGGTTCTTTGTTTATCGACAACGGAACAAGCGAGTGAACGACTGAGTGAGTGAGTGAGTGAATGCATGAATGGCTTAAGTCACGTGTAGAAATTTGTATGGAAAATTGAGATTTTCGAATTTTGAATGTTCAACAACAATCGATAATGAATTGCTTTCGGCACGAAAAAACAAGATACATCATATCATGCAAGTACACAATGCCATTCACACTCACATAAACTCACATAAACAGTGAAAATGTGTGTTTAAACGGTGAACTTTTTCATTTTTTTTTTCTTTTTTAAGAAATCCTTTTGAGGTCGTCATTCAAGGTCAAAGTTTAAATTCCATTTTCAATATTAAAAGGTTACTTTTTAGCTGCATTATAACAACATACTTTGTAATTGCACTTTGAAAGTCAAGTCTAATCGTAACATGTTGAGAACAAATTTAAATAGTATGAACTTAACAATACTTTATTATAAAAAATACTTAAAAACTACAAAATTTGTCATACAAAATTTGAAATCTGATTTTTGATTAGTGATCTTATTGAACCAATTTTAATTAACGGGAAATATATCAGAATTCCTTTTCATTTTAATAAAATAAGTTTAAAGATTTCTTTTCAATCAAGCATACTAAATTGATCTTTGATCCTTGTGATTCATTGTACATATGTTACAATAATAGTCCCAGAAGAATACGTAGCCTCCTTTTAGCTTGATACACTTCTTAAAATAACCATCAACCGCATACTCTGTATTTGTCTTTTACTATAATTAAATAAAATAGCGGAATAGAATTTTTTCATTCCCAAATGACTACTGATGTTATTTATATGGTTCTTTACTATTGATGCAGGGCCAACAGATCAGCTTATCCTATTTACCCATGAATGTTGGAAAAACCCGCGAGCAAGTGAATAATCATAAAATAGCGTCGTGCACTCTGATGGTGTAGCATCGAATGAATTGCCTGTCAATCGATCAGCAAACTCTCTTAACGCACATTAATTGTATTAACTTATATTTTCGTAGTTAAGCCTCCACTTGGTCAAGTAAAAGCAAGCTATCGAATAGTAGATTTATATAAGACTAGCTGTGCCTGCGACTTTGTACACGTGGTATTTGAAATTTGTGATTTTATTAGTGTAAAAGTTAGGAAGTTGTAGTTATGCTTCTCTGTACATGATGTTATATGTAGTGCCATCAGGAATTAATGCTTAGAGCTTCCTGGAGTTGTTAACACGCGACAGAGACACATATAGATGACCGTGCGAAAGAAAGCTGTAAATAAGAAATACACCCATAACGCTGAGTTTCTGGCCCTGGTTTCCTCTATATTATTGGCAAATCTTTTAACACCAAGTCATTTCTTCAAGTTGGAAACTGAAAACTCTGTGATTTTAGCTATCCCGGAAATGGATGTGCGAACTTGTGCATCTTCTTGTTAATTTCTGCCAAATCCGACCTTGTTTTTTCTTGGTTTCATCACTCAAACCCTGCAGAATAATCGCCGTTTATGGTTTTTCACCTTCTGAAATTTTTGCCACGCGCATCCCAGAAAACTGGCGCCATGATCTTTCCTGCAGCCGGAACTGTCTTTGCCTTCTTTGGAGCGATTTGTACCCATTCAGTCCATTGTTTTGACTGTTCCTTCATATTAGATGTGATATGATGGTCTCATGTTTCATCCATATGAATCGATAACAAACCTCGTAGTATAATGACCTTATAACGCTTAGATACAATAAATCACTTTAGACCAAAGGAATTT
This sequence comes from Amiota communis, assembly GCA_037043315.1. Lineage (NCBI taxonomy): Eukaryota > Metazoa > Arthropoda > Insecta > Diptera > Drosophilidae > Amiota > Amiota communis. Next base: position 744,470 of record JBAMAV010000994.1, read on the forward strand.
CTTTAAAATTATCTTAGTGCAACATATCCAAAGTCTCATCAACTATAGTTAATATAAATCAAGTACTTTCGATATTTTTTGATAGATGTACGTCATGTTTTTTGTCCGATAAACTCCATTCTAATTTAATATACATATAACAAAAAAAGGGTAATGTAGAAAACTGTGTTCATTTTTTCACCGCACATTACTTGTTAACATTGTCTACCCACTGATTTAACTGTGCAGTTCCTAATTTCCAATATGTCAGTAGTGGTCAGCGAAAACCCCTAAACATGAACGACCAAATCACCGACAATTTTATTTGTTTACATGGTTGTTGAAGTAGACATTCTCTACTAAATTTCCACGAACGGAACTACTTAGTATTAGAAGCCCACCATTCCTCAGCGCAGCTTTCAGTGATTTAAAAAAAAAATTGCACCCAACCATTTTGAACTCTTGTGAATATCATAAGCTCAATAGCATCTTTTGGCATCTTGAGGGTTCATCATGTAAATCATTGGAAGCCCTTGTAGGCCCACATAGGTTTTATTGTTATTTGATATGATGTTTGATGTTTTGCATCTAAGTATACCATAGTTCTATAGACTTAACTGTTTCCGTTTGTGGTATTGCAAAATCATTCAAAAATCCTCGAACAATAGTACAATATATACAAAGTTCTATTAGATGCATAGATTTAAGTTCCTCTATTTTGATCTTATTTGATTTATTTAAAATTTCAAATAAAAAGTAATTTAAAAGATAAATTTATGTAATAGAGTTGGTTGACTATCTCATGATAAGAATATATCTAAATAGAACTCATTTAAAAGGATAAAAAAACATAAGAAGTCTGTAGAGCAACAAATAATCTGCGATTCGCATTCAGTGAATTTAATTTTATTATGTGAAGCTTTAAATCGAATATTTTCTATAAGAAATGTTAAAAAATTATCAATAAAGATTTCACTTAGACTAAACCTTGTTTTGCAACAAAATGGCGTCAACAAGCAGCGTATGTTTTGTTTTCCATATCTAACTACTTTTCTATTTATCTAGATACTTAGATACGAGTATACTATATACATATGTACATATGTAGGTATTATATTTATTATTATTTTTTTCGTTTTATGTACATTCAGTATAATATATAAGCCAGGAAGGGAGGATACGATATCATCTTCACATATTGGCATACATTACATAATCAGCTTAACATCATTATTATTATTATTGTTGCTGATGATGTTGTTGTTGTCGCTCGGTTGGTCGGTTTCTATGGATGTATACGCTTTAAGTTCAGTTCAGTTCAGTTAGTACAGATAGTTCTGTTCTGTTCTGTTCAGTTCAGGTTGCTTATTCAAAGGATTTGCAGCGTATCACGTCGCAACCACGCTGTGCAAACGTACAACAACAACAAAGAGCAACAATGAGGACAATAGTAACAAGGACAATAAGATGAAAAACAATTGGGGAACCAACGAGCGAGCAACTTTAGAAAATATGCAAATACGCGAAAAACAAATGCAAGTGAAAATAAAATGTGCGAAAACAATTCAAAAAAGAATGTTGAAGAAGCAAAAAGTAGGAGTAGAGTAGGATATAGGATGTAGTTAGGATGTAAGGATGTGTAGAAAACCAGGCTGGTTTTGTTGTTGAAAAGGTTAGCAAAAAGATATCCAATGTTTCTTAAAATGCGACAACATTCACAGGAAGTGCACAATACAAAAATTAATTCAACTTTCATCACATTCATTTACGTAATCTCCTCTATGTTTCTACCTTTAGACATGCCTTTACTTTCCATTCATTGTGCCCTCATTCACATTTACAATATTTACGTACATTAACTTCCTTCTCTATTGTTGCCTGTTGCCTGTGTGTTTCATTGTTGTTTCTTAAAGTTGAGTTGTTCCTTGCACCATCCTATGGGTGCGAATATGATGCCAAAGAAATGTGTAAGATACCCAAATGAACATATGAAACTTTGACTCCCACATACGAGTGTATAGTAAATCTTGTTAAATGGATTATTTTCCAAAAGGGTTGCAAATTTCATTTTGATTTTCTTCTTGAGTTTAAGTTTAACATACCATATGTATTTGCTTACCTTTTCTTACGACAATTTTATTAAAGAGTAATAGTTAGTACAATTTTCACTTATTTAATAGCATCAGGACTGCGACATTTGTGTGATTAAAAATAATTAAGGATGTGAAAGCATTACTCTCATTGATTTTCACTTAATTAAATAATTCAGTATCTGATTTTCAAACTGATCGTATGTTTATTTCATTTATCTTTTCACAATTCTCCGTAGATAAGCAAAGCCTCCTATTATTTAGTTTTAATCAAAAACTATTCTATTAAGTTTCAATGAAAAACTAAAATTACCTACTTAAATGCGCAGTTCCCCTTTAAGACCCCTACTGTCATCATCCGAATTCTATTCTTGTTAAAGTGTAATAGGTCGGAAGTTCATTTCATTTGGTAGAAAAACTAAATTATGCGAGTGACATTAAGCCTTGTTCATTTGACGACTGTATGACAGCTAGCTCCCTGGTTTCCACTTCTCGTAGAGGTCTACAAATAACAATACCCGCGTGAGAAACTGACAGTCCCGGTCCCTTTTTAGGACACTCATCAGCCATCTCGTTACCTAGAAGGTCAGAATGGCCAAGAACCCAGATAAGCGTGAATGTGTGGTGCTGGACTTGGTTATGCCGGTATTACACTGATATGTATAGCAACGCAGCTGATCGTCGGTTCTTCTTTGTCGGCAGCGCTTTGTTTTTGTTTTTCGTACAATGATCGCAGCAACTGAGCGACCCGCGCACTTCCCTTACCAACAAACAAAAATTTCGAGAGAGAGCTCTGTCTGCACGCACGGGTCACCACATCGCTACTGAGTATTAAGAAAAGAATGGATCCTATGGGTTACATCTCCACCTAAACAAGAAATGTTTATTATAACTTATGGTTGCGACTTTGATGGGATTAGATTCCATTATGCTCCTGTTATTAACATACATTCTTAACACTTAATATATAATCTTATATAGGTTATGTTTATAAGAGTATCGCATGTGCATCATTACATCTAAGTACTACTCATATCAATTTTCATTCATTCATGTCAGCTATGTTTACAATTGCATTCTTAAAATCAAAATTGATATTCATTCCATCATAGTCTTATGTCTTATTTATGTTAATAAGAAAGTGTCGATTTCGATTTTATTATCTACAAGAAACATCTTAGATGCTCCCGTAGGAAATAAGAAGTATTTCAATGGAAATGTATAAATTTATACTTAGATTAAAATAGATTTTGCAATATTGTAGATGAAAGGACGCATTTGTAATTTCTCAATACAACTTCTATGCAATGAAAGATAGAATTCCTAACCACAAGGGAATAGGTTAGATAAAGATTGCATTGCTTTTGAACTGCTCGTTTGCTCTATTAGAACTTAATCCACTCAATCATATGCTCATTGCCAACATAACATAGCTAAATCGCATCCAATGATTGCATTGCATTGCATCGCATCACATTGCATTGCATTGCATTTTATGGCATTGCAAACGGATACAAGGAACACTCCATGTCGAACACTTGATACTTCACCACCACTATGCTTCTACCCCATTGCCTATCGCCCATTGCCCATTAGACAATAAGTCAAAAAGATTCTTGTACAGACATAGACACACTTATGCTCTTCTTTAAGCACAACCATGTGCATATACTAGTACTACTTTAGAACTCGTAGTACTCGTATGTCTGTCTGTGTGGGTTTCTCAGTGTTTCTGTTGTTGCCTCGTTTCCAGCAACCACACTTAGTTGCCTCCAAGGAATCGTTGTCCTACTTTTTGTGCTTTTATGTGCCAATGGTATGGTGAAAGTGTTGTCGGATAGGACGTTAAGCGAATGATAAAATGATGAGGGGAAGAAAATGCCAAGAAGTGAACGAAGCTATTGAGTACGGCAGCGGTTCTAAAATTGTGATCTAAGGACAGGGTGTCTGTGAAAAGATTTGCATTCATGGTTAATATTGTACAATAATATTGTAGTATACTAGGGCAGACTTTGTCCTACCTTCTATATAGATCACCTTTTATTTTTTGACGACTACAAACATTTTCAGAACCAAAAGAACGAAGAGCACAAATACTATTATGCGTACACAGTTTTAAGTAAAGTCTGTAGTTCAATTTTAATGAAGTGAACGCTGTGTTGCTTACAATAAAGCTTGCTATTTTTCATTTATTCAATCTCAAATCCAATGAGTGTCTTTTACGTGATGCGTACACAAACACTTACAGTCTGCGATTCTATTATATGTATCGATATAGATATAAAGTATGTTAAAAGGAAAAGATACATTCTTCCTATCCCACTTCTCATTCTATCTGCTTAAAAATATTTGAAGATTATTTGTAAATTAGCTATGCCCACGATTTCGAATGCGTGGGTTATACGAAACGTGTATTTTGTTAACTTTTTTCCTCATCATCAGCTGTTTAATGTTCCTGCGCTGCAAAAGAGGATAACATTCGAAAATCAGCCAAAAAGTTGGCAACAGATTTAAAAATATGAATATTGTTTGATTAAGTCCGTAGATTTCGATAAAATAAACGCTAAATGTTATACAAAGCTTGCTTCAATACACCAGTGAAAACCGCATTTAAATAGGTTAAGGCGTTTCTGAGATTAGCGTGCACAGCCACAAAAAGGCTTACGATTTTATTTGATGAAATTAATATGTGATGGGAATATGTTGAGAAAATTGTCTTGTAGATCAGTATGGGTAATCCATTAATAGTAAAGATATAAATCAAAGGCAGTCAAGGATTTGGTGGTCACTCATCAATTCCACTGAAGACTTGAATAAGCTGTGTTATAATTTTCCTATATACAACACAATGGCATGGGGCATGCAGTGTGGTGAATTTAGAGGGATTAGTGAAAAAAGATGATTCCTGGGCTTTACACGTTTAAGAATCTCTGGGGTGTGGCATGGCAGTTGTTGCTTCGACCACTCAATGTGTAGCGCCAGAAGCTGCTGATGCATCCTCATCATCGTTTTCTGTCGTCAACTCACCGCCAATGTAGGATGCATCGCCACTCATTTTCATTGTTCTTATTGTTGTCGTTGTACTAGTTTTTTTTTTTAATTTTTCCCATTATCTTTTGGTTTTGTTTCACTTTTTTCTTCTATGTGGGAAAAAATCAATTTTTTATCATCTTCATCATCTCCATCATCAAGAACAACAAGGAACATCACAACGGTTTCAGTAAAAATGAAGTGTCACGTCCCGGCACTGGTGCACCAGATGCTTTAAGAGAATTCACATTGTTTTGTTGTTGTTGTTCCTCATCTCACTTCCGTCAACTCAGCAAAATGAACTGAGCTACATTGACATACTTTAGTGATTACTAAAAATTACAATGAGTTTGCAAGATTCAAATTTAACCAAGTTCAAATTGAAATTTTTGTTATTTTGACATCACCTTTTTCGTAGTTCTCTTCATTAACAACCAAAATTTTAGGTTTTCAATCAGTGTAAATCAGTGACACCCCCTTGCCTAAATTGTTAAATTGTTCAAATTCAATTCAATGATGAATCTTTTTGCATACTCGTTAACAATTCGCAATGAACTCAAACAAGGCAAACTCAGTCAGCAGTTAGCAGCCAGCACCAGTTCCAGTTCCTGCCGCAGAGTAATGAGAACAATAAAGAGTCCTTGATTATTGCAGAAATGTCGTTAAGTTGCAGGCGGCAGCTGTCAGTTGGCGGCTGCCACAAGCAATCTTGCGAGTGAATGTGTGTCTGAATGGATGAGTGGGTAACTTGGTGAGTGGGTGAATGGGTAAATTGTAAGTTTCTGTGTACACACATTCCGTTGTTTGCTCCTGTCGTGGGTGTTGGCATCCTTGTTGCTGTTGTTGTTGTTGATGGTGGTAGTGATGTGTTTGTGACATTGTTTTCTGACATTTTTATATTTCTTTTCTTCTTTACCTCCTTCTTATCTTTCTGTTTTCATCAAAATGAAAGCAAAGAACCGACACCATAAGATGTTTTTTTCTTCTTCTTGTTTCATGTTTTCGAAATACTTATATAGAAAGTTGCTCTTCTTGAGTTACGGGTTACACTTGTATGCATATGGATATTTTTTTACCATCAATCTTTTGTCATCATATCTTTCATAGCATCTGTGTCACACACACATATGCATTTGAAGCCACAGAACGTGAGCTTAATACCTTTCTAGTCAATAGTATCTTCTTATCTTTTCCTCACCCATTTCCCTTCACATACTAAACGTGTGAATAACGATACCAACCATCCCATGCCACTCCAAGCCATGCCATTCTACTCCCTTGAGCACAATCATTTTTAATTCTCCTCGAAATCGAAAATAATAATGGCTACCATATGAAAGCTTTTCAGGCAAATTCCAATTTCTCGGAATGAATCAATTGCTTGCTTTGATTTTTATGAAGAAGCAAGGAATTTCATCTTTTCATTCAGACACAGACACAATTTGAATTTGTTTGGTTGACGCTTCTTCATCTTTTCAATCTTTTCACATAAATCCCGACTTAATCTTTATGCAGTGTCTCTCTCCTTTCCTCTATCCTCTCCTCTGCCATCAACAGCCCAGCCAAAATGTTCATTAATAACTGATTTTTCTTCTCTCATCCTTCATTCAATGTGTGTATGTGTGTGTGTGTGTGGGTAGATTTTATTCATAGCGCAGTGATTAGACCAAAAGATATTATATAAACCGAAGAGAAATTATTCGAAGGCAAAGAATAAATGAGAAAAAAATGACAAAAAAAAAAACATAATTTATTCTTATTAAAGCGAAAAAAAAAGAAATCATCTGGGATTTCTTTTCATCATGCAAAAGATGTGATGAAGATATTTAATTTGCAATGCTACAAGGATAAGCCAGTAGATCATTTTGTAGACTTATTTATTCACCAAAAGAATTTCAAGATAAGACGAATTTCTTTAAGTTTTGTTAACATTTCAATACACGACATATTCAAGTGTTCTTTCATAAATTTTATAGAAAATTTGTTTAAAGGAAAATATTTTAAAAAAATTTCATAAACGTTCAAATATTGTAAAAAAAATCAGAAATGCTGATTAAAATTTAGTAAATATTTATACAATTGTTTTATTTGTACCAAGGTGCAATTATTTATTTAAGACTAGGAAACACGAAATATTATTATACTTTTCACAAGGCTCCAACAAGTTAAAAATAGTCACCAAATACTCAGAAATTCATTTATTTAATTATATTTAAGTTGTGTGTGCGATCTGTTTAGAATCCCTGCAGCAGTGTTGCCATTTTAGCCTTTTTTCGGACAGATCTGTCCTTCTTTTAACTGACCTATCCGGAAAAAATATCAAACATCCCCTATCCGGAAATTTATCCTGTTTTAGTTTTAATGTATTTTTTAATTGTTTTTTTTTTTTAAATTCTTTGAATATGCTTAAATTAGAACAGTGCGACATCGTATATACCACCACTATATTGTACTTAATCGTAGTCGCAAATAATCGAAATAATCGACATATATCGGAGTGTTTTCATCACTAACACTACACATTGACATAAACAAACATGCCGAAAGAAATTTATAAACAAAAATTTCGCGAGTCGTGGCTAAATCAGCTTCATTTAAAAATTAGGTTGAGCCGCGATCCAAAAGACAACAATAAGGCTTACTGAAAAATTTTTTAAGTACCGCAGATGAAGACGATTATGACCTGATAGATGAGGCAATAAAACTCATCTATATTATAAAAATAAATTTATAAGATATAAATTATTAAAAAGTGAAATATTAAGGCAAAAAATGTTGTCCTGATTTCTGTACCTTTTTAATATCTTTTGTCCCTTTTTTCTCGCTTTTTAGGCTGGCATCAATGCTTGGTGGCAATAGTCCCCATTTCGACAGGAATTCACTAGCCCTATTTTCTTATTACCTGGTGGCTAGTAAATTCACTAGTCGCAGGTTATGCAGAGGCGAACCAGTCATTGCGTATTTCGTAGTAAGTCAGCAGTCCCTTTTCGCATTACTAATGGCAAGTGAATTCACTAGTCGTAGGAAATGCAGGTGGTGGCAATGACTGATGACACGACTGGAGAACGGTAAAGCAGGCGGTGGCAGTAAACGGTGACATGACTGGTGAACGGTAATGGAGGCGTTGGCAATCGTTGAATACATGTAAAAGGAGATTATTGTAACTAGTACTGGTTCAAAAAGGACTAGCCACGAATAAGTTTTAGGCAATGATTCATACTGTAGGAATAGGTTAAATTCATCCCTTTTGAAATAATATTAAATGCAGACTTTTATTTTAGAATTCCATTAAGAGCTTCAACAAAGATCTTATCTTATCTTATCTTATCTTATCCTATCTCATCTCATCGTAACTTAACTAAACTAAACGTTAAATTTAAAGTAGTAGTCAGTAGGAGCTAGGAGCACTTTTTATGAGAGCAACGACCTACATAATGTCCCTTTTAAATAACGTCAGTACAGTCGTGGCCGATCGTATCGGTAATCATTTAAATAGTCGAGTATGGTCGATCATATAGATTTTCTTTTCATAAGTTTTGAAAATGTGTGGTTAACTTGTCAGTGTCGTTTTCGATATTCTATTGTATGTACTGTAGAACGCTGCATAACGCTAACACAACTGTAAAAAGTTTTTTTTAAGTAATTCTATAAATTCCTTGTAATCGATTCCATTTTCTGTTCCTTAATTCAAATCAAAATCACCATTTTTAAATCGCCAAACAATAATCAAATTTTAATAGATGGAGGAGCATGATAGCATTTTCGAAACTCATCAGTGCTTCGCAAAACTATTGTAGAAAGTAATGATGAAGTGCAATTTACAAATTCCGTACAAAAAAGTGGAAATGTTGAAAACTTTAATCAAAAAACTGCAGGATATATCTATGAATGACTTAAAAGAATACATATGCGAGTATACATCTAGTCCATTAAAGGCAAGTCTTAACAAGTTGTAAGATTTTATTCCAATATCTAATATCTATCTATCTACATATACTATATCTGTCGTTCCATCCTCTATTTTTCTATCTTTCCCATCTATCTTTTTATATATCCAATGCACATATTTTTGATGATGGGAACCATATAAAACTTTTTCATTTCGTTGAATATGTGCATTACAATGCAATAAAAGAAAAGCACTTGAGTTTAACTTGACAAAATAAACTTCTTTTCATTTTCTTATTAAACTAAAATTTAGTTGAAATGTGAACGTGAACTTCAGCATAATACTTATAATGCACAACAATTTCCAATTTTGAGGCAAATCAACAAAGAAAAGAAAGACAAGGAAAGGCAAAACAGCACACGGGGCGTATAAGTGACATGAGCTCTGAGGGGATTTAGATAAACAAGTGAGGAGTATGAGAGAAATGTGTAAAGATTGGAAGCGTAGAAGGTGTGGGAAGGCAAATGTTTGTTCGTTCATTCATTCGTTTTAGCATATAAAATATAAATAAAACATTTATTCAAAACAATTCACGTACATAAAACATTTATCTTTATGGCCTCCTTCAAGTAGTATGTTTCCGTTCAATGTGTGTGTGTGCATATGTGTCTGTATCTATGTATATGTGATTGTAAATGTACGAGTGAGTTTTTCTTTATACAAATTGTTTTTTGTTTTTTGCTGTCTAAATGAATTCACATTTTAATGTTAAATAGTGCGAGAGCAAAACCAAAGAGAGAGTGAAAAATGAGGAGAATACAAACTTTCACTTGAGTTACATAAATTCATTGAGGCTACAAAATGCAAAATTTAATTAAATGCTTTGTTATTGCAGTACAATGCAAACCTCAAAGTGAGTGAGAAGTTAAAAGGGACTTAACAGACTAAATCGAGTCGAGTCGAGTTGAGTTCAGTTGAGTCGAATGGAATGGAGTGTAGTGTCCTTTCGTCGAGCCTCAGGATCCATTAGTGTGCATTTAAGACAGAATTTGTTGTGTTAGCAGACAAGAACCAAACTGAAGTGTGTACGAAACATGAAAGGACATAAAAAAATAAAATCAAAAAACAATTTTGTCGACAATCAACTGTTGTAATCGTACTTGTTGTTGCTACTGTTACTCCTGCTGATGCTGCTGCTACTACTCTTCTTGTTGTCGCAAGGACACTTGTTCATTTTTCGTAAAAACGAAACAAGTAACATTTGAAATTTCAACTGAATCTGAGCCGAGGAGACAACGACAGTGACAGCCAGGAAGAGGATAAAGAGAAGGAGAAGGCATCTTTGAGAGTGTGCATCAGTGCGCAGACAACATAATTTGAGCGCCATTCTGCGTCTCGTCTTGTCTCAGTATCACCATTCTGTTCTGCGTTGTTGCACCGCACGACACCCACGCCAAAGCCAAAGCCAACATCAACAAGGACATATTTGTATCCATACAAATGCATATGTATCTGTAAGAGATAAGAGGAGAGGAGAAGTATTCATCAGAACAACAGAGCGTTGTCAAGCAACGCCTTCGACACAAGTTCAAGCACACAGACACATGCTTATGTTTCTCACATACTCATACGTACTATTGTACAATAACAGTAACAATGATGCATTTGTTCTTTCCTCAATGCAAACACAGACATGTTCATCTGTTATACAGTCATATAGCCCTTGGTCGACTTGCGGTTACAAAGTCTAGTAGTATGCATCCATCGTATACTCGTACCATATAAACCCAACCATCTTCAGAGTGCTTCTGTGTATGCCACCAATGTTTACAGCGTCTGTCATTCACGTGCTTTAGTTTTTAATTTTTGTAATTACAATTCTTCATTTATGAGAGCAGAGCAGCCATGGCTTCTCTTCACTTCCGTTTTCCTTTAACAATTCCCCATCTTCATCTCCAGTTGCAGTACTTTCTGATCATCATCATCATCATTGTATGCTTTTGGCAAACTTCCAAAATTTCCCGCTCAATAGTTTTCAATGATTTTTCTGTGAGTGGATGAGTGAGTGAGGGAAACCTTCAAACAAATGCGACATTTTTGTGGTTTCTATACAATTATGATTCTTATATTATATTTTTAATTCAATTTGGAAATTGCCCCGCCTTTCTGTAAACTATAGTGATACCCTAAAAATATGCTACAGTTTTGTATCCTCCTACAAAGTATCATTTGTAATATAGAATATTATAACTTATGCAGAAGAGAGTATGAAATTATATACAAACTGGATAGTTCGGACAATGCACAGATGAATGAGTTTAATTAAGCGGTGTAAAGATTTGAAAAGAATATCATAAGCAAGATTCTTTAAAAAGTAGAGTTGCTAGTCGATTAAAGAAGATTGGAAGGAGAAGAGGAGCATTTGCTATGGTAGCAATGCGTTGTAGTACAACTTGTAAGTTTGCCAAGTAAAGTAGTCATATAATAACCAGTCAGTACGGTAGGAGTTAGGAGCGTTTGCTATGAGAGCAACGATCTTTAAATCAATGATATCAGTAATTTCGGTTTTTAATTTCGTAGGTACTTAAATCTTAAGTAGGAAAGTGAGAAAATAGCGTCCAGTCGATTTAATGTTCATTTCGTTAGTCTGGATAAGGTCAAGAAAATTTTCTCTTTAAAAAGTCAAGTTGACTTGCGACCAACCTCGTCAGTATTTCAAGAAAAGCGTGATCAATTAAGTACATACGATCACTTCGATGTTCTGTTCGCCGTTGATAGTCTCTCTGTCTTAAGTCTGATGTGTGCAACACAAATAACAATGACTACGTAAGAAGTGTTATAAATTGGCATGGACAGTATCACAAAGGAAATCAACATAGTCATAATGTTGTAATGTTGTAAATCCAACCACACTAGGAAACATAATCAACATATAAATATAAGATGTGGTAGCCTGGGTTGTTGTATCCAACCCTGAGTCGCTGGCAGTCGAGATCAAGACCAGAGAGAAAGGTGTGAAGAAAAAATCACAAAGTCATCCCGTGGTCAGAAGTCGCAAGATTAAGTCGTTGAAAATTGTAGTTCAAGTTGCTTAATAATAGAAATGCAAGTCAGTCAGAACACTGTCGCTAAGTCGTTGGAATAAGGCGTCATTAATCTTTAATTTTTAATTTTTAATCATCATTATTACTTATTCAATATTTTCTTATTATTAAATATACTGATCTTATCAAGATCATTCGGTCTAATAGCTTTGGAAGAATACTGTAATACATACGATCATTTGTTAGACTCTCGAACTCAGACAAAAAATTATTTCAATTATAATTGATTTAACTGGAATGTGAAATACAAAATATATTTCTTATATCATTAATTTATATAAAATTCTGCTTGGAAGTACATAGTACATAAAGAGTTTTTTAAAGTTTTTGCATATGGTATATATGATATACTAGTTGCAATAAAAAAATCTTAATCAATTTATCAGAAATTCTATTTAAACCAATAAGTTTATGATTCTGTCTATTTTTATTAAAATTATTTGTTCTTACAAGCAGATCATGCAAACTCAAGTTAAAGTAAAAGCATTAAAATTTCTGCAAAAAGTTAAATCTATCAAACTTTCATAAGAATTTCCAGAATAAGTTTATTACATGTTTTGATTTAAATAAATAAACGAATAACTTATATAAGATTTTATGCAGCCAAAGTTCTCGTTTGGCTTTGTTTCGTATTTTATTTAAATTTTCTTACTCAAAATTGATTTTATTTGAGTTTCAACATTTTTTTTCTGCTTAATAACAAATGCATCAAAGGTTGTTCTGTCACAGCTCAGAGACATTTGCATATTTCATACAATCGTATATGGTCATCCATCTTAGTTCTACACTGATTTCTGTACATTTTGATACCCTTTAAACTTGGATACTTTGAGTACTTTGCTTTGGTCTTTGCAATTCGTTGAAAACGAAAAAGAAATTGGAATCAATGCAGATGATTCATATTAGTTGGAATTACTGGATTACTGAAAAGAATGGAAATCATTTAAATCAAGTCTAATTTTTTAAATGAATCATTTAAAATTAATGAAATATAGTTTAAGGATTCCAAGTATAATGCGATAGAGTACATATTCAGTTTCTGAATTTTTTAAATTAAAATTGTTACGACAAATTGTGGCGAGTGGCAAGTTCTTCTAAGATGCTGAATAATGAGCAACTTGTCTTTGAAGTGATCAGATAGATAACAAGAAGAAAACAAAAGAAAGAGTCATTGAATTATAAAATGTTCCCGAAAAGACAATTTTTGATTGAAAATAAAGATAGCCAATTAAGAGAGGATTTTCTGAAAGGACGTTTGAAGTTGTGAAATGATTCTTATATCTGATATTGTGTGATATTGTTCTCTTTTATGTGATTGTAATGCCTGATAAATAATTGCAATAAATAATAAAGTGATACAGTGTTTAGTTAGCATTACATAAATTAACTTAAATGAGTGAAAATGAGAAAACCATCAAGAGGTAAACGAATTAAAAAGTCGCAACGATATTACAAGAATCGTAATTTGTTTTTGCATCTAGCTCATCTCTGTAGTTCTTATAAGTCTTGTTACAAATTAAAAATTCTTTGATCAACCTAAATAAATTTGACTCGCAAAGCTTTAAGTTCTCAATATTTCTGCCCTTTTCTAAAGGAAACTTTTAATTTCTTTCTAAGGATCCCTGTACAAAGGGCACCTAATCAAAGACCAAAGGGTCAAACTGAAAGAAATGTTTTTTTTTCTCATTTCCTTCCTTTCTGTCTCCAATTTTTTTTCTTCAATTTCCATTTGTTTTCGTTTGGTTCCGTTTGTTCATTCCGTGTCATATGTTTTTATGTTTTCCTCTTTGTTTCTGTTTGTATTTGTATTAGTTTTTTGTATCTCGTGTGTGTGTATGTGTATGTGTGTGTTGTTTTCTCACATCCGTTAGAACATTTTAGGACATTTACAAGCGTTGAAAATGGCACCACATAAGGATGAGTACGAGTATTTGATCCTATGGCCTGCTCCAACAACTCTGGCATTTCATTGTTTATTTGTTTGTTCGTTTGTTTGCTTGTCTGATTCGTGTTATTTTTTCTATATTTTTTGTTTTTTACTTTTGTCAAATCGTTCCCCTTGTTAGCACACACAGATATACATAGTAGTATAACATACATATAAATTGTTTGAACAGCACATCTGTGCTGACTGAGTGCAACACACCGGAAACAATGTCCTTTCGTCCTTTGTCTGTTTTTCCATGTTTTGTTTTCACAATTGAAGCGAAAAGAAAAATATACGTAAATACTGTAAACAAAAAGCAAGTAGCAAGTAGAAGAGAAAAGAGAAAATAATTTCTTAAAAATTATGTTTGGTTGGCGCGTTTTGTTTGCGGCTTTTTTTTTCAAAAAAAGAGGAAAGCCTTTGTCCCAAGGCTCACTGCTCCCATGTGCCATGCCACTGCTACTGTCAAGCCTTCCATCCATCCTTCCATTCATTCATCCATTCATCCTTCCAATCTTCTACCCTTCCATCCTGTCTAAGTACGATACAATATTTTCGTTTTTGCTTTATTGTAAAGACTCGCGAGTATGTTTACCTTGAGAATGATTTACGATGAAAATTGTGATTTTTAATTTGCTGAATCCTTGTAAAATGTTAGTTTGTCTTGTTGGTTTGTTTCCTTTTTTTTATATCTTGCTATTATATTCTTTGTTTTGTTATATTTCTATATATTTTTATTTTCTTCAATTTCAAATCGTTTTTAGTATTTCTTCATTTGCCGTTTGTCGGCTTCTTAACGAATTGTTTACTTGGCAAAGTATTTTGTAATTTATTTAATTAAACTTTTTGGGTTTTCCTTTAACAAAGGAAACAAAAACTTCTTCCGTTTGCATCGCTTTGGTGACACAAATGATTTTTTTTTGTGACTCGTTTTTTCTCTATTAACATAGAATAGAATAAAATACAGAAGTAGAACGACCATCTATAAAACTTTGAGGATTTTAAGTCCTATGAATATTTTTGTGTGAAAATTTTCTTGTTTATTACCAAGTTTATTATTCCCAGTTGAAAAACTTGTATGGCATTTAAGATGTTGATAATCCGATAAATAACAACTTCATGTAACAAAAAATTGAAATAAATCAATGTTTCTTTTTATTAAATGATGAGGTTCTTTAAGTCTTTGAATATCTTGTAGTCAAACCTTATAATGTATAATTTTTGGTGTCGACAGTAAATTGTAATATTCTCTAAAGATTTCTTTTAACGATTCATTTTCGATTAACTAAGAATGGATCTGCAGATTTTATTGACACCTTTCTGTAAGCTGTGACCTATGCAGCCAAGACAAGGACAAAATAACGAGCGGACAAACGAATGGACATGGCTTGAGTGTCACACTAGTCATTTTCATTTTTATTTTGTTGGGTCTTCAAGGCACGGAGCGTTAGAAACACATGGACAAAGTAATACAATGGTATCTGTGCACACTAGTATGAAAGGTATAAAAACCAGGGTAGCAAACCAGTTCTGAACCAAACCTTCGGGTTTTTTGGGCTTCGAACCAAACCATGTGCCGAACCGTTTTTATCTTAAATAGACAGAACCAAACCGAAAGAAGACATTCTTTTATTAAATATTTCTTGAAATAATAATTTTCGTAAAAGAAAAGTTTCGATACATAATGTAGCGGTTTGCAACTCTGATAAAAACATAGGAGATCCTGTAAAGTTCAAATGAAGGTCGTTAATATAAAATGAATTTATCTTTTGTTTCTATGCAAATTGGTCTGTTTGCTTAGAGTTGTTGTACTCTTCTTTTTCATTCCACTTTATTCCTCATTTTACTTTTTCCATACCAGTTCCCTTAATAAGTAAATAAGTGTCGTCCGAAAATTTGTAAGAAATGTTTTTTAAATTTATCGTTTTGTTTGCATAGTCAACGCGAAGAAACAATTCGCCATTGGTTCCGGGAGCCGTGAGACGGTGAATTCTTCTAAGTTTTAAAACTTCGATACAAGTAGCATTACAAGCTCGGTCAAAACCTTTAATGTATTTTTGAGCATCGTACGTTTTTGTACCTTTAAATGGTATACTTATTTACATGTTGGATATCACTAAATTCTGAAAATTCCTTATGTCTTTGTCCTTTTGTCTATTGATCGATTAGTTTCTTCTTTTAGAGTATACTTATCTATTTGCAAGCCCAATATTGTGCAGTCAATGTACTGATTGTACTGAAATCTGCTTCTTCTTCTGCTTCGACACAATGTCAGACAGCAATATTAATTTCGCACTTAGCATCGGATTTTTCGTTTCTTTATCATTCGTCATTCCAATATTTACTGCAACCATCTTTAATAAATTAAGTTAAATTGCTTTCCTCCTTATTTTCCACCTTCCTTTTTCTTCATCGTTTCACTTTTCCCATACGAGTACCTGGATTCCTGCATCGATCACTTACCTTACTCAATGACCGTTGATATCGATGAACTTTTCCCAACCAAGAGTAACTTCTGGTTGGTAATATCCTAACAGCTGTCCCTTCTTGTTAGTAACATTCTAACACTTTGTATATTGTTAAAATAGAAATATCGATACTTCATAAAAGTTTATATTGCAAAAGAAAAACATGTGCATGTTGTTAGGCGTAAGTGAATCGAAACTTTATAAAAACTGGATCAATTATATTAAAAAATTTAAGACTGCGATTCAATGCATGCAAATGCATCATATACACAGCTACCATGTAGACCAGGGCTCTCCAATTCGCGGCGCAAGTGAAGTCTAAATGCGGCCCACTGTTCAGCTCAGCGCGGTCAAGTGCACTGAGAACGCAAGGGATTTGTAGGCGGGTTGAAAAATTTAAATTTTTTTTCTTTTCACCTGCGGCACAACTTATCACGGATTCTCCAAGCGGCCAAGGAAACCAATAAGATGGGACGGCCTTGATATAGATCATCCTGAAAGTCATAATTTCTGTGTATATGATTTCTTTATTTATTCTATTAGGGATGCAAAACTAGTGTAAAGTTTCTAAAAAAACAGCAGAACAATAATGTGCTGGATAGTACGGTGTAGTTATTTTAAAATGCCATGTTGAGTTCTCCATTCCAGGGAAGAGCTTGTGGCACTTTAGAATCAATCTTATGATGACTACGACACTTTTTTTTTATTTTAACTATTGAATTTGTGCTGATTTCAAAATCACAGTGATTCTAAACTGTGATTGGGTCACAGTCATTTGAAAGGAGAGACACTGTGTGTATTAAGCTCATCTCTACTACATAGATCCAAATAATTCATCGATAAGCCTGTTTTATTGATATCTACATCATCAACGTTTTTTTATTGTAAATTGAACCAATCGAATTATTAAAACTAGTGTAAAGCGGATTAGAATGATTTTACTTTTTGCATACACGATTTTTCATACTTTTCCATTAATATAAAAGTGTATGTAGTTATTGTTCTTGTAATATATCATTCATTTAATCTTTCATTTTAGTATATACTTCATTCAGTTCATGAGTTTTCAGTTGCATTATTCGTTCGTTCTCTTTTTCCTTTTTTACTTCATTAACACTTAGATTTTTATTACAATGGCACCATGTACGAGTATGTTGCTTTCACATAAAAATAGCTGATCAATAAAAAAAATTTTACAAGGTTCATAAAAATTTATAGCGCACGTAGAAACCAGTTTAATATTATAATAAGCCACACTAAAGTTCCTTCTCAAATTTTTATATCTACCAATTTTATATGGTTAAAATGAAAGTTATGTTCATGCAGAAATATTAATGAATATGAAATACTCATGAGAATAAAATCGAGGAATAGAAATCGATTGAGTTATATTATAAGAATTTTTACATTATGTTGGCTAAATGAAGTTTATGGTATTTCTTATGTGTTCCATAATATTTAAATCCCTTATGTGTAAGTGAACTACAATACATCAGAATGAAACTATAAGACTAAGCAAAGTACGCTCACTCATTGCAATTCTTCTTGTTCGAAGATCCTCCTTTTGTAGATGGACATACAATATTACCTCGAAGTTTATTCGTCTGGTTTTCGGAAACATTTTGCTTTGTCTCTTCCAATTTGTCACTGTTTCCGTTTAATGGTCTTTGGTTAACTCATAGAAGTGTTCATTACCACAGAAGAACTGCTTTGGCCAGAAAGTCAGCTGTTTCATTAGCTTAAACCTTGTTCACACTCAGCCTGTCTGCGACTGCATACTCTCTCGCAACTTTTGTTTGTTGACAAGGGGAACAAGAGGCCGACGGGATAGCCGAGTTACTTGTACCAGCAGCTCGCAGTTTTGATGACTTTTTTCTTTGTATTCCTTCGTGTCTTTCGTTGCTTGTTCATTTCGTTTGGCTTGCAAAGATTGAAGGTGCATGCGAAATGAAGAATATAGTGGTCAATGGAAGCGGAATGATAAGCAATTTTCTTTGCGACAGAACGCACACCTTCATTATGAAACAAAAATGAAAAGGAATGTGAAAATAGTTACTAGCGTACAAATGCTGAGTGTGAATGGTGTTACAAAAGAAGAATCAATGACTTGAGCTGCTGAGCATGATGCTGAGTGTGAACAAGATCTCAGTGTTCTTTGGGCTTTGAATTCACTCAAGTGTTAAGTCCTTATAAAAGCTCAATTACTCAAACAAACACAAGCATTCTCTTGACTTTGAGATCTACTTGTCTGCCTGAGTCTCTAATTGCTCTGGAGTATTCTTTTATACAATTGGAAGTATTCCCATAGGGATACATTCATAATACCCAGGCCCATGGGAAATCGCTGCATTGAGCCCAGTCAAGAATATGTGGAGAAATTCACTCCAACTTCAATGTTAAATTTAAATTACACGAGAATATCTCATATATAAGCATCTTCACATCTTTTGAACAATTTTGTATGGATATTTCTTATGTGTAAAATTATCATTGCCACACAAGATTAGAAAAATTAAGAAAATAATTATAATTGCAAGAATGCTTCTACACCAAAAAATATTGTACAATAGCACAATTTCTGGTGGATGATTTTCTCCATTTTATTGTTATTGTCTTTTTGTTTCACATTATTGACCATTTTTTTGGTTTTACTGTATTTGCCTGCCGTGGATAGTCTTCAAACAAACACAAAAAAAAAAAATGGTCAAAATATTTCCTGTCCCCATTCTATTTACATTTCTTTTAACATTATTCTCTACTGCCTGGCCAAGAGAATAATGGGGTCTATGCGGTATGGTGACTTTAATCGAACTCAAATAAAAATTTGCATTTTATCTTTTCATAAATAATAAATTAACAGTAGTAAGACATGCTTCTCTTTGTTTTTTTAGGGCCATAGGCCATGAAAAAGCGATCTCTCATTCTTATTCCCAAGTATATTCAAAATATTGTACAAAATTATAATAATCCTCTTTATTTAAATAATAATAACCATTGTATCTTTTCTTTTCTTTCATTTTAGGTATGTCGAAAATTGGGTCTATATCTTTGCTACAATATCTTTGCTTAAATATTTGGTAAGAAATGTAGACAGTTTACAAGACTCGTATAACAATGATAATAAAGGGATCCATTTGAAATAAATACTCGTTGTCATGATTATGACAAATGCTTTGTCCAATTTGTCTAATTTGCTTTCATGTTGAATTCACTTAA
This sequence comes from Amiota communis, assembly GCA_037043315.1. Classification (NCBI taxonomy): domain Eukaryota; kingdom Metazoa; phylum Arthropoda; class Insecta; order Diptera; family Drosophilidae; genus Amiota; species Amiota communis. The sequence continues at coordinate 764,173 of JBAMAV010000994.1, forward strand.
GTCATAGAATGAAATACAAAAGAAAATTCACTTTCTTTTGTCAGTTGTCTCCAAAAGAGAAAATAAGAATAAGACAGGACCGACCGGTCAACAATGGATGGGAAAACTGTCACAACAATTGATTTTATTTTTTCTAAAGAAAAGATTGTCATTGAATGAACAAATGAACAAAAAGTGTGGCACAGATGTCATCATCGTAAGCCTTATCATATTAAATTTTCATAAAAAAATTAAAAACTTACAACCGAAGGGGTTAACACAAATTGTGCCCGCAGTGGTCATGTCCGGGTATTCTTGGAGCACAAAATCCAAATGAACTGTAGTGATTCGAACTGAACTGAATCGTACTGAACTGAACCAAAGTGATACGAATCGATAAATCAGGCGAAGTCAAGTCAATTGCACTTCCGCTAGGGTGGCATCAAATCAGTGAATGGTAGTGCCGGGCGTCTGTCTGTCAGACTGGCGGATGAATGGTCACAAGCGGAAGCGGAAACGGAAGCGCGCTGACTCCCAAGCTGCGTGGGCAATTCGTTCTCCGTTCACTTTCCTATCCTTCCCTGACGCCTTTACCATCATGTAATTTTATTCATTTTATGCTCGCAATAAATGTTTTATCTACTAAGTCGAAAGGCTGCCAGCTGTGTTGGTGCGTGTAATTCCGCCGACACAATTTGGGCGACCAAACGTCTGCATGTCTATACTCAGATCGGCCTTATCCAGTTCTTGCTTTTCTTCGCCTTGCCTTGGTGTCTGCCATGTCCTACCCTGCCTAATCTTGTCCAGTTCAGTCTAGTCTCTGGTTGCATTTGCTTAAAGTGTAATTTGTGTTTTTCAAAGACAAATCGATTTATTAGCCATTAAAGACAATCTTCTATAGAACTCCGCCACACTTACAACGCTTACATAGATAGAGATACACACACATACATATATATGTATGGTATTTACGTTTGGTTTTATCGTTGAACGAAATTATTTCATTGTTGCTTAATATCAGGCATGCGTGCGAGATTGTAAAGTTGTAGATTTGTGTGGCCTTTGATCGAAGCAATTTCTTTATGGATTTTCAAATTGCCCATTAAATTAAGGAAATTTCTTTAAGGCACCAACACACATCCATTAAATATTTAATACGTTTTCTTTAACTTCTACTGGCATGAACTTCCACTGTGAGCATGAAAGTTTTGTTCATATACCATTAAATATTTAGTTTTTAATGCACTGTCAGATAAAGGAATATACATCCATAAATATCGTTTCTTATTAGGCTATAATTAGACTTGTACTATTTTATGAATAAGAAATTTATGAAAATCTGAGATTTTTGCTAAATAAAGTTACCTACACATTTGGTCAACTTAATTTCTCTTAAATTAAATTATTTGAAGATGATTTTAAATGCTATGAGTTTATCCACAATTCAAAGCGATTGGACGAGCAACGGGGAAAAAAAACTGAAAATTATTTAAGTAAACAGTGCTCAAACCAATTAAATACTTTAAAATTGCTGGGTTTTTTGAAAAGTTAAATTGCCAACATACAATAACATTTATGTATCACCCAAACCCAAAACACCTGGTACAAATTCGCATGGAAAAATTAGTTTTATTGTAATTACATATTCAGAAATTGCCATGTGTTTTTAAACAGATATATTACTAATTCCGTTCATTTCAAATGAGCAAATGGGTTAAATTAATTTTCCAAAATGTTATCTAACTTGTTAAAATGACTAAATGATCAGTTTAATTCAATTGGATTTTTTTATTGTAAACAAATTATTTCAAATTAATAAATGATTATATTGCTACAAAAACTATCCCATTATGTCTTGAATGCTTTAATAAATCCTGGTGTTGATTAGTTCACAATGAAAAGACACTTATTAACAAATACATAAGTATTTATGTTAGATATGACAATTGGGTATTCAATGTAGGATTTTAAAATACTTATGTACAGAAAGCTTTATAATTTTCGGTGGAATCTAATAGCGATATATCTCCAATACCCAATACTTTTTACCGGCGGAGTTATGTCGCTTTTTTGGCGGAATTATGTCGTTTTAAGCCGTCATATCTCTGCGCGGTTATATGTTGTTTGTAGAGCGGTGTAGATATGTCGTTACATCGTTTTTTTTTTTATATACACGTTTGCATTGGAACTACTGTTGTTATAATATTTTAAACAGACGAAAGATTTGAGCTGCGCTTTGCACCATGGAAATTATATTACTGAATCTCTGAGTGATTGCAGAGGTGAAGTTTCTTCTTTGAGAAGATGCGTCTTTTTGCATTTAAGTCTTTTTTAAACCCCTTGGCACAATAAGAACTGAACGTTCGCTTTCGATATAGCCTTTCCATGTGAGACTTTGAATACATGTGTATTGTAATGATGACTGATGCAATGCCAAGGACGCTGCAGTGCATAGTGCGTTCACAGCAAATTTTATTACTTTAATCGATCTGTCATATTAGCAACCCTGTAGCTACATAAATCCCATAAGTCTATACAGGTTTTAGTATGTATGCTTGTACAATAGTAATTTAAGCCTCAATTATACTTGGCTAGTTGCCAATCCAGTGAGTTAGATAATTGCAAGCGAACTCGCCCAGTGAAATCATGTTGGCTTGTTGCGAGTAGAGTGTTAACAAACCAACGAGAAAAGTTGATATGCGTCCTTTACACTCTGCCTGTTAGTACTGTCACAGACACGCTCTCTCTTATTATTTTCAAAGTGAGTCACTATTAAGGCAGCTTTGAGTATTTCAGTTGTTTACAAAATGTCTTGATAACTGAACAAGTAGAATGATTTGCGTGTAATCGTTACCAGCGTCACAAATCGCTGGTTTGTACAATCGTTACTTTTCTGCACGCCAACTAGCCAAGTGTAAATGAGTCTTTATTGTAAGTCGTATAGAGCAAGCCGCTTCCCAATGAGCTAATGTACTTATGCATATTTCTCAATTTTATTTCATGTTCTTTCTACTTTTTCCACTAATAATTCACCATTTTCATCGAGAAAGCCAATTCGATGTTTCCCAGCAACGTGATGAAGGCCAATGCTAATGGTATGTTGGCATTAATCAGCTTTTTTCTAGTTAAGACATTTAACTAGTAGCTTCTTCATAAGTTTTTAAATTATGGAAATGAAAGATATTAAACTATGTGATGTTGCATTGCGTGCTGGGTTTCCAGGCTCATTCAACATTATTATCTCCGATGTGTTCCAATAAGTATATGAAAATATGTCTCATTTTGAAGGTAGTAATCATAATTCCCCTTAGCTTAGATTTGTTATTTTAAAGGAGCAACTTTAGTACTTCGTTGGTGTTAGCTTAGTTACTGTTACAAAGGAAATTTCAGTATTTTCTAAAAGCAAGCAAGCGTATTCAATATTTAAAAAAAAAAAACCTTGATATTGTACGTTCATTCTGGCCTTCTATTATGCATATAGTACTTCTATGTATATTGTAATACGTGACATGTGTAACCTGCTTTTCTAAAAAGCATCACACAATTCACACATAAATTCTCATTAGTTTAATTAATGAATTTCAAATAAAATGCAATGTGATCAAAATTTAGCCACTAATTGAAAAATGCATTTGCATTTTTATAAAAGAAAAAATAAACTTAATTAACTTAAATAAAAAAATTTAATAAATTTATTAACCCTCAAAAAATTTACTTCTTTCATGTTATCATGTTGCTTAATATTGAATAAAAGAAATTAAATTCAGTGATATTCTTTGATCATTTTTATTGAATTCGGTTTATAATAAAATAAATCGATTAATACTCACGCAAGTAGTAGTATTTTATTAATTTTTGTCCATGGATGTGGATGTGGCCACCTTTCGTTAGCTGTCGTTATTAATTTATTATTAAATCGTTTGTGGTCCTCCTGGTGATTAACGGATTAACTTTATTTCAAATTGAATAATGTTTACTATTCACTGATTCAGTTCACTACACAGTGAACTCACAGTATGTTTATCTGTGAGTTTCCTTATTTAACCCTCTTTTTGTTTGCATTCATGTTAAACGAGATTGCCAATTAAATTATTTGAAGTGAAATGCTCAGGAATGAAATAATTAACACTTTCCGCTTAAATGAAATGAGGAAATGAAAATGATTTTTATTTTTTGTGCTTTTTGCAATGAAGGAAATTAATATTATTTATTTTCATACAAGGTGAATCTGAAGCAATCACTTTTAGTCCGGTTACCAGTTTTGTTAGAGGACAACACATTCAATAAAAGGATCAAAAGTTCACATTGGTAAAGAAAAGAATATTCACCTGTATTTCATTTAAAATGTATCTAATTTCTTATTCCATTATGCATTTTCATATGAAAAAAAGTAAATTAAACTGTAATGTATTGGGATGAGAAGAGAGAGAAACTTTGTTTGGCTAAGTATGTACATGTTAATAATGTAAATGTCACGTGCCAAAATATCATGAATTGTTGATGAACCCATGACACATAATTATGAAATTATTAACGGCTGCGTTGAAGTATGTTATTATTTTTGTATCCTTAAATTCCATGATGACACATTTGCTGTTTGCTTTAGAGCTTCATTGTATTGTATTGTAGTTTGTTTGCTTCTTCTGAAACTTAATTCAAATCGGCTTAAGTTCTCAATGGATCTTAAATTATTAATTAACAGATGAAAAAATCCTTGAATTTTAAATCATGATGAGAACTTAAGTTCGTTAAAAGACTGAATGTAATTTAGTTAAAATTCGTTGAAACATTCAAAAAACTTTATAACATTACGAAAAAAGCAAAACGTTTATTTCTTGGCTGAAACATTAAGGAAAATATAATTAAATTCAAAGTTTTATTTATACGTAGCATCTTTATGACATTTGATATTTGTATGATATCTTATATTACTTATCTTATTATTCTTTAAGAAATTGAATTTGAAATTCTACTTGAAAAAAGCATGATTTTCTTAGTATTTTCATTTTTTCTGTTATAATTATTTGTTTACCTGCTAAAAATATTGACAAAAATTCAAGCTTTGTATCTCACAAACTGAGAAATAAGTTTGTTTTAAAACAAATAAACCAAAATGCTTTTATAAAATACTGACCATTCCTTCCCTAAGGAGGGAGACTCTACTCCACATTGCTCACTTAGTATGCTACAAACTTTATATAAATCTAACAATGCCAATTAAATCAGATCGATCAATCATTCGTAGTAGCTAATACTATTTTTGAATAAATGTATTTTTAAATTCATTGGGCTATAGAAACATAGAATACAATAAGATTAGTTTTATAAATTTATTTTTGTTACGGACAAAATTTTCCAATTATCGTCGCGGTTGCATGGCGTGGTGGGGGCAGCACTTTTAGACAAAGGCAAAATTTCACAATAATTAATAAAAATACAAATTTTAAACACTTCATTTCATATTCTTGTCGCATCTACGATTCGGACCGATTAAAATTAGCACGGAATTATTCATTACTTTTTCTGTGACAAAACTTGGCAATCATCTATCTTTAAATGAATGCACATATAATAATGTCATCTTGCTCATTGTAGCGACTGTACTGACTTGTAGGGATTCACCGTATTTTATTTTGTGCTTGGATTGTTTATGACTAATATTCATATAAAGAATAGTATTCAATATTCAGTATTGTATAATAAAACCTGGAAATTAGATTACAGTAGAGGTGGAGAACTATCGATAGTTGGCACCATTCATAGTCAAGGATAGTTTCTTAAAAACCATCGATAGTGCCATCGATAGTTTTCGATAGTCTGTTCAAACAAAAATTTTTACAAACCGAAGCTTTAAAACTCTTCACGAACCTTTTATATCTTTTTATTATTGTTCTTAGCTCATGTTTTGTATGGGAGGTACCCCTTCTAGTAGTCCAAGGATCTTAAAGCTTACACAGCCAGGCACAAAATTGAAATATTACCGCTCGTCTTATATGAGTATTCTTTATTACAGTTCAGACACTTGGCAAGCTCACGTCCGAGTCTGTGCTGCTGTTATCGCATAGCACTACATCCTTGCTCCAATGTTATGTGCAGGTGAACATCGTCGTTTCAGTTAAATGCAATGTTGATATATGTATTAAGCTTTTAAAATAATCAAATCTTTAAAGTTCAACCACATGCTTTCAGCTACAAATTTAGCGCTCAACCATCGATAATTCCGATAGTGCTATCGATAGTTCTCCACCTCTAAATTACTGTACGTATAAGTCCCTTCGAGGAAGTGCATGAGTGATGCTTCAAAGAACATTTCGTTGATGGATCGTCAGTCATTCAATTCACATTAACTTATTCGTACATATGTATGCGCTTTCCAAACTGTAATTTTAGTGCTCATAAGTATGTGTAGTGATTGGGCGCGTTCAGCAGGTCCAATCGATGACTTTTTCTGATTATTTGGTATTCATTGCGACTGTCACATTTACAAATTCATTCATTTTGATATATCAGTTGAAAACTGAGAGACTTGCATGCATAAAAGCAGATGGACAGACATATTGATTTATTTGTGATGAACAAACCTAAACGGAAAATGAAAATACTTATAATGATACAGACAAAATTGTTATTGTGTTTGTTAATAATTAGTTTTATTGCCCCTATTGACTTTGCGGAGAAAATTGATGAGTAGTGAGGCAAACTACCATGTCTGAATACATCTGTTTCAAAAGTGATAGCATAAGTTGTAATTTTTATTGGATATTATCCTTCAGTGTAGATGAAAGTGTGACTATTGAATTTAGATTTTATTCTACGAAAATGTTGTGAGTGAAGTATTTAAAGGCAAAAAAAGTAATCAAAGCGGTTTTATGTCTAGGATGTTGTGTCAGATTAATTTGTGATGTTTAATTGCTCTGTTTATATTTTAATAGCAGATAATTGGTTTTCGATAATTGGGATATTTGCCGCATAAAGCATATTACATATTATGTAAATGGGTGTAGAGCGGAACGCTCCTGAAGATAGGCTAACTGTAAAGTTTAAAAGTAGATTTTAATTTGTTAAGAGTTCATTTAGATGTGTGTCCATAAATAAATATTGTAAACTCTTTGTTTGAGATTAATATGGATTTAATTATGATTAATAGTGTGTGTGTGTTTGTGTGTATTGCAGTTGAATTTGCAGCTAGCCAAATGTTTGAGTTTATGTACTTAAGGAGCTAAAAGTGTTTTTATGTGTGAATCTCATCAATATTTATCCCAGAATGAAAAGGTATAGTGGGACAACCACAATGAATTGTGAGTTTGTGCGAATTTGACTCATACAATCATTGAAATTACAAAATTCCACCAATTACTCTTCGAATACACCTCGTAACATATCTTATTGAGTATGTTTATGTTAAACTTCCAATGAATATGCAGAATTAACAAAGCAATATATACTTACAAAGTTGCCAACATTTGTTGTACTTTAGAACAAGTGCCAATAATTAATGTTAAATGTTGGACTCAATTAATTCGAGCAAAGTACGTGAGAAATCGTACACGCAATAATTAGGCATGTTTCCATTCAACATCCCAATATCGGATTACATTTGCTAAGAAAACTACTACTCGCATGTCTAGGAAATTGAACATGACGACATTGTGAATGTGAGATGTGAGAGAATGTCTTAAGCTTTCGTATCCTAAGAATATAAATATATATGTAATGCATGTATGTGCGTGTAATAAGTTGAATGAATCTAAATTTATATTATAATTAACTAAGTCCAACTACGAATATATGTACTATTAGTATTTATAGTATAAATGTTTCATGTGTGTATATACGTGTATGTATTTCAATAATAAACAAGTTTGTAAATGTAAATTAAAGCATCAAATTCAAACAAACATTTCAAATGAAATAAGTATTAGCATTCTATTCAATAGTAGTACTTATGTGTGTAGAGTGAGTAGCTGTCAATTTATGATTTATGGCCTAATCATTGGTTGGTTGAGTGTGTTTGACTTCTTCAATCAATGATATTAATCAAAGCCACAAATAGCACAGGCAAAATCAGAAGCAAAAGCAGAAATTATGAGTGAACTATTTTGAGTATAAACGTTAATGCATTGAACATAATTGATTTGTCCACTCAACAAGAAGCCCATCCTTCTAAAGCTCAAGCACGCATTCAATGATTCACTTAGGTAAGGTTCAGTTCGGTTCGATTCGGATCGGTAAGGTCCTTTAAACATCCCCATTCATTCATTCAGTCAGTCAGTCAGTCTGTTAGTCTGTCATTCAAGGGGACTGACGGACATTTGTTGTTGGTTTGTTTGACTCTGTCACTCTTGACGTGTCGATTGACTTTGGTTAATGTTCGTTAGTACAAGTATACTAAGTCGAGGTGAATCGAGTTGAAACGGATTCGAAACTGAGCCTACCTACCACCATATATCCGTAACAATGTCAGCGAAACACGTTCGTTAGGACCACAACAATGCGGACCCGAACGTTTGGCTTAATGATGGTTTTATTACTTTACCTGGACGAGCAAATAAAATTCAACGAAATCAAATCAAAAGGTGTGAGAAAATCAATTTCTGAAATAAACTTAAATAAAACAAAACAAAATATATCAAACCCTAACCAACTCTGTCCACTGGACATTCGATTCATTTCATCTGAAGCACGAAACTTCTCTATTCGAGTATGTTCACCAGTCTCTTTTTGCGGGTGTAAAATGAATGATGATACCTATGAGTGTAAAAAGTGCTTGCCAAAATACCATTTTACTTTGTGGCATATTGCACACAGATGTACCCAATGTAGCTGGTCAGAATCCTAATTTATTAAATTCTTACAAAGGGTACAATGCTATGCAAGCTCAAAGAAAGATTTATGTAAGAATAACTTAAATCTTAAAGATACCAAATTGCAATTAGTATCTCAAAGTTTTTATTGTTATTAAATAACTTCTTAAAAAACTTTGACTATTTGTGAACATGTATAAATTAATCAGGAACTACTCTTAAAGAAATGAATAAAACTTCAGTTTCATCAAAAATATATTATTAAATATTTTTTCATGTATTGGATATACAAGGATTATTTGCTCGGTGTTGAAGCTTTATTTTGCACAATTAGTACACTGTATTTTATTGAAAGTATTGCCCATCGCTAGCTATGACTTTTCCCCACTTTTCTGGCAATGCATGGATTCCGCGCCAATAAAACTATTCGTCTTTGGAGGCCAAGAAAGCACCAAGCCAATTTTTGATACCATCACTGAAGTGAAGGGCGTTCTGCATCGATCGAAACAAATGGTAGTCTGATGACGCAAGATCTGGCCTATAAGGCGAGAGGGTTAGGTCTTCTCATCCGGTATCAACGAGATCGGTTTTGACCAAGTTTGCGACATGTGGCCGGGCATTGTCATGGTGAAAGATTAATGCTCATATGTGGCTGCCCATTCCGGCCGTTTTTCCGCAATCGAGGTCTTCAGTCGCATCAGTTGTTGTCTGAAGAAAGCCCCATCGATCATCTGACCATTTTTCAGACGATCGTAGTACATGATTCCCTTCTGGTCCCACTAAATACAAAGCATAATCTAGCTGCCATGAATGTTTGGCTTTGGCGTCAATGGTCCGGGTTTGCCTCGCTTAACATACACCATTTTGAGTTTTGGATTGTCATAATGAATTCATTTTTCAGCGCCGGTGACGATACGATGTAAAAACGACTTCACTTCATACCGTTGAAGGACTATTTCAGAAGCACGTCATTCGATATCTCTTGGATTGCACCAAGTTTCAGACCTTCTGGATCATCCCAATGGCTTTCAACCGCAATGAAACGGTTTGTTGATTCAAACATAACGTTGCCGTAAGTTCTTCTTGAGTTTGGCACGGGCCTTCTTACAAAATTTCTTCCAATTCGGCGTCTAGAAACGTTGGTGGCCTTCCTTTGCGCTCCTTGTCACTTGTATCAAAATCACCACTTTTAAAACATCGGAACCAGTACTCACATGCTGTAATTGATTACAGCCGATAACTTTCTGCAGTATTTTTCTTCAGATAATGGAGATTTGTAAGCACAAAAACAGAGATAGTTGTCGAACGAAAGAGATGTGTTGTTCACACTTAGATGGAGCTAAATTTATTCTAAAATGTGCTAAAGTGATGAGCCTTGAAGTTTACATAAAGTTGGTCCAACATGATCCGGTATGCTTAAACACCACTGGTGCCCTTCGTTGGCAAAAATATTGCCATACCCAATACTTCACAGCACTGGAAAAAGTGTATTACTTTAATGTGTTGTTAGAAACATCACATACAACAGTTTAACATGGCTTATTCAATATGGCAAACGCAATCAAATTTATCCTTCTGTCTGAATATTCTTCTGCACCAATGACATTTTTTTATCGACTATTACCAGATGGAGTTGCGAACCCGATATAATTTACCGTTCATGATTCACAAACAGCATATGTATTTATATGTTACTTTTATTTTGAAATGATAAAGTGTAAACCACTAAAGCCCTATAAGAAGTGTATCTAAAGTTTGAGAAAATCGAATTTAGATTCAGACTTTTTTATTACATTTTGTAAATGCGCTTCTGTACTCGTATAACCTAATTGTGACGACAACAACCCAATAACAAAGAACAATCTAACTATAATCTAAATAACTTGTGTTTATTTGATGAGCGCCGCATATATGATGGGTATGTTTTATTAGCAGCCCATCGCAGCTGAAACAAATGGTCTGTGTTAAGAATTCACTTACAATTTCAGCACTTGATCTCAAAAAATAATTAAAGTTTTGATTAATATCATACAATAGCTATGTAGGTGTTCTTGCAATCCAATTCAAACAATATTATACTCAAGAACACTTTTACATCGATATTTCTAAAACTGAAAGGAAGTTTGTGTACTTGCTGATAGACAGGTGCATATGTTATCCTAGATTGATACTCTATACTAAGTATGTTGATTTCTGTTTCGACTTAATGTTTATACATTTCACTTTCATTTGAAGATTTAATCTTATTTATTTTTTATTTCGACTTCTGTATAATGAAGAATTCTTAATATATATATATATATATATATATATAGATATGTGCATATCTACCTATGTAAAGAAGTATATTGTATTGTATATTTGGTTGTTTGATTTGATGCTAACTCAAACATGTCTAAGAATGTACGCATTACTCATACGCAACGTGGTGTGCTCCAAAGTATTTTCGTATTCTCGACGAGACCTGTCGAAAAGCAATACAAACTTACTTAATATTCAGCTCATACTTTGCTATATACACTTCCGATAAACTCGTTCACCGACCGCGCGACCTTGTATCTCCACCAACGCTATCGTTCTTGTTGTTGTTGAGTATCATGGTAATCATGGTGGACAAAGTTGAAGGAAGTCAACGCGGTGTCTACGCAGGCCAATTGCAATTCTATTGATTTTTCATTTCATTTTCGTTCTACATTTCAGTTAAAATAAAACAGCAACAAAAACAACAATTACAGTAACAAAGAGGAACATAAAAGACGAACACAAAAAGAACAACGAAATAATAATAATAGAAGCCAAAAAGGAGAAAAACACAAACAAAATCAACGCGTAATGAAGAACAGGAAAGGGCAGCCAAGGTGGCTGGCAGAATGGCAGGATGGCAGACATACTGACTCACTGACTAGCTAAATGACAGACGGACTGGTTATTTGCTTGTTTGGCTGACTGACTGTTTGAGATTGAGTAGACGTGAAAATTGGCTAAAAGGACGCTAGGATTTTTATTATACATAATGCCTTAAATACAATTTTCTTCGTCATATTAATAAAACAACGGACTACGATAGCGCGGTCATCAGCCGTCAGCCGACAGCCTTCAGCCGTTGAGACCTGAACAAAAAACCGTTGATCCTTAGTAGCCACATATTTATTTATGTATATATACACACACATAGATACTCACTCACACAAATACATGCATCAAATTACTAGTTAAAGAAAGAAGTAGCCAGAGAAAAAGTCGATGTCGGCCGCACATTAAATTTCAAGTCAAGATAAAGGCACAACACAAAAACTTGTGGGAGACGAATAAATCCAAGATTTCTGGGGGTTAACCCACACACACACACACATGCACATCTATACTGATAAATCTAGATATATATAAGTATGTATGAGTATGTATATGTGATGTATGGTACCATACATATGTTGGTAGGTGTGCGGCTTTAGGAATGAATATTCGCATACAGGAGGAGAAGGAGGAAAGAAAGCAAAACAAAATTAGTTTCATAAGTTTTTTTATGAGTTCATCGTCGTTTTTATTTGTAGGGGTAGTGTCTGAGCAAGTATGGGTGTGTGTAGATATACGTCAAGGCGGGTTAGTGCCAAACAAGCGGATGACTGACTGAGTTGGCAAGTGGGTGAGTGGGTCGGTGGTCGGCTGAGAAAGTGTTCGCGTGAGCATAGCTTTAGTTCTAAAGCAGGCGTGTGGGTGTCACTCGCTTCGGCATGGTAGCACTTCCGTTTGTTGCACACAGATACTCACACACACACACAGTTACAACTTACAAAAAACATACGAACATATATTTTCCGCTTGCAAAAAATAACTTAGGAAAAACAGAGAAGAACAAAGAAGCAAAAAGTACAATACCAAAAAAAAAGAAAGAATGAAATTGAAAAGAAGGAAAAACAAGCAAAGCAAAAGTAAGCTAAATAAATTGTGAGGAAATTTCTTTTGTCAAAATGTGTAAAAGAGAAAGGACAAACAAAAGCGATAACAACAACAATACTGTGTACATATATGTGTGTATATGTAGAGGGGAGTCAGTGTGACGGTGACGGCAATTTGTTGAATTGTTATTGTTATTTCTGTGTTAAACGTCGCATATTGTGTGTCATTCCACGTAGCAACGATCTGCATAAATTATGCACAATTCACTGAAAATGAAAGCAACAAAAATTAAGCGGAAAAAATCAACACAAATACCCCCACATACACAAAGATATGCATAATACAAACACACCTACACCTTCAACTACAATGGATCAATAAGAGAAATAAAGAATGGGGGAAGGATGGACAGGATGGCATATGATTAAGTGGAAAAAATCCCACAGTTTTTGAACTTCAATTTAAACTTTAAGATTTAAGACATAAAAGCTCCCTAAATAATGCAATTTGTCATTCACATTTTTATCGTTTATCATCGTGAATATACTCAAGAATCTATAGGTATTTTGAATTAAGTTGTTTATATCTAAGAGAATATATGAGATGTAATGTTTGATATTGAAAATCAAATAAAAATGATAATTAAATCTAAACAATTTATTTTTATTTATGATATTGTATTTGGAAGAAATTAAAAGCCATCATGTATTTTATTGCACATGCAACTCCTTCAGTTTTTGGAACACACAAACTGAAAATGAATCCCATTGCTTAACGAAAAAAACAAGCTTTCACAAGCTTAATCGTATTATCTCGCTACACAAAAGATTTAACTTTTGTGCCTACGCTGACGACTATCACATCATTCTCCTTTCAAATAAAAATAAATTTCACCAAGATATCAGCGATCTCATGACAGACATATCAGATTGGTGTGATTACTGTGGTGCTCTCCTTTCCGTTTCCAAATACAAAAATCTCCACATCTGTCGGAAAAAAACCTGTAATTTTAATCTTCAACCTTACTCAGCTATTATCAACAACGTTCATTCACTAAAAATTCTAGGTATCACACTCAATAACCACTATACTCGGAACACTCATATTGATAATCTTCTTCTCTCATTATCGAACAGACCTAACATCATTAAATGCCTTCCCTCCTACAAATACTGTTGCAGCCACTCCACTATTATATCTATCGTTAATTCTCTGATTATGTCTAAAATAGATTTTGGTCATCTTTATGGCAATGCTACCAATTCACTTCTTAATAAAATTCGCGTCATCTATCACTCTGCTCTCAGACTGAGCCTAGATGCTTGTATTACAACTCCTATCCATAATATCTTATTCGAATCAAACATAATGCCCTTAGATATCCGCAAAGATAGATAGCAAGTCATGACTCCCCCATTTCCCCCTTTGTTGCAAGATACTTAAAGTTAAAAAAACTCCTAAGCTTCCTTCCGTTATTCATAATATCATTTCCTTGAGTAAAAACTTATACCTCCCATATTCCTTCATTCCAAAAACAAATTTCCTCAACCCGCCTTGGTGCTACCCTGCACCAAATATCTTTATTTCTCCAGTTACCTTAACAAATCATGAACTCTAACTGATGTTTACTTACAGAAATTCCTAGAATTACGAAACCAACTTGCATCCTATACCTTCATTTACACGGATGGTTCAAAATCGGGCCATCAGATTTCATTGAGCATTACATTTAAGGACTCTCCAATCATACAGCTCAGTATATTCGGCCGAAATTATCGCAATATATGAAGCCATTAAATTCATTGAAAAGAAATCAAGAATTAATTTTATCCTCCACCAATCGAACTGCAACTTATACGCCAAGTCTGTGAGACATATTCTTTCTTCCAACTACCATAAAATCGCCCTCATATGGGTTCCAGGCCATTCAAATATTCCCGGAAACGACTTTGCAGACTTGACTGCGAAATCCGCACCTAACTTCCCCCTCATTAAATCCCCTAATCATAATACCTCCGACATTCATCAATTTATTTAACAACATTTCAGTTCCCTTTTCAAATCAACGTGGATTTCGACCTCTTCACATTATAAATCAATTAATCCCAATAAACTTTCCATTTTTGACTTCGATATACCCCCAGCCAACATTCCATCTCGCTCAGACATGATTTAGCTAATTAGGCTTCGTCTTACCTAACTCATAGCTTCATAATTAACAAACTACCACCTCGATCCTGTGAATTCTGCAATTCCCCCCTTTCTATTCCACATATCCTGTCAGATTGCCCCCATTTTCTTGTCAAAAAATTACAATCACCCCTCAACTACTCATTTGTAATTTTCTAAGATCAATCGACATATATCATAAAATATAATTAGTTTTAGAAATATTTCTAACTCTTGTTTTATATTCTTACTACTTTACTTTTATATAATTAAGTTCACTAAAACTTTCCTCTATCTTCAACACTCGTCGTTTGAAATGGTGCAGATAAAATTTGAAGCAACGGTGTGCACAGAGCATCTGCGTCATATGGAAATCCACTTCCACTGCGTGCTATCCATGCGCCCAGGCCAGTGGTCAGAGAAAACATCCATTGTCCTTTTTCAGATTTTTCCCATCTTATTTGCCATTCTTGAATGCTGCATCGCCTCACCTCCTCTTTAGATGCACCAAAGCTAGTGTCTGATAGTGTAGGGTTGCTCATGAGTGAGTGAACATAAAAGAGTTACTCATTAAACTGAGCAAGTGAGCATGTTCCTTCCCTATTAATCTTTTCTGTTCAGTTGTTCTTTTTGACTCACTTGTTCACTGTTAACTCAGTTCTTCTTTTCTGTTCAGTTGTTCTTTTCTGTTAACTTGTTCTCATTTATTCAGTTATTTAATTTGACTCACTTGTTCTCTTTTCCAAATTCATTTTTAGAAAATAAATAGTAAAATGTCGTTGATAAGTTTTTTACCAAAGAATTCCCAATGAAGTAGGGAAAAAAAATTTATTTTATTATTTTATGTTTCATTTTGTTATTTAATGTTACTTTATTTGAATTAAAATGTAACTGTTATATTATTTTCGTGAGTAGCTGTGTTGTTCATGAGCAAATGAAAAGTATTCATAAGTGAGCAAGTGAACAACTGAGCAATGTGAGCGAGTTGACTCAATTTAAAAAAAGAACAAGTGAACATGTTCACCAAAGTGAGCAGTACTTACCCAACACTAGTGTCTGAGTATGCATGTGAGTGTAAATATATAAAATTACGTATAATCTATTTGAATAAAAATTAAATAATAAAATTCTATTATACGTCAATTTATATGAAGAAAGTAAAATGTATACACAATGTATTGTTTATACACTTTTGCAATGAATGAATTGCCCATGTTATAGATGACATTTTCGTATCCAACTCTTTTTTTCCAGTTGGTAAAGTCGTAACAATATTTCAAATTAACAGAAGGAAGTAAAATTAAAATATTATATATTCAACTAACAAAAAAATATTAAACTTTACTATGGAAGAACCCACCCAATTAAAATACATTAATTGGTTTACGTAGCAGATCTTAAACGTTCTTACAAATTTAATTTAAATTTATAAATAAGATACTGGACTAGTTGCAAATAGAGTGGGGGAGTATCAGGCAAATCAGGAAAAAACAACTATGCCATATCTTTTGACGTGCCGTTTGGAAAATTATCTATCATGATATGATGGTTCATTTCAAGCCAGTGAGTGGGAATCTTGCCATCTATATACATAAATAAAATATTTACTCACAACTCTCTTTACATATTGTGGAAACAAATTATTAAGCAGTGTGAATAAATTAAGTTTTATGAGAAGAAGGTCCTTCACAATCGTGGAGAATGTTAAATACACTAATCCATGTAGTACCGAAGTGTGTGAACGTTTTATTCTAACAAACTACTGGTATATAATTTGTAAAAAAAATGCATTGTCACAAATTGTGTGTGTTTTGTTTGTGTTGTATGTACTTTTCGCCTTTTATCCTTTAACTCTATACATTTTGTATGAATTCTAATTAAAAATGCATAAATTAAAAAAAAAAAAATAATAATAAATCAATACATATTGTCCTAACATGAAAAAGTTGAAAAATGCTTCTATTTTTTTAAGTGTGAATAGTACTTCTTGACTAACTTTATACTCATTGTTGTATGTTCTGAATTATGGAATGGGGTTGGAATTGAGACGAAAGCGGTTTCTAGCACACACCCGAATAAATAATAATAATAATAGTGATTCTGGACTACCTGTAAATTAAATTGAATAAAAAAGAAAAGAAAAGGCAATAGAATGTTTTGGACAACTTTTCCATTTTTTGAGCACAACGAATAAAAATATTTAATACGTTAAATTTATTATATCTACCTCTCAATCTCTATGAGAGCATATGGTTTTTAAGCTAATGTATGAAATTTTGTTAAGTATTTCTCAAAGAATTTATTAAAATGACCAGGATTGGGACACTAAAAGAAATATTCTGTATAGAAAATATAAAAAAGATTCATTCAATTATTGAGATAAACACTTCAAAGTAAAGCTTTACTTTCATAAAACCAGTTTGACCAATATATCCATACATTATCTTATACATCCCCGATAGAAAAAAGCTGCATTGGAATTTTTTTTATTTTTCGAAGTTTGAGGTAATAGAAACGTTATAAAAATTAGTAAAATTTGGTAAAATTTTGATTGTAATTATTTTTCGGTTAATTTCCAACAAAATTGTGAAAGATACTGGACAAAAAAGGATAATTTATGTTGCAAAACCATTTCATCCCATTTCAACCATTCTTAAACGTTTAAATCATTTGAAAAATAAAAAATCTAAAAATAAATAGGTAACACATCGTTTTGCGAACAAGGAGGTATAAATCTTCCAAAGATACTTATGACCTGTGCCACAAATTATGTCGGATTCATTAACCTACCGACTAAAAAACCCCATATCGCTTCAAAACCCGTTAGTCCCTACGGCACTGCCAAGCATTCCTTCGTAGGAAGGGATAGTGAGCTTGGTTAAGCCAACGCCATTGTTCGCTCGTACATTCGAGCGCCCCTCATTATGTTGGCAATTCCTTCAGAGAAGAATGCCCAATCGTCCACCGATGTTATCATGCGCCTTACTTCCGGATCCTTAACGACATCTCCCCAGAATGAATCCGCAGCGAGTCCAAACCTGTGCAGGTACTACCTGTAGCATCCATTACCAGTTACGAATTGGATGAATTCGAACCCCACGTCACCGGAACGACGCTTAAGCCAATCTTTGATGTCAGGGATGAGCTGGTGTATCCTCCGTGGTTCTGATCTACTCCACCTGTGCTGACATATATTTAGGTATCTAATCTCCTCCTGTCTACTATCTGAGAAGATGCTCGTGCGAGGTACTTATCCTTGGCAGCCAGGGCTTCCAGATCAATTGGAAGTCCCTCTGCAAGTACACCCGCCGCATCATCTGCCACTGTTCAGGTTAGCAACCCTGTGTGTGTGTGTAATACCACTTTTGGCTTTAATAACACTTTTCACCCTATTAGGCATGGAAGCAAATAAAACACTCATTTTCTCTAACTCAGCCATAGTGTTCGGCTTTTTTTTTTTTTTTTGTCCTTTACTAATAAGTTTTTTATATTACAACTTCCGTATCACTTAACCTTAATTCAATGCGAATAAATTTTATGAAATTACACATTTTCTAAATTTATGTATCTGATTATGTAAAAGATTAGTATATAATCTTGCTCTCTTCTTGATATCATTAGAAATGTTTGTCAGCATTAGAATATTTTTATTTTATTGTTTATTGATTTTATTCAAGGAATTTTAAGAATCCTAATAAGATATATGTGAGACAACCTTTTTACAAAACCAACAAAATTGTTGTTCTAAATGAAAACTTTGACCAATGTTAAACTCTTAAACTAAGCAGTAAACAAATCTTAATTTTAACCTATGAACATTCTAAATCAGCATTTTCATTTTGTTTATTTCTGAAACCTTAGAATAATGTGACAAGTGAGTTAGTACTGAGCTAAGAATGTACAATAATTACCACAGATTCAATATTTAGAGTTGTTTTTTGTTGGCTGCGTCAGCATAGAAGTAAGTACTTACAATGTATCTATCTAGTACTTATAAAATATCTTCCCTCTTGTTACTAGTTAAGTTCACCGTAATATCATTCCTTTGAGCTCCTTGTCGTTTAAACCAACAAAACCTTTGAAGCTAATGCACGCCCATTCCACCCCAGGCAACAATCCTTGTCGTCATTTTGGTTTTTTCTTCGTTTAGTCGTTTGTTAGTCCTTCTTCGTCTCCGACAACAAGTCGGGCGGGGGTTAGTCAAGAGTAGTCAAAATCGACCCTAATAGACCGCACACTTGCCAAAACCTCTGAAACGGCAGCTGTAAAAAATCACAGCATCAGCAGAAAAAAGCGACGAAGCAACTTTTTCATTTTCATTTTCAGTTGAGTTTCAACTTTTCCTGCATGTTGAAATTCTAAATTTTCATTTTCTTTCTTTCTTTCTATAATATTATTTTTTTTTCTGTTGCTGTTGCTCTCTAAAAGTGTTTGAGCATAAAAGCAACAGAAACAACAACGAAAAAAAAAATATTAAACAAACTGAAATCTCCTACGCAATTTTTTTTTGTTTTTTTGTTTTTCTTTTTATATTTTTTTATTTGTTCATGAGTTCTTTTTCTTCGTTTTCAACAATTTCTCCACACACCATGTTTTTTTTTAAGAAGAGATTTTCATCTTTTTAAAATGTTTTCTTTTTCTTATTTTAGTTGTTGTTTGTTGGGGGTTCCTCTCAAAGTAGAGTAGAAAGAGTATTTAATGATGTTTCTTGTTGTTGTTGATGATGATGATGGGCTCGTTGTTGTCGAATATTTTAATTGAATTTTTCTGTATACTAAAAGATACAAAATTAAATTGAACCAAACTTGAAAATTAGAATAGAATTTCATTACCATTCTCAAGGAGGAAATGTTCATTCAACCCTTTTTCAATCACCTACTACTTATTTTAAATAATAATGTACTTCTATAAACTTGAAATTTATTCTAATTTTGTAAAACTTGATCCTGTTGAAAGGAAGGAAAATCAACTTGTCAGTTTGTTTCTACAATTTTCATATTGGAATTAAATTTTAAATTCAAAACAAATTGTTGTCTTTCAACATTTTATTATTGTGCTAAGACAAAATGGTGATTAAAATGAGAACCCTCGTCTTAAGGTTAGGTCAGCTTATGTAAAGTGGCGCAACAAGGCCTTGTGATGCCACAGGGAACTTCCCTTATCTCATTGAATTAGTACTCAACATGCAAGTGGTGTTTATGATTGCAATCCTTCTCATAAATTTAATATATGTATGCAAAGCTATAAAGGGTGACACCCTCTCCGAGTATGGAAGATGTTATCCTCTTTTACGGCTTGGCAGTTTCTACAAAAATCATAGAAAGTTATTCCTAGTCCTCTCGAGTATCTACTCATAAGACAGGAGCTCTATTTGTATTCTTACAATTTAACCTCATTAGTAGTCTGGGGACACCCTAGTTCCATTCTGTTCACATTGAATAATTTTATGTTTGTCTCCATTTACACATTCCATTAATATCTCTTTGGCTCAATATTATCATGAGATTTACATTGCAGTACTGTGACATGTTCTCTTATCAGTTTATAACATGATTCCACTATCCTCATCTTAATAATAATATTTTTGAAAATTATTGCTTTTTCTGTAAGCAGCTTCAAAATTCTACAACAACAACAGGCAAAATTTAGGGTTTTTTGGTTTAGCTTTTGTTCAGCTTCCAAAGAAATAGCTAAGTTGAAGCTTACCAGGGCTGGGAAAATACTGCCGTCATGGGATCATTAAACAGCTGATGATAAAATAAATAAAATAAAAAATAAATAAAATGCAAATTGTCAATTTTTTTAAATAATTTTAATAAAATACGTAACTGGAATGAAAAAGAAAAAAGAGCTGCAAGCACTATATTCAATTATTGCAAAATGTTCTAAGTCAAGTATTTCTCCCAAATTTTCAGTTTTAATTTAGTCAACGTGCGCGCAAAGTTTTATGTGTGTGTATAACATAACAAAAAACAGCTGTTTATTAAAAGCGAAAGCGGTGTGTGAATAGCAGCTTCAAAATTTTGCGCTTTTGCTTGGTGTGTCTTGCCTAATACTAATCTTAGAAAATGTACTTAGGAATCAAGTCAAGTACAATAGATTACTTCATTTTATTTATCACTTTGACTTCGTTAAAAGGATTTCGAACTTTTAATCGTAAATTGTATATGTAACCTTGATACTCTTAAGTGTCTCGATATACGTGTTTTAATCTCTTCTTGATTAGGACAATAACTTTAAAGTATTCTTGTTATCGAACAATTTTAACTCCTGCAAAGGTACTATACACATTAAGTGGATTTAATCCTTGCAAAGTTAACTCGATTTTTTTATTTGACTTCATGAAGTTTCTTGTATTTTTATTTCTCTTCTCTTTTGCTTTACGAGTACTTTTTGCAATTTCTTTTCCTTTTTCAAACTTGTGTAGTGAAATAGCGTATGCTACTGAGTACTAAAGTTGATGTACAAATACCCTCAGTGGCGAGGACAACTTGTTCATAGGTGTGTAGGACTTAACTCTTTGAGTTCTTACTTGTTTCATTTTGCTTTGCTTTTCCCCTTTCAGAGATAGAGATGCATTTGAAAGTCGCAATACGCACTAACACTTCTCTCAATCAAAATGAATATCCGCATCCATACAGATACAGAGTAACAGCCCCTCTTGGCAAACTAATCCCAACATACTCTATTCACACAAACCATCTTCATCATCATCATCATTTCTAGTATTTTTTGTTTCGTTTACCTATTTTTGTTAAGTGGAAACTAACAGTGAACTGCTTTTTTGCTTCAATGCTGCAGAATAGTTTTCCCGTCCAGCGAATCGTAAATTTACTTTAAGCGCAACACATTCTACGATGCTCTCTCTCTTCTAGGGAATGCCCAGTGGGGAAAGCCGCAATTCCACCACGTTTAAAAAGTTGACTCTGTTGGCGTTTTGGGGTCGAAAAGTGCAAACGATTGTGTAAATGTTTTATTTATTTACCGCTTGGCGTAATCTTAATCGCATAAAAAGCGAAAAGAAAAACTACAATAAAACATGGAAAAATTGCATGGCAAAAAATATTGTAATCCACAAGAGGGTCATCAGGAGTGCAGAGCAACACTTATGAAGGACCAAGCGACCGACCACAAAGCGGCTGCGCAAATAAATTGCATTTAATTTTGCATGCCCCCAAAATGACTGAGACAGTTAATTATTTTCATAAAAATTTTCATTCCAAACAAAAATGAAAACGAAAAAGAAAAAGAAAACAATTATGAAGCTAGAAGAAGAAATGACAGTTGAAAGATGAGGAAGGATGGAATGTTAGATTTAATGATTTATTTTTGTGAGTTTGTGAAAGAAATTCCAATGTTAGGACCAACGAAAAGTATAACCAGAACTCAATAGTGAGCTAAACTAAAGTCTCGTTACAATTTGTAATTATAGAAATTTTGACGACAAAATTCAAACGTCCT
The DNA here is from genome assembly GCA_037043315.1 of Amiota communis. NCBI lineage: Eukaryota > Metazoa > Arthropoda > Insecta > Diptera > Drosophilidae > Amiota > Amiota communis. The sequence continues at coordinate 786,483 of JBAMAV010000994.1, forward strand.
CTATGTCTCTAACTAAGCTTTAATGCAAAATTTGGACAGAACCAACCATATACGTTCACAAAATTTCATTGCAGTTATACTCGTATTGCCGGTATGGCAGCGCATTAGATACTTACAGACAAACATTGATTTTTATATACCATATTAGAAAAATAACCAAAAATAATAATGTAACTTTAACGCCAACATAACGAACAAAATTCAAATACGTAAAAATTCAGTGGACAAAAACTGCGACATACACGAACGTTCTCTTCTTTGCTATTTTTTCAGAAAAGAAATACCGTTGTATTTGTTTCTATCCCAAATTTTTCATTAGTAATCTTATTGGCTATTAGTTGCGTTTTTAAAATGTTCAGTGCCGATCCTTCCTCTACGTGATGTTATTTGTATCTGAAGGCAAATGCACCAGAATCAAAAAGTAAGTGCCTCAAAACAAGCGGATGTTCATTTCAAACTATATATCGATATTTATTCCAATATGATATGTCGAACTCTATGTGGGTATGTTGCGATACACCGAAATCAAATATTGATATTTTCGATATGGCTTATGTTATTTGTATTTGATTACATTGCCAACCCATCTTATAGACTTATAGATTCCATTGTCAGTCACCCTTGAATCAATCAAGAACGATATCTATAAATTTGGATTGATTCAAGCACGATTGACTGTGTGTGACGGTTATTGAGCAAAGTCTACTTCATTTTGATATTTTTGGCTCAAGCCATATTGTTCTTGATTGATCCAAGCATAATTGACGATAGGCCCTATTGTAAGATTTGTATACGATGCTATGCTTTCTACGTGTTTCAACGACGCAAGCTCCACAATAAGCAACTGCGTCAGCTTCTTGATTATCAGAACTCTGTCAAGTACTCGATAATCTCAATGCCACGAAGCAGAATTCCCTTTGTCCTTAATTTTCAGGTTATCTTTTAATTTCGACCTTGCATGTTGGGTCTTCAAAATTTCGAGAGCGATGAGTACGTTTTCGACAAAGTTCGGTACGATATATCGAATAAAATAAATGAAAACAAGTATTTCATGTCTTATGGTTCGAATATATTGATTCGATATATCGAGGGTAAAATATCCATATTAATGTTGTCTCGATATACTCGAGCATCCCTAGAACACAGTGCTAATACTTCGAATAAATATATTCATCCAAAATTCATGGAAAAGGCATTACGGGAGTATTTCACTAAAAACGCCTCTTCTAGGAGTAAGGCAGCCGTTTGCAAAGAAGTATTAAAGCGTGGAACTATTTTTTCACTGATGACTACAAGTTAAACTTGTTCGGAAGTGAATGTCAGCCCTTTAAACGAGAAACTGGTTACAACTTTGAAACACGGTAGTGTGGTGGTGTGATGGTGTAAAAAGCAATAGGGATATCTGGTAAATTTGTATTTTATTGATGGTATAATAGATTTAACGTGATCAGGAAGAGGATATTTCAAGGAGGAGATCCAATTGTATATTATTTAATAAGTTAAGTTGGGGGTTTTCAACAAAAACTTACTGCTACTCCTTCCTTCGCAGTATATATTGTTCTTTCATTTTGTAATTTTATAGAGAGGCGAGTGTGAAAATGAACATTTTTAGAGTCGTATAATATCAATAAGAACTATATTTTAATACAATATTTATAACACAATGAAGAATATAGTTAACATATGTGCACGCATGTAGACAACAGTGTACAATCATATGCCAGTTAGACGTTGATAGGAGTCGCTTCATTTTCATAAGGCTCAATATTATTATGCAATCTAGTATAGACATTGTTTAAATAACAAACTTGTGGTTGTAGAGAGAAAAAATATCTTCTAGTTGTGTTATCCCGAGTAATTAAAACACGAATATTTCCTTTGATTTATCTCAGCAACTCTTTTTGGCATTCTGGAGATCAGTCAAGTATCGAGGGGTATCTAATACTGATGAATTCATCTGACAGCGCACCACAAAAAAAAAAACCCCGGACCATAATATCACGGACCCCATATGTGTTTTGTTACTTTACAATACCATATATTGCACTAGTTTTCTCTGAAAGCTCGACCACCCGGAATTTTAAACTGGGTCCTATTTTATTGCCAAATCATTCGGAAGGAGATTACATATGAATTGTCTACTTAAATGGCTGTTTTTAGCATGAGTGGCAGTAAATATCAGAGACATTTTTTATGGTCTAGCATTGGTTTAAGAGCGCTGTTTCACTTTAAGGGTATTCAAAAAGGAAAACAAACAGCGATTCATTATTTAAGCAATGGAACAAATACTCTACAATTCTTAAACTCATTCGGGAGTACAAAACTTGATTCGCACCATATAGAAAAATATTTTCTTTTAATTTAAGTATAGATACTTGTTTTAGAACACAAAGAAATGTGTAAGAAGAACTCAATATAGATTTAGATTTATATTTACATATTTAATTTGGTTGAAAATAAGGAAATTTCTAAGATGGTGAACCTTATTTAATCAAACCAATATTTTTGAAATTGCTTTCTAATACAAAGGTTGAGTGGATAGTTGTGGTTTAGTCTAGACTGAACACTATTCAATTATGAAACATATCTAAATCCGTTTCTATTAATCAAAATCTTCTGGACCCGATCATAGAAGGTATAATCGAAAGATTTATTCATAAATAAAAAGATCGGTTTGAATAATCTCATTGAAGGTATGCTAGACTCTAATGGATATATCTGTCAACTCCAAGGAAATCACCATATAGATCTGCCCTTTAGATTCTCTTGAAATAACTTGTATAAACTAAGAAAAAAATTGTATTTTAAAAAGTATTTCTTATTTTATTTTGTTTAAATCTTATAGATCTCAGTCAGAAACACATCTTGTCTTTCATTTTCACTAAACGAAATGAGTGTATTTTGTCAGAAGTTGCAAGTTAAATTTTAATAAAAATATTTGCAATTTTGAATGTTAATATTTTTTTGTCTTATTTATAAGCAAACATTTTTCGTAGTTCCTTAACAAACTGCATAGAAACAATTTGTGAATGAAAGTTTTAACGAAATATTTGCAAAAACAGAAATAAGAAAGTAAAAATTGCGAACAAAATAATATGATAGGAGAATCTTAGTGAAGAGTGTTTGGAAAGATTGAGAAGGGAAGTGAAGTGAAGTGTTCTGATTATGTCAACATTTCGCAATTTAAGTAAAGAATGTGGAGAAGAGAAGAAACTGAATCAGTGGAAAAAGGAGGCAAACTTTTATCGCACCAAGTGCAGGCAACTCGCAAAAAGGACAAAATAAACCTAAATAAAAGTCAACCAAATAAGAAAAAGTATTGTAGAAAAGCAAATGCGGGTGAAAGTTGTATGAGTATGAGGGGGGCAAATGAATGCACAAATGACGATGCTTTATAAAACGATGCAAAACATAAACTTAAATAAACTTCACAGACGACGTTAGCGAAGGATAGAATGGCAAATTTCAAGATAGAAAAAGGACCAAGGAGGAAGAGTTGCTTTACAATATATGTACACAAAAAAAAACGACAAGAATCTAAATATGTAAGTCACTTCTTTTTTGTGTAGAAATGAAAGAGAATTCGGAAAAACTGAGTTAGCTTAGTGACTGGAGGCATGGAAGATTGAGGAAAGGACAAATGTATTCAACAACAATTGCACTTTTTACATAATGAACTTCCCGAAGTGTCCTTTTGGCAAACTGTTGCTGTCTTCTTACTTGTCCTTTGCTTATACTCTCTTCATACTGCCCCCATCATCCTTGCCATAATTTCATTCATCTATCCTTTTAGTAAGTGCGGAAGCAAGCACAACTTGTGTTCATCTCACAGTAAAAGGAATAAAACCAACAAATAAACGAATAATTTTTTGAGTTGTCCATTGGTGGTCTCGTTTCACATCATCGTGGTCTTATCCGTACTTCTTTGCTTACATATTGGGTATAAATGTACATTATACTTACCATAGTTGTACTTATTTCGTTTCACTTCTCTTACCAATGAACAACAATTCATGCATTCTTCTCAACATCCTTCGCTCCTATTTGCTTGCTTTTGTTCTTTTTTGTTTTGCTTTCATTGTTCAATGAAATAAAATTTAATGAAATGTGAAATTTATTATTCTTTGGGTTGTTTTAGCTCAGGAATTCGCGAAACAAATACCAAATCGCATTTCCGATATCCGTTTCGATTATTGAAGTTTTTATTTTTTTTTATTTTTGTTATTTTGTTTTCTTTGATTCCATTATTCTTTTCGTTTTGCCCTTTCATCTCACCAGCAGTTTGATTCATTACTTTCCTCTTTTTATTTTTTATTTTAATCCATTCGATGAACTTGATGTAACAGATGGATATGGATGTGTTTCTTCATGAGCTCTTTACTTAAATTGTAACGTTCAAATATTTGATGTTTGGTATTCTTCAACTTAACTTCAAATACTGCAGTTTTTTATAAAAGAATCCAATTTGTAACTATCAATGTAACGTATATCTACTATAGTATTTATTGTACAAGCATTTCCAACTTGAATGATTAAAAGCAACTTAATGTTTAGAAAATGTTCAAATATTTTCAAGACAACATCAATATTTCCAGTTTAAAAAATGCAATAATTTTCCAAATTTGAATATAAAGACACTTTATTTGGTATAAGTACATCACATTAGACCGAATTTTAGAGGCGTTTGTGGGTAGAATAATAGCTTACCAGTTGAATACGTCTTTGGTCGGTCATTATACCTTGTGTGACGGTTGATTTTCTCATGGACCGAGATGATTCGGGAAATGACATCAATACACAACGTACCAAGGTACGTTTACGATAACAAAATTTAACTGTAAATATTCTTGATCAATGGAATTGAGGTCTGGAGATAGCGATGGATGATACAATGACTTTAGAGTTCAGTTCAGTAGCCGTTCCTTGATAATTTTCAATGAGTGTTTATTTTGTTGGAAAATCTGGTTTTCAGAAATGTCTAATTTATCAAAGCTGGTGACAATATTGGTCTTTAAAATGACCTTTTCTTTCATATGGGATCAGTAAAAACAAAATTACTGACACCACACCTAGTGCCATCCCAAGCCATAACTGAACCTGCAACGTGATTAACTGTGCTGTCACACAATTATCTTATTCCTTGCATTATATTTATATTTATTTAATATATATATATATATATATAATTAAATGGCAAACATTGAATTTGTGAAGCCTTTATTGCTTACACCACTGAACCAATTTTGACAAATAATATACCAATTAAAAGGTATTCTTTGCAAGATGTGTACAATCTCAATTTTATCAAAATTGATTTAGTGGTTAAGGTACGAATAGGTGTTGTTGCTATTGCTGTACGTATATTGGTTGTGTGAAGGCGTGCTATAAAGTTTTCGCAAAGAACACTGTTTTTAGAGAAGTTATTGTATTAGCAATTTAAAAAATAAATGATTTTTCTAAATTGCGTTCGATTAATATCTCTTATAACGTCTTTTATTTCCATAATTATTGTATTACGACCAGCCTTTTACAAAAATTCACCAAGAACTGAACAGCAAAACAACTTATGAGCGAAAAAATTATCTCTTTGCACAAAACAAACGGAACTTATGTGTAAATAAGATCTCGTTATTTTCTCTATTCGTCAAAATGAACTATTTTTCAATGCAACTACATTTATTTCAGCAAAAGAACTTATGTATATTTAAGAAGACAACATCGTTCAATTGCTGTTTGACATAAAGTACTCATAAGCTCTTGTCTATATGCAATTCATTTTGCCTTTATTGAAATATTTTTAACTTAAATCGATTTAAGCTTTTAAGTCAAAATATTTAGGAAAAAAGGGAAAATGATGCACAAAACTAAGTATCTACACTTAATTTATTTTGACATATTCATTACAATGTGAAAAACTTAAGTTATAAAGTAAAAGGATATAATTATGTTTCTAACCAATATTTATTGATTTTTTTTTAGCCAAAATACGTGCTTTGAAGTGGTTAATAATAATAGCGCTCTAACTCAATTCACTCAATTTTCGACATAAGCTACTTTGACTTATTGCCACAGATACATATGTACACAGCATCCTTACTTCTAGTAATGTTTAAGATTTACCCGTGTAGAAAGCTTAAATTTATTTATTCCTAATTTATTCTGGATTCCTTTTCTAGTTGATTCGTTGTTATAACATTTATTCGACTTCATTAGCTTTGGAGCTTCCTGTCTATTTTTATCTAATACTCCTGGTTTTACATTTTATTCAAGCGGTAACAAAAAAGTACTTTTAAATTATTGCAACCACTCAACATGCGCTTAAAAGAAAATAATTAACAATTAAATGCAAAGCAATATAAAAGTACTTACTAATTAGAACTTGAAAGTCTGCTCAAGGCATCTCGAGTTGCTCCAATAGATGCACCATGTGTAGATTTCATAAAATAACGAAAATAAAAGAAGAGATAAAGTGAAAAGTTTTAATTGCAATCAATAAAAATCACATGTTTTTACTACTTTTCAACATCATCACAATTTTAATTGAAAAATTTTCTGTTGAAAAACTTATTTAATCTAATTATAATAAGTCTTCATTAAAGATTGTACATGTTATGTGTTTTGAACTATATCTTATGCAGGGGATAGATTCAGAGTTGTGGGGGCGCCGGGGCAATGAAGAACGTGGAGGCCCTTTCAAGTTTCAATAAAAAAAAAAATTTCCACATACATGTTTTTTTTTTGTAATTTTTTAATTCCCAAGACTGATTTCAAGATCGTCGCTATAAATTTTGACTAACTTATCGACAGCCTTATGCAGCTATCCGATAAACTTAAGTCCTCCAAATGATTCAAGAAACCAAATCGATCACAGACAATGTCGAAAGCTCGAATCTTGTCACTCATGGATGCTGAAAGTTGTTTAATTGCTTGAATAAAACTTCCTACTCCATGTTTTTTCTTGGGTGACAGCTGGGCTTCTGAGGATTTCGCATGGATTGAGCATAACATATATATATATATATATCTCCGTCAGTATCTGATAATTTTTTTGCTACTTTTCGTATTCCTAAAAACTTTTCTCTTTTGGACTCTATGAATAATCTGATTTCAGCGCTTCCACTGCAGAAGAAAGAACCATTTTAGGATAATGCAAAATTTTATTAGTAGCGTTGAATCGCTCTAAAATGTCGTTCCAAAATCCAGCGTACAGTACAATTTCAAGACTTCCCATCTTTTTTTAAAATGTATCAGCGTCGATTTTGACGATGTCTTTTATTTTTGTTATACAATTTTTTGATTCAATGTTTGTTGAGGCTTTAATTGTCGTAAGTCCAGCCCTGATCTTTTGGCTATCATGTACTAAGTGTTACATCACAAGATTGGTGAGGCTCCAGCGAGCTCATCCAATAAAAACCATTAGATCTATGTGGAAGGATACTTTTTAGACCCTTGACATCCATATTGTTGATGTTTTTTTTTGTTCTTGGTAAAGGTATATTTGCAATACCATATATGCAGTTTCCCACCCATAAAAGTATGACAAATGTGATCTCGCCAAGAATTTTAGAATAAATCTCTTCGCCAGCTTCAAAACTTGAGTTAATTCATTTCAATTCTTTATGATTTTCGCTTAATCGATATGACAATAAGCGAAATGTGTACACAAATTTTATCAATTGGAAAAATATTTGATGCAACTTTCACAAAAATTATAATTTTTAAGTGAGAGGATCTTAAGAGAAATGCTTCTTTTTTTCTCATTTCTTTCAAAAGTAGCATAGTGAAAGAAACTCTTTTGTTGTAGGAAATTTATACAAATAAGCCCCTATTAATTTTGCTCAAAATAAAGAGATCAATCGATATAAGAATGTCTAAAATTATGAAAACTTGTTCCCACAGTTTTTGAATGACTACGAAATAAACATCTCCCCTTCTACTGTGTGTCACTTCAATAGAAGAAAGAATTCCGGTAGATAAACACATGACGTAAACTTAAATAAAACCGTTTATTGTGGTAACATTACGGAAACTTTTATGAGCTCATTGAGGAAAACTATTTGGGAAAATATTTAATTGTTTGTGGTCAGACAAAAAATTTAAAGCTGCATAATATTACTAATTTTTTTATTTGTATTTTAAGTTCCTTTTACCAACGTGAACAACAGCAATTCTTAACTGGAGAACATTTTTTAAAAGCTTTTTTATTGCATTAAAAAATAATATTACTTTGCAACAAAAGACAAGCTGGACAGGACAAAGTATCGTTGCCCATTAGGCTTTATATCTAAGTATCTGTGGAAGTTTCCTTTTTGTTTTTGACGGACATTTTGCTTGCTGCATCCTTTGACGTTAAAGTGTCTGTGTAACTTTTTAACTAACTTTGAAATACGATTATTGTACCCTCCATCATACTTATTATGATAGTACTAAGTATGTAACACACTCTTATGTCTGGAAGTTACTTTTTTAATTACTTACTGTCTTAGTTTCTTTGGTAAGAAAATAAAATTAACTTTAAACCAGAAAGCAGGCTATCATTGGCTATGCTAAAGATGTAATACTCTCGCTCCTCCGGGTTGCATCCAACCTTCCTTTCTTAGCATCACTATATTCTCTCTGTTACAGTTTGATATCAACAAAGAACACAGTTTGAGTGGCACTTTTTATTGTACTTTTATTCTTTATAAGTTTGTCATTTAATTTGGGTTTGTATGGGAGGTAACCCTCCTGGTAGCCCTAGGATCATGAAATTAACATAGTTGATGAATATGGATCAGAAACTTATATTTTCCCAATTTCAGTTTGATTCGTCAAAAAACAAAAAACTTTTTCTAATAAGAACATTAATTTAAAAGGTGGTTTGTATAGGAGGTACCGCCCTAGTTGTCCGATGTACAGCGTATGGTAAAAAGAAACCTATGTACAAAATTTGAGCTCTTTAGCTCAAAAACTGAGGGACTAGTTTGCATACAGACGGACAGACGAGCAGACGGACAGACGAGCAGACGGACAGACGAGCAGACGGACATGGCTTAATTAACTAGTCTCATCGAGCAGACTTTATATGGTCTGCAATGTCTCCTTCTGTGTGTTACAAACTTCATGAAGAGTATAAAATGTTGTGAAATCCTTGCGTCGAAAGGTCTTCATAATAAACTCAATAAATTACACTAATCCCAAGTCATCAAATTTATCAAAGAAGTTCTATTCTAAGACAATCGCTGAACATTGGCACAGAAATCTCTGCCAACAGCTTAGCTAATAAAACTGCAAATGAAGTAACTAACTTTTGTTTACCTACTTCTTTATCCCCATGATCACGATCAATACATGGTTCACACACAAACGTTAATAACAATGATAAGCTTGGGCCAAAGTGCAACTACCAACTTAAAACCTACATAAGATTCTCTGTACGTTAAAGTAACCTAATTATCGATTATTTAAAACCCCTTGAAAACTCAAAAAAAAAAATAATATAGGCAATTTAAAAAGAATATTTTTAAACTAAATGATTATCATTTAAATGACTAAAACACCATGAGCTTGGTCCAAAAGACATAGGTTTCTATACAAAAGAAAAATCATAATATTAGGAATCTTGAATTGAGACCATCTTGAAGGAGGTTCTTATTACTTAGTTCAATAATTTTTAACTTATTTGGGAGTTGAAAAAATGTATCTCGGATAAGTTCGGTCAAGAATACACTTAATTTAATAAATGTCTCTAAGCCACCGATCATCCAATATACTTACAAAGTCTTAAGTACAATAATTGTAATTAAGATGTATTGTACATGAAAACCTTTCCGAGAAATTTTTTAAATGACAGTGAAAACCGTATAAAAATCGTGGTTAAGAAGTATTTAGTATCCAAACTTTAAGGAATTTCGACTTTCATTGATACCATGTAATGATAATAATGAAAGTGTTAAGTTTTATTCTCTGTTTCTGTGTAACAAATTTACTTGAATAGTTTGCCTGAAACATAAAGTTTCTATTTTTCTATTGTATATAGTGATCAGACGTAAAAGTTTTTGAATAAGGTTCTATGTATACCACGAGCTATGGTACACATACTTATGTATACATAGAATATAAATATTCGGGTATAAGTCTACGAGGATCGTTCAATAAATTCTTAGAAAAAAGAGAGGGCGACTGTGGCATGGAAAAGGACTTTTGTTTTAGTAAGTGTCGTCCATTACTAAATAGGTCTTGAACTAATGAAGTCTAAATAAGACCAACCACATGGTTATAATTTTCAACAAACTTTAGTGTATTATAAAAATAAGAGATGGGAATTTTTTGCGTAAAAAACCATTACAGAAACCAAAGAAAGGTATGATAAATACTGTGGGGACTCTGCATTTTCAATTTCGTGCATGAAGACAAAAAAACATTCAAGACCTATTATTTGGAAGGGATACAAAATTAAAAAAAAAAAGATTGGAAAAGTCTATAGACCATGAAGGAGGTTAAAGGAGGAAAAATCTTTTTTTAAGGACATATTGAACTACCCACGTACCGACATTTTATATTGTGAGTGACATAATTTGTGGCTTGATTCAATGGGCGCAAGGTTGAACTCAACAAGCATCAATGAATTGAATTGTATTGTATTATTGAAAGACATAGGAACATATTGAAACAGAAATTGCTAAGAGTAGAAGCATCACTCAACTCACGCACGTCGTGAAAAAAAAATCCGAGGCAGCACATACATGCACTGAAACTTAAGTCAGGCGACATAAATATGTAAATCCAAAGACGTGTTGGGAAGATATTCACCTTCAATTGCTTCATACAATTTGTAAACATATTTATATACGTTTGTATTCTTGCATATATAAATACATGATTTTATATGCATATGTGCATATGTATGGTATGTATGTATGTATATGTCGAACACGACAAAAACAAAACACAGTGAAAAAAGTTTTGAAATGCAGTCGACCTTGCCACAAGACATAAGAGGAGGAAAGCGAAGGACAACAAGCGTCGTCAGTTGGTTTATTTCCATTCAAAGTGTTGCCACATCCGGCAAAAATGGTTTATGCCACCGCATGGCACCATGGCATCAGGAAGGCAAACTCACCAACCGACCGACCGACAAATAGACAGTCAGACTAATAGACTGACGAATAGAGGACAGATGAGAGTTCAAAATATATTAGAAAATAAAAAAGGTGAAATTTAAACATGCGAATGCATGTGGTTAGCTGGAATTTCATTAATACTTTATATTATTGTATTTGAACCACAAACACCACGCTACACGATGCAAACCTAAATCGATCTACCTACTAGTACAGTGAAATAAGTGTGGGTTACTACAATATGTACATCTAAAGAACAGAAGACAGTCATGAAGACTTAACTTTCTATAGGCAACCACTATGATGGCGACGGAAACGATATGAACTCATGCAAATTTGTTTTGCGACCACAAAACTTGATGCAAATGCACGTGCCGCAAACAGTTCCAACAGTTTCATCTATTCACCCAGAGTTTTAATGTGTTCTACACAATTTAAACTGTTTTTCAAAAAGCTTTAATAATTTTCTATAGAATCGAACAAGAAGCGTGAACGTGCTTAGAAAATTAAGTCGAAAACAAGAAAAACTTTTAATTGTGAATGTTAATTTTTAATAAACTGTCAACTGTGACATGCTACGCCGCCCCACTAAGTGAGTTTGTTATTTGTCCCAACACGCAACATGTTGGGTGGCGTCTTAAGAACTTTTTATACTGCCTCAATTGCCTGTCAGATTCAATGTGCATTTCAAGGAACTCAAACTCAAACAAAAACTCAAAATATTTGTCTTTGGTAGCAGTGAACTAAACAAACTAGAAAATTGCCAACAAAACGACACTTGAGAGTCATGTTCCACCATTCATCATTCAACATTTCTTTGTGACGCTTCCCAAGAGGAAGCAGATACAAATACAGACACACACCACACACATCAAAAACAGACAAACTCCAAAGGATTCTTTTTTGTTGTGTTATTTATTTTTTCACATATCATCATCATCATCATCACGAGCATCATGAAGCTATTGAGAATAATCAATCAATGAAGGAAGGTTGCCTACGTGCCATAAAAATTCGTAGTATGTAAGAGTATTCGGGTATCAATGGGAAATGAAACTCAAAGATGTCGATACTAATCGCATTCAAGCAAACATAACTTTTCTTTCGAACAAAATCTCAAGCGCATTGAGTTTCTTAACGCAAACTGAAATAAAACCAAAGAAAAACTTAAAAATCTTGATCTTCTTTGACTTTGGGCCATGAAACAAAAGGAACTCAATACTATTTACCTTCGATTCTCAAGTGAAATCTGCTTGCGATTTACACATATACACTGTACATGCGAGTTCTCGTATTTCCCTCGGCTCCATCATCACTCAGTTTAAGCAACATCAAAAAAATCAATACAGAAAAGGGATTTTTGTAAATAAAACAAATCCAGTTTCGATTTAATAACGCACGAGGCACTTACCATATAATCCCCTCAGGTTGGAGTTAGTCTAACCACCGACAGACAAACAAACAGACAGACAGAAAGTGCAAACAAAATCGAAAAAAAAACCCTTGAAATTTGGTTTCCGTTCGTTAATTTCCGCTTTCGTTTCAATCATCACATTTGATGATTTTGGCCGAAAAAATGCCAATCGAGGTGATTGAAGATGGGACAGAGTGAGAGAGAGAAGATTCGAAAAACATGGTTTGACATTTTGCGGCTATTTGTAATTTTTATTAAGGTCACGGATATCTCATGGGAGTTCTTGTACATGTGTATTCATGACATTTGACCTTGAGCCCAGTCTTAGTGGTCATAGTTATTTTTTTTATACACAATTTTAAAGCGATTTCAATAAAATCATGATAACAATTTTACAATTATCGAATTAGTGCCAATAAAATTGATTATTATTTCCAAAAGATAAAACACATTAGATTTGATGTCCATAAAATGATATAAGAATTAAGATTCTTATATCTATAGTCTATTTACATATATGTACTATGTTTAGCTTTAATCGAGTTGCTTATATATATATTTCATATTCCTCACTGTTACAGCGTCAGCTTACTCAAATTGAACATTGGCTGAAACCTTGGAATATCATCGTAAACACCGACAAATCAATGCACGTTACTTTCAAGCTTAGGCGACTGAGTTTCCTCTCTGTCCTCCTGAAAAATACCTGGGGAATACCCTCGATAGACGGTTAAATTAGAAGTCTTACATTAAGCGTAAGTGCCAACAGCTGGACTTTAAAACGAGATAAATGTTCTGGCTTTTTAATCACAATTCAAAATTGTCTCTGCGTAACAAACTTCTGCTTTACAAGACAGTTTTGAAGCCCGTATGGACATATAGAATTCACATGTGGGGCTCTGCTTCGCATTCTAATATTGAGATACTCCAGAGATTCCAATCAAAGCTTCTTCGCAGAATAGTAAATGCAACTTGGTATGTCAGAATTACAACTATTCATAGAGATCTTCATGTCCCATGAATCGAAGACGAAATTGGAAGATTCACCAGAAATTGTATTTCTCTAATGATCTTGTCTCAGGCCTAATTGTCACTGATAACAACGTCCGCCGACTCAAGAGAAGAAGTCACCCCCTAGACCTACCTTTCATGTTTCCTGATGGATAGTTAATTTGTCACCATTCACTGTGATGGTATTTTTTTTTTATAACTGGCCATTTACTTAGCGTGTATATTCTAAATGATTGTAAATAAGCTAGTTTATATAAAAAAAAATTAAATATTGGAATGCTTATGATTATTAATATGTATAGTCAGTCGATCACGAAACTCCAAACGCGACGGTCTTGAATATGCATAATAAAGTACATACATAAAAGAAATAATTTATTATTTTTAAATGAAAAGTAGTGTAGTGAAGAGGAGAGGGGAAAAGACTTGTACTCTATTACCAGGGACAATCTTAAAATTTTATTAAATTCATATTTTACCACATAATAATTATGTATGTATGTATATGTATCAAGTGATTACCATCTATGTAGTCCTGTCTGTGGAGAATAATTTTTTTTTTTTTATTTAACCTTAATCAGATATGCTAACTAAAGCGTTTAATTTCATGCAAAAATAATGGATTTCTTTTATTAAAACTTTGTCAAAAATTTAAAATTGTATGCAACCATTGATTTTAGTTTGGATTAACTGTTTTCAATTCAGTTTTATTTCAATGAAGTCGTTGGGACGGTCAATCACTTCGGAGGAGTATTCATTACAGATTAATTGACTTAAAATCAATCTTATGAAAAAAAATAAATAACAAGCTATGCATTTTGTGTTTGGAATTTCCAGTGAATTCTACTCACCATATTTTTTAAAAATAAATCATATAAATTGTGTTTGAATAACTTCGTTATAGAGGAGTTATGAAAAACATCTTTGTGTGTAATCTTTAAATAATAAATCGAAAATTTAAACAAAAAAATCAGAGTTTTAAAAATGAAAATACACAAATGAATGAAAAAATTAAATAGAGAAGTCTGCGGTATAGAGGAGTTCGTTATAAAGAAGTCAAACTTTACTTGTAGGTAGAAAACTTAAAGGATGTTCATAGCTTAAGTCCTCGTTGTCATAGCTGCAATTACATTGTTTGTATACTCTTTTTAATATTATATTTTATAAATAAAATAAATAAAAAATATTCAGAAATTATTTTATTACAAATACTTCAAAGATAAATCCTCGGGTAAAATACATATACTCAAATTACAGTTTTATAAATTTGTGTTTCCCATAAAAATAACTTCTAAAAATATAAACTATCTCGAGGAAGAATTACTGAAAGAAGTCTTGAACGAGTTTGAATTTGAAGAGATGTGCAATATAGCAATCTTAAGTTACTTTGTCTTCAGATTTGGGAAGACGATCCAATTTATAACGATAATACGGATCTCGATGACGATGAGAGATTTTCATTCTTTACAGATTCATATCAGTAATATTAAAGCATTCAATGCTGTTACAAAATATCTGATTACCTGGACATGGTTATGGACTCCTAATTGTCCAAGTTGATTCCAGCACACTTTTTGATTCGGGGCCTAAACGTGAAATATGTATTAATCCTTCAGCAGCCGTATTTTTTTTAACAACATTATTAAGGTGGAGTCACATAAACGTTTTGAAATCTGCAACAAAGATGGTCACAACTGATCTCTTGCTGGAGATAATCACAAAAAGAGGTGAATCCATTAAAGGTCTCCTTAAGAAAATATACAAATTTCCACCATTCTGTAGGCATGTCAAAATCTTGAGGAGATGATCTTAGAATTTCATGCTAACAAATTCACCAGAAAAAGTGAGAAATAACTTTCTATACCAAAATTTGCCTGAAGACATTTGTGGCTAAATGTCTAGAATTTCAAAATTTATATACTCAACAACTCGATAATTTCAACATTGCATCTTAGATGTAATAAGGAAGGAAATTTCAGGAAATTGAATGTTATATTTGCTCTTTTTTTTTTTTTTTTTGTCTGAACCAAGCAGATTTTTCTTTTCAATTCTCGCGCACCTAATGAAGAATAACCTTCATATAATTATATTGTATTATGTACTAGAATATACTTAAATTTTTATTTTTTTGTTTTAGTATCTGTTTTTTAAGCTGAAGGCCTTATTAGCCAGTGCTGCATTATTAAGTTAGTCATAGGTTTTTTAAATTTACCTAATTGTTATAAATAATAATAATAATTTCTGTTTATTTTTACCAATTTCAGTGACACATCGATTTCAACTCGTGTCGATATGCTGACGCCGGCAATTGAAGTGTACAAGCCGCCGCTCTGACATAAGGACGACACTGTGGAGAGCAATTTAGGTAATCCATCGACGAGTAGCGATTTCTAGCAGAAACTGATAACAACTGCTGAACTCACTCCGGATAATCTATTTGTTCTTCCATCATAGTGTCAATAAAGTCCAATTAAAACCATGGCAACAGCAACAACACCCACAACCTAAATGTCAAGCAACAAAAATCCAATAAAGGGTAATAAATATAGAAAATAAAAGTAAAGAAAAGAAAGACAATGAAATAAAACAAAATCTCAAAGATACTACTAGGAAACATAAAGAACAAGCAAGATAACAACGCTAAAGATAAAGAAAAACAAATTAGAAAGAAAGATGTGAAGAATGCGTATGGAAATGTAGTAAAGCAACTACAAAAAAATGATAAAAATAAAATCAAGAAAACAACACAACAAGAAGAGATAAAAACAACACAAAAAATAATAATAATTGATCCAACTGAATAATTCCTAAGATTGATTAAATTTAGTTACTTTTTAGCATAAACGATTTTTAATGATGATGATGACGAAGAGAATAATAAGAATAATTAATGTATCTAATTACAATTAAGTGTAGCAAAAATAAATCGAAACTAGAATAGATTATTATAATTATATTACAATATTATTATTATTTTCATAAAATGAAAAACAAATTATTATAATAAACAAATAAATTCAGTTACACACTTTTATGTATCATGACATACCAAAACACACCACATACGCGAAAGATACTCATACTCGTACACAATACATTGGTTCAGTACGTCGTATGTATGAATGTATGTATGTTTGTATGTAATGCGATATATAAAATTAGTTATATTTACAAATTAAAATGCAATGAATAATTTTTGTACTGCTGAAGAAATAAAAAACAAAAAATAATGTTAAAAAAAAAAAAAACATATACATATAAAACCAATTAAATAAAGAAAAAAGATATTTATATATAAATGTATATTTAAATGAAAATGAATATTTGTATTGAAAACTAGTGAATAAAATAGTGGCATAAGTTTAATAAAAAGTGCGAGTATTTAGATGAAATTGACATACCTAAAAACTAAAATATAAAACAAACCCATAAATAAGGATCAAGAGCAACAACAACAACCACAATAATAGCAGCAACAGAAGTAGAAACAGAAAGATATACCATACATACATTGAAATAAATATTTATTAAATTATTCTAATTTTTATTTATTTTTTTTTTATTTATTTCACTAACCAAAGCCATTCCGGAATCAAATGAAACTGAAATTTATAAATTCCAACAAAGCATTTCACGCATCAATTGATAATCAAACTACACATATTCACCCACATACTAATACATGGTACTTAAATACATATTGTACATAAGTATGAAAGTAAGAAAGCCATAATCGGGCAAGCTTCAAGAGAAAAACTGCTATCAGTTCATAGCCAACAGTTCTAAAAGATTCTTAAGCCAGAAATTAGGTTTTAAGAAAGATATTAAATGCTTAGTCCGAGCAAAAAAGGTATGCAAAATGGGGTCCGCAGTTGTTCTAGAGGGGGTTCGCAATGATATAAATGAATCTGTCAATTTTATCATATTTCATATTATTTGTTTGCTATTTCGTTTGAGTATTAACCATACAATTCGAGGGTTGTGGGAAACTTATCTATATGGTAAGAGAAACAGAAAATTTTAGATATCTCCAAAAATATGGTATCTTTCTTTAATCCATCACAAAATTTCCGCTCTCTATAATTTCACTTAGCTCTGTGAAACAATCGTCCGGATAAACAAAGAAATGAATAAAGTAACGGACTAATGACTCCATTCTCGAGTCTCGTCATGGTGATGAAGGATATAATATCCTCCTTCTGGTTTTTACTTACATATGAAATTCATGACATAGCACATTACAAAACCGTCCATCAGAGATCCCACAAAGTCACGAGAGAACTCGATTGCACCATGTTTGTCCATCTATCATTGTTATTGGTCCCTCAGATTTTGAATTGTTGTGTTGAATCCAATACTCATGAAGACTTAACAAACATTTAAATTCATTCGAGCATAGATTATCATTGTTATTTATTATTTTTCGAACGTCCGTCCGTGCTTTCTTCTGTTTGTATCACAAAATATCAATAGTATCATTTTAAAATGACCAAAGTTAGTTTCTCTTTTTCACCAGACTAATTTATTAAAGTGTATAAGTTTATGAATAGTAGAATATTGCTGTTAGGCACAGCATAAACTTTATATTGAAGGATATAATAAAATAAGAGTAGAACAAAGGATAGGAAAGGCACGAGAATTATATTAAATTTTTTGACTGTGATCATTTTACGATAAAAGATAAATAAATAAATAAAGTTGTTATTATTGAGAATTGATAAAAAATAAACATAATACAAACTTATTGATTAAACAATATAAGTCAAATGTATTCGTATTAAAGACATAAAATAAACAAATATGTGCAACCAAAAGCAATTTTTTCTTTAATGAAATAATAAAAAAAACTGAAGATCCGGAATACTTATTTTGAGATCTTCATTTTATTGTTTTCCGTACTTTTTTATTTTTGCAATTTACAATATTTTTAATATTTTTATAATAAATCTGATATTCTCGTGCGCTCAATACGCATAAGGAGTATGTAGTATGTATGTAATTTGGAATAAGGATAAAGGATAAGGCTAAAGTCATAAATGTTATTGTTACTAAATGTTGTCATCATTGTTGTTCTGTTATTTGTACGTTTTGATAAACATACCATTAAGAACTCTTCAAAAACAAAAACAAAAACAATACTAGTCATAAAATTTTACCTGCTTCACTGTCCCAAAAAAAAAAAAACAAATGCAATTTCATTCCCCATATCTCTATGAAAATTATCTAACATCAATGATTATCTATATAATTTTTAATATTTTCTAAAAAACTTATTCTTCCAAATTTTCACAAAATGTACTTTCATTCAAATGTTATAGAATATCTCAGAAAGAAGAAATAGATCGATTTGTATTATTATTGTTAAGTGCCTGAATCGGTTTTTGATTGTTAGCCTAATATTGATCTCTAAAGCTTCGAGGCAGTTTACTTACTTATTTATATTGGAGCTATTTTCTATTTATAAATAGAATATTTAAAAATATTTCAACCTGTTTCTTAAATAATGTGCTTGCTTTGGCATACTAGTTTCAGTAGAACCAACAAAATTTTTATATCAAAATAGTACTATTCACAAAAGATGCAATGTCCATTCAAAGGTTCAATTTAAAATGAAGAACTTAAATTTAAATTGGAATTAATAAGATTACACTAAGACGTATAATAACGATGCCGTTAGTATTCAGTCGCATTTGACAAGATTGAAATTGACTCGGATTGTGGAATAAGAAAGATATCGTATTTTTCAAGTTATTAAAACCAGGTAAAAGCATTACGGGAGGTCTATACCAAACATAATTGACGGGACTTTATTTTTTTAACATGCCAGTGCTCAGCTTGTATAATGTCCGATGGAAAGTTCTACTTCCACCGCTATATACTTGTATGTACGTGTATGCTGGTGCCAATATGACTATCACTTGTTGTTATCAATTAACTAAAGTTGAAGATATCAAACACTGGGTTTCACACAGTCTTGGACTCGATTCTACACAATTTCTACAAATCAGGAATATGTTTTTGCTTCCGATGGACATTACTCTGAATAAAAGATATTTGACCAATCATTCTAAGTAATGCCATAACTTGAACAAAATAAATTAAAACATACTTGCACACCCAATATTAAGGTGATTATTTTCTTATTTATTTACTCCATAATTTTCTAAATGAATTGCTAATTTTGTTGGTACATTAACCTTTCTGAAATCCAACCCTGAGTCCAATTTAAAGTTCAAATTTTTTGTACATTTATTGTTATTTCACTAAAGCCAAATACAACAAAAAAAATGCTAGAATCCTCCAATGAAACTTGATAATAAAAGTAAATGTGCCTCATGTGCATAAAGCATAAACCAGAAAACCAAAAAAGTAAGTCGTTATCTCCATTATATTCGCTCCCTTTAATGCTCTGATTTTTAATTTCGATTCGCTTCATATCTTAACCATTATGCAATGCTTCATAGACTGTCGACTGTCACCTTTTAGAATTTACATTTCAAATCTTTCAGAAATTACAAATTATGAAAATTCTAAAGCTTCTTTTCCATTGAAAAAAAAGTTAAAAAAAGAAGATAGTAAATAAATAAAAGCCACGCAAAACAAAAATGTTAACAAAGGAATATTTATACAAAAACAAAATTTATTAAACAAAATTTGATGTAAAACATTTGAATAAATTGAAAAAAGTATTGCTAAATATACATACAAACATTTATGATGATAGATAATTGTTGTTGATTGATTGATTGAAAATGAAGTCATTCATAGAAAAATGAAAACCAAAATGAATTAATAAATTTTATATAAAACAAATAAAACAAACCAAAAAAAAATGCCACATAAATGAAAAATTCTATATACATATATACAATATATACATAAATGAGTATATCGAAAAATGTTCATAGTTAAGATGCATCCATTAATAATTAAGATACTAAAAATACTGAAAAATGAAATGAATTAACAAGTAAATAAATAAATGAATAATTTATAAACAATAATTTGTAAATACAATAATTTCAAAAAGCAAAATAACAGTAATACAAATGAAAATGATGATGAAAATTGAATTGTTATTTAGGATAAAAAATTAATTTTAATAAATTTTATATGACAAAAAAAGTTAAACATTTAAATGATTTCAAAATTTTATTGAAATACAAATTTCCAGCTAATTTTTTGTTAACAAAGAAATCGAAATCAAAATTTATTAAAACAATTTCAGAAATTTTTGAAAATTCAATAATTATTTTAAGTTTTTTTTGTTTTTTTAAATTAGCTCAAGCAATGTTTAATAAAAAACCAATTCACCAATCAGAGATCTGAGATACTATGATACTTTGCCAAGCTACACAATTTTTATTTTTTTTTTTTAGTTTATTTTCTCACTGTGTGAAGATTATGAAATTGATAGCAAAATATGAACAATAAATATTTTAAAAAGAAAGTAACTAAAACTATTAAAAAAAAAAAATGTTGCACTGCTTAAAAACTAATTAATTTCAGTATAAATTGAAAGAATTTCCTTAGTTTATTTAAAAAATATAACGAAATTATACGAAACCCCCAAAAAAATATGAAGAAACTAAAGAAAACGAGAAGCATATATAAACAATGAAATATTTATAATGATGGAAAATAATCTAAAATAGAAAAAAAAGAATACAAAGAAACAGTTAATTAATGAAAATATTATTGACAAAACAAAAACATAAAATAAAAGAAAAATGGTGTACAATATAAAACAAAAACTAAAACATCTTTTCATTTTTTTTCTACAATAATTCAATGGAGTGGAAGAAGGAACAAGGGACAGTTAGGTCAATATATATGTAAAATATGTAAGTATATCAGAACGATAACAAATGATCAATTAATTTTTTGAATTGGTCAAACTTTACAATACTTCATGTAGCTAAAATCAAGGCTGTCCAACCATTTTGCTTCCGTGGGCCACATTGGAAAAATCCGTGATGACTTGGGCGGCAGGAACAAAAAAAAATATTTTCCTACTCTCCGACGAGTTGACGAGCAAAAAACAGAGCTTAAGTGGCGCGAAAAAAAAAACACTTTTCCCTAGTGTCCTAGAACGGCGAACCAAAAAAAAAAAAGATGACTTGCCGCGGATTGGACAGCCCTGGCCTAAAAATCTTTTATCTTTTAAAAATATTGTGCATGCTCTGGAAACTGACACAAAGGCCTTCATTGCCTTAAAAAAATGCGTTGAACAAAATGACAAGGAACTTTAAGAGAAGCTGTTCAAAATACTTAAATTCAAGTTCTTGACTGAATCCTTTACGTAATTGGAAAAACGAGGAATGATTGTACTATAACAATTGCCAGTCTTGATGTCAGCCAAAAGAAAATTATTGTTACCTGAACTAGCTTAGCTAAATTAAGTTTTATCGCAAAGTCGGGATGTATATTTCTTTGAAAACATTACCAGTGGACCAAAAATTTTTACTATTCACCAACGATGTTCATTTGCAATTTATCGGTACATTTTGTCCGATAGACGTCAATCACTTACAAAATCAAATTTAGTTATGATTAATGTCGTTCGAAACAACAACATCATTTATGGTATGATGATACATATTAAAAAAATTTAGTTATATTAAATTGTTCAGATACCAAAGGGAGGCTCTTGTAATTGGAATGTAAGGTTCCCTCCTAACATTATTTTTGTTAAATAAAATTCAGAAAGATAAAGTCCCCCATGGTAAAAATGGAATTATTTAAAAATCGTGTAAGAAGGCTCTGGTAATTGGAATGTAAGGGCTGACTTTTACATTTTATTGGTTCCGAATCAAATCTGCATCTTTAAGCAAGCGATTTATATTTTGTGTGCAGGAACTTGAAAATTTTATCTCAGCCAAAATATAAAATGTAACCGTAACAATTTTCGTGCAATATATTTTTGCATCTTTCGATGGAATTTATCTTATCAAGATATCATATCGCTTGCTATGAGATTAAGGCAACCTTGGTCATTAATTTCACCAGCCTACATTTAAAATGGGTATAGATCTTCGTATACAAGACATAAGTTGTTCGCGGATGAATCACTTCGAAGCAAATGGTCGCATGTTTCTTCTGTAAAAACGGACATATCACCAACCATTTGTTTGCCAGAAGTTATCAAAGAATTAAGGAAACGTACCTCGAAGACAATGCGAGCCAACACATGTGCGTTATTGAGCACCTAAAATGTCGAATTAATATGCTATCCGCCGTATTGTCTTCTTTTGACACCCTAAAATTTGTTTTTGCTCCTGCAAGTCACCAATTTCCAGTTGATGTGTTCAAAATGAAAGTTATGAAGCTGCCTCATTCGGAGTGATAGAAGTGTTTAGAAAATTGGTACAAGCAAATGTAAAAATTAATTGATCTTCATAGAGAATATTTTGAAAATCAATAAAACTATTTCCAATGAGATTTTTGGGTTCAGGAGTATGTGTCCCTGCGCAGCTTAAACATTTCTAGGCTATTTTAAAAGTAATAACTTCTTCAAAATATCACTACTATCAGAAATTGAAATAATTTATTAAGCTTATTTTTTGAACATTCAAGATTAATTAATTTGGAAGTAGAATTATCCACCCATCAGAGCCGACTATATGTCAAACTTCTGAACTAATGAATTGTTAAAAATATAAGTTTTAGATTGATCATATGATGAGTGCCATGGCAAAAATATCAATAAAAAGAAAAATTGAGTTAATAAAATTCTATCCATCCGTCAATGATATCAGTTCTATTTTACCATTTTTTTGCTCTTAGTTTAATAAAACTTTACTCAATGGAATATTTGAAATATTTATGTACAATTGAATTTGGATTGCAATCGTAGTACCTATATTTTTTATCTAGTACAACATTTGTCAAATTGCCATGTGGATACATCAAATTGTCTGATATGAAATACTTTTTGTTGATAACCATAACCTTATTAAAGTCATACGTTCTTTCTGTCAAAGCTCACAAAAAAGAATAAATTCATATGAAATTGGGTTTTATGTTCTTTTTTAGTAGATTACTAGAATTTACGACAGTAAAAGGCAACACTAACAACAAAATCAGCAGTAGCATGAAAGCATGAATTATATAAATCCGAAAAATTCTCCATACAAAATAATATTGTGCAACTTTCAACAATTCCACAAAAGCAGGTTATTGATAAAGAACTATGTACATTATTACCATATAGTAAGAAGAAAATGTAGTAGAAGGTAAAAGAAAACTATAAAACCAAAGAAAAAGCAAAAGACGCCGACATCAACTAGCTCATACACACAAAACATTACAAGAGTCATACATATGTACATATGTATGTACTCGTACTATGTACAATATCTTTCTATCTTGTGCTAAGTGGTATGAATGTGAATATGGAAGAAAGTAAAGCAAAGCACAGCAAAGGCAATTTGCCGAGTAGCTTTACTGGTTGCAGAATGAAATGAAGTGAAATCAAATCAAAAGCATCGACAAAAGCGTCAGCGTCAGAAACCAAAAACACGTGGAATGTCAAAGGATCTCCTTATCCACCCGATTTGATATCTCATGCAATTCAGACAAACCCACTTTCACCCACTCTCATACTTATCATTGTATATTGCTGTGTTGTGTTACCCACAAAAGGGCTGGGTACTTTAGCCTAGTAGCATGAACAGTCATCTTTAAAGATAGATAAAGAAAGTACTATTATACTCGTGCATAGTGCTATAATCCAGAATATGTTCAGTTCACTTATGCGGTTATTACTTTGAAAATTAACTTGAAATACAATTTCCATGTCGGTTTTCAGTTTTTTTTCATAACATTATTGGTTGGTTACTAGTAGTAAAATTTAATCTTTAAGTACATGAAAGTCTATTGATTTTATGTGAACACATATCGTAGAGACCCGTGCCGAGCACAAGGATTGATAAATGTCAATCAACGGCCCCTTGGATATAAATCCGCAGGTCGTATGACTCATTCCTTGGTCTAAAACAAGGCCTGCTGCTCTGTGGATCACAGCACCCAGTTGTATTACGCAACTCCACACGTGGTACCAGGAAAACGCCTCTGGTCAGCCTTTACCCAAGGTAGTACCAATTTGAACCCCAAAATGTTCTTGCTTCAATGGCTTCCCCTTAAATGTACAGCGCATTAGCACACTGTGCCACCCGATGACCTGTCTGCCCATAACGGCGACAGACATCATCCTTGCATTCCGCTACTTTTTGGTTGAAACCTAAGTAACGGAAGCAACCAAAGACCGGCTCGTAGCTACGAACCCTGAACGAAAAACACTTGATGTAGCAGCGCTCAGACTCCAAAATGGTCTGCATGGCAACAGCAAACCCTTTCAGAACAAATTCACCGACACATAAGTGGTCACCGCCCAAGGCTTACTACATAGGCGGACAACCTTCTTCCTTCTTCATCTCAAACTCATAAAGAGAAGTCTGAGAGTGTACGCCCTGAATGACCACTCTAGGACCTATCTTCTCATTCACGCTCACTTTCAACCCAACCTCACTAAACTTAGTGTTGCCCCTCATCTTACCTTCACCTCATGAACGCGAACTCCCGATGTTGGGTCGACCTCTTTCACCACGCGCTCAATCGCGTCCTTGGAAGATTTGACAGAATTCTTACTTTTGACGACCAAGGAACAGGTCGCAACTAGCTTCACCACAGGGACAGCCGGGCACGCTTACAGGTGACCTCCCCTGGACGCTTTGAGCTCACCCACTTGACTCGCGAGCGACATCTGACCGTCTCTTTAAGCGCTCATTTTCCGCTTGCAAACTCATGAGTAACAGCTCATACTGGGTCGTACAAAGAGCAGACCACACCCATAGACACACCACTATCATCATCATCCAGGATGCAATAGCCAGGAATATGCCATTCGATCAAGATATAAGAGTTATTAGAGAATGAAGGTAACAAGGCCGTTAGGACGTTAATACGAGGCGGAATATTGTTAGATAATTCTTAGAGATTAAAATTGTATTCATAAAACCAACAAAACAAAGCTTCTTTTCACAGAAGTACATAATGTCAGCCTCGGAACTTTTTGTGTAATACCAAAAATTGAGAAAGTCTTTATTTTCTTTTACTTTGTTAAACCATAATTATTTAAAATGCTTTAAAAAATGTAACTGCATTTTTTTTTTGGTGCATATACAATATATTTTTTATACAGTTATATTTTACTGTGAAATTGGATAATGGCTTCATCGCTTAATGACGTATTTTTGATTGAAATTGACAATAAACCAAAGTGTCGACTACCTGACACATTCAGATGTGCCAAGTCCAAACATCTGACAGTTAAATCACTTACATTTACAACTAAAAAAATCATGTTTTAAAGTTTTAACACGTTAAGAGTTATTCCTCCAGGGGAACAAGGGTACAAATTCCAACATGTTTAACATACATAGAAACATCAAATATTTGCCGGAAGCATTACGCACATCAACACTCACTTGTGAATACACACACATCTACCCTGGCATACAAATACAAATACAGTATATTCGGTACACATACGCACATACCAAGGAAAAGCATATTCAACATTCCAATGAGGGAGATTTTTCAGCATACATGGTGCTTTTGCTACAATTTAAATCAATTTAAATAGAAAGTTGAAATTTCAATAAAAAATATAATCATTGATTGTTTGCAATACAGTTGGGGATGATAAAATGAAATGTATTTATATGAATCTAACACATGGCAACTATAAGTGCACCGCAACAAAATTTTCAATCTACATAGAGTAATAAATGATTTTTTCCTTTTGGAGTGGGCCTCTAGGCAATGTAAGTTTCGAAGCCCCACACAATGGAACAGTTTCGATTAAGCATCTTTTTTTAGAGGATAAGCATTTAATTTACAATTTCTATTTCATTGCACCCAGATTCATTTGACTATGGCAGGGCCCCTTGGAGACGCAAGACTTCTACGCACTGTCTACAATGTCTCTTTTAATATTCTGGATCTGGAGCTGAGCAAATGGAAGACAAAGGCATTTCGATCTTAGGCTTTAATCAATTACGATTTTTGTTTATATAATTTATTTGAACATAGAACAGTCAATTTGTTATCCAATAAGAAGAAACGTTCACCTTTGAACTGGTGGTGCCCCAATGAAACTTTTATTAGGATTTATATGTTACTTTACGCCAAGAGGGCGAACTTTCTTGAATGAAAGAGTGCTTCTAATAGCAAAAAGTTTGTGGTCCCCTTTTTTGATTTCGATTAGACATCGATGCCTTCTTCTTTTATGAACTCTAAGTAGGCGTGGTTTTACATAATAGTCAGCAAATAAATAAATTTATGTACTTACAAAATAAATGAAACTTAAAAAAAAATCGTATCCCAACTCATTAAAATATATTGTAAATGAATATACCTAATTACAACTTTTCATGCATACACATTGTATATTCCACTATTGACATATAATTATTTTAATAATAGCCCAAAATCAAATACCAAGTAAATAGTATTTATAGATTAGTGAATTGCTATAAAACTTAGTAACTCAAGGCCCTAGTTAATTCAGCTATTCATATTGTAATTGGAATAAAGTTTCTAGTTTACAATAAATAAAATAAATAAATAATAAAGTTAAGGGTAATTTAAAATCGTTTAGATATTTATGTAGTTGCGGTAAGTGACAAGAAGCTTACATTGAAACTGCAGTCCGAAGTTAAAGGGCATTAACCGAGTCAATTCGATGACTATTTAAATCTCTTGGCTTCTTCCATGGCTGTTGCTTTTTTCTCTTTTGGGTTATTTGTTGCTCTATCTGGCGATCATGTTTTAGCAGTACATACTTACTGCAGTTCTCTGACTGCACCGTTACCGTGCTCATCAATCACTGTCAATGAAATGGTTGCACAGAACAATTGGCCACAAGATTATCAATAATAATTGACATATTAACGATGAATTATGCCACGAAATGTTTTATTAAGCAAAATTTACACTTGCCAGAAAAAGTATCCATACACTGTGAACAGAAAACTTTATGTGCTAAAAACAAAAAAACAAAAAAAAATCAACCATCAAATTTAGTCATCAAATACAAAGAAAAATAGAAAATAATTTAACTCCTTGGCTGGGATTTGAAACTCGATGCACTGCGTTGGAAGGTAATGTGTCATCAGATGCACCACAGACTATATATAAAACCTGCCGTCTAACTTTGAAATAGTTCACTATGATTGTTTTTATAGCATTATCTTCTATATCTATATCTATACTCTATACTATTATATAAAATTGCTTATATAGGCTTTGTATGTAACGCTTTCACGCAAACTATAAGAAACCAATTTTAATAATTTATATTTTTAAATCCTACAATTGTGCTAAGGAATTGAGTGGCATACTTCCTTTTTGGATCGGCCCCGCTGTTGTCGAGAAATTGGTGGATAAATTTTTTGCATGTAAAGCTAAGAGACATATTTTAAAATCAATCAAGTCGTCTATGACCAACATATCCGACAATTATGTCAATATTAATATTTGATTCGTCTGATTTTTCAATGCGCAATGTACTACAATTAAAAAGAGAATAGCATCACGCACTAACATCACATGGGTGGCTTAGCGTATCAACCGGGTTTGCTAGCTCAAAAAATTTTGATTACTTTTCATTTTACTGTTCACAAATGATCAAACACAAAAATTATCCACTATCCATTTACACAAATTAAATGGAAGCGATATTATGGAATTTTCAAAAACTCAAGCGTACACTTAAACATCTGAAACCCAAGTAAACAAATATACAATACTTAATCATTTTTAGCTAGTATAAAGAAAGTCTTCAAAACGACATCCTTCCAGTACAAGCACAAGCACTGCCGCGAACAGACTATTTCTAGTAACTTTTTGTTAAAGTATTGTATTCCAAAGGAGTTTCCATAGAGTTCAAATACATAACCTAAAAATATGAATAATCAAATGCAATAATTACACAGGTTTACAAGGTTTTGGACCCAAGCAGGTAAAAAACTTTTTCGAAGTAATTTTTTGCGTAGAATCCGAATCCGGGGTTTAAATTGCTCTATCACGTCAGGATTTTGAGATATCCTAACCTAAAAGTGCACAAAACGCTGTTTTTGCCCATTTTTGAGGTTATGTAGCTATGCGATATCTCAGTGAAAAATAAAGATATTTAAGCAAACTCAACGGCATTTAAAAGGAAGAGGAAGACTTATACTTTAAAATACTACGTTTACTTTTTTATGAAGAGCAAAATCTGCGTAGCTACATAACCTCAAAAATGGGCAAAAACAGCGTTTTTTGCACTTTTAGGTTAGGATATCTCAGAAACCTGACCTGATGGCGGGAAACGGGCAACAGATTTGAATTCAGTGAGCGAAAATACACAGAAAAACATGTTTGCTTACCCGGGTCCAAAAATTTACCGAAATTTGTAAACCTGTGTTATTTATGGAAGCAATTACTCCAGCTTGAAAATTATTAGATATTCATTTTTGTGGTAAATATTGTAGGATGGAATAATTAAATTCCACTGAGTTTTATTTTGATTTTATAAATGATAAAATCGTCCATAGATATATTCTTTTTCTTCGTCATTAGTTTTTGGAAGTGTAAATCTTTTAGATAGTTATTTTTTTTTTTTTTATATTCCCAGACGTTTTGTCAGTTTAGTTTTAGAGAAAGAGGGAAATCTCTAGGACTAACCTTGGACAGCAGAGAATTATCCCTCAACACTCACAAGCATTAAGCATTTTCTTGTAAGAGAAACACAACATCTCTTTTTTTCTTTGGGAATTTATTATTTTCAATGTGAACATTAAGAACTAACTGCTAAGTTATTTTGACGATTTTAACAAACATTATCATTTCGAAGGTTTTGATACCTTTGGAGAAATGTTGGGATAATAAGTATCAATGTTAAAGAAGATACGGATAGGATAGACAGTCCTCTTGACGCGAGATATATTCTTCAAAATCACCAAAACAGCGAAACTGTGGCAGAACTCATAGTGGGGAATATGCAACCCCTTCATATCTCCTATCATTATCCGAACCTCTTACAGATGTAAAGGTTTGCAAATACCGAAGAAAAATCCATTACAAAATGTCCTCTGTAAGTTCAGTAAATTCTATTCTGCTACTAAAAGTCTTAATATAATATAATTTAAAAATTCTGTAATTCAATCAAAGTTTCATTAAATTTTAATAATCAATTTCACAAAAAAAAAAAATTTTAGAGTCTTAGACCATTATTATACACTGCAATTTAGAGAGCTATTTTTGTCGATTCCTCTTTGCTGTCGCTGCTAGTTATTACACAAAAATTGTGCGAGATATTTCATATGCGTTTTCATTTCTGTTTCGTTGTCAATTCGTCTTTCTGGTTTTGACAAATTTCTTCACATTGCGCGCTATTTTTTTCAATATTTATGCATTCGCATGCGAAACGAAACACATCAAAGAAAAAACGAAAACCTCGACAGAATTGCCTATTCGGTGCCGATTCAAGCAACTCGTTACTTCTTCAGGCGTCTTCGTCTCTTCTCTACAAATGAAAATCGCCAGAGAGCCGAATTGCCTTGTATAATAATGGTCTTACGAAAATCTTCTTTATTATTATTGTTTTCAAAATCTGAATAATTTATTTGACATGTCATCCATTTTCATTAAGAATATTGCTTGATTCATATAAGTACTATTTTAAGTATGTATGACCCTGACATTTATAATACTATAATTTAGTTTTTTACTTTGTCAACCGTTACACCAATGACATAGTAAGACCTTTTAGAAGGAGCAAGAAGCTTGAATTTACTGATTCAGTAAGGTGTACAAACAATATTTTATATATATAAATATATACTAACAATTAGTATAATAACCAACTGGTATCATTACGCACATACTCGGAACTCAATGTAGATGTTATTGATCCAATTTTATAGAAACAGCTTAAATGCGCAACAATAATTGACAATTTGACATACGCAGCAGAAGGCAGACGAACATAGACGTCAGTCGACATATTGTACTTAAGTTAAATTTCACTCCCAAATAGTTGGCCCAAATTATACTTATATCGATCAATAGCTATGTCAATTACCATTCGCTGAGTCTGCCAAAAGGCTGAGTTGGCTGTTCAACAAGCTGCACACAAATCGATTTCTACAAGAAAATTACCTGCCCAATGAAGGATGGGGACGACATTACTGACTATTTGACTTTTCCAAGGCAGTAATTGGCATACATACATACGTGTACATACATCACCTAAGTAGTACATTGTAGCTTTTCTAATTTTCGATCCCAAGTTTTGTACTCATGGGAATCATTTACATTTTGGTAATTAAATTGTTTATTTAATTTTTGCGGCAATCCAAATGTTTATGGTACAAATATTCAAACAATCATGTTTACACATTCAATTACTAAAGTTTTTCTCATAGAGAATATTTAAATATTTCAAAAATTGTTTGACAAATGCATCAAATAATAAATTGGTATAATAATCGGATATCATTTGAAATACTCTTAATTGGATCTGCAAGAAAATACATGTGTATGCTAATTTTATTCGTATGCAGTCCGATTTAAATAATTTATTACCAACTTTGTTAAATTTTTTTAGTGCTCCTTAGTAAACTTTATTCTTTTTTGATGTTTTGCCAACTGTTCTCATTTCTTTATTTCGCAGGTTCTTACAGAACTGATCCATAATAAATGAAAGCCGAAGTGGAGCCTTTTAAGACAATTTCTAATTACAATAAGCTCAATGCCTTGATTAGTAAGACTTGTATTTTCTTTAGTTGTGATTTAGCACCTCTGTATACCTTATCTCAATGATCATAGGGTGAATTTGCTTTTCTTCTTAAGCAGCTAATTTAACATGAAAGAGAGCTTCTTATACAAATCAAGATCATAAATATCATTTTATTCGATACTTCTATTACTGTTGTACCAGTTACAATTAAAAAGCTTTGACTATCAATGAAATC
Source organism: Amiota communis (assembly GCA_037043315.1). NCBI lineage: Eukaryota > Metazoa > Arthropoda > Insecta > Diptera > Drosophilidae > Amiota > Amiota communis. The sequence continues at coordinate 818,030 of JBAMAV010000994.1, forward strand.
ATTCAAAAAAGATTTTGCATCATTTAATTAATTCAACCATATAATGATAGATTGGGATATGATCTTTTGTTTTTATTTTATGTATAACCTTTGACCAGCTAGCTACCTAGGCTAAGGTAGTTTTTTGTTTGTCATGTCTTTAAGATCCAACCACTTTTTTCTATTCCTACTAGTCCGAGCAGAGGAGTGTACAATGCCCGTCACTATGGCTCAGCCCAAGTTTTCATGTAGTTAGCATTCCAACAAAAAAGTCCGTTGATCTGCTAACGTGAACAAAAACATTGAAGCAACACAACAATACACTGCGAAGCTCAACACCTGCATAATCGAAAGCCAAATGTTAAACGGCATTGCAGCAAACATTTACCACTACATTCAATTTCTGAGAAACACTATTACACCAAAATAAAAGAGTTATTAAAAATCTCACAGTTGCCATTGCTTATGGCAATCATGAGGAATATTTGGAGCATTATTATAATATTGGGCAGCGTATTTTCGATCTTGGATTTCACAATAAATTTTAATTAATTCATTTATTTTTGTTGCCTGAGGCAGTCGAAGTCGTTCCAGATTACCTTTAGTATCGCCAGAATCTAATAATATAGCAGGCGTTAGATAACCAAACTTTTCCGCCAAAATCTGTAGCTGCTGAAAACGCTTACGAATTTCTACAATTATTTTATCTAACGAAGAAAACAGCTTCCGTCTCAAATCATTGTCACAAAACAAAAATGTGCCTTCTCATTATGCGCCTCGGAGGTACCATGGAAAAGCCAAGTTTACAAGGTATTATTATTAATTATTGTGCAATTTTGACGCTCCCTTAAAGTGACGCCCGTTTCCCTCACTACGCTACGCTACTGAATAAAAGCAATTGACGGTTAATTCTACAAATATACAATAAAAAGAACACTGAAAAAAAATAATACGTGATTAACGTTGTGGTAGTGCCATTATCAACAGGAAAAAGTTTCCATAACTTACCACCGAATTTAATGATAACATAAAAGGAGATACACAATTTTAAGTATTTGTTATTCTGCATATTGATAGTAGAATATTGTCCAATGCATAAATTGTCAGTCGTTTGGGGTTTCTGGACTATGTGCGTAGAATAACTCAATTAGCATTACGCAGCAAACTGAATTGTAAACCCAAATGAACCGAAAAGAGTGCATAGGAGGTTATTTTCAAATCTGAAAGTTTTTGGACTAACTAAATTCTGAATAATGAGATCTATAAAAATAACTCTAAGGAACGCAAAAGGTGATTCGCAGCACAAAATATCTAGACGATACAAATTGTAATATTATGCCATTTTCTGAGACTCATCTTACAAATAAATACGACTTAGTACACAAATCGGGCTACACGACCTTCACGACAATTTAAATAGCTTAATTAAAATACTTCACTTAGCCTTGATGACAATAGACGGGTTCATACGTGTCCTGTATCAAATTTAGCAACGAATTCTTTTAAAACCATATTTATCTGGCATGTTCATCTGTTCCCTCATAACTTCTAAACTACTTATCATAATTTGACAGATGAGCGTCTTTATCGTCCACTGGTTATAGCATATGACCACCGCTATCCTCTGAACATCACTATGAATATGTTGTATATTATTTACTTAATAGGCGATAAATATTGAATAGTTTGTACATAAGAATTTCAGATGAAAATCTTTTCATGTTTTATCCTTTTTAAATTGTTATTCGGTTTAGTTTTTTTAACTTAAGTTTTATTTAGATATTATGGGTATACAATTTTTTCTCGAGAAATATAGCTCAATCTGTTTTATTAAACGAAATGCCTTTAAGAAAGAGAATGTTTCAAAGATACATACATATTGTAACTAACTATTGTTAGCACAAATTTATAGATGTTGTTAATATAATACTAGAAGCGTTTTCCTGGGCGATAGAAATATTTGGGGGTGTAAAACTGTTGACAAATTTTGCAGCAAGTTATATAAAATTAAATTTAGGCTTTAAGCTTAATTGTTAAAAATGAATATAGAAGACAAAGAACAAAACAAAGCGCAATCAGCAGAACCAAAGGGAATGAAGCGATCAGAGCAACAAATTAATTAGAGAGTGACCGAAGCTTCGGCCCCTCCGAAACTCGGTGTTCGTGATTATGCGCACGTCGTTCAGATAACTTTGAGTGAACTCGTTTCCCTTGGTCGACAGCCGAATTCAACCAAAGAATATTAAACATAAAGAGTGGACTGTTGTTTGCTCTCTCCAGACTAACTGACTCAAGGACCAACAACAATTTATAAAATTTTAAAAAAGAGTTTCGTTAGCGAGTTTGTTGAGACCGATAACATGATAATTACTGTTAAGGAAATTCTTAACAAACAATTTTTGGTGAGGTAATTTTATAGACATTATGTGTTATATATATGATCTCAATAAATAATAAATTAATCATAAGAATATTGTAAACACAATAATTAGAATACTCAATTAAGAGTCTGTAGTTTAGGTAATGTTGTGGCTATGTTTATTCATATTAAATCATATGAGCTTTACAAAATTTGTAGTGCCCCCCAAAATTTTTAACTTATCTTTTTCTCTTTTAGATAGAATTTACCCAAACTTTTTTCGATCACCGTTATTTTCACGATTTAACAAAATTTAAATTAATTCAGAGCGCTGCTCTCGTACTCTGTTAGATAGAGGCAAGCCCCAACAGATGTATTTACTTTGACAATAATAACCACATATGTATATACATGAGCACATATATATGCATTTACGATATATTGTAAATAATTGTAAATTTCCTCAAAATGAATTCAATCCACTTTAAAACTTTCAATGTCATTTCAAACCGAAAAGTTCAAGTTTTCTCAGCTTGAAATGTCATTGTTTGCCTTCACAGAACTTTCAATGTTCAATAGAACTCAAAGTGCTTTTGTGCAGCTTTAAATTAACATAAATTAAGTAGACAACAACTACGACATCAAACAAAAAAAGAAAAACAAAAATACAGAAAAGAGTCTATGTTTTGACATGAAAAGTTTTGTAACAAGAGAAAATTTGTAAAATTCTTGAACAAAAACTTCGAGTTTTAGTGGCATCTAAAAAGAATGAAATAAGATGAAAACAACTGTAACTATTACTGACTTGATGGGCCTGTACTACAAATATAGACTGTATATACATATATCTAGATACAATACAATTTGATTTTAATTCTTCTTAAGCTGCTTTAGCTTCTGCTGCAAAAGTAGAATTCGACAAGAACAAAGTATTTACTAAAAGAATCATGATGTCGCCACTATTAACTAGAAAACTAAAATTGTATGCACAATGAACTCATTTGAATAATTTCTGAAACAAGCAACGAAAATTTAATGATTTTTTTTTTTCCATTTTTATTCAAGAAGACAGCCACAAATTCAAAGTTAGTATATAGTATCTATAGTAGTAGAACAGTTTCCAAAATGAAAAATATATAAAAAATAAATAAAAATCTTGCCATGCATTTTTCATCAAGCGCCAGCATTTAATTCTCTCTTGTACGGCATAAAATGTACGAGTATCTAGTAGATACACAAATTGTTGTAGACGGGAAATGAATAACAACTACAACAACAAGATAAAAATAAAAAATAAAAAGGAAAACAAATACCAAGAACAACAAAAAAACAACACTTGGGTGCCGCGTAATTAAAGTACCTCAATGCCAATAAAAAATGGCAGCAACGACGACAGCTGCTGGACCAGCAGCAACAACAAAAGCAAATCACCAACGAAAAAAAGGAGATACAAACCACTAAAACAGCAGCAACAACTACAACAACAACACTAACTGCAACAATGACAACAGCACAACAACAATAATTTATTTGTTTTTCTCGTTCCACTTATTGTTGGCACTTTTTTATACCCTTTAAACTAATAGAAGGAGAGTATTTAATGCTGGATGCAGCTGGAATCAACTTCAAACAGAGTTGCCAATTTGTATCAGTTCAGTTTACGCGTGTTATATAATCAGGCCGATTTGCAACTTTCATGCAGAAGCAGAACCTGGAAATACTGAATATAGTTTGTGGAGCACAATGAAGTATTTAATGATACTGACTCTCTTGGAGACCAGCACTCATCCGAAATGCCATTGGCTCTTGGTGCATATCTAATGTGAAGAATCACTGGCATTTGGTGCTTATTTAGAGTTTGCATTCACACCATTTAACTTGTATTCTCCTAGCGATTATAACGAGACTACTATAGATTTTATTGTTGTGGCCTGCCAAATGTAACTCCCCATTGGGGTTAATCAAATTTCCGAATACTATGAACTTGATGCATTCCCAATCTGAGCACTTCCTTAATTATTTAACACAAAGCGCAACTGAATGAAAGAGTAGAGTTTTTTTTTTATTTTACTGCTGATCTAATATGAATATACCCAATTAGGTAAACATTTGCTAGAACCAACAGGAATTACGGACTTATCTACTACTACAATACAATTGACGAGGTGAATAATGCTCAAAAACTATTGATTAAATACGTTTAGCTAAAGCAGGATATTTGGAGCTCAGTAAAGCCGAAACTTGACTTGTTTTCCTTATTCTTTCCATGTTTTACATATGAATACCTTGTTATTCTGACACACAGTGCAACACAATATATGGTAATAGTATAATAGCTTAGGACAGCAGTAGGAGAAGGTGCTACTGATGTAATTGCACGTCATACTTACATGCAGTTTAAGGGAATTTACGAAATTTGCCAGCTCTTGTTACCTTTTTATTTGGGAAAATACGAAGGCAAAATGCCAAATTGCCTTAATGGCGTTAATGCGAATACGAGATCAGACTAAAGCAGAAACTGGCCTAAAAGGTCATTAAGCAAGACGACATCATTGTCAACATCACTTGCATTTGCCAAATATTTTCGATATGCTACTTATGTACCCTTGACTCGTGGCAAGCACAGATTTAGATTTTAATTTGTCTATAAAATGGGCTTTCTTTCATATGTTTCATCAAATCAAGCTATTCAAAAACCTTCAGTTTTGTAGTTTTTTAAATTTATGATATGATGATAACATTCAATATAACCAATACTTCGTGTATTAATAACCAGTAAAAAATACTACATTACATAATATTGTATGATAACCAAGCCCGGATCTACGATTTTTTCGAACTGGGGCAGGAACTTGATAGTGGCGCCCCTCTCTCCAGCGTATAAGTTAAATTTAAAAGAACTCACAAATATATAAAACACATTTACAATCTTTAGGTCTCAGCATTTTTTAATCTTTTTAATTTTGGTACAGCTTTACACGGCGTGCTTTCTTTTCGCCGAAAGAATCTATAAGCTCATGAAAGTCCGTCTCAAAGGAAGTTTTATTTTTAATGGCTAGGATCGCGAGCCGAGACGTTCCTGACTCATTGTTGAACACATATAGGTTTTAATTATTTTCAGTTTGCTGAAGCTTCGCTCACAACTTGCAGAGGTCGCAGGTAATGTTCTTAAAGATATACTAACATTAACAAATGCTTCTTGCTAGTCATGCTGGCACAGATGTTGTAACAGATCGAATTAATTTTTCATTCAGATATGTCACAGAAATCTAGAGAAATTAAATTGATTTCAAATCCTAAGAATATGCAATTAAAATTTTCATAATACTTATACTTTAATTATGTAGTAGATATATACTTGTATACTAAAATTATGAAAAATTTAATTGCATATTTTTAGCCTTTGAAATCAATTCAATTTCAACTTCCCTAGATTTCTGTGACACACCTGAATAATTTCGATTGCTAGCACTTTGAAAACGGCAAGTTCCTGGCAAAAATCAACTGGATTCAAGTATTTCAAATAGTTGTGAGCTAGATCGGTTCCATATTTTTTGCAAAGCCTCTGTCGACATATTTAAAAACGAGTGGTCACTAACGAAAGCTCAATTTTCATGTAGACTCTTTGCGCTTTCTATCCTTGTTTTAATTTCTGTCAAACACTACTTATATATCTTTGGAAAATAAACAAATCGGATCTGGCGTTCTTGCTTCGTCCTCGCAAATTTCGTCGTGATGCTTTTTCTTTTTTGGAAATTCGTTTGTTTTTAAGAACTAGCTCGATTTAACAAGACCTTGCATTATCGCCACAGAACGCGTAATGATAATATCCTCTTTTTGTATTTCAACGTTTATATTATTATATATTATGATTTTGGGGCCCCCAGAAGCTGCCGCCCGTGATAATAAGCGAATCAATGCAGTATTGCTATACAACGGAAACAAACTTTCTTCACTGCCGGTTGCTCATGGTTCTGATATGAAAGAGAAAGAATTAGACTAACGAAATTCCTTCTTGAAAAAATTAAATACAGTGAACACGCTTGAATGGCTTGTGAGATTTTAAAGTCATTCACCATTTGCTTGCACTACAGCTTGGTTACACAAAATATTCCTATTTCATTTGCGGACAGAAGAGACAAAACAGGTCACTACACAAAGAAAGTATGTATGACCCAAACGTGAATCACTTATTCCAGTACTTCAGAATGTTAAAAATTATCATTTAGTGAAACCTGACAATATACTTTTACCACTGTTGAATATAAAGCTCGGCCTAATAAAAAATTTTATAAAGATAGTAATGGACTCTCATATCTGAAAGACAAATTCTCCAAACTCAGCGAGGTGAAAATTAAAGATAAGAACTTTGAAGGAAAACATAGTAATCAGAAAACTCGCCTGTTTTGTGAATGTTACTCAAAATTGTCTAGGAAACTATAAAGCGGAAAATTACAAAGACATAATTAATGATCTTATAATCTCATACAATGCTTTAGCGTGTAATATGTCCTTAAAATATATATGTTGGACATTTCCCTAATTGAGAAACGTTATCAAATGAAACGGAGTCCAGGAATGCAAGGGACTTACCAGAAGCCAAGCACCATAGTACTTATATTCAAAATTTGCTATAAGCTTTCGTGTGATAAAAAAAAAATTTACATTTTGTAGATCAATGTAATTGAATCAAATACAAAGATTTTTGGGAAAGTTTTAATCAAATAGCAGGTACAAGTTTACAAAAGCGTTACTCTCTGCTATAGTCCTTACCAAAAAAGTACAATGAAAAAAATTGTATTTTCTGTCTCGCCTTTTTACTTTTTACAATTAGAAAAACATAAAAACACAGAATAAAAGAATACAATTTTTGAATTCTTGCATTAAATAATTATTTAATACCACCTTTTAATCATAGTGTAAGGGCTCAACTAAAGAACACTGAAGAATTTTATAAGAAGTTAAAAGTAGAGATACGCTCTTCATATATAGAGAATTTTTATATTAAATCCTCATCAAACTTTGTCTAGAGATGTTAGCTGTATTGTCCGTTTAATTCATTCATCATAAAAAAATGAAATTAACCAGTTGTACAACTGAGTTGGCGGAGCAAAACAAACATTACTATGAAAAATATAAAAATAAAAGCCAAAGGAAAGCATTTAAAAATTTAAATTAGCAAGGTGTGCGTGTGAGAATGCAAAACATGACAAACATGACCATGAAAAAGGTTTGGTCATGTATGAAGCGGTAGTCATGTGCATGTGTGCAAATAAATATCAGGACAACCCGCATTTACTCAATTATAGTCGCAAAAGAAAAAGTCGAGGATGAAGAAAGTGAAAATAATATGGGGAGATATAAAAAAGTAACCACGAGCGAATTTTAACGAATAAAGAGGATTACCTAAAACATTTGACGAGAAATCTAATAAATTTTTGGGAAGAAAGGCAGAGCAACGTTTGCCCGGGAATATAGTTGTGAATATATGTATTTTACAAAAATCCTTTTTAATCATCAATGATCAATTTATTGTAGAATGTAATGCAAAACAAACAATTTACTGAAGTTAATCAGTGAAAAGACAGCTAACTATCTTTTCCAGGGAAAAACATACATTATGACTATGGTATCACAATGAACCCAACATACAATACATAGTATTTTCTCAAGTCAAAGGTGTATGCAAATCCTAAATTTATCAAGTTATCGGTAAATAAAGGTCGAATATACATAAATGAATATTGTATTTAAAGATTTAATATTTAAATAAGAAATGAAGAATTTTGTTCGAATCTTTTTTAGTTTTTTACTTAAAATTAAAGTTCGCATGGTCTTATTTGATTGAATTAAATCGATTAAGCTTCCAAATAACTTGAACGTCCATATTTTGAACTCTCGATCACAAAGTTGCTTATACTATAATAAGGACTTGGGAAACATGAAAATAAGTAACAGTTTAGGAAAAAAAAACAAAAAGTTAAATACTTCTAATGACATAAAATGAGCTAAAATGGCGATGAAGTCTTGTGTTTATGGAAAGACAAATAATAACTAAGAATTTGTACATTAGACAGCAAGAAAGCAACCAGAAAACTTGTGCAAAATATAAGAAAATGGCATATTATTATCAGAGGGAAAATCAAGAAGGACATGTTTGCCATAATTACGAGGCAATTAGGCGAAAGTATTATTGAGGTCATTTGATGCGAGTCTCAAGCGAGTCGAGTATTTCGAAGGATGCTAGTATACTTTCATAGGCACAAGGACAAGGCTGCCATATGCTTAGATGAATTGCCAAGAAACGCAATTTCACAAGGAAGATGCGAGAGAAACAATTATTTACCATGCTTTAGCCAAGAAATGTCGGAACGCCAAAAGCAGAAGTGGCCCTGCTTTGTGCAAAAAAAAAACAGATTTAAGCCTCATACTCATAGTTCTATTGAGTATAAGATAACAAGAAAGTTAGACTAGCATAGAATAGCATATTGCAAGGCAAGTGTCGAAAATTAAAGACACCAAAAATGATGGCTTAAGCGATGTGATTATGACTCAAAGCACTTGCCTCAAAGGAAAAGTTATTACAAAACATAAGAAGAAAGCTAGACAAAATGAAACTATTATGAACACGGAAACCAGTTGACTACGAGTGGCATTGGTATTAACCGACATAGGTTGCTATAATATACAAAAGTGTGTTATGAAAAGCGCAAAATCGCGTGTAACTATTCAATTATGGATAAACATTATGAATTTGACACGTAACGAATGCATTTGTTAACTTTGCAGATACCACAGCTGATTTAAGGAGCTAAACGAATTTAATGCACCATCATTTTAAAGGTTAAATCATACATTATAATGAGGCATGACTAATTCTGCCCAAGAAAACTTCACACTCTTTTCCATACAATTCCAGAATTAAAATCAATCATTAAAACCATCAATTTATATTTTTGATACCACTGAAAACTCCAAGTTTCTTCAGTTGGAAAATTTAAATTATCGATACATAATTCTGTATGATTTCAATATATTTTATTTAAATAGACTCCATGAAAATTGCTTGTAATGTTAAAACAATATCGATACAAAATAGTTTTTTATGAACTGATTGCTAAGTAAATGAATTTCTTGGATGTGCATCTACAATATTATTCTTCCAATTTATCTCACGTAATTTTCGGTCGAGTTGAAGTTGACCTTGACTTCGCTTTGAAGCTAAGAAGAACCTTGTCTACCCTTTCGTGTGGCATTCGGCTGAGACATGTTTGCACAATTTCTGACATACTTTCAGGTGCACACCCAACTTAGTAGGTCAGCTGTCGTAGGTGCACGTTTGGGCTGCATGACATCGATGAGTTTATGAAAAACAAAGTGAAAAACAAAAAAAAATACACGATACTTAAGTTTTTAAAATGGCTAAAATCGAAGGCAGAAGGTCTGCATTGATTTAGCCTTCTGCATTTTTCCATTGCTTACTTTTGTAACAAAGTTTTCAAGTTGAAATAATAGTAGTTCGAAAACTGTTTGTTTGCATATAAAGTTTTCTGATTAATTTAATGGGAAAATTATTGGAAAGTGACTTTATTTATAAACAATTTCTTACTTACTTTATTTAACAGAATACAAATTTCCATGTCATCATGATATGGAATTATTATAGTATTTTAATAATATCATAGTACTCGTACATGGTAGCAATGACTATGCCAAACGAATAGATTTGTTTTGGTTCTGATTTTGAATATTGTAGTTAATGTTAATATTTGTTTTTGAACGTTGTCACTCACTTATAGCATAAAGGATGAATTTACTTATCTAAGCCATACATTTATTTGTCATTCCATATTAAAAGGTATTACAAATAATTTTTGTTGCAAGCAATGACTAATCTTTCTTAATCTTTTATGAATATAGAACATTACTAGCGTTCCCGGTGCGCCTTGCTAGTCCCTCGAAGTTGTTTTTTTTTGTAGTCATTGTTTTTATTAATTATGTACGAGAACGAACAATTTATTTTAATAATCCATTTACCATATAACCGGAACACAATTTAGAGATCGATTTGTGCAGATAGTCGGTTAATAGCACGGACCTGCAAAATTTTGGTTTGTTTCCCTTTGAATGTGTTTTTATAGAACTACGCTACAGACTCAATAAACATCATATACAGAAACAAAACAACAAAGAGCTCAATACTATTGTGCGTACTCAATAAATTAGACGAAAAATTCAACAATAACAAAAACCAAAGCATTAACAACGAAAAAACGTACTTTGTACTTGGTCTTGCAGTGATTTTACAAAAACTTAATACTTAAAAATAGTATATTTAACTTTAAAAAAATTAAAAAATAATTATGCCACTCGATTCATTAGCATTCATTTGTTGTATTAAAATGAAAAAAAATTTAAAATTAATTAATTAATTGGTGTAAAACTGCCTGAATGTCAATAACAGCGGCACCTACTGGTTCCAACTGTAGCTTACACCAATCCAGCTGACTCCATAATTACAACAAAAAAAATGCATCAAAATCGATCCAGCCATTTAGGAGAAAAGGATTGACAAAAATCCGTACACTCGAATTTTATATATAATACCGAATGCAGATTCTATACTAAACCAAAGTTCTCCGCTTACTTTAAGAGTGGCCAAAATAGGACATTCGCTTTAATGCTATTATCATCATACATATAATAAATAGTAGAAGAGCAGCTTCCGTTTCTCTGTGGAATTGTGCACGGTAATGTCAGAAACGAGTTAACTGATTTGAATGCGGGTTTCACTTATGTATTTCAGCAAGTTATAAGTAACATTAAGTGTTTGTTTTATTCCGATCAGTTCACAAACAAAAAAGGTTTGCAATTATAAAAAGGATAAGAAAAACATGTTTTTTACGATTTTTCGTTTTTTATGCTTCTTGAATTTTGTATGTTTTTGTTATTGTAGCATTTTTGTATTCCTTTCATTTATTGAAAACTGAGTACGCACAAGAGTATTGCGCTCTTTGTTTTTTTTCTTTTTGCAAATTCCGCCAAAAGATAAAAGGCAATCTAAATAGAAGGCAGGTCAATCAATGTCTGCCCAGGTCAACAAGTTGTTGTTTTAACAAATTTTATTATAATACATTTTATTATTGTATATTAATTAAAATCATTTGTTTTGCTTATTTGAATTACCATATTCAAGCTTTTTAAGACCGAAAATAACTTCTTTTCTTACAACCTATCTAAAGATTGAACTGATCAGATCAATATTTTATACAAATAACTTGATTTGATTAGAAAATTTTTGAATTTTTTAAGATATGTTACGTGTATGAAACAATTGACAAACACAATATATGAAAGATATCGAAGTTAATATTTTGTCTTTTTTGTGCTCAATCATTAAAACAGAAACCTATATAGAAAAAAGGTATCATAAGAATTTCTTTAAAATAATTCAACAACTTAATAAAATGTCATAGTAAATGTTAATGCGGTCTCGCAAATGACAAGAAATCACGCACGCCTAACATGGGCGTTAACTGAATTTAGCGCAAGGCAAATGCAAACGGAAGCGGATATGCAACATAGTTGAACACAAAGTCAACACGCACTCCACTCCTTCACATGTAAACAAAACTGCAATTAGAGCGTCAAACGAGAAAATTGTGGAAAGCATGAACCCACATCTATAGTAAAGTCCCAATCTACTAGATTTAATAACATTTAAGCTCCAACATAACGCAAGCCTCTATGGCTAAAAATTAAATTTAAATGGGAAAACAAGAGCCTAAATGCATCGGATTGTGGCAATGTTAGTAATTTATGCTAATTGGAAAATATTTTTAAAAAAATCACTAACTGACTTGAATACAAAAAACTTTAATTATTAACATTTAATTAAAAATCATTTCAAAGCTTAATGGTGAGAAGTGATAAAGCAAAATAAGTAATGTCAAGACATAAAACTAGAAACCCTTCTGCGCTTATGTTATCGTATCCGTTAGATATATGTAACTTTAGATCTTTGATAGGAAATTCGGTAAATAATTATACACAAATGATTCTCAAATAAATTTCAGCCCTACCCTAGAGCCCCTCAAAAAACACCTATTACTTCCACAGATTTAAAGATATTATGATAACAATATTCAATATTCATTTTATTTCAATTCCCATCGCTAAGGTTCGAAATTAAACTATTTTGGGGACTCAGGGTGTTCGATACTCATCATGACTCTAGTCATACCATCTTTTTCCCTATTTTGTTAAATCGAAAGCAAAGTTATTTGTTTTATTTTTAGGGTTCCGTATCCAAAGGGACCCTATTACTTAGCCTACACTGTCCGTCCGTCCGTCAGAGAGCTCTATCTCATGAACCATAATTTTCACAGCGTTTGAAGTATAATTGCGTTCATAACGACAACTAATAAAATAAAGTTAAAAAGTTCTTATTAGAAAAACTTTTTTGTTTTCGATCATATCGAACTAAAATTTGGACACTATAACTGTGTGATCTATATTCACCAACCACTTAAATTTAAAGATCCTAGAATAACTAGGAAGGGTACTTTCCATACCAATCCAAATTCAAATCAATGTTCTGAGTTTGTAGCATACTTTTGGGCGATGTTTAAATATTTCACTTTTGTGACATAAACTAATTAATTTTACATAACATCAGCCAGACGTACAAGCTTTACATCCAACGAATTTGCATGCATAGTGTTAAAACCTTGTGCGGTGGTACGGAACCCTTCGTGTGCGATATTGATATTTTTTTCTGATTAAAGGAGATTTCATTAACAAGAAGGGGGATGGTAATTGTAACTGAATCCTATAACTGGTTCTAAACACGTTTCAGTTTTAGACAATTTTGTATTGTAAGGTATATCTCAGTATGACTTCCCTAATATTCTTAGCTTCAACTACCTGGTGATAGGTACAGCAATGATTTGTTTCTCATGAATTTGAATAAAGATTTCGAAATTTAAACTTCACACACCTGGCACACAGCATTAAACTCCTTTTTAGTTCATTGATCACTGTAGTAGTTGAGATGCTTTTTATTTTGGTTGCCACTAAAGCATGAGTCATCTTCTAGGCCCCAGGGAATACAACTCCCTTTCGATTTAAATCAATACTATACACTCGTAATATACAAGTTTACAATGCGACTAAATGAATATCAGTCGCTTGTTGAATCCAATTTCAGAAAAGTAGCTAAATATGCATCACACAAAGATACTCGAAAGCTCGAGCAATAATATTTACTTGCATTCTGATACTAATTCTACTTGTCATCATTTGTGGCGAATTGCCTTATTCTATTACACAAGCCACTCTATGTTGAAATTAAATTTTTGTCTTGAAGTGAAGTTTCGACAATGCGTACACAACTGAGTGCTCTAACGGATGGAGTGGGGATGGATGTTTCGTACAGAGAGGAACGAACGGCTGTCGCATGTTTAGTTTCGGTATCAAACATGTTCTCTGTGAAGTTCGTTGGAAATGCGTAAAGTTTTAATTGAGTTTAAAATTGCATGAGTGGTGATATCGCTGAAATGACGGATTTCCTTGCGTCTTCTGTTTGTGAGTATCTTTCCATGTAGTACTACAAACTCATGCGTTATATAAAAAATTCATGTGTATATGTTTAAGACTAACAGTATTCTATAAACAATTTTATATAGTACACATACACATGTATATAGGAGTATGTACATGTGGTGATGATGGTGATGTGCTCGCCTGAAGTGTTTTTTGCTTCAATCCCAGCAAATTGCCCATGAAATGTTAACTTTACCGTAATGAGACGCCATTTTTTTATACCGTAATTTGCGTAAATTTCGCATATAAGTATGTGTATTTATGCACGTGTGCGTGTGAGAATATGTGGATGGATGGAAGACTTATAAAATTATACCTTTATAAGTTGTTTCCCCCTTTGTCAGCTACAATATTTTGTCATACTTACTACGACAAGTACGTTGCAATAGAATTCTTACAAAAAAGTTCATTAATTTAAGAGGTTAATTAAATTATGATATCTATAAGAAGTAAATATCATAAACAGAACTTTTTAAATCTCGGATGTTCATAGTAAAAAATACAAGAAGTCCCAAGAAACTGTACTAATAAAAAATATTTTATTGCTTTTGGTTGATCACAGTTCTTTTGCAGGAAAAAATTAAAATTTATTTGAACTTCCTATTTATTATCATACTTATAATGATTCAGGTTTATTAACTAAATATACAATTAAATACAAATTTTGAGACTAGGCTATTCGACAACAAGAAGCAATTCTTACAATTGGAATACAAAAAGTTCTTTTCTGCTCCAATACTTAACTATTTAATTATTAATCAAGTCTTGTGTCTCATTTATTGTACAATATTGTATCTCATCTATGAATTTTTCATTTGAGCAAGCAACTGATTATATTCAAAGACCTTTATATAACTATTGTAATATTGTGTCAAACAGTCCTCGAGCATTATTAATGGAGGAGTTTATTTAAAAAATTTAAGAACAAATACTTCGTAGGCAACGCAAAGTAATTAGTAGAACTAATTTATTAATCTTGTGAGGTTGCGTGCAACAACTTACTCCAAGAAGTAAACTTAAAAGGAAGTTGTGCGTAAATGATTCAAAGGATACACGGCACGTATGAATAATGCAGCACCTTGTCCTTACATATACTACATACAAGTAAGTTTGTATTATAAGAAAGTCTTTCTTTATCAATAAATAATATAGTCACCAATTACGTAGAATAGAATAAAACGAAAAAGACATAAAATTGCCTTCAGTACGACTAAAACTTATGGTATTCACCTCTATGCTGTGGAAATGAAAAATATTTGCCATACATAATAGAAATTATATGTGGGCTAGTTAAATTTTGGTGTGTTCTGTTTTAGTTATGTTAATAGTCGATTCCCCCTTCACACTGATTATTTCCTTTACTAGTTTAAAAGTTATAAGAATGTAATTTTAATTGGAAACTATCATTGCTGAATTTTAACTCAATACCTCGAAAACTAACAGACCAGTTTGTAAAGATGGGGCGGCAATTTTTGTATTACAAAGAACAAAACAAAGTTTTAACACTGTGAAAGATACATATGTATAAAAAGACTGTACACCCTTTCAATATGTAGACAGAAAGATATCACTCCACTGACTCAAAGACGTTGTTGTAAAGATTCCTATATTGACAAATTTGCCACTCCCTCTACACTACGTCCTATTATAAAAAAAAGCCTTTTTTTAGACAACAAAACGAATGAAGTCTAGAGAGTTAACAGTTGGAGGTTAGACATGTAATACTAATGGTACTCACTTATGCTAAGCAACTGAATGCGTTTATAGATTATTTCCCTATTAATGTTTGTCAATATTCAAGTTGCAATGTGATTTGGGGGCTGGTTTTCCTATATCCCTAATATAGTTCGATTATATTGTACATTTATTAATAACAGATGATTTACTATTAAATAAAAATGCATTAAAATTTTGTAGACCGGATTCACTTACACTATTTTTTTCAAACAGCAAAGTAACGTGATTATACAATTCTCATTATATGTAACGGATACAAAGACCATAAATACTCGTACGGAGTGCCACGGAATGAAACAAACAACTTGTCAACAATGTCATTTTAAACAATACAATTATTTAACACGTTTCCATGTTTGCTGTAAGTCTGTTCGCTCCTTTGGAGCGAGTGACTCGTGTCCAATGTTTTTGATGTAATTTCTATGCTAATGCATTGCTTGTATCACCTTCCGGTAACATAAACTTTCACGTACTTAATTGAGCTTTTAGTTTCGTAATTAAATCTAAACGGTAAATGCATTCAGTATAGATGATAAGCCAATCGAAACAATCCATGCCTAAACTTTTCCTCCTATCGCCTATTGCCTTTTAATAAATATAGGGTTAGTAGAGGACCGTTTCCTTTGACATTGACATATGGTTTCTGACTCTTTTTTTGATATTGGGTCTTCAATTAGACTTCTGTCCTCATCTCTTCTTCTATAGTATGTCGACAGTCTCTGTTTGTTGTGGTACTAACAGCTGTTGATAAGAAACTTTCTTTACCTATTGACGAAATCGTTACTGTTCTCTTAATCTTCAACACAATGATGCTGTTGTTGCTTTTTTGTTTTTCACTTGTTCCATTAACAATGATGCTGTTACTTTGTTCATCGGCCTGGGGTTCTTTAAAGTTCCAATCTATGGAAACAAGTCGCTGTACTGAATTATACGCTGCACGTGAACAAATACATCCGATCGGTAACTGCGGTAGAAGGTGTGTTCGTGAGGAGTCACGTGTTACGCTCTTACCCGACAAAGGTCGCTGAAACCTACTGACAGGGAGTTATAAACGCAATGTAAATACAATACTTTTGTAGACACTCTTCGTACACTTTTTATGTGTGTTTTTTAGATTAAAAATGTGCACTTCTCATCTCAGTAAAATTTAATCAGAAGTTGTCAGTTGCAATGCTTTAGTCAATAAAATATAAAATCAATTTTCGGAAACTTGTCAAACAGATGCTAAGTTTAATCTACTGGCAGGGTCCGTTGGAAGTTGATTGAATACTTTTAAACTTAATGCAATTACCCGATAAAGATAACACATACATTTATTTTTCTTTCGTTGGCTCTTGACCTTGTTTAACATAAATAATAATATGTAAAATACGTACTGTTGTCATTTTTTCCAAAAACAAGACTAAGATCATTCAACGTATTGCTCTCGTACATGGGGGAGTTGGTTTAAGGCTGTATCAATAGCTATGCAACGCAACGGCAGAAACATCCACTGGTGGCATAACGGTTAAATATAAATGTTGTGAGATAGTGCCACATATGCCATCTCCGCAACGGGACACGGTGAGACTTTATTACCTTCTAATATAGCGCTGATAGATCATGAATAAATGAAGGCACAGGGTATGACAACAAGTGCTGAGAATGATTTAGAAACTAATACCGATCCAAAAAGTCAAGTATTATTAAAGAAAGATATTTATTTTAAGCTCCACCTACTCCAGGATACAAACTAAAAATATTATCACAAGTGTAACGAACTCTACTTAAATGCATCTGCTTGTGGTTCCACAAAGAAATTCAATAAATGCGTAATCAGTGTGTACTTCATTCTTAGTTAGCAAATCATCTCCAAATTCTTTATTAACGCCTTGAGTAATAGAAGGCAGTGAATTACTCGCACTTGCAGACCAAGATGCATTCATATGATAGTGGCTATTGCATGAAATCCGAGCATAACTATCCACTGATGGTTTAATTTGAAAGGATTGTGCAAGTTACTTATATCATATCATACCATTCCATTACTTAAAGCTGGTGCATTTGGTATCGGTGCATGAAGTGCGAGCTTTACTTATGCATAAAGGATTTTTTGAACACTTCCTTGTCATGACGCTTTCTTGTCGTGCTAAACCGGACTTCTGCGATTATTAAATAATAATAACAAATACTAAATTTACCCATAGCTGCCAATAACTTCATTTCAACTTGAAGTTCAACAGGTTCTTATTATAAATAACAAATTGTCTTATGTTACACCACCAGACGATACACAAAGAATAGTTTTATATAAAAACATTATCATCTGTGCCAGCCATTTGCCCCTAGCTCATGACCATTTTCCCAACGTTACCAGATGTTAAATATTGATTGCCAACTAACTTAATTTTTCGAGGGTACATGTTGCCAAGCAATTTTATTTATTCATTCACAGTTCGACAGATGGAAATATAAATTTCAAAATCATTTATTTAATTTATATAAACATTGATTCACATTTTAATAATCAAAATCATTTAATTAAATTAATAAAATGAACTTCACATTTTAACAACAACTTTATAATCAAAATCATTTATTTAATTAAATTAAATAGCAAATAAAATTAAAGTTTTATGAACTTCAGGGATAGGATCCCAAAAAAAAATTTTATTAAATATATTTAATTAAAAAGAAACAGTTTCTTCTCCCATATCACCTGGTACACAGCATTAAACTTCACTACAGCCCATTGAACACTGCAATAGTTAGGGTGCTATAATATCCTGGTTGGCACTAAAGCATGTGCCATCACCAAGGCCCTAGAGCCTAGGGAATACAACTCCCTTTCGATTCGAATCAATAGTATACACTCGTAGTATTCAAGTGTAAAATGCGACTAAATGAATACCAGTCGCTTGTTGAATCCAATTTCAGAAAAGTATCTAAATATGCATCACACAAAAAGACTCGAATGCTCGAGCAATAATATTTACTTGCATTCTGAAACTAATTCTACTTGTCATCATTTGTGGCGAATTGCCTTATTCTATTACACAAGCCACTCTATGTTGAAATTAAATTTTTGGCTTGAAGTGAAGTTCCGACAATGCGTACACAACTGAGTGCTCTAATGGATGGAGTGCGGATGGATATTTCGTACAGAGAGGAACGAACGGCTGTCGCATTTAGACATTTTAAGCATAGCAGAACTCATGTTTAGTTTCGGTATCAAACATGTTCTCTGTGAAGTTCGTTGGAAATGCGTAAAGTTTTAATTGAGTTTAAAATTGCATGAGTGGTGATATCGCTGAAATGACGGATTTCCTTGCGTCTTCTGTTTGTGAGTATCTTTCCATGTAGTACTACAAACGTACACTCATGCGTTATATAAAAAATTCATGTGTATATATTTAAGACTAACAGTATTCTATAAACAATTTTATATAGTACACACGTGTATATAGGAGTATGTAGATGTGGTGATGATGGTGATGTGCTCGCTTGAAGTATTTTTTGCTTCAATCCCAGCAAATTGCCCATGAAATGTTACTTTACCGTAATGAGACGCCATTTTTTTATACCGTAATTTGCGTCAATTTCGCATATAAGTATGTGTATTTATGCACGTGTGCGTGTGAGAATATGTGGATGGATGGAAGACTTATAAAATTATACCTTTATAAGTTGTTTCCCCCTTTGCCAGCTACAATATTTTGTCATACTTCGGGTATATTGCAATAAACGTCTTACAAAAAAAGTTCATTAATTTGAAAGGTTAATTAAGTTATGAAATTCATATAAATATCATAAACAAAACTTTTTAAATCACAGATGTTCGGAAACAAAGAAGTCCCGAGAAAAGATAGAAAATAAATATATTACATTCAACTTGGTTGATCTCTACTCTTCAATATAAGTGCTGGTCGGGGTTAACACAATCAAGTGAAAAGTGAGATTTCAGCAGTATTGAATTTTGGCAAACTCGAACTGCACAAGTGCCGTTCGAATTGTGCAAGTAAGGATTTACAATCGCAAAGATTGATCGCTGACCCTTTGGAAATCAAGTCTTTACACTGTTCTAAAACTGTAGACATACTGTGGGACTCAGGTGACGATAGATTCCATTTCACATACCCTACTCCTGCAAGTAATAAGATCACGAAGTGGGTAGTCCTCTCAGAGTTGGCACAGCTTTTCGATCCAAGTCCACTAGTAGTATTAGGGAAGAGGAAGGGTAATGGCAGGAAAAGATAGATTGGGATGAGGAATTTCCAGATGATATGCGAGGCCTGTGGGAAAAATTTCGTACAGAACTGGGGAAGAAGTTTCATTACAATGATTTTCGGATGCAGTCAATTTAGCCTATGGCGCAGTAGTGTATGCCAGAAGTTTGGATCAAGAGGGCAAGGTTGTCATTAGGTTTGTAGCATCGAAGTTCAATGTGGTACCAGTTAAGGTTATGTCGTTACCACGCTTGGAATTTCAAGGAGCGTTATTGTTAGTGGAGTTAATGATGAAGGTGAAAAGAAGCTTGGCCATGAATAACTTGCAATTTTTTTATTGGACAGCTTCCACAATTGTTTTGAACTGGCCTGCTTCCCATGCTAGTAGCAAATAGAGTTTCTAAAATACAGAAGGTTTTCATTAATGGTTGTAAATTGACACAAAGTTGAACCCTGCGGATATTATATCGCGAGGGATGTATCCAGGGGAACTGGGTACGAATAAGTTATGGCTCGAACGCCCAGAATTTTTTAGCCAAGGAATAATTAGAATATTGGGGATTGGAACAGTTCAAGTGTACCTGAAGAATGGAAATCTACGCTTAGTATAGCACACAGCTCTCTGTGGGAGATGAGGATGTTGTTGGCAGTTGTAAATTCGTAAATGACTTTGCTAAGTTGCAGCGAGTTTTTGGTTATATATAAAGGATGGTTCCGAATCTGTAGAAAAATTGACATTAGGAATTCAAGTACACTGAGTATAATAGAAAGAAGAAATGGGCTTGCTATGTTACTGCACAGAATGTGTGTTTGTCTAAAGAGTTCACGTGCCTAAGGGCAAAGAAGATAGTAAAATCAGCAAAGGTTCAGAGGCTTACTCTGTTTATAGATCACTCTGAAGGGGCCGTGTGCAAATATCTCATTTGGAATCAAGCATCCTATATTATTGCCGAGCGACCATTTCGTAGTAAAGTCGCTTTTGTGTTTTATGCATCGGATTAACGCTCATGCTGGTGCACAAGCTTTATGTTCATTTGTACGTCAAAGATATTGGATTAACAATTGTAGATCTCTAGCTCGGCAGTCAGTTCGAGGTTGTATTGCTTGTTTTCGACAGCGATCTGTACTGGCCAACGAATTCATGGGTGATTTGCCGTCATATCGAATCAGAGGAGAAGTGCATTAATTTCAAAGAGCTGGAGTTGACTTTGGGGGCCCAATGCAGATGCATTTTAATGGGCTTAGACGGCGACCAATCAAGTTGTATCTGTGCCTGTTTATTTGTGTAGTTACTAAAGCTGTCCATCTGGAGTAAGTGATAAATTTAAGCACAGAAGCTTGCCTGGCTAAGCTAAAATTTTTTCGCGCGAAGAGGAATGTGTAGCGAAATCTTCTGCGACAACGCCACAAATTTTGTAGAAGCAATTAAGAACATCAAGAAGGCAGGCGAGTTTTTGTGTTTCTCCTCCACCTGAAGTACCAATTCAACAAGACGACTTCACTGAGTGCCGACTGCCGGAACCACCCCAGGAAGAACTCAACCCGACCTAAGTGCAAACCATTTCGGGCGTCTTATAAAAGTGGTAATAATAAAGTGCACTGTGAATATAGAAATCATCAACGATTGGTATAAACTTCTGTAACCTGAAGTTTAAATTCTGTCAATAATTAAAAGCTATTAAAAAGATCATCTTTCTTTAAAATATTTCTGCAACTTAATAAAGTGTCAAAGTAATTTTTTTTTTAGTTTTAAAATGAAAAGAAATCACGCACGCCTAATAACAACAACTTAAATAAGTGCAATGCAAATGCAACCGGAAGCGGATATGAAACATATTGTATTTAGTTTAACAGTCAACATGCACTCCACTCCTACCAATGTTAACAAAACTGCAATTAGAGCGCTAAACAAGAAAATTGTAGAAAGCATGAACCGACATCTATAGTAATGTACCAATCAACTACATCTAAAAATATTTAAATGCACCCACCGCCTTGCAGCTAGTAATTTATCACCCGTCTTCTTGGATAAGCTTTTTTCAATGATTTGGGCAGTTTATCAAAATTGACACTAAGTGACCAGGCTCTGTTCTTTGATTCTTTTTGTTGATTCCAGAGGCAGAGGTTGAACTCTGAAACCAACTAGGGATCCATATCTTACACCTTTTGATTGTTACATATATTTCCACAATCTTATTCTTTCCTGAAGTTAGTTTGATGATCATTATAAGTTGTACTAGAGTACATAAAAGTGGTATATCCGATTTATTTATGTTTTGGTGTTACAAACAAAAGATTAAGAAAAGTACATGACTGCAATGATCAAAAATTTCTTGTCACCTATTGGATAATATACTCTGAATAAAAGTAACAAACAGTTACAAAAAAAAAAATATATAATAATATAATAATAAAATGCCAAATTTCTTCAAATAAAATATTTGATTAACTTGATGCTGAGATCGAATCAAACAAATACCTACTATATTAACAGAACTCAAAAGAAAAATCAAAATTTCGAGTAATACACAAAGGATAAAAAACAAGGAAATTGTTTATTATCAGAACTCAAGGAGAGAACATCGAATGAAAAAGGAAAATTCAAAATTATACACAATGGACAAAATTTAAGGAAAGTGTCTATTATCAGAACTCAATCAGTAAACATCAGAACAAAAAGCAAAAAGTATAAGAGATAGAAAATATACAAAAAAAAAAAAAAAATATAATACTAATGATAAAATAATATATAATGGCAATTTTAAATTTTTAAAATTTTTGATGAACTTGATGCTGAGATCGAATCAAATAAATAAAAAAAATAAAAAGGCAAAAATTTTTTAAGTATGCAAATTGAGTTTCGAATATCATGATATGATTCTTTAGATAACTGATGCTGTTCTATAAGCGGTTATTGTGTGGCAACAAGAGGAAAAGGAAAGAAAATAATAATAAAATTTTAATGAAATTAATGTATGTTGGTGGATAAAATTTTACACATTCTTTAAAAACAATCAAGTCGGCGATGTCTTAATTGATTCGTCTGATTTTTCAAATGTATTTCAATTGCTGCACAATGTGCTACAATGAAAAAGAGAACAGCATCACGCACTATTAAAATCACGTTGGGAGCGTAGCAAAACACGCCGGGTACGCTTGTAATAATGAAACGTTTTGAATTCATGCAAATCATTGCGCAAATCCGATTTACAACCATAGACAACGCAATTCGATTCTTCTTCCTGTTTTTTTGCGAAAATTACGAAAATCGTTATATGGTATATTCCTACCTTTAGACATTTTGGTTTCGATTCTCAAGATTTGAACACAACACTACAGTTTATATAAGCTAAAAAGTAAAGTGATCCTTAATTACATCATTTTTAAATTTGTTAGTAACTTCAGGATGCACAGTTTGATGAGCTAGGAAATACGCACAAGCCATTGATACTTTCTTTATATTATGAACTAGGGTTGTAACGGAACTTCGCATCCAACTCCGCATCCGCATGAAATCGTACCTCCGCCTCCGCACCCGTCTCCATGTGTTTTTAAAGGAGTTTTAGCGGAGGTATATTTATTATTAAAAAAAAGAAAAATATTTGAAGACATCATTTCAAGTCTTACGTGGTCTTCCAAGTAATAATACATTGTATTCGATTGCTACATATTCGCACCCAAGGAACAAATTAAAGTTTTTGGATGAAATTGTTAAGGACAAAGTTTAAAAAGTTTCAAGTGAAGCTGATGACGATGGAGCTTCTGTCGCCAAGACACCTAGGATTAAATTGCATCGATTTGACGATGAACCATGTACACGCTCCCAGATTTCCCAGCCAACGAAAAGTGTTTGACATTCTGAAAAAGAACAGTGACGATGAGGTAGATAGAAATGAAATCATTGATAAATGAGTATATTACCCAAAACCGGCTTCTACCAAACGAGGACCCTTTAATATCTTGGAAATCTATATATATAAAATAGGACGAGAAGAAATGTTTAACGGCTTTTCACTCCAACATCGTTTGACCAATCAGCAGAATGTTGGCATGTATATATATTTCTTCATGAAGAAAGTTTTTATGCTATCCATTTAGTTGCAACTCGCAAGTTTTTATATATTTTCATATTTTTTTAATAATAAGTGCATTTATTTTGACTCTACTGCTACCATACAAAAAGCTCATTGCTATAGAACTCTGATTCTGTTTATTCAATTATTGCATGATTTAAAATTTAACGGTAGATTGCGCGATCTACATGTCTCTATCGAAAAAACATGCACTAACATCACGACGGGGCCGTAGCAACGCACCCCATCGTCGCCGACAAGATCGGTTCCAAGCAAGCAACTATTTAGCGGAGCCGGTTGCAGAAGGCGAGAAAGCTGCAAAATTGTTGTTTATTAAGAATAATTTACGTGTTATCAATTTTGATTACCAATAAGTAGTTACTTATCTAATGGAAGAATAAATCGATAAACTTTTGCAAACGCAAGTGATGTTGGTTAAGCCAATTTGGCATTTTGCCCTCTTACTTTTTCAAATAAAAAGGTAACAAGCTTTGGAAATTACATCAGTAGCACCTATTCCTAAGCTACTGACATCATATTGTATGGAACCGTGTGATAGGCATTCATATGTTAAACGTAGAAAGGACAAGAAAAACAACGCAATCCGAATTACTTTGCTAAGCTCCAAATATCCTGTGTTAGTTGAATATATTATTAACCAAATGTGTTTAAAGTTAAATTGATTTCTTGACCAAACCACATACTTATGTATCTCAATTATGTGATCTAGGTAATATTTACTGGATTTTCAAAGTCTCTCTGTAAATGTGTCCCTACGCTACCTTCCCGAATAAACTATTGAGTTGGGACGAACTATGTAGTATCGTATCGATTAGCCCTAGCGCTATATTAAGATGCGATTTACTTAAAATATTGTTACTTCAGTAACATATCATTATCTCTCTGTCACAGAGTTTGTCATTTACGGACTCCGAAACTACTGAATCGATAGTGATATATATATATCTATGTCATTTGGTCCAACTTGATATTTTTGATATAATGATAGTTTTTATCGCGATTAATGAGTTCAAAAAACTAAAAAAAGTAATTGTGTTGTGTTAAAAAACATTGATACAATTGAGAAGAAACAAATAAACATGCTTGCTTTAGTTAGTAGCAAAAAATTAAACAAATGTGCGTGGACAAAATTAAAGCGAGAAATGAACAATGACTACAAAAATCGCACACTAAAAATCACAACGGGGCCGCAGCAACCCAGGATATGCTAGTACTTATGTATTTCAATAAACTAAAAAGTCACTAAATATAATGAATTAAGACCAGAAAAAACAGATAATTAATTTCAGTGCGTTTGAAGCTTACAAAATTTGTATACCTTAGCTTCGCCTATAATTTTGGGGGATTTGTGTTAACCGGGCAGCTTTATTAAGTGTTGTTGTTTAATCGATTTCAGTTATGCTAATTTTGTATAAGGACTACCTTTACCAGTTATCAGACAACTATGATTTTGACATACCACCTGCATTCGACAATAAAAAGTGTACAATACCTTTGATAACTAAAAGTATGACATGCATTAGCATGGAAGGTCAAATATACTGAATCGATTCTTTGCGTCACTCTGATTACTTCCATATGTAATTGGTATGGTCTCCTATTCACGGTTCTTTCCGACACAATCATTAAAGCATAGTATTACCATAATAACAGGTGTTAAAGGTGGAAAAACGCAATTTCAAAATCGAGATTGATTTTAAGCTAAATAAAAATGCTTACCAATCTAATTGCCAAAATCTAATCCAAATACATAGTTTTAGTTTAACATTTTTTTTCTTTTTTATTGTAATTAGGAATGTGTTGTAATATTTTTTTTTTCGGCGAACTAATCATCAGCATCATCAAAGTTGAAATAATCGAAGAACTTTTCGGGTTTGCTTAAAGGTTTTTTCTTTGTTTTGTTGGAAAGTTTATCTGTAGTTTCTGTTTTAGGCATCTCTTTCAGATCTTCCGGGAGCAGAAGGTCGTAGGGGCTCTTTTCAGCAGCTCCCAACTCATGGATGGGATAATTGACTTCCTTTGGTATTATTGGAGGTTTAACGGCGACTCTTGTACGATTCGTATGACTCTCTAGCATGGATTTGTACAGTTGTGGAAACTTACGCTGAAATTCGGTTTTGATGCGTAACAAGCGCTGTAACATGCCCGGAGATGTCAAGAGATTGTGTTGTGACATTATGTGTGTGTCTCGTTTGTAGCGACCTTCGCGAAGATATGCTTCATAACTGCCGCCACCAGTGAAGATGGGATTGTGCAAATCAAAGGCCTTGTGCTTCCACGGGTCATCCTCTCTGTCAATGGGTTCAATACCCATGTATGGTAATAACAATTTATCTTTAATGCTAAATAGGGAGCCAACTATTTCAGGATCTATTTGTTCAGAAGATTTAGATGGTGCTGATGTAACTAACGATGGACTGAAGACGATAGCATCGATGATGATGTAATGTTTTGTGATGAATGATGTTGCATGGAATGTAAATGAAAAACGAAACAATAAGATTACTAAAGGAACAATGAAATGTGAAAGAAAATAAATAATTCAGTATGCAAATTTAAAAGTTTGTTAGTCATTCAGTCAGTAAGTAATCAATGAGATATAAATGATCGTGATCTACACGTTATTTGCTGGTTTTTTATTGTCCTCTGAATGTGAATCAGAAGGTGATTTCAATTTCTTGCGTCTCAAGCGTCTTCGATATACCGTTGGAACTGTAGCATTATGTGTGGTATTTACAAGCCGCTTTGTTTCCAAACGTTTTAAATCCTGCAACAAATCAATCAATTCATCAATCTTGGTTTGTCTTCCTCCCTTAAAGACATCTGTAATCTCAATAGTCCTCTTCACTTCAGCGGCAACATCTTCAGTTATCTCAGTGATCGGAGGTACTCGAGTCCTTCGCTCATACTTATTTGAGTTGACAGAAGATTTTGTTTTTTCCTTTGGGGATGTTGAGATACTCTTTGTTGTTGTGCTGCGACGCACAAACTTACCGCGCATTGTGTATGGTGAGGGTGTTGTACTACTTGTTGCTAGGCCTACTCTAAAATCCAATTCAGTATTAAGTATGTGAGCATTCTCTTTTCGTATCATTACAGCATTGGCTGATTTCGCAAATCCGCGACCCTTATGATGGCTGGAACTAATCCGAGCATTGGGTGTTTGTAGTCTTACTCGATTTGTTGGTGGGTGAGGTACTTTTAACACTTCAGTGTCAACTATGATAGTAGCACTTGGGGAAGGTGATTGACTTTCTTGCCAATCGTATTGATCATTATCCTTTATAATGCTATTAACAGTAGTAGCACGCTTGAATGTTGGCTGTTTTTCCACTAGATGCTGTTGATGTTGTTCACGCTGTTGATGTTGTTCATGCTGTTGATGTTGTTCATGCTGTTGATGTTGTTGATGTTTTTGATGCTGTTGAAGCTGTTGATATTGTGAGTTTTCATGATTTGTAGACTTCAAGTGTTCTTCACTAGTACTTGGTAAAGCTAAATGTTCACCGCGTTCGTACTGACCAACATGGGACTTAGATAAATACCTCGGATCGTAGCCCTTGCTTGCTAAAATGCTGTGCCAACCTTGATCTTCAGCCTCTTCAGCTATATGAGTTACCTTAGGCTCCGGCTTATCGTAGGAATCACTCAAATCAGGTTCCTCTGTTTCGTTTATACTGGATTTATAAATAGTCAAACCACTCAGACACTTCTTGTTACCACCGCAGCAATCTACTAACTTGAGATATAGTTCATTGATAAGGGACACTAATTTACCGCACTCATTTGGCACCTGATGCATCAGACTGACTGGGGTCTTCTGCAAAGTATTTGTTTCTGTTTGTGCTTTCACCTCATCATGGATATTACTGTATTTGTAATGATCAGACTTAACGTCACCTTCGTTTTGATGAGTAACTTCCTTAATATGGCTGCCTTCGTCTTGATGACCACCATCGTTATGATTACTGTTTTCATTGTAATGACCACCATCGCTGTGATTAGTGCTTTCGTTGTGATCATCGCTTCCATTGTGATGACCTCCTTCATGATGATGATGGTCATCCTTATGACTATGATGATGGCTACCATCACCGATATGAATATGGCCATCCGCATTATCGGTTGTAATTTCTAATGGCTCATGACTTGCTCGTTCTAATGCCTCCTGAATAGAAGCTGCATTGTAGCGCATGAGTGCTTCCGCTGGGTCTTCTTCTGGGCTTAATGTTATCTCTTTAAGTCCACTTTTGAAAGATTTACGCAGTTCGTTCAATGACTTTTCGTCAATCGTCTCAAGTGTACCGTATTGCGCACTACGACGCTGGCGTAGACTATGTCCTGCTTTATGACTACACTTACCGCCAAAATCGATTATAATATTCCGTTTTTTCAAGTCAAGATTTTTTTCTAACCTTTTTTGTAATTCTTTTGTTGATGGCAATGGTTCTGGCTTAGGTTTTTCGTCTTTTGGATGATTTGTGTCATCCACGTCCGCCTCGCTTCGGTCGAATGTTGCTTGGGTTATTTTCTGAAAAGCGTCGCCTGTTAATGATATGAAGTTCACACAAGGAAAAAAATAGATTGAATGAATGAATTCATGAATGAAGCAGAGGTTTGGTAATATGTGTCGAATGTGTTGGAAACGTATATTATATATTTTATGATTGAACTCACCGCTATTGTTTGGTGTTGCCTTAGCATTTCTTCGATTTCTTCATCGCCAACAGCTGTGCGGTAACCACTGCTACCACCACCATATCCACCACCATATCCACCACCGCTATGATAACCCCCACCACTGCTGCCACCATATCCACCACCACTTTGGTAACCACTGCCGCCATAACTACCGGAACTTTGGTATCCACCACCGCTGCTTCCACCATAACCGCCACCGCTTTGGTACCCACCACCGCTGCTTCCACCATAACCGCCACCACTTTGGTACCCACCACCGCTGCTTCCACCATAGCCGCCACCACCACCATAGTTTGTTCCAGTTGAATAGGGCCGTCCATAGGAATTGGTATTGTAGTAGTAATTGACTACAGTAGGACGTTGTTTCACTGTCTTCCTCTTGTTTCCGCCCAATCCAAGTAGATCCAATCTATCTACTGCATCGTGTCGGTGATTTTGAAAAGAATCGGATGTAAATAGATTGTAATTAGGTCGAAAAACACCAAAAAGATTACCTTTAAATCGTGCCTTGCCAGCATTTTCCGGCATTTGTGGTGTAGCCTCACCCACAACCATCATGGGCTCTTGCATTTGCCTTGGCGCATTGTCATTAGCAGGAGTGTCACGACTGTCTTCTGTCTGGTCAGTTGGTGATTCGCTCCATTGTCTTGGATTTTGTGTGAATTGTTTTGGTTCCACTGAAGGCTGTCCTTGTATATTGGGTAATTTGTCCATTACTTTTTCTGCCCATTGACGTTGAATTGATGACGGCTTTTCATTCGTTTGACTTTGATCCATCATTTGTGATTTCTGTGGAATTGTTTTTTCAACATTACCGGTGCGATCATCTGCCCATTGTCTTTGTTCTGCATTAATTGGCTGATTAGGTTCCTTTTTTGACGAATCCTGCATTTCCTTTCTCTTCTTTTCATCTGTCCATTGCCGTTGACGTTGACTTAGTGTCATTTCAAGCATTCGATTCATCTTTTCCTCAGCCCATTTCCTTTCAACCGACATTGGGTCTGTAGAAGACTGTTTCTTTTGGCTTATGGGTTCTGACTCATCTAATAAAGATTTTGGATCTTCAATTGGACTCTTATCCTCATCTCTTACTTCCGTATCGGCAGTGTCTGCTCGTTGTTGATTAGAATGTTCGTCGGACATTTGTCGATGTGGTTGTTGCTGTTTCGCTTGCTCTTCAGCCCACTCACGTTGTTGCTGCTGTTTAACCTGTTCAACAGTCCACTGTCGCAGTAATTGTTGGTTTTTCATTTGATCGTTTGCCCATTGCCGCTGTTGCTGCCGATTAGCTTCCTCATCAGGCCACTGACGCTGTGGTTGGTTTTGTTGCTGTTTAGCTTGTTCATCGACCATTTGACGACGTTGTTGTTGCTGCTTCATTTGATTTTCAGCCCACTGATCCTGTGGTTGGTTTTGTTGTTGTTTGGCTTGTTCATCGACCATTTGACGATGTTGTTGTTGCTGCTGCTTCATTTGATCTTCAACCCATTGACGCTGTGGTTGGTTTTGTTGCTGTTTGGCTTGTTCATCGACCATTTGACGATGTTGTTGTTGCTGCTTCTCTTGATCATCAGACCACTGATCCTGTGGTTGGTTTTGTTGCTCTTTGGCTTGTTCACCGACCATTTGACGATGTTGTTGTTGTTGCTGCTTCATTTGATCTTCAACCCACTGACGCTGTGGTTGGTTTTGTTGATCTTTGGTAGCTTGTTCATCGGCCATTTGACGATGTTGTTGTTGCTGCTTCGCTTGATCTTCAGCCCATTGACGTTGTTGCTGTTGCTTTGCCTGTTCATCAGCCCACTGACGCTGTTGTTGCTGTTGTTTCGCTTGCTCATCAGCCCATTGACGTTGTTGTTGTTGTTTCGCTTGTTCATCGGCCCATTGACGTTGTTGTTGCTGTTGTTTCGCTTGTTCATCAGCCCATTGACGTTGTTGTTGTTGTTGTTTCGATTGTTCATCAGCCCATTGAAGTGATTGTTGCTGTGGTTTAGCCTGTTCATCAGCCCATTGACGTTGTTGTTGCTGTTGTTTAGCTTGTTCATCAGCCCATTGACGTTGTTGTTGCTGTTGTTTAGCTTGTTCATCGGCCCATTGACGCTGTTGTTTCGCTTGTTCATCAGCCCACTGACGTTGTTGTATATTCATTGGGTTCTGTTGTATTGCTTGTTGTTGTTCCATCATCCATTGTCTGCGTTCGTCATTTGGTAGTGATTCGACCCATTGACGTCCATCCATTTGATTCGCTTGATTTCCACTCATCTCTCCAGTGTGCTTTTCATTTCCTAACCACTGACGTTGTTCAGGTTTATTCATGGCTGCGTTCTGACGTGCTCTATAGGCCGCATATATCTTATCCTGATTGAATTTTTTACCAGCATCTCCTGTCCATTTAGACATTGGATCATTGTTCTCATTAGCCATGCGATAAGCATATGCCATCATTTTAATAACTTCATCTTTGGATAGCTGACGATCAGATGGCATTGCCTGGCGTTTTGTAGTTTGACTCTCCTCAGCAATACTTTTCTCCGAACCGTGTTGAGCTTCCATCCGTTGAGCTTCCATCTGCAATAACCCTCTGACATAGTCATCCCGTAATGCACGTTCAATGTCGTCTCGTGTTATTTTGTGGACAGGAGTTTTGCTCAGAGGATAACTAAGCTTATATGGTGATGTGGATGACTCTTTAGGGGATTTTCTATCTCCATTACTTTTACCATTGGCACGCATTTCCTTGGCCAAACGCTCAATTTCTTGAAGCAGTTTTAATTCAGCAATCACTTGCCGCTCAAATGCTTGCAGTTTTGCTTCAATCTTAAGATCTTCTAAACTTTTAGTACTTCCCGGAGCGGCAAAATGTACGTGATCACTTAATTTTGGATTTTGTGGCAAACGGAACCAAAGTAGTGGTACATTTTTGGTCTGTCTGTCCTCATTATATTGAGGGTTCGGATTTGGTTGATCAAATTCGACACGGCCACCATCTGGTGTCACACGTACCTCAGAAATATCTGATGCTGCTCCAGCTTGCTCACCCTGTGGCTGGAACCTCTGGAAAATCTGTGCAATGTTCAACTGCTGCAAGTTACTTAATGATTGAGAGACAAAGTCTGGTGACAACACATCGGCAGGATTTAATTGCTGCAGAGACTCAGGAAGCTGTTGTACTTGACCAAGTAATGCAGATGGATTCAATGTTTGATCGAAAGAAGGAAGTGGCTGACTGAAGACCTGGGTCAAAGTTCGTTGAATGACGGTTTGTTGTGGACCAGCTTGTGCTACAGGCTCAGCAGGCGCAACGGGTACAGGTTGTTCTTGTCCAGGCTCTGCGGGTGGTGCTCCCTCTTCATTCGGTGGTGGTGGAGCAACAGGTGCAACAACCGGTTGTTCTGGGGCTGCTCCCAGAAATGAAACTGGACTTCCATTAAATAGTGTCATCAACGAAGGCGGTATATTCATTTCAGGGAAGGACCGTATTGATAAATCCTGTAAGTTGATTGGAGATATATTTGGTGGTAGTAGAGCCTGTCCGACTTGTGGATTGTTCCAAAAATCCATTAGATTCCGTGGAATTAATGATGAAGGCCCAGGTGGTGGTGGCACAGGAGAACCCTCTGGTGGGACTGGAGCATCTTGACGTACAAATCTCGATCTCCCATTAACAGCATTCTTTGCGTCTTCAGCTAAAACCAAAACGACTTTCGATGCATCTGGTGAAATATCTGGTGAAGCGCCTAGAAGTCTCTGAGCTGGAAACTGACTACCCCACAGTAAGAGACTTCCTAAAGCTGGAAAGATTACTGTAAATGCATCTAATGGAGCAATTCCTGTACGAGGTGGTGAAAGTTGTGGTATCAGCGATTGCGATAATACCTGAAAAAATTCACGTTACTCAAAACACCCGAAATAAATTAGTAGTTCAAACGTCAAAAACCAACCTCATCCCCCTCATGAGTGTTGTTAGTTGGCGGGGCATTAGCTGGATTATCTCCTGCATCGAAATCTTGTTCTTCATTATCCTCAACATCATTAGCATGACTATTACCGTCCTGGCCAAGTACTGTTTGTACACCGTAACCCAACAGGACTATCAAAAATAGCCGACTGATCCACATGATTGATCACACACACTTTACCTAACAATTTCTTTTTAATCCTTTCGCCGAAATCTTAATCCTTATTTAGTGTAATTAAGTTGAGCTCTGTCAGACTGCCCGCTCACGAATTCACTGAACTACTGACTGCCAGACAACGATGGGTTCTTGTCAAAATAGATTTTTTACCAGTAAAAATTGTTAACGTTTGTGCTTTTTTTTATGTCACGACCCAAAACAAAGGCCATCACTCGTCTTTTACTTCTTATTCCCTGCCCACATTTTTCATTTCGTGTTCTTTAATAAATCGAAGAAAACCCAAACCAACGAAAAACTGCACGCACACCAATTTTTCGGACGCTGCTACAAATTCGTTTCCGTGAATCTTTTAACCAAAAAGATCAAAAAAGCATAGTTTTTTTCTTTAATTTGAACAATGTTAATAATGCAAAATCAGCAAATCTTCTTCCACTTCTACACTAGAAAAAAGATATGTGTGGTCTAAAATCTTACTACTTATGGTATACATGTACATTGTATTAGTTGAGAGCTACAATAAATAGTTTAGTGACCTTAGAATTGGACGATTCAATAGAATTTATATAAGATAGTCGTCTTTAACGGAAAGATAAGTCAGTCAGGAAAAAGAAATTAAAATTTCTATTTAATTTTTTCTAAAATAAATATTAATATCTGGAAATTGTATGGTATGTAGGTAATCTTATTGGATTAATATAACCACTACTTATCTTAGTTAAGATACGATATAAATAAAATAATAATAAATCTGAACTATTTTTTATTTGTGTATAAAATAACATATATGAAATTGTTTACATAAAATGCAAAAATGTTGTTTATCTCAGCAATCAATAGTTTTAAGTATGTACTAGTTTCTAGGGCAAACCTTACTTGCATTTTTTGGTAGCCTACATTTCCATTATTTTTATACAATCCCCTCTGCATAAATTGTATGTCATATGAATGTCACTAAAAGACTTTAGCTTAACATATTTTGTATGGTATTACAGATTCATTGAAATCGCATCAGATGTTGATGTTCCATTGCCAATGCAGTGACCAGTCAGTGACCTTAAATTCTTCTTTAACTAATCTTATTTTTTTTTAATTTTACCCATAAAATCAGTTAAACATGACGTGACAATTTGAAAAATATTTACCAAATTTATAACAAATTTTTAATTTGTAATTTAATTCAAAAATTGTGTATCATTTTCATGCAGACAAACAAGTGCAATCAAATCAATCAAATGTTTGCTTAAATTTGTTAAAATCTTTGTTTTAAATTTGAGAAAATAAGATGTTTTACGTGATAATCAATTTGTATCTTTAAGTGAAAAAATGCATGAATGGAATCATTAAGTGCGGAACTGTATAGTATCTCAGAAATTTACTACTATGTGTATGATAAATATGAATCAAATACTTAAATCTTTTCATTATAATCAGGTTTCGTCTTCATTCTATTGCATAATCAAAAGAATTTTTTATGAATCACTGGTTGATGATTCAACCATACTTTTACATAAATTTTGCTTCGGTTTATATTATTATTATAGCCATACATTAAAATTGTCATGATTAACATAAGTGTGTTTTTTCAAGGTTTTCAAATCATAGTCAATGTAATAAGTATAAGAAAATTAATAAAAAATATATTGCAATGTTATAGGTAAATTTCATTCTATGATCAAGCTCAATCCAGATGTACTAGTCCACTGATGGCGAATCATTGGCACGTGTGCCATCAAAAGCATGGGCATGGATGTCATCTAAGACAGTCGGGAGAAATATTATTGTACATACTTATGTTATGAATTATTTATTTATTTATATACAGCTTAGATGCAATATAATATTACAAATAAACTAGATTAAAGCTAGAGCTACGAAGCCTTAAGCTTATTTAATAATTATAATAATAACTTATAAAAAAAAAATAAATTAATTTATAATAATTAATATTATGAGTTTATAGAATGGGGCTGCAATGTGGGTGTTATAGATATAGTCTATACATTTTTTTTACTTGAGGAAATTAATGAGTTTGGGAATATTTTCTTTGGAAGGCTTGAAGAGGATTGTCAAAGGGTCAATGTGGGAGAGAGACTTAATTCTGGCACTCTGGAAGAATGGGCAATTTGAGAGGATATGTTTTACTGATATAGGTAAGTTTGAGTTACAGAATTTACCTATATCGGAGGAGCTGTCGAAGAGGTGGGAGTGGGTAAGGTTTGTATGTCCAAGACGAAGACATTTTAGACAAGACACGGCGGTGTATAGTTTGTTGGCGAACGTAGTCGTGAATGGAGTTTTTGAGTGTATTGTGTACTTGTAGTGAGTATTCGTGGATGCAAAAAGTAGGGTTTCTTCTTTTTTATAATGTGTTTTGATATGTTTTGTGATATCAGAGATATTGTAGTTTTCGTGAATGATGAAAGGGAATTTAAAAGTGTCTTTTGCAGTTTTGTTGGCTTCTTCATTGCCGGCAATGTTGCAATGGCCAGGGATCCACATAATTTTAATTCTTGGGGAGTTTTTTACAATTGACTATCTGATATTTAGTGGATAGTATGATTGATTAGAAGTGTTGGCTATAGCTTGCAATGAAGAAAGAGAGTCGGTGGAAATGGCGAAGTAAGTTAGCGCTGCTTCAGCCCTCTGTACTGCATTATGGATGGTGATGATTTCGATTGCGAAAGTTGATCTGTAGTGAGGTAGGAAAAATTTCTCATTTCCACCATTCATTACAATACAGAATGATGAGCTGCAATCCAATTTGGAACCGTCTGTATAAATGAATTTATTATGTCATGAATTAATCAATCCAATTCCAAGAGAAGTGACATTCTTATGAAACGATGGATTCTCCTCCCTAAAAAAGATTTAGAAAATGGGCCGTAGATCAATTTAGGTTCGCTATTTGTGTATTGGTCCTCCGAATAATAAACTTATCTAAATATGAAAGCTAATAAAGCAATTAATTTACACTTCTGTAGGACAATGATCGATCAATCTCTTATTGAAAAATCTCATATGACGAGGCGACCTTAATGAGGGCCCCAACATGCTTATAACAAGTAAAACAACTAAGATTTCCAATTTTCAAAATTGATTATTCTGAAAAACTCACAATTTCGATTATGATTTGTGTTCGAGGCCCCCATTTTTCTCGAAGCTGCAGGCATTTACTCATATTATCCATAGCGAAACGCGCCCAAGTGTTCTGAAGTAGCACATATGACATACGTCAAAGGCCAACAATACATTATATACTTTGACATTCTTCTGGACCACCGACTGCGCTTTAAAAATCACCTTAGTGAATCTGAAAAAAATAGCTGCTGCCACTCACAAACTCGATATGATTCTCCTAAATCTGTGGGTCATTCCTGCTTTTTGCAACTCCAATCTGGGAAGAGGCAACCAGAAAATAATAGTAGGTATTTTATAACATAAACGAACTAAGTGTGTTTCGATTTTTTAAGTTCCACCAAATAGAATTCAATTTTTAATATTGAACAAAAACCTGAAAGAAATCCTAATAATTATATATTTAAAATATGGATTATTTCTTAAACATTTCGATTATAAAATTGAATCACACCATATTGTATTTAATCGTAATATAATATTTAAAAAAAAAACATGCGATCAACGATCATTTTTCTTAAGCACAGGGCGTCATTCACAAACTTGTTTTGGTCATGTGCACTTCATCGTATATTCTGACTTGGCAGCACTGTTACAATTTTTCCCACTCAAATTTCTTCGCGCTTATCGTCTGGATGATGAAAGAAGAAGCAGCTACTTTTTATATTCTTTTATTTGTTTACGAAAATTTTTTGAAAATAGAAGTAAATATTCCATAAAAACCATCCTGGCTGTGTCTAAAAGTGAATATTATGTTAAAAATGCGCCAATCAGAATTTCCAACATTATTGAATATGGTATGATCATAATATGTGTGTTGTTTATAAAATTGATTACTTTTGGTGATCATACGCGACGAAGAAGACAACAATGGCGAGGAAGAACTGGTTGGAGATACCATGGAAAACGGGTATCGTCCAATGCCAGAACTCGATCACTATGATCTAGCAATGTTGGTAGAAAGAGACTTTTCGTAAATGTCACAGAGCGAGCGTTTTGCCTCCGAATTAGAGATGCGGCAACATGATCGTGCTAAAAGAATACTTCGTGACGATAGTGTTTTAGAATTCGATCAATCCGATGATGAAGGCGATGTGAGACCACGTGTTAAATGCCGTGCCAGGGACTTTTGATTGTTTGGTTTCTTATACCGATAAGGAACATGTGCTTGCTTATATTCTACTGGAGGCACCATTTCAAAGACTTTTGATTTTCGATAAAGTGATTTTGTCCATATTCCCAACATATAAGCGGGTGTCAAATGAAATCCATATGCGTACATCGGAACTGCCTCTGATTGAGGAGATTCGCTCTTTTCGGAAACTTTATTTGAATGACTTTGTGTGCACTTTGGGTATGATGATCGCCACAACGGATGTGTTGCCGTAGCTTTCGGTAATTAAGTATGATTTGCGTGAAATACGGTTATGTGCTTGATTCGTTTGTGCAGGCACAAAATACTGAAGTGAGGTTGGGTCCATGTAATCACTGTCAAAACGCTGGACCTTTTTCGGTAAGTTAATAATAAAATTAAACTGAGAAATATATTTATGTGTTACTACCCATTCCAGATTAACATAGAGCAAACACTTATCGAAACTATTAGAAAATCCTGCTTCAAGAATCCCTGGGACGAATTCCAGCTGGTCGCATTCCACGAAGCAAAAATGTTATATTACTAGCAGATTCTTTGCAAACTTGGCGATAAACTGGAAGTTAAAGGCATTTATAGTAACAACTATGATCTTTCCCTTAGCACCGATCAAGGTTTCTCAGTCTTTGCAACCGGAATCATTGCCAATCATCTTGTGAAAGATTCAAAGCAAGTGGTGCAATCAATGACAGATGAGGATATAGCAATAGTACAAATAGTATATAAGGATCCTTGCAAAGCCGAGCGCATTGTGGTGTCACTGACTTCATCCATTAATGGTTACAACTACATCAAACGTGCTTTGGCTTTGGCCATTTTCAATATCATATATCAATATGGAGACGTCGGTTGTATGTATATTTTGTGCGAAGGAATGCAGTTAAAATGTATGTGTCCATCTACACACAGAACAAAGTGCATTCCCTCATCAACATGGAATCGTTGGATCGAATCATTTTCATCAACCTTCGCTTAATGGAGACAGTATTCAAACCTTCTCATCATCTGATCAGGCTAATTAACTATCGGCTGTGGTGTCTCGCATGGATAGTTTTTCGAGAAATTTGATCCACTGATTGATATGCAATCCAGGATTATGGAATTGCTAATCGCTGTCTGATACAAAAATTTCCATAAAAGCAATAGAAGCAGATTAGATCAGGTCTTTTGGCATTGTTTTCATGAGGTAGTATGTGTTAATATGTACGATGTTTTTGTTTCGGTAGTTATACACATCAATGAAATGTAAACTTGTACTTGTTTAGAATTTTGTATGCCGAGAGACCAAAGTGAAAACAGAAGCTGTCATGTATAATCACAATAAATAAAAGAAATACCAATAAATAAAACTCGTATGATTCTAAGAGAAACCATAAAGGCCTCTTTTTAAAGAATTCGATACATTAGATACCAGAGATCCAAAATATTGTAAGGAGAATATTTTTATCGTTAATGTTAAGAGAAGAAATCTTCTTCTCAAATTTTGTTTTTTTTTTTATCTGCTAATGACTTTCTTAATTCGATATGTAGACCAAACAGATCTTTAAATAGTATGTAGAAATTCGGAGCACATAAGAAATCAAATGTAAATCATTGTTAATTGTTTCTTAACATGAATCGTGGATATTAAAAAGACGACACTTTTGATACAATAATGTCATGTCTAAGCAAAAAAGAAATCAGCTGTGGCAGCCTATCAAAAACTTGTGAAGGCTTGTGGGAATCAAGTTGTATCTGAAACAACATGCATTGAATGAAAATTTTCCATTTAAGGCTGCAAGCACTTACCTACAAAGCTTTTTGTGATAATCTGATCCTATCTAGAAATACTAGCCCTTTGTCCATACATCAAAAATATATCATCTTCAGATATTTTCTTTTTATTTGCCTTTTTTTTTAACGAAATAAGAAATGGGTTCAATTTGAATTGTCTTATATTAAAGAATTAATTAATATGCAACCACAACCTTAGAGATTTTAGTATTTTTCCAAGTCAATCTGTGGGCACTTGCCTACTATGCCTCTTTGGATAATCAGGCACTGCTCCTTATATAGAAATGTTAAACATGAGCCCACTAATCAATCACCGAAAATGTTTCTTCTATTTGTTATTTATTGTATCTTCTAATGTTGATATTGAAGACTAAA
Source organism: Amiota communis (assembly GCA_037043315.1). Classification (NCBI taxonomy): domain Eukaryota; kingdom Metazoa; phylum Arthropoda; class Insecta; order Diptera; family Drosophilidae; genus Amiota; species Amiota communis. The sequence goes on from JBAMAV010000994.1 coordinate 857,281, forward strand.
AATATCACTTCTACTCTTCAATTCATAATTATGTGTTTTTTGTACTAGGAGGAGAAAGATGTTCTACACACTATGGTCCTCTAACTAAGCAAAAGGACTGGACGATCATTACAACAAATTCGAAATGAAATGCTTATACAAACAAGAGCTCTGGCTAGTGAATTGACTTGTATTAGGGGACTACCTTGTGGATATTTTATTTCAGATATACCATAAAGCGCCTGTGATTGTTGTAATGATTTTTGATTCGATTCTGTGCAAAACTTCAATATGACTCGCGTTGCGGAGTATTTGTACTCTTTGTTTCTTTTTAACTTTGATATGTCTCCGCCAGGTGAGACGTCTACCTAGATGAATACCAAAATTAGTTATATCCTGAGCTTGAGGAACTGAAAAACCAAAACCAACAAATTGAAAAATAAATTTGTATTTTTATTAAAAACAAAATATATTTACACACGAGTTGATCCATCCATCAAATCTTATCAATCATCACTCATTCTCTATGCCCATAGCTTTGTCATAGTCTTCTTCAGTGATTTTCTTTTTCTTTAGCTTCTTAAAAACTCTTATGTCATTGGCAAGCTCATCCAAGTCCTCTTGTGAGAATTGTTGCTTACGTTTCCGCTGTGTCGATCCTACACCACTTGCAGCTTCACTTTCTTTTTTGCGTTGCTTTTTCGCTTTGCGTAATTCTTTCTTTGACTTCGCATCCATTTTAACCTTTTTGGTATTCTCCCAAGATTCGGTACGTTTCTTGAATTGCTTTTTACCAGGCCAACTTCCAGTTTCTAGATAGGTTTTTTGCTTTTCCACACGCACTTGTTCCTTCTGTGCATTTTTATACTTTAACTTCGTAATATCAACTTCGAAATTTGGTCCAATGAAGTTATCCGCTTTAGAATTTTTTAACTCAGGCATTCTTGGCAACTGTAGAAGACCATAACCAGTTGCTGCTTTAGCAAGGTCGATATCCTTCAGACGCAGGATGGCATTACACTCGTGCTTTGTGTATGCTCGTATATGGGATACAAAGGCTTTCATACCCTTGTCGAAAATGCCTTTGTCTGCTGCTTGTAGTTTGTGTAGTTTTTGAAGTGTGGGAAGCAGTTCTGAACTATTAACAGAGGCATCCTTTAGTTCGCTCAGTTCAACTTTTTGATTCAATTTTAGGAAATTTATGTAAGCATCTTCACTTGGGAGAAGGAAAACTAAGGCATTTCCCTCGTTGCCCTGACGAGCTGTACGTCCAACACGATGAACAAAACTGGCAGCATTTGAAGGAGGATCCCACTGAACAACCCAATCGATCTCAGGTACATCTAAGCCACGGGCTAAAACATCTGTACAGAGAAGCACTGCTTGAGCCTCAGTACGAAAACGTTCCACAATCTTGCTCCGTTTACTTTTCATTTTGCCGTGGATCCCAAGGATGCAACGGCCGGTCAGTATGTGTGGCAATACCTCTGACCAATACTCAACACAGGCACATGTTGGGAAGAAAATCATAACTTTTCCAGCGTTCGCAAGTGGCGAACGTAAAAAGTGCAAAAGTGCCAGGAATTTCTCCTCTGGTTGCACTATTTGAAAGAAGTTAAGAAGGCGAGCAGGTGTATTTATGGAAGCTTTCTCTTTAACCGATACTAAAACAGGATTACGCAGACCAGCGCGTATCAGGTCAGTCACTTCTGTTGTTTGTGTAGCCGAGAAGAGCCCAGTGCGACGTTGTCGTGGTAAATAGGCGAGAATGTTATTGACTGTCGCTTTAAAACCCAAATCCAACAAACGATCAGCTTCGTCTAGCACAAGAAATTCTAAGCTCTTGACTCGTGTGGCCAGATTAAGATCGCCTTTGCGTTGAAATAAATCCTCCAGTCTACCAGGAGTGCAAACCAGTATGCAAGGTCCACATTGTTTTAATGTTTTTATGTCATCCTCAATGCTATTACCTCCCACAATCAACTGTTGCTTCAAATACTTTAATTCATTGTGGTTTAAAAATTGCGAAAGAACTTCAGATATTTGCTGAGCCAACTCTCGGGTTGGAGATATAATGAGCGCTCCGATTTCTTTCTCTGTCCAAGAAGTGTCAGCGTGTCGTCTTTGTAGAATTTCTATGAGAGGCACAAGGAAAGCCAATGTTTTTCCAGAACCAGTAACCGCCTCTGCAGAAACATCTTTGCGTGACAACAATAATGGAATAGCAGCCGTCTAAAATATTATAAATATATAATTATTTACGTATTCTGTTAACCAAATAATGTTGGCACGTGCAACGAGAAAACTCACTTGAACTGGCGTCATTTTCTCAAAACCGAATCCTTTAATAACATCTTGGACTGGCTTCGAAAGCGGTGGATTATCAAGTGCATCCCATTTTTTACGCGACATACTAATTCAAACCAAATAAACTTATTATTATTAAATCTCGTCTTAGCAGTGTTCAAATTGTAAACAAAGCAATGTGCTCGAACCGAAGCAGCTGAATAAATTAGAGATGGGCGATATTGTTGTTACTAAACGCAATCGATATTTGTTTAAATCTAATCGATATTTGTTCAATTATTTTAGGAAACACATTTTTTCATTATAAATACATACATACGATTTTTCTTGTATTTTGTGTTCTATCATAATTATTTTTTTGGCAATTCTAATGCAGCATCTATATTAGTATCGCAGTCACCTTCTATTACCATCTAATCCCATCTAATGCGAAAGATGATGCACAGAACTATCACTCACACATCTGATTAATTTTCTACCAACGCTTTGAGAAACTTCACTAACTGGATAGGGAACGAAAATTCAGCATATTCACGCATGGAAATTATTATTGTACCATGATATTCACTCCTCTACGAATTAGCCACAGTGCCATCATCCAAACATATTTACTTCCCTTCCTGGTATCTATGTGGACAAGAGGTATCGTTGATGCATATTTTGGACAAGTACTTATTAGGACTATTCCATGAAACTGCCGCTTACTAATAGGTTCATAAGATTGCCGCATGAAAAGAAATTCTTTTGTTGCCTTGAAAATGTCAACTTTTGTGCCAAAAAAAGACCATTAGCAGGAAGTTTCGCTTTACGCATTTCATTGCAAGAAAACTGCTGCCGAAGATCATAGAATCCTTGGGGAAGCCTACGGCATACATGCTCTTTCAGACAAATCATGCAGAGACTGGTTCCAACGATTCAAAATACCTGATTTCTATCTTGACAACAAAGGCCGTGGTAGACCTGCGAAAAAGTTTAAACATGACCAATTGCAATCATTATTAGATGAGGATTCATGTCAAACGCATCAAAAGCTTGCAGATGCATTATAAGTTAGCAAACAACAGTTTCTAAACATCTACGAACCAAAAGGAAGAAAAATGTATAATTTTTTGAATACTATAAGTTAACATACACTAATCTACTCATGAGTAGCGGTACTGCAGCAGCGCTTGAAAAGCAGCTGTACTGTAGCGGCGCTTGAAAAGAAGCGGTACTGCAGTAGCGCTTAAAAACAAGCGTTACCTCGGTAGCGCAGTCGTCGATGCTCATATATCTTTATATTGCGTGATAGGGCAGGGAACTAGTTAGTCTGAAATGAATGCTTAATGAAGCACAACATGCCTTGGCTTCCTTTTCTAATTTCAGCAATTTGCAATATACCAGGAATAAAATGCACTTAGTGATGCAATCTGGAGGCAAATTGCTGAAAAATTCAGATTCAACTAGTTAAATTCCAAGGAAATTTATGCACGTTGTGCAGTCCCTGGAATTAACTAATTCATTTATATAATAATTAGTTTTAATAAAATATCTGTCCATTAGACACCAAATAATGAGCAGAACTTTTGATGACCATGGACATTCAATTAAATTCGACTTTTGTTGTTTCTTAAAATATTATGTAAGTTTTCTTTGAATAAATTCGTTATAGAGTACGAAAAAATAATTGTTCATGATCTTGAAAATATTTGTTATAAAGAGTTAATTCGCTATAGAGAGATTTAATTACATGAGAAAGTTGAATCTTCAGAATTGCAAATTGTTTTCCTCTATTTAAATTTCCATGGTGACTGATTTCGTTTAAATTCATAACAATGTCGATATATAGAGTGCAAACGCCTAACAATAGCTTTTGAAATTTTCAAATTTCAAGATTTATGAATTTGTTTAACGCAAGAAGGAGGTGTTAACTCAAATAATTTGAACAGTTGGTTAAAAGTGAGTTTACACCATCCTCCACCAAAGCCTTCATTTATTAAGTGAAGTATCGCACATCTCTAAATAATAAACTGAACACTTTGCAACACTCTTTTACTCTTTTGTACTCGCTCTACAACACCAAATAAAATACAATTTGAAATCTTATTGTTACATACGAAATGGATTTATATTTTCTTTGTTTAGAATTAAAACTGCTTGAAATAATTTAACACACAATTTTTTTAATATATGTACATTCGTACTTTCAGTCTTAATTTATTCGTTTGATTATGATTTACATTATACTTATATATTTTATGCTAATTTTTCGAAGCCCATAGTCTCATAATCGGATTCATATGCGTCAGTCATTGCGGAAATTTCTTCAAGTTCTTCTTGAGTAGCATTATCATCACCACTCATCATATTGTAAAGAGCATAATCGATTGAAGAATCATCACTGCTCACCATTTCTCCAATAGATTCATCGTCAGTATGTCCATCATCGCAGATTATAGCAGTAACAATCCTAACACCATCTGCTGCAAGGGATGAAACTTTCTTACGAATAGTTTTCACTGCCTTCCGAAATCCAGTAAAAAAATTTTCGGGGGCATCATTCGGAGGCTTGGAACTCATCTTTTTGTTTCTTTTTTTAGTAAAAAAAGTAGGTAGAAAAAGAAGCACCAGTTGCAATTTATCGATATCTGTTTATAGAAATAAATTAGTAAGAACTAAAATATATAAATCAATTGAAATCACAGTCTTACCTTGTATTAACCACGAATTTGTTTTCACTTCAAAAATTTTTAACACAATGCAAAGTCCAAAACAATTGCAATCCAAACAAACAACCAACTGTTTAACCGGGTAGCGTCGTGGTGACTTAGGGTTGCATGCATGCATGCACTATTTTTGTGGTGGAAATCGAACGTCATTTGTAGAATATTTGAATGTTGCCAACAGTGATAGCGATGATTTGTCTCAGGATCAGCGATTTTCCACTCCAGAGTAGTGTGCGGACTCCCTGTTAAACAACAACATTCATTATCACTATTCCTAACTTCAGATACATTAAAAATATTAAACATGGTGTCTAGCTCAATAATATCATAAGCCGCAGATGGTGGTCTCATATTGATTTACGAGAATCATTTTTTCAACAAAACTATTTAAAGTCAAAAAAATTATTATAATATTTATCATTATTTTCTGAAGCAGCTTAAGTATCGTACCGTCTACCTACCTAGAGATAGAAAGGGATCATCGCTACCTGCCTCTCCCAGTTGCTGATATTTGCAGACATTTACAAGACAAATGTATGTATGTAATTTTACCAATTTCGAGGAAACATGCACACAATTTATTGTTGGATAAAAAAATAGAAAGAGGGCGCGCTGCACTTGTCCCGTCTATATTCTTTTTATAGTCTTTGGTGCTAATGGCTCAAAGGATGCATGCTCCTTATTAAGACTTCTTTCATAGCTGTGGATATGTAGAATCAGAAAGCATCCAACACCTCCAATTTGGCTTCTCTGCTCTTGTAGGAGGACGGACCCGTTTTGTTTAGACGCCATTCTGTGACTTCTGCGTGTTAGTTCTAAAGGCGTAGAATATACTATCTTATCCGATCCTAATGTTTGAATTGTTACGCGGACCACGATAATGGCAAGAGATCACCATCGTACACAATTTATTACACATACTAGGTTGTTTAATATATTTTGTAGACATATGTTTTTAGGTGTTTCATCCTTTTTTGGCTAATAAATTACTTATGAAAGATTTTGCTTACCAAACATACTTAATATTAATATTTTAACGTTAAATAATCTGATGGAACAATGTTTATTACTAATCAGTACTGTTCTTTGTTAATTATTTCTTTTCAAATACGTCAATTCGCCGAAAATTGTACTGTTTATTTTAAGAGAGATACATCATTTCAAGATTCGTCATTTGAATTATTTTATATATCGGAATTCCACAATTTTCTTTTAGATGGCAAGAAGGTTTCAATCTGATGCGATGCTGAAGGTGTATGTTCATCAGGACCCGTGATTTCTTTACGTATTCCATAATTTATAAGAGGTTCCATATCGTCGTTGTCCCGTGTTTCAGTGTTGGGGTTCAAAACCAATGTACACTTGAGATAAGACGGAAATGCTGTCGCCATTTTCAGCTTGGAAAAAATGTTTTGATTGAATGCCTGGCATAATTTTCAGCCTTTGCCATTTATCATCCTATGTGGCCATCCCTTCTTTAATTTCTTCTTTTGAAACGAACATAAGGTAAATATTGTTAGAGATACTAGTGCGAAGTCATACTCGTAAAATTCTTGAGCACTGTTGACTATGCTCTTTCGGGACTTAACATCAGTCCATACTGATCTTTTGATACTTCCACCAATACCATCTATGGCACCTTTGCCATGTGAGGCGGCAAAAAAAGTTTTTGCTCATATTACTATTAAAGACATAACAAAATAGTAATAATAATAAATCACAAACGTTAGTTGTCAACAAGTTCAATCAACGTTTATTTTAATTCGGCTAATATCATACTTTTGAAAACGATATGTATGTTTGCCTTTGATTTCATCTTACTTTTGAAAAGTTCAAAGATGTTAGCACTTAATTTCTGTAAAAAAAAACAAACAAACAATCTTTTCTATCGTGGGTGCAACATGCTGACAATGTAACCTTGTAGTAAATACAGGGCAATCTCGGAAAAGCAATCTCTCGGTTAAGTTAACCGGTTAAGTTAACCGAATTTCAGTGTCCACGTACCGCTCTAAAAAGTTTACTTTTGAAGTAACTTTTCTGAGCGTATAAACTTTGCAAACCAACAAAAAAACATACGTTTATTTTCATCGTCAAACAACATTGAATCGGTCAGTCGTGAGCATTTTATTTTTATTGTTAATTTTAAAAATGTCAACAAAGCAGAAAAAATCGTCACAAATCAGATTAAATTTACAGCAGAAAGTAGAGATTTCAAAAAGTTTTATCAAGGGATTCTCGGAAAATGATTGACGATGGATTATGGTGTATCTAAAGTAGCTATCTCATGTTTATAATCGTATTTTTTCTAATTTTGAAAACCATTTAGAAAAGTTAATACCCTTGGAATATTTCGGTTAACTTTTTCGAGATTCTAAAGTAATGCTTAATAAATAACAACAATTACTTAAATCTATCTTAAATCAGTAAAATATAATCTTAAACTGTTCGTAAGAGCTGTTTCGCGCCAGTCCTGTCAGGTGTTATTTTTCTTTGTATGCCAACTTTGCGAATGATAACTTTTCCAAGCGCCCCCAAAATTTAAATATAAAGCAAAATCTTTTTTTTTTTTTATACATTTCATATCGAAAAAAATAACAAATATTAAGATTTCAAAATTAATGTCGAGAATCGTCTCTATCGGAATCGCCCTATGTCCTTATTGCGCAATAAAAAACAATAACTACTGCAAAAATAAGAAATTTGAATGTTATTGTTGGGGTGCACAGGCTTTTAGGTACTCTTGACTCTCTATTTATTTTAAAACTTATAGTAAGAAATTGATTAAACAATGTTAAAACATAATTCTGGCCATAATCGATATGATGCTATATGATTTATATAGTATTATATGGCAATATTGCTTTGAAGATTGGAGAAATCATATCCAAGTGATAATTTCAGGAATAATGATATACTGAATAACTCTAAAAAATATGTGATTAATAAATGGTTTGCTAATTTTTGACCTTATAAGCCTTAAACTGTTTTTAGAAGACGTTTACTTAATTATTTATTCTTACCAAAAAATTAACAATTATTGATTTTCAGAAATAGGTGTCACTAGTAACTTAATTTTTAAGACTACAATTCATAAACAAATAATGTGACATATCAATGCCATTGATGTTTTTTGGACCAATAATAATGGGGTTTGAAGTTGAATGCTTTTTTGCATATGCCCAACGCCGTCCTAGGCCATGCCGGGGCCCTTGGGCACACAAGTATTTGGGGCTCTTTTGGGAAGTAAAGAAAATGAATGATACAAACATTTTTCTGCTATGATCTTATATTTATTTTGATTACTTGATACAAATCAAAACTAACAAAGAAAACTAAAACGATTACCAATTTCACAGTATGCTATCGAACTTTTTTTTAAATGGGCATGTAATGTGTCAATTATAGGAATAAACGTATCTACACGGAACTTTTATTTGCCATTCAACTGTACAGTCTCTGATGATACTACAAAATATGAGAAATACGTGTGCAGCGAATTCTTTTTCTTTCAGACTTATCTTTATAATCAGCATTTGGATTTTTTTTTCTTTAGCTGCCGATTCTTACTGATCGAAACTAGATGCGTAAAGTTTTGTTGCAATATCCATGTTTATAGTTCTTTTCTGTAAACTTTTTATATTATTTATTCCTTTTAGACTCTTAATTGGAGCATAGGCTTCTCCATCGCATACGATTCTGGGCTGTTGTTTTAGCGCCATCCCATGAGATTTTGACATTAGCTAGTTCCACAAGGTTGATCTGCTCGAAGTGTTCTTTGCCCGGCCGCGGTTCTGCTCCCTCGTATGGCCAATCCATTACGCTTCCTACGCTTAATCTGTTTCAGTATTGTCTCCTCATTTGTTAGACGCCATAGTGCCTCGTTGGAAATAGTGTCAGTATGTTCTGCATATGATCCTTAAACACTTGTTGACGAAAGCTTGAAGTCTCTGCGCGATGGAGTTAGAGACCAGCCATGTTTCGCTTCTATATAGTTGCGTCGAGAAGTCATCCGATGTTGTTTGGCTCTTATTTTTTTTCTAAATGAAAAACTTCGATTCTGATTTGATTTTTGATTATGTTTATTTAGATCTTTAGAATTAATTGTGTTAAGTCGAGAAGATGATATCGGACAAATGGGCGCCGCCGCAATTGATTGCCATACGGGCTCGTTTTATGGCATTTTCCATCACTTCGGCGAGCGTTTCGGGCGATAAATTCTCGCATTCGTGTCCTTGAGGGCTTCCAAGGTCTCGGGCTTGTTGATGTAAACACGGGACTTCAAAAAACCCCATAAAAAGAAGTCCGGGACCGTTAAATCAGGCGATCTGGCGGGCCAGTGCAAATCGACGAATTGTTACGCAAAAAAATAGACACAATTATTCCGCGTTCTTGGGGAGTGTATCGCTCCATGGCTTATTCACTTGTATTCCGTATCTGTCTAGTCCACAAATGTCAAAACAGATTTGACATTGGCGGCCATTTGCAAAAATGAGAGCATCTTCCAATAGGGTGATGTCTTTTGTGCCGCCTTGTACATTGTTCTGAACCATCTGATTTTTTTGACATTTCTTTACTGAACTTTAAAAATAAAATATGCTTAATAATATTCTGATTCATGGATATTATATTTTATATTTTCTTATGTAATACTAAGTATCTTCTTTAAGGTAATACAAACATCATAGTAAAGTGCTTATACCTCAAGTGAATTAAGTAGTATAACAATAAAAACATTAGCATTCATTCATTAAAGCGTAACAAGTGAAACCAAAACAAAAAAGAAGAAAACTTAACCATTCGACCAGTTTTCCCACCCTTGGGTTTTAAGGTAATTCACGTGGCCCGATGGGTAAAAGTTTCTTGCATTGCGGCTTTGATAAAAATGCGACAGAAACATGAAAAACTATTACTGCGCACGAAGAACTAAACACGCATACTTCTGTCCCTCTCAGCTCAGCGCAGGCCATGTCACCACCACCTATTTTGCATAAGTTTTAAAATATCCGAGGGTTGAGTAGCTATAGCAACTTTGGCAAACAAAAGAAGGACATCGCTACCGTTATATTCCACACAATCCTTTTACAAATTTGTTTATTTGCCTACATCTGTCGGCTATGGACGATTTTGGTACTTAGTAGTTCTATGTTTCACTTCAGTTGACTTTTGAATTTTGCAGTTTAGAGACACACTTCGGGTACAACATTAAATTATATCGCGAATGTTATCCTCGTAGAATATATAAGTTACATTTGAAAAACTGAAGTTATGCATTTTAGTCAAACATGCTTCCACCATTTTAAATGGTTGTTCTTCCTTATACATTTGTCCGTTATTTTCAATTCTAATCCAAGTAGCGCTTTGGAGTTTACCAATCTTAAAACATCAGGCTGGAACAACACGACTACATTTCGATTTCATAATATAAATATGTGTCGACGGAACGAGTTCTATGACATGGACTATTTTTCTTGTAGTGCGTGCAGAGAGGGGCACACAAAAATGCAACAACCTACTGCAGAGAGTAAGTATTGATTAAACAATTTGGTAGCGGAGGAAACAACACAATATACAATAGATTATATCATTAACTAATTCAAATTAATCATACTGAATAAATGAATAGTGTATAATTGGTCAATATTATATATATTTTTTATTTATTTTAACAGAGTTTTCCTGTAAATGTCCTGCAACAATGATAACCGTTTATGAACAAACAAGTCCTTTGCCCACATGTATTGACATCTGTGCCATCAATATCATCAGTACCGCCTTAGATGTAGAAGCGTCCGGAGATGGAAATAATGATTGTATCCCCCCAACTGAGCATCGTTGTCAGTTTCGTTATATAAACCAAACTACCATAAGTAGCACTGTTTTCGAAACCTCTGGGCCCAGCGGGACAAGTCGCTATATAAACATGGCATACATAAATATTAATTCTAACAATTCGGATTGCACCAACTGTGATCTCACATATAATTTCCTTTATCAAGGTAGCTACTGCATTGCAAATGCACTCCTTAAGCCGTATCTGCACTACAATTCTTTCTGGCAAGCAACATCGAACACAAATAATCATTTCGGAGATCTAAAATTCGTTGCATTCTTTTGTCTAACATTACATAATGCGACTGCCTGCAATCAGCTGGCAAATCTTTGCGTGCAGTCCTATTACTCACTTGATAAAAATTCACCTTGTAGTGCATTTTTGCTTACCCAAGTTTCCGATATGGCAATGAAATATGCCACTACCACTGATCATCTCCGTGCTGTGCGACCTTTTTTGTTTTACCCGAAGGGTAAGACAACTGCAAAGATGGTCTCGTCACCTATTGAGGGCGTAAACTTTAAACTGTCTGGCCAGGGTGCATCTAAAATGGTAAGATTAGCAAACTTAATCTAAAATGGTAATGAGCATCTCCTAAGAATTTTATTCTACCTACGATTATATAGCAACGTTTACATTTATTGAGTACAACATTTGCTCTTGACGGTTCATTGAAACGTTTTGATACCTTCAGTTTAGCTCAGGTTAATCTTTGTCAACTGCATGCATTAAACTCAGGTAACCTTGAGGAATTGCATTTTGCACAGTACATACCCAGTATTAAGTGTCAGTTGACCCTTGAGAATCTCATTGACTTGGCCCGCATCTATGCAAATGATAATTTTCTAAATGTATATCTTAACTATTCACATCGGGATACCACTGGCAAAGAGCAATACTTACAACAAATTCCAGTGCTTATTGAAACTTTATCACCTGAAAATCAGGTTAGTTTTGTTTACATAAAATTTTTACCATTATAATTTTGCTAAGTTTCTTATTAATGTATTATACTATCCATATTAGCGAGCGCAACGAGAGGACTGGCAACTGGTGAAACGTTTCCAACTCTTTGAATTACATACAAAGCATCGTTTTGGTTCACATGGTTCCATACCCGTTTATGAGGATCGCCACAAGCTTCTACTCTATCGTAGTCTGCGCTATGTAGAGAGTTTTGAATTAAACTATGAAATCCACACAGGAAATCGCATCAGTGTCCCCATGATTAAACTACGCACGAAGTCTATTGAATTCTTGGCGAACACTAGTCTTACAACCTTGTATCCGTTCACATTGCGGGTAACTTTTTCCAAGTTCAACGAGGGTTCACGTAGACAACTGCTAATGGAAACAGCACTGCCCATCATACTGATACTAGCAATTGGGGAGGCTATACTGCGTGCGAATAATTCTCGACGTCGTCGTGGTGCACTAGATCTTTGTGATATATCCTGTTTTTTTGAATTTTTATTGCGACTTGTCTCCAATATTGCTTATGGATTATTAATTGGAGCGCTTTTGTTGATTGTATTCAATTCTCTGGAATATCTAACGCAGCGCATGGTAAAAATTACTCTGCCTCTCGTAAAACATGCCGGAGCAGTTGAGAGTTTAATTATCTCCGCTTTGATGCTCAAGGTTGGTGCAATTTTTGTTTGATTTTCATTCATATTGATAACATTCTCCTTAGTTTATTTTCGTTATTGCGCATCTTTGGCGCGTAAGTCACTACGATTTGTTTCTTATAGATTGGGAGCGTCCAAGGAGCTGTGATAACAACCATTTTAATTTGAAGAACAACTTTGAAACGTCTTCCGTTTGCTCTAGTGTTCGCACTTATGTGGCAGAAAACAATGTCTCAGCCTGGCGAATTCTATTCACAGCTAATGAGTGGATTCGACTAAGTTCCATTCAGAAATATTCAACGCTTATCCAAGCTTTTATAGTCTTAATAACTTTTCAGGTATTTTTCGGTAATTCATATTTTTCATGACATTAGAATTAGAAATTCCCTTCCATAGATGTTGGATAAAGCAAACATTATGCACCAGGATCAAACACTTCAGTGTTTTTTCATAGTTGTTGTCTATGGATTTACGTATGCAGTGCAAATATTTTTGCGTCAATTCCTGTTGTATAAAATTTTCGGACATCCTTTACAAAAATTTATCGATCTCTGTTCTTTGTCAAATATATCGGTCTTTACATTAGTCGAGCCTAGTTTTGGCTATTACATTCACGGACGATCTCCACATGGTTTTGCTGACACGGATATGTCGTCCATTATAATGCAATTGCAAAGGGAGGCGCAGAATATGTGCGGACGACGTGGCTTACTTAGTGATTCCGATAAACAAGTTTATATTATAGTCCCGCCAAAGAACTTTCGGTACTACTGCTACCCCACTTATGCTTTAACTTTGATAATCTTTAACTAAATTTATTTTTAGCATTTATCTCGAACGTCTGTTGGTTCCATTCCAACGGTCTTGCAATACATCACAAGCAAATTACCAAAAGGAAATCCACACAATAGATGGCAATCTGGAACGCACCACCATAGCATATGCGAGTGTAAATCGCTTCTTTTGTGCCTTCATTGATCATGTTGGTGAACCATAATAATTCTAACCATTTCTATTATGCACTGATTAAACTTATCTTTTTAATAGGCGATTAAGGACATGGACTATATAATTAAAGAAAAAGTATTTCTTGAAAAACTATTTGACTGCGAAAGTGAAAACTATCTTATCGAAAGTATATAACACATCTATGAAATTGCAATGATCTCTTAACTTATTTATTCTTATCTATAACATTCTTTTAGACAAAGGCACATTCTACATCGATAATGGATTCAGTTTCGGACGCTTAACTTTGCTTGGCAATGATTTTCATTTGTTTATCTTGGAGTTTCTTTTATTACTAACCATTTTCCTACTGACATCGAGTCTTGTCGGTGCTGTTACCTCTGCTTGCTTTACCAATCTGGCAAGTTTATTACATTACTTAATCAATGAGTTTATGACAATTTTTAATACTGTCTTTTCATAGATCATTCGATGTCTGTTTCATCATTGGGTAAAACGTAACGTTTCCAGAAGAACACTTATTGACCAGAGATTTTTAATGTAGTCAGCGATATACGAAAAATGTTAATACCTTTTACAACTTTAAATTTATACACTGGGCATTGCTGTACTCAACTTCGAAAAGTAAAGACTCCAAAATTGTCCTTGTCTTCCTCAAACAAACAATGTAGAGTGTCTTTAACTTTGTTTAGAACTCAATCCGATGATTATGATGCGTGTTAAGAATTAAAAAATTTAAATTAAATTAAAATTTTGATTACGATTAAATTGACAAACAAAAAATGTGAAAGAATTTATTGAATATGTGTATTCACCTTTTTTTTAATATTCAATGTTAAAAATAACATGCATACATGGTTTCTAAGAAAGCTAACAAACAAAGCAAATAAGATCCCTTTTGTCGATTGAGCTCGTCAATCGATAACCCTCAACCTTCTGATTCACCCCTGCCCTAAAACGAAACACCTTTGGGTGCTTGGTCACTCAGGCCTAAAAGGCAATGAACTTTCGGACCAAACCGCAAAAGCTACTATACAAATGATATTCACCCTCATTCAAACCAAAACACAAGTGACATCCACATATACCTCAAAAAGTCACTTCATGCAAAACATGAAACACAAATGCTACCTCTCCATAGTAAATGGTATAAACTCATAAATAACCAGAAAGAAGGTTATCATTGGCTATGACAAAGACACAATACTCTTCACGCTCCTCCGGGTTGCATCCAACCGAACGGCGACAAATGCCAGATATCAGAGATGCCTCCTTTCTTAGCTTCACTATATTCTCTCTGTCACAGTTTGAGTATCAACAAAGAACACAGTTTGAGTACCAAATGTGAGTACAATTTGAGGGACACAATACAGTTTTGTATGTACTTTTTTTTAATTTGGGTTTGTATGGGAGGTACCCCTCCTAGAATCTTGAAATTTAGATAGTTGATGAATATGGATCAGAAACTTATAGTGTCAAAATTGCAGTTCGATAAGTCAAAAAACAAAAAACTTTTTCTAATAAAATCATTAATTTGTACCCTTCTTGGTAACTCTAGGACCTTGATATTTACATGGTTGATGAATATGGATCAGAAACTTATAGTGTCCAAATTTCAGTTCGATACGTTTAAAAAGAAAAAACTTTTTCTAATACAATAAGAACATTAATTTGTATGGGAGTCATCTCATCGAGTTGATTTAGCCATGTCCGTTTATGTGGTCTGCGATGTCTCCTTCTGTGTGTTACAAACTTCATGACATACTTATAACACTATTCACTCCGTGAAGAGTATATATTGGTATAAACTAAGATTGTAACGGAGGTCATTTTAGCGGAGGCGGAAGTCCAGGATTTCACCTCTGCGGATGTTAATGGTCTAAAAAAAACAACCGGTTTTTACCTTTTATTTACATAGTACTCTTATAGACATATGCAGTATATAAGTAACTAGTTATAATTAAGAATGATAAGAGGCAAATTCTTAATAAACCGATTTTTTAATGGTTCGTAAACTAAACCGGCTCCACTAAATAGTTGTTCGCTTTGAACCAATCCTGGTGGCGACGATAAATGAGCATGTACGATTGGAAAAAAAGCTTAAAATTTTGTAATATTTAATCCTAGGTGTTTTGGCGACAGAAGCTCCGATAAGCTTCACTTGAAGCTTTTACAAGACCCAAGTCATTAACAATTTCATCCAAAAACTTTAAATTGTGCATTGGGTCCGAATATGTAGCAAACGAATACAATGTATTGCTTGGAAGACCACGAAATCTTGAATGATGTCTTCAATTAGTTTTTTTATTTTGAAAAATTTGATACGGGATGTGAAAGGGGCGGAGGTACGATTTTATGCGGATGTTCTGCAGATGCGAAGTTCCGTTACGACCCTAATACCAATATAGCCGAAGTCCTTAACAGCCATTGCTATATTCTCTCTATTAGTTTTTGTTTTCAAGCTTAACTATCAGTGTTAATAATAATATTAAAAAAGAATGACGATTTATATGAATTCTTGGATTATCTTAAGATTTTCCCCCTTTGTCCTGCACGGTAAGTGTGGGACTCTTTTACAACACTAACTCGAACTCCTGGAGGTTCATTTTTGCACTTACAAAGCGGAGTTTAAGGTACTAAGGGTGCACATTATATCAAAACCAACAACAAAATTCCTTTTCGAAACATTAGGCGTCACTTTCCAGAATTTTCAAAAATTGTATGGGTAATCTATATTGAACCACTTCGTTTAAAAATAAACCTTCTTAATAAAAAAAAAAATATTTAAAATACTTATATTGCAGGTTGCACGTGTAATAATTACTAGGTCCCAGCGCTTATCAAGATTTTTTTTTTTTTTCGAACGCCTTACGCATATTGGGGACACTGTAATGCAAAAGTTGATGATATGACATGGTTAAATTATTTACTTTTCGATTAGTTTTTATATTTTGTTTTTTTGCCATATTGTTTCAATTTTCAATAAAAGTATTGGTTACACAACATCTTTTACCCTTAATTTTGGAAATTTTGTTAATTAATGAACCAGAGACTATGAAAACGATAATCTTTCATATTTCTCTTTAGAGAAATGCGTGGAGTGACGCTTTAGTTAATTTTAACTGAATTCACAATGTGAATTGAACAAAGCGGATACCTTAACACAACTTTTTTGAATGTTTCGCGTAATCTGCTCGATTCGAAAAAATGTTCGAAGTTAGTGGACGAGTTCGCGATCAGATTTCAGTGTCCGTGTTCGGTTTGCCACAAATAAAAATTTTTAATTTTTGTATTGTTCGTTGAAACTTCCATTGCACGTACTTACATTATTTGTATAACATAGTGGAGAGAGCACATTGTGCGGAAAAACGTACAATGTCAAAAACATTTTTTGAGGAATTTATTATTTCTTTCAGAAATGAGGTAGCATTGTGGCAAACAAAATCGATGCATATAAAAACAAAAACATAAGAAAAAATAAAGAAAAAACGATTATGCGGCCGAGTATTTGCCCAGTTGACAAACCCCGCAAAGTAGCTAAAAGCCTCTCGTTTGGTGTTATGACAATTCTCAAATGAGTGTCCCTACTCTGTATTTTGGGAGTTGTACCATCCATTCGAATAAAAATGAATTTCTTCCTCTTCAAGTACAACTCTTTCATCCTCATACTGTGTTTTCTTTTTTTCACTTGTTTTTCTTGTTCTAAACCTAAACAAGTATCTATCACCATCAACGAATGACCGTATCAATTTCATCTGCGATTTTACAATGATCATTGTTTTCAAATTCAAGCAAATTCTCTACGCTAGTGACAAAACGTATTTTTATTCGACGAACAGGTTACTCGAGTATATTCGTCGTGGATGGCCTGCTTAACTAATATTTTTTAGCAACAAAAGGACTTCCAGTAGTAGAATTAAAATAGAGTACACCGATTCTCTACAGCGCGTTTCTCTTTGCACTCTTATTGTATACCATTGTGTGAACATTTTAAATTTGTCGTTTGTTTTTAAAGAAATATTTTAATAAGTTTTGTATTCTTTCGTTGAGTATCATAGATTTTGAATGGCGAATAGTTTAGTATAATTTAAGTCATAGAAAAGATGAAATTTTAATTTTACATTTCAAAGAAAGCATAGTTTTATTTCTATGTATAGATTATTATTTATACCATATGTTTATTATAAATTTCATTTATTATATTTATTATTTATTTTAATAATATATTTAAAACTTAAAATATTTTTGTAATTCACATTTAACACACTTAATTAGTTATGTATTTATTTATTTTAAATTAAATAAATTTGTTGTTTTATGAAGTTCAAAATATTTTTTTTATTGTTACTTTATTTTACTTTATTACACATACACACATAGTATAATATATTATATAGTATTCATAAACATCATTAGAGCGCTGCACGAGTCAAACACTAAATAAAAATTTAATTATCCTCTCTCGATCAAACGAATATTCATGCTTGTGTGCAGTAACACTTTCGCAAATCAACTTGCGTGGTGTTCTGATCTATCTGATCGTTGACAAAGACAGTGTGTTACCGGGTCATAGACACAGAAGACACGAGACGAACGGCAGCATAGACAAAATGGGTTGATTGGTTCATTTCAAAAAAACACATGACTTGTTACAAAAACACCATGTGCACAGTGTTTTTGATACTTCATATGCATGCTCTCCCATTTACTCCCACTCGCACGCACACTTGCTTTGCTAACGAATTCATTTTTTTGTTTTCCTTTTTCATAATCATGTGATACTGAGTCCCACCGAATCATAGCAAAAGACATGACTTACAGGACATCATCGATTCATGCCAATGAGTCAGTAAACCAAATAAAGTAGAATGACTCGTAATGATTCACACTTGATGTAATTGCCGACAGTTAACACTACTTAGTGCGCTCTTGTGCAGGCTTCTAATGCATATGTATTATGTGTATATGAATATGAATATGGGTTTGTATGAATGTATGCACGATAGTTTGAAATAATAACAATACATATTTTAATTATTATCGATTGATTTTCTCATATTCTCATATTTAAATGTGTATAAAATACATTAGTTTTCTTCTTTTTTTTTTTTTGAAAGTTTACATTAATCCACAAATGGTTGATGATGATTTCATATAGACACATATATTTATGTAGGTATTTCATATATTAATTATTTTTTTTTTTTTATAAGAATTAAGTATTCTGAAGACTTGTTGATTAATTTTATTTATTTATTTTAAATTTTATTATTCCTTTTTTAATGTCTGGGTTGTTTTATATTTTTATACATTCATTAATTAATTTATGTTATGTTTTTTATTATCATAGTATGTATTTAAAGTTGCAATACACATATTTCTTAAATCTAAACAACGATTAATTTCTTTTTGAAATTGTTTGATATAAACTTCTCAATTCAATTCAATTTAAGTGTAATACTTTAGATATTTTCTCACCTCTTAAGTTTAGTTCTGTTCTGTTTAGTTTAGTTTACTTTAGTTTTATTGAAAGCGTTTTTCTCTATTAAAATTAATATTTTTTTTTCACTTTACATTTGTTCAGTAGTTTCGAATCAATTGCTTAATTACTAATAATCAATTACGACTAAATAATCTCTAGAAAAGAAACACACATATTACTAACTAACTAAAAGTGATTACATATAACAAACCTCTGTGTAATGGATTTTTACTTATACATACTTATGTATGTATATGAAATAATAATAATTCGGATTTCACATATCTTATGCAACATATAACAAAATGGGGATGTGGGTATAAAAAACGAAATATAAATCTAAAATGTTTAGTATTTAATTTAAATACTAAAATGTCTTCAAATATGTTTATATGGAGTAAGTTATGTAGTATGTACTTGTATAAATGTTGGTAAGCTATGATTTTTATATATAAATAACGTATACGCAATTAAATTTCATGGAGTTTAATGAAGAATGAATGAATTGCCAGCTATCCATCATTTGACAACGCAACTCTCTTGTTTATTGATGATGATATGATGACAGCAATACAAATTCGAAAATAATGCAAGGATGAGTGAGTTTATCCATCTCATTTGATATCACAAAGTAAACAAATTCATATGCATTTATACTAATTATTATAATGAAATGTCATAATATATTTTATGTGCAACTGTCAAATTTTATAGTTGGGTTTGTTTCTTCTTTTCTTTCTTTTTCTTAATTTAACTCTTATTAATTCTGTAGACTTAACATTAGTTATTTTATCTAAAATAAATTGAATATTTACATCTTAATATTTGTTGTTGTTTTTTTTTACAGCAATTTATTTGTTCATGTGTGTGTGTGTGGGGGAAATTATCTTCAAATTTAATATATGCGCTTCTGCCGTAAAACGTGATAGATAATATGATTGGGTCCTCACGAGTTAGCATAAGTAGCTGCAATTTATGCAAACTCGTGACGACCCCAGATATTTTTATTTCACATTCTATGAGATTGGCTTTTGTGCCTTTTTTTTTTAATGTGGAAGCTTTTATAAAATGAAGACAATATTTTTTCATGTCTTTCTGTTTGAAAATCATATGAAAGTTACGCATTCAAAGCTTTTAAATTTATCAAGATCTAAATAGAGTTCAATGATTTATAGCTTCAAATTGCACCATAATATTGTTTAAGATTAGCCTAATCATCACACATTTATACGAGTATTATTACTTTCACTATTATCGTTTATAGTGACACACAAAAGTTATATCGTATTAAATATCATACTACATATATGCAGATTAGACTGTAAATAAACTTAAGTTCTGTAGGCATGATTTACTGAGTGAGTGATTAATTGAGTGTCTATTATTTTAAAGAATCGAAGGCGGTTTGCGCAATTGTCATCAAATATTGTTGTATTAGATCCAGATCATGGTAAGAAGATCTCGAACCATGGGAAAACCTATTCTATTCAATCGATTTACGTGATCTCTTCGACGGATGGCAAACATCTTCAACATCAGCCAGAGATGCTGAACTACAACTGCGACGACCATTCTCAACCGGTGAATTAGATGCCGCTATTGTGAGACCAGGCGATGTAGGCGATCGTGAAGAATCATTACTCGAACCAGAACCATTTATGTTCTTGGCACAATAATTTGGCAGCCATTTGGCTAATTGTTCTTCAAAGAAATTCTCCAAGTATTTTGCATTCGTAAATGTTTTGGAATCCTCCTGAAGGAATATTAAACCGTTTACTAAATTAAAATGATCTAGGCAAATCTCAATTGGTTAACTTACCTGATAGAAAAGGTAGGTGTTTTTGAATATTAGACGAACATCAGCAATGAAGCCAGCAATTTCTTTGTAATGATTTGGGCTTGATGGATCCAAACGTGTACGTATGACATCTAAAGACATGGGACTGAAATTATAGACATCAAAAATTAATTAAGCTTTTTACAATTATTTGATAACTTATGTTTTTTACATACCTGGAAATAATCTCATAGTAGGATGTGTTTGCCGGTGATTCAGGTTCACGGAAACTTAAACTTTGTTCATATTGGCAATACAGCTCCAGACAAATGCGTTGCAATATCATCAATTCAATCCGACTCAATTCGTTTGTAGTCTTGCGATCGTTGTCCTCTTCGGTCTTGGCTAAATCTTTAATATTCACACAAAGCAGACACTGCCAACTTTCGCTTTCATCCGGCAACGAACTAATTGCTGGTATATGGCAATTCTGATGGAATACCTTCGGACACTTGTCGCAACACATGAGTTCACCGCCGTCGAGGCAGACAGCGCACCAATCCTCATTCGGGTCGTCTTTTTGTTCATTTTTATTATTAACTGACATTAGTTTATTGTTTGTAAAGGATTTGAGTTTTATTTTGTTATGAATGGTTTAGTTTTGAGGTGGTGAGTGTGATGAATATGAATATGTTTTTTTTTTTAATTATGTGTATGATGATGTTTGCGTATTTTGGCGTAGGCGTGTATGGATGGTTTTGGTTTTTATTGGATCGTTGTAGTAGTAATTAGTTGATTTTTAGTTTTCAAGTTTTAATGTGAAAGAGAAACAAAGCAAAGTTTAAATGTAAATTTTTACATTACTGCCATGTCCTAGTCGAAATTTTTTTTATAAAAATCTATAGGTGAAACACAATCAATTCTTAAAATATAAAATGATGTATAATCTCCAATTTTTTACAACTTCCCATCGTGCGTTATCTTCCAAAAATTTCATATTTTGGTGTTGTTAGGTTTTTTCAAGACACGAGAGGGAGAGAGATGGGATTTGGAAATTTTTCTAAATAAAATGTTGGATGCATTAAAAATGCTACAATAATAATAAAAACTTTCGTATCAACAAAATTGTAAAATCCTTTTGTGGAAGTATGAAGAACAGAAGAATGTAATATGAGTACATATACAAGAATGTTATGGGCAATGTTATGTATATATGTAGATCAAAGGTAGCCGACGCTAGTAACTACCCCCATTTGAAAGGCATTGATTGGACAATCGAAGATAAGTCCAATCTACTTGGTTTTTCTCTTGCTTACTTTGCTTTAGATGTTTTTCTTCCAATTGATGCTGTTTTGGGTGCTATCATTTTGCCGTTTTTTTTTTTTTATTTATCTGAACTATTAACTTGCCTTCCATTTTGTGGTTTAAGTCACGATGTTGTTGTTGTCTACTTGTTATCCCGAAACTTGGAATGCAAAAAGGTAAATCGGAAAATGTTTCCGACACTTAATTGAAAAACTAACACTACGCTCAAACAAGTTAAAGTAGCTTATGTCGAAAATTGAGTTTGAACTAGGGTTGCCGATACATCAATGTCGATATTTAAACCGTACCAATTCTGTCGAAAAGATGACAAGAAAGTAAACTAACTTATCAATATCACTTCTTCCGACTATTGTAAATCATAACTGTAAGGAAGGTTATGTGTTTGATGATGGATGTATGTGGGTGGCTGGGTATGGATATTCATCTGTTTCCTCATAACTTCTAAACTTCGTCACATTAAATTAAATATGGTGCCCTCTAGAGGATATAAGGCCATGAACTACCGAACAATAGATAAACATTCATAAATACCCAAATACAAAGTGTTTGTATGTTTGTTAGGGTAGCCATCTTCTGAACATCACTATGAATATGTATTAAATATATTAAAATATATATCGTATAACATGCATACTTAATAGACGAAAATATTGAATAGTTTGTACATAACAATTTCAGATGAGAATATTTTCTTGTTTTATCCTTTTTCGGGTTTTAGTTTTTTAAACTTAAGCTTTGTAAATATAGGGATTCAATTTAATTCATATTTTTAAACGTAAAGTAATGACGGAAGCAGGCGTCTTCTTGACAAAGTACAAGAAAATATTTTATACAAGAAAGCCTAAAGCTACTCGATCGTATTTGGCTACACTGATGACTTCTAGTGTTACAAATCCTAATTCATAGATCAGTAATCAATAAACGGCATATAAATAGCAAATAAGAACAGTAAGAAAGACAGTGCGTTTCATGTGAAGAATCACAAATATGTAAGAAAGTAAAAGGCTACAAAAAGTCAGATGATTCAGAGATGATTCTCAATTGATTTGACAAAGGTTTAATGGTTATTTAAAATAATGTATCATACTATTGTACTTTGAAGTAATAATTAAGAATTCATTGTGTTTCAACCTCTATTAGATGGGATTTTTTGTTAAGTATTTCTGGAATGATGTCTATGTAGTAAGTTTTAGTATTCCAGAAATATGTAACCCTCACCATTTTATACAAAAAGCCATTGCCAATAAAAATGTAAAGCCATAAGGAAAATTTTGTTATTCTCAGTAACTTGGACTTAGCTTACCTTCTTGAGTTGTTGCCAAATCTGTGGAACTATGGACCTGGGGTGAAGTGGTTTTTGTGCGTCCCTCTGGTAGAACCTGAACTCCATTTGAATCAAGTTTGGCAATTGTTGCCATTAGATCATTGATGGAATCATCACGTACCTTGTCTATGGGCTCAGTTAAGTCCCTGGAAATCTAAAAAACCAATACCAATAAAATTGTCGTTTGCTTACTTTCTATCTCTCTCTTTCTATTTATCTAACCTCATTGGTACTTGGGCTTGGCGTCTTTGGATTTGTAGATGTAACATTAGGCAGTAATGAAACTGCTGGACCAAGTCCAAGGGATGTTGCACTCAGTATTGCTGCTGCTGCCGCAGCACTTATACCGCCACTACCTCCTCCACTGCTACTGCTACCGCTGTTACCGCCACCAATTGAGATACTGTGATTGTTTGCATTATTACTTGGTGGTGTGGTATTCTTAAGAGTATTTGGAGATTTCAATGAGATTTTAAAATTTTCAATTTGTCGTCCATTCGCAAACTGCATTAGAGGTCCTTGCTGTGCACAGGCTGAAAGGCAAAACAGAATTGTATTTTCAATATTTTAGCATATGCAAAGGAAACCTCAGAAATGTGTTATGACGATGCTGACGTTGTTGGTGGCAACCTACAAGTCATTATGCTCACCGTTTGACTGTTGGGCCGATTGAGGAATGTGCCATTTTGCAAGGCCATGCATCGAGCCACCTAGTTGCGGTGAAGTTTGTGGTGGGCCTGTATTAAAACCAGGTTGGCTCCCATGAAACCCCAAGTTCTGCAATAAAATATTGGAATTCTGAATGATTAAACCATGTTAGTTATGCATGAGATCGCATTGAATCGAATCGGATGGAGCTTACATTCTGCATTTGATTGGCCATTAGCTGAGAACGTTGTAAAGCGCTGGGCGAAGGAATTTGGCTATTTCCGCTGTTTGTCATTGCTGCAACGGCAGCTTGTTGCTGAGCGTGACTTGACATGCGCTGGTATGTTTGGAATCGAGCACTGTTGCTCATAAAGTTTGGGTTATTCGGTCCACCAGGCGGGTTTTGTGAAAAAGTCTGGTGTTGTTGGCCCGGTGGACCTCCCATAAAATGCGGTCGTATTTGAGGACCCATTTGCTGATGTGGTGATGGAGCACCTTGTGGGCCACCTGGATAATTTGGGGGAGCAGTGAAAGCCAAATGCGGCTGATTAGGACTTTGACCTGCTTGGTTGTTTAACAATCCACGTAGGCTTATGTCTAATAAACCAGAAAAGAGAAAGAATATTAATTGTTAAATCATCCACCATCTATTTAATTGCAATTTACATCAATGATTTTCTTACCCATATTTTGAGGATGTGTTGAGGAACTGACATGAGGTTGTCCTTGACGTTGCATTCCAACAGTTGGCATGCCACCGAAACGAACTGTGTGTGTGTGTGTGTGTGCAAAGAGACAAGAAATAGATAAGTAAATAATGAATCATCATAAAGTCATTCATCATGATTGTGATAATGTACCAAAAATATGTGAACGATTTTTATGCGTACCCTTACCTGAACCATCACCTGGAAAAGAGCGGTTCATTTGCATGTTGGTGAATTGTTGTTGCGGCGATGTACTGTTATACATTGGAGGTCCATTCTGAACTCCAAATCCACCTGGTGGCCCATTTGGCGACATACCTTGGGGCATGCACGGCGGTAGACCTGGTCGTAGCGGTGGAGCCATATTTGGACTGGGCTGCTGGCGTGGCGGGCCACTGGGTGTCAGTGCCGGATGTGGTTTGCCATCGACAATAACGCTACCCATTTGGGCAATGATCTTTTGTAACTCTGACACTTGATGGAGCTGCACTTGTATTCGCACTGGTATTTCTGGATTTGGTATATCAGCACGCTGACATTTGAGTTTCTGCAGGTGTCGCACCAATGATTTTTTGCTTGAAAGAATGGCAAAGTCGCTGCCCTTATCCAAGGCGTATTGCATAAATTCAATGCAATGATCTGTGTTGTCCGATAGCAACTGCAATGTTTCTTTCTTTTCAATTAGCACTTTCAATTTGCTATCGCACACCTCATTCAAATGCATGACGAGCTGTTTGCCTCGCATATTAACCACATTGGTAATTTTTACAACCATTGCGGTTATCTCTTTAATGAGATCCTTCTTTTTATCAAGAATTAACTGTTGCCGGTCGTCGATGACTTTTGTGGCAGACGAGAGCAGGAAGCGTTTATAGTTGATCTCCGAGACGAGCGTAGAAAGTGCCTGCCGGGTTTCTGTGGCAATCTCGTGTGCGAACTTGTACTTGTGATCGCGATGATCGCTTAGTTGGCAATCACGACATGTCAGTTTGTCACATGTTTCACAGAATAGTGAGAGTTTCTCCTGTGGATGCAGCAAACATAAATGTAATTTGTCTACGCCAGCTGTGCCTGGCAATTGTTCATTATTGGCTTCATCTTTCGGCTTAATCGTATGATCCTTGGTGATTTTAAGACGCTGATGCGCTTGTACGCAACTATCGCAAATATACTCGGAACAATCAACGCACCACGATGTAGCAATCGCGCCATCCGAGCAACTGCTACACTGTATATTTGCAGTTGCTGTTGTTTTCAAGCCATCTAAAGGCGAACCACCATCGGCACCGCCGCCCACATTGTTTTCGCCCGATGCACAGTGTTCAATCAAAAACTGATTATCAATGATAAAGTCATTCTGTGACGCATTGTCGCACACTGGGCAATGAATCAGCGGAGGAAGTGAGCGATCCAACTCTGAGAACTTTGTACCGACACATTGAGAGCACGCCACATGCAAGCATTCCAGCAATTTTGGCTTGTCATTGAGACCAAGAAGTTGTGAACACCAAACACACTTCAATAATGCAAACTTTGTTGTTGTTGATGATCGAGAATCAGACTGGAAAATGAAAGAAAAAGAAAATTATTTAGTAAACATTGGTAACATGAAAGAGAAAACACAAATATGTTATATAAACTCCGGTTGTACTGATGACTTTTGAAAGTGTTTTCAGAGCCCTCTTAAAGAAAGAAAAAGAAAAAAGAGAAGCGGTCCGTAATACCCAAAAAGAACAACTTAACATTATATAAAAGAAAGACTATGTAATACGTGCGTCTGTTGGAAAGTAACATAAAGATCCAACTCCACAGCAAGCTTTGTGGCTTCAATAGTTGAAATGTATGAAATCGTATGAAGATTTTCTTTGAAGCGTGAGAAGCCGAAAGCTGGTCAACTTTTGTGGCTTTGCAGTGTTAAGAATGGGTGAAAGACTGATTCGTGGACCGAAAACAGATGTTTTCAAACCATTTACCGTTATTCTTTTTTTTTTTTTTTAGTGGAGTTCCAAACTATCTAACATGGAGGAAAAACTTATTGAAGATGTTCATTGTATTATTCATTGTTGTTTCTCTAAAAAACAAGTTTGTTTTATTTCACAACAGCTCATTTCTGTTTACATTGAGAAGCGTGAGAAGCTTACTCTGTAACTTGAAACGTCGGAAGCGTCGAAATGCATTGAAAAGCGTATCAAGCCATAGCTTCCAAAGCTTGCGTGTAGTTGGACCTTAATAGGCAATTCACACCAAACAAAAGCGAAAAATTTTGTAGCTGCCGATCACACACCACTTTCGCTTTAAATGAACAGCTGTTTTTTGTTATACACACACATGGAATTTTCCGCGCATGTTGACAAAATTAAAACTGAAAATTTGTGAGAAATACATGACTTAGATCATCTTGCAATATATGCAGATAGTTCTTGCAGCTCCCTTTTTCATTCTTGTTACTTATTTTATTAAAATTATAAAATAAAATTAACAATTTGCATAACACTTAAAAATATTATATGCCATCATCAGCTGTTTAATGATACACAGACGGAAAAAGACAAAAAATCGGCCACACAGGAAAACAAGGAAAGCTTCAACTTAGCTATTTCTTTGGAAGCTGGACAAAAACTGAACCAAAGCAACCCTGAAATTTGAAATTTCGCCTGTTTTTGTTGTAGAATTTCGAAGCTGCTTACAGAAAAAGCAGCTTTATTCTTGGTGTGAAAGGCTATAAGACGTGCTCCCCTCATATTTTCTTTTAAGCAAGTACAATACGAACTCTATAATCTGGACAATTTAAAATCAGACTGTTTTCGAATTATTGAAACGTCCCGTCTACAGAATTTTTTATTTTATTTTTAAGCAAAATTTTTAGACTAACAAGTTTGAAAATGTCTCCGTCAGAACACTCCTGTTCTTTTTCATATTTAATACCATTTTTTGCTGGTATTGTGAGATACCTTATTTTCGTCTCTATTTGACAATTCAAGTTAAATTTTACATAAAATCATTCCGTGTTTTTTTTTTTTTTTGGCATAAGTTATATCAGAAGGCACAAGTATTGGCTTACATAACTCAATCATGTTCGTGACTCACATCGTCATAACGAACCTACATATATCAAGCATTTTTCATCATTGGATACTCTGATTCGCCCGGATTTTAGTATTTGAGTTCCATCTCGTTATCAAATTGTTGTTGTTATTGGTGCCGTGACATGAGGCTTTGTAGTTACAGTAACAATCACTTTACCATTCCATCGAACGAGAAAAGCTTCTTCTTTTTTTTTTCATAGAAAACGTCAAAGACAGTTATTTTGTTTCATCTAAATATTCTCTCTCCTAGTTGATTTGATCAGAAAATTACAGCTATGCTATGCGTAAACATTGGTTTCTATGATGCCCATGTACCAATAAGTGTTCCAAGCAAGTGTGGGTGAAAGAAAAAAATAAGGAAGCAATAAAGAGAATAGAGCAAAGAAAGTACAGTAATGTGTAGTGAAAGATACCCACCCTCTCGTAGTTCTAATGGTAATTAAACATTCATTTGAATAGCAACACATGCATAGCTACTGCTTTCTAAAATTAGCAACACACGCCTTCAAATGACTTTAATAAGACCAACACAACATTCTCTCATTTTTTATGTATTGTAGCTCGTACAAAAGGACATTCAACGCCCTTTTCAGTAAATTGCGATAATTCGATAGAATTTCTAAGGCATACCAACAGAAATGTAGTAATTTTGTTTCAAATATACTTTATTGAAGTTCAAGATATTTATATAAATCATATAAGTCCAATATTATTTCAAAAACTATTGCAGTTACATCAT
Organism: Amiota communis; assembly: GCA_037043315.1. Lineage (NCBI taxonomy): Eukaryota > Metazoa > Arthropoda > Insecta > Diptera > Drosophilidae > Amiota > Amiota communis. Next base: position 885,788 of record JBAMAV010000994.1, read on the forward strand.
AATCATTCCGGCTCAAACTCCTGCTATTCTTCAAATTTAAAAGGTACATGTATCACCCCATTCTTTGCTGGTATTGTGAGATACCTTACTTAAGTGCCTATTTAACAATTCAAGTTGCATTTTAAATTTTAAATAAAAACCCTCCCTGCCACAACTGTAGAGAATATTAACACAATCAGGTTCGTGGTTTACAACTTTATACCGAACCTATATCAAACATTTGGACACTTAGCCATCAATCTTGTAAATTTCATGATCCTCGGGCTACTAGGTGGGGTACCTCCCATACAAACCACCCTTTAAATTAATGTTCTTGTAGCAGTTTCACTTCAATAGTGTGCTTATATAGGTGAGGCACATTACATTTTTTTTTTTTTGGATGCAGATACGAGGCGTTAGTCTCTTACATCGAAAATTACTATAACCATACCACGGCCTGAGTATTAATGTAACTTTATGCCAAGATTTAATAAAAACAATGGCGAACTCATTATATTTGGCTTTTTATTACATCAGATTTTGTTAAGCAGGCAATTTTTTATCATGTTAGCAAATATTTTGACTATGCCCATAATTTTTTTATTTTCTATCCAATCAATTTTGGATGTTTTGTAAAAGTTCTTTTTTCCAAGCTCTTTCCAACAATAATAGCAATACATATGTCCATTTCTTATGAAACTTATGCGCCAGAATTGAAACTATGTTCAACTATGACAACCTTTGCCTAATTATTTCATTAAGTCCGGTAATTCTTATGTAAGGTTCACAACCAACGACAATTTTGTCATTGATGCATTTCGCCAATCGAATCATGTAAATTGCTGCAAATCACTTGAATGACATAGTTTGGATGATTTTTGTTCCTGCTTTACATGACGGTTACTAGGATTTAACAGAAGGGCACAAGTCGTTATTGGGTTTCCAAAGTAACACCCAGATAATCAAACGGTTGCCACGTTTTGATAACTGGAAAAATGAGAAAAAGAATGGGGCTTGAGAGAGAAGCACTTCACAACAATCTATGAGATAAAGAATAACTAAATATTACAGACACACTGTATTTTGGTTCTCCATCTTTTAACTGGGATGTAATATTATTGCTTTACCTTGGAAACAACTTATTGTTATAGAGATATCACAGTAAGTTCTGTCATTAGATTAGCATAGTTTTAACGAACTTTGGTGTAGAGTCACTAAGCGTATTTTTTCTATTTTTTAAATCAACTTTGGCATTCCCGAAGGTTAATTCCTAGAAACTAACGTCTGATTCTGTTGCTAGGTCAATATTTTAGACCAATATACTTTATATGGTCTCTTATCTCTCCAAACATATGTTTTACTTTTGTGAAAAGTATAAAAACAGCATTTCATTAATGAAAAAACTATTGTTGTACCCATAAAATGTGTCTGAAGTTTTTTTTTTACTATTTTGCGTACCATTCCAAATTATTGTAATTTTCTCATAGCAATCCTAACTTACTTCACAACTGAATGATAATTTATTTGCATTCTGTAATCTTTAATAATGATCCCATAATAAATTTTGACTAATTTATAGTTAAATTTACTCTTATCAATATTTGTTTTGTACTTTCACTTGAAATTGAAATACTTTACGGTAAATATTGGGGCTTATCTTATTTTATCTAATCTAATCTATGATTGGGGGGTGAAAACTAATTGCAATAAAAAACTAAAATGTAATCTATTTTGATAATTTTTTCCTTCATTTTGAAAACACAAGCTTAATAACTCCATAACTATAAATCTATTGTACACAATACTATGCCGTATTATGTCTCTTTTTATGGTCTCATATATCTTCTATAATGTGTATTAATATCGTTCGATAAATAGATAGATAGATGGTTTGCTAGATAGCAGATAAATTAGAGTGCATTTTTATTATAACTTTATGTACTATATTATTTTGAGAATGTTATTACAAATATGTATGTACGTATTTTGAAGTACCAGAAGAAATATAATATCTCCAAATAAAAATATGTACAATACTAGTATGGTATGTTGAAGTAAAACTGTTCACTTATGCAGACATACATAAATTAGTATGTGTGTGTGTGTATCTGTATATAGCATGAAGCGCCATTTTCTTTTGCGTTTCAACTTTGGATGGTTGTGAAATGAAAGAAGATTGATTAGTTTTATCTTGAGTTGCAGCACATAAATCCAATTGATTGATTATGTTTGTGTGCTCGATAAAGATTCTTGTTTTGGAATGTCTGCATACATATAAATATTTGTATATATGTAGTATGCAGGTTAATGTGTATACGTGTGTTTGCTGTTGTGTGACATTAAACGAGGATGGACAAATCTAAAATAAACGGTACGTTTTGTAAAATGGAACGGAAACTTGGACATTGATGAATGCATTTTGCCTGCATTTTTGTATTCTTAAATAAAATTCATATACCAACAAAACAACAAAATAAAAGATTCCTTATCAAATATTGAAAGTACAATAATAAAATTTTATTTAAATTCGATAAAAGGAATCAGTAGCAGCAGGTAAAGGTAGATGAATCCATTTTAATTAAGTGAATTGGATCTGTCTTTATTAACTTAGTAGGGTGGTGTAAGTAAGATCTATCCTATATATATATATATATATATATATTGTAAATTGTCAGTCAGTCAGTCAGTCAGTCTTTGTTTAAGCGAAATAGCTTGAGCAAGCGCAAAGAAGTAGAGAAAGTTTTTGAAATGCTTCAACGCTCATAAATCATTTGGCACCATCCATTTTATATGGAATCTTGCCATACCACACCAACGCGACTAGCGAGCGACGACAATGACGACGGCGCTTGGTACTTAGGGGGAGAAGTATTGCCGTAGCTGCGGAGGCAGCAAAGCATTAACGTCCCACTTGAAAACCATTCATCATAATATTCAGTGCCATGCCAGGCAAACGTCGCTGCCAGCCAGCCGGTCACCATAGCTGCTTTAAGAGACATACGAACGAACAAACGAACGAACGAACGAGCGGGTGAGTGTGCGCTCACTTCTCAAGCTTTTGCGTAACAACCAACCATTCTACCTCTCACTCTCTCTCTCTCGCATGCTCCTACAATTTCGTTTGTACTCTATTTCAGAGCCCCACTACAGAATGTCTGCCATTCGTTTCAATCTATCCACCGCCAACATTGCGAAAGCGCAGCCCACTTAAAGTTGCTTGAGATTATAATGCGAAACCAGCTGCTACCCCCATAACTAAATCATACAGAATACAGATACATAACTAGCTAACATCGAGCCGAGTAGCATAGAAATAGATATATAGATAGATTTATGTGTATCCACCAACAACAAATGCCCAAATATATAGCAAGAATTTCCAAAAAATTTTGCAAGTAATTCAAATTAATAGATTTCTCGATGACGACAAACACAAACGCAAACGTATAAAGTAGTAATCAAGAAATTCCTGCATCTACATCTTTCCATATTATGAACAATATAGGGTACATACTACTCATACATACTATATTGTATTGTGACTAAAGTAAAAACTTTCTCTTCTCTGATTTCTCCAATAACCAGTGCTTCAGTCAGTGCTAATGCGATTTTTGCGTTTCTCTTATTTTTTCATTATAATTAAAAATCAATTTCAATTAGAAAAAGTTAAAGGATACACAAAAGGGAAGCTTTACAAATGATTGAATCAATGAAATAATTCAATGATGAAATTTCGTTGGAAATGCAAGATTACATTGGACTCCTCCTTCTTCATCTTCATTCATTCTCTTCCTATGCCCCTTTGTCTGTTCATTTTGTTCGTGAAACCTTTTAAGTAGCTTCTTTTTCATCAATTTATGATTACTGACTACTGCTACTACATACTACAACTACCCATACATACCAAGTACTACAAATAAATTGTGAGAATATCAAAAATCAATTTAAGTCCCAAAACATTTCAAAGCAGCAGCAATGAGTAATGAAATTATTGCATTGTATGGTACATTATATAATACATACATACATACATACATACATATTTCAAAGATAAATCTTCTATTCTGTTCAATAGAATGTTGTTTCAAGGTTTGAGTTAGTTAAATTCTCACAAAACTCAACTCAATCAACTTTGATGACTTAAAAGCGAATCGAAATTTCTGGTAATCAAATAAAATTGATGAAAATTTATTTCAGCAAAACCGTACAAATACTATTGCACAATACAAAACGTTCAATCATGATAAAGTTGAATGATGATGAATTTTGAATTTAGAGACCACACCCTGCTATACCTTGCATCCACCTATTGGATATGATCAAAAAATGATGAAAATAAATAAACAAAAAATCGATACGATGATTAATGGAGAAAACTTTAACCAACACTGAATACAACCCTGCAGCATAGTACTAGGGTGGTCCCAGAAAAACCTGCCCTGACGTATAGATGTGAAATTTTACTATCCATTTCAAATTTAGTTTAAAATTTGATGACGCCATGTTTTTAACGTGAAAACGTTTTTAAAAAGGAAGACATGTCCGAATCAGAAATCTTATTAAAACATGTCGCCAATATTTTGAATGTATTTCGTGACTCTAAAGCCGTACCGCCAAGCAATTTATATATGTATTCTGAAAATAGAGGAAGCGATAATGCCTGTCAGAGGCATTTGTCATTGCGCGCTTATGTCATCATGGGAAGGGGGGTTCAAAAAGGTCAAACAAAAAAATTGTGAAAAATACTTTTCTTTTTAAGCGGATCGCTTGGCAACGGTTGCTCTAATTGACTGATTATTTTTTATTGTGTTTGTCAATAGGCCAATTAGAAGAATAAGAAAGAAAATTTTATGGGAAAACCACCGGAAATGTTGGAAATTTGGATTTTTTCATTTAAAATCTGGATAAATAGAAAGTTAGTAGTAAAGTTTATATCGTGCGTTCGCTGCTACAAGTAGCAATACCTTGATAGGCTAGTGTGTTCGTGTTACAAAACACCAGAGAGATTGGGTTAACGCCAGTCTAAAGTTTTTTTTTTTATTCAAATTTTAGCAAACCCAACAAGAAATTGTGTGTAATATAGTGATACATAACAAAAAAGCAAAAACAATTACGGTAGTGAAGCGATACTGCATGCCCCGATTTTTTATATTTCTTTGGCATCTATCAATAGTGAGGGCTTACTGTCGATTTGTAAACATGAAAACAATTGGTCTGCGTTATGTGATAAAACCTGAGATGAAGAAACAGTTAAAGCAATGGACTGATAGGGAACAATTGGCTCCAAATAAGGAAAATGACAATTCAATCTGCGGCAAGGTCATGGCTTCATTTTTTTTGGCATGCGCATGAGATAATTTTCATTATTATTTATAATATCTTAAAATAATCAACGGCGATTATTATAAGAACTTATTGCATCATTTTTGTGGTAAAATCAAGAAAAAAAAGGGCCTGATTTGAAGAAAAAGAAAGACACTCCTCCAGTTAACACATCCTTTATTGCGATGGCTAAAGTCAACAAGGTAAAGTGCGATTTGGATCACTGTCAAATACTTAGGAATGCACCTGGACCGGAAGCTGGAAGAGTCACATAAAAGCAAAATAAATGCAGCTAAAAATGAAAAGCAGAAAGATGTACTGGCTCCTTGGACCACAGTCTCAACTTAGCATAGAAAACAAAGTTCTACTATACAAGGCTGTTCTGAAGCCGGTGTGGACATATGCAATGAAGTTGTGAGGTAACTCCAACATTGAGATACTGAAAAGGTATCAGTGAATGACCTTCTACATAAAACTATAGATTAGAATGGATTTTTAGTTATTTATCTAGTATTATATTGGTAGAGTTCGCTGGAGCTCTCCAATCCTGTAATGTATACAAAATTATATTATTAGCAAAATTTGTTGACTGTCTTTAGGGCTGCTTGTAAATCAAATTATATTTAAAAAAAAAACAGTCAAGTGTGAGTCGGACTCGCTCACGGAGGGTTCCGCACCATCATACAAGATATTTTGCCGCAAAAATGAATTATGTATTCAATAACTGAATGCTCGAGCAATTCCAAACACAATGAATATGCATTTATCATGAAATGAAACAAAAAGCGCAATGCTCCAAATATTAAATTATTGATTTGACTTATGTTTAGGGTAGAATCCGTATTCATACTGCATATCAACTACTACAAAAAAAAAAAAAAAATTAACAAAATATGAAACCAAATAAATAACAAAGCTTCTAAAACTGTGCAAAGTGCATATTGTAAAACAAATTTCTTGTAATTTTTTAACCTTATTTTAGTTTTAGTATTTGTTGCTATCATTGACAATAGAAATACACATTCTGTGAAAATTTCAGCTGTCTATCTATTACGGTTCATGAGATACAGCGGAGTCGGTCGGTCGGTCGGTCGGACGGACGGACGGCGGTAGCTTAGTAATAGGGTCCCTTTAGCACCCTTTGGCTACGGAACCCAAAAAAAAAAGGAATTGGATCTTCACGCAGATTTAGGTCATTCGGAATATTTTCTTTTTCCAACCTTGGAATGGAATCCAATGGCTCGGTTTTAAAATATTTGTCAACAATGAAAAAGTTGAGTCAGAGCGTAATGATTTTTATTTTGGTAGGTTGGGTACTTCTGAAATATACCTCGTAAGTTTGTCTGATTACTCCAACATGCAAATGAAGTGTATTCTCTAGTTCACTTTATATAAGGTTTCATTTTAAATTGTGACATAATAAAGTCTTTATACTCGAGCTCTATTATTGTTTAGACACTTTTGTTTACTTATTCGTTAAATAAAAAAAAAAAACTGTTATTTGATAAGAAATGTAAAAAAAAAAAATGTTTACAATATTCAAGAGGTTATCACTATGCCAAGAAAAGGAGCAACCAAACGGAAGTGGCCATTTTGAAATAATAGATAATTCTATTTTTAAACCATCTATCAACTGCAACTTTCAGTAAACAATATTATAAACTATTTATATTTTTTTGTCCATTGACAAATATGATTCCTTTCTTTTGTTTTTGTTCTTTTGTGTATTCAAAAATGATTATGATGAAAGCCATCACTATAGGAAATATTTGGCACATAGTTGTATGATTATTCTTTGGTTGGCACGTTGTGCATGAGTTGACACGTGCACCCAACGTTGATTATCAATAGATTAAAAATATCACGTAATTGAGTCAATTTAATTTGAAATCAAACAATCACGTAAAAAATTAAAACTGTTCTTTTTCTCGAGAAAAGATTTTATGCAATACAGCAGCAAATGAATTTATCTTATTTCAAGAAAATTAGTTTCTACTTTTGACATAACTGGAAACAGGATTTATTTTTTCGATTGATCGATTGTTGGTTCTACTCTCTAGAGGGATACTATATACTTTATCTTGCGTCATACTGCATATTTTATTATTGGAAATCTTCTCTCGACAAACTTAATGCTCATAAATTAATGTCAGTCGTGAGGATAGTATCTGCGCCCCCTCCGCACAATCACAAGAACAGATCTCTTGTATACATTTCATCAATATTCTTTAAGCCAGCATCCATCCATCCTCTTTCCTTAAAATTTTTGACTACCTATTTAAATGAGCAGACGTTTCGCTTCCTCGCCATCGCCCTTCGTAGGAATTCTTTATCTTTACAGCTGCCTTTTCCTTATCTTTTTTTCGTTTCGTTTCGTTCCGCTCCCCCATTTGTATACTTGATTAATTATTATTTTTGTTGTGCAAAGAGCAACTGAAATTGTTTAAAAATTGTAATTTGCAACGCGAATTAAAATGTTGTGGCGCAATGGATTCAAACAAATTATTTATGGTTATTTTCTTTATTTCGTTATTAATGCAATATGTAATTTAATTTCGATACACTTCATCATACATGCATGATATACTCGTATATATAATTTCTTAATTTGTGATGCGAAAAAGTAGTATATTTTAAATTTTATGATGATTTTATTTTACTTTAACTTAGTGAATCATTGAAATATGTTTCGGTGTTTGATCCTAGCCCAAATTCACGGAAGTAAAATTATATTTTTCTTTTTTTTTTTTTTCACTTCCGAAAATTATCAAGAGTTTTATTTTCGAACTAAGAAATTGAAATATGTGGGTCATAAGTTTAAAGTTATTTATCAGCCAAAGCCTTATCTCTATTTCCCCAAATAATCGGACATAATTAAGCGATATTAATACTGACAACAAATACGCAAATACTTTCACATATCCTGAAGAAGTAATAGAAGACGACAAACTAAGAGAACTACTAACCAAATTTAAACATTCTATGCTTTATACTTTCTACTAAATACGCATTTTTAGATCCCATAAACTGCTTCTCTTAAAAATAAACCTTAAAATGGCATAAGTAGAAGCGTGACAAACATTTAAAATAAACTTGATTTGCTCCCTAAACCCCAAAAAATGTAAACTTCCTGAAAAATATGAATAATTTTGATTCCAAAAATGGAATCCCAGCAACATATCTGGTTTTCAATTGTCTCTTCACTCTTATCAATAACATAGACTTATACCATATATGCACATGGTGGGTATAAGAATAAGTATAATGATTTTCAAAGACTCAGTTAGGTTTAACTTTGTCAAAAAAGAGAACAACAAAAGTAAGCACTTTTTATCATAATCGAATATATGTTTTGTTTGTTTATTCGACCATTGCTTTTCTTTACTGCATTGCAATCACACTCAAATAAAGACAGTACCATATCAGTGTTTTAATTCTATCTATTAAAATGCTTTTGGATACATAATATACTTAGGTACTCTGTTATTCTGTCTGATGCTTTTACGAATAAATCAGAAGGTTTCAGACGAACGATTTTCGTAGTTGAATGGTTTTCAGCCATGCTTCCCGTTGCTTGTGATGCCTTGTTTAGATCGATAAATTCGTTTGGGTGGCATAATTTATATGACAGCGAAAATAATGATTTGCGACGACTATTACAAATTCACTTGAGAACTTCACCAAAGGTATAATCTACACCACTTGAATATAATGGAATCACGAACTGAAATATGACATAATTGATGTGACAGCGAAAATAGTCCGAATGTTAAAAATCCTTTCCGTGGTGATGGAGTGTATGTCCTGGAAGTAGCCAACTTTATCGTCCAAGATCAATAACGCCTTCTTTTAGATACAATCTACATATAAGATTTTCACGACATCACCCGACACCAGTCGGCTAAAGAACACTTAACTCAGCTCTGAGCCTGCAGCAAACTTGCTGTTATAATAGCATCAACCATTACAAATATACAATGCTGTGCAAAACAAAAGCAACAAATCATTAATTTGGTATTTAAAACCTTATTTCCTACAACCTTTGGCAAATTAAGTGGGATTGAAGCTTTAAATTATAGTAGTTTAAGGGGTCTTACTTCATTCTATATTTATAGCTAGAAACAAATCTTATTATTCTGGAAACCGACTTTTCAATGGGATTCATTTTAAGGATTAGGAAGTTTAACCAAAAAATTGGACTTCATTTGTATAGTGTCTTTAATTAGCATTGATGCTACTTTTGAATCGATGTTAAGCGCAAACACCCAAGGAAGCGGCATGTTTCAGGCATGTATAAGCTAATTTTTGTGGACAAATAAATTCTAGAATAGATATAGTCATGGGAGTACCGTAAAAATATAAAAATCTCTTATGAACCAGAAAAAACCATTGCTTACCACAAAAAAAAAAAACATGTGTTGCGAAAAAAGATAATCTTTCTATATATGTATATACATCAATCAATTGCCTTGTGTTAGTCCTGTAAAAACTCGAGAATGGCTAGACTGATTTTAATAATTTTTGTTTTATTCGCATCAATACTGGGGTGGCTTAAAAAAGAAAAAAAAAACATAATGGAACAGCCAAAAAATCGAAGAATTCACAAAATTAGCAAGGTCAGAACATGACAAACATGACCAAGACCATGCAGACACTTTGGTCATGTATTAAGCGGTAGTCATGTGCAGTGTATTAAAATAAAAAAACAAGACCCCACCTGCATTTACTCAATTAGAATCCTCGCAATGAAGAAGATGAGCAAGAAGAAGGTGAAGATAATATGGCGAGATATAGCAAAAAGTTGACACAACGGATAAGGAGGATTTTCTAAAATATTTGACAAGAATTGTTTATACAAGTGTTACAGCTAACCACCAATCAGTATACAATAAATGTTTGAAAAGGACAGGCAGAGCAACGTCTGCCCTGGTATCTAGTAAAAAACCCTTGTTTTTTTTATCAGTAAACACGTACATTCATAGACATATTTTCTATCAGTTGCAGAAAATGTGTGTTGGGAATTCTATTCTATTTATGCTGCACTTTATCCCAAAGTCTATCGAATTTTGAAACCTTCTTAATCTCCAAATTTTCATTCAAATTAAGGTCTGGGCTTTGGGCCGGCTTCTCCTCTGATTCTAACAACCAACTCTGGATTGAACGAGTAGTATGCTTTGGGATAATATCTTCATGTTTGGAATTCGGAATGGGGCATGTGGGCATATATTTTAATGAGAACTTATATTCATTCTGTGTAGAGGAACTGTTCCATTAAATATCCTGATTATGATTTTTATATTGAATATTGATTTTTTCGACAATTTATTGCTATCAAAACGGTCAACTTTTTTTTTTTTCTTTATGAAAAAATTGTGAAATTGTTGCAAAAATATTTTACACATTTTTTCAAACACGGACGGAATATACAACTTTAGTATATTGTATTGTACTTTTATGGTTTCCCTAGTAAATTTATTGGCATAAAGTTAGTCCATTATTTTAATTTTCCTCTCATACGACATTATGTATATGTAGGAACAAGGATTGATTGAATAAATATATAGCATACATGTAAATCGCATCAGAAGAATTGTTCAGTTTAAAGAATTCAAAATTCATACATAGCATGGAAATTTCCAAAATTTGAACATACCTTAAGGCTACAACTAGCATTTAGATACCAACACAATATAATCTACATACATAATTGTACGATATATATATACCATATACTAGCACATGGAGACATTGGTATAAAAAGTTTTCGCATGTGAAGTTGTAAAATTGCCTTGCACTATAATTAATCGCCGTTGGCAAAAATATAACAAAAAAAAAAAATTAAACTTTCAAAGAAGTTCATGCTCGTACTAGTATACATGTTAAAAGTTTTTTTATTTCCAAATTTATAGCACACAATAAAAATAAAATTTAACATAAAATTCATGAAATTAAACCCATAAAGTCTTAAGTGCAGATATAAAATATTTTATCCTTATAATAAAAACAAAAGAGCGAATGAATAAATGCTCAATTCTATCAAGAAAATAGTCTCCTCCACCTTCGTTTCTTTCAATACCTGGATACTTAGTTTAATAAATATTAATAGGTTATTTTCCCAGGCAGTGGTAAGCTCCATGGCATTATCATTTTCATAAATAAATACGTAAAACCTACTATAAATATTCATGGAGGAATTATTTAAATGCGCATGTTTAAAGAGAATGCACATATTTTTGTATCTCATTTGCCTTCATAGACAAAGTACAGTCAGTCAAGTCAAGTCAATCAAACTTGTTCACAAGCACATACGCTTTCTTGTATATACATATGTAGTATCTACATACGATGTGTGTACTTATTTATCGATCTATACTTAAATTGGTCTGCTCAAAATGTTTCTGAATTTCTGGTCAGGTCATTCGACTTAATCGCCTTCATATCCGGCGAGCAATTTCCGCAATTGTGAGGATACTGTCGGGTGGACCGTGGTAATGGGCGGAGGAATTCAGTTGATTTTACGGCTTCTACAAAACATTGTGCCAGAATATCATAATGACGTATCCATCCCTAAAGACCGACTGAATCCGACCTCGCTGCTCGCAATGCAATAACATTTCATAATGAGATTTAAGCTTCAAAAAAAAAAAATAACTTCGAAATTATCCCATAAAATGTATTTGACTGCGGATTAACTGATTCACGTGAGTTCGCCTATATGGGTGTAGTATATGCGTCGTTATGACGGAGAAACAGAGACAAATACTTAGATGAGATGCGAAAGAATGAGAGCAACCCGAGTCAAATTACATTGTACAATAATAAAAGTATGTGGCTTTACAATTTCGTCCGCATTGCAACCATAAAGATTTAATTGTATGGAAATCGTAAATGGAACGTAAAAAACTTTTTTATGATATTTTAGAAAAAATCAATAAAACCATTAAGGTAGAAAAGGAAAATCTTCCAAAAGCATAGATACACACATACTTAGTGCTCGCTCGACTCTCTACGAAAAATGACTCCACCAGCTTAATGGAAATTTAAATAAGTATAAATTACCAAGCATCACCGCCTCCCCCTTAACACATTTAGTTATGGAGATATTAAGCGGAAGTGGTAAGGATAAATGATGGGGCAAAATAGGTAATGGTAAATCATCTGTTTCCTACCGGATGTGTACTAAACTTAATGTGAGATTATTTCGAAATTCATTTTCCTCTACAATGGAAGAATAAATTGTAGTCATTATAAATAATCACAATGAACTGAGCACAGCTCTAATGGTTTCAGAGATAATTATATGACGTCACAAAAAAAATATGAAACTCATAAAATTATAATGACTATGCATAAAATCTCTTCTTTGGATTAGGTAAACTTGATTGATTAAGCATAGTTGGAGGTTATTTATCATTCAAAAACTCGTGTCTAGCCCCCAAGGAGGCTATTTAGCACTTTAAGAGAAATAGATATTATTTTTCGTTCAAAAATGGCTCATTAATATCTCAAAAGCTGACAGCCGAAGTTTATATAAAACCAGATGTTTAAAAAAGACTTGATGACTTAATGGACCTCTACACTAGTGTAAAAAGATATTACAACTTTGGCTTCATGTTTCCGAGAGCTTTTTGGGGACCCCTTAAAGTATATATGGAAATGATCAGTGCGCGACTAGCAGTATCAGTTAAGTTCCTTCACTTTTCCATGCATATGCATGATTTTGCTCTCAGTTTTTAGCAGACAACATATATTGAATTCTCCGAATACTGGAAGAGATAGTAGTCCCATATAAAATTCTTTAAAAAAAAAGTGATGTTGTTTTATTTTTCCATAGACCAGTGGCGTAACAATAGGGTGGCATGATGGCAAAATTCCACTGGCCCCCGGCTGTAAGGCCCCGGCCCATGAATATTTTGATCCAGAGCAACCAGAGCAAAGTACGATCAAAACTCAGTGAATCATTTTTCGATGAGGAAATATTTAAATCTTTGCCTCATATTACTTTAAAGGACTCAATGATCAAATGAGAGACCGAAAACGGACACTGTACACCTAAAGGTCCCTTCTCATGAGAGAGTAACAATAGATCTTTCTTGGAAAAATATTGTTATATGGTTTCAAGTCTGGTGTAACACTAGAACGTATGTACATAGCTATCCTACTCTCTATTGCTTCCAAAGGCATATAAGATATTGTGAACCATGTTCAATGGCAGTTAAATATATGGGACACTAAATAAAGATTTCATAAACAAGAAAGAGAAAGTAAGCAAAAACTTTACCGTTACTGTGTGAACGAGAAAGATGAAAATGGAACTCCAAAGGCGCTCGTAATTAAAGTATTTTTTTAGGATTTCATGGGGTTAAGGATTAAACTCACAAGGATATGATGGTGCTAATAACATGAAAGCCACTAGTCGTGGAGTTCAAAAACTCATAAAAGATATTGAGCCAGGTGCTCAAAATTTAAATTTGGTAGTTAATGATGCAGCAAAAGCCTAAAAACTTGTTACCTTGCAGATTTAATGTAACCATATTTTTAAAAAGAGTCAAAGGCACGATCAGCTTGTGCTGTAAGTTATATATTAGTTTTTGTATTATTTGTAAATGTATTATTATCAATTTTAATAAGTAAAAATAATTAATACTTTTGTTGAGTCTCTTTACATTGAGTGAGGGCCCCTAACGGTGTAGTTACGCCACTGCCATAGACTCTACTGCACTTATGTCTTATAAAATTGGTATGGTGGTTTTTGTGAAAGGGAGGACACATTTTTAAAAGGGATGAAGACAGGTATGTAAGACTCGGTGAACCGAAGTTAATGTTTGTTTTTGTTCACACACACATTTTATGTGGAATTATTATTCAAAATAGTATTTCTTCTCTTACTTTGGTTAACGTATTGCAAAAGCAATTCAAATGCATGACTCAGCTCATTTTGATGTTTTCCTATGTTGCAACTAATTGGATAGTCGTCGTTATGTGTTCAAACAAGCATCCTTTAAACTTCAGTTTCCATAGAAATGAAAATTAATATTTGTTTCGAATGTGTTTCTATACAACATTTGGTGAGTTGTTGTACGTATGCCCTACGAAAGTTCTGAGTGGTTTCAACAATCTACATTATATGTACACACAGATGCATGTACATTTGATATATTCATCACAAAGCATTAAGTCTGACTTGATGTCAAATCAATTATGCTTTATTTCATTTCGGTATTTCACTTCGTGTGTGACATAACAAGTGGTGTTGATTGAAAAAATCTAATGACAGTCGTCATTTTAAAATATACACATATACTCGTATCACACGCATTTTCTCTTTGGTTTTCTTCACAAAGCATTACTTTCGCTGCCAAATCAATTATATCACTCAAACAATGAGAAGAGTTTCAATGGCGAAAAAAACAGGCATCACGAGATTTAGAAACAAACAGGGGATGATGATATCGTACGAGTACACTAAAATAATAAGAGCCAATTCAGAAGTGCACTTATTTCATTGTCTCGCATTTTTAGGATTAGCACTCGCTTGGGGATCTTAATCAAATCAAACAATCAGTTTTATTGTCACACGTACAGAAAATTAGCTTTAGAGCAATATATGCGTGTAACAACTACAATACAATGCATCTCAATAACCAACAACACTTCACTTGCCTATGCAACGTATAACATCTAAACGAACCACAACCAATATGCAAGGTTTTTTCAATCATCCAATGCAAAAAAAACTTTGGAACAAATACTATAAAGACTATACACAATCAAATATGAACTTACAATTCACGCTAAACGTATAAATTGAGGCTTTGGTTTTGATTGTAGAAAATTAGGGAAAATGGAAAGGCATCTGTATCTTTTTCGATCTTGATTTTCAACGAGAATTATACTTCAATGTCAGTGAATTGGGTTGCTTCATTCGCCTAAGCCATTCTTCCCAAATTGGTTCCAGAACAATGCATAGCAAGAGTAAATTCTGTATGTGCAATTACAAATAGCTGATTGTATGTCCTTCCTAGAAGAGGACGAAGGCAAAACTTTTCTAATAAATTTAATCAATTTATTTAAACGACTCACGTACACATATGGTATGTGATGCTCATTTATGACGAGTTACACACATATACACACATGCATGCCAGATTTGAAGTCACGGACAATAAAAAAGTTAAGAAGTAAACGTAATTAACCGGAGTGCAATCAGGAGAACAAAACATGGTGGATGATGTAGCTCACAGATTGCTTTTACGATCTTAAACTAACTAACAAAGAGAAAAGTGTTAGATGCAATAGCAATCAACTCTATGTATTCGAGAGAAATGAGACAAATTCGCATCAAAACTTCAAGATATGTAATAGAGTATTGATTTAACTAGGTACAATAAAGCATAGAGAATATATTGGCCATTCCTTATGTTTGCAATCTTCTAGTAACTCTCAACCATCCAAAAATCAGAGAAGCATATGATTAATTTCAACTAATATTGCCGAACACTTCAAGGTAAAATTTTATAATTGCCTATAAAGAATTGTCATATATTTGATATAGGTAATCCGATTAACATGAAGTTGGATGCATTAATATTGTATTTCTAATAATACCCGAAGAAGAAATAATTGCTTAAAAATTACATCACTAAAAACACCGTGTACAGTTATGTTAGGCTCTAGGGCTAAACATTAAATTAATCCATCCAATGATGAATATAAAAAAATCATCTATTTGATATTGTACATACACGTATATGGTGTACATGGGCTCGGGGTTAGCTGACTCTTGAGGAAAATCAATCTTTAGAAAACATTTTGGAAGACAAAACCAAGACAAACCGCAAACTAATGAATGGTTTACGGCTGGGCTATGATTGGCTCCAGTTGACTGACAGTCATGCCAGTTAGGCCTTAAGGCTGATGAGGTAATACAGTCAACCAGACAGACAGGCAGGCAGGCAAGGCAGCCAGTTAAGCGGGTGAGCGGGTAAGCGGACAGATAGCAGATATTGTGGTTTGTTGATGCTTGTCTCGAGCTTTTTGCGGTCTGTGGTTATTCGTGTTTGATGCATTTTGGGAGCTTTGGCTTTGGATGCCACAAACAGAAATCCATATAAAACGCAATTTTTCAAAATGGCGAGCACTATGTCTATATACAGAGAAAGTTTATTTATGGTGAACAAGGTGAATATAGTATGTACATACATACATACATACATAACTAATTAAAGCTAAATGTACAATAATATAAAAACAATGTCGGCATGTAGAAAAGATTACTAGTTTAGTTTCCAATGAAGTTGCGGCTTTTCATGGAATTACACGAAAGAAAATCACTCTTAACCGCAGACCACAAAATTGCAATTGCAAAAAGTTCCCCATTAAATATTTCACATTTCCATTACAAACAGACATTCCAACTTTCGTATAAAATAATAAATAAATTTCGTTTCGATTTTTCTTTCTGAATCAAATCAAAGTTTCTTTTTTTTTTACATATAATCTTCTTTGCTTGATCGGATTATGTCCTGTTCAGACTAATCCACTTGCAATGACGAGACCTTTCCCTCCTATTCTCCCTATTCAGTATGTAGTATAGAGACTGTGTGAGTGTGTCTGTTTTAATTATCTTCGAGCAACCGACCGGTTCACTGGATTAGGGTGACACTAATCAGATACACAATGTTTTTAAAATGAGTTGGATAGATATTTAGAAGAGAACAAGAAGAAAATACTACAGAAATGTAATTAAAACGCCTGGCTCGCTCATCACTCGGAGGCACCAACGAGCGAGCAGGTAGCTCACTAACGAATGTCATTCACAACAGCCAGGAGGGCCAGACCAACAAGCCAGCCATTTTAAGATCTCTTCGAAAGATTTCAAGGCAGGCAACAAAGTTAATTAGATACATTTGTGTGCATTTAATGACTGTAATTTTTTCCTCTCATATAAATTTCGTAGAAATTAAAGTTAATGATGTCTCATTATAAATGAATTTCTAAAACAGCTTCGAGTGCTTTTTTGGAATCAACAGTGGCCGTCGAGGCCGAATTTTGCTCTCAATTCCTTTTAACTCTTAATTACGGTGTAGTGGTGTTGCGCATACCTTCTAATTACTTTCGCAGCCATTTTCTAAATAATCATAAAAAGAAATGGATGTTTTGGAATCCATAAAAAAATGGTCATATACTGACTTACGAATTAATAGAATTTATTAAAAAAAGAAAAAAGAATATCACAATTTACGTTTGATGATACTAATGATGATCTGGGAAAGTAGAGTTTACCTATTTTTTATGTACGATGAGATGATTAAGGATAGAAATCATACGCCACACATTCAAGACAAACATTAAGCAATACTTATGTGAAGAGGGGATCCATAATTTAATAACAGAGGCCTAAGTATTTATTATTTTTGGATCTTTTTATCCTTTATTGAATGTATAGAATATGAAGAACACTGTCACTGAAAAAAGTGTACGTCATACAAAGAAGAAATCATTAAGATGTAGGAAGAAAATCTTAAAAAAAACCAATTGATATTAGTAGCTTGTTGGACAATCCTTACGTTTAAGAACTTTGTTGAGTGGTTTGGGCAAAGAATTCACTAATTTTTTGGTGTTTTCTAAACAAAATTTTCCTTATTCTTTCACTATCCAAGAATTCGACACTCTAATAAGTCCCATAGATGATGAATTGCATGAAGGTCTAGCGATTGGTTTTATGTCAATATGTAAATTGACTTTTATTATGTTTCTACAGCCCTTGAGATCCATAATTGACTCAATAAAGGTACATTTTAGAACGACAACACCATATTCCGCTTCCACATTGTTTTACTGCTGCTACTAAATTTTATCGAAGGCTATACAGCTCTTTCTCCACACACATGCATTATAATATTTTCACAAAAATAGCATTAAATATTTGTATGGTTGTAAAGAATAATGACTTTGTGAATACTGAATACACTCATTGTGAATACGTATGTTGCTGGTGACCTTCTGCTCAGAAGGTCATTAGGATAGAGCCTCATTAATCGGCATCGTCTCACGCCTTGGGTAAGCGCTAACGCCAGGTGGATTACTTTGCAGTCTCTGCCGATGACGTTTACTATTTTAAAAGACCTCGTTGCGCACCGTGGACATCTTTAAGTCTCTGTGCAAAATGTATTTGCGCACAAACCAAGGAGCTCCAGATAAACGGCGAAGTTCCTTGTTTTGACAGGCTTGAACTCGCTGAATGTTGCTGGTTGCAGCGGAACCCTATATTTAAATCTCATAACGCCAAACATGGGCTACTACCTATCTGTAAATTGTAAATTGTACTTGACGGGCGTAACAACCAGTCATTAAGACATTAAATTATCTATACATTATTTAAAGTTATTATATTGTAGTTTAATATAAACGCATACGATTATCGGATGCCTCTAATTATTTTGAAGTTTAAAAAGGGAAATAAATGAGCAATATTAATACTGATAAATATTAAAGAGGGGCCCCCCAAGATGATCATCACTATCACGATTATTTGTCTTATGCTCGATCCACACGAGCCTTCGACATTCAAGAGTATACATTTCGTTATTCGTTTGCTCTTCGTGTGGTCGTGGTGTCATATTGCTGTACTACCATATACTATGGGAATGAAGTGTATCATGTCGCAATCGAACAACATTTTGTAACAATTGCAATATAGTATTGTGAGAAAATCAAAGGTCTTCTAGACGAGTCATCATGATGATCTTTATAAAATAATCATAAAAGTCATCTCCAGCAAAACATTATCATCTTTTCTTTTTTATACCTTTCACTTTAGTGCGAGAACAGGTTTTATTACTTTACTTTGATGTTTGTAACGCATAGATTCGTATTTCGGAAACCCGAAATGATCAGGGTGACAGACAAGGAGAATCGATTAAACCATAGCAGTTTTTAAAGTTAGTAACGAACTGAAATTTGTTACAGACACGTTTTATTGTCGAATGGCAGACTTCTCCCATAACTGAAAAAAGTAGTCCCCCATAAAAATTTTACATTAAATCCGCATATAACCTAATACTTACAATTATACAATTTGAAGTGTGAGATGTATGTAAGTTAAGGTAAAATGATGTTTAATGTTCTGTCCTGTGTCTATTCACATGGAATTGAGTCCATGTAATACATTCAGGAAAATAATATCTTTAAAAATATTGAAGTTACCAATACTCGTGGTTTTTATAATATGGACCTCTGGGCAAATTGGCATAATAACGTATATTTATAAATATTTTTTTTCTCGTCTTCTTTATGGCAATGTTGTCCTGTCTACGAAAATAGCCGCCGGCAAAATAAAAATTTCTGTCCGGTTCATTTTTGATGTTGACCTGTCGATAAGAAACCATTTGTCTCGAAACTACAGTCAAACAGCACATAGAAATGGTGAAATTCCAATGACAGTGAAAGTGCCTTTCAATGCGGGACCCATGTGCCCGCATACATGCATGTTTTCACATGTATTGTATGCTTTATCGCGATCATGGTGTGCTTGTAAATGGGTGCCTTATCATATTTTATTTGAAATTCTATTGGGATGGGGCAACAAATGGTAAATTTTTGTTAAAATAGGTTATGGGGATCATATCTAGTTGAATTATTGTCAATTATACTTAACATTTTAGTATAAAAATAGTATAAAAATGGGGATTTACAATATCGATAAATTGTAAAAAAAAAAATAATGATAAACTTTTCTTATTTCTTGACATGTGACATGATTGATAACCTTGTATACAAAATTTGACCTATGTCGTGATTCTTGGGCACTTGGGTGTGTGGTGGGGATTGTGGGGGTCGCTTTGTTTTCGAAATAACCTTAACACAATGTGTATTCATTAAAGTGTTTTTGACACACCTTGAACAATGTGTCACATATGTTAATCTCATTATAGGTGAGGTGAACGAACCATGAGGATACATTTTCATTGTTCTTTATGGATGTAAGTATAAAAATTGTGCTGTACAAACAAAATAGTGTAAATGCCTAGTGTTTTGTATCTCATGTGATAAGGAATATTTCTGTTAGTTTCATTGACGTTAACATTAACAGAAGTTGTAACTAAAGCAACACCATTAGGATCTTGAATAATAAATATGTATAATTATGCTGATCTATAGCATCCTGATCCTCTGTGCGGCTTGGCATGGAATATAAAATAGCACTGTGCCCTCCCTCTGCAGATCTACCATCCTGTCAGCGGTGTCGCATGGAATATAAAATAGGACTTGAATCCTCTGTTCATCTAGCATCCTGTGTGTGGTATCGCATGGAATATAAAGTAGCACTGTGTTGCCTGACTGACTGTCGCCATTCTGCAGTGTCAGCAAACTCTGTTGGAATTTTAGTTGCTGAGTGATTGTGTTAACTTGAATATATGTAGGTACATATTGCAAGTCACCACATCTTGTGACTCCAATTATTTATTTTATTGAAATATTCTATGTCAACCACAAGTTATCACAGAGCCGAGAAAGGAAAGTTCTAATTTATAATTAGCCCCTATATATAAATTAGTTTGTACCAAAACTTACACCTTTTAAAAATTAGAGCCTAATATATGAAGTTTTAACCCACTGCGTGATGTTTAGCATTATTTACATATATTCATTCACTTCATGAAATTTAGCAACTTTTAAAATGAGACAGTAAGAAAAATTAGAGTGTAACTTGATTTGTTTCCAAGAATAAGGGAAACAATAACTTTTAACCCTTGAAAGCAAATGTAATGGAGCCGATCACCATAAAAAAGGTACTTAGTTATAATCTTTCTAGCTTAAACATATTTATCATAGATTCATTCTTTGTTAAGATTCATAAATTCAAGCTTATTAATTATGGGGTATGTGCCAGAAATCCCTTTCCCCCAATTGCTACCCAATCGTAATGTTGTTGTGCCAGCAATTTTTTACAGACGGGTTTGAAATCACCCATTTAGTAAAATTTAGCCTTAATTGAAATTATTAAAAAACCAGAAAGAAGGCTATCATTGGCTATGCCAAAGATGTAATACTCTTCACGCTGCTTCCAACCTTTCTTTCTTAGCATCACATTAGTTTGAGTGGCACTTTTATTGTACATTTATTCTTTATAAGCTTGTCATTTAATTTGGATTTGTATGGGAGGTACCCCACCTGGTAACCCTAGGATCATAAAATTTACAGGGTAGATGAATATGGTTCAGAAACTTATAGTGTCCAAATTTCAGTTTGATACGTTAAAAACAAAAAACTTTTTCTAATAAGAACATTAATTTAAAGGGTGGTTTGTATGGGAGGTACCTACCCAAACTTCATGACAAACTTATAACACTATGCACTCCCTTGAAGAGTATAACAAAAAAGTACCAACAAGTGTAGCTTATTGTGTTTCTCGGTAAGCTGCATATACAGAATTCAACATTTGAGTTGTTTTAAGTAAAAATTTACATTTTACAAAATTGTCTTTAAAATCACAGCCCAAAGAACCAAGAAGCAAA
Organism: Amiota communis; assembly: GCA_037043315.1. Taxonomy (NCBI): domain Eukaryota; kingdom Metazoa; phylum Arthropoda; class Insecta; order Diptera; family Drosophilidae; genus Amiota; species Amiota communis. Next base: position 907,609 of record JBAMAV010000994.1, read on the forward strand.
ACATCTGGTAATGCTGGATATGTCAATCTGCTCGCATTGAATTTTTAACATTTTCGAAGATTCGAATCAATTAATTGATATGTTAAAATAAAGCAAAAATGTTATTAATGTGTAATTTTTGAAATTTGTTTGAAAAATGTGTAGAACGTGATTATATTAATAATCTCATTGGTGAAAGTTGGCATGGCTGCATCTTGTGAAAGTGGTCGTGAATTCCCGAAAATACGATTTCTTTTGCCAAAAATGTAAGTATTATTGAGTAAACTTGATGATATTATGCATAATGTATTGTACATATAGAGGAAAGCATAGAACAGTGGACTTATTTGAGCAGTTTCGGTCAATAAAGAATTTAATTAAATGCAAATGTTGAGTTTGTCACTTTAACAATCACACGAAACGCAAAAACTCTTCTCAATCAGCTGTTCATTCGAAAATTCATACCAAATCGCTCAAAAATGCTGGCACACCTATAATTTTTGGCTGATTTTGTTTCCAGTGATATTTAATATACTATACACACCACTATCTATCTCTATCATGAATGTAATCAAAATTTTTTATAGGAAGTTCGAGATATATGGAAGATTCCAGAAAAATACATTAAAAACTCGTTTTTATTTTCCATAGAAATTAACAAGGGTTTAGACCAGACAAGATCTTCCAAAATAAATCATCTGCGTTCTTTTGTCTAACTTAGATACAAGATTCTTTGTCCAAAAAATGGCAAAATCATTGGGAGTCTTTATTTTTTAAATTAACCATCCAACCATTAACAGTATAAAAACCACAGGGCTTTCACTGCGCTTTGGAGTTTTATATTATAACATTTTTCATTTACCAGGACCGTATTCAGATTGCGTAAGAAACTTCTTTATAAACCATTAATTTTTCTTTATACGAGTCCATGCAAAATTCTGTTCAAAACTCATTCAATTCAATACATTTGTAGGGTACTTCCCCGAGTTCAAAATTTTCGAATGTCTGAATTTCTGAGAATAAATTATTTGTGTCCCAAGTGTGTACGTATAGTGAGTGGTATGTAAGAATCGAGTTTGTATTGTACTTCATCAGAATTTGTCTCAGCTTGGCTGTTTAACTCATAACAATATAATAAGCGTAGTATTAAATGATTAAATACAGTAATCCGACTATCGACTTATTCTCCCTTTAATTAAGTAACTTAGGTTCTAGTTACAAGCTGACTGACATACAGACACTGGTAAATCTGAAATCTGAAGATCAAAATTATATATACTTTTCTGAAAAAACTTAAATTTGAAATGTTAAAATTTTGTACTGATTCGTGCGTAACACGAAACCCGAGTAGTAAAATATGATGATTCCTTTTTTTTTATAAAAGTATCTACACATTTTATGCTGAGAACAGCAATCTGTGGCAGCGACCTACTACTCTATAACAGCTCGAGTGACTCCAGCTTTAAATGCACACTCGTGTTTTTAAATCGTGTCGTTTTGGGTAGACCACTCGTGTCAGTCAGCCACTCACTCACTCAACAAAAGCATAAAATGAGAGAGTCATTGCGATCTTCATTGAAAGACTCTTCAATAAAACAAACCACACAAAGAGATGCCTTTTAATTAAACGAAAAAAGGAGAGAGAGAGAGAGAGATCATCAATACTTTTCACAACACAACAACAATAATTCAGAAAAGACAACAAAAACAGAGACCGACCAAATATGAGAGAATGAAAATATGAAAAACTAGGATGAAACTTGAAATTACTACACACGCGATTTATTGCAGTTTCTTTTTATTTCTGATAAATTTATAAATAAAATAAAATTCTCGTTTGTTGGGGATTTTCCAAAGTTGCATGATTGAGACAAGTTTATTGATTGATTGATGAATAATTTAAATCGTAGCATCGATGCTTTGTCAATATGTATTGAAAATTGTGTAGGTGATGAGGTGATTAAATTGGCGCAATTTTCATTAAGTAGCCGAGACTTTTGCTTAAGTCTAATGAAGTCATATTTGTTAGTAATTAAAAGAACTAATCGTATAGTAACTTACTCTTTTCTCGGCACTATCACACGGATTGCCAATGGATGACGACGATGTGGATGCTGAGGTTGCAAGATTATTATCTCCACCGGGTAAATGATTCTGTGGCAAGGCATCCGGCATAGCCGAATCCATTTGCTCTTGCTTAATAAGCGGTATCAAGGGCAAGAAATCGTTCTTGGCCAAATTTTCAAGATCATCCAACTCCATATTTTTATGAATTAATCTCAAGATTCTTTAGTTGAAAACAATTCTTAAAATTTAATTAAATTTGCTTTTTTTTGTCAAAAGTCTCACTCACTCACGCACGCACTCACTGAATGAACATACAACAAACTCGCATTGCCGTCCTTTTTCTTATTTATTGGGTGGCACACAACAGTGTCGACCAATTTACGGGGACATGGAAACGCCAACACTACCGAGCGACCGTAAGTAAAAATTAACGAGCGAGTAAACGAACAACGAATTTGTCGACTATAAAAGTGAGAGGGGACAACGAAAATTTAGCCCAAAGAAAAATTAAATTGCACGCAGCACTGTTTTTCTTTATATTTTATTTATTCATTCATCAAATCAACTTTTGTTTTTTTTGTTTGTTTCTCGACCTTTTGCACTTAACAATTTATTTCTTGGCTTCATTACATTTTGAGGAGCAACAATTTTTTTTTCTTAAATTTTCATTTCACCTTCAAAAAGCCATTTGCCATTTGCATTTTGCGATTTCTTGCTCTCTTCATTTTTTCACCTTACACATTTTTATTGTGTCCAAAATATTCAGTCAACAAACACTCAGTTTTTCTGTGTTTTTGTTTTTATTATTATTTGCACACCGTGTTAAAATTAATCTAAACACTCTTTTTCTCAGAAGCACACATGCATATTCTTCGTTTATTTGCTGTTCATTTACTATAAAAATTCGGGCTAAAATCGCGGGTGTTTCAGTTCACTCGGACGCTTGTTCTGTCCATTAGCCATTTTGGAATTGCTCCAAGTAGTGCATACACGAAATAGTTCATATGAGCCAAAGTGAGCGACTCTTCGTGAATTGTGTTCACTGGTTCATGGAACAAATGATACTGATACTTGATGATATTTATTAAAAACTGAATGAAAAATAATGAATATTCTAATAATTTAAATATTATGATTCAAATTCTATTAAGTAATTGTTAATATTATTAAAATTAAGTTGAGTTAGACCTTTAAATTGTCTTTTTTATAAAAACCCATCACTATTAGTTGAGAAAAACCGAGCTGCCAATTTGTTAAATAGTTCATTTTCACTGTTCCCGCGGTTATTGTGTTTGGTTCCAGTTTGTTTCTTCATGTAATTGCTGTTGTAGATGCAAAGGAAATTTTATTTTGTCATTGAATTTTAAACAAATTATGGCATTTTTAAATACAAGATGTCAATAGTTAATAATATAAATTACTTTTATGTATTTGTTTTAAGAACCAGAAGTCACGTTTAAAAGAAATATATTCCAAACAATAGGTCATATATGTACATATCTCTTCTTCAACAAGTACCATAGACCTCTGGAACTTACGGTGCAATAATGACCATTAATATCTCCTGTACACAAAAATTTGATTCATTTATTTGCAATTGTTTGAGCATAATAAAATCAAGTTTATTAAAACCACCTTACTGCATTGCCACCAGATTGTCTTGGAAAGAGATATCAATTTGCAAGGACCATGAGAGAGATGCCAATGGGTGGATACGCTATCGGAAGGGGATCTCATACCGGTAAAATTAAAGGCGAACACTGAAGACTGAACAGTCTGAACCAGACATCACAATGAGTCTTAAGGCTTCTGGAGGAACGTGGTCCTGCAGTGAGCAGACTATTCCATTCTGGTAAGATTAAAGGCAAAAACTGAAGCTAATAACAGGATAAGGGTTCTAGGTGAACCTACCCCTGAGCTGATCAGCCTGTTTATCATATCATATATCACTAATTTATCAATCTATGTCTTAAACTTTAAATTTCTATTTCAGTCAATATCTTTTGTCTACCTGTGGTATTGAAAACGAAATGGAAATCTACAAATACATATAAGTTATTGGCTTGTTTTACACTAAAACTACTGAATAAACTAAAAGGGACATGAAATCCATCAATGTACGTTGCGAACTTGATGAAATTAAGCTGGCTGCTGCACCAATGCAATCAATATAAAAAGCTCATTCAAATTAAACGCTTATTTACAACTCTGTTGCATGAAACATAAAAAAACTCAAACTCGCCAAAGCAAGGTTTTAAGATAGATCAAGGAAGCCGCATGGTTTGTCCTACTGTACTTGATGAAATGAGAAAGCACTGCTTTTCCTCGCGATGCCCCCATCTTCTACAGCTCTCACTGCGAGCATGAAACTGCAGATGGGATTCAAGGAGCCGCTGATATAACCCAACGGAAGAGAGTACAAGACATTGCCCATAATGACAGTATGCCCATGGTATGTTAGGAACTCTACCCTTCATAGAGACATAAACCTGGCGGTGGTTGACCAGAAACGTCCCTTGCGCTGTACATCTCTGCGGGGCCATCATCACTTAATCAAAGAAGGTGAAATACCTAGGTCGCATCATGGATCGGAGGCTTACTTTCGGTCAGCACATCACGTCAGAGATGGAAGATGGATGGGGATACTGCATCCATATTTGGGGAGCCGCTGATATATCCCAACGGAAGAGAGTACAACACATTGCCCATAATGACATTATGCCCATGGTATGTTAGGAACTCTACCCTTCATAGAGACATAAACCTGGCGGTGGTTGACCAGAAACGTCCCTTGCGCTGTACATCTCTGCGGGGCCATCATCACTTAATCAAAGAAGGTGAAATACCTAGGTCGCATCATGGATCGGAGGCTTACTTTCGGTCAGCACATCACGTCAGAGATGGAAGATGGATGGGGATACTGCATCCATATTTGGGGAGCCGCTGATATATCCCAACGGAAGAGAGTACAACACATTGCCCATAATGACATTATGCCCATGGTATGTTAGGAACTCTACCCTTCATAGAGACATAAACCTGGCGGTGGTTGACCAGAAACGTCCCATGCACTGTACATTTCTGCGGGGCCATCATCACTTAATCAAAGAAGGTGAAATACCTAGGTCGCATCATGGATCGGAGGCTTACTTTCGGTCAGCACATCACGTAAGAGATGGAAGATGGATGGGGATACTGCATCCATATTTGGGGAGCCGCTGATATATCCCAACGGAAGAGAGTACAACACATTGCCCATAATGACATTATGCCCATGGTATGTTAGGAACTCTACCCTTCATAGAGACATAAACCTGGCGGTGGTTGACCAGAAACGTCCCTTGCGGTATACATCTCTGCGGGGCCATCATCACTTAATCAAAGAAGATGAAATACCTGGGTCGCATCATGGATCAAAGGCTTACTTTCGGTCAGTACATCACGTCAGAGTTCCTTAGATGTCGAAACATATTAAACAGGCTTCACTGTTGGGAATAAGCTCATAGTCTACGTCGAAGATGGAAGGTGGATGGAGATACTCCATCCATATATGACAGTATGCCCATGGTATGTTAGGAACTCTACCCTTCATAGAGACATAAACCTGGCGGTGGTTGACCAGAAATGTCCCTTGCACTGTACATCTCTGCGGGGCCATCATCACTTAATCAAAGAAGGTGAAATACCTAGGTCGCATCATGGATCGGAGGCTTACTTTCGGTCAGCACATCACGTAAGAGATGGAAGATGGATGGGGATACTGCATCCATATTTGGGGAGCTGCTGATATATCCCAACGGAAGAGAATACAAGACATTGCCCATAATGACAGTATGCCCATGGTATGTTAGGAACTCTACCCTTCATAGAGACATAAACCTGGCGGTAGTTGCCCAGATCAACTTTCACACTTGCCGTGCTGATGGTATATAAGAATCGCTTGACCGATGCAACTCCAATACTGGCTCTCTACTCCAAAGGAATAGTCATCACATTAAACGCACCAGGCGGCCTGCTGTTTTACTTAATATAAAAACCTATCCACATTTTTACACAAAAAATAAACGCATAATTAGCCCTGAATTGCATTGTAATAAATAAATAAAAAATATTTAAAAAATAAAACTTTAAACAGCAGCCGTTATAAAGAAAGAACTAATTTGGAAATTTAATTAGGGTTTTTTTTTTTTTTTTAAATGTGAACTGATTATTTCTGCGCATAGTATCGATCATTATGACGGTGGTATCGTTTCATCACTATGTTAAAGCACTTAAATTCGAAGAAGAAGCAGACGCAAAGCTTGCTGAAAATTAAAACAACCGAAAATAAGTGAAACTTAAATTCTTTTAGTGAAATATACACAAAAAGAAAAAGAAATAAAGAAAAGAAAACATGAGAAAAATGTGCGAAATAGAAAACTTATTTATTCGATAAATAAATTGTGTATTTGTGTTTAATACACAAACACACACACGCACGGACTGTGTGCAAATTGGGAAATTGCAACAACTAAAGAATAGAACGCGCTGTCCCCTGCCCCTCGGTGCTACTCCTTTTTGTACAAATCGTCGTCGTCGTAGTTATTGTTGTTGTTGTTGGAGTGAAGAAGGCAGGCGCCTAGTGCTGCAATTCTTCTTTTTGCGCAAAAGGCAACAAAAAGCAAAACGCAAATTAGGCGGGAATCGCAACAAATTTACTTTTGGCGCAACTGGACAAATAAAAACGTGAGTAGTTACTCGATACTCTATACTATTTTATTATTATTTACATAAAAAATCAATATATTTACATACGCACACACATACTTACATATCTATAGAGATATACATTGTATATGTATGAAGAGATGCATACAAATATGACATTTGACATTGCGGTCTCGGTCTCCAATTGCCAAAAAAACAATACACACTCTCTTATGTACATGCATGTGATTATTTTGTGTGTGTGTGTGCGAATGTGTGCATTTTCATATAGTTTTGTCACACATTAACTTCAGGGTCATTTGTTGTGTTTGACCATATAAACGCACTCATACTACAGAGGAGTGAGGAGAGAACTCATTACCTGCTTGCAATGCACTTCGCTCGCCCACGCAAATTAAACGAAATTATATGCAAAAAAAAAAACAAGCGAAGCGTTCAATACGACGAAGTTTACTTCGTTTTCGGCATATTCTGTGTTCATGTGTGTGTGTGTTCTTCCTTTTGCTTTGCTATACAAACGCTTGCTTGTTTCTTGCTTTCGCTCAGCTCATTTTGCTAGCGCTCTCCGCTTGCTTTGATTTACCCATTCCCATTCCACTGACCCGTTTTTGCGTATTCATTGATCTGATCTTCTGTTTCTGTATCTGTTGTTTGTTGTTTCTCTTTTCGTGTATTACAACAATATTTTCGTGTGTTTTTCCTCCTCATTCCATTCACTCACTCACCAACTCATTACCCTGTTTGTTGTTTTTGTTGTAAACGCTTTTCTTCTTTGACTTCTGTCGGTCGTTGTCTGTGGCTGCGGCGAACAAAAAAACTTAATCGTCGTAATACAAAATTATCTTATCAGAAAACAAAATTACAATAAATAAATAAATAATTTCGGAAATTTTATAAAGCAAACAAAATCTAAACAAGAGAAATTTAATTCTAAGAAGTGTGGATTGGATGGATCTCTTAAACAAATTTTCCATATGGATTTTTTGAGAATTTTTTCAAAATACCACCGCCGGCTGCTGATACTAGAAAAACTAGTGAAAATGAAAACTAAAAACTTGGTGAGCAGCAGTACACACAATTTTACATTTAGTAGCAAAAGAGCGCGCGTTTCGGAAACACGGAAAACGGGGAAAATAAATAAAAGAAAATTAGTTTATTTGTGTACTTTTCTTAATGGAAATTGTTGAACTTTTTTGTTGTTTCGAAATGTCTTCGATGTCTTGAGGAGAAGGAAATTATTTTTAGAACTTTTGCTGCTTTTACGATTAATTAAAACAAATGAAATGAATTTTAAAATATAGATTAATTAAACCAAGCAACAAAAAAGAGCCGCCGCCGCGCCGTGCCTTATAGAACATAATAATTTGTTTGTTGTTTGTTAATACAAGAAAATTATGTAAATTTTGAAAGCAAAAGTTTGATTACTTAGTAAATACATAGTAGTAGAAATGTCCACAAATAAATTTAAACGCAATTCATTGCCAGGCACTGGAAGCTCCGGTGATGGTGGAGGTGGAACCTCGTATCGTTCATCTTCCTCACCAAGCAATCAACCACGCAAACGAGTGAAACGTTGCTTTCGCAATTTCATTACCTTCATGTGCACACAGGTGGGCGTCGGTGCACTCATAGTGTTCTATGCCATCTGTGGGGCCTTCTCGTTTATGCACATCGAACGCGAATATGTGGACACAATGACAGCGCAAGTGCAGGCATTGCGACATGATTGCTCTCAAGAGCTTTGGAACATCACCGAAGAGCTTAACACATTCAACAAGTCCATTTGGTCCAATGAAACCCAAGCAGTGCTTCAAATCTATCAGTCACGTATAGCGGCCATCATTAAGACTGGCTATGATATGCGGACACCAGAGCAAAAGTGGAGTTTTCCAGCTGCCTTGATGTTTTGTTTGTCTGTCATTACAATGATTGGCTATGGCAACATGGTGCCGCGTACACCATGGGGCAAAGGTTTCACTGTAATTTATGCTACCTTTGGCATACCACTCTATATACTTTACTTCCTCAATATGGGTCGAGTATTGGCGCGTTCATTTAAGTTTCTTTATCGTTCCTTGCATGAATGCACACAGGATGATAATAATATGATGGTGGATAATCGTTTCGATGACTTGGAAAATGGCAGTTTGGGAACGTTGCAACGTAAAAAAGTTATTGTGCCCTCGACTGCTTGCTTGTGGGTTATTATATTCTATATATTGACCGGAACAATTATGTTTGCCAATTGGGAGAAGTGGTCATTTCTTAATTCATTTTATTTTTGTATGACGTCATTATGTAAAATTGGCTTTGGTGACTTTGTGCCGGGTGCATCGTTGGTAACAGCAGCAGATGTGAATGCTGCAAGTCAAAAGTTGAGAGAAGATTATACTGCTGATCCAAATGAAGTCACCGAACTACAACTAATTACCGATCAGCATTCAAAGTTGGCTATTAACTTTATGTATATGTTGATTGGTATGGGACTGGTGGCCATGTGCTACAATCTCATGCGCGAAGCGGTTCGTGTTAAAATTAAAGAAATGAAAGAAGACACTAAACTTTGTCTAGAGGATACACGTTTACGCTTTGTAGGCTGTTGTGGTGCCAATTGTGGTGATCCACGTGATGTCTACGAAGATGATTATTATTAAAGCCACCTACTTAGTTCTATTAGTTGTTGTTGTGTCTTAGATTAGTGAATCCAACTAACAATTGTTGTTGTTTGTTGTGTGTTTTGTTGTTAGTTAAAATCATGTAGGATTATTATTTCATTTAAAAGGTATTTCAACATCAAACTACCATACAATTTCTTGTTAATCAAAATAACTAATCCTGTTAACAATTTGTATTTTATTAGGTAATCATTGAACACTTTTTGGAACTTCAAGAACGCATCAGAAACTTCAGTGGCATGCTTGGCGGTGGTGCGGATCGTTTATGCACGCCAAGCACATCTGCTGGACCGTTTCGAATATTTTCGGTGGCCGGTTTTCAAAATCGTGCCAATGACATTGTCTACTGTCCACCGATAATCCGGCAACCGACTCAAAATGTTGAAGATTCTACAGCGATTGTTTATTTTGGTGGCGATGTTCAGGTGAGTTAACAACCCATCAATATGATCCTTTGTTCTTCTTTTGGTCACATGATGACTTGTCACTTTTCCACCATAGACAAGATGAGATTGTAGTCCGAAGCAATAATGCCAAGTCTATAAGGCGTATCAGCATCTTGTTTAAAAACCAGTCCTTCTCATTATTTTCAGCATTAATTTGCAATTGGAAATGATTTACATTTCTTTTATGTTGGACAACTCATGTGGCATCTATCTAATTATTCATCTTTTTAGTGTAGCCGGGTATTTTGAAATGCCTATGCATGATTTACGACATACATCTGATAATCACATGCCGGTATTCGTTAATATTTTCAATCCCTAAATACAATTTTAGATGACACAGATTTGCCAACTGATATTTATTTGCTTATGCCCCACAAAGTTTCAATTTCTCTCTAGCGGAAAGTCAAGTCGGCCAGTTATTACCAAACAACTAACCATTTTCATTTATTTAAAATGAAGGAAAATTAAAAAATGTCTAGGGAAGAAGAACTCCCATGCGTGTTTAGATTATTGAATTTATTAAATAATTTTCTGTATATTTTTATAGGATTTTCCTGAGAGCATGGAAACGAATCGAGATAGTAGGGGTTACATGAAGTATAATTTAGAGAATTCAGCAATTTTACTTCGTGAAGCTTTTCCTCGGTCGCATATAATTGTCATACGGCCGGTTCGGTAAGTTCATAAATTGTTTCCATGTATGAACATATAATCTAAATAATATTTCTTTTTCTACACAATTTTAGTATGGAGTTTAAGACCTTCAGTTGTTTTGATAATTTTGTACGTGGTAATAATGCTGGGGTGCCGGATCACACGCCCATGAATCATGCTCTTCAACATCTGGAAAAGTAAATGCAAAAAAGAAACTTTATTTGTTTTAAATTTAAAATTAACATTTTTATTTTTATTAATTGCTAGATTACTTCAAAGTCTGTCTCAACGTTTAATCTCGATACCAGAAAATGAGATACTTGATCAAGCTGCACAAGCGGCAGCAGCCGCTGCGGCCGTAGCAGCTGCAGCAGCAGCGGCAGCTTTAACATTATCCAATGCTACAACAACCACTACAACAGCATCCTCTGATTCATCATCATCGTCATCAAATGCTAGTGATGGCAGTCAGGATATGGATATTGATATTCTGCAAGTTCAGGAAAATGTTACTGTTGATGCAGATGGTGCGGTTATTTTTCCAACTATTATAACACCAACAGCGGCTGCAACGGCAGCCTCAAACCCAACAACAGCAGTACTAGCAAGCTCTGAAGATGTTGCTTCCATATCCTCTATGATAGTTGAAGATGGTAGTAATGCATCTAGTAGTAATAGTTTAACAGCAGATGCTGTAATATCGCAACAACAACAACAACAGTTGCTGCAGCAAGAGCAACAATCGTCGACAAATAATGTACAACATTTTAATAATGTCAATAATGATTGTGCGGCCGCTTCCGTTTCAACAGCAACAACAACGCAGCAAATAACATCACAACAAAGGCAGCAGTCAGATCACAATCCATTGTGGTGGCGGGAAAACTTAAATTTAGACAAGTCAAAATTAATTTTAATTGGCTTCAGTAAAGGCTGCGTCGTTCTCAATCAAGTGAGTCGTCGTTATTTGCTGTAAAAATCGCTAACAAAATTTTACTTATCTCTCGATATCACTTTCATTTGGCATTTTGGTTTTTTAATTCCATTTAATATCTTCCACTTTCTTTCTGTTACAGTTTATCTATGAGTTTCATTACCTTAAAACACTGACGCCTGATGACAGCACAATGGTTCGGTTACTTTCACGTATTAAAGACATGTATTGGTTGGATGGTGGACATGGTGGTCAAAAAAATACATGGATAACATCGCGAAGTCTGCTGGAAACATTAACGCGAATGGGTAAATATCTACACTGCATACACATATTTTTATATCATTCACTCTAAGTGAGGAAGAAGCCATCATTTTGTTGTGATGTTTCTAAAGAACAATGATCTTTAAAGTACAGTAGAATTCGGTTAAAACAAAGCTGAAGGGAACGATGGAACATTCTTCTTCGTTCTATTATATGTAAATTGTAGATAACGCTAAAGAGAGTAATCACATTGTCTCTGCTTTCAAAATTATCTTTATTCAACATTTGTGCAAGTAAATTTGTCATTTTCTTTCATAGCTTGATTTGTTATTGGGATACATTTACATAGACATATGTACATATATTCTTGTGTTCTAAACCATTGCTACACACATTGATCCAATTCTTTTTTGTTTCTTTGAAGCATATTCATTGTATGCTTTAATTGCCGTATGTTGATTTTCCTAAATAAAAGATATGGTATAACGAGACGTATTAAATTCCTTACTAATCGTTTTATTTAATTAATCATATTCAAATGTTATGGTTCATTATTTATCAATCCTTTGAGGTACTGATGTTGATAAGCAATACGAAGAATTATCTTTAACTGTCATTATATCCTGCATTAAATCACAATTTGAGATTAAACTGACTGTTTGTTTCTAATTTAAATACAATATGTCTCTTTGATTTTGGCGTGCACTGAATTGGTAAAGTTACAGCTAGAGATTGAATATTACTGAAAGAGTTAGCTGCTGACGAAATATAGGAATAATAATTAAGACATACAGTTTCAATGAAAACTATAAAAAAGACTAGGTATCTTACATTTAGACCAATTTAATTTTGCTGAGCAAATACATATGTTAATTTTATTATCAAATCATAGATTTGGCATGTATGATGTGAGTGCTTTCGAATGCTAATCATGAAGTGACAATCAAAGACAAATCAGAGATCATGATTACATGTTGAAACTCTAAGCGTCAGATTATGTACATTTAACTTCCTTACGTTTTTTTTTTTTTTTTTTAAATTTATAATAAATAAACTATATTTTTTATTGAAGAAAAATTCCACTTCCATTTCCCATTAACTTCAAAAGTCACAGTAAAGTCGATGCGTATATGTTGCAAGTTTTTTTTTCTGCTCCTTTCTTTATTCCATTCATTTCATTGTTTCATATACAGGTGGCGAACAATAAGTACCCTAGTTTGCAGACATGTGGAAAGTTGTCATTTCTTTCGTTTCCATCTGTTACACGTCACCATTCCTATTTTCAGACCGATTCATTAGTTACTCTTTATTCGGCAGCCAGTTGTTTGACACATATTTCGTGCTTATGGAAAAACATGCGAAGAAATAAAAGCGAAGTTTGGATGCTGTCTATGAGGACTCTTCACCATCTATGAAAACCGTAAGATTTTGTTTCTCCCGAAATCATTGCAAAGGTCCAAGACATGATGCTCGCTAAATGTCGAAGCAGTGTTTGGACATCTTTAAGCGAATTTCGGAGGTGGTGTTGCGTCAAATCGTTACCGTTGGTAAAACCTAGATCCATTATTATAAGACAGTAACCAAACGGCAGTCAAAACAATGTATTAATCGGGGTTGATCTGCAAAAAAGGCAAAGAATAATCCTCAGTTGGACCTTCTCTCGGTTGTATGTGGTTAGTAGTAATCCTAATCCCATACATAGTATATAGTAAATAGAGGAGTATTTTATCTTGGGTAGAGAAGCAACAAAGTGAATATTCTTCTGTCTCGAGTGTTTATTAAAAAATATTAAATGCACAAAAACTTTTGTAATTGTAATGATCTCTTTATTTATTTTAGGAATGAATATCCATGTTCATTTAACGCCCTATCAAGTTCAAGATGATCGTCGACCGTGGATACGAAAAGAAGAAAAGATCTTCACTGATATGTTGCGTCGTTTGGGTGCTCCGATTACAAGGCATTTGCATTATGACAACCAACCGGCAAATCTAATGACACATTTTGAAGTGTTGCAGGCATTTTGTCAGCATATACATGCACTTGGCCAACAACAGCAGACGCTAACGCAAGCACAACAACAACAACAACAGCATCAACAACAGCAGCAACAACAACAGTTACAACAATCACAACAATCACAAAATAATGAACAACAGCAGTCAACGTCAGCACAGTCACAAATTCAACATACAAATAACATAAACAATAGTAGTAGTAGCAGCAGCAGCATCATCACATGTGCCACCACCAGCGGCAGCAGCAGCAGCAGCACTAGTAACAATATCAATAATGCAAATGCAGCTAATAAAACACCAATTATTGAGAACAACGAAGAGAAGTGACACCCCCAATATAGACGCCGTTTGCATGCAATGCATAAGAGTTCTTCAATATCAATGGAAAAGTATAAGCAATTGCAACAACAATTATTAATGCAAGCGTCGCCTAGTGGTGGCGTTTTGTCAACATCAAGCAGCACATCGAGTCAACTAGCAACAACATCAGCAACAGCAACATCAACACGTTTGGCAGCAGCACTTCTATCAACAGCAGTTGCTGCAACAAATATACGTGTTGCAGCATTTGCTGCAGCCGCTGCTAATAATGCTGCAACAGCAGCAATGTCAAGTGCATTGTCAACATTAACACCATCTGGTGCACCTTGTGGTGCAATTACAGTGTCCACAGCTGCTGTTGCTGCTGCTGCAATTGTAAATAACCATGCTGCAAGCCATATGCAACAACAAACGTTATACTATCAACATCATCAACATTCTGCTGCTACTGCTGCTGCTGCTTCACATCACCATCATCACAGTCGCTATCATCAACATCAACAACAACGCAATCAGCAACAGCAAATGGTGGTGCAAACACATCAACATCAACATAACCATCATCACCATCACCACCATCATCATCATCACCACCACCATCATCATAGCCAACAACAACAACAACAACATCATCATAACCACAATCATCAGAATTGTCGTTCCAAACGTAAACTACAAAAATTGTATTATACGCTTTGTCGTTAAAAGAAGGAATACACACCACCACAACATATTCATTTTTTTTTTTTTTTGTTCAAAACTAAATCACAACAACAAACAACAACAATTTCGTATCCTTATTCGCACGTAAGTAAGTATTTCGTTCGCGTTTAGTTTCCTAAGATTATAAAGGTAAAATAATAAAATTATAATATAAATTTTAAAATTAAAGCAGCAGATGTTAAAAGTCTACTTTGCTGCTACCTACTCCCCCATTATCCCATTGCCCATTATTTATACTCTTATATAGGTATATAAAGTTATTTAAAAAAACAAAAATTGTATAAAACCACCATCAGCACCACTTTCTTCTTTTTTAAGATCACATAAACAGCAGCGCGCGCTTAGTAAGATTAGATTAGCTTAGCTTAGCTATTTCTATATACAATACAATACCATACAATACATGTAATATCATCATCATACTTTCAAAATGTATGTAATAAGTAGATCTACAAAATCTAAAACAACTAAACTAAACTATCCAAAAACCTAGTCTCTAAAAGTTCTGCTGGTTTTCAGAACTCCAGCTGAATGATTTATTCAAACAAGCAACCGAACAATTTTGTATTTGTATAATTAATTAATTAATTCATTTCTCTAATTCTATTTTATGCTTATTTTTTATATACGACACATACACACATATGGCAAAACACATAAGTACATGCTGATACATATAACCTTTCAATTGACTGATATAAAAATGATAATACTTATATATAAAATATAATTTTAATTTCCATATTGAGTAAAAGAAACAAATAGTGTATTTGGTATAGCAAAAAGTAAACAAAAAATTAACTAGCAAAGTCATTTATAAGGCAAAATGGTTCAGCTCCTAATTTACACTTCATCAGATATCGTTTCGTAACATTAAAATTATTTCGTTAATAAATAAATTTAATAAATTTGTTTCCTTATATCTGAACCAATCCTTGACCAACTTTTCTATAGTGTAGGGTAACATGTATCATGAAAAATATATTTGTATTGGAATCTAGTATCATGGTGTCAGTAATTCAATGTATTCCGTAGTCCGGCGACATACCAGAAAAAACATACATAACCACACCATAATGTTGTCGCCAACTTGATTTTTCCAGGCCGTCGATTATTTCTACTGTAATGCATCTTAAAGAATTGAATAGGTCCTTTTTAGCAAGTGTTATGATTACGAGTCGATTTCTTTTTGAACCTTCCTTTTTAATTATAGTAAAGCATATCGCACAATAAACCATTTCATTGGTTTTGGCATTAGAACGAGACAGTATAGAAACGATTCTCTTCTCCTCGGACGTACAATGTGTTTTTTGGATTCAACTATTAAATCTTAATATCTCAATTTGACTGTAACAAAACCATTTAAACAAATAACAATACGAACCAATAAAATTGAAGTCACAAACTATTTTTTCTTAATACAATAATAAATTTAAAACGGTCTTCCGGAAAAATAAATGACGTGAATGGAAAGAAATGGAAACTGCCTGTACTTATTATTTTTGCCATATGTATTTTATGTATGTAAAACCATCCAGTGCAATATTTTATATACTTATGTGTATGTATGTATGTTTTTTATTCCCTTTGGTTTGATGAGAAGCGCTTGTGTGATCTTTTTTTGTTTGTCAATGTTTAATGTTGAATGTGCGTTTCCTTTGAGTAAAATTTTTCAATTGAAATTTATTTCCTTATATAAATTTAATGTTGTAATTTAATTTGTTTTGTCAAATTGCGTGCGTGCGATAGCGAGCGATAGGAAATAGTTTAAGAGAAAAGCTTCCAATTTTTGAAAGCCTTTTCATTGTTAAGGAAAAAATCTCATTAAGTATTATTTAGATGATAAATTTATAAAAATAAGAATTAATAAGAGATAAACATGTAGTAGTGAGTTGTTGTTGTGTGTGGCATGTGTGAGTAAATTGTATTAATTAAAAATCAAAAACACTTCCACACTAAAGAATATGATGATGTATGAATGTATGTGGAGGATGGATGAGAGTATTAACGAAGTTTTTCATTTTATATATTAAAAATAAAAAGGTTCTTTCTTTTGAAAAAAAATAAAAATATATATATACACAGATGAACCACGATTAACTTGGACGTCCTTATCATGATCAAAGAGTATTAAACATATAGAGGGGACAAATCGCTCAACTTAAGCGGTGCTTATCTTTACTTCTCAATTTTAACATACGCAACAACAAAGTGTGTGTTTTTCTCGACGAAACTTGCACACAATTTGTTGTTTCTGCTAAAAAATAATAAGAAGAGAAATTTGTATTATATATGCCTTTGTCAAGATTAACCGGGAACATCTGTTAACTCTATTAATCAGTGAACCACCCACTCATGTGTTTATGATTTTCCTTTTAATGTACATATTAAAATTCGGGGATTCCTACTTTTTTATGTTAAAACTGCAACTTGTTTTGGATATCAATTTACATTTTCATTTCTGTAAGTGAATACATTACAGGATCAAATTAACAAATAAAACAAGATTATCAATCATTTGAGTTATTGTATCTAAAATGAAATCATCAACATTGGTACATACAATACAAGAATTTAAAAATTTACTATGATTTTCCATGTTCCGAATAATAATCGAGGAGACATAAGTATTAAGAATTTTAAAATCAATCAAGTGGTATCTTTCTTTGTTCGGGTAGGACAATGTCTCTCCATATCCTCTAGAGTTGTATGATAAAAATGAAATTAAACTCAAGACTTCAACTTACTCGATCCACACGGTTCAGGCAGACACACATACGCTTGCACACACACAAACAATCTTATTCTAAGCTGAAAAATTGAAATTAAAATGAACGGAAAAATTAACTTATAGTATACAAAAATTTGATAACCAGTAAAATAAAAGGAAAAAATATGAAAAAAAAAAAACAATTTGAAGAAGATGAGCGTGTACCTTTTTAGAATTTGCAGTTCAAAATTGCGTTAATAATTTTTTCGTCGATTAAAAATTAAAACAAAAAAAGAAAAGATGTGAACAAAAATTTTAAAATTTGCTTTCTGCTTAACACAAAAACAAAAACAGAAAAGAAATAAAACCAAATGAAAGCCAATTAATGATGAAGAAATGAAATAGAAATTAAAATGAAAATAAAAACAGAAGGACAATTACATAATAAAAGATAAAATATTTAAATATATGTATGTATGGTAATAAATACAATTTAATTATATAAACAAAAAAGAAATATTATATTCATAGGAATTTAAAATATTTGATGAAAAATGCTAAAGATTTATGCAAAATAAAAATATTAATTGAGACTTTAACAAAAAAAAAAAAAAAAAATTTAATGTGTTTGTGGTGTGTAAATTTATTCCACTAAAATTTACCATAATTACTACTTATTTACTATAATTAATTAATTATTTATTTTTGTAATAATATTCCCAGCACTAAATTACAAATTACAATTATTTTTGTAATAATATCAGAATTTGTTTTCTTTTTTTTTTTTGTTGTCTATGACTATTATTGACTAACTTTAAATTTATATATATATATATCAATAATTGTATATTACAAAAGATGTGCTAAATTAATTAGCGATTACAGACTTTACAGAATTTCCTTCCCTTCTAACACATCAGTGAGAGGAATAATTATAGTGGTGGTGGTGGTATAATGCCTTTGTTGTGATCGTTTGTGTTTGAGATTTCAAACCAATTCAATTGATTTTTTTGCTATGTACACCGATTAACACATTTTTTGAATTTTTGATTGTGCGACAACCATTCGTCGCTGCCATCGCAGCAATCACAGATGCCATCATTTACACGACTACTTGGGACATAGATATCGCGTCCCCTGCCCGTGATATGTCGTTTTTGGTATTTACAATAAAAGCGTCCTTTGGCACAGGCATTTGTGCTTGGCTCATCACTGCCATCCGTTTCACAATCACAATAATCATCATTGACCTGACTAAATGGTATTGCTTTGCTACCGTCGAGGCATTTAAATTTACCATCAAAATTTGGTCGATATGCATCATAGTCAAAGAGACGAATGCCACTGCAAGATAAAAAGATTGAATTCGATCATGCAATGACAATTATAATTGCCTACGTAGGAGGGAAATTTTTTTTGGTTTTTCATTTACCGTATTATTTTGATCAAATCATTGACGACGTGGTTGTTTGGTTCTCTGCTGCTGTCAATGATGCCGGTATCATCGTCATCTTTACCTCCGCCACCGGTGTCTGGCACTTCTTCGCCATCCAATTGCTTTTGGCCCAAGGATTCTATAATTTGTTTATGTCTACGTTTTAAGCCTTTCATTGTGCTCTCCAGACTCCATGGAGCACTTGTATTTTGCAATTGGTTAATCGAAACCGCTTGATAAATGAAAAATATTATGCCCAATAGAAATATCAAGAGCAAAGCCATTTTTGACTTTTGTTTGTAAAATGGTTTGTAGTAAATGTTTTCACGTTTGACCCATGTCTTTCGCATTTTATTAATTCTCTTAATTAAATTATAAATTAATGACAACAACAAAAAATTAACTATTAATATTGTTCATTGAAAGTGTTATTGTTTTATTTTGTTTATTATTTCAGTGTTGCAAAACTCACCAAGCACACAAATCCCAGAATAAATTCATAATTTAGTACATTTTTTTGCTTGTCCAATTTTTATTTCATTTTTCATGTGCAATTTTAAGTGGATTTTTATTTATTAACAGCAAAAGAAATTTGAAAGTTACAAATATTTGCAACAATGGCAAATAATATAAATGAATAAAAGATGGAGGAAAAAATGTCACTGCATTGCACTTTTCACAAAGTGAACTGACATAAGTACTTACTTACATATGTTTGAGGCGCTTTTCAGAAAGTCAAAAGACTGCTTCAAAAGTAAAAGCACACAATTTCATTCCAACAAATCAAGATTTGAGTGAAGTTCTCCTTCATTACTCTCTACTGGGAACAAGTTCAGCGGAAACTTATCGTTTATTGGCCACCACATACGCTGAGCATTCTCCATCGCCTAGTAATTTTTGTTTCGGCGCTTTAAAGCTGGGAATTTTGATGTAACTGATCAAAGTTGTGAAGGGGCACCCAAAAAATTCAAAGACGTAAAACTGCTGCAATTGCTTGAAAAAGATTCAACTCAATCGCTGGAGGAATTGTTGATAGCTTTAAATGTAGGTAAACGTTTGAATGCGGCAAAGAAAAAGGATCAGAATTTACAGTAAAAAAATAAATGTTAAGTTTATCTATTGTACAATTATTGTATGTTCCTCACTTGAGTGAATTCAGTTGAATGTTTTCATAGTATTTAATAGAACAGATATTATTTTTACTCATTTTATTTGATTGAATCAAATAAGTACACCATTGTACCACCAAAGTGACGTTACAGAAAGTAAGATAATCTAATGTTGGTTGGTAATCTAATGGATGGGTTTAAGGTCATGATGCACTTAAAGCAAAGTATAAATATTGTATTTATGGCATTTTATAGCAACTAAAACTTTATTTTTTCCTATATTTTTGTTTGTTTTCATTTACCATAAGTCTTTTAAACTCATGTTTTTTGGTAAGCTGTGCTTTCCTAAAATATCTCTCTTTTTTCTGATTCTTGTCTCAAGCTCCTGTCATACTTTGTACTTCACAATATTTCACAGAATATCTAAATAAGAAATGCGTTTCCTCACATTAACGTTCCTGCCCACATGCTTAACGATTTTAACTATGTTCTTAGGATTGCACTATTCTTCCAGAATGCGCCAGATTCTCTTATGTCCATTTGTATGAAATATTCAAAAATTTGAATCATTTGCAATCAAAATGCTATCGCAAGTTTGTTATTAAAAAATATAATCTAACTTGTTGCTGAACCCAAATTTTTGTGACCAAATGGTAATACACATAAAAAGCATCCAAAAATCTTCATGAAACTCTATACAGATTCCAAAGGAATTAGATATAATTTTTTGGAAAAGAAACAACATTAACTTTGTTTAATAATGTTGATTTTTTACACAAAAGATAATACTTAGATGATTAGTAGATTTTCCTAGATGGAATCAGCTAAACACATTAAAGCGATATTTTATTTTATTAGCGTGGTAAACAGAATTTACAGTAAATTTTAAGCGTATAAACATTAAGTTTATCTATTTGTACAGCCACATTATACAAATGATTTAATAAGGAAGATATTCATTCACTCACTATAATAATTGATAGAATCAAATAAGTACATTCGATATTTCTTATCAGTTTTATATTATGAAGCCAAGTTTTGACATTGTAACGCTTAACCATTGTCAAGCATAAATTTTCGCTGATGACACTACCCTATACTGCTCTCACAATAGATATAATAAGATTTAGCAAATCCTTGAAGACGCTTTTCATAAAACAACCAAATGCTTATACTTCACCCGGCAGCATAAGCTCTGCCATTTACCTAACACTAACATACTGCTTAGTTTTCAATCAAAACAATGGTAGCAGTGTCGGTTCTAGGATTCAACTTTGCGGGGGCTGTCAACAAAATAATATAATATGAGTCTTCATTTTCATGTCCTTGGACTTTTCTATGAGATCATTAATAAATAATTGGTAATTTCAGCGAAGAACAGGGAGAAAGATTTCACATGCAATACATACTATGGTAGAGCGTTATCAAGGAAGCTGGGATGCCCATATGATGAGTGACTATTGTTGGAGCTTGGAAAGAGATCTACCTGACGTTACTCATTCACGAAAATCATATAAAATAAGATTTCATAGAGTTTCATAAATCTTAAACGAAAAAATTTGAAGAAAATGTATACATATTTTGGGTGCAAATTTTATGTTAAGATGTTACGACAAAACTGTTTTTTCCCCGTAATTAGTGAGTCGGATGTTACCCAGAATATATATAAAATCCAATACAATTTTTTTTGTTGCCCAATGTATTCTATTCTGGTATTGCATGGTTGTAATCGTATAAAGTTTCATGTATAATACTAGACTAGATGTCTAGATTACATCAAACCACGATTGTCCAGTCCAATAATGCAAGGCGACAAGGTTTGACTTGGCAAAACATGTCAACTTTGTCTTTAGTTGAAATTTCGGTCTCTTCGTGAACGTTGCTCAACGCTAACCCGTTGAGTCTAGGCTCAGTTATATTATCTTGCATGTATTTTTTCAATTTTTCAGAGAAAAAGTCCGTTCACTGTTGCCGAAGTTATAGGGACCGACGTAATCAGTTGCAACAATAGAGCAACGTTCAGAAAGAAATTATATAATTTCTTCGATTTGATGACCTGTAATGCTTCAAATGCAATCTGGGCTCTCTTCAACTCTGTGTTCTTCAGCCCCCATAGCCTAACATTTATTACTCCACTTCTTAGGTCAGATATTGGCATGATAGATGACAAAATCTGTCAAGGTAATATAAGTTTTAATGTAAGAAACACACTTATTCATAAATTAGCTTTTTAATTTTTAATTAAATTTCTTAGTTAAGTTTGTTTAATTAACTAATCTCTATACAAGCGTAAAACAAACTGTGTATTATAAATAATTTGGGTTAAATAAAAATAAAGGCATAATACATTCCAATCGCTTGGAAAAATGCGCAATCCCTACGCTGAGTTCCATAAGTCCATAGTGGTTTAAGTATTTACTTATAGAGTGGTATTTTGTTTTAGTTCGATATCGCAGACCCTTGCCCATATTTCTAAACTTTATTTTTATTGGTGAAGTTTACACATTAAATAGTTTTTAACTCAGTCTCCATTTAACATATGAAGGATCAAAAAATCATTGATTTTTAAAGTTCTATGCTTTCTTTTTAATCTTTTACATTTTATTTATAATATGCAATAGAATCGACTCTTACTTAAAGTCTACAGAATCAATATAATACGAATCAAAGTTTAAACGGATTCCAAAGCCCTAATACGACGGCACATATACCATAAATATAAAGTTTGAACAAGAAAAATTATTGATTTGGTGGTGTGTTTCTTTCTCAAAAAATATGAAATTTTTATTCATACAAATCATCATACATACATATGCATTTATGATAAATATTAGAATTATGTATAAAGAATGATATTTCTTTCTCTCATCCTGACTATTTAAATTGAGATGAGGACCTTTTAAATCTACTTTAAATTTAATGTACAGATTTCTTTCGTCGGTGAATGCACTAGAGTTGTGTTGATTGGAAAACTATCAATACATATGTATGTAAATGTTTGAATAACTTTTGTTAACCCTACATATTATTCTTGTTGTATGCATGTATATGATTATATAGGTTTCTATACTAACTAAACTTAAACTAAAATTGTTTAACGTCAAAAATCGTATTAGAAAAGTGTATCCTCTGCTCTTATGTACTCTCCAATATCTGATTGATGGAAACAAACAGTAGTTAAGGGATCTGCAGCTTTGCATTCTGTCGTGGATCGCGCTAGAACACCGAAACCGAGTGGCAAATCATTCATCGAATATACAACGACACCTTGATACTGGCCAGCATTTTCTGTTATGCGACCCAAACCGGACTTGTTTATATGATTTCCATATAGATATTGTTGTTCGAACGATGGCTTCACCCATACTTTGTACTGAGCGTATGGCGCCAGATAATACAGCGCCGTAATGTGGAACTTCAGTTTATTTGTTTTAGAGAACTTTCCGAAGCATGTGCCTACACAAACCAATTGCTTAAATCCAAAACACTCAGATAATTTTAATATACGTTCTGATACATAGTAGACACGATCCCGGTGCTCACGAAAACAGTAAGTGCCATCAGGGCGGTCAATCAGCTGCTTTACATTTGTGCCAATGCTGCAATAATGAGAAACATAAATATTTGTAATCAAATTCCATGTAACAATGGTTTGATGTACTTACTATTTGGATAATTTCTCAAAGAGGATTTTGGCACGTTCGTCACTTAAACGCTTCATTTTTTGAAATTGTTTTAATTGAATAGAAGATTGGAAGATTGTAATAGCGCGCTACCGGTATGAGATCCACACGTGCGTTGGTCTTCTTCTTCTTATTAATATTTGGCTTGTTTTTCAGTGTTGATAAACATTCTTTTGTTGAAAACATACTAAAAAATACTGCAATTTATTTGAAGCAACACAATTAGGGTGTCCTATATTTGTGGACCGCACAACTGACGTTTTATTTTTTTGAATATCTTATGTTATGTTATTTTAAGTTGCTTTATTATTATAACGAAAGATTAAAGAAGCAACTAGACAAATGACGTTGTGTCTTTGTTCTATTTTCTTTCGTTCGTACACTTCAACTTTCTCAAACACAAATGTACAAACGATTCACAAGTTAACGTCGTTTATGTAGTTGCACCTTAAATAAGATTGATCGATATGTTTTGATGGCAATGTCCTCTAGTGATCACATGAATATGACTAGTTACTCGAAGACACAGAATTACGAATAGACCATGCCCATTAGATAGATTATGGGAATGGCGGTATCTAGGAAGTTATCACTGTGGCCTTGATTGGGTCTATTGAATCACATCAAATAATTACATATCCTCCGAGTTTCTGGTATTTATGAAGAATTACAAGATATTCTTAGGATGTGAAGCTGCAATTTCAGGTACTGGTTAACTAGAGAGTGGATTTACGGGTAACGGATATGTGCAAAAAGGCAACTTAGATTGGCATTTGCAAGGACGTGGAATTTGATTTGATGAAGTAAGAGAATTTTGGTGACTGAAGTATGATGGTGTGGGGAGAAATAGAGGCATCTGATGTTAGGAATGTGCAAAGCAAGTTCTGAAATGAAAATAAGGGTATATTGCCATAACTAGCAAGGATTTGTTAAAGGAGCCAGTAACAAAATCCTGCCCAGAAAAAACGTTCTATGAAACAAAAAAATTGGTGCTATCTATGTCACTTCTACTGCAAGGAGTCATAGACAGCCAGGACGTAATTAATGCTCTGCTATTTCCTCTTCTTCCTTATATTGTATAATCTACATTGATCGTTTCGACTAATCCACATGTTATGTGAACGCTTCATATCTTTGTAATGACCTGTTAAGATGTCTGATACATTTTAGTATTTGACCCAGTAGTTCTTGTGTTTTTTTTTTCGAGAGCTAGAACTATTAGAAACATTTAATAGCCATGAAATCGAACTAGCTATCATACAAACCTTAGGGAGACAAAATTATTCGGTTGAAGTAAGCAAATGGTTGAATCAGCCACTAGGCACTTCACTAGGCTTTCAGCTCTGATTTTGTCTTCCATTCTGATGCTTAACTCGTAGGCTTATATCTCACTATCAGTAATGTTACCTTTAATGAAATATGATCATAATTAATGAGTTTCAGCATGTTCAAAGGGAAAAGAAAATTCTTTAAAGAAAATTCTACTCTTTTCGAACAAATTGAATTGCGATTGTCTCAACTTTTTAGCACGGAATGTTGTCTGAGGTGTATGAAAAACTGAACAAAATTTATGCCACAGCATCAAATGACATTTGAATATTTTGGTCGAATTGATGGCGACAATCCAGCGATTGTTCCAAATGGTCAATAAAATATTACTTTTTCAGGATATACTTTTTTACAGAATTTAAATTATAATTTTTTCCTTTTTGAAAAATATTCATTTATTTATTTATAAAATTAATTAAATATCTGACGGAGAGCAGAGTTCTGAATCTTCTGCATAAGGTATATATTAGAGTCGACTGCGATGCCCCAGAGCGGAAACCCATAAGTCCAGGACGTGACCACTATTGCCTTATTAATAACCTTTTTGCTCAGGCTAAGTTGACTCCTTGGCCGAATGAGCCAGTTCAGCTTTTTGACAATGTGTTAGCGCCGCGTAAGTCTCATGTCCAAGATCATACCCAGGTAAAGGGCTGAGCCCACCTGAGGTATAACCGAAGTATACATCAAGACGGTTGGACAGCAGGCTCTCCTAAGTGCAAACGTGCAGTGCTGCGACATTTCGCTGTTAATAGCGATGTTCCAGAGGTCTGCCCACCTACTGAAACTATCCAGAAACTCCTGAGTTGTCTCAGAAGCCTCACTGGCACTGGAAGAGCTGGCAATAAAAGCTGTGTCATTAGCGTAAGTGGCTAGCAATAAAAATCGATGGATCATAGTTTACATACAAATCTTAGAGACATATTTTAAAATCAATCAAGTCACCTTTGTCAATTGATTCGTCCAATTTTCAAAAGTACATATTTCAATTGCTACGCAAAGTATTACTACTAGCGAAAAAAAAAAATAAGTAAAATATTAAATAGAAAAATGGCATCAAAAAAAGCATCAATTGACTGAAAAACATCCAAAACTAGGCAAAGAAATGAACGTAGAGCATATTTTTGGATACAATTTTTCATATAACGCTTAGGGGGAAACTGAGTAGCTGCACAAATCGGTCACGAAACTGTGTTCGGGTTAAATAGCGAATGGAATATTAAAATATGTTTATTCCCGTGAATCTATGTATATATAATTGAATGAATGTATATATGTAAGTCTCGTACATATTCTGAAATTGCTAAACCGATTTTGATGAAATTTTAAGGGCATCTCTAGCATAGTCTTGAGAGTGTTTCAGTAAAGTTTGATGCGAATCGGACTTGCTATTGTCGAGAAATTGGTGGATAATAGTTTGCATACAAATCTTTGAGACATATTCTAAAATCAATCAAGTCACCTTTGTCAAATGTAGCAGGAAATTATCTCAATATTAATATTTGATTCGTCTGATTTTTCAAAAGTATTTCAATTAATGCTCAATGTACTATATTAAAAAAAATTAGCATGACGCACTTACATCACATCGGGAGCGTAGCAAAGCACGCCGGGAAAGCTAGTTATTAATAAAAAACAATGACTACAATCACGCACTAACAAGCACTAAGATGGGGGCGTAACATGGCACGCCGGTAATGCTAGTAAATAAATAAGACTGAAAAATAAGTATTTTTGATGTTTGCAAATGGATCTTGCTCAATACGTAATTAAAGGGCTTACTGAATTTAAGAATTTTACAACCTTTCCCAGATTCTCAGGAATATATGTGAGCAGAATATTTTTGATTACATCTTCTACTTTTATTTGAAATCTTAAGTCCATGTAATACACCAAGGGAGTGTGAAAAAACACAAGGTATAACTTTGGCCAGCGTGGTGAGGTGAATCGAACCTACACTATGTATATCTGCTCAATTATGATGCTGATGCCTTGGTAGATCAATGAAGTAAAACAAATTGTTTTGCTGTCTACCATAACAGACTTTTATTCCGATTTCTGGTAAAACATTAGGCCCACAATCTGTGAAGCTCAAATAAAATATAATTTTCTTATAATAAATTCTTATTTTCTGCATGGTTTATTTAAAAAAAAAATATATATATCTTAAAGTATAATTATTTTACAAACTGTAGACAGATTTATGATAAACTTAAACTTATAGAACTTAGATGTATGTACAAATACGTATATTTACAAAGAAAGAAATTTAAGTTGTATAGCTTCTTTGATTTGATCACTTTGACATAACAATATTTTGGCAATCAATTTTGCCATTATATTACTTTGTGCACAACACATTTAAAATAAAATAAGAATACCTTAAAGTAAACTTATTAATTAATTATTGTAATTAATTATAAATAAATTAGACTAATGGAATAAAAACAAAGACACGAGTATATATCACTTTAATAATGCCATCAACTAAACTAGATTCGCTTGCTTATGCTGGTAATGTCGCTCCTTGAGCAAATCGTCTAGTTGTTGTTCTTGGTAGTACACAACAAATTGTGTGGTTGAGACTTCTTCGAATATCGCACAAATACTTGGCTTGAGGTTATAGAAGAATAAAAGCTGCTGACGATCATTGAAGTCGTTTAGCAATGATTCCATTACTGTGGCGGCAGTAAAGTCAGCCCCATAGATGTGAGATGCATCTATTACTACTGGAACATTCTGGCGCAATGAATGCTTGTTAACAAGATTGCGAACATAGTCAACCGATGGAAAGATCAGGCAGCGATCTGGGGTAATCATTAGATACTCAATACCCTGTTGTGTTGTAAGTAGTTCCGTGGAAATCTTGGGACGCGCAGCATGGTAAAGTATAAAAATGACATTCAAACCGATACCAATTAGTATACCCCATTGAAGCGGTAGAGCTAAACATGCCAAAAATGTTCCTAAGCCGGGCACCAAATCACTTTCTGTTTTAAAATATACTAATTAGATCACACAAAACTTACTATGAAACTTAAAGATTACAACTTACTTTTAGCACGCCACATGGGTTTGATCACCTTCACCTCAATCATAAAGATGACGGCTGCAATTATGATGGCTGCCAAGGTGGGTCGCGGTATGAAATAGAAATAGGGTGTAAGGAAGATTAGCGACACGATGACCAGAGCACCTGAGTAAATGTTGCTCAGAGGTGTACGAACACCACTTGCATTATTGACAGCTCCGCGACTTAAGGCACCAGTGCCGGGGAATCCCTGAACGAATGAGTTGGCTATATTTGCTGTTCCAATTGCAATTAGCTCTTGCGAAGCATCAACCGGTTTACCATTTGCTGTTTGGAAAATTATCAAGAGAATAAGTATAAAATAAAGATTTGTTACTTTTTTACTTAACCCACCAAAGGCTTTACAAATGGCAATGTTCTCCATAAGTGATATCAGTGGTACAACAATTAATCCAGAACCCAAACTGTGAACCATATCCATAAAGGATTCGGGTTCCCCTGTGAGGGTTTCATTTGCATTTAACGAGAAGGGTGGCAACTGAACAGTAGGCAAACCAGGTGGAATGTCACCAATGACATGGAATGGTGTTCCAAGATTCTCATTATAAAGCATGAGGCTCATAATGCAGCAAACAATTACCAGTATGGCATTTCGAGCTGTGCCCACAATCCAAAATATCTTATTTATGACTTGCTGAGTCTTTGAACGTTCACTCTCTTCGATTGGACCAATTTTGAATGATGACAAAAACTGAAAATAGTAATAAATTATTGCTGCATTCCCCAAGAACAAAATGTTTCAAAGCATACTCGCATCATTAACAGCACAACTATACAGATAATACCCAACAAAGTATCACTTGCGCGAGTGTCCTCAATATTTTCAAATACCTGCGTCCAGATCTCAATAAAGGTATTACCCTTAGCTGATATGCCAAGTATACTTGAAATTTGTGAAGTCAGTATGAGGAGCGAAACGGCTGATGTGAAACCTGATGATACTGGTCCTGAGACAAAATCAATGAGAAATCCCAAGCCAAAGATGCCCATTAGAAGCTCTACAATGCCGCTTAATAAGCAAAGTAGTACTGATTTTTGCCATGAACCCTGTGCAGCCTGGAACGTAAGTAGGGCAACTATGGCCGAGGGACCAAGGGGTACATCTTTGCTACTACCCAGAAAGATATAAACAAAACAGCCCAGAAATGAACCATACAAACCATACTGCAAAAGATACATGATTAAACTTTGATTTGACATAAACATTTGCATCTGCTTATATTGTACTTACAGCTGCTGGTAGACCTGCAATGCCTGCATAGGCTAGTGCCTGTGGAATTACTGTTAGACCAACTGTAATTCCTGCCACAAGATCCCCAATAGCATCGTCAGAGGAATAGACTGGAAGCCAGCGTAGTATAGGCAAACGTTTGTGTAGTGTCTTCTTGTTGAATGTACGTCTCATACAATTCTGCATGCAGGAATGAGAACAGTCTATTGTGTCAAGTGGTGGCTTAATCTTTGTGCCATCTTCGCTTACTGTAAGAACACAAAAAGAATGACTCATTTCATTTTTTCATTTTCAATATTTATTAAATTATTTTAAAAAAAAAAAAGGAAAAGTGCACATTAAACAATTATGGGTAACAAAAACAATATGATTGTAAAAACGGTAATTCACGTAAACTTTTATTGTAAATTCATGAATCATTATCATGTATCAGCCGCGTTCCATTAACGGTTTCATTTCTCAAAATTTTCGCACTACAATTTCACAACATTTGAGGTAATGTTCTTGATATTATAAATTTCATTATCAAGGGGACGTTGGCTCGCTTGAAAAATGCTTGCATCGAGAAACTGCCTAAGACGAGTTCAAAGCACAAATGTTTATGCTATTTACTATTGTATAAATGAATCAGGTACTGTCACAGATAGATACAGACAGATAAATGCAAACATACACTCGTACATACATATGTGCATAGATACTTTCTCATTTACTATTTGTATTTATAAACACATGTATTTGAATGGGAATTTCGGTAGCTCGCACTACTACGGAAGTGCGACGACATTGGCATATGGGAGTGAGTGAGTGAGTGAGGGAGGGATGTGTCTAGGTGGGTGGGAGTAATAGATTTACGTTAATTTACGTTAGAATCTATTCTATAGTTTCTGCTTGAATGATTTTTCGCACAAATTCCGTTCATTTCGAATTCAAAGTAACTGCAACTAAAGAAAACACAAAAAATATACATACACATTTTTTTACTCATACTCGTATTACTATTGTATTTTGATTGAGAATTCTGTTACTTACATATAAACTCATGGGATCCTTGAGAGCCACTACTACCGCCATTTGGTTCATGTATGTTTGTGGTAATGCTTATCGAGGAGCATTTAAAGCCATCATTAAAATAGACATGATCCGAAGCCGGA
This sequence comes from Amiota communis, assembly GCA_037043315.1. Classification (NCBI taxonomy): domain Eukaryota; kingdom Metazoa; phylum Arthropoda; class Insecta; order Diptera; family Drosophilidae; genus Amiota; species Amiota communis. The sequence continues at coordinate 938,139 of JBAMAV010000994.1, forward strand.
TTCGATTTCATTTTGTATTCTGTTTGATCTTATGTCATTCAGTAAAATAGTAACTTTGGAAGGGTCAACAATTTTTGTTTACTCATTCACGATTTCACTGTAAAAGAAATAGATATTTATGTTAAATTTATTTGATCAGTTTAGTTCACACTTTCATAGTAAATTTTTAGATATTTTATCACTTTTTGGTAGGTAAACCTAGGCATTGAGAAACAAATTTAAGCTAAATTGTTGAAACTTTAGTAAATGGAAAATACAATATCATCCTGATTGAACAATTACAACTTCTACACGAAGCTTCTTTAGGAAATGATGAATCGGATTTTTTATGTTTACAATTAAAACTTTTTTATTTGTTTAATAATAATAATTTATTTTTTCCTTGTTTCATTTCATTTTTTTTTTTATATAAAAATTAATAAAAAACCACACAATCACAAATATTTCCAATTCGAAGAAATCAAACAAGAATTTTGTATTTTGATATCATAAATTATAAATATTATTTCATTTAATGGATAGACTTACATTTTTTGAAACGATTTTATGATAAAGATATTTATTAATTATAGTAGTTTAAAATAAATTATTTAATTTATATTTATTGATTTTATTTAAGTTTTTAATCAATAAACTTTTTCTTTTTTTTTTATATGCGGAAAGTTTTTTGTTTTGTTATTGTTTTCTATTTGTTGATCGTGCTGACTGCGCGACGTTTTAAACGAAACTGTTTCGCACTTGATTCAAACCTTGTCTTTTATAATATAGAAATCAAAACATTGTTACTGTTGTTGTTGTTGTTGCTGTTGCTGCTGTTGTTATTGCTGTTACTGTTTTAACCCGGCTACGTCGACTACTGTGTTGTTTTGCTTTTGGATAATAATTATACCCTTTATAGTGGTGAATATACACAAATGTAATTATCTTTTTGCTGTTAGGCATTAGGCATATGGCACATTGATATGTTAAAGAGGAGGATAATAGCGAGGACTCCCTTTTATTGTAGTATGCCTACTTATATTTGTTTAAGTATTAATGCACTTGCATCCCTTAATTTTTGTGATACTCAATCCAATTAGTAGAAGATATATGTAAGATTTACCTATTCTCAAAATAGTCGCAAAATTTGTAACAAAAATAACTTAAGTTTATTTTCAATTTATACTACTTATTTGGATTTGGTCACCTAAACTTTACTTGGGAACTATTGTGCTTTTCCCATAAAAACTTAACAGTGAGTACAAATTTAATTGTTATTTAATTGTAAGGTGATCTGATCCCCTTTTAGTATACCTCGGCAAATCTTCATATCTCTGCTTATTTATGAGTATTCCCGTAATTGTTGAGAGCTCGATCTGATAATATATTTCAATCTGATTCCTATAATAGTAGAAGATAAAAATCTTTGAAAAGCAGTGTATTTTTTAATACTTAACTAAGACTATAATAATGTAGGATCCAACTTTAAATTGTACTTTAGATGAGAATTAAAACAGTCAGAACAATCGAGCTTTAATCATTTCCCTAAAAAGTTTGTAACACATCAATAATGAGATGATAATAGTGACTATTTTTTTGGAGTAACCTTCCCTTGTCGATCAATCTTTGATCCTTTGTTTCTCACAATAGGTGAGATATCGATTGGATTATCTCAGAATGGGTAGTCAATTTGTATGGAATGTGTTACTGTGTTTCACGGCCCCCTAATTTTTACTTTTAATGATACTTAAGAGAATTGAAATAAATGAACTTTATCTTACAAATCAATTTATGAAACTAATCAGTTTTGTTGTTTGGAAAACTTCTTCTCTTTTTATAGTTTTTTTAATAAAAATGGTTGTAAGATGAGTCAAAATATCAAAGAATTTGTATTTCTTGAACCTATAGCTTTGTGGTATGGTATATAGTATATTGTATGCACCTGCGCTAGGGTATTTAAATTTAAATAAGATCGAGCTGACTTTCTTGTTTTTATGTATTTTTTTTTTAAGTTCTTTCGATTGTTCTCTGTTTTTGTTTAGTATTCCATTTTTTCTTTTATTTTATTTTATTTTTTGAAGTTTTATTTTGTTTGAGTTTCGGAAGCGTTTTTGGCGTCGTGATTTCATATACGCAAACTTATGCATACACAAAAATATATCTGCGCATATTTTTTATTTTGATATCTTTGCACATTTTTGTTTACTTTACTTTTCTTTTATTTCCTTTTGAAGTATTTTGAGTTATTTCCGTTTAGACGGGACCTGGGATCATATTTCAAGCCAAGACAACAGACTCTAGTAAGTAAAGATCTCATTATTACATACACCATTCTCATATTTAAAGCTTATGTTGGCGAATTCTTATGGAATTATTTGTTATTGCTTTTATATGTTTATTTTCAAATAAGACAAACAATAACATACATAAATGAAACTTCACACGTTAATGATTATTATCTCAACAGAGTTTTTTTTTTTTTTTTTGAAGTCCAGAAGAATCGTCATGGAAATATTCTAAATCTTTCTTTCGCTTAACGCAATTGTTACTTTTTACTATACTCATTGTTGCTGTCCTTGTTGTTGTTGTTGTTCTTATAAAATATCTGATCTCATTTCACGCTTGCAGATTTATTTCAAAGATCTTAATGTCGGGAGTAGTTTTCGGGGACTTTTTTTTGTTGTTTAATGTTGTTTTTATTATTTTTAAATACATACTTAAAAATGTGTAATTGCCATTTAAGATTTCATTTTTTATGATACTCGTATGTTAAATTGAAATTAATATCTAAGCATGTGTTTTCGATTAACATGCTTTACTTTTGGGGTTTTTATTTACTTATAAGTGAATAGTTTGAGTTTAAGTTATGAATGTACATACTACTGACTCACACTCTAATTCTGCTTTGGTAGTTTGGTTAAGAAAGACTTTAATAAATAAAAACCCCATAGATTTTGATCTACTAAATATTGTAGTGCATATATGATGATTTTTGTATTCAATCTTATAAGTTTATGTAATTTGATTATTTTTATTAGGCAATTTTTTTGTTCAATAAACGTCTAATTTGAATAGAAGTTTGCTTGCCTGATAAGCTCATGCAGTTCGAACCGCTTTAGCGTTGTCTTTTCTGAAAAAACACATGTAGAGAATCCAAAACAAAATAAAATAAAAATCATGAAAACACAAGTAAAAACATTTAATTCGGTTTCATCGAAAATGTTATACCATTCACAAGAAGCAAATTACTTGTTTAAATTCACAAAATTAGGTCCAAATTTGGAAAGTATTCATTCAGTGATATATGTAAGTTATATGTCATCAACAATATAAACTATTCTATTGTGAAGCTTAGTTAGAAGAATAGTTAAAGAATTCATTTGTTTGAAAGCTACCTCCTTCAATCTGTTACAGACTTACTGACTAACTCTATAAATTTCAACCGAAAATATATTGTTTTTTATTTATTTTGAAATGAATATGATGTGTTGGATCCCATCCGGCGGTCCTTGAATGCATTTTATTATTGCAAAGTCATTTTATAATTACACAGGTCTGATAGCTCATCATTAAAAGGTTAAATACCACTTATCTAGAAGATTGTTAGTCTCTTAGATTAATTTGTTGCTATGGATATTGAATCTGTTCTATATAAATAATTTATCCATATATGTATTTCCAACAACTATTGGTACGAAATTTTTTTAAAATATTTCAAAAACATTGGGTTAAATGATGGATGGTTCATTTATCTTATTATCACTTTATAGCTCTTCAAAGTCTTCTTCGGAAAGTGACAAACTTTAGTAGGAACTTAATATGCACCCTACATTTAACTTTGTGAAAGTTAAATAAAATTATTTATAAGTTTAACATGAAAATAATTTATTGTATAATTTAAAGATGTGTGTGCATCATCCTAAATTCGAGACAAAACAATATAAAAAATACTCATGCATTTAAATGGTCTCAAATTAGACTCGCCAAACTGTTGTTGTACGTGCATTTATATGTAAATTTCAGTAGTATCTCTCCTAAATGCAATTAATGCAAATTGTTCTTGTTGTTGTGTGTGTCTCATTATTTTGTTTTAATTTTTTGACAAAAAATAATTATTGCTATAATTTAATAAGATGTATTATTCACGGGAGTGAATAGTATTATAGGTTTGTCATGAAGTTTGTAACACACAGAAGGTGTCATCGCAGACCACATAAAGTATATATATTTGTGATCAGCTCGTCTGTCCGTCTAGCCGCAAACTAGTCCCTCAGTTTTTGAGTTAAAGAGCTGAAATTTTGCACATAGGTTTCTTTTTACCATACGCGGTATCAGCTGAATCGGACCACTAGGGGGGTACCTCCCATACAAACCGCCCTATAATTAAAGTTCTTATTAGAAAAAGTTTTGTTTTTTGACGTATCGAACTGAAATTTGGATACTATAAGTTTCTGATCCATATACATCAAATCATGATCCTAAGGTTACCAGGAGGGATACCTCCCATACAAACCCACATTAAATGACAAACTTATAAAAAATAATTGTACACTCAAACTGTGCTTATATTTGATACTCAAACTGTGTTCTTTATTGATACTCAAACTGTAACAGAGAGAATTTAGTGATGCTAAGAAAGGAAGGTTGGATGCAACCCGGAGGAGCGTGAAGAGTATTACATCTTTGGCATAGCCAATGATAGCCTTCTTTCTATTTTTTTTTTTTTTTAATTTTGCTTGTTTAAATTTAAAAAAGTTGAATAAAGTAGAGAAAATTACATTCTTAATTTGTACTTTAAAAAGCAATTGTGGTAATGCTCTATTTTTTTGTTTTTTAAATGAATATTAAAACTCAATGATTAAATCTTCACAATGATAATGCGATTTATTTTGTGAGTTAAATAAAAAATTACTTTATTTAATAATAAACCTTATGGTACTTCACAAATGAATTAGGAACATATTGAACATATAAAATAATCTACGAAACCTGAAGTAGGTTCTTATTTATTGAGGATACTACTCTATTCTACTGCTTCTGCTACGTTTAAACTTAGTATAATACGTTCTGTTTGGACTAGAATACAACATATTAATATTGTTGTAATTATTTTGCATCCGGTATGCTCTTAGTAGAATCAAAGATGTTGTGTTCTGGTTAGGCACATTTTTTAGAATGATCTTTATTTTAAAATCAATATTTAACTTAAGCTAAGAATGGAGAGTGAATCAATATTCGACTTAAGTTAAGATGGAGGGCAATAGCGTAATAATGCAAGTTTATGTGTAATAGAGTCTTGCACGAATGCATTTTTAACGGCAAACAAGGCATTTATTTCGTTATGAGCGAAGTAAATTTCAGGTACTCGGTCGACCAAATAAAATAAATAGCAAACCAAATGTTTTATTTCAAATGCCGACCAACTGCGAATGAAAAAAAATTTCAAATCAAATAAAATGGATGTGTATACTTTTATTGTTGTATGGCAATATTACACATAATTTTGTGTTTGGGGAAACCCAACTAATAGAAACTGATCATTGATTCTATAAGTGTTAAAAAAATGTGTAAGACGACGGAGATTGTCTCTTTCCATGCACCTTTTTGTGCGCCTTTTTTCTCTGTCGCACATGCAGAGTTCTTCAGCCGAAAGGAAGCCGAAGCAGAACATTTACGAATGATTTGACAGCATTTAGTTTCATTTGTTTGGTTTTTTTTTCATTTGATACATTTCTATCTTTTTTCGAATGAACCAAGTGCGCATCACAAACAAACACATACCATTCATTTCATTTGTTTAGTTTTTTTTTTTTTCGACACCAAATGATATGAATTGTCGAAAGTGTTTGCTTGCAATTGCATTCGTGCATGACGCTATTGTGCATGTATCAGTACATGCTCATAGGGCTATGTATTCTCAGTATTCATGTACTCTAAAGCATATTGTCCATTCTTTCAGTGGTCTAAACAGCAAGCGCAGCATATTCAAGTGCGATTGAAATGTGCGTTGGCATAATGCGATTGGAATGTGCGTTGACATAAGTGTTTTGATTTAATTTTATGTCTTTCTGTATTTATGTTTAAATCTTGCATGAGCACTCCTCATTATGCGTCATAACATTTATAACATCTTTAAGCTCTAGTCTGGTATGTGTGCTGAGTTATCTGGAAAACTCATTGATTTGCACATAAACATTGGATATTTTAAGCATGTCTATAGGTCTGGCACTACTTAAAGTTATACAGTTATATGTAAGGGTGATAGTATGACTAAAAGATGCATTGTATCACTAATATAGAGGAAATTGATAACGAATTGCATATATTTACTAAAACTTAGTATTATTCTAATACATACTACATATATGTATACGTACAGCAGATCAAAATAATGCAATATATACACTTGAAATATTTTTTGTTGAACTTCAATAATATTTTATTGAAAATCTTTACGTGTTATCTTAAAGAATGCAGTCTGGTAACATCTTTATATACCAAAATAAACAGTGTGATTCTACCAAAATTATAGAAATAAATAAATACACCTACAATTTTTAGAGTTATTTCAGTTTCGGGTCGGAATCTTTTTTATTGTATGTAGAAGTGAAACATAATGGAGTAAGGCCAAATAAACTTTCTAGATGAGTCGCAGATTGGTAGTAAAACTAGCCCGTGGAAGGCCAACACTTGGCCACTGCATTATAAATCGATCGAAACTGGATCCATTGAAATCATCAAGGAACATTTGCAATCTTGTAAGCGCTTTCACAGTTCGTCGACGTTTACAATCTTAAGAGCATGCCAATCTTTCTGGACGCATCGTTAGGAAAGTTATTTTGACGAGGAAAAAAAATATTGACTGTAACGACTACAATCGCTTAGGACCACGGCAATGGACAGGATCGGAAGGAGGAAAATATTCGTTAGATCGCTGAGCCGTCTATAAATTTATTTACGAATGACTGAGGAAGACATGTACCGATTGATAAATATATAAAATAATAAATAATTATTGTATTTCAGCCGCATAGATCATATAAAAGTATTTTCAATCTTTACGACGTAAAAACTTAAAAAACAATATTCTCATGTTGCGATTTTGTTTGCACAATAGTATTTATTGAAGCTTTGCTTTTTAAATAAATAAATTGTTCAATGAAAGTAAACTAACCTCATTAAAGTTTCAATTTTAATACAAAATTCTTGAGAGTCGTTTTTCTGTCTTTGTCATATGAGTGTTAAAGATAATTATCTAAAAGTAAGAGTATTCCATTTTCCAACTTTTAAACTAAGACTGAAAGACTGACTATCATTTTCATAATACTACAAATGTTTTTTTTTCTTTTTGTAATCTTAAAAGTTTGCACAATTCCAAAAGTAATTTGATTAATAATCTTGCTCCTAATTAATTCGCAATTTATTATAAAACACTTGATGATGATTAATCTCAGAAGATCATTGTACGGTTCATTGAGAATATTCTACTCATACTATTATGAATCTACTTAATCTACATTTTTTTAATAAAGTGTGTTGAATTTTTAATATTTCTAGGAAATACATAGATCTTGACTTTATGCAGTCTTAAACTTTACCGGTTCCATTTAATGTTTTGTTTTTAAATTTTAGTCCATCACATGAGTTGAGAACTGAATTCTATAAATTTTGTTTGACACAAAATTAACATTCAGCAGTCATTGACACTAATCGTGCTAGAATTTACGAGTATATCTCGTACTTCTAACGTTGAAAAGCGATTTGCGTATCAAACAATTCAAAACAAAATGCAGAAAAACCGAAAAATACCGGTAACAATATAAATCTATCAATGCTACATTCATTATACAACATACTACAATACTAACGAGTAACAAGTCTTGGCCATTTCGATTTTGAGTCAACTGATTGTACATACATATTGATGACGTATCCCCACCACCAATTTTTATATACACTTGTTTAACATTTTTGCATACAAGTATTTTAATGGAATTTCTTCTCTCTGCAATTTCACTTGCTTTGCGAATCGATCGACCTCTGAACAGATTCGAATAGTCGAGAGTAAGAGTGATTTTTTCTTAAATATGTATCTGCATATATTCAAATCGAAATTAAAAATAACTTTGAACCGTGAACTTGCCAGTTGGTTGTTGATTTTTGCAAATTAGTTAAGTTTATTTTGTGGGGGTTTGACTAAAAATACAATCGATTGACTTTCAGTTTATGCATTTTGACTTCCTTATCTGTGTTGCATATTATGTTGAATTTTATATGAATAATTTAATAATTTAGTTAGTCAAAACGTTTCTAGTTTTAATTTTATTTTATTATACACCACATATTTTCCAATGTTTTAGTAAGAGTATTTATATTTCACACGTGTGCAAAATGAAAGTTGATCGTTTGAAAATGAATCCCATTGATGAATAAAATGCATTGTAGATACTTCCATACTCGTACATACATACATACTTATATAAATAATAATAAGTAAGTACGACAAATATTTGCAATGATCATTCGGTTAGATAATAAGTATATGTACAATAATTTATGGATTTAGTTTAGTAGTCGCATTCTATATTTAGTTTGTCACGAGCGAAAGTTGTGCATGGCCCCAGTGAGGGTCGCATAAGATCAGTTCAAGGCTTTAAATAATACTTATTGTATTAGATCGTTAAAATGAGATTGAGACAGTTCAGGCTAGCGAATGTTTAACTTAATGACATTTTGTTCTTAAACGTTTTTAATGGGCACATATAATTGAATGTCCCAATTTAAAAACAAAGCAGATTTATTGTACAATAATGCAATTGCAAAGTGTGTTTTCACACACAATTTACTCATTTGTAACTGGTACAGATCGATACAATAGAAACTTGCATTATATCAGTTATTACTGTAATAAAAATAAAAGAACAAGACTTTCGATCGGTTCTGAATATATATATTGACTAAGTTTAGTTCAATAAATTGTATACAATACAATCAGTGTAATCTAGTCACTTATATGAACAATCAAAATGACTTTTACACAGTTTTTAAATAAGATAACCAAATTTTATAAATGGATATTCTTTTTGTCGCAACAATACAATAATATGTCTTATAACTATACCAATCGAACTGGTAAAATATATAGGAATGTTTAGGTTATGCAGGCCGCTGGCGATTGTTCGCTAGTTCACCCAGAATCCTTAAGGCTCATTATGACGCTTGATAGAATATGAAAGGGTATGGGGATTGTGAGCATTGGTTCAAGGTTGGTCCCAGAGATTACCCTGTTTCTCTAAAACCAACCTGAGGGGTCCACGAATACAGGCAGGTCGTACATAGAAGAGTGCACTTTTTATGACATGATGATGATTTAATTTGGACCACACTCTAATATTTTCATAATCATCGAAATATATTGTATTTGAGTCTCGGAATAGCTATAATTGTGGGGTTTGTTACAATTTTCCAGTTCCCAACCAATCTATTTAAGGTATTACATACATATATGTATTGTTACAACAAATAGAAGAGATCATCAGGTGCTGCCAAAGAGCTGATCAATGGGCTTCTCATCCCTGGAATGAGCATTTGTGGAAGAAGTAGAAGAGGACTATAATTAAGGCGAAGAAGGAAAAATAATATAACTTGTTTAAAAAGAGATTCCCTCTGATTGATTGTTGAAGAAAAGGATTCCGCCTATGAAATGATAGCTAAAACGTAAGATAGTAAAACTTTGGAAGAGCTGAGGATTATATATGTAAAGATTCTTAAGAGATAACCCAAGTACTATAAAAACCAGAGATTGACGATTTAAGACGATTAGAGCGTCCAACTTGTAAGGTTGTCAAGTAAAGTGGTGAAAGTATCCTGTGACAAAATATACGTATAGAATTTGAAAAGATTAAACAAATTTGTTGATAAACAACATTACCATTAATTGATTCAATATATTGTGAATGTACTGTATTTACTTTCTATTCAGTACACAAAGAAATTCTTAAAGAAGAGAATGTAATTGGAATTGTTTATAAGATGCAACTTTCGAAACTTAAATTAAATGGATATTAATTTTCAAATTAGTAAAAATACTTAATATATTTTTGTATTCTAGTAGTAAACGTCATCTGGAAAATTAATGTTAATTAATAATTAAAAAAAGACAATAATAAAGAAATTTAACTGAATTAATGGGGATGCGACAATTAGAAAGAAACAATAATAAAGAAACTCTACTGAGTGTTTAGCACAATTAGTAGTAGTAATATTTTTTTTTTTTTTTTAATTTTCAATAAAATGGCGAAACCAGTGGCGGTGTATCAGGATTAGGCATTTTCTAAGATGCAATGTATACGTGAAGGAGTCCAGCGACGAATAATGGTTTAAGTAGAAGGTACTTCCATAGTAATCACTTCAGCAAGTTTCAGACAAGTTGACTTATTGTTTTTTGAAATGCGATTATAATTTTGATTTGCCAAAAATATACTGACATATAGTAATCACATAAAACCTTTTCGAAGTGTAGTTAGAACCAAAAAACCGGTAAGTATCATGTGTCTTGGAATTCTCTGTACAAACAGTACTAACGATCGTGGGATCTATGGCAATTTTATTTAACTCCCTTTGTTAAAAAAAAAAACATTCGTGATACTATGTATGTATATTATCTGACTTTAAATATTCATAAATAAAGATAATTTGAGTACATTAGACTCAGATATTGAAATCGTAATAAAAGAATTAGGTAAGCTTGCATCACTGTTCTAAAAGTATATTATAAATTGGACCATAGTGTGATTGTCACGTTCTTTCTGGCAGTTTATATAAACTATATTTGTATGAATAGTGTAACTATATTTAGACTGAGTGTCAAATATGTTTTGCGATTTTTTCCACATGAGTTTTAGAGAAAAAGAATTGCAAATTATTTTATGGGTTTTTGTTGAATGCAGCATTTTTTTATAGCAAAATAGTAATAAGTACTTTATTCATGGGTAATACTCATACACATATGTTTGGATGTACTATATGTACCTTATAAGGGTCTCAACCTCATAAGCCTCTCATTATAAAGTTCATTTTTCACAATATTTTTCAATGTTTATTACTATCCCATTAAAGTCTAATATTTTTGGGAAAACGATTGCTTGTTTACTTAAAAGTTATTTTGAGTGGGTTCTAAGTTAAAAGTTTATATAAAAGAAAATAATATTACTTTGGGTAAGTAAACATCAAATGAATCGTTATTTTGAAAGTGGCACAAGTCACATAAGTCACTCTCCGTAATGGTGCTCTAAGTTTTTATGAAATCTTTTGGTACAATAACAACATCATGACCAATGAGGCCTTTTAAGAAAATTGTGTAATCAATATAGTTAAGCACGGTGGTGGCGCAGTTATGGTTTGGGCTGCATGGCGGCATCTTAATTTTATTGAGTTCATAATAAATAAGATAGATTACTTAACCATTTTAAAGGACATTGTTGCCCCCAGTGTCGATAAATTAGGCTTTGCAGGCAATTCAAACTTTCAACAGAATAACGATCCAAAACATTTAAAGAAAATTGTGAATGAATGGCTATTGTACAGGATCGTCTGCCGCAATCTCCCGACCTCAATCTCTCAATCTCTCCTGTTATGACAAACAACAAAACCTTGTATTTTCACTTAAATTTTTTTACTTCGGGCTTATTGTTGTTTTTTTATTATTATCGACTACTAAAATTTCGCTTTTTTTTATTAAAGTGAATGGTGTGTTCTTATTAAATAACTCTTGAATTCTGAATACTAACTTTTATTGTGTATTCGTTATTTATTAAATAAAATAAAATTAAATTTATCCAGGAACCTGAGGTGTATACATTCTTTTGACTTTCGTTGTATTTATTGTACTACTTATTATATTGCTGATCTAGGTTCGAATAGAACGACTAATAATATTGTACGAGTATGTGCACAAGTATAAATATAAGGTAAGTAGTATTTTAAGCTATCAATCAAGATAAGCAAAAAAACCCTAAGGCTTAGGCTAACAATAGAAAAGTCTAAATAAATAACCAGATACATACAGATGATTGTAATTCCAAACAATAAGTAACTAAATTAAGTGTCATTAAACAGCACGCACATGAAATGATAATTGGAAATAAAATATATGGTATATTGTACTTTCTCTCTGACATTGATTGATATTTCGCGCATTTTACTTAATAAATAAATGCCAAATAATTTACCTAAGCAACACATACTTATAAGAAATCAAATATTATTAACTTCAACTAAATATAAAATTTACAACTAAAGTTTGAGTCATAAAACAAATCAGAAAACAGTTACAACACTCAAAATAACTTAAATAAAATTGCAAATTTTCAAAATAAAACTAAATAAATAAATTTGATTTTAATTATTCTTTATTAATTGTACAAATAGCAAGTAAACTTCCGCCTGCTTTTTTGTGTGCGTTAATAGTATTTAAACTGAATAACGTTGTAAATTTATATATTTATTAATTTTATGTTGTCTTAACATCTTGAAGCAAACAGAAACACAGAAAAGAAAAATACATGAAGAGCGGTCAATGAACTCTATGATTTAAGTTAAGTAAGTAAGTTTGATAATTGATTTTATTATAATTATGACAACCTTTGTCTCATAAAAAAAAGTCACTGAAAACTAAATTTCAATATTTACTAACCTTACACATGAACAAAACGAGTATTTCATTCAATAATATTTGAATGATTGGGCATTAAACATGATAGGATTTGGTGGTAAAAAATTGTAATAATCAGATCATTAACTGTGTTCACAATGAAATGATATGATATGAAAATTTGACAATATGAGAAATTGTATATTTATCCTGTGAATACAAATGATCCATCTTAAGTATGAATGCATAACGTATATGGACTTCAAAATAATTTATAATAATTCAGAAGATAAAACGAATTAATCTAACTATTTAGGTACGATCTACCGTACCTGTAGTAACTCATTTTTTTCGACTATAAAAGCCACGGGGACTGTTTATTATCCAAACATTATAATCCCTCAGAGCTTCACAAGACAAAACCACTTATAAATAATTTTTCTAGAATACTTACCATCCTATAGTACCTAACAGAAAAATCTTAATATGTGTAAATAGAGTCTTCTTTAACCCTATTGATCTAGAAATTAAAAAATACTGTAAAAGAAATGTAAGACATCTTCAAAAATGTTTTTGTTTGTATCATAAGGCCTCCTCTTAACTAGATCGTCCACCCATGTTAAGTGTCTTAATATGTATGTTTCTAATGTTTAAAATAGATAATATAAATCTATATATAAAAACTATTACCTAAAATGAAGCATCAATTTTGTCCACCATAATTTAAAGAACTAAAAATGGAGTCCAAGGCTTGTTTGTATCCATTACAATAAGAAAACTGATATGATTCGTAAAAACTATGCAACTCATTTGATAAAAACGGACGGATATTTAATGATGTCTTAAATGTCTTCTTTAAAAATTTTACCCACTTCATCACTGTGCGTGATGGGTATAAAAAATAAAGACCGGTAAATTGCCCTTAAGGGCATTTGATCATTGCGTTGTTATCGAAAGAAAATAATCATTAATTAATCAAAATAGAAATTTAATCTTTACATTTCAGATTAATTTTTTGAGTAGTTGGAGTTTTATTAAAAATCGCTTGCAAATTTTGAATGTTAGAACATTTTTTCGTATACAAATATAAATCAATTATGTATTTTACTCTTTATCTTGTTTACCATTAATTAATTTAATTATTACTTAAAGCTCATTATGTTTTTCTTTTTATTTTATTTAAATTTTTTTTTGCAACAATTATTTACTAAATTAAATTGTTAACGATTCGTTATCTAACTTAAGGGAATCTAGTAAAAAGAAAAAACACAGACAAAATAAACAACGATTTTAACAATTTTCTAAAACCCTACATTTAAGCATATTAACAATAAAAGAAATTCAATGTTTATTGACAAAAAAAAAGAAGGCGGGCTTAAATTTTAAAAGATACTCTATTCTGTAATCTAGGGAAACAACCCTTTGACATGTAAAATATCCTCAGTCCATTAAACCCCAATTTTAGAAAATACTGATCATGGAGCTTTTAGTTAACCTGTGTTGCAGATGATTGAAAACGTATCATTTGGTGATATACTCGTATGTAACTATACGCTTTACCAAAATGTTGCATGAAGTAATAATTCTGGAAGGGTCCCATTGAGATGATTCCAAAGCATTAAAAAGAAATCTTGTGCAGGAAATAATTGAGGAAATGAAGGTAGCCATGGTTTTTATTTTTCATTATTTCATCTATCTTATTTTTCGCTAATGTGACTATGGTGATCTTCTGCTAATGAACTAAGAAATACCTTGTATTTTTCATAATTTGCTATTCAACCATTTGTTCCCTACTATCATAGATGTGTGTATATACAATAGATAGAAAGAACAATCGGTTTTTAACATACTCGTAAAATAATATTTTGTATTCAGTGTCACATAATCTCTTTTAATGACGCTTAAATAAATATTTTGAAAGAAAATACAATATAAATCTCGAAAGAGATCCGCAAAGTTTACCATATACAATGATCTAATGGCACTGTGAGTTCAGAGAAACTCAAGCATAGTCTGAAGAATGTTCCTTTGAACTTTTTTGCGGATCGGGCATGTGGATAAAGTTTTAATTTTTTTTTTTATTTATGATAGTATTGAAATGTAAGGAAAGATTCGGTTGGCCGTGTGAAGCCGGGCAGGGTGCACTATCTAATTTCTCAACAACAAACTTCACTGGCAAAGGCCTAAATAGCATCCCGTCCTCCTGAGGTCTATTGAACTTGACTTAAGTATCCGTAGAAATTGAAACTCTCTATTAATGAAAGCCTATTTGCTGGTGAACACAGGACTTGCACAAAAAATGTGTGCAGATCTTTCAACATCCATTTCCCAAAAAACAAATGATTAACTTTATACCTTTCTCTATGTTGCAAATGTTATAACAATGTTTTAATACCATAAACACTATAATAATTATGTAGTGTATAAGAAGAAAAAAAAAACACCAACAGACTTAATGATACATTCACCTTTGGGAATGATGATGATATTCCTTAAATTTCACGGATTTGCAATTAAATACTCCACATAGTAAATTTGTTTTTTTTTTTTTGTCTTGTTTGTATATTTTGCGCATTACATTTTATGTTATTTTCTGGTATAAACTTGAAAAGGCAATTATTGTAGTATGGTAGAACGTGAGAGTAGAAAATTCCAAGTAGTTGAATAACTAATGTATTAAGTTTGTATTTCTTTATGTAAACATTAGCGAAATTTATAAGATCATTAAATTTACATTTATGTGAGATTGTTTATTTTTGTTATTTGCTTTGTCTTTGTTTAAATTAAGTGACTGCAAATGATTCTATCTCATCTACAATATGATAATAATTCTTTCATTTCTCTCACTAACTCAAACTAAACTTATCCGGATTGATTTGCTTTTTAATTTTCCCACACTTTATAGGGAAATTATTTTATTTAACCATTTAATATTATGAATTAAAGTCAATTGAATTGTGTAAGAAGAAAATATTTATAGTAAGGCAAACTGAACAAATTGCAAAACTGATGAAATACAGAACAAATGAGAGTGATATATGGTAGTCAATTAGGTCGGACTATGACATTACTCTTACCCCGTATTAGTTAAAGAGATTTAAAAGGCAACACAAATGTAAATGATTATGGGAAATTTCTTTCATTTTCAGGTTTTACCTATTGGAGATGAAAATCAATGGCCTTGGGTCTTAGCCGATGGTCCATGGACCATAATCATATTGCAATTGCACATGACATCAAATGTTAATATTCGTTATATTTGTTATAAAAATAATATACAAGGTGTGTAGAAAGAGTCTGTCCTATATCTATTTTAAATTACTGAGAGACGCATGGGCAAAGGGGCATGCAATACTAAGCATTCCCGATAAGGCATTAAATTTTGATGGAAATTATTTCTAAATTTACAGCAAACTTTCACCAAAAGAGCCTATATCATCAACTATAATCATCTCTTACAATTGTTAAAGTTTTTCTTTAGAGAATTCTGTGGATTTCGTTATAGATTTTTTAATAGGCGAATTTGAATCATCTGCTACCTCAGCATCTGCCAATATTTGCAGTTAATTGTGATGTAATGCAGCTGCATATCGTCAAGTCCTTCTCCACCGGTAGATATGGCTGCTGGGATAATATTATTTTACTCTATGGTCTCCGGAACTCTAGTTTGTTATTAGAGTTGATGGTTCTACATATTTATTTATTCGTTCACTTGTACACACAATAAAATAAATAAATCCAATTTAAGTTAAGACTAGATAGATAGATAGAATCGTTCTTTATTTAAGTTTATACTAATTTATAGTTAACAATTATTGATTTATTTCTTGTTTTTGTTTTACAAATTCAAAGAACATATCTTAATTAATTCAAGACTATAATTGAGCGAAATCAAGACCGAAAACAGCGTTATATAAAATTTATTCGCTATCCAAGTAGCGCGTTATACGGGGTTCAAATATTTGCAAATTTTTTTCTTGCTTCTAAACTGTTGGCAGTTTATGGCAATACAAAAATTTAGTCAAATGATCTTTCAGGTTAACAACCAAAGTCTTATAGGTAATATGGATCATATATATTTGAGTTTATCAATATTAAGAAAAAAGGAAGGAACGAAAGTTTTAAGAGTAAAAAAGCTATCTGCAAGAAAGTATGTTAATTTGATTACTTTTGTCAGGTTGATCAAGAATGTGCACCTCATGAAGTCTTTCTTAGTGACTAATGAAATGTGGTCCGATTTATCAAAAAACTGAGGGACTAATTGAGGATATACCTTACTCCTATGATGCTAATCATTTCACTATTTGGCATAATACCGGCGATTACTATCTTGATGTGATGAGGGGCTCAGAAGATATGGTGATTCAGAGAGCGATGCCGGCAATAGCATACGCTTTACACTAAGGTAAGGTCGATGGTGAATATCGAAGCCAAAAGCGATTCATAAATAACGGTGTCTCTTACCATACCATTGGTAAATAAATTAGAAGATACTATATGTTTTCTTTTAATATATTTTTTACTATACTACTGTGTTACAAACTTCATCATAAAGTTGATATTGTATATTAGTGTTGTTGCGAATATTCGCATTTTTCTTGATATTCGCATTCACACTCGTAAAAATTCATGCTAGTGTATTAGTGATGCTGCGAATATTCGTATTTGCATTCGCGAATTTTCGCATATTTCTCGACATTCGCATCGCATTCGAATTCTCCAATGTCTAAAAATTAATATTCTTTCCATCCCTATTGTATATCTACTTATGTACAATATTTAACTCTGTTGTTGTTAGAAATTTTACATGTCATTTGGAGAATTTACAACATTTTCTTTAGATCGAAACTGATTTCTTTATTTAAAACATTCTCACGTTTAATTTTTTGACGATTATAAGAATGAAATAAAATAAGGTTTAAGCACGTTTTTCAGAATTTTTAGATTTATACAAATATGTTCGTTCGCTGGGAATTGAATTTGCAACAAAAGAAACTTATACACGTGCCAGTAATTAAATAATTTTTAAAGTTTTAATTGTTTCAGTTATAAAAAATTGAAAAATTGTTAAAATTCTTGAGTTTTATTATGAACTTTTTATGTCATCATCATCATCGCATGTCGTAATCCATAAACTACAAATTTTATTAATTAAATTAAGAAATGAATTCATTATTGTGAATTAAATGCATGTAACAACAAATTTATTTTATTACTATTATTATTTTTTATGTTGCAAAAAAAGATACAAATTTTTAACAAATTTCACAAAACCGAGTCATGGTATTTAAACAAAAAACAGCAATGAAAGAAAAATATATTTTATTAAAAGATTATTATTCTGTTGAATTGAATAATGTACTATTGTACTTAGATATACATATGTATGTGAAAGTTTATTAGTTTAAATAGAATAATTTGTACCTTTCATTAAATCATCATCAGGTTAAGAAATCATAGGGCTAACAATATCTTGCCATAATATTTCAGATAATTTCAGCAAGGTTGAAAAGATTTTTCTATTAGAACAACAATAATTCTAGAATGGATAAGGTCTTTGAAAGGGCCTATAGCCTAACTGAGAATAATGGGAGGATTACATAAATTTGAAGGATTGTTTAGACAGACAAATAGTTAGTTATTCTTAATAAACTAGTAGTTTTCTGTTAAAGTAGGACAATCTGAGGTTGCAGTGACGAGTTGACTAGTTCTCCCTCTTTAATTTACCAAGTATGTTCTACAAAATAAAGGTATAGTATATGGTATAGGAATCTATGCTATATCATTGGTAGGAATTTTAAGCTGTTCAAAATTTGTGATAGGATTACTTAGATTTTTTTGGTAGACATTGACTTTCTTAAGAAACTAAGTATGTATGGAATAATAAATCTTCTTCAGATTATGTATGATTTTCAAAGAAATTAAAAATAAATAAAGATTTGTGAAAATAGATTAAAATACTGGTACAATTACTAAAGTTTATAGGACTATTGAAACAGTAACTGATCGCTTAATAAACTAAATACTTTTAACAAATTATATTATAGATTTGTAGGATTGTATACTACTACTAAGTATAATTAAATTACTCATTCAAACTTATATGCCTTATTATTGGTGAATTTCACTAATTGTTTTGCAATAAATTAACACTTCTTAGTGGCTCCTTCATTTTAATTAGCATTGATCTTGCCAAGGCCATTGGCAGGCAAGCAATCCCGTCATTAACTGGTTGAATGCAAAGATTTCGAAAACATAATTTGGGCAGCCCCCGAATTACGAGTAATTTTGGATACTTAACAAATGATTATATTTATTAAAGATTAAATTAGGTGCTAAATGCGTAAATGCCATTAAAAAGTTGTTAATAACTTAACCAATTTCTGTTAAAGGCCAATTGAGTCAATAAAATTGATTGGATTTATTCATTTGAAATATTGTATGTACATTAAATACGAGTAATAACAAATGCATTGCACAAGATTGTGTTATTGAACAGATTTGTTTGTAAATAAAAAACAATAATAATAAGTTCATTGTCATTGTTTCTAAATAAACATGTGCGTCCAGTAGTAAAATTTAAATCTATATACTGTGGGTTAAACCTTTTTTTGTTTTTACGATCGTTGGAATTTCTTTTATGATCATTAAGACAAAAGAAGAAAAACAAAAAAAAAAAATAATAGTATTTAGTTGCTAATTCACAATTACGTCATAGTTCGACAATTCATTACTAAAAACTATTTTAAATTTTATTTAATTTGTACTCAAATTACTTACCACCGTTTAGTACTTGTAGTAGTGGATTTTGGGCCAGAACAAAATTAGCAAAATAAATTATTTATGCAAAATGTGTTTTCACTCAAAATTTTATTAAGTTCACCCGGCATATGTATTATCAGTCTATTTACTATATATTCACGATTTTGAATTCTTTAAAAATGAATGGCCACATATTGTATCTATATATTTATTTTATTTTATTTTATTAACAAGCTCATCATGTATTATTTTATTGATTTTTGATTTATAAATTGATTTACTTTAATATGTTGTAACTTGGAATGGAAGAAGTCATTGACATAAGTATGTTTGTATCTTTTTTTTAACATAAGTACTAGTATTGAAGATTCAATATATTAAATTTAGTATCTAATTTTATTTATTTATTTTAATTTTACGCACGATTTTCGCGACATTCAATATTCAACGTTCAACGTTTGCTGCACCGGAATAATAGTATTTAACTGTTTATTGTGTATTTGCGTCCATGCGAGTAAAGTTAGTAAAAAAATTAAAACTTTTATTGGCACTTTAGGCTTCGTTCATTGTTTTTGTTTATTCATTCATTCATAATGTTATTGTTATTGTTATTACTAAGCTCAAGAGCGCAGCTGACTTAAGCTTTTCTAAAGAGTATAAAACATATAGAGCAGACTGAGCGCTCAATTTAAGCGGCGTGCCTCTTTGTTTTTATGTTGGATCTGTATTCAGTGTGTTGGATGGGGTTTGATGGAGCAGAATCACTCAAATCTCCAAAATGTTAATGCAAAATGTGAGTTTTGTTGAATGCACTCAAGAAAAGAGTGTTGCCGAGCAGCTATTTGTTTCCTACGGAAATGAATGAAGCCTCATAGAGTGCAATGAGCATTAGATAAATGTTTCATGTTTACTCAAAAGGGAATGAATAGAAACGTAAGAATCATTTATTTCATAAAAAAAAATAAAAAAATTAAATATATTTTTATAGTCTTTGCTTAAGCTTTACTTTGCTCTTGCGTGAGTATAATTAAAGCTTAATGCAACCAAAGAATAGACTGGAAAAAAAATTAGCTTTCACGCGGGGAAATGATGGTTTGAGCGTGGAAGTCAATCGAACTAGCATATTTTCACTCAAAATTGTCGTGATTTACTCAAGAAAATAATTGGAGGTGAACTTTTTTAAAAAAAAAAAATGTATACAATATTAGCGAGAGTATAAAATATAAAAAATAAAATATTGTAATACTCTTTCGTAGTAATAAGTGAAGTATAGGAAATTGTAAAAGATAATTATAAATTATTAAAGAACTAGAAAGAAGGCTATCATTGGCTATGCCAAAGTGGTAATACTCTTCACGCTCCTCCGGGTTGCATCCAACCTTCCTTTCTTAGCCTCACTTCAGTTTGAGTGGCAATTATATTGTACACTTATTCTTTATAAGTTTGCCATTTAATTTGAGTTGTGTAAGGGAGGTACCCCTCCTGGTAACCTTTGGATCATGAAATTTACATGGTTTATGAATATGGATCAGAAACTCATAGTATCCAAATTTCAGTTCGATACGTTAAAAAACAAAAAACTTTTTCTTACAAGAACATTAATTTAAAGTGGGGTTTGTATGGCAGGTACCCGTCCTGGTAACCCTAGGATCATGAAATTTACACAGTTGATGGATAATATCCGTTGGATATAGATTAGAAACTAATAGTGTCCAAATTTCAATTTGATATGTTACAAAACAAAAAACTTTTACTAATAAGAACATTTATTTAAAGGGGGTTTGTATGGGAGGCACCCCCTAGTTATCCGATTCGTCTGATTCCCTCAAATGTGCAAAATAAACATATGTGCAAAGTTTCAACTCTCTAGCTCAAAAACTAAGGGACTAGTTTGCATACATACAGACAGACAGACGGACACAGCTAAATCAACTCATCTCATGTGGTCTGCGACGTCTCCTTCTGTGTGTTACAAACTTTATGACAAACTTATAATACTATTCACTCCCGTGAAGAGTATAAAAATATTGAACACAATAGAAATGAGATATGACAAGTATTTGATTGGCAGTGGTTCTATTTAGAATGACATCCCCGTTGATAAATACGGCAGGGCATGTCGAGTGGTTCATGGTGAAGATAACATGCATAGACTTCTCAGCATTGACGCAGGTGTTCCACCTCTTTAGTCATGGCTCCAAGAGGGCCAACTGGTCTTGCAGGAGAGTAAAGGTTACAGCCGGATCGCTGTGGCTCAATAACATGTCATTGTCATCCGCATATGTTGCTGTTGCGAGTTTATTATCTGTCAAGATCGGGAGGTCGGACGTATAAAGCGTGTATAGGATGGGCCCCAACACACTGCCTTGAGGAACTCCAGCTCGGATACTCTTTATGTTAGACTCCTGGCCTTCGCATCTGACATAAAATGTCCTCTTGTATAGAAATGATCTAAGAATCAGATAGTATGGTGCCGGCAGCAACTTCTTTAGGTTATACAGGAGGCCGGGGTGCCAGACTCTGTCAAACGCTTGTCGGATATATAGGAACACGGCAGAGCAATATTCACCATGTTCGAAGGTATTGAGGATTTTTTGTACCATTCGGTGGCACTGCTCTGGGGATCCGTGACATCTCTTGAAGCCGAACTGGTGGTCTGGGACCATGTAACCAAAGTGGCAGAACTCTGACCAGAAGTAATGTTTCGAATACTTTGGAGAGTATAGCCAGCTGATTGGACGATAGGAGCATGGTTTGTGTTCAGGTGTTCCAAGTTGGGCTATCAAAATTACCTCAGCATACTTCCACTGGGTTGGGAAGTGACTGAGCGTCAATATGCCATTATAAATAGCCGTTATGAACGTGACTTCCAGTTGATTGGCAAAGTCCTGTGCTTCACTTGAACTGCACCAGAAGCCGCTGTATGAGCGCTTTCCTTTCCTTTCCTTTCCTTTTTTTTTTTTTTTTTTTCTTTTTTGAGTAACTCGTCGTAGCCCAGAGATTGTGCTCGACCTCGGCAAAGAATTCCCTGATGGCCTTGTTTCTTGACTCTGTTAACAGTGTTTAAGCTCTCTTGTCACTGTCAGCTTAGAGCATTTTTATCCCTCGGATTTCTGGATGAATGCTATACGCTGCTTTGTCTCCTCTTCACATGTAACATGTGTGCAATCTCTGCAGACCAAATGTCATATTTAAATATTCTTTAATAATTATAATAATGTTTGAAAATAAACAAATTGAAATATAGGTTACAATCCGTGCCGTGTATTCGGTTTGAAACGATATGAAAAATTAAAACAATGGCTCTTCAGTGGCTGTTGATGTCAATTTTGGTATATTTGCTATAACATGAAAAGGTCTTTTTGTGAGTATGAATTGAATGGTCATGTAATTTATGTGCAAATCCGTCTCACGCCAACTATTGAGAATACATATTGGAATTAATATCCACTCAAAATGTCAAAGAACTCCCGAGGAAAGTCAAAGTAACTCAGATGATACTATTTTTCAAATCTTCACTCACCCACTACTTTATCACATGACTTTAATTTAATTTCTATTAGATATGTTCATAATTAAACTTTAATAATTTTGACCCAAATTTAGATTTGTTCTATTGGCAATTATTTCTTGTATTTTCCGAAACTGTATACTTACAATATAAGAAAAAAAAAATACAATATTCATGGTGTCGACAACTGGTCACTGATCCGAATACTTACCATGCCACATATTGCTTAATTTCGCAGATAGCTTGTTTAAGAAAAGAAATTGTACTTAATGACAAAATGCTATGATTAACTTTATTCATATTAAAATTAAAAAATGTATGCACAAATATTCAAGCTTCATTCGAAATGCATAGTAAGCAGACAAACCTTTTTTCTCTCTTGCTCAAAAACTGAGGGACTAGTTTGCATACATACAGACGGACAGACGGACATGGCTAAATCAACTCGTCTCATCGAATCGAGCTGATCATGAGTATATATACATATAACTTTATGGGGTCTCCGATGTCTCCTTCTGTGTATTCCACAAACTTTTTGACGAACTTTTAATACTATTAATACTGAATAATAATAAATTATTTTAACTAAGAAAGAAATCTTTGATTTACTATTAATTTGTTTATAAAAAATATCACAATCAAATTTTTATTTTATAATTTTAACATTTAAACTGTTTTGTATTTAAAAATTCAAACGCGCGCCAAAGACCAGCCCTCAATCATACCAGTGCTGTTTACTGTTTAATGCATACAACCAAATGTTAGTGCTATAAAATGCTGTATACTCAATCAATTGAATTGTGCAGTCTTGAATCTCCCTTGAATGAAAATAGATAAAAGAAAGACAGAAGAAACTGTGAAGTAGAAAAGAAGCAGAAGAGCAGCAAAGACCAATCAAACGAGCAGCTGTGTATTTGTTGAAAGTGAAATTCTTTTTTGAAAATACATATATTGTACATAAAAATTATATTAATTTTCATATATTAAAAACATTGTAATTTTATTAAGTGAAAATGTGTGGTGGTTTTACATGTTCGAAGAATGCGCTTATTGCGCTTAATATTTTATATGTTGTAAGTAAAGAAACCTGAAAAGTTTAAAGTCAAAGGCCGAAGGATGCTGGTATTACTGCCACCTTTGTTTGGCTTATTGATTTTATTACGCATCTGCCATCTGCAGGAGTAGTAATGAATTTGGTTTCACTTTTTCAGATGGTTGGCTTCCTGCTGATTGGTGTCGGTGTTTATGCGCGCGCGGCCTCCATTGTTACAAATCTGCCAATTGTTGGTGGCATATTGGCTTGTGGTGTCATACTCATACTCATCTCAATGTTGGGCCTTGCTGGCGCTGTCAAGCACCATCAAGTGATGCTCTTCTTTGTATCCTTTTTAAAACACAACAATAACGACAGCGATGATGACTGTGCGCTAGTCATTAACATACATAAAATACTTGTGCATAGAACAAGAAGAGCCTTTTTAGATAGTAAAATAGATAGCGACGACAATATGAAGGTCATCATCTGAATTTTATACGGGGCAAAAATCATCATCATCATCATCATGCATGTGTGCACTTGTTGTCTCTGACATGCATGTAATAATTTCCGTGCATTTGCAAGCAAACAACATACAATAATCATTTAGTTGCTGCTAACCTATCTCTCTCTCTCAATGTTTGCTTCCGATTATATGAAAAGACTTTGAAGGGAACATGCTATTTGTGTATACTAGTAGTATAGTATTTCATACCCAAAATGGTTAAGTCATAAACATATATAAATCAATTTTATAAACACTTGAATCAACTTCTACCAGGAAGCTATCGTATTAATCGATGACTGTATAAAGTAAACAAACAATACTTTAATCTACAAAAATTTTGACCGTAGGCTATGCCAAAACCTTAACACCTTACAGCAACAAAATTCAGCATAAGCAGGAAATTTACATTACCTTCTAGTAAAGAAAGGAAAAATCCTTTCAATAATCTTATCTTATCTTATCTTATCTTACATTTGTCTGAAATATGACTTATAAGTGGGTTATATGAGGTTATTGTTATTATTATGTGTTACAAAAATGTAATCAAAAATTATGTACTCACATTCAGAAATATCTGCAACAGTCAGAGGTTATCGCAAAAGATTGTGTTTATATTTGTTTATGACATAAATATACAAATTTCTGTAATGCCTTGCTGACTGAAGACACAGAGTTTCTTTGTAATTTTGAGACATTCTGTGTGTGAATGGCATTATTAGTTTGTTGTAACATGCTGAAGAAGACAAAGGAAACCTTATCATTAAGCAATGCCCCTCTTAGAGCTATTTTATACAGAGCCCTCTTATTGTTGCCGTTCAAAAATAATGTTCCAATTGGATTTCTAGCTAATACAAGTAGTAGCCTTCATAGAAACCAAGAGAGAGAGAGTCAGAACTTTAATAAAGCAAATTAAAATAATAATTTATACTTATAAGAAATCAAAGAAGGGGAACAATAAGTCAGATAGTACCCTTAGAAATACATACCACCGGGACAAAGGAAAATGAGCAGCCACTTTATCAAACAAAGAATAAGATAGGAGAGAAACAAAAAAATAAAATCAAGGGCTACCTGCATTTACTTAATTATACACATTTTGTTGAACAAAAATTGTATTTTTTTGTGTTAATGTTTGGCTCATAAGCCCTTATTTTTTATATCAGTTCATATTGTCGGGCACATTTTCTATCAGTTTCTGAAAATGTTCTATTATTCTATTGGTTCTGCACTTTACCAAAAAATTTAATCTCCGTAATGGGCGCTCTATAGAATTTTGGAAGCCTCCTCTTCTCCCAAAGTTTTTTCGATTATCCCTCAGATTGGTGTAAGCTTAACCGATTTTAATCTGTTAGGAAATAATCTTTCTAAATTCATCCAGGTATCTAGGAGATTCAAACATTTACTAATTTTTTCTTGCAACTGTATATTTATAAGTCCCATCAACTCAATATATATGGATAACACCTCCATTTTGTTATTTAGTCTAGTCAGCGCAACATGTGTTAAATTATTTGATGTTTTACAAATTATCTTGAATTTAGTTGGCCATAATGGATGCCATAATTTGTGGTGAACCTTAACTACTCTTTATTTTGATATTCTCGTTTTCAGTACATGATCATTTTGTTCCTATTGTTCTTGATTCAGTTTTCGATTGCCAGCTCTTGCTTGGCTGTCAATTCTGAACAACAGCAACAATTTGCTGAACAAGGATGGAATCGTGTGCCCATGGATATGCGCAAGCAAGTGCAAGACTCATTCCTATGCTGTGGCTTCAATGCTACCGCAAGTGACACACCGAAACCCGATGAACCAACATGTGAGGTAATCAACAGACAATGCTGCCCGGATACAAACGATTCCCATTGCCAGTGTGCACCATGTGGACCTATGCTAGAGGATAAGATAAACTATGCATTCAAATTATGTGGTGGTCTTGGTATTTTCTTTAGTTTTACTGAGGTAAGTCGAATATTATCATAGTACTAGTAAGAAGAAGGATGGTTTTTGGGTGATATTCTCTATATGTTGGTTAATAATAACATCTCTTATCTTTATCTTTATATATTTTATTATATTTATCACATAATTCATGCAGTTCATTGGTGTTTGGCTAACAGTACGCTATCGTAATCAAAAGGATCCGCGTGGCTTGCCCAGCGCTTTCCTCTAAGTTGCAAACCGAAAAGGAACAACTAACACAAAACATAAAACAAACATCAACTAATAATATAAATAACAAAAAAAAAAAAAATAATAATAAAAATAACAAATATGAATGTGTTAAAAAGAACTAAAACAAAAAAAAAATAACAAAAATCAGAAAATGATAAAGAATAATTTCATTTCCATAAAAACATTTAACAAGAGATAAACATACACTAGATACAGCAAATATTCAAACTCAAAAATTATTATAATATATAATAGGTTCTTTTAGAATATGTGTCTTTTAGGATCTGTTCGCATTATATATTTATTGTATATTTATACAAGAAAACAAAACAAAACAACATAACATAACTAACTATTATATACAGCGCAAGTAGTTTATATACATACTATACATAAATATTATTGTATTACATATTATTATTATACTATACATATACTTACATACAAACATATACATATATGATAATGAAGACGATATTGATTGAAGATGAAAATTGAAACCAAAACAGAGATAGGAAATAGAGATAGAGGAGATTCTGTTGTTGGTCTTATCAAATGAATGAAAAATTGTAATATGATATATTAACTTCTCTAGTTTACTACATACTACATCATCAAACTTAAACTCAAAGAAAAGCAATCAGTTCTTGAGCAAATAACTTAAGCCACCTTTAAAAAAAAAAAAAAAAAAAAAAACACAAAAAAAAAACAAAAATATAAAACATTTCTATTCAGTCTAAGCACAACAAAGAGGATTTCTACCAAATGTTAATCATAACTTTGGTGTTAAACTGGGTGAGATTTTCAAATTGCTTTTGGATTTTGATTCTTTGGTTTCTTATATTTTATTTATTTTAATTCTTGTTTACTTTAAATATTTCAAACAAAATGGTGAGGTTTCATATTGGCCTGAATAATTAAACCAGAGCTATACTCATTAGTTTGTTTATCCTGACTTCCTTCGCAAACTTAATGTTATAGTCGAACTATCTTGTTTACTGAAAATGTATATGAGTAATAAATTGCTTTTTGTAACATTTACAAAATAAGACACTAAATTCATTCCTTTAGCAAGAATTAATGACATGCGGAATGTTAATATTTAAAGAAACAGCGAAAACTTAGTTTTTAACTCAATATAATAATTAGAAAATACATTCTACTCTATGTGCTATATAGAAATAGTAGTACAGAAATCTATAGAAGAAAACTCTTTGTATTTCTTAATTAAAACATCTAGAATTTTACAAAATTGTATAAGATCTCATCATTAACATGTTGTGTTCAACAATTGGGTCAATTGGGCTGTTAAAAGTACATATCGAGCCTTAACCGCGAAAAGATCGTAAGCGACATTTCTTTTCTAAAGATACTGTTAAATGAAGTCATTTGGCTAGCAGCTTTTCAATTCGGTCTTAACAAATCAAGAAAGATCTGTATATATTTCTAAAATCAATTGTTAAGTTGTTATAAGCTGGCAAGTATTACGCTCATCGGCGTTTTTATTTCTTTCGTTTCGGTTTGATAATTTAAAAGTGGAAAACAAAACGCCTCCTGTACCCCATGCAGCTACTAATTCATAACCTGTAAAATATTATAGCCATAATCACTACAGTTACGGAGATAATACAAATTCATCGTTTTATCGTTTATGTTGCCTGTTATAGTAAAGAGCGGTAGACGAAACGCTCTCCATTAAAATTTGTCCTTCGTCGCTTACGTTCTTTTCGTGGTTTGTGGTTGATATGTATATGTTATAGTTGCTGAATACTTATAAATCCAAATAAGTTACTTACAACTTCTTTCGAATCTCAAAATTTTACTATAATTTCTAATACTTGCTACAAGACCATAAACAAAAAATTTATAAATTTGGTGATTAGTACCATGTGTAGAAGTTTAATTTGCCGTTTTTCTTCCAATTTGGATGGCACACAAAGCCAATTAATTTTTATGTCAAATCCAAAGTCATCGAATTCTTGTGGAAACTTACGTCAAGGTTGCTTCAACCGTCAAGACTTGTGAACGCTGGTTTCAATGATTCAAAAGTGGTGACTGCAATGTCAATTACACAGAACGGGAAAATCAACCATATAAGTTTAAAGATGTCGAATTGAAAGCATTATTGGATGTAGAAGATATACAAAAATAAAAAATTATGGCAGTGAGAAATTGAATGTCACTCAGAAAACTGTTTCCGATCGAAAAACGGCCAGAATATAAGGCAACGTCATTCTGCAGCATGACAACGCTCCTGCACATTGGATCAATCTGGACAAAGACATCAGAACCCTTACCCTACCTGCGTATTTACCAAAATTGGCTCCCTTCAGATTTTCATTTGTATTCAGCATGCAACAACTTTCGATGAAGTGTGGAAGAATCCATTCAATTAAATGGATTTTCGATGAAGGATGAAACATTCTTTTGGAAAGGCAATTGCCTGAAAGATGGACAAAATTGTGGCCAATATTTTTACCATTATTGTGTATTTTTATTGAAAAAAAGCTTCTACACCTGGAATAATGGTAAAAATTTTGTTTGTTTAGTAATTAACTTGGTCTGAATGCACCCTTGGCACAATTAAAGTTTACTATTTTGATTATATCTTTCATAAAAGGATCAATATCACTTCAAAGTGAAAAAATCGTGCATAAAAGATACCAAAAAGTTAATATGGAAATAAGCGCTGTGACAAGCAGCATTGATTGGATCTAGTAATGTCCATCGTTTTTTATTTAGAAACAAGTCTATTAAGCTGCTATATTGTTCCATATATAAAATCATGAGTTCTGCAATTGTTGGAAGAGTTAGTCTCCATACAAAAACACAAAAGATATCTCTATAAATTCTAATTCTTTTAAACTAGTTAAATTTGCACATAACCTGTCAGCAATTCTGAGTCATTTCCGCAACGAGTAAGAAGATTGTTCAGGAAATACAATATAGCTCCTTAAAAAAAGGCGTTTTGTTTTCATAATTTTATTGTTTAATCAAAAATGGGAAGAATGAATTGTCTTTTAGATTTGGCTGATGTTGCATACATGTATGGCGACATCGGAGCTGCGAGTTGTGTTTCAATATTGCCGTAGAAGTGACAACAGAGTGGAAAGGAGGGTTACTATGTTATTGTACACATAATATATTTATCTAATTATGTTTCTACATTTAAACCAATCTTGAAAAAATAGTAGAATTCAATTACAATTTCCACAACATCATAATTAGATCAAATGAATCAATATTTGATTTAGCCTGGCTATGTTAATTAACTGAAAATACTTCGACTTCTATATACATATAATGTACGGGTATAAGTTCAACATTTCCCTAACTAGAATGTGAAAGGGAGGGGGTATGTAAGCTTCGGTGAATCAAAGTTAATATTCTACCATATTTTATTTTTATTTATATTATTTTTTTATTCATTTTCTACAATTTCCATTTTAAATTATAAATAATTCATTTTCAATATTCTTTTGCAGCTTGTTGCCGTTTTTCTGGCACGTCGCTATCGTAATCAGCATGATCCCTTCTATTTGCCGGCCCGAGCTGTCTTTCCACACAACTATCAGTACTAATGAGTGGCCAAACATCAAACCTGCATCAATTGGAAACTTCATGCTATCAATTGGGTTCTATGGCCGTTGAATAATGCATCACAGTTTTCAAGTTTTAGTCAACCTAAAGGACGAGTCTGATTAACTTAAACGTTTAAGAATTATTTTGCCTGCCTGTCTATTTTAAGCTTGACACATTGTATATGTATGTTTTTTGTGCTTAAGCAACACTCAAAACTTGAAATAGAAACAATCGATGATACTTTGTAAAGGCAACTAACAATGCGAGATAAAGAGTCATTTTAAAAAAGTCAAAGTTCAAATTGAGTTGAAGGCGAGGCCTACCGCCTGCCGCCTCAACTCTGTGGGTGGTGCTATTTTTGTTTATTGTTAATTGTAAACTTATTGCACTAACCAACACTAACAGCTAACTAATGAGATTATTACTGCGATGTTCATGAAATTTACTATCATTTATTTTTGTAACAATTTATTTTGTTTTTTTTTTATTTTTTTACTTAGTTACGTTTATTAAACTTTAGGTTTAAGTTAAAAATTTCTTCAATTATTTGCGCAACTTATACAATCATGCAAGGACATATTATATCAAACTGTACCACATCTTTCAAACCTGATCTATATACTAGTACATATATATTACATTAACTAATCTTAATCTATAAAACAAGCAAAAGAAACAAAAAACAAAAAAAGAAAGGCGTTCAAATACAAATTAAATATACATTATTATATACGTGTTTAAATGTAAATCTTGAACAAAAGATAAAGAAAAACCAAGAATATCTAAATAACTAACTAACTTTGGTATCACCAAAGCTTACAAATGCACTTCACTTAAGGTAAAATTTATCAATTAGTGAGTGTCACTAGTGCTGTTAAGTATTTAATAAATGAATGGCAAGGATGAACAAAAGGAATCGCTTATACAATTATAGAGAATAGAATAACAATCACAATGACTGCAATAAATGATTGACATATAGATATATTGAACAAATTATCAATTAAAAAACTATAGAACTAAATACCCAGTGACACAGAAGGACTCATGCACAGACATGACCATTATGATTCCCCTTGTAATGCTCATCATGCCAATTAATACTTTCTCATATATCTGATGCATGACTCTCTGAAAGAAGTGTGCTCCACTAGTGCTGTGAAGTGTATAAAATTAAAATATTATAAACAAATTACACAAAATAATTGAATATTAAAATTTGATGAAATTAGTTCACTTTGTATGTTGTGTGTGTGTTAAAAAAGTAAAAAAGTAAAAATTGAAAAACAAAATTTAGCAAAAAAGAAAAAAAACAAACAAAATCAGGTCTAAAAGTAAAATCATCTCAGCTTCTTTATACTATTTTGTTAAAACTATTATAATTTTAAATTACTTATGTAACTTTATTTATAAATCTAGATTTCGCACAACAGCAACAACATCAAACACTTGTGAATCCTGAATTCTTAATTACTCTGAACACTCACTCAATCAACTACTCTTCATCATACTTCCATCCAAACATCTATCCATCCTACATTTCCAACAAACAAACAACAACACACACCAATTTCTAGGCGATTCATAAGTTGATATACTACATACTACATACTACATACATACATATATATAAATATATATTCTCTGTATTCTGTGCTGTGATTGAAGTAAATATGATCTGTAAAAAAAAAACAACGCACTTTTGGTGTCAAACAAAACTTTTCATTTAAAAAGAAGAAATCGCGTGAACAAATTAATTTTTGTTTGCAAGTTTTGAATTTCCAAACTTTTGCTTTTCTTCCCTGCTTTGCTCTTTCTGCTGTTTGGTTTTTGTGTCTGTTGTAATCCTTTTTTTTTTGCCACCACAATTCGCTTGTGGCATTATAAATCTCGCGCGTGCTGCTGTCACCCGAAGACATGCTGGGGCGGCAAGGAGGGCATGTGAATGGAGAGACTTGTTGTTGTTGGTTGGCTGGCATTACCTTGTAGCTGCATCCTTTTTGGGACGTTTTTTGGTTTTTCCCAAATGATAATCGAGTTGTAAGAGTGAGTGTCATTGAAGTAACTTTGAAAAATGAATTTCATCGTTTGTACTGTATTTCGTAGAAAGGATACATAAACTAAAGCAAGTGGATTTTAGTTTAAGGAACTTAAATTAGAGTTTGACAATATTAGTGTTTAGTTTCTCTATGAAAAGGGTAATAAATAAAATTAATTGATTCGGCTTTCATAGCAAAATTTTTGGTCGACTTTTTGTTGCTAAACTTAAGAAAAATATTGAATTTTTCGAAAGCATCCGCCTCAACTTGAATTTTTAAGCACAGGCAGCTTGTTTAACCATACACAGAAGCGAAATTTTCATGGGCAGTCAGAACGTCACACAATTTTAAGGTGGTTTCCATATGGTGCTGAACATCTCTACCGTTAGGTGATCAGTCATCGCCAATCGGTTTTTCAATCTCCATGCAAAATTTAACTTCCATGCGATCTATTGGAAAGCATTCGAATCGATAGAGGATTCTACCACTATCTTCTTTGATGTGTCGACTTACACAATGCTATACAGTTATAATAATAAAGAGTGAATTATTGAGAGAAGTAGATCTTTATAATATGAGTAAGGATTTGAAAGCCACCATCTAAAATGAAGATTTTTTTTACAGTTCGATAGAGTAGTTCTAGTTTTCAGAAAAGAATTTTAAAAGACTTGAGGTAATTGACTAATTTCTTGTATAAATAGTCTCTGATAGCTGGTCACATAAAATGTTCTTTATTGGAAATAATTTACTATACTTATAAGTTATAACAATAACTGTCTGGTTTAAGTCTTCAGAGGAGTATAATAAGTATAAATAATAACTCATTACTTATTGATATTTTATTGATTTCACTTCTTTTCAAGTTTCCTTACTTTCTTTAATATTGTTGAAGAACTCTGCATAGGATAGCTCCAGATTAAATTGGATTAATAATTCTGCTTTTATTAAATTTATAAAGCATCAATATCTGGCATCCGACCATTTTAAATTTATTTGGGAAAAAACGAGTTGGAGAAAGTAGTTTGAAATTGGTTGAAACACTTAATATGAAAGAACCCAGTTTAAATATATTTTTAGATTTTTTTTTTTTGCATGTTTACAATTTTCCACTACTTCTTCCAAGGATAATTCAATCATGATTGTCCATGTGTGGCATTGATTGAGTGATTGAATCGTGGTTTGAGCAAATATCAAATCGATATAGTTAAAGTCTTTAAATAGGACATGACAGTAAATACAAATATTTCGATTTCTCTTAGTGCCCCGAATAATCCTTGAACAGCCTGTCCCGCGGCGGACGAGCTAAAAATCGGGACGTCTGGCAACGCTGGTTTCATACCAAAATTTGCATAAGAATCTTTTCAAAATGTATATTCTTTTACAAAGTGAAATGCTTTTAAATTAAAATTTATAAACAGATCGGTGATGTCAAATATGCAGTTGCTTTTACTTCAATTTACAATAGGATGAGGAACTTCCCAAGTAAAAGTTTCATGCTTCTTTGCTTTTTCGGACTTGTAACATTTTTTTCACAGTCATCCCCAAATAAATTTATCTCCGTCTCATAGCTTTAATGAATATTGCGACATTTTTTCACACCTTCCGATCCTGCCCAATGGTCCTCATCGAAGGAATTTATCTAGCGGTGCGTCCTGGAAGATTTGCATCGTGAAATCGTCCAAGAATTGCGTATTAGTAGCTTACAAAATTTTTGATTTCTACTGAAATATTGCTTGATTATTTGAATGGATCCAATTTTGATAGAATTTCTCTCAGGTCTTCAAACGATGATAAATGCGTTAATAACGGTGCTCATTCAAGTTAGGCAAACTTTTCTAATTTGATTAAAAAGCGAATCATTTGTGAAACTAACGTGGTTTTATAATGGGAAAGCGGTTACTAAAGAATCACTATTATGGAATTTTTGAAAATCCAACCAATTATGAAGAATCAAGCGTTAGACCTAGAAATATTGACAAATGCTGCAAACGGGATATTCGGCGCTCACTACTGAAAGGAATATGATTTGCAATGGAAAAAGGAATCATTTAAATCCTTAGTATGTATATCAATGCCAAAAAATATGAATTTTGAACAATTGGGTTAATTTAAGGGACATCAACAATTAATGTGGAAGCATTGTGGTGGATCAATCATTATTTGGTCTTCTTATGGGTATGTATGAGACTTCTCAAACTGCTTTATACGGGGTAGAATGAACTCTCAGACACATATGTATGTACATGTGTATGTAGAATTGTTGGACACCACATTAAATGAGTTTGCTAACAACCTTAATGGGGAAAATTGGACATTTCAACAAGAACACATCACCAATTCACACAACAGGATTCACAAATGAATTTTTCGCATCAAGAAATATACCAATTTTGGATTAGCCGGTATTCAGTCCAGACTTAAACCCTATTGAAGACATGTGGGAAATCTTTCAGGACATAATTTTATTTAAAAAACATTTTGTCCTATCAGTCAGAGACCATTAATTCAAACAAATTGTTGTTGGAAACCGTTGAAATTGTTCTTGAAATCCTGAGAAATTTAACTCACTGAACTGTCCATTGTCTGAATGGTTCAGTCTTTAGAAATTAATAGTCTTTGTGTTTACAAAATCCTCTATGAAAGTTGAAAATTGTCAAATAAGTAAGTCACTCAAAAGCAATGAGCGAAAAGAAAAGCTTTTAAATGAGTAGAAACGTGAGTGGAAGCCACAAAGAGCGTCGTAAACAAATATAAAAGAGCAACGAGAGAAAAACGCGTTGCCATAGCAATATGATGATTATATAATATTTGAAATTGGCTTGGCTGCTCCGGATGCATATGGTATTCATGTGCACGAGAGTGTGTGTGTGTATATATGTGTGAATTCCTATGCTTATGATTTCAGCCTGTGTGTTGCCACCACATTTACTTGATGTGGTATGTTGAGCTTCCGTTTTGCGTGTAAGAATGTGGGTGTGGTTGGAGCCATTTTTCGCCACTGTAAAGGCAACAACATTTTGTTGTTATTGATGCTGTCGTGGGGCTGTTGTTATTGCTGGTATTGCTTGATTTACAGGGAATGGTCAGCAACAGGGCACAACACCAAAACCATCAACCAAGAAACCAACCTTGAACCGGCAGCACCACATTCGCATCCTCACGCAATGTGCAAATCCTTTTAAAGCATTTAATAAGTTCTATTTATAATCTTTTTATATTTTATTATATTTTATTTTGTTTCATTTATTATTTTCTTATGAACGTCATGCCATGTTCTTTGTTTTGTTCGTTGTGCCCCATCTGTTTATGACATTCATACAAGATTTACTTCATTCATGTCAGTGAAAATATGACGCAAATACGAAATTTGAAATATGAACCGAAGTGCATTATAAGCATTAAGAAAGAAGATTTGTTTCTTGATGATAATCATGATGATGATGTTTGTAAATAGACAATATTGGATGAATTTCTCTTTAGGTCGGACATGGAATAGACTCATGCCCATGGGGGACGTTTTACTTTGAAATAGAAAATTACTTGTTCATTCATGCTTTACGTACATATTCTGTGTATGTCCTATGTACTATTTTGTTGGAGACGAGGACACATGTTCATGTCCTGCTTTCAAAAGAATTCTATGCATAAAATCTAAAGGAATTTACATTAATTTCAAACGATTTTGCCTTTGACTAGAATTTAATTCAAATGAAATGCTCATGTGTTCAATGACCAATGATGAAGTCGAATAGAAAATTATCAGAGTCAACAGATTAAAGTAAGCACATTTGCAATAATATTTAAATTCATTGGATTCATAAAGAGACAATCAAAGTTTCACAGTAAAGAATCTATCTATAGGTACCAACTCGAATCTTCGTTTGCCTCTTTAGTGATTTAATTTCTTCATTGCTCTAGAGTTAAAATCTATTTAACTAGCAAAAGTTGTATGCGTTTTGCAAGTGACAATTGAAAGAAGATGTCTCTGCTGCTTACGATGGCTGCACAATTTCCTTGGAATTTTTGTCCTACTAAATTCGATGAGGTACTCTCTAGTTCATGTTTGACCTGCAAAATAAAATTTATGTTCATTGAAAAAAGAAATTTTATAAAAAATTTCGAGTCATTCAATAAGCCCTTAGTCTGATACTAATACGTATATGTAAGTATAATAAAAACCCATAAGTTTTTCAAAAACAATCAAGTTTTAAATTAAATGCCTAAAAATGTTATGACAATCCGACAAACAGTAGTTCCAATGACTCTACTTTAGTTATTTTTCAAACAATGGCAATAAACGAAATTCGTGTGTTGATTAAACCAAATTTTTGATGGAAGAAATATCGTTTAAGCAGCAAAAGCCTTATGGGGACTGTAGTTCATGGAAAATAATAATTAAACTGTAATTTACAGAGTTTTAATATGTGTTGTATATTGCTTCTTGTACGAACCGATGATGGTGAGCCCTTTGCTGGATTCAGAAAACTTAAAAATATAGCTGACACCTTAAAGATATCAGAAGGCAGTGTATATGTGTAGATTTACTATTATGCTTGGATATTTATCTATAAGAAAGTTGTGTTTAAAAAACAGCATTGCTGGTTAACTTCAAGACTCATTAAAACATCTGTTAATTCCTAAGTAGAGCATTTGCAAATGGAAATGAATTCCTCATTTCTTTCTCTGAGCATTTAATCACTGTACCATGTTTACGCTACAAGTGGCTGTAAATGTAACAAATTAATTTCCAGAGAGTTAACAAAGTTAAACTTTAATTAATGAAACAGAAAAATTACCACATCAATGACATTTGACTTGTGTTTTTCGGCTTTTTGCTTTCATCGCTTTGAGGGATTAGCGTACAGGAAACATGTTGATTATGCACGATTATGTGAGTCTCGTTGTGAGTTAGTATTGTGTGTGATTATTTATTTGTTGTTTGTGCCACAAGCGGAAAGCAACAATTTTCTATGTCAAAGTCATACAAAAGTCAAAGTTATTGTAATATTTTCTTGTTTTTTCTTTCTTTAATTATCCAACTGACAATTACTCACTTTTAGCTCAAATGGAAATCGTAAACCAAACAAAAAATAATAGAGAAGAAGAGAAATAAAGCAATGAACTTTGTAATTTAGTATAATTTCAAAAATTTTTGCATATTTTTTTATTATTCAATTATGTAATTTGCAAAATAAATTATTGGGTAAAAGATAAATGAGAAAAAAATATTTTGCTAATTATACAAAATTATTTAGTGTTTTTATTTTTTGTTAGCAAAAAATGATAATAAAAATGTTTGCAAT
The DNA here is from genome assembly GCA_037043315.1 of Amiota communis. NCBI lineage: Eukaryota > Metazoa > Arthropoda > Insecta > Diptera > Drosophilidae > Amiota > Amiota communis. Next base: position 975,686 of record JBAMAV010000994.1, read on the forward strand.
TTTCAATAAAATAGTTAAAGAATATTAAATTTATTTTATAGTTTTTGTGTAATTTATTTTATTGGATATTTTCTTATTTTATAATTGAAATTTTTTAATTGATTTCCTAAAGAAAACAGTGCGTATAAGTAATTTTCGAAATGACTGCCGGACATTAAATGTACGCATACGCCAAGTTGTTTGCTAGAAAGCAATCGAATATCCAATTATTTGTTTCCCATTAAATGGGGTATCCATGTACGAGTATATACATAGGTAGACATCTATGTATTGTAGTATAAATGAAGGTGTATAAACGGAAATACAAATTAAACATAGGCTTGTCATTAATTAAAGTCCAGATGTGGCGAGGTGGCGGCTGCTACGGTAACACTGTACTACGATACATATGTAGTTCCCTCGAAACATTTTCAACTAAGCCATATCGCATTAAACACTTGGTGTGCCAACAAAGACAGGTTAATACTATTAACGAATAGTAGACAGAGGGGACAAAGAAGATGGTTGTTCTCAATAAAATGAGAGCAACAAAATGCAAAAGGGAAAGTGAAACTGAAACTGAGACTGAGAGATTGAGCACGTGCGCATTCAGGCCAAACACATGCTGCGCACTCACTGAAAAAAAGGAGCAAAAGCTGTTGCACGTGAAACAGTTTTCATGAGGAAAACTACAAGAGACAAGCAAAAATTGAGTAAAAACTCAAACTTTCTGTAACTGTTTTGTATAGAAAATTTGGTTCAACGGAAATACAAATTAAATTGGGCGTGGGTTTAATTCTAATTAGGAAACCTTGAATTAATTGAATAAAAGGAAAAGTACCGAAAATTAAATTTGATTTTTTTGTTTTTTGCTTCTGAAAAGATTTTAATGTTGAGTGAAGCTTTCCCCAAAATTTGAGTGAGTTTTTAATGGTTGTCATTTAAAAACATGAGTATTTTACCATTTCACCATGGTTGAATGAATTTCATTGTGCTCATTTCATTGAGTTATGAGACTTTTGATGTTGGTAGCTTCGTAAGTTGTTACACTTTTCAGTTTAGTTCAGTTTCATTTGGACTTTGCGGGATATTGCACACACGTTAAGTTTGTATTAGGAATTGTGGATTATTAAAGGAACAAGTGCTAATATTTTTGTATAAAAATAATACGAACTTTATTATTTGCAAAAATAATAATACTCCATTGAACGAAGAAACTTGTTTCCACTAAACAACTTATCAAAAAGGTTTCAACTGCCATTAGGTTTTTTTTCGTGTTTTAAATAAATTATCACGTAAGTTTTAACTTTTTAGAATAAAATGAAATTCCGCTTACTTAAGCATAAACAACAAATATAGTATAGTATTTTATCAATTACCTATGCACATAGATACAGAGTAAATTTGTGAGTGTATGGTATGTCTGAGAGATTCGTAGAAAGGGGGAAGAGAAAGAAACAAACAAACAAGCCAGAAAGGACAGAAAATGGCTGGCATAGAAAGATGCAAAGAAAATCAATATATTGTTCAATTCTGTGTTATCCTTATTCTATTCAGTAGAACAATAGTAACTTCGCAGCTATGACCTGCTATGTACCATTTTATGTATACACACACACAATGTCACACAGATACTTGCATATGTATGATGTTTATCTATTGTATTTATTATTAACTTGTATTCCCATTGCTTGTATGTAATATGCGTTAAATGGTGAAAGATGCACTCAATCAATTTTATTGTGGCTTTTCTTCTTGTTATTTATTTTTCTTTGTAACCCTTTTACTTAATTGGAAAACGTTTTCCTATTTGTCATATTCGCTACGATTGACTGAATTCCTGAAGACATGGTTCATGGATAAAGTAACCAAGATTCATTTGCAAATTCACTCCTAAGCAGAAAGCATCCTACAGTCGATTGCACTTAGAGATCCTTAAATTAGAAAATGTTTCATTTAATTCAATTCATTAGAATTGTTTCTTTTCTTTTATTTTTCATTATTTAAATAAATTAAATAAATTTATTTTTTTTTGATTGTCAACACAAAATGATAAGTTAAAAATTCAAAAATATTTATTTGCTTTTCTTCTAAAAACCCAAAGCTTGAGCTTAATAGCCTTGAACTCTGACACTAAGCACTGACTAAAGCATAACTTTGGGCACCCTCATGATGTTACGTGTCCAATCTAAAGAATCTTCTTCTTGATTGTTTGCATTTCGCTTAAGTGGATTTACTGTAAAAACACATCAGCAGCATTTAAAGCTGACCCTTCATTTATTTTCGGTAAATAACAACCATTTTTAACCATTTTTTAAATGAAATCTTAACTGTGGAAAAATGATTAAGTAGTCATATTTTAGTCAAAGTATTTTGTGTCACCTTTACCTTAGGCCTTTAACCATCTTTTAACAAATATCTTGATGAAAAAATCCATCCTTCTAGAATTTGGATATCAAAATACATAATTGTAAATATAGAACAAGCTTTACAAATTTCTATCCAGCGATTCTCGACCGAGGTATTGTCGTCTTTCCGTAGTTTAAGTCTTTTACTGGTGCGATAATTTTTAATGTATTTCATTTTGGTGTGCAGTTTTCCGGCATTTTCATTAGCATTGCATAGATTATCTTCGCTCAATTTGAGCATAACTTGCTTAACATCTTTTCAGGTTGGAGTGTTATTCACACTTGCCCAAGCATACACCTATAGTGCCTTAAATTGAATGGCAGGGGCGGTCTTAGTCATTGCGAATTTCCGGGCGGGTAGATCTTTGCGAGGTCCTTATCTTTGCTGATAATTGACTAGAAATGCAAATTTATAAATATGAAAATTTAAAGTTTTAAAACTGTTTATTGGAAATTAAAGTAAATTAATAGAACACATAAACTGAGGTGCATTAATGTCCTGAAAGAATCAGAGATTTAGAAATGATGTTTATAGCTTTTTCTAAAACAAAACAATTAATTAAATTATAATAATTTAACAAATGAGCTACGTAATTTTCAATTGAAATAATATCAAGAACTGAAAGCCGATCTTATTTCTGCAGACCCAACTGTTACAGGTGTCGTGGCTATAATTCAACACCGAAATAATATCATAGTTTCCTTTAAATACACGGATAAACAGATAAAGTTCTTCATACAATGCATGTCCATCAAAATCATATGAGTCCCGTACTGTAAGAGATAATTGGAAGTTACTGCATTGGCTGAAATGTTCAAAGTCATACATATACATTAACTTTTTATGCTGTAGGTTCATGAAACCAAATATTCTCTCATGGTGCTTAAGTTCCTCAAATCTAGGTTGGCAAACTTGCGCGCAGCGCACATAGTCTTCCGCAGATAATGCAGGAGCCTCGTTTACCCCTTCGTAATCAAAATTTCTTCTCATATCATCTCACAACTTTGATCTTTCTTTCAATATAATTTTTATCAGCCAATTCTCTCGCTGTTACCAAGAATGAGTGGAAACAGATTTACGATAATTATCAAGTCATTGTGTAAATGCGTCTAGGTGTTGTATAACCGTATCTGGATGCATTATTTCCCGCTGGCGATCAAGCACGATCCCAGTACACATACACTATTTTGGTAAAAAAAAACCTAGTACTCAGTTTCTGGATATGATACGCAGAACAAATCTACAAAATGCAATACGTTTACAAAGTTATGTATCATATAATAAACAGCCATATGTTATATAGAACTGTTAGTTTTAGTTTTTCTTTTTGTAAACATTTCTAACAATAATAATAATAATAATAAACATATCATATAAACTCACTAGATACCAAAAGTAAGAAAACTAGATTCCCCTTTCTCTTCTCCCCCTGTTGAGAATTTCATTTGAGAACGATCGATCAAATACATGACCAGAAGGAACTGCCAACTCTTTCAAAACTTAAATTCCGTACACTGGCAAATTTGTGTCCTTTTTTAGTCCTAATTTGTTTTGTTTTGTTTTGGTTTGACAAAATTCTTATGTATGTGAAGTGACAAAAGTGTTCTCCGCCAAAATAAGCTTTGGACAAAAGCAAATGGTAAATGGAAACCTTAAAATCTAGTGGTAAAGTTGTATAAAATAACATGTCCCAATGAAGTGATTTTAGCGTGTGCCCAACGACTTTTAATGTGATCAGTCGGGAGTTGTCTTAAAGTGAAATCTCTTGTGTTGTTATACTCTTCACGGAAGTGAATAGTATTATAAGTTTGTCATGAAGTTTGTAACACACAGAAGGAGGCAACGTAGGCCACATAAAGTATATATATTTGTGATCAGCTCGATGAGACGAGTTAATTAAGCTATGTCCGTCTGTCCGTCTGTATCAAAACTAGTCCCTCAGTTTTTGAGCAAGAGAGCTGAAATTTTGCACATACTTTTCTTTTTACCATACGCAGTTCATTTGTCGGGATCAGCCGAATCGGACCACTAAATTAAAGTTCTTATTAGAAAAAGTTTTTTGTTTTTTGACATATTGAACTAAAATTTGAACACTATAAGTTTCTGTTCCATATCCATCAGCCATGTAAATTTTATGATCCTAGGGTTTCCAGCAGGGGTACCTCCCATACAAACTCACATTATATAAAGAGTGTAAGTACAATAAAAATACAATGCCACTCAAACTGTGTTCTTTGTTGATACTCAAATTGTAACAGAGAGAATATAGTGATGCTAAGAGCAACGAAGGTTGGATGCAATCCGGAGGAGCGTGAAGAGTTTTACATCTTTGGCATAACCAATGATGGCCTTCTTTCTGGTTTTTTACTCAGTTCAAATAGATCATATACGTATCTTATCTATCTCTTGTAAATGTTCATCCAGAAATGAAATGCCTTCTTTGTAAAGTTCTCAAATATTTTTCACAAAAGTTACTCATACTATAAAAGGTCATAAAAAGGACATGCACCCATTAAATCCATTATGGTAAATGAAGTTGGAAGTTTTGAATATGCTTAAATTTATAATATCAATATTGTTTATCTAATGTTGGCTTTAATATGAAAAGGTGACTTCATAAACATTTATTGTAAATTGGTTTTCATTATATTCTTTTCTAAACATGAACATTGTCATTATCCTTGTCAAATTTATGAAAAAAAAACCCTCACTTGACTTGAATGAATTTTTTGACAGCATTTTAAATTAATATTCATACATTCATTCATTCTTTAAGTGTATGTATAATATATGTAGGTATGTATTGAAACATAACACACACACAGATACGTATAGTTAAAAGTATTGTATTTGAAAAATGAAAGGAAATTATGCCTGGCAACAAATGCTTCATTCTGAGTTTTAATTAAAAGCTGTCATTATTGCCTCTTTATTAATGTAAAAACTCATTATGTTTTATTTTACGATTCTCTGTGTGTATTCTTTTAAAATGACTTACTGACTGAGTGACTGAATGACTTACTGACTGAGTGAATGAGTGACTGACACACTGACTGACTGACTGAATGAATGAGCTCATGAGAAACGTACACGTACACACGTACAACAACAAAAAATGAATGAATGTAAAACACTTTCAGCATTTTAATGTGACACACAGGACTCAAGAGGAGGGTGAACGAGCATGCGACAACAATACCATAGAAATATCATTGAACTTTTTTCTAGACTGTAAAATCTAATAAAATTTAATTTTTATTCTATTTTGTATTTTCAGCGCCACAAAGACCCCAAATTCAATACAAAATATGTCGTTATTGACCAGTAACAGTCATTCCCTTTCGGAGGAGGAAATCGATGAGTAAGTTGAAATTTGTTCTTATGTATTTTTGTTAAAGAACAAACACCAATACAACTCTATGTGAAAGGAAAAGGACGAAGAAATAATTCAATATATTTTTTATATTTGCCCTCCGTGCACAAGAATATGGTAAATAGTTGAGGAGAAGATCTTAAAGACTAATAAAATAATTGGGTTATTCGAAAAGCTATTGCATCTTTTATTGGATGGCGTTATCCACGTTGGGGACCCCCCATAAATTGTATTGTATACCATATGAAATTTGATTGATGGTGTATTGTCTCATACAGAGGTCTTTGATTATTGGAATTTGTAGTTTTTTTTCCAAATCCCACGTAATTGAAACCTTTATAAGAATAAAAAACAGCTTTCGAGAAGTGAACGTATGTAAGATTAGAAGCCAAGAAAGGTTCTAAAAGGGAAGAGGACAAAAAAGCGATTTACCTTGTCGATATTCAAGTCTCAAAGGAAGGTATCTGAGTCAGAAGTATATTTAGAGTCAGCATAGGTAAGATAGTAGAGAAATCTATTGACTTGCTTGTTTCTAGTAACTGGTGTTCAGATCTGTATGCCCGATTACCTTAGCATATTTTTCACAAAGAGACTTCATTGTTTTAATATGCTGGACGCTGCCTAGCACTAACGCAATTGTTATTGTCTCTCAAATAAGTTTATTACATGTAACATTACAGAAAAACCTGAGTTGGTAAAATTCCATGTTTTGAAAGAAGTGTAAGTAATATACGCAAGAAACAGGTATATTACATGTCCTGCTGTTGGAAAGAAACATAAGCACTCGAAAACGTACAGAGTACACACAAATAATGACTTTTTTATTATATCAATTATAAAGATTGAAGAGTAGCAAGTTAAAAGCAAAAAGAGAAGAGCCTTTAACCCACCGCATCGTCATTTAAATATTAGCGTCTGGAAAAATTCTTTGGCAATCGACACTATGTAGTGATGATGCTCGCAACGTCAAACGTCCCAAAAGTGTTTCTGAGTTCATTACATTTTTCCACTAAAAAGTCAAACGAAGGTGTATTCGACAGATTGAATTTTAAAGAAATCACTTCGGAGAAATTATATTGGAACAAATTTTATACTTCTTATAAATTCGTGTAATTTACATGATTACCTAGAAACAGGTAAATTACATCATATGATTTACGTTACTTTAATGACCAAGTTTATTACGTATCAACCCAGACAAAAATACAAAAAGCCACGAAAATTGTGCTGATGCTGAATTGAGTAATTCGAAACCTTAATTTTCGCGGTAGAAGAACTATGTTAAAAACCTTGGATTATATATTAGTTTTTCTAGGAATTTTAATTGCATTTTGCTTTCAAAAAACATATGTGTATTTGTTAGGAACAAATGTTCTGCGGAACTTTAATTAATTTTTTTTTTAAAAAGTATGTTAATAATAAAGCGAGGGCTAGTAAGGTCTGCTGCATTGTTTTTTTTTATTTCTATTTTTTTTCGGACCTATAGCCACCATCGTGACTATGTGTGTGGTGTCTCCAATAAACCTCCCTTCTCATACTCTGTGTAGTATGCCTACTCTGGAACTGCTTTTTGGTATGTATTACTTCAGAGCATCCCTTTAAGATTAAGATTAAGAGAACTCTACCAATATCCTTAGAGGTCAATCATCTATTCACCTACGTCTATGTTCACAAGGTCTGCGGCTTTGTTATTATATGAGAAAACTAAATATAAGTTTAAAGACTACTATGTAAATATGAATAATCTTGCAAACTCCACCCCAGGGAAATCTACCAGGTTCAAACCAACATCAAAATCCAGAAGAACTTGAACCGCTTTTAGATCGATAACTCTAATGGTTCTGGAGAACATTCGTTACTAACTAATGTATATTGAGATAGATAGACAGATAGCTATACATACATACATAACTAGGCCCATGCGCTTTGCTGTATGAGTTTGTCGACTGATGTTTCTTCGTTTTGGTAGCATGGTTTTAATTATTTAACTAAATAAACTAAAAACTTTACAAAAAGCAGCTGTAAACGGAACAGATGGCGCTGGAGTAGGATTGGTATATTATTTGTGGTCATGTTGTTTCTTCCGATAGACGTCGGTCATGTTGCCGCATATATTGTTGTTACTTTTTACGATTTGTTCACATTGTAAAATTATTATAACATTTTATTCGAAAAAACTTTCCCTAACTTAAATAACTAATTACAATTCATCTTATTACTTTTTGAAGCACTTATATTCAAAGTTTATTTAAAATAAAATATTTGATGAGTTCATTTTATTTTTGGCATTGAATGCTTTATGGTAAAGTGCAACATTGTTGATAAGTACTAACTTAAACAACAGTTTGTTAAATCGATGAACAAAAATGTGTTGGCCTTGAAAGTGAATTTGTTAAAAAAAAGCGTCTGTAAATAGCAACAACATTCAATTGATTGGCTTCGAATTGTTATGACCTTTGCACTTTCGTCTGCAATTCTATAAAAAACGCACACACATGATACAAATATGTGGTTTCCCCACATGTATGTATGTATCTCCACATTACAGTTGAAATATATAAGCGGATAACATGCAAGCAAACCTCATATCACATCAAGAAAAAACAAACCCACAAAAAAATACAATCCAATCTAATCAAATACAACAAAACTGTGAACTGTGTTTACGAGAGAGAATATACTTAAATAAAGATATCATGTCACCCCTTCACCAATGTGTATTCCATTATCGATTACCGATTAAATTATATGACTTTGACCTAGAACAATTTAAGGACTGTAGGTGGTTAGCAAATGTTTAACTAAACTGTTGCCCTCATTTTGTGTAACGTCATGTCTTTTTATTAGAATATTACGCATACGCACAGTGAACTGGGGAGAACAAAAGTTATTTGTCCAAAGGAACATATGTCGATAATTTGCCTAATTGTTATTTATCGATTTATATTGTACAACGTACTAACCTTAGCTGCTAATCTAATCTAATTTGAAAATATTTTCTCCATATGTTTGTATGGGAAAATTATCGCCCATCTACAGCAGCAATGAACCGTAATGAAAAGCATTGAAGCATATCTTGTTTGGTTTAAAGCGATTTGACTCTGAATTAGTTGTTGTTGTTGTAGTTGTGTGAAAATTCGCGCCAAAAATCCACAAATTGAATTGGCAGCCAATCAAGCGCATCTAATACGATTCAATTTGAACCAAATTTATGCGTGCGAAATACAAAAGTTAAAGGATTTTGATTTATTTCAGCTACAAAGCATTCAATTTAATTTCCTTCATCTCCGGACAAACAAAAGTAGACAATTCTAAAGTCTCCCCCACATTAAGATTCATGTCACTGTAAATTATTGTTGACTTTTATCGAGCGGCACCAGAAGCAATGGCAACGAGTCCTTGTCAGCCTGCCATACCATGCCATGCCAACTCAAGCCAAGCCAGTTTTATAGATGACTTCCGGCAGTTTCTTTGGCCATTCAAACATTTAGTATTTTGCTTCTTTGTTATTATTATTGTTATTATTATTATTTTCTGCTTCCTTTTTGTTTTTCTTATTTGACCCTATAAAAAATGTTTATAATGACTCTCTGCTACCCACAAGTTTTAGTTTAAGAGCCATAAGAGAATTTTCATTTATTTTTTTAAATAATATTTTGTTTCTTGGAACATTCTTCTTTCAAGGACACAATGTAATATATTTCTGCACTTGGCATTAATGCGTTTTTCATGATGAAAAATTTACTTTAATTTTTTCTTTATTTTATCTCAATTTGAATGGATTTTTTATAGTGTTGAAATGTAAATTTAAACTGAATTTTTAACATAAAAAAGGACTCAATGTGGAAATATTACTCGTACCAAGCATAAAGGAATTGCTACACCCTCTTATCGATCCAATTGTATTTGTCCATCCATTCACGCAAAAGGATGTCTGTCAAGTGACCCATGTTGTTGATTATGTACATTTTACTGACGAATTGATTGATGTTCTTTTATGGTCTATGGAGATACATGCTATTGTTTTATTCAAGTAGTTCCTACTTGTTCTTAAGAATGTCATTTATAGAACTGTTTGTTTGTGTCCACTCCCAGATGTTGTCACGCAATATTATAAATGATTTATAAATTTTATGGCTCATAAAAATATTCAACTTGATTCCTTAACCATCGTCCGTCCTTTAGGCAAACTAAAAACTACTCTTATACATTATAAATTGTTGTTATTGGTTAACTTTGCATGGCAGAATAAGTCATTAGTTCTTAATAGAAACTTATTATAAGAGAAACGAATTGTTCTCTTACATTATAAATTTCATTGATTTAATATAATAATTTTTTTACTAAAATAGAAATGAGAGACATTGAAAAACATCTTTCATTTAGAAAAATAAGTGGTATCAAAAATTCATTGATTTTTTAAAAGTGGTGAATAAAAGTTTTCTTTATTAAATTTAGTTAAAGAAGACAATTCATATAATATTTTGTATTTAAATTGGAAACAGAAATCAAGAAATATGTTTGATTTCAATTTCAAGGCATTAGAATATTTAATAAAAGGTACTACTTTAGTACTAGAAGAATAAAAAATTTCATTTTAAATTTTCGTTCTAAAGGTCTGAAGACATTCTATTTTCAATTTATTTTTCCATGAAATTTTCCCAAACTATTTTATATTTATTATTTATTTATACATTTTCTCATTTCGTTAGAATTCTATAATAGTTTCCACATTTATTTCCCTTAAATTTGCAATGTTATAAGGAATTATCGTTAAAATATTGTCATCTAAGGGTCAAACATTTGTAAATTTTAATGAAATGATCGGTTCGTTTTGTCATTGGTTTTGTTATTTTTTATTATTTATTATTTTCTTGTGAACTATGCTTATTTAAAATAGAAATATTTTTTTTTTCTTTTAACATCTCGGTAGAAATTGTTTAAACTTTTGCAAATGGTCCATTCGTTTTTACTTGAATTATTTTCATTTGTGTGGGATAGAAATCTTTCAAATAACACAATTTCTTATTTTATTATTCTGGTTTTTATTTTTAAATGTTAATTATCTATTTTTCACTGGTTTTTGTGCAACGGAATTGGGAGTAATATGTTAGTGTCTTGTTTGCTATTTGATTTGTTTTTTAACGGTTTTCATTTCCAGGAAATCTATAGACTCGATTGTAGTTTATCAATATTGTCATTGTTGCGGATCTTATATTTTAGTTTTTGAAAATTTTATATTGATTGTAAATTGATTTGGCTATTTGAAAATTTTTTATTTTAAATTTTGTATTAGGTGGGGAATTTATTACGTGTAGTTTATTTTTTGCCAAAGGAAAGTTGAGTTAAAACTGTTGTATGTCAAACCATATTTTACTTTTATTTAAATTAAATAATTTTGTTCTTTTATTATTGTGTTTGTATTTATCAAAGATCTCGTCTAATTTGTTATTTGTTTTTTTTTTTTATTTTACTATTATAATATTAGTATTATGCTTTTGTTTTAATCATATTTTATATGTTATCTAGAACAGGCTTTGTTATATTTGCAACCACCCACTTAGGTTGATTCAATAATGAAATTGTTTATTAAAAACCTTCATTTTTTCTTCATTCTCTTATACAAGATTTGTATTAAATTGTGAGTTGTCTATTCCTAAGATAGTTTTCATTTTTAATTTAAATTCGGGTAACCCATTAGTGCCATTCGATTTACAATTCCTTCAGTTTTTTATATTATGATTTTAACCAATTTAGCAATTTTAGCTTAAAAATCTAGCAATCAAAAAAAAAAGTTATACTTCCAGTCATAGATTTATTCACTAAAACTGAGGAATCTGGCGCAATGTAATACAATTATTTAGTTACACACATTTTTATTCACTTAAAATTAATTATATTAGTTTCAATTTCTTAAAGTAGTTTGCTATGCAAATCTCATTGTCCAAGAGTAGCAATGGAAATTATATTTAGTATTCAATCTTATCGAAGCTTCGTAATTCGCTTTCATCAAAATTTCGATCTTTATCAATATAAGCCAAGAAAATTTGTATTAATATTAATTAATCTTCATCGCCCCATGTAGAATTTTGATGAACTTCAGCTGAATGGAAACAATTTTCTATTGTCTGACTCTTGACGTCCATATGTTGATTCATGTGTTTGATACATGATTGTTGCAGTCCAAAGAGTAGTTTCATGATTTTTTTGTTTGCCTCGAAACGCTTCAATGATTCTTTAAAGATTCTACTTGGATAGTGAAATTTGGTGGAAACAATTGCAATTCAATAGATTTTAGTTGGTTTTGTACGACTTTTGGATGTACCGGACAATCGTCTATTTCTCTTGTTTTCTGCTGGGTCTTGGGTTTAGTTACTCAAAGTAAAATCATAATTTAATATAGTTGTTGATGGAAAATTTATTAAAAATATTGAACTCTCATGGTTTCTTTATTTGGATCATATTCAATTTATCAATCAATAAAAACTTAGTGGATATTCGATCTTGACATGTCATCTGACCTAATTTTTATTGGCTTTTTTATAGTAATACAATTTATAAGGTAAAATTGAATGAGACTTGAGCCCTCATAAGTTACTAATATTTTATATTTTTCACACGATCCTTTAGAAATACAAGTTCTGTTTTATTTATATTACACGGGGCATAGTAGAGACAAAAAAAAACTTACTTTTATTTAAATTTTGTCGTATTCAAGTCCATAAACAGATTGACATGAAACCAAAGCCTCTGTAATCCTACTCAACTAGTAGCTTTAAGAAAATTGTTCATAGAAATCTGAACTTTAATTTTGTATTTGATAAAAAAAAAATGTTTTCTTATATTAGAGTTTCAATGGTTTTGTGTTGTGTATGGCTTTTTTATTTATTTTATGTATGGTATCTATTGTAGACACTTGTATGAATTATACAAGTAAATAAATAATTTAAATATAGAAATATTATAGTATGTATTTTGTTGGAACTCCATTATGCTATACTTTATAGTCATCTCTTTGTTGTATAATTTCCGTTTAAATTATTTGACACAACAATTCCAATGTTATACGTTATACAAGTCTGAGTGAGTTAAGTTCGTTAAGTTTCTTTTGAGAGCCACTTGAAGGTGAACTAAGTCCATATTTCAAACAATAGGATTGAATAACTGGATACAACCCACCACCACTGCCATCACCACCATTAAGTTGTGGCGTACAATGATCATTTGTTGATGAAATTATTCTAAAATGAAATGTAATTCCGTTCGAGTTTCCATTTTTCCATTTCTACTTTGACGATGTTTTATGATGTTTGTGATGCAATGAAGCTGGCACGGCAACACGACCCAAATACATTTCTATGGATGTTGGGTTGTACGTAAGGCATTGATGATGATGATGCAGTAATGTACGCCGTATTAAAATGTAAATTCTCTGCAAACTTTACATAATGATGATAGGTCACACCAAACATTTATGGAATCCGGACAAATTTAAGATGACATAAGCCGTAAAAAAGAAATCGGCGAATATTGTTGAGAGTATCTTAACTGAAGATTGAACAATATATATTGTATATAGTTCATTGTCGTCGTACTCGTCATGGTTTTTGTTATGTGTGTCAACAATATTGTTGCATGTATGTAAATGACTTTTGACATTTTGAAGATGATGATACAGAAGACGACGACAATGTGTCATTGTCATTGTCTGTAAAGTGTACTTTAAGTGTTTGTGTAATTGACATTTACGGTCCGTTAGTTTCTGGCTTTTGTTTGTCTTTTCGCTTCTTAGCAAACAATCGCAAACAAACACAAGTGTTTATCGTTTCGCACTCTTAAGCGGCTAGTAGACGTGTAATATTATGGGGCGAGTAAATTGTTGAATCCGATTTTGCACGCAATTTTTAAGTTTATGAGTTCATCATTTATCATATATCCGAGTTTGAATGTTTATGCGGTAACTTTTGCAAAGCGGGCATAGACTTTCAATATTTTTGAGAAATTATTTCGTTTGCTGGGTATATTCTATTACATATGTGACATTTAGTCCTTACTTTTAATGTTTTAGTGGCACCTTTCGATAAAGTCCAGAATAAAACAATTATCACATGCTTTCCGGCTGACTACTTTCAGCAGCTGAATAGCAACTACTTGCTACTGTTTTGTTAACATTTTTTTTTTATCCATTTTCCAATAAAAATACATAGGAAAACCTTCCTTAACCGGACGAAATAACCTCGACGTTGGGTGTCCGATTATAGAAGTTGACAACAATTAAACACTTCAAATGTTTTGTAAAAACACAGTAAAAGGAAATATAAATTTTGTACACAGTTAAAAATTCAACATATTTATACATTTTATTAAGATAATAGTGGAAAATATTTGGGGTATTCATGAGTCAGCATAAATAGCCGCAACGGTGCCAAAACGGTTACCAGTGTATAAATTGATGCAATCAGCTGCGCTCGCAAACATAACTGCCAATCTAACAAGCGAAAATGTAAAATGCAAATGTTCAAATGTTCAAATTTTTTTTTATATGGACTAACTGTCATTTAGTTTATGCAGCGGTTGTTTATGCAGTTTAATCAATCTAGTGAAGACCCCAATTGTTTTATGATCGATTACTTCAACTTGGATTGATTCCACTAAACGTGTTCAGGTTCATATAGACATTGTAAGTATTTAAGCTGATGAAAAGTATTAGTCTTTTAAAAATTCAGGCGGCCACTTTTTCTGATCCACTATTTTCTTCTTCCTTACTTTATTTTTAAATTGTATGTCAATACAGATCTCCGTTCAGTAAAGACATTACTATACAGACAAAAAACTCATTACTGTTTTGCTTTCTCTGTGCAATTTTTCAAAAAAGTAGACAATGTGAGTTCAACCTCTGCTTCAAAATCAGGAAGTCTAGTTCCATTATTTGAAAATTCAGTCTTATGAAAGAAATTTGTAATGGTCATTTGTTTCAATACCATCCCATAAGGCTTAAAAAATGATTGATTTTGCCACCTATAATGCTGATTTTGAGTTTTTTTTTACAAAATTATTGAAGCTGTCTGTAATCAGAGATTTTAGTATATATAACTGTTGTAATTGCCACACTAAATTGTAGAAACAGGCAACGATCAATTTACATCATTGCCCAAACTCAATTATTGACGTCTATTGCCGCTTTTTCTCTATTCTGTCTTAAGTTTTCATTATACCCAAGTGTTGTTGTTATTGTTCAAATGATTCATCAAAAAGAAAAGTCATACATGTGTGCGCATACATACATATACTTCAATTTTGAGTGTCCCACTTTTTTTTAAAACAAAAGATCACAAAAAGCCCGAAGGTAAACTTTTTTGTTGTAAATTTCTTTAACTGGAATATATATTTTTGTTTAAAGTGACGTAGCATAAAAGACTTTGACCTTTATCAAAGTGCGAACATAATTTGCGTCACGTATGCGATCACGCGAGTTAAATTTCTCTTTTTATACATTTGTGTCTCCCTCTCTCTGGCTCTCATTTTTGCAATGCTTATTGCTCTCCGCTCAGACGAGCCCCTTTTTGTTAAGTTTTAAAATAGGCATCATTGCGCTCTCATTATTATTGTTGTTCTGCCTCATTTCTTACGTAGTACGTACATATGTATAACTATTCACTACGTCAAGCAAAGCCACAAAAACATATGAGCAAATAAGTATTCCATTTATGTACTTACTTATTTATAGTAAATACAATATGTACTAGGAGCAAACATACGCATTTGCTATAATGTATTTTGTGCAAAAACAATAACTTTATTTCATAGCTTTAAAACGAGTGACAACTTGTTTTTCCATTCACTCATTTCAATTTGTTTATGATATAGCAGTTTGTATGAAAGAAATGCCCTTGGCAAAGCAGTCATTACATTTTGCTTATTGTAAAAACCTTTACAAGTCAAATTGGGACTTTAAAATAATAAGATATTCTTTCTAAAATATTCTTATTTTAAAACTTGTTTCGAAATCACTTATTTCACTTGCCTTAAATGTGAGGAAAATATAAAAACATTGCTTTTTGGTGCCTTTTGGTATTTTGATTTCATTAAATTAATAAATTGTTAATTAACTAAAGAAAACAAACGGCAAACCAAATTAAAGTGTCAAATTGTCAGCAAATGTTAAATATTTACCTAAGTAGTTCTGACTCTGTTAAATATTTACCATAGCTCTGACTCTGTTAAATTTTAACATAGTGTGCAAACAACAGGGTATGTCTCACGTGCGCCTCGCTTTTTATTTAAACAGCTGCTACTGCTCGCTCTGCTGCTTCTCTTGTTTATATACAACATAATGATGCATGTGTATGTAAAGCAAAAGACAAAAGAGATATAAAATGATCTCCCAACAACAATTGCGCTGCATACTGTTAACATCATTAACAGCTGTGAATTGACATTGAGAAATGAGCAAATGAAATTGCGGCTGGGTTTGAGGCCAGCAATGTTTGGAAGGTCAAACATCAGACTTAGTTCAAAGAAATAACTAAAAATAATCAAAGCTTAGCAAACCATAAATGAGTACGTATTTATTATTATCTAAAATCATCATATTTCATAAGTAGAAAAAATATTTTGAACTTCCGTTGGCTTCTGTTCGTTATCTCGCATCTTTCGAGCTGCAAAAACAGTACATAGAATAGATAATGATGAGTATAGCACATACTTTAGTACATACATATGTATATGAAAACAGAAAAGAACAAAACAAAAAAACACGCAAAACAAGAAATTCAAAAACATAAACAATAAACAGAAAAAGCTACAACAAGCTGCACTGCTGAGTCTCACTGTATACAATGCCTTCTAAATGCTCACGCGATGATGTTCTTTTATACTACAAACATCTTGCCTATGGGATTGTGTGAGTGTTTAGCTGTGTGTTGTGTTGTGTGTGTGTGCGTGTGTGTGTGTGTGTGTATGAGAGCTTAGTCTGCCATCTGTAAACGTATATAAAGATCAATGTTTGGCACAGAAACTTTTTATTCGGTCGTGAATTGTTGACGTGTTCAAAGGCAAAATCGGACTTCGCTATTCTTATTGGATTCTGTTTTTTTTTCTTTTGTCATAAGATTTTTGCTTACGTCTTGCCGAAAGTGAAGTAAATAGAAACGAAGAATAACAAAGAAAAAAGAATATACAGTAATATAAGTATATAAATTGAAGTTATAAAATTGTGTTGTTGTGAAATCCTGTAATTTGAAAAAAAAGGGTTGAAATGCCTCCAACTGGAATTGTTGTCGTTGATGAAGCCACCAGTGATCAGCGTCATCACGACTACAAGAACCAACACAACCACTTCGACCGGGCACACACAAACGGAAATGGCGCACATTTGTCGTCATCGGCAACCACGGCAGACTACAGCCATGAGGAAGATGGTGCCGATGCCGCTGTCTTTGCCGATGTACGCAAAATAACTAGGTACGTCAATTGCAACAGGATATTCAGGACAGAATTAGTTACTCAAAAATAATTGGTACCATAGGATGTGACAGTACATTGAACTGCGTCATGTCAGTGGCGGCTGCTTTCTTTGTTTGCCTTAGGCTTGCTCACTCGATCAATTCCAACCCTAAAAATGCAATAGTTGCCTGCATCGCATAGTATCATTGGTGCCTTTAGTGTTTATCACTGTCAATTGGCAGCATGCCAAAGAAAAACGTTTTTCATCAGACATATAAAATAATCAAATGAATCATGAATGTGTTTGTGTTATGTTGATGATGACGTTAAAGAAAATTCTCAAATCACATGTTTTTTGTTGTCATGTGAAAAAAACATGCCTACAAAAGTATTTTTACAGGATTACGCAATTCCTCAACTTGCAAATGCAATCGATTTTTAATTAACCAAAAAAAGAAAAACATGAAAAGCACCAAAAAAAAAAAAACCTTCAACTGTTGGCTGTTGTCTTTTAGTTATGGGTTTTTTTTCGGTAAAATGCGAACCAAGTGGGAAAGGCAGCACAATTCATTCATTGCCAACAAAGTTTCTGAGCAAAACAAAAACGAAAAGTAACGCACACATGTTCACTTATATTTGACAAAATGTATCTCCTCTCTTAAAGAAATACACACACACACACACACACACTTCAAATACTTATGAATACATTATTGTGCGTCATTTTATTCAGTTCGTTGGAGGTGTGTCATAAGTGGCGCCTTAGATATGGTGTTTTTCTTCATTATATTGTATTTTGCGGCGAAAGCGTTGATAAACCACAATTCAAAGAAAAAAAAAAAAACAATTTAACGCCATTGATAATGGGCGGTAAAAAAAGAATACGAAATGTTAACTTGTTAGATACCCTACTCTCAATAAGAATCTAAAGAACTATCTTAGATAAGGTTAATCAATCGGTTGTCAAAGTCATGCGATCGATTAGTTAAAAGTTTTCCATGCATAAACTTAAATTCTCCATGACATGCATTGATTTTTACGCTAATTTTCAACTAGACTGATATCATTAATTAGGCTGTTAAAAGATCTTTTAACTAAAAAAAACAAATTAAGCAAAACGAAACAAAACTGGCAATTACAGAAAATCGCATACGAAATTGAAAACGTCCGTCATCAAAAACGTCGGTGTTTTCTAGCACATACCCGATTATGTGATGGGAACTACTACTTCGATTAATTTGTGGACCACCAACTATCTGTAAATTTGCATAATTTTGTATCTGAAAACTTTAAGAACTGCAATAGATCATAAAACTGAAAGACACGCACAAACCTTTGTACAATATACTAAGTGGATGGAGGTTAATACAACGTCACTCGATTTAATGAAAAACTCCCTAAAACATCGAAATTTCTTGACTTCCGTTGGTTCACCTTGTTTTCCGGACAATGCTTTACTTCTATGTATTTAACGATAATCCTCTATAACGCCGTAAAATGCCCAGTCTCTTAAGAATCGCTATATAGAATTTACACAGGTACTATATGTATAAGGAGGACGACAAGCTTTCTCATATTGATTAGGATTGTACACATAGGATGGGCAAGGTCATAAATTAGAATAGAAAATAAACAGGATATTAACTTCGTTTTGAATATCTTAAGAAATATAAATCATCTCCATACAAAAATTTATAAATAACTAAAATGCTTAAAAGACAACTACTACTACGAATTTATCAAATATTGGTTCAAATCGGTTGATTTGAAGTGAATTGTGTAAGTCAGTCTCTTCAATAGTCGGAGAACTCTGGTTTCGCGACAAATAAAAACGGTGTTTGTACAAAGAATCATCTTTATAGTTGAGAACCTAATAAACGACGAAGCAGACGGACAGAAACGACTTAATTGATTCATCCGTCATGTTGATCGTTTTTTTTTTTTTGTATAATCTATGGGGGACCCCATACACTGTGTGGTTCTGTGAATTACAAAAATCAAGACAAAGTGACAATGCCTATTTCACTTTATTGCGTATACTGCGAATAGATATTGTACGTGCATAAAACTGTTCAAAAACCTTGAGAACCCACCTCAGGTTCTCAATCAAATGACTCAACGTGGAGAACGCCATCAGCTTATAGCATTTACCATAATAAATAAACATTATTCATATCATTTCTAAGTACTATTTGAAATATGAATCTCTTTGGAAATCAAGCATTTAATTAGCGTTGTTTGACGCTTGATAAATTATTATATATATAGAATAGTTTCTTTTTAATCAAATCATAGTGATGCATACATAATTCCCTCCCCTTGTTTGTTGAAAACCTTTCAAAATTTGTTATTTAAAGCTTTAGTCAATTTTAGTGCATTTTAGAGCGTTTGTTTTTACCATTACCCAGTGAGCGTAACGAATGTTAATTCATTCCCCTCTAATTTGGTGCTACTTGCTATATGGTATACTACTGCAACCAACCACAAAATAATAATCATAAAAAATTGGCAATAATTTTAGAGATTTCAAAATTGACGCTCACTTCCTTGCTGCATGATTTCACTAATTAACTTTAATTTAATTAAATCAATTTAAATTATTTGTCCACATTAGGTACTCTGATGGCACTGTTAAACTTCGTAACCCCAACATTGAACTCATGGATCAGGATATACTTTATCATTTGGCCTTGGGCAGCGAGAGTCATGATCTTCACGAGATGTTCGGTGATGTTAAGGTAAGTGTGTCGTAATACTATTTAGGAACAAGATTGAAGTCAAGGTTTTTCATATACTGAAATGACGGAAATCAGACTAAGTTCATTGATTAGAATTGGAATGTACAATACTACACATTCCATTGATTAATTAGTTTTTAATATTTTCAAAACTGTTATGTTAATCATGGTGTATTGTAATATGACTAAAGAAAGACATGTAATAAGGGTGTGCCAATAATTTACATAATTAGAAAAACAAGTTCAATATAAGTTCTGAATGTTGTAGGATGTTATAGGATGATTGTCCAGAGTTAAACATAAGATTATTTTTTTTTTATTAATAAATCATTGCCAAGAATCTTTAATAATTTAACTCCAAAACTTACGGATTCATGGACTTGTCCCAATCTTTTCGTTTTAAAAAAAAAAACAGTAAATTACTATATACCTAACTTTTAACTAAGATTCCTGGGGCGGAGATGGCGTACCTGAATTGTTCTAAGCGCCATTTACTTAACAAAACTGTTGATGCCTTTTGGAATTCACTTCATTAATTCATGGCGTACTACAATTTAAAAAAAAAATTAGTGACAAAATTTTATTTTTACTGTATGTAAATGATTGGAAATCTAAGAATGGTTTCATATTTTTCCACGATTACTAGGAGATTTTTCTTCTAAAAATGTATTGAAATTAGTCACTCAGTTCAATTCCAACACACAGTTCAATTAAAAGAATAGTGTAGTTAAGATTTTAGTTCTTTAAATTTATACAGGCATGCGCCAGAAATCACTTTCCTCCCCTAATAAACCTAATTACAATTCTCTGGTGTCAGAAATCTCTTTCGATGGTTTTGAAATCACTGACGTTAACATAACTTTGTTTTAATTTCGCGGCAGAAATTATTTTGAATTGGCAAAGACTTTGTTATGAGTCGCAAACACTCTTCAATCAGCTGTTCATTCGAACATCTTAATTCGAAATCTCCGCGTTTTCTAGCACAACTACAGGGAAATTAAAATCTAGCGCCATAAAAACGTCTTCGATTTCTGGCACATGTTTTTTGTCATTACATGAATGAACAGACATACATACATTAGTTTGGTAGGGCTTACTTATATTGTTCAAAACATTGAATCAAAATATTTAAAATAATAATTTCTTATTATAGACTCTAGTTTGAGATACCGAGATAGCAATTCTTTTTCATTCTCCATCAGTCTTCTTTGTTCTAAAGGATGCTAAATGTTTTTATTTTTATTTATTTATTTATGACACAATACTGTCAACAAAAGAGTACATTGAAAATAGTTAAAATAAAGCTTTACAACTGATTAAGCAAAAATAATATAAATCTGTCTCTATGCCCCTACTCACAGCCATGTGTAGTCAGAGACAGACATTAGACACCCCATCCAAAATTGTGCGTCCAGATTCAGTCACGGTGGATGGAGAATCGTTGGTGTTGCAAGACCAGAGCGTTGATAGCGGTGGGCGAAATCTCAGGAGAAAGGATGTGGTTAATTTTGTTATAATAATCACATAATCCACGAAATGGATCGTCTGAGGCTAAGTTAGTTGTGCACCTACCTAGAGCAAGAGGAGCAAAATTCCTAGTAGTTCGATTAGGGACACAGAAACTTAGTTGACTCAAAAGCCCCGGCGAATCAACAATACCAACAATAATTACAAATACAGTCAAACTTCCATAACTCAAAATTTCTATAACTCGAACCAAATACGATATAGGTAGTTGCAGTAGCATTTAGAGTGTAAATTCTATAAATGTTCTATTCCATAACTCGCCAATTTCCACTACTCGAATATCTCCACATATTCAAATACTCAAATCGGCACGTGCTGGTCATTTTGCAGTTGACATAAAAAAAGGGAATAGGAAAGTACTTAAAATAACCTCTTCATTACGACGTTGAGTTTGTTGGATTTTAGTTATCCCTGAGAAGGGCAGAACTTATTTTAAAATTTTTATCAATTGAAGAAAAAAATTAAAGTAATAAAAGAAATGGAAAGTGAGCCAAAGAAAAGGCACGTATGTAGCGATAAATTTTAGACTCAAACCTGGTATCTCATTTGGGCGCACCACTAAAATGAAAAAAACAACTTTTGAAAAGGTCGAAAACGCAGTCTTAGACTATTACATTACATGGTAACTAGAAAACTTGTTACTATGAGTAACTATACGTATAACTAGAAGTCTCAATTAATTATGGTGATTCGAATTATGTATGGAAGTTCGACTGTCGTTTATTATTTATTCAAGTATGAATTTCAAAATCAATCTTTGGTGTTCTGTCTATAATTTTTATTATGGCTCACCCTAATGCAATCATTATTAGATGGACTGATAGCGCAAATTAAATTACTGAGTTACTAAACCAAATTTTGATTATACAATATATATGTACATAAGTATGTGATGCATGTACTACATTTATGTCGATGTTATTTAAAAGGTCTTTCATAAAAATAATAATAATAATAAAAAGTAAATGATGAGAATGAAATATGTAAATGTGTGTATAAAAAATGCTTGTTTGCATAATTTAAACATTTCATCTCATGATTATTCCGTTAGATGTTATATCAGCGCCTTGATAATGAAACTGAAACTAGAAATTTTGCTGATCTACGCTTGAATGAACTTAGTAATTTGTTTTTTATTTAAATAAATTAAATTAAACAAAAATATGCGCATTTAAAAACAAAAAAATAAAAATGAAACCAGATTAAACTGGCTTTTGTTTAATTATTGAATTTGTTTGACGCAGTTTAAATGAATTAGAAAGATTAATTAAATTAGAAAATATTATTACAATAAATTAATAACTACAATGAAATTAATTTGACTATGTTTCTTTTTCAGTTTGTTTGCATGGGCGGGACACCAAAGCGCATGGAGAACTTTGCACATTTCATAATGAATGAGATCGGCTACAAATTGCCAGCGGGCACTATGCTTCAGGATATCAGTGCATATTCGTACCGCTACTCGATGTACAAAGTTGGTCCAGTTCTTTGCGTCAGTCACGGCATGGGAACGCCTTCGGTGAGCATATTGTTGCATGAAATGATCAAGCTCATGTACCATGCCAAGTGTCATGATCCTGTGTTTATACGCATTGGCACTTGTGGTGGTATTGGAGTGGAGGGTGGCACCGTTATCATCACCGACGATGCAGTCGATGGTAAATTACGGAACTCACATGAATTTGTAAGTACATACATGAGATACAATAACATACAAAAATCACATTAGACCGGGTTTTTTAAAAATTAATTATTTTATTGCAGACTATACTTGGTGAGACAGTACTTCGGCCAGCTAAGCTGGACAAGAAGCTTGCACGTGAACTTAAATCTTTAGCCAGTGTTGATGATCCTTATGATACCATTATTGGCAAAACTCAATGTACAAATGATTTCTATGAAGGTCAGGGCCGCTTGGATGGCGCCTTTTGTGAATTCAGTGAGGCGGATAAGATGGCATATCTGGAGAAGTTACGTGAGCATGGCGTTGTTAACATTGAAATGGAGAGTACAATTTTTGCAGCGCTCACATTCCATGCAGGCATCAAGGCAGCCGTTGTTTGTGTAGCGTTGCTCAATCGGTTGAATGGTGATCAGGTGAGTGTTGTTGTTACTGTTGTTCAGAATGATTGATTGACTGACTGATTGCTTACTTTGCTGTATTTGTTTTTCATGTAGGTTAATGCACCCAAGGAGGTTATGAATGAGTGGCAAGAGCGACCGCAAATATTGGTATCACGTTACATACGCAAAGTGCTTGCGTTAAAGGGACAATTGAAGTCATTGTTTGGCAACCAGGGCTCGATTAAGTCACCAAGGCGTTTTAAGCTTGTACAACAAGAATCTCAGGCTCATGAATAAGTTCACTTATTAAAGTATTCGCTATAAGTCGTTATACATATAATAATATTAATTTAACCTTATTATACACCACACACATGTAACTTAAAGTATATAGATAAATCTAAAATTCTATGTAAATTAATTTCATTCAACACACATAAACACACACACACACTTGACACATACTACATACGCATTCAGGCATGTGTGTATTCTACATCATGATTGCATTTAATTATAAAAACAAAATACAAAAACTAATTTAATAAATTTCAATTTAAATAAATTTTATCATTACATTTACTACTATATGTATTGTAGTTCCATTAGGTTTTGAATTTTCTTGATTTGTAGGTAATGAAATGCAAAAATCTTATTAGATTTCATTAGAGTATTAAATTGTGTTTTGTTGGAAATTTTTGATAGCATACTTTTGTGCGCAACTACTAAATGTATCAACGAATTACTATTGAATTGAAGTAACAGAGGAAATAAGTTATCATCATAAAAATCAACAGAAACAAACACACAGAAAAGAAAAAGAAGATACCTTAATAAATATAATAAAATGTTGTATTGTAATTTGTTAACAAAATGTTTACACAAGAAAAAACAAAAATACATAACTAAATTATGAAATAACCAATAGAAACATGAAAATGGATATTTAAATACTTTGTACACGTATATATATTTGTACTTAGTATAAACGTTATCTTGAATATGAAATGAAATTGTTGTAATTTTTATATTGTATGTTTTTAAATTAAATTCTCATAATTCAATTCTTTAATATTTGTTAGTTGTAAAGTTAAAAAAAAATAATACACAAAATGATATTTAATTAATGTTGCTATGAAATGAAAAAAATAAGAAAAATAAAAATAAAAGATACTATGTAAACCACAAAAGAAATGAAAACATAAAAACAAACAAAAAGACATGTTATTACTCTCTAAATCATTCTACTTATTAATTAAAATGTATAAAAAATAATACCTAATAAACAAATTGAAAGTATGCAAACCAAAATGATTAAATTCTTCTAAATAAACAACAGAAATAGAATCTGAGTAGTTCGAGAAGATACAACAAAAATAGTGAATTTTATTGACCAAGTTTATAAAGTGGCCAGTTCTTTGATATGGACGGGTAAGGATATGTCAGACAAATTTTATGCTTCATCTGGTGTAAAGCAAGATTGTTTATTGTCCCCTTTGCTCTTTTCACTCTATTTAAATGATTTGCATGACTGGTAAGGTGGAGGAATATATATTGAAGAACTAAATATTAGGCTCCTTTTATATGCAGATGACATGGTAATATTATCAGATAATATAGGTGTGTTACAAGGAATGATAAATCGCCTAGAATTATATTGCGACACTTGGAACATGGAAGTGAATTTAGCGAAGTCAGCAATAATGGTATTTAGGCGTCGGGGTCGTTTGGCCAAGAATGAGATTTGGAAGTTTAGAGGCGACAATATTGAGATTAAATCAGAATAGAATTACATAGGGATAATATTGACACCACAACTAAGTTTCAAAGCCCACTTAGCAAATAGGAATAGTCTAGCCAAAAGTAGCGTAAATGCAACTTGGACAACATTTTTGTCCAAAAGCCAAATAACACTTACCGCAAAATGGAAGATATTTTTAGCAGTCACTAGGAGTGTGCAAAGTTATGCTGCTCAAGTATGGGGATTTACTTTATTCAAAGATGTGGATAAGTTGCAACTTTATTTTTTGAAAAGACTTTTGCATCTAACAAGTAACACACCGTCGTACTGCATATTCTTGGAAACAGATGTTCTAAATGGGTATTTATATACGCTTGGTCTGTTCCTGACATAGTTATATAAAACCTTAATTGAATACACTGACGATAGGCTGGCATATAAGTTATCTAGGAAAGTAATAGAACAACAGGTATTGTGGTTTGATAAAGTACAAAATCTTTTTAGCAATATAAATACCAGGACAGAAATGACGATATTAAATAGAAACTCATGGATAGTGAATACTGGGTTGGTTATAGAACACGAAAAAAACCTAAATAGGGAAAAAATATGAAACAGAGCAAGTCAAAGTGAACGTATGTATAAAAATCTAAACATAGTTACGGGGAGAAGTTATTTAAACGGCAATTTTAATGCGCACACTATTATGTGGATTTTGAAAGCGAGAAGCGATATTAAATATATACTTGAATGGACACAGAAATATGAATTGTACACTCTGCAATCTCAATGAAGTTGAAAATATATCCCACTTCCTAGGAAAATGCCCAGTACTTAAAAGAATTCGTTATAGATATTTTGAAAAATACGACCTGGATAAAGAAGAAATCGTTGATTTTTAAACGGACACGGTAATGGTGGATGGAGAAATCTGACTTTGTTTATCACTGGTGTTTTAGGACTAATTAATTATAAATGAATTTTATTAATATGTATTTATTTAATTCTATCGTTTTGCATTACTTTTGTAGTGGTGTAGTTTTAATTTAGGTTCGTATGAAATGTATTCTCCGACTGACGGCCATAGTGTCAAAGTCGCATATGTTCTTTATTTTTAGTATAGTATTGTTTGTAAACATTTATATGTATATTTCAAAATAAAGAATATTATTATTATTATTATTATTATTATTATTATTATTATTATTATTATTATAGATACAATGATAGTTTAGAAAATTTAAAAAAATTTGTTTGTTATAATTGAAGGGACCATGGAGTATTTTAGATTAGGTATAGGCCAATTGTGATACAGTAAGAATAACCATTTTTCCACTGAATCCTTGGCCACCCATATGTTTATATAAATGCAATTATTTATTTATTTTATAGAAATTAAAACCATTTACAGTTTTATTTCATATTAGATCATATGAATTCAAAAATTCTTTTGAATATTTGACAGAATAATATTATAAAATTCCTCAATGTCTTTCTTCTTGGCCGTAAGAATAGCTGGTTTAATCAGCCAAATGTAGTTCTTATCATTGGTTTCAATATTTGAAAAAACCATTTGAAATTAATTTTTCTTTTGAAGTCAGCAAATTACTTAAGATATGAGGCAATACAAATATTCCTTAGTTCAGAGCAACCGGTACCCAGTACTGGTGTGAGAATATCGAGCGTTTTGAAGCTGGACACGCATGTTTAAAGTTAACGTCTTTACTTGTCTCTATTAGGTAGATTGTTTCAGGTAAAAATTTATTTCATCTGCAGGTGTTGATCGAGAAAAATGATCTGCTATATCCACGCAAATGTTACAATGATAGATCATGACCGTAAAAAAAAAATACTATAGGATAGTGCCTTTATTTAAATAGAATAACGTACAGGGTAGAAAGGAAGCCACCTCTTTCGGTAGTAATTATAAGTCTGTGGGACTCAGTTGGGTCGGGTTACGAACCGACTTATAGTATCGTCTTAATAATGATAGTGCAGTAGTAGGTGTGTACCTATATTAAGGCCAGCAGATAATGTTATACTTTGGCTATTTGGAAGCAAAAGCTTACAGTACGACGATGACGATGGAACATGTTCATTTGTAGGGTGAGAGCTTAAGTTTGTGGCTACAGAGACATCCCTATTATTTATGCCTTGAGGTGGCAATGGCATCTTGGACATATGGACGAACATTTTAAGCTTTCTAAACCAAGACTTCATACCACTGAACTCAACAAGTGTTTTTCTACTACTATGAAGGTCGTTTTTTAGTCAGCGTTTGGTGTTATCGTTGATTAATATTGGTTTGTCAGTCATTCATTGTAAACGTTCTCAGTGAATTTGAAAACATGGACAAAATTGGTCATCGTTATTCGATATAATATTTTCATTGAAAAGGCCCCAGTTCAACCAATATAAAAATGCCAGGACGCAGCTTTATGCCGATAGCATTCTTCTGATTTTATCGAGATTATTAAGATCTTAACATCTGACTAATGGTAGTGTTCTCAGAAGCTTTGATTCGAATCCCAATGTCAAAGAAATGAAACAAACTTAGCTTGTACCAGTATCAAGTAGTCCCATTTTGTAGTGCCCATTTTGTGAAAAATTATTCCTGTTTGGTTTTATTTCAATATTTTTAATCTCATATTTTGTAAGCCATTGTTCAATTGTTTCAAATACTGACTCTCATGACCTGTTTCACAACAAAACAAATACTGTAGTGTAAAAAGTTTTTGGGGTGCGAACAAATACTGTATAAACAAGCAATAGAACATACAAGCATTAGAAGTATAGAACAAAACTAAAGTAGAACAAAACTGAAGTAGAACCAACCTTCAATTCTTATTATTATGGAATATGATAACGCTTGTTTTTTTGGTGTTTTTAATAAATCAGGGATGTATGTCTCTTATTATAAAAAGTAATATTGGTTTAAAAATTATTTTATAACATATAAAAATTAAAAATAAAAAATTAAATTGGAAAATGTTCTGGTGCACTCGATGTGCTTGGTTCAATTTCTTGTTATTTTACTTCAAGGCCTGTTTTTTTTTGATTTTTTCATAATAGAACTCAGGCACTGTCAAGCACTATAGCAAATACTTTTCAAATGGTGCAATATTTGTTTTGCTGCCAATGCTACACTGAAAAATAGTGCTTGACATTGCTATACTGAATAGAATAAATGTACACCTTTCTTTAGTATGTATCTTTTAAATTTTCTGAATTTAGAACTGTTAAATCAAAATTGTCTAAAATTAGTGAAAAAATAATGTATTTTGTAATTTTTAACATCGAACTAAATATTTTCAACTATAAATTTTACAAATCGGTAGACTTAAGAGTGACTATGATAAACAAAACTATTGTTCTGTATTTTCATTTTCTTGAATAACAATACGTTTTTCGCCTCCTTCGGAGGAGACAGAGCTTTTTACATTTTCGCTGGAAGTGCTCTTCTCTGGTTCATCGAATCCACCATTGATAAGTTTCTTTATGTAGCGAGCTATAATAATACCAGGACGTTCCTGAAATTCTTGTAGTTCTTGGTGTGGAATTGCTATCTACAAAGAGTACATATAACTTCATGTTAAAGATTCTCATATGTGTAGTAAATATGTCTAAAATAATCACCTGATCACCTAATAGACGATTTAAAAGGGTAACACAGACGACTGCAGATCGTATTTTTGCACGATTTGTCATTGCGGCAAACATAGTACTTTCCATTTCTATATTTAGCACACCTTTCTGAGTCAATTCATTTAGAAAGGCTAATCGTTGCGCCGCAGTATAGTCGCAGAAGGCGCCATCCATACGTGCTTGACCTGAAAATAGAAGGACATGATTTAGCTCTAGTTACTTTCAATATTTAATAGTTGATGTAAAGTAATGAAAACCCAGTCTAATGTTCACCTTCATAGAAATCATCTGTGCTCAAAGTCTTGCCTACAATAATCGAAAATTTGTCTCCGCAAGTGCACATGTCCCTCAGTTGCTCGGCAAGTTTCTTATCAAGGCTTGTTGGATAACTTTCGACTTTTCCCATTACCACAATTTCCTGCGTGCTACGTAGTTGTCCATCCAATGCCTCTTCGGTGACTACTACTGTGCCTGCCGGTAGATCAATGCCACCGCTGGTTCCCATACGAAAGAAAATCGGGTCATGCAGCTTAGCATAGCAGCATAGTTTGATCAATTCGTTTAATAGGATACCGATGGAGGGCCCACCCATGCCATGACTGACAGATATCACAGGGCCAGCCTTATACATAGCAAAGCGATCGGAACTCTCAGATATATTACTCAGACTGGCTCCGGCATGCAAGGTGTAGCCGATTTCCTTCATAACATATCTAGCGAACTTTTCCATGCGTCGCGGTGACCCGCCAAGCACAAAACACTATAAGATTGCATTGAATATTTAAAATCACACGCACACATTCTGGTGTTTACCTACCCGCACATCTCCAAAGAGACGCTGTAAATTGTGAGTTTTGGTGTCCAGTGAAATGTGATGAAAGTGGTCTACTTCCAATTCTTTTAAGCATGGATTACATATTACTGTACATTCGGGATCTTTCTTTTTATCGCATGGTCCCGCCCTTGCCTCAAGCGATTTCATTAGTTTCATTACGTTCTGCGATTGCTGTTGTAACATTTTCTTCATCTCGCACACCTCACGACGCAGTTCGCAGGTGCCCGAAGAAGCATGTTCCTTGCAACCTTTCCCAGAAGACATGTCAATTTTTCACCTTAAGCCTAAAGTATTGTTAATTAATTCATTTAATTTAGATGATTCTGATGGTAGCCAACTTAAATTTTGATTTGATTTTAAAAGTGCATTATTTTGTGCACACGTTTATATTTGTTTAATTGTTTATGTTTAAAAGATTACACAAATTTCATGTTTGACAAAACTAGCAAAAGCAACTGTTTTAACTTATTAGTTTTATATCGAAAACGGCTTTAAGTCAAAAGATAATTCTAATCATTTATCAGTAACGAGGGGCGGCACTAATGAACTTTTATACTCACATCAATTATAATTTGCATTATATTGTTGGGTAAGAAATTTTTGTATAGCAGATTTGATTTAAGTGTTTGTTATTTCCAAACTGTTTGAATACTGAGGTTTCCTCCTTGGAAGAACCCATAAAGTATATATACTCGTATTCTTGATCAGCTCGAAAAGACGAATTTATTTTGCCATGTCTATCTGTCCGTATGTATCTGTGCAAACTTATCCATCAACTTTAATTTTGAACGAAGTTTTCATTATTGTTATCATACGCTGCACATTTGTCGGAATCAGTCGAATCGGGCCACTAGGCGGCATACCTCCCATACACACCCAAACACTTTTTGTTTTTGTCTTATTGAACTGAAATTTGGACACTATAGGTGTCTGACCCATATTCCACCCCCAACTGGTTAATTTCAAGATCCTAGGAGATCCCATGCTGGAGTTCAGACAGAGGTGAGTAATGTTCTTATTAGAAAAAGCTTTTCGTTTTTTGACGTATCAAACTGAATACTAGCAGGTGGGACCCATTAATTATCTTTCTGCTTATAATGAGGCAAGGTGGAGATACCTTTTTTGTAGATGTAATGTATAGGTCTTCGCGTTGGAGAATTGACAATGGAGAAGTTGTCCGTAATTGACAGCTGAAGACAGGAGCATTCGGTGATGGGGAAGCCGTTAGCATTTTCCTACAACGTTGTATAATGTAAAGACGAGATATTTTTAAATTAAACTCATTACAGCCAGTGTTCCTCACAGAAGCTCAAGCACCTGGGTTCAATAATATGTATATGATATACGCTGCTGATTTCACAACTAACTAATTGTTGATGACACATCATAGTTCATAATTATAACGATGATACCATGAGCTATACTTGCCTATTTCGAATTTAAGATAGAAGCTTCTATCATACAGCAAAATCAAGCCAAACGATTGGAATTCTGGTTGGTTTCAAATCTAGAACATCGCTGTATATACTGAAAAATCAAAAGACTTGGTGCACCACCTTTTAACATTTTACAGAAAGTTCTTCCTCAACACATTTTAGTTTCTCGAAAGGAAAGAGCACATCCACATTAAAACGAATCGGCAACAAAATAGAATTGCCAGAAAATCACATTGGCCAAACTGGGATACTCAAAATGTAAATACTATTTTATAAAATGCTTTCGCTTTCATCACCGCAGTCTTAGCCAGTGTATTTTATATTACTTAAGTTCTAAATAAGTACATACATATAATAAATTGGATCATAAAGATGATTCCGAAAGGTGAATAAGAAGACAAAGATGCAAATGAAGGCTAGCGTAAGTTCAAAATATTGTACAAAATTCTTATGCAATTAATGCTTATATACATACATATTTCTTATTACAGGTTTCACATTTTGGAAGAATTCTTAGACCGGTGATATGAATGAAGAGGATGATCGTTTTATTTTAATAATAAAATCATTCAGGATTTTGAAACTCAAACTAATCGGTTAACCAGCAAACATATTGTATAATGGTGTAATAGTATAGAGGGCACAGATTCAACTAGCAAGGGGTGACTCTATCTTCTGTTGTAATGAAAATAATGTGATGTTACATGCTTCGATAGAAGTATTATTATGAATATTATAACCTTTGTTACTTTGACTGACTTTATGGAAAGATAGATTTTTTGAAATTGAAGAATGAATAATTGTATGAGCAGTGCAGTTTTTGTTATATGTATTGGTGTCATTGGTGCTTATGATATATGAATAAACATATATTGTAAATTAAGAGTATGTGATGTCAATTGTTCGTTTATTTTAGAATTTTCAAGCATTTTGCTTTACAACATTGAAAACTTAAGCATAATTAAAAAGAAAGCTTACTATTCGCAACAGCTAAAACACTAGATGGAGACAGACTTCTTAGGGATTCCCTGTTACAATATACTAGAACCTAAGTTGGTTGAATTACCAATGAAAATTGAAATGAGAACTCTGTATTCAAAATTATTTTATGGATATTTTTGTATTGCGTTTGTATTTGATTTTGTATAATTGTTAAAAGGATATAATTAATTTATTTTAATTCTGGATTTATTTTCATTTCCAAATCCACTAGACGTTTGTTGATATCGTCGGGAATACTATATGGGATAGATGCCGCCATATTTAGCAATGTTTTAGCTGTATCGCGATATTGACGTTCAGCATCAGTAAGATTTGTAAAATTCGTCTTGATTTTCTGACAATACTTGTTTAATATAATCATGGTAGCGAGTAGAATATCGGGAATCACTCTGGTTACTTCTCCAGGTAAATCCTTGAACGTTTTAAGATAACGCTCCAATTGTAGGGCGTTAATAGGTATTAACTTAACACGTTTTAACCACTCCAGAGCTTCATCATATTTGTTCTCATAATAAAAGTCAAAAAATAATACCAGATTGCGAAGCATTTTGAATGTTTTTGCGGTTTTTGGTTCAACATCCAGTAGTCGTAAATCTAAGCGGTGTTTATATATGTGGAAAGTTGGTATTAGACGTTGTCGCATTCGTTTGCTATTTGGAGAATTCGAAACACATTTATTCAAGAGTAAAATTAAGATTTTTATGGCTTTTTGATGCAAGCCACATAAATCAAAAAAATACACTGCATTCTCCAGTCTATCCTGAAGCACAAATTCTTCGGCCACCATAGAAATTAAAACTTCTGTCGTATTTTCGTTATCAGCGAATTTATCGAAAAGACCGTCCATTGTTCGACTTATGCCGGATGGGAGTAATTCTCCAAGAAACAGCGTGTACTCAGTTGATGCCATAACCAAGTCGAAAACAGAGATCATAAAGACATTACGACCATCTTTGTATTTGAATTTGCGCAAAAAACTATAATAATTCAGTGCCTCAATTGGCTTAGACACCATGCCAAGAGTCTTTACATACCTCAAGATTAATCGAGTAAGGTTCAAACGTTTCATTGGTTGAGGATCAGCGCGATCAGCAGATACTAGGGAAAATAGAAAGAAAAAAACCAAATGAAATAAGATAGTATACTAATGAGTCATATCCATTAGGATTAGCTTACACAAAGGTGTGTTTACATCACGAGGAGTGCATAAGAGACATAGTTCATTTAATGCTATTGCCATATGCACAGCATGTGAACGTTTGCCATTAATACGCGCCAAGAAATCAATTCCAGCTTCAAATTGTCCAGTAAGCATGAGCAGTTGAAAATAATGAAATTCCTTTTCTGAATCATTTATATGCTTTTCGTTGCCTCCGTATTTCTGAAGAATAAGTGAATGCAGCCCGAAATAAGTAAGCCCTTTAATGTGACGATCATAGCTATGTCTACGCACTATGGATAGCTGCGTCCATAGTATGTCATTTTCGGTAGGTTTCACTATGGGTAGTGATTCCTCTATGTAATGACCGATTAATATGCAAAATAATGCTTTTTGGAAAGGATCTGGCGAATTTTCAATTTCTTTCACGTATTGTAATAACAATTCGTTTTGAAGTTGGGGACTTATATCTAGTTCAGGTCTTTTAATTTTCTCTTTAATTGCTTGGAAAAATTCCTTATAGCATTTGATGCCATATTCCTTATAGAACTTCAGCACAGTTTCCATCTCACCACAGCGCATTGCAAAATAAACATGAAGCCAAAGTTTTTTCTCCTTGTCTTCCTCAACGAGGTCAGTCATTTCATTCATGTGAAGATAAACCTTAACGAATGCTTTGATGAAGTTCATGGAATTTGGTACACCGCCACGTTCTGCTATTCTCAAATTAGCCTCCACAGTTGATGACATATAAATTTTGAATTTTTTTTCGAAGTGGCTTTTTGCTAGACGTATAAACACTTCCTGCTTTTCCTGACGCCGGTTAATTGGATTAATGGACGACTTGTTATTCAAATTTGACCTCATGTATAATAACATTGACCAATACTGTTTGATATTGCCTACTTTTTTACATTTTTTTGAATCCACGATTTCGCCAAAAATCTTAAGAAGGTCAGCTTCATTATTAGTTTCACTCTTGTATTGAATCACGGCTTTTGCAAAGTCCGTCTCGATATTGCATTCTTTACAACAATGACAAATCTTTTTAAGCTCAATTTTCTCTCTCAAACGTCTAAGATCAACATATGTCTGGCAAGGACCACCGACTGTATTTAAGAGATGCCTTTTTTCCTTGCTCCATTCGTCTTCAGCATCGTCCCGTTTAGTACTTGTATTAACTTCTTCAACTATGGATAGTACAATGTTTTCCTTTTCATCCACTAAAGATTTATCTGCATCTATAGGCTTGATGTGTTTTAAAGAA
Organism: Amiota communis; assembly: GCA_037043315.1. Lineage (NCBI taxonomy): Eukaryota > Metazoa > Arthropoda > Insecta > Diptera > Drosophilidae > Amiota > Amiota communis. The sequence goes on from JBAMAV010000994.1 coordinate 1,010,309, forward strand.
TCTAAATTTAGATCATCAAGTTTATTTGCCAATTTGGACAAATCAATTCCTTTGGAACGAAGCCAATTATCTGTTTCTGCATAATTTGAGCGACTTGGCCTAGTAGTACGTGTGTACAGCTGTTCTGCTTCGTATACTATATGTTCGAGATTATGATTTATTTGCAAAGAATCATGGGCGTTGTCCCTAGCACCCAATAGCCCTTCTGCTTCTTTTAGTAATTTTTCAAAATTCATTATATAATTTTTTTCGTATTTTTTTTTTTATTTTTTTTTGGTTTATTAGAACAATTCAATTCTAGTTCTGTGAATGAACTGACAGATACTATTTCTCAATTTCAATTGAAACTATTCCTTCAAATTTTGTAGCACACTTTGTCAATCTGAAATATTTTGTCTATGATATCAATTATTTGTTGTAGTTACAAAATGTTTATAAAAACAACCGTTAGTGATCGGTCCGCCATCCAACACTACCCGCGCTACACGTTGCTTAATTTCTCACGTAGCTCTGATCGCAAAGAAAAGCGTTAACCAGAATTGCCTATGAAGCGTCAGTGGTCGCTGCCATAGGTCAAAAATAAAAAGATCAAATTCAAATTTTAGGCACCAAATAGGGCATTTCTATTTCGTAAAAGACTAAACTTTTCAAAAGTAAAGTTCTTTTTTTTTTCATTTTTACGGTACTCTTTGAAAGAGAGAGAATATAATTAGTTGGATCTTGTATTGTGAACACTTTAAAAGTAAAGTGCAACTTTGAAAAATAAAAAAAAATATAAAAACTTTATTAATTGCAATTATTTAAAATGTATATTAAAAAGAGAGGTATTAGCTTTGTCGGGAGCAGAGGGTTTGAGGCTGACGTTCGATGGAACGCGCCTGATCGAATGCAGGACATTGAAAAATGGCTGAGCAGGAAGAGCGGGGAAACCAACTACCATTTAACCCAGTTCTTGTCTGGACATGGTGGATACAGGTGGTACCTATACAGGTTTGGGCACGACAACACACCAAGGTGCCCACTGTGTGACGAACCGGAGGACGCTGAGCACGTTATGTTCCAATGTGCTCGGTTTCCTGTTCCAGAAGGATATCCGCAGGAGCCAGCAAGCGCATTACAGTTCATGTTAGCAAATCCGGCCAACTGGGACCGGATCTGTGAGCGTGTGACAGCTATTCAGCTAGAGCTACGTCGTCTAGAGAGGGCTAGGCGAAATATGCAGACGTTGCAGAGAGTGCCGGACGGGGGATCGTAGAATACTGACGAGTAGCCACGACCCACGTACGACAACAACACAACACAATAGGTGACCTACTAAACTAGGACCGATTGACTTTTGAGCAGCAATGCTCCACCTTCCTCCCGACGTAATATCTAATGACAGTTCCGGGAGGACGATAGGACGAGGGGCGGGAGTGTTTAGCGGGTTAAAGTCCCGCACTCCGGTTGTAGACCGGGTAGGTTTTCGATGCTTCACTTCCGATACAAAAAAAAAAAAAAAAAAACATATACATAGGTACCGTTACTATCGTGAAGCGCCTATGTACATGCAAACGTGTAGCTATACATAAGATCAGCTATTATTTCGGTACAAACAAGTGAATTTGACTTCCGAAGGGTCAAGGCTACTTCGATTGAACGGGAATTACGAGCTATGAACAATTTTTTAGCGCCGGCCGTATTATCAAGCTTAATTGAAGCGGATATGTCGATGCGTTTGGATAGATTGAAATTCATAAATTCAAGATTTGACTCAGCACAGTCAGATCTTGAAAGGCTTGACTTTAAGGAATTTGAGAGTGATGCTCGAATCACTTTCTCAAATCTTTATTGTGAGCTTAAAGTGAAGCTTACTCATGAGCTTAACCTTCATCAAAAGGACACAGCTGCTCATTCTACTGGACTGCGTCAATTTATGAATGATCCAAACATATCCATGTTTGGGCAAACACGTACTTCTCGTTTGCCTGAATTGCAGTTACCGAGGTTTTCTGGCGATTATACTCATTGGCCTGATTTTTACGCAATGTTTAACACAATAAAGTGGAGAAGTTCCAGCACTTGCGGTCTTGCCTGGATGGTGTCGCTTTGGATGCAATACGCTCTCTTGAGCCAATGGAATCAAATTATGATAAGGCGTTAGATATTTTGTTGAATCGATTTAATAATAAATTGTTAAATTTTCAGGCACACATTCGGTCTATTTTTGGTATACCAAAGGTGGAGAAAGGGGCAGCAAGCAGTCTACGCGAATTAAGCGACAAGATTAATTCACACTTAAGAGCATTAAGCACAATGTCAACAACGGCGGAGCCGACAGACGGACTGTTAATTCATCTCATCGTTGGAAAATTAGATCGAGTTACCATGGAGAAATGGGAAGAGTCTCTACAAAGAAACAAGCTGCCAAAGTGGACGGATATGTCATCGTTTCTTGAAAAGCGATGACGAATGTAGAAAGCGCTATGGTAAAACAAACACCTAGCCACTCGTTTAAAAATACTTTTGTCACCTCATCTCATCATTCATGTTTATTATGCAAGGGTAACGATCATTTTATTTCAAAATGTCCACAATTTTTGAGTTTATCGATTAACTTACGTTACAAGGAATTTAAGAGGCTGCATCTTTGCTTGAATTGTCTTCGCAAATGACATGGTCTGCAACAGTGCAGATCAGGACATTGTAAGCATTGCCATGCCAAGCATCACTCTTTGCTTCATTCAGGAGCAAATTCACCTACTCATGGTACGCAGTCTGTAATAGATGCACATGCTCAACCGCCTGCCTCACTTGTTTCAGCAAATATGCCCAATTCTCCACCTACTGATGAACCCAAAATAGCCGACTACGTGTTGCTTGCTACTGCTATAATATACATAAAAGGCCGTTCTGGGTTATTTGTGCCCTGTCGTGCGTACAGTCTGGGTCCAGCCTGCTACTAAACTTAATGCGGATATTAGTAACTCATAATATCCAAATTTCAATTTGATAAGACAAAATACAAAAAAGTTTTTCTAGTAAGAACAACTTTAATTTTACTATTATGTTGATGGCACAATATAAAATAAAACTAGAAGCTCCCATGGGTGGTGAGCAAATGAGTTTAATTTTAATTATTGTACATAGTTGAAGGTATGGACATTTAGATATATATATGTATTTATAAACTAACAATAGAACAATAATCAGAAGATATAAAAGTTGCGTGAAGAGTATTTCAATTTGGGATAGCTGAGGATGATTATCCTTCTGGTTTCTTTAATTTTATCTCATAACGATTATCGTAGTAAATATTATATTAATTTTATGGCATTTAGACAATGCGATGCGAATGCGGATATTCGCACTATTCACTAGTACACTAGAATGAATTTTTGCGAATGTGAATATTTTCAACATCACTAGTGTATAGTGCTAGACTTAAGTTTTAGTTATGACTTTAATTAAGGAAAGTAATATTGAGTCTTTAAAGCAAAACACTTCCTTCTTAGAGGGAGATCATGCGGGTGCAGGCCCGGATCTAAGGGGCAAACCGGGGCACCAGCCCGGGGCTGCAGTTTCAGGGGGCACCAAAATTATAATATAATATGGTTGAAATTATAAAAATTTGCTCCAAAAAGCGCATAGCATACAGAAGCCTGGTTGGCTTACTGTCGATTTGTAAGAAAAAGGCCACCATCATACATTTGTGATTTTTTTAATGTAATTTATCTTAAACGCCACTATCAAGTTTCTGCTCCAGTTCGAAAAAATCGTTGATCCGGGGCTATGCGGGCGTTACCGTTGTAGTCTATGCCTTGTTGGGCAACAGGTGAGGGCGGTCGCCAGCGGGTTGGGATGCGTCAGAAGCATTATGTGATAGCGATTACTGTGCATTTTGATCACCACCACTACCGTGGCATCATAAGGTCTCTGTGCAGCGTGGTATTTCGGACGAACCAAGGGGAAGTGGTGCCACCACTTATATGTGTTGTACATTAACTTTTTGTTAGGTAGCCAAATCAGTAACTTTTTTAAAAATCCCTTGATACTCTTGATTAGGAGTCAATAGTTGAGATAGAAGAAGCGAAAGACGAAGCATTTAATTCTAACGTAGGGATTGAATAGATGAAATTTAAATTTTTCAAAATGTAATACATAATAATAATAATGAGGCAAATATTTTCATTTCTTTTGAAATTTGAATATTTATTATCTTCTGTATCAGTCAATATCTGTGTTTTTTAGAATGATAGTTCTTTGAATTTTAATGTAATTTTGGTGTAAGCTATACATTGACAACAACAACAACTGAGCATCCATATGGCTTATATTTGTATAGCATCAAAGCATACGATTCGTATCCCATTGTAAGTAGTAGTATCAAAATAATTTTAATATAAATGCCATCAACAAGTTGAAGTTCACAACTTTTTCAGACAATCCACTTAGTTTATTTCATTCATTGTAGATGATACAAAGCATTCTGAATGTAGCGACCAACAATTAGAAGTGGACGTTTTTCAAAATCTTCTTTTAACTCAGTCGAAAGTTCCACCTGTGAAAAATTCCACGACGATTTGATTTAATTTAAGTTTCATACTATATAGTACAATATTATTTACCTGATCCCCGTTAAGACGATCGAGCAACGTTACACATACATCAGCCGCCTTAACATTCAAATGATGCAACAGTGAACTAAACATTGTGGCCTCCATTTCAATATTACGAATGCCGATGTCATAGCAACGTTTAAGAAACCTTATTTTTTCCTCCTTGCTGTAGTGACACACAGCACCATCCAGTCGACCTTGACCCTCGTAGAAACATTCGGCCGCCATCGTATTGCCACTAATAGTTTCGAAGTTATCATCCGCTTTATTGCCACACTTAAGTATGTCTTGCATTACATCGGTATGAAATTTAGCCGGACGCGCAATACGCCTTCCGAGAATAGCCTTAAAAATTGTTAAATCATGAGACTTGAATAGAATCAATAAAAGGGGCAAAATACACACAATTTCATGTTCGTTGCGCAAGAGGCCATTGTATGCATCTCTGCTAACTACAACGGTGCCTGGCGTCACACCCAGTCCACCACTAGTTCCAAGACGTATAAACACAGGATCTTGGCATCTGGCATACCAAACCAATTTTAATAGTTCGTGCAGTAGAACACTGAAAGACGACATACCAAGGCCATGACTGCAAACCAACACAGTGCCAATCTAGAATATTACATAAATTTTGATAAAAATTAATACATTTGTACACCAATTCTATACTTAACATACCTTGTACATAGCGTAGCGCTCGGCCTTCTCGCATAGATCAATTAATGGCCCTGTGGCTTCCGCTTGCAGTAAATTGCGCAAATGTCGTGCCAATGCCTCCATACGTGATTTTGTGCCACCCATGCAAATAAACTGTAATTTTTAAAACCATGTAGAAACTCTATCGTATCTCTTTAATGACATTTGTGTTTCCAAACAAACCTTAACATCACCAAAAGTCTTTATAATATTTGTTGGATTATTTGTGTCCGATACTTTTATTCCCAAATGATATAAATAGTCCGAATTCATTTGATCCAGGTTAGGATTTTTTAATAACAAGGCACTATAAAAAATTATATAATAATAAATTTTTTTTATTTTTATGCTTTTATACTCTTATACAAACCTTAAGGAAGGCATGACGTCACTAAGTTATTAATGAAGGTCAATGTTCTCCAAATATTATTGTGACCAGGATAAAAAAAAAAAGTCTGGTGTGTTGTTTGAGTATATAGTTGTTAAACTTTAAGGTTCACTTGCCGAAAACGCTTATAAAGGAATTTTTAAGTATAGTCTCCGTCGCCTGATAACATTTAGACAAGGATATTGAAGGTACAAAAATGTTTACAAACAATTTCTTAAAGTAGGGTGATAACGGTTTTTTGGTATTAGTTAAATACTTCTATAACAATATATACGCAACTTTTTTCTTAGTTTCAGACAAAGCCATAAAACATAAGACGTAACCTTTAGTTTATAAGGCTGACAGTTCCTAATGTCTGAGACTCTAATTTTCTGAAACCTGACATTAAAAGAGTCTGTAAGATATCCTATGAGGAGCAATAGATTCTCCTAGGATATATAGAGATTACTTCGATAAATCGTCTGTCCAGTTTAAGGAAGGACTCGAATAATTTCTAAATCAAATTATGTATAACATTATTGTAGAGGCATTTATTTCACTTAGGCATTTGGCTTCAGTATAATTCAGACTCATGACAACTGGTTGAATTTTCTTTGTTTACTTCTATAAATCACTGATCCGGAGATAGATACTAATCGACATTTAGCTTCGGTATAATTTAGACTCATAAAGACTGATTGAAAGTTGTTTTTAAACTTCCACAAATCACTGATCCAGAGATAGATAATAAACGACACTTGTTAACAAAATAACAATTTTGCGAAAAAAGAGTTTTAAATTGAAATGAAAAAATATCTTTCCCTTTTGTTTTTCGGTTTCTATTTCAGAATTTTCATTTTATCATATACACTCCTTACTTAAGTTTTATACACTCTTCGACCGACGACGTCGTAGCAGAAACTGAAATTTATGAACGAAACAGATACTTTCGAACTAAGAATTTATGATAAGAACTACAGGAACAAACAGATAATGATAGAGGAGAATTGAGAAAAAGAGAGAGAATAGAGCGGAAACCATGACATGCCTCTCACGCAGATCGTTGCTCTGTAATCATTAATGATTTGACATCATCGAAGGGTGCATAATACAATAAGTAAATAAATAAAAATTTGATTTTAATATGTACAAATATAAAAACAGGAGAGAATTTTAATTTCGTTTCACCGAAGCTTATATACCTTTCACACCCCAATGTTTTACCTATAATATTGTACATACAATAAATGTATATAGAGTTAGGTGTATGGGAAATACCTTCTCCAATGTTAGAACTCTGTTTTTACCATCCAAGTTGCATTTAATGATGTCAAAAAAAAAACAAAATATATTTATTATTAATAAGTTATTTAATTAGCAAAGAAAAAGGTCTGTCTCCAGTGATTTTGTTTAACCGAATCGGATTAAGCGATTTCGCCGATTAAATCTTTACATATTTGAAAGAAGTTTATTATCGATTATGTATGTGGGCTTCGTCTAACGTTACAAACAACAAAGCAAAATGATGCTATCTGTTCAGATTAGTGTGAAATGTACTTATAAAATCATGTTTTAATGTACAATTGTACTTGCTATGAAAAATGAGAAAAATGCTTTCTTCGGTCTCACTAACTCTTATATACACTTCACAAAAGTTATTACTTACAGAGTTAATTAGAAGTGTATAGACTTTTATGTTGAAATGAACAATTTAGCAAAAAAAGTCTAGATCAAAATCAATCGTTTTTATAGCCATTTAAAGATACATATCTTTGGCAATAAGTCAAAGTAGCTTAAGTCGAAAATCTATGTTTTGAGATATTGCCCATTTTGTCTAAAATAATTCCTGTTTTTTTTATTTCAATGTTTTTAATCTCAAATAAGTACTATGAAGTAAAATAATAGAACTATGTAAGCTGTATTTTCTGAAAATTCCTTAGTCCAAGTACGTGTATTAAAGCGGTTAATAATGATAGCGTTCGAACTCAATTTTCGACTTAAGCTACTTTGATTTCATGGGTCCATACATGATAATATAATCCTTTCTTGTAATATAATGAATCTATATCATCCATTTATCGGATTAAATTAAACCCAAAAAAATAAAAACAAAATCTATTTGTAACTTTCTTTTAATGCATTTATTCAACTTTTAGTGTTTATATTGAAAAGTTTGGTTTGTATGGGGCTTATGTGTTATGTTATGGTTTAATCTGTGCAGTTTCTTATAATCTCTAAAGCTGAGCGACCAGATTGTATGCAAACACAAGGACGGACTAAGCGAAATGTTTTTCTCTCATGATCAATACACTTGGTTTTTATATAGGCGTCAGACCAAAATGATAATAAATGTTACCCCAGTGTGAAGTGACGTATTGCACTATGTACATAGTAAGTACCTAGGTTTTTGTATATAATAAGATATGACAAAAATGATTTTTGACGTACTGAATATTAAATATATAGCAATTATGTGCCTTAATACTGCAATATTTATTTTAATTATATCTTAAAGACAAAATCAATATTTCTCCATTGCTATATTTAGAAGTAAGTGCATAATGCAAACATAAACAAAAAATTCGTACAAATTTGGAAGATAATGAGTAAAATTTTGTTAATTGCAACAGATAAGGTACTACGTAGTATATTCGATTATCTGAAATATGTAGCTTCTATATAAGTGTAGTTGTATAGCTTTCATAAAACGACAAACATTCAGAAGTTAAAAAAGTATCTGCTCTCAATCATTGAATGAAATGTTATCATCATTCATAGGTTAAACTTGAAATTGAGTACAATGGAACTTAATTACTTGGTTTCTTATATTAGTAATGAATATTAATAAATAATGATTTGTACGAGTATCAAATTTACTAATTTTAATATAGGGAATATCATTGTTGAACAAGTGATGATTATTTTATCAAGCAATTAAATGAAGAATCCGATCGAATCAATTCAATTGCAGTTATGTGAATTTTCTATCGATTAACCCAGCCTAGGCATCTATAGGGGCTACATACTCCTAGTAATTATATGCAATATTTGGTAACATTTCAATTCTTTAGCTTAAAAACTGGGTTACTAATTAGCACAAAAAGTACATAAATTGATAAACAGAGATTTTCACCTTGTCGTTGTAGTGCAACTCAATAGGTGTAGCTAAGACCATCCCATACCGGTAAGATCGAAAGCAAACTCTGAAGCTAAACACCAAACCAAACCAGGGACTACAATACTCCGTAAGGATGAGCTCAACCCTATTTGGAGCAGCTTATCATTTTAAGAACTGCAACGCATCTTTAAATGAGCTAAAATTGTCTCGGCGTGAATCATTGTAAGCACGCTATACTCATGTATGAAAAGTACTTATCATATAAAGAGATATAGTACATAATAAACAAATTTAAAATATCTCCTTTATTTAGGTATTTACATATGAGTATAATATGTATGTTTGAATAACAAAAACATTTGAAATTCATTATAACTGCTAAAATATTACCTTCTACTCATTCCAAGTCCTAAGAAACACCATTTATCATCCTCATTCAACTATTCAAAATAACGATTTAGTTTAAAATTGCAAATATGGAAAATATCAAACGAATGAATCCCCAAAATTATATTTCCTGTATTAGAATTTTATCTTTAGGATTTGCATTATTTGTTGGTAGGTGCAATCCTTCAAATGCCGATGTCGGCTTAAGAAACTGATGTGGTTTTGAAAATTGATTTGTTGATACTTGATGTTGTGATTCCTTGTGAGTAGTTTTTGCCATATTTGTTATAGTGCCTAAAGCCTCAGCTGCGCTTGACAATTTGCTTTTGACTACACGATTTGGTTTAATCAATTCGGCAAGATCGTATTCCTTTGATGGCTTCACCTGTTTTAGTTTCTTGTTTGGTGCAATTTTAGTTGGATTTTTATCTGCTTTGGTCACTTTCTCTGATTTCTCTTCAGTTATAATCATGCGTGTTGCATTTTTCGGTGGAAGTTCTCCGAACTCTGTACGCAATTTATCAACTGCTTTCAGGGCACTCGTATTTGATGGATCCAAATTCAAAACTTTTAAATACTCATCATATGACTGCAAAATAATAAATTTTCATATTTAATTCATTAAGATATATCTTTAAATTAGTTCAATGCTCACATCACGACGACGGCCGTAGCCGTAATATGCATCAGCTAAGCGTAATATCGCTTTAACATTCTTTGGATCCAGTGTTAGACACTGCTCACAATCTTCAATGGCAGGCAGGTAATCCTTTAGTTTAATATCTGTGGGAATTCAAAAGGAAATATTGGTTATTATTACTGATTTTATTTAATTTTAAAGACTTACATGCTATGGCGCGATTGTTATAGGCGCGTGAAGCATTTGCCGGATCAAAATGGATTGCACGGGAATACTCCTTGATGGCATTTTCATATTCTTTAGCTCGAAAGTATTCATTGCCATATAGACGACGTCTTTTGTAGTTAAAAAAACAGGTACAATTATTATATTTGATATTATATCTGTTGTTATTTGATTTGACTTACTCTTCAGCATATTTTTCACGTTCTACTTGACTTAACTTTTCTAAAAGTTTATTTTCGTTTTGTTCACATTCAATTCGTGCCGCTTCTTCATCAGTAATTTCAACGATTTTTGGTGTCTCATCACATTTTTGCACTGCATTCTTGCGATTCTTGCGTTCGACTTCCTCCTTCATGCGTTCCTCATCAAGATCCATGCGTAGAATCTCAACATCCGGATCGTATTTATCCCATTTTCCATAATCAGTTGACTTAATGCGATTTTCCTTAGAATTATCGCTCTTTTTAGGGTCAACTGGATTTGTGGTTGTTGTAGTTTCTTCAGCTGTTGACTTCTCCGAGTCGATTTTACCACATTTCCGTAGAGGCGGAAGACTTGTAACTGGTGCAGCATCCTTACACAACTTAGCCAATTCATTGTCTTTGAGTTTAATATCTTGGTTCCAATCCTAAGAACATTTACATGCGTATGTACTTATATTTAGTTGTCTATTTTGATAAAGTTTTTCTACTTACATAAATTGGCTTCAATTCTTTTGCATCCAAACAATCACGTTTTCGGAGTTGTTCCTCATAACGAAATAGTTTGCTATTTGGTTTTAACTCTTTCAATTTATCTTCTGCGCATTTAGTTAGATCAGGAAAATAACCTTCCTGATTAGAGCGCAATATATGAACGATTTTTTCCATTTCACTCGCATCATCACATTTCTTAATGTAAACAAAATCAAGATGATTAATGGGTATTTCATATTTTTCCAACAATGATTTCTTCTTTTCCATTATTTCTTTTGAATTACACAATTTACAGGTTTTAGTTTGTATAGGATGCGATGTGTGATATATCTTAGAAATGTTTTTTGTTTGTTATTGTGATTATGTGTATTGATCAAACAGTTGAGGGTTGCTTTGTTTTGCCAGTAAATAGAAATGATGAGAATAGTGAGTGAGATAAAAATTGTGTCATAGTTGTACAAAAGGTAAATATTTACTTATATTTTATTTATTTATTTGTGTGTCGTATCATCAAAATAATCCCTTTAAATGTTACTTTTTTGATTTATGACTTCTTTCTGATTTATCTATCTGTTGTTTGTTGTTAAACATTTCTTTGCTATAATTTTTGTATACAAATCTAAACTGCCTAACTGGCACCATTTTTATGGCAACTTGGCAGCACTAAGTAAAATCCAAAAGCGCCCTCTGCAACTAACGAGGCACTGCTACCAACTCCTAAATATCAGTTGATGTTTAAATTAAAACACTTTTTTTTATAGTTTCTACTTCTTGATTAAGTAACCTACACAAAAGATGCGTAGCTTCTGAGTTTGATTTCTGCGCCATCATCAAAAATGGCTTCAATTAACTGTTCTTTTTAATACTGAAAAGAAAGAGGATAATTATTACTTTAACTTATTGTAATTACATCGACCCATTTGCACGAAATTATCCGATGTGCCATTTTTTCGAAATTGAGTTTTTGATACAAATTTGTTTCACACCTCACAACGTATCATCTGGTAAAATATTATAGCTGGAATCCCCATAGTTACGCCAAGAATTGACTGTATATTTTATCGTATGTTACAATGCATTTTATTCTTGTGGGCGAAATTCGTAAACGACGCCATCATTGAAAATGACTTTACACACACTCACACATACGTCTTAACTTATTTCTAAGTTAAGTTAAGCTAAATAGTTTCTATAAACTATTTCATTATTCCTTTTTCCTCAACTTGTGCGCCTTCACATTTCAATTAATAAGATCTGCACACTCATACATACACCTTTACTTATTATATTAATTCCATTGACCCAAAACTCACATCTCTTTGCCATGTACCTTAACTTATTTCTCTTTTACTACTTTATTCTCCTCTCTTGTATTCCTTCCTTTCGATGCTTTCCTATACACATACTTACACATACACCTTAACTTATTTCTGCTTTACCAGCTCTTCATTCTCTTCTCTTGCTCTCATGTATTCATTTCATCAGATTTTCATTCTCCTCGACTTCCCTGCCGCCCTCACGTAACAGATTTTTCGTAACGCAATTTTACAAACCGCAGCTCTTAACCATTTTCAATGATAACATATTTTGTACATAGTACTTAGTTGTATGTATTTACAAGTTTTTGCCTTAAATCAAAAAAATTATGTTAAGCGCAAACACCTCACAATAAAACAGATGACCATAATTTAAAACTTCTTAAATTATACTTTAAGAAACTTCAAGCAGTGCCATAACAGTATTCCAGAGCCAAAAGCACTAAAGTTTATTTGGCACAAGAATTTCGAAATATTCAAACCCCTTATACATAAGTGCTACACTCAATACATGAATGACAAAAATTTCAGCAATTGTATTGTGCCGAATTGGGTTTTCAGACCGATTTTTAAAAACGGTTTTGACATTGGTATTTATTTGCCAAAAAAAAAAAATTGCACCAAGTGCGAAAATATTAAAAAAATGTATGAAGATGAAAAAAATCATTTGGAGAATTTAGACGAGAATAAAATGCATCATGATGAAAGCAAAAAAGTGTTAAATTTCTTATGCGAAAGCTTCGATTTACAAAAAGCTTTGAATACTCCGATCGGAAATAATATAACCGTTTTCTACTCACACAAGTACGCTTATTATAATTATAGCGTATATAAAAATGGCAATAGAAATGGCTATTGCTTTTTTTTGGGGTGAGAATAGACGAGGCTGCAATGATATTTGGGGAGCCCTTTATAAATATCGTAGATCAAAGACAGACAGCTAATGTCATTAGGTTTATATTGTGACAGTTGCGCTGGTCAAAACCGTAACAAAGGCGTATTAGCTTTGCTGGCATACATATTTACTTCCCAGCCATACAATGATGCCATTTGATTCTGTGCATAGTACAATTGAATCTTTTGTACGAAATAGTTCCATATGGGCGCCCAGTGAATGGCCCACAATTATTCGCTATGCACGAACTTACCCATCGGGATACGACTGCATTGAAATAGGCCACTCTGAATTTAAAAACTGGAAGTCATTTGCAGATTTTTTACTACTAAACAGAATTAAACTAAATTTAAATAAACTTCGCATAGTTTCATTCGAAAAAAAATCAAAATCAATTGAACTCATCTATGGATTTTCTGAAAATTCCATTAAAAAACAATGAACAACTTTAATTTTACTTTTTAGCTAGAAATGTTGCACCAGAAGCCTTCAATATATCCACAACATCAAAGGAAGTTTGTTCTTCAGTTTTTGATCAGTCAGGGAATGCAAATTTCGTTGTGCTATATTTTAGGACGTGGGAGACTGCAAATTTCTTGGATTGGCCAGGCAACAGTTTATTTTAATGGATTAAATTTTACAACATAACGAATTTCTGTGATTTTCTTTACAAATGTTTTACAAAATAAATTAAACCAATTTTTTCCATTATTATTTAAATTTTTGTTACAATTTAACCAAAAAATAATTTCAATCATAGTTGCACATATTTTATCAATTTGAATAAGATGTAGTAGTGGCCAAGAACTCTAAATGTTTATATCGAAATCCGAATCAATTTCTTGCGGTCTGTCAAGAAGCTTTTCAAATTACTTTGAGAGCATGGGTAGAAGTGATGTCGCTTCTTCAGGTGGTTTAATATTGTTATTAATGTTTGGCTCCCCTACACTATTTGAGTGGTTTCTTTCTTTGTTAGGGGATATTATGTTAATTCATTCATAATTCTTTGATACAATAATAAATAAAAATATTGAATGTTCATACTAGTGATCCTCGCATTCTCGAATATTCGCATATTTCTTGAGATTCGCATTCACATTCACATTCGCATAAGTTCCTGGTAGTGTACTGTGATGCTTCGAATATTCTTATTCGCATATTTGCATATACTCGCATTGCATTCGCATTCGTAACGTGTTAGTTTCATGTTGTTTTTGCTCTTGCAAGTCTCCCTTTACTTTTATCATTTCTTTCTCTTTTGATCTTTAAAGTACCGTTCATTAAGCTATTTTAAGAAAAAAAAGTAAAGCAAAACCGATTACCGTTATATTTCATTTTTAATTTCTTAAAAAAATTTTGATTATCAAACTAAATTATTATGAATTTGTTGATATTTCTTTATATGAATTTGATATTTAAGATTTTCAATAAAATAAACAGCATTAGTAGTAGTGTAATTTTGTATACAACCTCTATGTAAAGGTAAAAAACAAAAAGTAGCTATACCTCAAAAACTAGAGGACATAAAAAAAACTAAGGTCAGATTCGAAAACAGCGATCTCGAATTAGTAATAAATCATTACAATTATTCAAGCACCAAAAATGCTGTCGGCCAGTATAATTGATATTTGTTACATCAATAATTTATACGATATCGATACTTTTTTATGATAAAGTAGTGCATCGAAGACAGAAAATTCTACTTTTTAATAAACTGCTTTAACTCGAGAACATGATAGTGCAGTGTAGCGGAAAATGCCTTAAGTCAACGTTTATTATGTGAAATAAAATATTCTTAAAACATAAAGCCACTTGATTAAAAAAGAGTCAATGTGTTATTTACAAATTCTTCAATTTGTATTTCAATATCAAACAAATTATTATTTCAGTAAAATTGGTAAATAAATAACTTAATTGTATTTAAGATAAGCGTAGGCGATGCTAATTCATCACTTCATATTTATTGTAGTGGTGGCAACATGTGAAATGAAAATGGAAATTAGTGAAAATTTCACAATTTGCTAATTATTTAATGCACTATGTATGCTGGACGCCATTAAGTATTGTATGAAAGAAAGAACATAAATATATCAAATCAAATCAAACCAAATTAACTGAGTGAGCCCTAAGCGGATAAGATGGAAATTGTTATAAAAAAGAATTAAGTAAAATCAAAACAAAACATTTATCACAGCCATTTAAATTGATGTGAAATATATAAATCTACGGGAAAAATGAGCAAGAGAAATGAAAATGTCAAGCGCAAGAACGAAAATTCGAAAAACCACCAAAACACAAAAGATTTACAATATCATTCAAAAAGATTTAGAGGTGATTTCCAAAGATATATTTTTTGTTTGAGTAGCGATAAATAAACAAATTGTTGCGTTCACGTTGATTTTCCGTTTTTGTTTTTGCTTTTTTTTTTTTTGCTCAATTTGAATTTTCCCAAAAGAAAAAGTAAAAAATCGGAAAAATTTAAATGAAACACCTTAAGAAAAATGAATTTTTGTACGGGTGTTGATATTTAGTTGTCGCAGTGTTTGGCTCCATTAAAAATGTCAAATTATCGAAAATTTCTTTCTTGTTTTCTTAATTTATCCAAAGACAAAAATTATTACACAAACAGACAAAACCCCCAAAATAAAAAGACAACAGAAATAAAAGAAAATTATCAAAAGAAATTGAAAAATAAAAACATAAATTCACAATATGTCAGATACAATGTTGCATGTTTTAGATAGGTACTTATGCAGCATCTTAGTATGTTGTTCTGAGCAACAACTTTACGTCATTGAAATTATAATCTGATAATCTTATTTACATAAAGGCAAAATACTTATAGCACAATTTGCAATTATTTTTCAATTGTGCACGTACATGCAGATAAACTTACTATGTGTATCTCTGGGAGGTGTGGCCTATAAGCGCCAATATCACATCCTGCCACTACTCAGCATTAGAAACGGCTAATGAACGTTCGATTTATAAATAGAAACCACTCGAAAGAGATCAAGAGTACTCAAGTATCTCGGGTGCCAACCACTCAAAACTGAGAAAGTGACAACATCTGTGTCGGTCGCTTCTTGATAATATTTATGAATACAAGCGAGGAGGGGTGCTCAGACATATGAGTGTGCATTTGTAAGTGTGGGGAGCATCTGAGATCTCTAAAGAAAATTTTGTCAACCAAATGTATTGTGATTGTCGGAGACGTCGGTCGGTATTTGGATGTTGGATATACGCGATCGATCACGTACAATAAAAAAAAAATTCGAAATCTCGTTTAGTGAAAAGTTTCAAATGTGAAAAATGAAAATATAGAAAAAATTATAATTAATTATATTAAATAGAAAAATCAAATAAAAATTGAAACAGAAACAAAAGAAATATGCAAAATTCTTAAATTGAAAACTAGTGATTTTTTTTGTAAGACAAAGTTCCAATTTTCTTTTTAAAAATGACCAAATATAATACAACAGCAAATATAAAACAGGAATATAATGTTTATGCACAACAAGTCAATTTTGTGGCAATGCAAAATGGATTGCAACAACAACAACACAATCCACAACAACAACACCATCCGCAGCAACAACAACAACAACAGCAAAGCAATCATCATTACCAGCAACAACATCAACATCAACACCAGCAACAACATCAACAACTACAAAATTTCTTTAGTCGTTTTAGTGCCGTCGGCAATAATTCATCGAATTCCTGCAACAATTATAACAGTTCCCCCGTCGATTTGGATAAGACTCCTTCACCCATATTTACAGACTACGATGATAATAGTCTAAGTTCCGAAGAACATGTCCTGGCACCTTTGGTCTGTTCCTCAGCGCAATCATCTCGTCCATGTCTGACATGGGCCTGTAAGGCGTGTAAAAAGAAAAGCGTCTCGGTTGATCGTAGAAAGGCAGCTACAATGCGCGAACGTCGGCGGCTTCGAAAGGTAGGAATCTATTCTGAAGTACCTTATGAGATCTATTTGAAATGTATTACTAAAGTGGGGGCAATCTGGAATGTGGAATGCGCAAAATCTAACTTTTCTTTTGGTAGTAATATATGATAACCCACTTAAAGACCACAATTCCTCTGTATTTAAAAAACATTGATAAATCCTACGTACAGTCCCGTATATCCTGATTAACTTTATTGTGTGGAAGATAATGGGAAAGTTTAGACAATTTCAAGAATGGTTCATATTGTTAGGAAAAAAAATTTTAACTGTTGGTTCCGAAATTTGGTTGTACAGCTTCGAAACGTAAAAAAACTTTTTCTCGTAATAGCAAAATTATTAAATTTAAGTAAATCCATAGTTCAAACAATACCCCATAACTCTGATAAACCACGCAATTGTTGCCCAAAGAAGCAAACTAGCAGAGATTTCTCCCATCTATTGGAAGAAGCTAATAAAAATCCAAATGCCTGATAGAAAACAATCCCCCCGTTGTGATCGCCGGAGGCTATGAAAAACATGCTTAGGGATGTTGGGTCAAAGATTAATGAAAGAGGAAATTTTGAATAAGAATAAAATAAATATAAGAAAATATCTTGGGATTCACAAAAAAAAAAGAAGAAACTATATACCATATATCATGGAGCCATGCAGATAAAAGTAAAATTTGATTTATATGTGAGCTATAAGTTATAGTAATTTAATCTGTCTGATTTCAATAAATATTGTGAAGACGGTTTTGCAGTGTTTTTAAAATCCCAAACCAAAAGTTGCCCAAACAAAAATTTTTCGATTTATATGCTTACTATTTGATATATAAGATTCAATGCTGATATTTTCAAAAATATTGTTTCCCAATTAAATTTATGTGTTTTTTTTAAAAGGTTTTCATTTAAAATATTGTTTGTCTATAATAAATTATTTAAATCGATTCAATTGCGATATATTATACAATATATTGTAAAATTTCAATCTCTATTTTAATATATGTAGAACAATTATCTTATAAAAACTAATTTTTTAATTATGTGTGTTTTAAGTGCAGTTATTGGGCAATTCACTGATTGAAGTTTACGAAACATTTGAATAACATCTTAGGGGAACAAAAAACAAACATCACATGCGTAATAGAACAACAAAAATTTTGTGAAGTTTTGTTTGAAGTCTTCATTATACCAAACATTTACCATGAGTCGAATTTAGTTATTTTCTAGACTTCATACGGATTGTTTAAGTCAAGTCCTATAATACACATATACACATGTATGTACTACGGACGCCAATCGCGGGATCCATTCTTCAGTCCCGAAAATCCCATGACTATGCGATGTATGTCCCGGGATATACTTCATAAAATATTACCACCAATTCTATCTGGCATACAAATATTCCCTTAAAAAGTGCAAAATTGACGTTTATTCAAGTTGCATAAACTTTACTGCACTCCATGCAAATTGTGGAGTTTGACTTTAATCCTGTAATTTGACCTCAATAGTAATACCCACTTGTATAAGTTTGAATATTTTGTTAATTCCAAGTGACTAATTATGTTTACTTGAACTCGTACTTATTTGTGATATGTAAACAATGTTCCTTTAAATATTTATTAATGCATTGAAACTACATTGTAGTTCCATTTACAATAGTATTAACGTTGTAGAACGTCATCCAGTTTTAATTTCATACTCAATCGGATGTATCACTCTATCAACTTAAGTGAAATTCATTTAAAAAAAATAATTTTTGTCCATTTTATGACCAAACGAAAATCGGACCAGTAGCTGGATCCCCCTTTAAGATGCTATGAATTTTTGAAAAATAAAATATGTTTTTGAAAATATTTTGTGTGTAAATTATTAATCCCGGGATTCCGGGATTGCCATTTTTAAATTTTGAAATCACGGGATTAGTCCTAAAAATTGGCATCCATAGTATGTACCCTTTAGTTTAATTGCTTTTAATTTAAGCAAAGACAAATCTGATAGGTCTTCTGAATGAACTTAACAACATCTCAGTTATAGTCAAATTTCTGCGATACAAGTAACTTTACGATGTTTTTAGGTAATCCATTTTTATTTATTTGAAAAATCTTATAAAATAAGGACTGATTTTCATAACAAAGTATGTTACAGCAATGTCCGAATTATCCAGGCTATATAAATTTATTAGAAAAACATTATTAGAAGTATCAGCCTTTAAAGTATCATGGTATTAAGTATATGAGTTGTTCTAAAAATTAGGAAAATTAGGAAAAAATTCACTTTTTACAAATTAATAAACAATACGACTTTTGACTTATTCAACTAAATACAACATTGAGGTTATGCTTCAAAAATGGATTCCAACATTAAATAGATGCTACCTCATGCTTTTGATAAATAACCTCCTTTTCATAGCTTAAATTAATTTGTCCAGAAGGATTCAAATAAAAATTTTTTCTGTTTTCTTAAAATGGCAGGTTTAAGTTCTCCAATAATATTGTACTTCTTAATTTCACAAATAAGTATTCTCCAGTGGTTTTCAATCTAGTTCTGATCTGGGATTTGAGCAGTCCAGTCTTAACAAGTCGTGATAATAAGAATGCATTTTTAGGGCTAATGGGTGAATTCTTGCATTATCTTGCATTAGAACATAAGGGCTATCACTTTTGTACAACAAACACACCAACAAGCTTTTGAAATTGTTTTGATTTAGAGTTTCTTGAATATTATCCATGAATGTACATATATTTGTACCTAAAATTCTGTGACATAAGTTACTGCCGAGATATTGAAATAAAAACATAAATATAATGTTTGAAGCAGAGATTGAAAATGCTATGCTATTTCATAGTTTTTGTTTTTTGCTCTTGCTGCTACTCTAAATTTATGAAGCACGAAGCAGAGAGCACTTGACAGAACTCCAGAAAAATAAATAAATAAGTGCTATTCGGAGCATGAACATTTGCTACGGGAGCAGAGCAGTAGCCGGAGCAATAGCACACAAAACTATTTCGTTTGCTCTGCTCCTGATTGCTCCAATTTTTTTTGCTATTGCTCCGACTATAAATTGTATCAGTAATACATACGAGTATATACCATACTTGTCGTATTGTTCCAATAGAATCAATCGAGGATGTAGTGACAATCTGCCACCCAATCCTAAAGTAGGCCGCCTTTAAAAAATGGTTATGGGTTAAAGGTTATGTACTAGTTGAAAGCAAATTTAAATTGTTTATAATTTTCTACAATCCACACTAGCATCAAAAGTATTACTACTTTAGGCTGACGTTTGATCATCCGGAATGCCAGTGCCAAATTATTTGATATTTTAAGATGTCAAATGGTCTATTTTTTCTAAACACATACATTATTGCAGCTGGCTTGATCTGTAGTTGGTAGACTAGTATTTTAATTTCACTGTATTGAATCGATTAAGCATCACATGCAAGGCATAAAGATAAAATATTTAGAGAAGACCTCAGGATTTAAAAAATAGATTGCAGTGAAAACATATGATGTTTATTATAGGAAGCTATGAAAGATTATACAATGTAATATAATGGTAATGAAATGGATAAGATAATCTAAGATTTGCGAAGCCCAATATTAGTTGCTTCTTTTTTTAGAAAAGGGATATTATTACAATTACAATTATCAGAGCCTTTCAAAGTTGTACACATTTTAATGAAGTGTGAACAAAAAAAACTAAATAAAATGGGTGGTCTTGGAATAATCTAAAGAGAAGTCACTGCAAGTTGCAACAAAGTCTGCAAAATGTTGCAAGAAAAATTAACACATCTTCGCAATAAATGTCACAACACTGGAAAACATTTAGCACTAAATTAACACGTACAAGTCTATAAAGATTTAATTGCATTAATTTTTAAACAGAAATTATGTATTTAACTTTGGTGGATCCTCCTCCCTACTTCACCCTCCTCAGTGCTTAACTTAAAATGTGACAATAATGAAAGAAACTAAGAAGGCGTAAATGTGGTTAAAGGATTTGTCAAAAGATTATGAGTGCAATGTTGCAATCGTAAAAACTACCATATCTTAAAGATACTTTTAAAGAAACGACGACATATCGAAGCTATAACTACTAAATGCTATGCGAACTACGAGTATATTTTCTTTTTCCTTTTTTTTTGTGGGGGTCATAAAAACTCTAGCAAATGCCGAGTAGAAGCATTGGAAAATTGGGCCGACCCAGATGAACATTAAAAAGGTGCAGGCAGATATAAAATTTGTCATTTGCCGTTAAATGAATTCAATAGGAATGGAGAACGGAGCACGGAAATTTATATGCGTCACGTTTAATTGTTTGAATTTTTATGCACAATTTAAAATGAAATATGCATTATTAAAAATGTTGTTTGTTAAATGGGAATTTCAAAGTAAATGGCTTTCGTTTATTGGCGTACCTTTCTAATTGGTGCTATTCAACTTGATATTTTATAGGTTAATGAGGCCTTTGAGGTGCTAAAGCGACGTACTTCATCGAATCCCAATCAACGTTTGCCAAAAGTGGAAATTCTTCGAAATGCCATTGAATACATTGAGAGCTTAGAAGATCTGTTGCAGGTAAGCGAACTATAACATTAAATCAATAAAGAATCAATATTATTAGTTATATTCAATAGGAATCTGCACCCACTCGCTCTAGTGATAAACACACAGATGGTCTGGGTAATCGTTTGGGTCAACAAGACTATCTGGTAAGTACAATTTGTTGTATGATATTGTGCTTTCTAAATTTGTATCTCAATATAAATATATAACAACATGTGAGTGAGTATGGTAAAAGTTGACATAGTGAAAACGAAATTAATGCAGACACCAATTAATAACTCGAAAGCGTTCCGCAATTATTTTCTCGTAAAAACCTCATGCATGAAGAACGTTTTGGTACATTTTTCTTAAAGACGAAGACATTCATCAAAATGTTCACCAAAAGATGCCAACAAAATTAAAATTAAACAAAACAAAACCAAAACAAAAACAATAGTACCAACAATACTACGACTACAAGAAAAAGAAGAACGAAGAAAATAAAAATACATGAAAGAAAAACTTAAAAATATAGTAAGTTTCGATGACGTTTTCCTGTGTTTTTCTTGATTCGATCGTGTATCTTCTTTTCGTCTTTTATTTACAATCTTTGTATCTGCAAAAGTAAAATTCAATGAAATTTATGAGCCCGTTGACGTGCTACTTAATAATCAACTACTACTACTGCTGCTGCTGCTGCTCTTCCTCAATCCTTACGAAATCGAAAAATTTGTTACTGTGAAATTATGAGTTATTAACGGGCATGTTTGGATCGAATACTATAAACTAAGTAGTATGAGTATAAGTATGAATGAGTGTCTGCCACCAACATGAGGATTTTCAAAAACATGTTCTTGGCTAAAAAACCAAACACGATGTACGCCATTTTTTGTTTGGAATATATTTTGTTGTTGAATTTCCAAATATTTCGATTGCCTGACAAAAAGGTAAAATACAATATTCATCCAAGGCGCTTAGCGTGAGCTTAGTGAAAGAAAGAAAAGTATTGATAAAATTGCTTTAAAATTTATTATGCTTTCCGCTTCCAAGAAGACACCCGTTCGTTTCCATTCTGTGTATCTGTGTCCGCTTACCTTGGTTCTGCATCTTAGGGTGCGTGTAGTAGTTTACTCAAAAGCATAAAATGCAATAAATAAATTTAAGTTTTATGAATTCCTTCATGTTCAGCATGGATGATTTTCTTTTCTCTCCCTGTTTTTCTTTTTGGATGAGTGTAGATCTTGTGTGTATGATGAGTAATATGGGGGTCTCTAAACAAAAACAAATTCAAATGATAAAAGGGGAGAGGAGAGGAGAAATGAAAAAATCTTGTAAATTAATTTGAACAAATTCGGAAGTTGATTTCTAATGGTGTTTTAACAACAACATAAACAAATGTTCTTAATGAAAATGAGAAAACCGCTTAAGTATTTCTAATTTCGAGATATACATATGTATATGTTACCTACTAAATGCAGTTCTATATTATTATAAACTTTTGCTTTTGCTTTTACTTTGTGACTTTGTGATATGTTGCTTTGCGTTGTCTTGTGTATAGTCTTTCATAATACCAAAGAGATACAATACCATGTAACAGTTGACAAATTGCACAGGAAAGAACATGACAACCAAAAGTTTGTATCTGAGCAACCGATAGAGATATGCGACAGATACAAGAACAAATTTTTTTTATACTATGGGTATCTTCATTGAACTGTTCATGATGTTATGCTGTTGGCATTTACAAGTTGATGATTTGACACTTGTACAAATGGTTGACAATTACAGGAAATTCTTTAAGATTCTCTTCTCTCTTTACAGTTACATTGCAAAAAGTTAAATAAAATATTCACTTTCACATACTATGTATAAATTTTAGATACACTGGATTCATGTTGAGTGTTGATTAGTCTCATGTTTATGAGCGATAAGTTTGTTGGATGTATGGTACTTACATACACACGTGTACCTTTAGTATTATATCTATTTATTTTGTGCACCTAGTAGTAGAACATACTTCTTGATGTTGTCGAAATGAATGATTTCCATGTAGTCGCAGTTTGTTTTTCTATGCAATTCTTATTTAATGTACAAATTCGCTAATTTAGCATAAAACTTTGCATATTTGTTTATTTATTAAGCGACAGAAGTTTTTACAGAGCGAAGAAAATGTCGTTAAATCCAATGGCAGATATTAATGCATCCCCATAAGTTCTTGAGTCTTTTGAGTTTTGATTAAAAATTGGCCAAATGCCAATAAAACAAAGTGTACTTTGTTTGTAGACAATTTTAGATTTTTCTTAAGATTACAATCCCTATGAATTTGATTAGCAAACCAAATTCGTTCCATTATTTATTTAAGGACAACAATATTATTCGCGTATAATTATGTTTTATTTATTGGAAAAATATTGACAAAATTCACATTGATCTTTAAATATGAATTGTTAGTTTCCACACAATGATTCAGAAAAACTGAGTTTTTGAAACATTAACTGATATTTGTACTATCTAATGAAAGGAATAGTAGTGTCAAATGTATTCCAACTTTTGCCTGAATAGAGATGTTTTAATGCAGCTGTCGTGTTCCGCCCTTTGTGAAATGTGAAATTCTATTATATGTAGTTTCATAAGTTTGAAAATAAAGTGTTAAAGTTTTTCACAAAATCTTTTTTTTATGTTCTCAAAATCAATTGTGAACTGAGACAGTAATCGAGTACTTAAAAGATAATACCTGCAAATTACTGTAACAGACTGTTCTACGATAAGTTCATTGCACATTACAATTGTATCAATCACAGTTAAAACAACTTTATAATGGTCAATTTACTGTATTGATTATTATGACTTAAGTATATATTGTACTATCGTAGCCCGGCGTGATGTTATCGCATGATTTTTTGATAGAGAGACATGTAGATTCGTGCCATCTACCATTATATTTTAAAACATACAATAATTTAACAAGCAGAAGCGGAGTAATGAACTTTTTATATGATAGCATAATAAAATTACAGTAGAATCAAAATAAATGCACTTATTATTAAAAAAAATATGAAAATATATGCAACAAAGTGGATAGCATATAAACATTCTTCATGAAGAAATGCATATACATGCCAACTTTCATGCTGATCGGTGAAACGGTGTTGAAGTTATTCGCCGTTAAACTAATTTTCTCGTCCTATTATATATATATTTAGATTAGATAGTATAATTAAGATAACATTGTTATATTATTATTATTATTATTAATAGAAGTAGTTTGTTAAAATAAATTCTTAAACTACTTAGAACAAAAAATAACAGCACTAGCTGCCATGGCTTTCAGCTCTGATGTTATAATAATATTGTGTGTTAAGAAGAAATTCCAATGATTTTGTTTAGAATTCTTTCTCAAATCCTTCGTTTGTGTTGCTTATAATAATCGATTGTAGGCCCTATTCTTAAGATTTGGCATCTGGACCGATATACAAAGAAACAGGTGAAATCGAATATCTAAAAGCTTTGCAGTATTATAAGAATAGAGAAATCTATGGCAAAGCTAATGCAATTAGTGTATCTTAAAGTCCTGTTAAAAAAACGGAAAAATTGTTTTCACAGAATATTCATGGCAAATTTGAATTCAATATCAAGCTTCCCTATGGTGATTTCTTAAATCTGAAATATTGATATATTTAGTTAATTGAATTCATTTAAAATAAGTATAATAAACGTTGAATTAATTTTTCGTTATTTTAATATACTCAGAATTTGTCACAAATCGCAAAAATTCTATTCTTTAATATGAAACAGGGCTACAAACCGCTTCAAAAATGAGTAGTTCGAACCACTTGAGAAAACATGTAACGGTACAAGAACCGGTTCATGGGTACCTCTGAACTGCGGTTCTGTTCGGTTCAAATGGTTTTTTGCACTATATTATTAATTAATTAATTATTATTTCAAGAAACATTTGATTATGAAAGCAAGTTACAAGGCATTGTTCCTCAATTGTTTTACAATAATTTAAATAAATTTTTTTCAATTATTCAGTATTCCAATTTAATAAAAGAATGTCTTCTAAAAGGTCTTCATCTACATTTGCCCTTAAGTCAAATAAAATAAATTTTGGTAGATTTATCCTGAGAATTGCATTTTAAGCATGAACCGAACCGAACCAAACCATTTTTTGGAGTGGTTTTTGGTTCGGTTCAGACTTTTTAGAATAAAAACGGTTTGGTTCATGGTTCGGTTCGATGCCCAAAATTCGCAACGGTTCGGGCCAGAACCGGTGTGCAACCCTAATATGAATAAACATATATCTTTACATTAACAATAATAAATCCACTAAATGTAATTGTGCATTGATAGGAGCCATTACACAATTTGTAAACACGCTTTATAATATAAATATAATACAAGTATTACTTTCCAGCTGTTAAATTAAAAGGCGCCAATGTGGACGAACCAATAGGCTATACATTAATCAATTTCTCTTATTGAACTGATTATATTCACATCCGTAATCTGATATCTATGTATATCGTTTGAAATCTTTAATGAATAAGCGATTTTTAAATTTACAAATTTATGAATAACGATTGTCTATGTGTGTCATTTAGCATTGTTTGGATCTAACTGGTATTTTTCTATTGAAACGTAGGTTAATGTATACATAAATAAAATTTTAGCTTTATATGCCTAATATTTTCTGAGAGAAAATTATTGTCTTAATGGCATAACTGTTGAGAAATCTGATTGTCTCCGGAAAGAATATTGTGTCTACATATTTAATATCAGATAATATCTTGTTCTTGTAGCTTTCTGTGTGTAAATGTCCAAAGGGATCGAATGAACTAATAGGTAATACTATGAGACTATGAGATGATTTTCCCTTGTAATTTAGATCACTTTCATTTTTTTTTGCGGGAGCCTTCAAGGCTTTTAAATGATATTGTACTACCTAATATCTGCTAAATGGCAGTGCACACTTAATTATCAATACAGTAAATTGTCAATATAAAGTTGTTTTAACTGTCATTAATACAATAGAAAGGTGCTTTCATAAATAAATATTTTTAATATGGTATTATTTTAACATTTTAAGTTAATCATTTGGCTACTTTATTAAGAAATCGTGCTTTTTTGATCATATGATTAGAAATATACGTGGGACGATCAATAAGTCTATAGAAAACGGAGAGATTGCGCTTCTAGCATCAATATTTATTTTTTTGGTTATTTAAGTTAAGCCCATTTCTAATCATCTGTTGAAGTGTCAGTAATATCGACTATATGGTTATTTAAAACACTTAATTAAACCGCAAAAGAAATCAAAGCTGAGTTAGTTAAAGTTCGTGGCACATCTGCTCCTTCGTTTGTAGTTTTTTACAATTGGGTGAAAGAGTTAAAACGTGGCTGTACATCCACATCGGGACGTCCAGTGGAGTTGGCCACTCAAGAAACGATTGAGAAAGTCCACGATATCGTTTTAAATGATCGGCAAATGAAATTGCGCCAAATAGTTGATGCCAAAGGTATATCGTACAGTACAGTGGTTACAATTATGCGGAAAAAATTGGATGTGAAATAGTGTCGGCAAGATGGGTGCCTTGTTTGGTCTCAGTAGAGAATAAACGCAATCGGACACCTGCGCAGTTTCGATGGCCAAAGTCATGGAATTAAAATTGAAATTGGTACAACATCCACCGTATTCACCAGATTTGGTCCCAATGACTGCTTTTTATTTCCAAATTTTCAAAAAGTGGACGACATCCATCAATGAAACAAACGCCTATTTTGAGGAACTTCCGAAATCCTACTTTTTGGACGGTTTAAAAAATTTGTAAAAAAGTTTTGGAAAAGATTGAAAACATTTAAGCCATAACATAAATATAATGTGACTTCTTCTGAAATCTACATTGATCATATTTTTATGCAATAGAAATTGCTTATATGTACATTGATGGCCTCTATAACATTTTTCTTAATTATGCTATAACAATATAAAGGATTATAATGGAAGAAGTTTGAAAATTTTAAAAAGTGACTTTGTCTCCCGAATTTCATTCATACATTAAATATTAAATAAGCAACATAAAAATTTAAAAATAAATAAAACTTAATGCAACTTAAAAATACATAAATACAAAACTGAAAACAGAAAACACAAAATAAAAAAAGATGAAAACAAAAATGTATACGAAAAACCACCCGAAGATTGAGAGTGCGCTCTGTCACTAAACGGTCGGAAAATGATAAATGGCCTTATAACAGTGCAACGCGATTTTATTTTTTTGGTTTTTCTTTTATTCTTCTTTCATTTTTCCCACTTGTAGTTTTGTAAATTTTTGTTGTTGTAGTTGTCTTACTAAAAATACTTAGCCGAGATGAAGATGATGCTGTTGAAGATGAGTCTACCATATGTTGTTGCTGCTATACACTATTCTGTTCTGATCTGTTCTGTTCTGTTCAGTTCTGTAATATTTTAGATATGATCCTTTAACTCTATGAGTTTAACTCATACAAAACGACAAAACGTAGCAGAGAACTGGAATATTTCATAAAGAATATTTTCGTTTGTAGAACATTTTCAATGGAAACAGTCCCATAGTCTTATTCAAAACTCATAGAAGATTATAGGACACATAGAACCACCCAGAAGTTTAAGAATAATTCTAATTTGCATGCGAATTTGTATTTTCCACGAAAGAATATTATTTAACACCACCAGAATAACATAGAAAAAGAAGTGAACGGAGATGTAAAGAAAGTAAACCGCGCGCGTGTCGTCTGCGTATGCGCGATTTGAAAATGCGAGAAAATATGCGCGGCACAATTAAGTTAATTGCTAATAAGTGTGGCAAACGCATAAACAAAAGATCACCACAGACCAAACCAGACTAGACTAGGCTAACAATAATATTTTTGTAATTTTGTGATATTTTCTTCTTGTTTTTTTGTCTACCATATGACATCGTCATGTTGGCATCGTACTTAGTATATCTTCTTGTTGTTTGTTTCCACTAAGGTTCAACGCATTTTAATTGGCTTGCAACTGCTACAATTTCTACAAGAATGTTCTCCTACTTTTTTCTTTGTAATACAATAAAGTATTAATGAATGATTTAACATCTCAAAGTACTCGGAATACTCAATCAATGGTGAAGAACTTTGTAGAACTGATAAAATTTATAATAAAGAAAATTAATTTTCATCTTTTTTATACATGTTCATAAATAAGAGTTCATTAGTATATAATCGTTTATTCAACCTTTACATATAAATAATCTTATCAAATTATACTATAATTGATGTAAGCATATAATTTTATGACTCATGATATTACCCGAGAAGTAATGAGTTAAATTGTCTGTCAGATATTGGAAGCTAAACTGCTAACTTTAAAGAAAAAACTGAAGGTCGTTTAAAGGTTTACAATATCATGTTGATGTTGATGATAATGTAATAAGAACCAACTCCTCAATATTTCTATATGATATTCTTATCGTGAATATAAAAGATGTGAAATTAGATTTGCTAAGTTTAGTGCTTAATATAATGTGGTCTGATCACAGTACAATAAAAACAAGGTAGACCATTAAATACCGGTTATCGGAGTTCACTTACCTTTAATAATGCAATGTGAGAAATGAAATGATTCAGGGCTTTGAGCCTTCAGCTGAAATGGTGATTCTGGGTTTCACAATTGGAATATTCTAATTCCGGTAGATATTTTTGTACGATAATAAGAAGTCTGTACTAATTTAGTTCAATACCTGAAATTCTGAGAGAAAAGTTTGCATAGGAAAAGATGTGTGGGAAGTTTAAGTATAATATATTATCTGTGTGAAATAATAAATACACAAGTGTGTTGTTATCCAAACAAATATTGAAATATACCTCTAATGTCTGTACATAATTTATCTCTAAGCAATTCCATTTCAATAACTTAACTTAATCTATAAATAAATTTACGATAATTATAATGCAATTGCAATTGGCTACTAATTAAGTCAATACTTTGTTGTGCTTTTATAAATTAAATAATCTAATTACAATAGAATATTTCATGGAAATGATCTTCAACTGTTAAAGCATCTTTTGTCATTTGTTGTACCAGCATTTCAATATTGACTAGTATAAAGCATCATTGTCGAGAATTTTCATTTGATTTTCTTATTTTTCTTTTGTTGGCTCGAACAATTTTCATTTTAGTTGACATTTTCGTGCTAATTTGTGCGACGTAGTTTTTTCATGTTTTTTTTTTCATTATTTACTTATTTATTTTGTTCTTAAGATTTTGAAGAAAAAAGAAAATCTCATTTGATAAACGTCTTTGTGCCACTTTAATGATTTTGTTATTAATTTTGTGTATCATTGACAATTTTTCTATTATTTCAGCATACTTACGCTGGTGCTTATCTTGATGAGAAACTTGGATTAAGAAATTTGGAAAAATATGCAAATTTTTCAGGTAATAAAGGAAATATGCTAAAAATTTATATTTTCATTTTAACAAGTTTATTTATTTTATTGTATTATAGATTTTGATGGGTCACAGAATGTTAGTGGTTCCAGTTTGGATTGTTTAAATCTCATTGTGCAAAGCATAAATAAGGCTTCAACATCAACAGTTGCAGCATCCATTTCTAATAATAATGTCACACAATCAGCATCTGCAACAAGTATCTCAAGTAATGCATCTACGAGTTCAACGAACAGCAGCATGTCACATACAACGCTCAATGCATCCTTTAAGCAAAAGTGTACAACATAGAAGTTCACTTACATTATGTAGAAATGTAGTTTAGAAATAACAATAGTAAATTATAAAATAATATAATTCAATATACAATTAATTATGTATGTATATATGTACTATGTGTAGTAGGTTAAGGGATACGCGTTATACTAAAAGGCTACAACAAATTATTATAAAATGTCGGAATTAATTATAATAAAATTTTAATTTATGAAACAAAAAACAAATAATTGCATTTTCATTTTCAGTTAAAATTCTTAAAGCAGATAGAAACTAACTATTTATATATAAATAAGCAAAGAGAAAAAACTCAACCCTTTTAACTAACTCTGTGTGTCAACCGGATTTCGTTTTTTTTTATTATTAATATTTGTATTAATATACAAAATTTAAACCAGCCGCTTCGAATGAATAGTATCAAAAATTCCACAGCAAGTTAATCGACAATAAAGTTCGTTGTTTAAAATCATTGAAAGATTGTTTACGTAATACTTAACACCCTCTAAGTAATGAGTATTTAGTGCCTGAATTACCGATTAAGTAGCAGATTCTATCTCACTTAGTATATGCAAATTTGCTCTACGATAAATATGACCCGTCAAAATTTTGAAAAAATTAAATCGAAATGAAAACACAGGAATCCAAGAGTACGTAACGCATATCTAGAGACTGACCGAAGGTTCGTTTTCGGTTTCTCATATCCTAAAAGTTGTTCAAACAAAAAAAAAAAAAAAAAAGACGCGAACAATATTATTATTATGATACTCAATAATTTTTTTTTTATCAAATCAAAATTTGTCACACAAATAAATACTATTTCCTTTTTTTTCTGGCGGGGTGGTCGATTTTCCACCAATGGGCGATCCTAGTCAGTTTTAATAATATGTAGTATGTTATTAATGTAAGCATTGCTTACTCACCAACTGGTATGATAACTTTGGATTTAAAGAAAGCATCAAATGGATCGAGCATAAGGTATTGTGAGATAATAACAGTGGTGTTGTGTCTTTTTGTAGATAAACATATTAATGGGAAAATATTAATACCTAAAAGTTTAAAGGATGACACTTAGCCTCGTCGAAATATGTAGTTATTGAATTACATTCAACATTCCTTGAAACTAAAGCAATATGTTGCCAAAATCGGGTTTTCATAGGTACGTGCCTTTCAATGAGGAGATTTTGTATTTCACATCAATGAATAGTCACGACGTTTTTTGAAATAAGAAGGATAAATCTTCAAAAGATACGAATGTTATGATCCAGAAGTCTAAGGACGAAAATTATCCCTATGGAATCTCAGAACCATTCTTTCGAATGTTGGAATTACTAGTTTATCTTATTAATATCTCTTTTTATACTATTCTCTGAGTGAAGACTCAGAATAGTATTATAAGTTTGTTAAGAAATTTGTAACGGAAAGACACATTGGAGACCCCATAAGTTGATCAGCTCGATGAGGCGAGTTGATTTAGCCATATTTTATACTAGTAGTCATAAGTCATCAACATGTGACTATTGGTGTATTGAAATTAGTATGACTACGATATAATATTTCTGTATGCTTATTCACAGGAGCGTGAAGAGTATTACATTTTTGGCATAGCCAAAAATAACCTTCTTTCTGGTTCTCATCAATACATTCCCTGCGCATGATGTCGGTGATCCCATCACTAAATAAATTGCAGTCACCTAACGATGCAGTCCTATGGACTCACGATTTCTTATTCGATGTTCTCACTTGTTAATCAGTTGTTAAAGATCCTCCACGATACCGTCACAAAAACTGTATTATCACAAATCTATGCAGGTTCTGAGAGAAGTATCCGTATTAGTTATGAATTTAGTTAACTTGAACTAGTACTAGTGTACCCACCGATCCTCACCACTTCTCCAGGAATATTCCCATATGTTCATACAATATATTTGAATGTTTTCTCAGGATAACCAACCTTGATACTGGTTCTTGTTAGCAGCGATACAAAGTTGCAATTCTTATTGTTAGTTTCGTGACAAAAGCTAACAATTTTCCCCCATTCTTTTAATAAAATGATAAACGAACTGCTCTGATGGATAGTTAGTGATTCTATGAGAGAATGTCAGTGCACAAAAATATCTGCACGGCCTTATCATGTTATGTTTTGTAAGTACAATAGATAAAATCATTAGTTATATTAATGAAGATAAATAGATATGCGAATCGGTGATAAGCAATAAAAATAAAAACATTTGTATAAAATAAAATACCAGTTGTTCAATGATAAAGTGTATATTGTATAATAAGTATGTAAATATAATTTATTAATTTTAGGAATACAATGTGTGATAAATATTTGTTTAGCTCAATCGACATTTAGCTTGCGAAACGAACCATTGGCACCGAATTCTGCCTCATACATGGCAATCTCTCCCTTGCGCAGCTCCTCAATTGTGCCGAAGCTGGCATCCTGATCGAAATAACGGCGATAGCTATTTAATAAATCTTCCATGTTGGCAATACACGCACCAATATGGCCATTTGTGCCACCGTATTCCTCGGGTAGGCATTGTTTGCCAATATGCTCGAACAATTCCTCGCTCGACTTCAACACTCTTATCTGGAAAGGAATACTGTTACTGCTTATTAGATTTTTTTTATCTCTTCACCTTACCGGATAGTTGACTTGTATGCTCAGGACATTGTACAAGAACATAACTGTGCTTTGTATATCCTTAGGCACATTGATTATATACATCTCCTTTACCTTTAAGGGACTGCAGTGATACAACCAGTTCCACCATTTACGAAAGAAAGTACGATCGAAACGTCGCATCTTATCTGAACTAACACCATCTAGATCGATAATTTCACATATGCCTGCCACAGAAGCATAGTCGTTCTCCAGCGCAACAATTTCCATGGCCATCGATGAGAAATGATAAACTTCTCGCAAAGAAAACTGATTCGGATCGAAATGTCCGAAGCGTGCAATGAAAAGTGCAGTTTTTGTATCACACTTAGGGAAATCGGGATACACACAAACTCTGCAAGGAAATGATTTCCTGATCGATATAAATATGTATATTGAAGGGCATCATTTACTTACCCCAAACGATTGATGGTGAGAAGACGTTGCGTTACACACCGATTACTCATTATCTCTGGAAATAAATTATAAAATGTGAAATATCTATCGATGCGCCGTTTTGTCTCCTCTAAACTGTAACGACAGCGTCGCAAAAATGCAATTAAGAACTCTTCAGTGGTTCGCGCACGCAAGTGTGGTTGCTGACGTATCCAGACGCGTAAAATTATGAGATCCTGTTGTATTCGATCGGGTGTCTCATTGAGTTGCTCGTGTGCCAATTTGGCCAACGTTGGCGACAGAGGACGCATCTTGGTATCAGCGGGTCTCTGTTGTAACTACCTCCCTGATACTAAATCGTCATTATCGGAGCTAGTTAGCTACTTGAATTGAATAGTTGGATCGTGAATGCATTCATTTTGATTCAATGTTATTGCCTCTAATCTAATCTTATCAGGCGGGAAATTTATTTGTGGAAAACCAAATCAATGAAAATCAATTCTTGGTTTCATCTTTCGCATTAATGTTAATCAGTGACGGGTAGTAAGCGTGAAACCGGCAGCCAGGAGGAGATATTAAATACATAAACGCCTCTCTATATACTCTGAATGATTTATCAATTATAACAACTTCTGGCAGTCAAAGCAAATGAAGACATCTCAACGGTGCTCAATTACAGCGTATGTTTGGAGTACATACAATATATCTTTTTCCTTCACAAGTGCGCTGTCCCCTAAAGTGTTCACATCCGGAAGGTGCCAATCACTTCAACATATACGAGTACTTATGATTCTTGATTGCGTATGTTGCCTTTTGAAATGTGATCGCCATTTTATGCTTGAAATAAATTTGACGCTTAATAGGTGCCTGGGGTACTTCGGATAAAGCGGGAGGGTACATCTCGAACTATGTATGTAGGTACTTGAGCGTAGCTACTTAGGCAGATCGCTTCTATTGCTGTTGTTGTCGCAACGCATTACTGCAACTTCAAGTGCTGACAGCGCAACATGCTCGAACACCTTTGCCTGTGATGTTAGTGGCGACTGATGGTAGCTCAGATCAGATCGGAACAGATCAGGCAAAGTCAACTTCAGCCTGGCTAGCAAATTGGTTTGACATGTACTGTCAGCTGCTGACAAGTTTTATGCTACTATGCTCGTTCCTTGCAGTTTCTGAACGTGTAACTCCAACACAGTCCGCTGTTTCAAAACTTCATATACCATACTACTATATCCACATATCACAGTCGTATTTATTTATGCACAATAATAACTCATAACACATTATGAAAACATGCTTTGATCTTGTTGACAGCTCCAGGGACAGGCTATGTAGCATTATACTATTTTACTTTTCACTAGATTGAACTAGACAAGGCGTCGAGCATTTTACTGATGAGCCTCATTAGTTTGCAGTCATTTTGTGGCTTCTTCGGGTAATTCTTTTTATCTGAAGTCATGTTTTTTGCTTTCCAAAAAAGGGTGTAATTGATGCGTTCATTGCTCATAAGTGTTTTTTGTTGTTAGCGCACTATTTCGATGATGTCTGATGAGAGAGTAAAACTCAGTGATAATGACTTTAATTTGTGCATATGGCGATAATATTTAGAACTAAAATGCCACCAACGATTTGAGAGGGAAAGAAATCCATGAATGAATTCATTTAGTTCTCTAACTGTACTACTACATGAAAATATTAAAGACTCTTTAGTCCGATTTTAATTTTCTACTCTACTTACTTACAATGATGATGATTTCATGCTATGTTTTTCAAATAGGTTCCCACTTTGGTTTACATTGCCATTATCGGGTTCCATAAAAGAATTTTGATATTAACTTTTTATTATTTTATGAGCAATTGAGCATAAAAAATTGTGCACACCTTATTTTCTATATGTTTAAGAGGTATTAACATGGCCTCATATTCTAAAAGTTCTTTTAAAGATTCAGTCTAAAACGAGTATACAAATCATAAGAAAATCTGAAAATGGGGAACATAAGTTTGCCATCCCCTGGCTATGAGATTATTAATGGTAGATTTTTATAAACGACGTCAAATGCGTAGGAATAGGAAATTTTGGACAACATAAGTTAAAGAACAATTGTACTATGCAACGTTTATGCTCAATAATCGGATAATTTTTATATACATGTCTCATTAGTTTGTAAATTTTATGTATGCTGGCAAAACCAACATTAGGGGGAGTCAATTTAAACCATATAAGTACATAATTTTCTATTGTGGTAGGACTTTAAAAGCAGTAACCATGAATTTCATTACAAAAGGTTTTCTATGGTAGATGTATTTAGTTTATCATATTTCGCAATCACCGATCAGGTATGGTTATGATATTTAACAGGTAAATTGTTACACATTAACTTCAACTGTCTATTTTAAATACCATTAAATGTATTGTAAATGCTTTAAAAAGATTACAAATACCCATTAAAATGTCTTATTTAGTGTAGCCATAATTTCTTTTTATGATTATTCCTGCAATATTATATTATATTATATTTTAAGTGAATTACCATGTCTCCAATAGTTAAAATCATGTGTACCTGTATAAAATATATACGAGTATCATTAAAATGAAACGTAAAGTTTAGAAAAATTTGCATCCTTCTCTTTGCATTTACTCTAGATTCTAAGGCCACAAAACATGTTCGCGACATTTGTGCTAGTATGTATGAAAAGGGTGCTATAGCTGAAAGAACCGCTTGTGATTTTATTTATTTACTAGCAAACCCGGCAAACTTTGTACAGCCTTCTCATCCGATTTCTTGTTCATCTGCAGTGGATTGATATGCAATATTCCGAAATCTAATTTCATTACGGCTTCGTTATAAAAGATTAGATCTTCTGACTCGCAAATGTAATACCCTCACAAAGTGAACATCTTCGAAGGCAACTTAACATTTGAAAAATACAATCGCAATAGCATATTACAGTCCAAAAATTGTGCAGCAGTGGAGAGACTTTAGAAAAATCAGACGAATCAAATATGAATATTGACAAAGACGACTTGACCGATTTTTAAATAGGTCTCTAGGGTTTTTATGCAAAATTTTATCCAGCAATTGTGATAACAGCTGGTCCTATCCGATGATTTAATAGTTATTAGGAGACAAATCCAACAAATCAAACATCATAAAATTCGTCCCAGCCGATCTTGATATGGTGTAACACACACATATATATATATATTTATTTATATATATATGTATATATATAGAGAGAGAGATAGATAGATAGAAGAAGAAATATAGATTGTCCATAAAATCTTATTATAGTTTACAAACATTTACATTTTTGAATGGAGTATTAGTTAGATTTGCTAACATTACAACTAAGAAAGTGGATTTGTGAAAATTATTATGTCTAAAGAGAATAATGATACCGTAAGGCAAATGGGGAAAAAAAAACCTTACATTAAAAGAAAAATCTATTTGCTTAAAACTATCACTAAAACTAAGGGTCCGTAATTGTTATAACTAGCTTAAAAGTTACCTTGAAAAAGTACGGATCATCACAAGATTCTGAGATAATAGATTTTTTTTTTTTAAAATTGGTTTTAGCCTAGGAGATTTTTACGTCAATCAAACAAACATTAGCCATTTCATGGAGAAATCATTTTTAATAATTGGATTTGGGTTCTTTGGAATTTGGCACGATGACTAACTGCACAATCACCCCAGATTACCGAGCCGTATAGCATAATTGGAACGAAGATCGATCGAAATATTGTTAATTTATTTTTAACTGACAGTTTAGACTTCCTGGTGATAAACGGATATAATATTCTTATTGTTTTATTTATTTTATCTATTGTTCTGCTTATATGTAGATTGAAGATTAGTTTTCTGTTCAGGATTAATCCGAAATAATTTAAGCTGTTTTCCGTTGAATAAATTCAGAGCTAAGCTGTAAGTTCGAGTTTGTTAGGTAGCAGGGCTTTCGCTTTCGAGTGAAATATAATTCACTTGATTTTCCACTTGTGAAAATATATTGCGAAGATATGCAAGGTTTTTATTAGATTATGCTTAATCTCACTATAGTTGTAGTCAGAGCAGCATAGAGCGATATCATCAGCGAATATTATGGTACTGCAGCAATCAGGCAAAGGAATGCCGCTCGTGATTGATTTGCCATCAATTGCTTTAAATCACAAGGGAACTGACAGAGAAAATAAAATGCTCACACACTGCAATATACAAACATCTTCACTTGATAGGCTTTATGTAACAATAGCAAAAATCAACTAGCCACAATCTCCGCTGGAGACAACAATTTTATTTACCGAATATCTATTATCGACGAAAAAATGGTGCCTGTACATTAATACATAGAAAGTAACGCAAAGCATGGCTTAGCCACGGAGAATAAGCAACACCATGTGTAAAACAAACATGAACGACGAGAACTAACATTATTGGGAGTCTAATTTGCATACAATGAGATAAACGGATTTGGCCAGATCGGTACCTCTTACAATCTTGATCATACTTACCATTATACAAACGAGATCTATGACTTAGAAGCTTTATATACGAGTATATACCTCTTTGAAGTTACTTCTTTATCAAAATCTAAATTTTATTTGAATTAACAGTTTGTTTGGACTTAAATGCTACCTCAGATTTCCAACTTTTAAGATAAACTTTTTGAAAACTTTGCAGGCTTATTTTTACTATCATATCCAACTTTAATACACAACCTTTGAAATTAAAAAAATTTGCTATTGTTGTTTACCATTGATTATTTGATCTATGAAATTACATTGATGAAATCCAGATATTTACTCCCTTAAAAATACAAGAATGTACTTGCATTTCTTTAATGTAATAAATAAGAATACAAATATAATATTTAAGATCAAAATGAGTACTTTCGGTGGAAACTACCATATTCAAATAGAAAATATTATCATAAGTTTCTTTCTTTTACATACAACAATTCACATATTATAGTACAATATAATAAGTTTATTATTTATACTTGTGACAAGAATGATGTATTTTGTTTACAATAGTTTTCAAATGTGTAACAGAGTGTTAGAGTCGAAACTGGGAATTGTCAGAGGAAGATTTTTAAATTTATTGTTCGACATAAAACGCCTCATCATAAGCAAAAGCCAATGAACAAATCGCTCAATTGAAAATCATATTTATAGCACGTATATCAAAGAAATATGTATGCAGTATATTTTTATTTTCTTCGGCGTCGCTTGACTGGCAGTTGTCACTCAACTTAAACCGATGAAACGACTAACATCGAGACTAAGATGCAACATACTATAATATACATAATATAATGACATGCCATTCAGACTATGAATGAGATGGAATGGGATAGGTTCAGTTCGGTTCTGTTCTGTTCCGTGGCAAAAGATGCAATATTACGCGGATGTATATTGCGCCATGGTAAATGAGTTTTTATTGTAAACATACGAAGAGCGCGCAACGAAATTCTCTTTGTTCTCACGAATGTCACGCAAAATTTAGTTACTTAAACAAATTTCCGTCGGCAAGGCAACTGAAGATGCGCACGTTCTTATCTCTAAGAATAAGGATGTTTAGGCTAATGTTTGTCATGTCCTTTTTTCCGTGAAGTAATTTGTCGGAATTTATTAGTTTCCGTTTTGTTATTTCATCGTTTGCTTTGTAAATATTTGAAATATCCTTTATAGTGCACAGTATAATATAGTGGGTCCTTAGAGAGCGTGCCGCATCTGTTAATAACAAAATTTGTTCAAATCCCTTAAGGTTCTTTCATAAACATGATTATTTTAAATTTACTAAACGTAATAACACTCTTATTTAGCTGTCTATTTTTGGGGCGAAACTTTATCATACACTGACTTATCTCAACGACCTCACCAAAGGCTTGCTAGATTCTAGCGAGTATTTCCACCAACTCAAAAGGAATCAGATCTGGCACACAGATTTGATTGATTTGTAGATAATCATCCTAGCATTGATATAACATTCAACATTCAACGAAAGCATAGAAAGTCGGAAAATATATTTGATTGGAAACACTTTGCGATTTGTCAGATAATTTCATTTCATTTATTCAGTCACTTTACAATTTCGTATTATAAGTTAAAGCAATACGATACAATTAAACATTGTCTGATTGCATAAATTAAAATCATCATCTAATGCATGTTTTCTAGGAAATGTTGTACTATCACCCTTGAGTGAAACCAAAGTTAATAATTTATTATCCACTTCAAAGTTATTATATTGTAAACGTATAAATATCGAATTATTTTACTTCCCACATTATTATTCTAATTAATCGAATTTTAATTGTTTTTATTCCGGTAATTTTATAATAGCGCGTGTTAGATTACGTCTAATAAAGAATAGGCTTTTTTTAAAAACCTAAAGCACTTCGATAAATTTCTTTTGTCACTATATGGCTTAGTTATAAATTAATAAAAAAAAAAAATTTGGAAAAAACCTATTCAGTATAGCTACTACAGCAATATGCCTACATATATACATAGGTAATGTATATTGATTATACAAATTTATTTCCTGATCATATAATTTGAATTTCAAATAATTTAATCTCTTAAGTGGGCGCTTAAAAACGGGAGGGCTTAGATGTACATGTGATTCTGTGGTCTCTTACACATGTTCACAATATCAACTATTTTTGATGCAAATTACTTCCCCACCCGCCTATTATTTAACCTGAATAATTAATTGTTTAAGAGGCACGTTGAAAGAAAAAAGAATCCAATCAAAATAAAATTCCTTTACAATGTTGTTTTCGGAGCTTATTTACTCACCCTAAACCTTTATAGCTTTCATATATTTTTATTATCATAATTTGGAGAATATCAATTGAAATATGGACAAATTAAAAACACAAACAAGTCCTTCACTCATCTGGTATTATAAGGGCAGTGTGATAAGTCAGTAACTTTTGAATAAAATATATTTTTTTTTCATCAAAAAAGCATTTTATTTCTCAACGAAGCGTTCTTGTAGCTTTATTCAATTTTTTTATCCCTTCGAAATAATAGGGTTTCTCAAGGTCCTCAAAATAAGCGTTTGTTTCAGTGATGACCCCTATCCGCCCAAATCTCTTATCACCAAGCATTATCTTCAGGTTTGGAAACAGGAAGTAGTCGAACTGGGCTAAATGTGGTGAATATGCTGGATGAGGTAGCAGTTCGTAACCAATTTAAGGATTTTTGCCATGACGCTACACACGTTTGTACCCGTGGTGTTAGAGCACTTTTTTCTTTACCAAATGGGTTCGTTTTGCTTCAAATCAATGACGAATCTGTCCAACAGCTCTGAATAATACAATATTCGCCATTGATTGTTTTACCCTTTTATAGGTAATCGATGTGCATGACACCGCCTGAATCTCAAACAACTGTCACCATGACCTTGTTCCACGACATACCCACTTTGGCCTTCTTTGGTGTACGTTCACACGGAGCTGTACACTGCTTGGAGTGTTCTTTGGTCTCTGGTGTGTTGTGATGTAAGTCTTGATTTGGGTATTGAATAATGATACAAGAGGTGACTTTGACTTTTTTTTGAGTCGCGGGCCCAATGGAAAGTTGCAAACATTGTTAATATTGATTGTATATTCTGACTAAAGCAATAAAAAGTCGCAATGATTGAATTTTGTTTTCTGTTTATTATTCTAAATAAAATATTTAATGAAGAGTTAACATATTATAAATATATTCGATGTCATCAATTGGAAATGACGGTGTGCCATGAACGTTCAGTTATACTTATCACGGTAGTGCCACGCAGACTGTCATTGATGGTGATTTCCACTGGCGAGTTTTCACTAAAAATTATAAATTTATACAAATTAATTAAAATATATACAATACAATACTATGTATGCAGATAATCGAGATATTCTATCCTATATAGTACACATTAATGTCAAAAATTAACATATATATATAGAACTATAAGTTGCTATTGCAAGAAGACACTGCATTGACATCGAGCAGCATTCATAAAAAAGAAATTAATGCAACATTTTAAGCAGATGCCTACGCTGAGCACTTGAGCGAACGAGCAATTAAAGCAAAGCACTTAAGCGGCACAGACACCACTCGCTGCTATATGCGTATGTATCTGCTAGATCCGAGTATGTAGTACATGAACAAATAAAGATACAAAAATAGCGTTAATATTTACTTGAGTTGAGCAATGAAAATAAATCGCAGGATATTTAACTATAGATACTAATGCATTTTCAGCGAAGCAAATACTATGCGCTTGGGAGCAATTGACAGAAGCGTGTTACTACATATCGAGTTTAATGTATAGTGTATGCAATATAGAGATACCATTAGTTGGTACTTACCCATTGTATATGATGTTCACGACTTTTCCATCGGGCCGCAGGAAACCAACGACTTCTTCATTCACGCCAATGCCACGCGACAACTTTGTCTCAATGCGAATCGAGCCTTCGGGCACAAATTTTGAGTAGTGTCCAATAGCATAGTACAAGGGCTGTTTATAGAACTCGGAGCGATCTTTGTTTGTAAATGGTAATAAAGGTTATATTACATAAGTGAAGTGTTTAGGGGAAAACTTACTCTCTGTATTAACGATAACTGGCGCGTCCACATAATTTTGTATATAGTTTGGTCCGCCCTGTTGATCGAGGACAATATTCCAATCGATCCAACCATTGAAGGAATGTTGCATGTCTTGCATGTAACTACGGAAATACTTTTCACCACGAGTCCACGAACCCAGTTCTGGTCCGTGTGTTTCCCATGGCTTATCACCAGCACAAGATTCTGTATTTAAAACAATTTTATCAGGCATATCTTTAATTGCTGCTTCTATTAGATTTGGTCCAAACACATCATCCCAGTAATAGTGAACGGCAAGACCATCGAGATAGTTCAGTACTTCTGGGCGTTCTGCTTTCATCTAAACATTTATAAGAAAATATCATACATTAATACACATAGTACTAGTTGTTGTTATTAATGCCTACCTTGCGAAACCATGTCGGATATGTATAGCGTTGATCATCATTGCTGAATATTAGAACATCTTTGTGCTTGGAATTCCTTATAGTTGGCCCAAGATTATCGTCTACCCAAACAGCCTAAAGGAGAGCAAAGTACACATGTTATAGTATTGAATGAATGTCTTTGCAATAAATCTTATGAATTTTACCTGTTTGCGCGGCGTCCAGCCCAGACTCATGAAATGCACGAAAAACCAGCCGATGACTCCGTTTAGTGGCTCATTGCCAGTGGATATGGCCCAGACCGGCATATTTTTAGCACTCATTAATTCAAGAAATCTGCAACATTATAAAATAGCATAATCCAATATTAGATTGAAGATAGATAAAACAATCTGCCATTAAATGTTGTCAAAATGGCATAGGAGGCAATATGTGAAGTAAAAGAGGGAAATATGAAAGCAATGACAAAATACTCACTTTAAATGATAGTCGGCCCATGTTTGGTAGTATTCATCTTTCAATTCACTGAATCCTGACCATTCTCCGTTCGATTTCATCCATGGCGGTGGGCTCCAAGCAGCAGCCATTATTTTTAGATCTTCCAATTCGGCAATACGCTTCAATTGGTTTATTTGCTCTATCTTACGTTCATCTCGCGGATCAAGTGTAGTAAAATTAGTCAGTTGAACATCATTCGTCGGTTGTTCATTATAAGCCCAAGCTACAGTATCAAAATCGCAACCTCCTATTGACATTCGAATGGTATTAAAATTGATGCCTGCCTTATGGAAGTATGATCTGTTGAAAGATATTTATAATTTATACTTATTATTTACTTATTGTTTACTTATGAATTACAAAGTTTACTCACTTATATACATGATTCTGCAATTCCTGAGGCAATTGATCCAATACATGTGATACAGCTCCCGTAAAAGCACCTCCAAAACCAACTATTTTTTGATATTTTGTGTTGCGATTAACCTGTAGGGTAACCTGTTTAGCTCTAGAAGGTACTAAAAGGGGAGAAATTATATAGGACACTTTTATAATTATTACTTTAACTTTATGATTGCATACTAACATAGATTGAGCTTAGGAACACTTGATAATTGCAGAAAGGCCCTATTATTTTCAACTACTAGTGCCACTGGATCGAATTTTACATCGTTGACTAAGGTTTCATTTATGATAAGTTTAGTAGTTTGTTTAAAGCTGCCATTGGATTTTGCAAAACGCAAACCCGCCTGAAACCAGCATTCATATTCCGTTATTATCAACTCAATTTTAATCATTAAATTGTATTTACCTGACTGGATGAAATGACTATGTAGTCATTATCACCGCTCGGATTCGGATCATCCAAATAATCGCAATATGCCTGTGTGCAAACACAAACACTACCGAATTCGGTTTTACGCAGATCGCATGGTGTTGTCACTGAATCTGAGAATGAGATTAATCATTTATTTTCATTATTAAATATGTACAAAATAATCTACAACATTTCGTTTATAATTATTGTAGTAATACAGTATATTGTTGCGGAAGCTTCACTTAATAATACAACCAACCGATGAATATGACTTGCTTGTTTTTAATTTTCATTTGAACATTTATTTATTATTTATATTCTCAGCATTATTAATGTCAAAGATTCTTTTGAGTCATGACTTAAGCCGGTCTCAATTAAAAATTAAAATTATGAATTTGTATAAATTTTACTTACAACTGAGTGCAACAAAATGTGCAAAGAACAAAAGAAAGTGTGTTACTTTCATTTTTTTGTTTCACCAAAAATATTTAATAAAATTGAAACATAAAATCAATACACAACTGCGAGACGGCCGCTTCAAACACTCAACGAAAACTAACTGCCGATGAATATGCGAGCCAGTGAACAAACCTCAGCCGA
The DNA here is from genome assembly GCA_037043315.1 of Amiota communis. Taxonomy (NCBI): domain Eukaryota; kingdom Metazoa; phylum Arthropoda; class Insecta; order Diptera; family Drosophilidae; genus Amiota; species Amiota communis. The sequence goes on from JBAMAV010000994.1 coordinate 1,054,458, forward strand.
ACTGCCGCAAATAAACAATGCCAAGTAACAGCAGCGTGCGAACTTTATATAGAGACATAGTCGCAAGACCCTATTTACAATACTATAAGTAAGTATATACATATGTATATTCCCATTTCGTATTTTCAATATCTGCACACTCATAATTGATCAAGTATACCCAAGTTAACGTCGGTTTCTAATAGCTTAGCTATTATACATTGGGTCCAACAAACTCGGAAAGTTTTTTATCTCATTTCACATTTGATCAAATATTTAGTTTATTAGACATTTTAAACATATGAAATTGAAAATTTTAAAAGGCCTTACAAACCCAAATACGTGATCTTAATCAGATATTAGTTATTAAAAGCTTTGTCATATTAATAATAATAATGTTATATGTGAACATTCTCAATTCTCAAATAAAGGACTCAACGAAGTGTGTATTTATGTGATCCATATATATATCCGATGTATATAAACGGTTAATGATGGAAATCTGTAAACCCTTCAAAAAGCAATGGGAAACCACTGAAGTACATTCCCAGAATATCATATAACAATGACAGTACAATCGTAACGATAGTTTCCAGCAAATTGATGGTGCTAAGAATTACCGCAGGAATACTAGAAGTTTATTCGAATCAATAAAACTGGCAAATAAATCACGAACATTCTCAAATCCATTGGTAAATAAAAAACAAAAAAAAAAAAGAAAGGAAATTGTGATTCTTTACAAACAAGTCCCTAATATAAAAAATCCCTTCAAAAATACCTAGGGATGCAAAATGACTTCTCTTATGAATGTTTTCAGTTATTAAATATTAATGAACTTCTGAAATATGGTCCAATATATTCAATATATCCATTTTTTTTTTTTCGTTTGTAACACACAGATGGAGACAACGCAGACCACATAATGTATATATAATTGTGATCATCTCGATGAGACGAGTTGATTTAGTCATGTCCATCTGTCCGTCTGTCCGTCTGTCTGTAGTTCTGTCTGTCTGTCTGTCTGTATGTATGCAAACTGGTTCCTCAGTTCTTGAGGTAGAGAGCTGAAAAATTGTACATAGGCTGCACATTTGTCGTAAACGGCCGAATCAGAGCACTAGGGGGTACCTTCCATATAAACAATCATTTAAATTAATGCTCTTATTAAAAAAAGGTTTTTGTTATTTAACGTATCAAACTGAAATTTGGACATTATAAGTTTCTGGTCCATCAACCATGTAAATTTCATGATCCTAGGGTTATCAGGAGGGGTACCTCCCTTACAAACCCAAATTAAATGACAAACTTATAAAGAATGAAAGTACAATAAAAGTGCCACTCAAACTGTGTTCTTTGTTGATCCTCAAACTGTAACAGAGAGAATATAGTGATGATAACAAAGGAAGGTTGGATGCAACCCGGAGGAGCGTGATGAGTATTACTTGGCATAGCCAATGATAGCCTTCTTTCTGGTTTTATAGATATTTTCACTTTGACGTTCCTACAAAACTTACGTGCAAAAAAGGAGCATACGCATTAGAGGGAGAATCATAGCACCTGACCGTAGCAAATCTCTTAAGTAGCATCTAAATACAGCTGATTCCCGATAATTTGATATTGCAAGAGAACAACATTTTAAACGAATTAGAGAGATTTTTCGATTTATCGAGACTTCCATTTAAAGAAGTTAAAAAAGAAAAATAAGAATTAACGGGGCTTTTACATTTCATTTGATGTTCAAATATTGTTTAACAAATGGTAGGTTAAAATAAATAACAATAAATTCTTTCTTCTGTAGAATTGTAGTGATTGTTGAATCGCTCCAAATTTGAGTTGTTCCGCCACCTCCATTCTGTTTGCTTCATTATCAATTTCTGAAATTAAGTTTGGTTTTTGAGAAATTGATAACGTTTTATGCGTACGTCTGTTTGACATCTTCACCCTACAGTTTAACACTTTGAATGAAATATGGAAACCTAGAACAAGCACATTCAGAATAGAACAAAAAAATGCAGCGTTAAGGCGACAAAATTGTCTACAAAAGTTATGGGAAATGTATGGAATTTTTACGAATTTTTGAAAAGATAGTGGTTTTCGATTTATCGAGGTACAAATTATCGGGATTCGACTGTATATAGAAATGAAATTATTATTGTGATAAGGATAAACGATTAATCCATAACTGCCTAAATATTTGATATCTTTAAGATATACAATTTACTTCAAAATCTGAATTGATGGCGGTTTAATTATTAATAGCCAATGGTGTTCAAATTTATGATTTTTTTTTAATTTTGCCGTACATTTTTGTAGGTACTACATAGATGTTTTTTCATTTATAAAGTAAATACTACATTTCGGTTAGTCAAAATGGATCGTGTTTACTTGTGTAAACAATGTTTTTTCATTACGAAAACTTATTTTAAATATGAAAAGAAGAAGAAAGGAAGTTTATTAATAGAATTTCTCGAAGAACAGACATGAATTGATCATGTTAAGTAAATATATAAGCCTTTGTAAGTTAGCTGGTTTCTAAAAAATTTGCACACCCCATCCTATAATTGGACCGATGTAGCTGCCAAATAAACCATTGAGTAATTATGACTTTTTGTGTGGATAACTTAAGATATTCAAACAATTCAATTTGAAATGGCAATAAACACAAACACGATCTGCAAAAATTGGGAGTCAAAGGTATGTTATCTCAGTTGATCCCACTCAGCATACCGTATATAAGTACATATTTTGTCAAAACTAATACTATAGTTAATATTAATATTATAACAAGTGTTGAGCTATGAATAGAAATCTAGAAGCACGCGTTCTCATTATTTAAATGGAAATTTTGATAAACATGTAAATATTAAGACTATATCAAGAGATATAGTATAAGACACGACGCTCCCTTGAAAAACGATCTTCTTTATTGTCTGATTTTATGTGAACTGCTGCATCAACAAAGCGAAGTCGCCGAATCTGTAGAATTATAACAAACAAATATCACTTTGCTCGGAGTATGTACATATGTATACAGATGTCTGTATGATCAATCTAGTCTACATATATTTCCAGATACGGGTAAATGTTACTTAATTGTCTATTTGCATAAATAAACACAAGTGTAGTAGATATTTTTCCCTAATTGACAATTTGACCCAATGTTTATAGTAGTTTAAAAAGCTTCAACTTTTTATTGATAGTTAATTGAATAAAATTTATTTATGATGAGTAGCAAAGTAAATTTTCGAATTATGACTCGCAATAAATAACTAAATACTTAACCTTAACAAAAAGGTTTGTTTTTAATAGTTTTATTATAAGATCGATCAATTTTACAGATTATAATACACGTAGGTTAAAGAACTTTATCTATAAATAACTGTGTGTATAGATTTAGCAGGTATGATTATAACAATTGCACCACGTTCGCTGTCAACAATAGTTATCTCAACTGCTGCACGGCCACTGGAAATAGTATCGGAAAACAACAAGTTAGAACAGAGATGTTGAGTAAATAATTCAATTTGCGCTCACCTGTTGAAAAGTATTACCACAATTGTACTATCAGGACGCAGAAAAGCCACTGAGTCTATGTTGACATTACTAGGCACGGCATCAATTCGTATCGAGCCCTCAGGTACAAATTTCGAAAAGTGTCCCATGGAATAGAAAATTGGCTGTTTGTAGAACTCGGCGAAGGCTACAAAAATAATGATCAAATAAAGAAATTATAGGCGTAACATAAAAAAGGTCAACTCTGGCTTCACACTTATGAAAATCTGTTCAAATAATATCCAGTTAATTAAACTGGGCATACTATTGCATATTCCTTATTGATCCAATTGTACCATATAAGCCATTCTTTAAGCAAAAGGCAAATTAAAACTACCGAATTCCATCTACTTACTTATTTTCTATCATGATTCTGTTAAAAATAGTTGAAAGCTTTGTATTGATGGTAGTCCAGATTTTCTAAAATATACTCGTATATACATATTAGGGTTGCGCTTATTTGTATGAAGGTAAAAAAGAGTGTTGTAACTATGGGTCTCAGGGTTTTAAAATGTTCCTTTTGGTATAAAACAATGAAGTGTATAGTTTTAGCCTGATCGAATAATATTTAGAGGTGGCGACTTGTGCTTATACTTTTATTTATGTAACTTGGATCCCAGAATTTGAGCATAGTCATGGCCAACTAAAAAAATGTTGTTGCTTAAACGTAAATTGGCCATATTCGTGACGCGTTTCAATTGCAATAAGAAACAATGTGAAATAAAATTGCTTTAGGAGCGACTATTACACCTTGCACTTAATAATGAAACAGACTAGCTTTACACAGAACAACAATTAACATGTGCGCGGTAAAAAGTAAAAGATTGTAATAAATTCGACACTGATTATTTAATAACAAATATAGTGCTTATAAATCTTTTAAATAACAAGAAATGAGAAGTTCTAAGATTTGAATTGTATGGTACGTAAGTGGAAGATTTAGAATTTCATCTCAAGTCGCCACCTCTAAAGATAGTCAGATCAAGCTGAAATTTTACATTTTTTCCTTTTAAACCAAAACAAACATTTTTGGACCCTGAGACCTTTGGCAACGTCACTTTTATAAATAAGCGCAACCCCTAATACATATGTATATTTTTTGCTTTTTTTGGGATATTAGATCGTTATTTTAGGGTCAAAATAAAGAGATAAAAAGGAAGGGCAAAACATTTTTCTAGATTCTTGTTTGATTTGATTTGAGCTAACATTATATGATATAAGTATCCATATCAGATCATTATTTATGTCACTTTCGATGTAGGAACTAGCATGGCAAAATTAGAATCCTTAAAGTAGTACCACCAATTTATTCTACCATTCAAATTTCTGGTTTGTAACTCTTATAGAAGAGAATCAAGTAACCGGATGTACGGAAGGAATGAAAGACATACAGATCTATTACTTTCGAGGAGCTGCTTAATAAAATACATACAATAGTACATTTTTATGTGTATAAACTCAACATATTATATTATATAACAGATAAAGTTATAGATGGGTCTATTGAAATGATACTCACTTGTTGTATTGGCAATCACTGGTGCATCGACCGTATTGTTCACGTAGTTGGGACCACCTTCCTCATTGACTATAAGATTCCAATCGATCCAACCATTAAATCCAAGTTTCAGGTTTTGCAAAAAGGCGCGAGCATATTTTTCACCGCGTTCCCATGATCCAAGTAGGGGAACTGCTACTTGCCACGGCTTGTCACCTATACAAGATTCTGTAGAGAGCAGTATTTTGCCAGGCAACATCGTAGTTGTTGTTTCAATGTGGCCATTATCAAATATTTCATCAAAATACCAATGCAGCGATAAGCCATCCAGGTAGTCCACTGAATTTGGACGCGTTCGATTCATCTGTTGTGAGTCATAGGGGAAGTTAATTGTTTTTACAGAAATTCTTTATAGTATATTTACCATTTGGAACCAATAAGGAAATGTGTAACGCTGATCGTCATTGCCAAACAGCACTGTATCACTGTAACTAGAATTTCGTAGTGTTGGACCCAAATTATCTGCCAACCATGCAGCCTGGCTCTGGGGGGTCCAACCCAAGCTCATAAAACGTACAAAATATACCAAAAAGATGCCATTGTTTGGTTCGTTGCCTGTCGATATTGCCCAAATGGGTAAATCATTCTTCGACCACAGAGATAGCCACTTGACATGATAGTCTGCCCATGTCTGATAATATTCCTTCTTAAGGCGTCCAAATCCAGTCCATTTGTTGTTCGTTTTCATCCATGGCGGTGCACTCCATGCAGCACCTTTAATACGTAAATTATCAACTCCTGAAACTTCTTTTAGTCGTTTGATTTGTGCTACTCGCTTTACATCGCGTTCATCGAGCTTGTCAAAATCGCTCAAGTCCTTATCGTCTTCGGGTGTTTCATTGTAAGCCCACGGTGCCAGCTCAAAATCGCTTCCACCAATAGAAATACGCATAAGATTGAAACCAATACCGCGCTTGGCTCCATAATAAGACTCATACAGATGATCTTGTAATTTTTGGGGATATTGATCTAGCAAATGTGATACGGCACCCGTAAATGAACCACCAAATCCGACTATACTTTGGTAATGTTTGGTGCGATTGATACTAAGAGTTACGTGACGTGTTGTGCTGCGCGTGCTTTGACTATCTGTAGAGAGTTCCAGAAAAGCAGTTGACTTCTCCACAAGAAGTGCAATCGGGTCAAATTTTGGTCTTTCATCATTTGTTGGCTCAATATAGTCTAACACATAATGCTTTTTCATAACCATAAACTTGCCATTTTTTAAACTGAATCGAAGGCCTTCCTATAACAATAAAAATGTAGCTTAAACGACAGTCAAAACAAAATAAATAAATAAATAAACAAACCTTTGTTGACGATACTATGACGAAATCAGTTTCTGTCGTCGGCGTGGGATCATCCAAGTAATCGCAATGATCAATACTGCAGACACACACTTTGCCATAATCTGTTGCTCGTAGATTGCAGGGAACAGTCTCTCCACTAGCAACTAATAAAAATAAATTAAATTTAATTCCGACTCCATGAATATTTCTCAAATGTTTTTTGTTTCGTCCCCCAAATGTATGTTAATGTTTACTTAAAATACTCCCCACTGACCATTATCTTAGGGAAGTCCAGTATACAGGAAATTTGATTATTATTATTATCTTTGTCCACGACTAATCTAGAAATCGTAAATACTTACTACCGATTATTGCTAACAATAACAATGCGCTGCTGAACGCCAATAATTCTTTGGGTCCCATTTTAACGCGGTGTCTAATGAATCGTCTGATTCAACTGTCGTTCGCTAACTAAGTTAAACATTGGAATGAGCTGCCGAACATTGTCCACAATCTTAACTAGCTTCGTGTAATAAAAGTTGCAAACTTATTGCAGACAAATTAATGGGTCAACTCGAAAGTGATTGATAATGAACATGGGCACGCGAAGGGGTTAATGTCAAATTGCTTCCTCATACACTCTTTAAATATGGAAAATCCATGGGACAACTTTTCTACTTATAATGACTCATAGATATTTCTTTAATTTGGAATTAATTTGTTAAGAATGCCAGATTAAACTGTGGTCTGTGAACTCCTGTGTGTCCACACTAGTAAATGCTTAAGATTCTGATTCTGATTCCGCGAGGAAAATGTTGTCGGTGGACTACATAAGATTAAGAAGTGTTGTCTTATGTATGTTTTTATCTGAATGCCTTAAAAAATTTACACCCTTCCAAAATTATTTGATGCGCCCATGACTGCAATTTAAGATGAGTTTCCAATAATAAACTAAATAAATTGATTTGATAAAACTTCCGCTACTGAGTATCCAATAACTATTCATATAATATTCATAAAGTTTAATTGATTTGAGAGATCAATGAAAGAAACTACAATTTAGACAACAATTACTCAATACATAAGAATCCGACTAAATTTAAATTAAACCAACTACTCATCTGATTTATTACCATTTATTAAAAATGTGTTTTTCAATGTATTGACTCCAAAAGATTTACGTAATTATTGTACATTCTAGGGCAGTATCGTTAGCCAAAACTGTATTCATAGTTGCAAATATAAATTATCAATGAGGTGATGATAATCTAATCACAAAATTCTTGGTATGAGGTGGAGTACGGTAATAATGAGTGCAGGTGTATCATACAAATGGATTTGATTAAGCCCCAGCGACTATAAAGTATTTAAACAAAATTTGCAGTAGTCAAGTATAAAGAAACAAGAAAATTCTTATATTAGAAATATTAGAAAAAAAAGTTTTGTAAAAAAGAAAAATATTAAATGTTTTCATATGAAATCTTTAAATCAGAACACCCAAGTTCCAAATTCGACCTTCATTTGCTGTATATAACGTCACGTTAAAAATATGACATTGTAACAGTCAATAATAAGCCAATTCTAATCTATAGATTCTATATAAAAACAGTCATAAGACTCTTTCATTGCTGGCCTGTGTTTATGTTATTAACTTTTAGCATTCTTTTATACATATACTTTCAATTTTCTATTAATGATGACCTTCATAATCATAAGACGGTTACAAATTCTGAAATATATATAAGTAGTATTTTGGGAAAATGGTTTTATTATCAAAATGAACAACTAGATTTATTGAAAATGGAAAATGCAAGGTTAGCCTATTTAGGGATAATTGCAATTTTGAGCTCTTTCATGGATTTATTTTGGTGATTTTTTATTAACATTCTCAATGAATTGAACTGCAATTGAAGCGAGGCTCACCATTTGGCAGGTTCCAGCCAAATTGTGTTTGGATAAGTAAAGAAGATTCTCTAAAAAAACACTCCAATAGAATTGGGAACCATCTGTGCCAATAAAGATTTCACATTCAACAAGCAAAAGATAACGACATTTTGGCATGATTTGCGCTCTGGCGCCTATAACAGACATGGACAGATTAATAGTTTATGTGCTGCAAAAAAAAAAGAGTTTTCGAAAAGCTTTAACTGATCATATTTTAATCTTAAAATGAATGTTTTAAAGAGTCTTATGATTGTGAAAAACAACATAGTTTAATAATTTTTAATGCCCTTTCAATTAACCGCTGTGGGTTTATATGAAGAAAGGGTGACGATTGTTAAAAAACTTAATTGACCTATTATATATAGATATTATCTATTGATCATTTAATGGATCGTCTTATTTATTATAAATATTTATGCACCTATATTTATGCTCTGTTTAGTTATCTAATTCAGAGTTTCTTAAATTGTGGTCCGGGAAAGGTAAGGACAATAAAGATAATAGTAATATCATGCCAATGGAACAGCAGTTCCTTATTTAACATTAGTATTGTAGTATAGTGGAATCAAATACAATTAAATTCGATTCAAAACTAGCGCCATCTACATATGACTTTTGGTGTATTGAAATTAATATGACTACTGACTTTACCCTAACCGTAAGTCAAAACAATAATAAAATATATTTACGCCATCTACATATGACTATTGGGGTATTGAGCACACATCCTAGTATCTTAAAATTTACATGGTTGGTGAATATGGATCAGACACTTATAGTGTGATTAGATAAAAAACAACAAAGTTTTTTCTAATTTGGGTTTGTATGAGAGGTACCCCTCCTAGTGGTTCGATTCGTCATTTTCGTGCAAAAATTCAACTCTCTAGCTCAAAACTTGAGGGAACAGTTTCAATACATACAGATGGACAGACGGACATGGTTAAATCAACTCGTCTCATCAAGGTGATCCAGAATATATATACATTATACTTATGGGGTGTCCGATGTCTCCTTCTGTGTGTTACAAACTTCTGGGCAAACTTTTAATACTATTCAATGCGTGAAGAGTATAATAAAGCGATGCCGAAAAAGCTCGACATAACAAATAATGAACATCGTTGAAGTATTTAATTTTAAAGCTCTCCGTATCCGAAAAATGTTAAGTAACTTTGAAAGACATGTATTAGATATGTTCTCTTCTTTTTAGTACGTTACGTACGTTTTAAGAAAAAGTATATGTATAAATAAGTAAGTGAATCAGATTTGAGAAATATTACGAGTAAAATTAAACAGTATCGAATTGGAAGGTTTATATATTCGGTTCATATTCGGTAATATGGAATGTATAGATTCAAAATATAACCTTTTTTCAACATATTACGTATACAACCCTTGTTTTTTTAACATTGTAGTTTACTCTTATTCTTTTACTTTTCAAGCGTGGTTAAACAAATAAAGGCTTTTTATGGCAAGTCTATATTAAGGGTGTCGCATATAATTCGGATTATATTGTTTATCATATGGAAGCATATATCTTAAACTGAAGCAGTTGCAATTCTTGGTCCTTTTGGTCTGAATATTCAAAAGGAATATGTAAGTATATTACTTATTGTAAGTATTAAGTAGAGTAGCGTATCATGTTAAGAGTATTGTATTATATAATATGATTTTTCATCATAACTTTAGCACCAGCATGTCAAAACTAGGAGTACGAGTATAAGTAAGTAGTGTTTGCAATTGAGTTTCATGCAACAAGTTGGCCTAATCAGTCAAACTAATGGAAATATGCGACACTAACAAGTGGCTTAAGAGTGTTCACACTCTCGGTGACCCCACAAAAAGTGGCGAACGATGCGAGGCGATGGTATGCGGCAGCGTATATGAGCCGATCTAATTTTATATCCATCAATATATGCATTCACTCACACAATCACTCATACATGTGTACACACTTAAACTCATATATATATACTTAGTATGTATGTATGAGAGTAAACTTAAACGATACAAGTTGCAATGAAGTGTAAAAAATTTAAACATCGGCAAGCAAAAGACTAAAAGCAAAGGCAAAAGAAGAAAGAAGCTTGTGCGCCTAGTTGGCGCTTATCTCGACATGGCCATGTCTGTAGCTGTGTCTGTAATGTGGTATTTTTTCCAAAGAGAGCAACACAGCAACAAAATTGGGCACGCGACTTGTTCGAATGAAACGACTTATCTGTGGGGAGTCGGTGGCAAGGATAACGACAACAGCAACGACAACAAAAGAAACCAGCAATACAACAAGGAACTTGAGCAATAGCAACGAATGAATGAGTGAGTTTGAATTACCCACTCCAAATTTTCAATAACCAAACGCCGGCGAACAATAAAAATAAATCGTAAATGTTGTTGCTCCTGATGTTGACGACGTTGTTGTTGTTGTTGCTCTCGTTGACGATGACAAAAGCCACGATGTACAGTAGTATAAAATGAAGTAGCAACTTGTCGAAGCCTTTCAATACTCGGTCGTTCGTTGAAGCGCCAACACCTGTTGAGTTGCACATACTCCTTCGGATTGAGTTCAGTTGAATATCGAATATCAGTTTGTGCGTGAGTGAGTGTTTGTTGTTGGAATTAGAATTGGAGGGCGCGCAGCGCATTAACATATGGCAACGTAAAACTGTTTTCATGTATTAATTAAAAGCTATTACGTTCGAGTGGTTTGTTCGGCAAGGCATGTTATCGAGAGAGGGAAGAGCGGCGGAGCTAAATGCACATGAAAGTATAACGCGCGGCAAAAACTCAATGTCGACTTCGATGCCTCATCTCAATGGCACAAATCGTTGCGTTATCGCTACCATTGTGTACTTCGCATTACTCCTGGATAATATGTTGCTAACAGTGATTGGTGAGCGATTTGACCGAGTTGGCTAACTGCCTAACTGCAATAAATGCTAATCACTATTAACAAACTTTCCATAGTGCCCATACTGCCAAGCTACTTGGCCAGCTTGGATAATCAAACGAATATCGCTAACCTAAGCCCACAAGGGTCGATGAAACCACAAGCAGACTTAGTGGTACCTCAGCAACAGCAACTTGCCTACAGACATGTGGTCTCAGAGACAGGGGTAGGTAATGGCGGAATTGCGACACATTTAGTTGGCATGACCAAGCATCCGATACCCGGAAAATCGATGGTTAATTTTACTTTACTGCAACTGATGAACGATGATAAGCAGCAGACTAAAATGGCCATGACAACGCTCCCACCATTGATGACAAACCCCACCTCTGCAACCACAACCACAAACACCAACGTAGGAAATAGCTCCAACACGACAGTGTTGCTTCTTAATCGTCATTCAAGCGGAAGTAATGCTGCTGTTGTCAATACTGTTGGCTCCTTGTCGATTGAAACTCTGGCGCGAGAAAATGGCTCCATTGGCCTGCTTTTGGCTATGAAGGCACTGGTCCAACTAATTTTCAATCCAATTGTGGGCAATATGTCGAGCAAGGTGGGCTATCGATTGCCAATTGTAGTGGGGACCTTCTGCTTATTGATATCCTCACTCGGTATGTGGTGTATTTTTAGAAAGTTCAGATTTTGTCTACCTTTTAAACAAAACGAAATTTTTAATCAATATTTTTTTAAACAGTTTTTGCTATTGGAGAATCCTACATAAGTTTATTGTTGGCACGCGCTATTCAAGGCATCGGTTCGGCATGTATAGGAGTTTGTGGCATGAGTTTAGTTGCACAGGTACAAGCGGCTCTCAATTGATATCCTTGTATTTTTAACGCATTGTTTATGGTTTCTTTTTAGCATTATCCCGAAGAAGCGCGTCGTTCGAAAGTTATGGGCATTATTCTAGGGAGCATTGCTTTGGGAGTATTGCTGGGATATCCTTTCGGTGGAATACTATATGATCTTTTGGGCAAATCGTCGCCATTCATAATTCTATCTACGATTATTTTCTTAAATCTAGGAATGCAAATGCTTATAATGGATCTATCTGTGCAGCCCGAGGTTGTAAAAAAACAATGTTCCTTTATATTGCCAGAAAGCAAATTAAGACTTATCTTTCAATCCATTTTTAGCTTTCTCTAACGTTCAATCAACAAGAGCAGCCTAAATGGCGTCCATTGCTAGAATCGAAAATGATTTTGGCCATAGTAATCGCAATTTGGTTTTCTACATCCACTATGGCAATACTGGAACCTTGTCTACCAATCTGGTTGATACAATATCTAAAGCCTACAAAATGGCAATTGGGAACAGTTTTTATACCAGATTCAGTGGGTTACTTTGTGGGCACGAACTTCTTTGGTACAATTGCTTACAAATGCGGACAGGTTAAAGTGTCTTGCATCAGTTTATTGCTCGTTGGCATTGCCTCTATAATGGTAAGTTTTTGCAATAATGAATACTTCAATAGTATCGAATTTCGACCACCCACATGAATACACTCGGCTAATAATGTGTCAGCTGAGGCAAAGAATTTTAAATTATATAGATTGGACAAGTCGCTCACAAAGAGAGAGCTCTTTTTCTTTCAAATTATCAAACAACATTTTGTATGTAATTTTGTTGTTAGGTATCCCGAGATACGTACCAACAAAGAGAGTGCTCTCTCTTCGTGAGCGATTTGTATAGTTTATTCATTTCATAGTCTTTGGCTGAGTTAAAGAGTATAAAATATGTCAAGGGGGCAAACTACTTAATTTTAAGCGGTGTTTCTCTTTATTTTTAAAATGTAACATACTCAACAACAAATTGTATGTAATTTTGCCAATTTCGGGGAAACTCATACCTTTCTAACAATTCATTTTTAATGTCTGTCTGTCATGTTCAGCGAATTATCTCTCGATTGTTGTGATAAAAGAACTAAATATATCTTGTTTTCTATTAGATTTTTAAACTCAATTTATAACATTTACAAATGTTTTAATAGGTATTATCTTGTTGTCGTGATGTTTGTACGTGCATGTGAGACCCTATAACAAGGTCGATTCAAAACAGTTTAATGGAGTGGGGGTCAATCGTTGAAGCTGCATTATAAATTGGTATGATCATTTCCATATACACTTTAAGGAGTGTCCGACGCACAGTTCTATTGTCTACAAACATCAAGCCACAGTAATGTGTGAAAGTTATAAAAAAATTTAACTCCAAGAATAATATAGCCCATGTTTACGGATGCCCTGGTTGGTTGGTTGGTTGTTTACCGTGGCTGACTGGTATAGTCCACTAGGAGCCACAATTAGCATTTGAGTGCCATTTTGAAACCACTTCCTCGCCGAACGCAATCAGTATTACTAAATCCAACCCGTCGAATTTAGGTATTTTAGAAGATCAACCGGACAGTCCGAGAGGTTGTCGATGATGTATTTGCCCAGAAACTTATTTCTAGTATTTGCCAGTGCTGGACATTGACATAGAAAGTGGTTGAGTTACTCCTCTTACTCTACGTTTTCACAGCTTCTACAATCGCTTCTGAACGGAATACCCAGTCTCTCCGTGTGAGTCCCTACACACCAGTGACCAGTAAAAACCACCGTGAACTTTGCGGTATCTGAGAGTCTTCTATTCGCTGTGAGCCTTGCGATATCCGAGCGTCTTCTATTGATGAGTCTAAGTGACCTGTTTTCGTTGTAACTAGGCCAGGTAGCAGGTGCCACTCTGCAAAATTCAAGATCTTTCAACCGCCTGTTTGCCTGTTGATGGAAATGCAGGAAGTTGCTCCTCTTGACGACCGCTAGGAGCTCCAAAACGAGCTAGTTTGTCAGCTTTCTCATTTCCCTCAATGTTCCCATGGCCGAGAATCCATAAGAGAGTGATATAAGCTCGACAACTTATATCGCTTATCGCCGACCTGTATTCCTTTACAAGCTTGGACTTTACAGTGGGGGATTGCAGTGCTTTGGATGCCGCCTGACTATCAACGAAGATAGCTATCTTACGACCTTCTGATACGTTATTTCCTGCCAGCCGACATGCCTCTCTAATAGCTAGGACCTCTGCCTGAAAGACTGTGTCCTCATCAGGTAGCCGGGAAGAGTGGTCGAACTTGGATGCCCTACTCCATAAATTATATATCTGAAATTGATCAGCATGATAAGGAGAAAGGTGCCAGACGTATCTGCCTTCCTTCTTTTGTGTTAATAAAGTTCACTATATTTAATAAAACTCTAGTTTTACAATTGTAGCAAAAATTAAAAATTTGATATATAAATTTTTGTTTTTCTTTTAGATTCCTAGTGCGACTACAATGTCCCAACTATTGCTACCACATTTCGTACTTGGCCTTGGCATCGGTGTTATCGATGCATCTTTGGTACCGCTTCTGGCTACGTTTGTCGATGCCACATTGACCCAAGATGAGAACGCACAGCCTGATGCTTCAAGTTCTACGTCCAGTTATGGCACTGTATATGCCATACAACAAACATCGGTTAGCCTGGCCTATTGCTTAGGTAATCGATACAACTTTATAAAATTATCATTTGATGTTTATCGCCTAATTTTCTTATAGCGCCACTTATTGGTGGAGAACTTGCGCAAACATTTGGATTTGCTTGGTTAATGCGCATCGTGGGTTTCTTCAATATAATCTATGGACCTGTGTTGGTCTATCTCTATGAGAAATATGATCCAAAGGTAACAATGCTTTGATTGCATAAATTCAGTTTCTATATTTTAGTTTCCTTGTATGTTTACAGACACTACGTGAGCAACAAAATGATATCTTATTGAAGAACAGTGGCCGTGGCTCGCAATACAAACAACTTTATAACTCAATGGATATTGAATAGAGCGATTCTGCGAAATCCACGACTAAACAGTATTCTCTTACATTACAAATACAATATATCCAAATATTTACTTATACATACTCACATATATGAATCTTGTTATTAAGCCCAATTGTGTCGAGGTGCATCGCTGTCTAGTCCTTACTAAATGTCGTTGTATAATTTTTGGTACTCTTGACCACTTCCTTAAATAAATCATATCAACTGATACTACAATATATGGGTAAAATACTTTAGTACTCTGATTCATTTACACTAGTCAACATTAAATGGTTTTCTTGGGGAGAAGATATAGAGACCATATAGACATTTTTACCTAGTATTTTTTTTTTTTTTTTGAAATATATTTTTAAAAACATCAAGTCAAATCAAAAATCATGGATTCTCCCTTCATATAAATTCATTTCATTCTACTTTTTGAATCAGATTAGGCAAGACTTCTTTCGGAAAAAAATTTCCAAATTATTTTTTTTGATATTGCAAAAACGTATTCATCATGAGTACCAGACCCTTAGGTAAGTGTTATATCTATTAGCTGAATAAACTTTAAGTCATAACCAATTCTTTTTTTTTTTTTTTGGCAATGCAGGACCAGGCCCTGGCGCTTATATGCTGCCACCAACTGTTGGCTATGAGAAACATGATGCGCGCAAAGAACGACTACCCCAGTATTCGTTTGGCATTCGAACAGGATTGCCTGGAAAAGGAGTAGTAGGGCCCGGTCCGGGCGCTTATTTGGTAGATAAATTAACTCGATATGGTCCCGCCAAAGGTTTGGAATATACGATAGCGCCCAGAACTAATATAGCAGGTGAGTACAATGGTTTTCTTTTAAGTTCATTCTGTAACTGGGTGGCTTTCTAGATAAGAGATTTGGTCCTGGTCCCGGAGCACACGATGTGCATCTTAAGCCTTTCTTCACTGGTACTAATGCACCAGCCTATTCAATGGGCTTACGTACCGAAATGGCTTCAAGGAAATTCGGCCCGGGTCCAAATGCCTATAAATTTGAAATAAACCCTGTCAAACCTGCGGCGCCTGCGTATAGTATGTAAGTATCAAACTGTTAAATAAGTTTATAATTGATATGCAAACTGGTGTTATAAAATATGTTCTACTTTCAGGGGTCTGCTGACAAAGGGTGCTAATAAGATGCAAATGTCTCCTGGCCCAGCTGCGTACGGTCCTGGCGACCTTAACGTAAAACTCAACCGTGCACCACAATACTCGATGGCACCACGCACAGGACTTTCAAAGAAAGGTTTTGGCCCAGGTCCAAACTACTACAATCTTATGTATTATCGTCCTGGTAAAAATTCTAAGGCCTATTCGTTTGGTGTCCGACACTCTCCATATGCACCACCTATGGTTGTTAAATGTGACAATATGTAATTTGCAATATTCTGAAAAAATATTTGGTTTCAAAATTCTCAGTGTAAATAAAAATTCAAATCAAAATTTAATAAAAAAAAATAGAAAAAACAAACTGGTACGCTAAATTCAATTTAGTTTCCAATCTTAAAAATAGCACATGATAAATCAAAATAAATATACAAAAATTAATGCAGAAATGATCTTATAAACGTGAAAATTATACAAAAAACATATTATGATTTGTATTGGTGGTAATAGGTGGTAATATGTTTTCGTGATTCTGAGAAACGTATCCAATAGATAGAGTCTTCAAAGTTGTGAAAGGATAATTTTTTTTTCTTTCATGGTACAGCTCTTTCAGATTATGTTCCAAGAAACTAATGAAACAATCGCAAAGGTGTCTCTTCGAAGAGCAACAATAGATGAATATATCTCAAAACAAACGATTCTTAAATATGCTGGTAAAGCTCTTTAATCTAGATCTCGACCGTTGCTAGTAGTCAAAAATTATGCTCATCAATAAACATTCGACATTGAACTATAAAAAAAGGGTTTCTTTTCAAAGATATCTCGTAACTATCATAATAGTATCAACCATACTTTCCTTATTTAAGCATACATGTAACTTAAACTCAATATGATTGGTTTTAATATTTGAGAACTTTCGCATCACATTTGCGTCATTTTGCTTTATTGCTTCAAAAAGAGAAAAAGGAAACTGAGCCAAGGGAAAAGTTGTGTAAACTTTACGGCATCACAGTTATGGACAAACGACATATTTGGGTACTGCATTCATATGCTGAAGATCCTGCAATCAATCGTGAAGAAGGCGATGCATCCTAGAACCATATCATCATTGTCGATAACAAACGGTCAGTCTAGAATAATGTCAGACAAAAAAGAAACTGGAGTAGTAATAAATAAAGCTATGAACAGGCTAAGAAAGATGGACTCGCAACACAAGAAGGTGATGATGTCAATCGGTTGAGGTTTGATGGGGAGATTCTTCCCTGAGCTAGTTTCATTGACCAAATTAATGTTTTATTTCGATGTTTACAATTGGTAGCTATAGAAATTTGGTGATCCCAATGCACAGATATGTTCTGAGTTGACCTATCATAAGGCTGAGGTCTAACATTGTCCCATCAGACCTCCATTCAGTTCGTTTTTTATAGAACTTCTTGAATGATGGAACGTTTGCCTCCGAAGATCTTATCAAACATTTAATCTCTATGTTGCTATATGTTTATGTAAAGATATGAAAGTTTTTAATTTTTTTTTTATTACATATGAACATATATAGGAAAACATTAACAGCGGAATCCGCCTTCATATATTGGTGTGATTTAGTAAACAGTGTTGAGCCCGTCACAGACGCTTATGATAGTGCTAAAATATTAGTTATGTTTTCTTTTCATACTCTCCTTGTGAGGAGATCATTAGGGTGTAGTCTTATAAAACGCCTGCGTGATGTATTTATGCTAAGTGAGGCTACCAGTGGGTTTGGATGACGATGAAGTTTTATGTTGTATCTGCTGCTGTGGAAGTTTATTTCTTCTAATACTGTTGAAGTCTTCAGGTCTCGGTGAAGAGTCGTGTTTCTCACACATACCACGTAGCTCCAGTTATGCGGCGAAGGGCTTTTTTTTGATAGGCATGGATCCTATGAATGTTATAAGAAGCAGTGGTTCCCCTTATCTGTATGCCATAACGCCAGACTTGGGCCACCACTTGCTTATAAATTAGCAGCTTGCTACGTAATGATAGACTGCTGTTTTCTCGCAATAGCCAATCAAGTTTGAGCAACATCTGGTATGATTGAGTCATATCCGCTGACTTCTAGCTCTGTAGAAGGAGAAATTGCTTGCTTGGGAGTAGTTCTTTTAGTTTGTGAAGTAAGGCATCGATCCATACCTTGTCGAAGGCTTGTTTGACGTCCAGGAATACAGCCGAGCAATATTGTTTCTTTTCGAATGCAGTGAGGATTTGTTGCACAACACGATGCCATTGCCCCGGCGTGCCATGCTGAGGCCTGAAGCCAAATTGGTAGTTTGGTATGACATTCTGAACGCCCCGTACTTCCAGCATTCTTCTCAAAAATAATCTTTCGAATATTTTCGATAAGGTCGGAAGCAGGCTTATCGGTCCGTACGATCCGATAAGATTCTCAGGATTTCCAGGTTTGGGTATCATCACGATTGCTGCACGTATCCATTTGGATGAGAAATTACAGAAACGAAACATGGCATTAAATATCATAACCAAAAACAACACACCCTTGTGGGGGTGACCATTTTAGCGTCGATCTCATCATGTCTAGGACACTTCTTGGTTATCATTTTTCTGACTAGTGTTTTTACCTCACTAGGAGTGATATGTTTTGTGAGGCCCAAGTTTGAGTCCACTCTAGATAAGGCTAAGGCTGTTTTATTTTGATCTGTGTTATCAGCAAGGAACAGTGGTGTGAGGCGCTCAAGCTCATCTGCAAATGCCTCGGCTTTTTCACTCTCAGATCGACACCAATTGTTGGAAGAATCTCTCAGTTTTACGCATTTAGTTGCTCTCCATAAATTGAAATCCGTGTTTTTATTGGGGTCCGCATTACACAGCAGATTGTTGAAGAATTCAGTTTTGATATCCGCTAGTTTCTGTGGATAGAAAAGAAATATATTTTTAATAAATGCTTCGATTTGGAATTATTTTGTATAATATTAAATTCGAATAATCTTATTTGCAACAACTTTATTATATATTTTATATATTGTATTTTAGAATCTAAAGCTATCCATAAATATTCCGATTTAAAAAATTAAACATTTTTGTTCTACTTGTATCAAGTCAAGTGAATGTCAAACTTTTGGACTCTTTTAATAGCTGTCACCTTAAGCTTAAAATGTGAAAACATTTTATGTGATTCGCAACTGGGACTTGAAGTTCTTTCTCTGAAGTTTGATTCTTTTGGAAAAAAGTCTGCTTTACAAATATCATTGTCCACCTCAATTGAAATTTATCTTGGCCATGCTTCATAAACAGCTTCCATCAAGTAAAGATCTTCCCCAAAATAAATCGACTTATGGTTTTACTTGCCACTTTTTTTTTTTGTTTAAGCTATGGAGAACTCGATTTTGTTTGAGTTCTGGAAGTTTGACTGTACATATGTACATATATGAATATAAAAGATTAAGTTGTTAACACATTAGAAGAAAAAATCAGTTGCCTAGCAATTGTATACGTATGTTTGTATGTGTGTCACTGGTGGGTAAATATTATTATTCTATTTAGTAGATCTGAAACATTTGTTCAAATAACAAAAATTCTCGAAGAAGGCCAGTTTTTGTAGTCTATAAAATTTTGACAAAATGATAAACTCAGTATATAATTTTTCTTTTGACTTTACATAACGTTTCTTTAATACAACTAAAGTATATTTTTTATTTAAAACACAAATAATTAATTAATAATTAATATACAATAGTAATATAACGTTACTAACCAAATAATATATACATATACCACAAATATATATTAATATATAAGAAAAAAGACCAAGAAGTTAATTAACCTAGAAATAGGTAAGTTTTATATATTAATACGTAAGATTACAATACAATATATGTATGTAAATTCTCTTGAAAACAATTTGCACACGTGGTAATAAAGAAAATAAATTAAGTAAATATGCCAAAAATGGGTCCACCAACAGTCTAAAATTAATGATTTCTGTGTGAGAGACAAGTTTAGAGCCGGATTAAGGCCTAGGCAGTGCAAATCTCGGAGCTCCTTACAATATTTTAACTAACTAAATTTGATTGGATTTCTATCTTACTTAAAGCCAGTCCACTAACCTCATTGCCACATTTCTTCATTGGATATTTATTTAATTATTATTCCATTCAACATGTTCCTAGTTTGCCTAAGCGATAATCCGCAACTGAATAAGTTTAGAACAGCTTTTCTATTCAAATTCGATTTAATTTCTGGGATGGACCAGCTGTATTGTTGCAACTAAGGTTATATTCTTTTGTTAAAATGGTCGGGATAATTCTAGTGATAGAGAGTTGCCTTTATAAAGTTTCGATCGATACACTTAGAACACAATTAAATAGTTTTCTTTCTCTAGGTGTAATTAGCTTACATCCCCATTGGTGCTAGGCATTATAATCAGCTGTAATCATGAACTTCGGCCAGTGATTCGCAAAAAAGAAAACATTGAACTGCTGTTCGTTTATACTTTGAGAGAGTTTATAGTACACAACTGCAAGAGTTATATTGTGAGAAACTATGGTGGTTTTTTTCAATCTTGGTGAGTCACCACAAGCCAAGTCTCTAGGATGCTTGGTATCGTAAGAATGAAATTCTGGCATTATAAAGCAAAGTTTATATGTGAGATAAGTTTCACATATAAGGATAATATCAATTTTATTTGATTTTAGAAAATCTATTTTTCCAACTTGTGCTTGGTAAGACCGATAGCATCCAATGACAAATTTTGTGTTAAGTCGGATTTTAAAACAAGTGCGTATGAAAGAGTTTGCAGCTGTGACTGAGGGACTTTTATGGGTAAATGTCATAGGTAGAATAGTTCCCCTAATTTGTGGTGATTCTTACTGTTTTATTGCTAAGTAAACGGGCAAAAAGACATTTATTGACACTTGTATCTTGCTATGGTTTATTGCATATAGGATGTAGATAAAGATTGTCAGTTAGATGCAAACAATATCACAAATTATATTGTAGATGGGATGGACCTCACCCTTTTTTAATGTTCTTGCTTTATGCTCAATTTCTATTGGTTGCTGTACTTTGTTTCTGTTTTTAATGTTAAATAAATATATGTCTAAACTTTATTGCCGTCATTTCGTTAGCACTTTTCATCAATTTTAAATAATTTACATATAAATATAGCATTTAATAAATTGAGCTGAAGGCCATGGCAGCAAGCGCTCTTAATTTTAAGTAGTATAAGAATTTATTTTTTTTATTCTACTTCTTAATAATAATAATAATAAATTATAGAAATTATAGTTTACTATAATAGTTCTTTAGCAAATGGATTATCATAATTCAATATTAGATCTGGAACAACAAGATTGAGAGTTTGTCATCAATGAATTGCACCAATCTGTTAAACTCTTCCGACTTGAGACAGGAGAGCTTTCTTACATCTGGTTATAAGTAGAAGCATGAAATTTTACATTCCTTAACTCATCTTGGCATTGTCATTCATATAATTGTACGGAATTTCCTTTTCATTTGATGAATATTTCCTATTAATATGAATGATGAGATTGGTTTTGCCATTGATTTTAAATACCCTTTATTTATCCAGCATTCATCTCTGTTCCCGATGAAGCCAAAGTCTTTGAAGTTTTCTTTAGAAAATTGCAGTTTCTTCTTGGCCAGTCAACTAGAAAGTCTTCTTACGATATCTTTTTGCAAGCGTATGTTAATTTTGTGAAAACTTTTGTTTTTTGTAAAGAACTTTTACTTAGGTATGTATATTCTCATTAATCTACTAGCATAATTCATGTTAATTTTGGGACAATCAAATTGGGTAAATTAGTGAATAAACTTTATCTGTTCAAATCATTCAAATTTGTTTACATTTTTCGTCATGCACTTGATGCCAAATGATTTGTCAAATACAAATTCTATTTGGATCAAGTTGGCAGTTTAGCATTTGACACACACATGCACACACACATAAACACACACGCAGCAGAACAGAATAAAATCGTCTTGGGCCTCCCTTAATATTAGACTGTAATAAATTATTGTAAATTTTATTTTTTAAGTTTGTCTGTCAATTGCGGGAAATTTATTATCGAGAAATTTAGAATAAAATTTTTATTGAAGTAGCAAAATTGTAGCTGTAAGTCGTGTTGGTCGTTGCAGAAGGAAATTGAGAGTTTGTGGTGTGGTGCATTGAAGAGTGTGAGAGTGAAAGAGAGAGAGAGAGACGAAAGGCGAGAGTTAATTGCGAATTGCATTGAATTTCTAATGTGCATTTGGTGGGTGGTGATTCAAAATTGGTAATACGTCCTGCAGAGTAATGGACACGTCAAAAGAAGGAGTTGGAGGCAATGTCTGTAAAAAGACAAAAGATGAAGGCAATAAGAAGCGAAAATCAGGTGATAGTGAAACGAATCCAAATGAAGAATATGCGGAGGCGGCACTCTTTTTCTTCGAAGATGAGGTCTATAAATTGGACCGTAAGGGGCGTGTGAAGTTTGGTGTAGTCACAGACACTTATACTGATAATTATTCTGGTGACGAGGAAGAGGAGGATGTGGATATTCTTAATAAAGGAGAAGTTCGCATTACCTTTTACCCTGATGGCAAGGAAGTTGTGCAATCGGAAAACGCAGTAAGTCTTGAGTGCCGTTAGCATTACGGTGAATTGCATCGAAATGCTTGTAGCATACGAGAATTTAAATTAAATAAATAAAATTGCTTACAGATTGGTTTAGCGGATCGAACGTTACTGCCTGGTGACGTGGTACGCCGCATTGTACCTGGTAAAAAGTCTACGAGCGGCCAAAGCGGTTATGTTCGTGAAGTTAATATGAAGGTAGATGTCAAAGTGCTAGGCACTAAGTTTGTTATTACAAATGTACCCTGTGAACGTTTACGTTCCATATCAGCCTGGAACACAGACACTGCGGTGTGCTTGGGATCTTGGGTGGGTAGCACGGTAAACGTTGAGGAAAAGGCCATTTTGAAGTAAGTACATAGTTATATGATGGTGACTAAACTAATCTGAATATGATATTTGTAACTTATTAAGATCTTTCAATGGAGCTCGTATTGAACTAGGATCAAGTGACTTCTATAGGTTTAGCGATTTGAATACGCCGGGGTCACGTGATGAAGTTAGAGCCAATATATTCTATCCTGGTAATATAATTTATGGACGTTTACCAGCGCTGGATCGCATTAAAAACTTAACGCCCGAGATAGCTTTACTAACTAATAAGAAGGGACGACCGATTGTGGCCAAGGTAAGTGTGTGCTGCTTTACGTATTGCTTGCTTTTCATCTTTCACAACTTATTTCTCTTCAAAATCAAGTACACGGTAGAATCGATGATCACGGACTCAGTGTCAGTCATTTGGCAATGCAGGGCACTCTGCGAAGGTGATGAAGAAGCACTAAAGCAACCAGAAGAGTGTGTGCAGGGTGAAAAACTTAAGAAGTTGCAGCGCATGAACAATTATGAATCGTGTATGCTGCAAATCCAAGACAGAACCTTTATGAAATTCACCAAATGCGACAAACTTATTAAGTTTAGCGAATGGGAGGAACAGATGAGTAAGTGGTGAATTTGGCTTACAATAGTTGACAGCAACTTCATCATAAATTTTCTATTATTCCATAGTGGATAAGTATCAAGCTTTACATGTGCAACAGAATTGTGTGGTAGATCATCATCGTGGAACTAAAGATACAGAAAGAACGAGGTGTACTCCTGCTTCGGCAGCTGCACTTATGGATAGTAGATCTAGGTTACGAAAATTAATTTCACGAACTATCTCGGCTCAACATCAACAATCACATGCTGGAACTTCTGTAACGCAAAGAAAATCAAATTCAAAACTAGTGAATGGGACGACTGTCAAGTCTCTGGATTCTTCGGTTGAAGAATGTATCGAAAGTGATTGCGTTGAAGTCCCTCATGAGAATTCAGGTTGTGAAGCAACAATCTCAACGCCACGTCTCAATCCTCGTCACTCGAAGCGTCGTCATGTCAAGAAGAAAATGCGTAATCTAAGGAGATCTCTGACATCGCCATTCATGAAAAAGGAAATAGAACCGAAAGAAGGCGATGAAATGGTAGTTGAAATATTGCTTGTATACAGCACAATCACCGTGGTATGGCAGGATGGCACGATTGAGATGGGTATTCCATCTACACAACTATTTCCCATACACCATTTGGATAATCATGAGTTCTTTCCGGGTGACTATGTCTGTTCTAGTAAGGAAGAACATAAGCCTAGTCAACGTGATTATGGAATCATTCAACATGTAGATCATGATGGACGAACTGGTGTCGTTAAATGGTTTACTACTTATGTTAACATGGATAAAGCGTTGTAAGTAATATTATCAAAATTCATTTCATTACACTTCATAATGATTAGGTAAAGAGATAGGATCCGTATAGCACAAAGAACACACTATTGGTATAATGGACTGGAAATTCGTTACGTCAGCCTTTGTCAACGGGTGTCTAAAATCACAGTTCTTAAAATGTTTATACATAATTTGGTACATGGCTTTCAATTGTATAAATGTAGATTATTTGACTGATTCGACTATTGTAAGAATTAGGTAACATTCAAATTAATGCACACAACATCACAAGTCACCTAAAATTACGAAGGATGAACAACAAACTTCCGTGATAGGAAAAATGATGCCAACTCATCTAGATTATATTAAAAGCTGAATTCTATGGGAGGAGGCGCTTAATCAGTACTATGGGCCAAAAGAATTCAGGTTTTCAAGCCAAAAGACCTATGCGTAAGACAAGAAATTGAGTGTACTGCTGTTAACAGTCACATCTAGATTCACTTTAATAGCAAGGCTGCCTTACAAGCACTTGGCTCTTTAGTGTTCAAATCTAAGCAAGTATTAGAGTGCTTAATATTACTAAAAAGACTATCTGCAACTAACTAAGTATGTTCATTTCATTTGGGTACCAGGTCATAGTGGTTACCTTGGGAAAGAAAAGGCAGAAAGGAGCAACCAACGTTCTTATTGGATCAGAACCATACTGTGGGCGGGCTGCGTTGAAGTTTAACTCAAAAAAAAAAAAAAAACCCAGAAAGAAGGCTACCATTGGCTATGATAAATATGTAATACTCTCTACGCTCCTCCGGGTTGCATCCAACGTTCCTTCCTATACACTATATTCTCTCTGTTACAGTTTGATTATCAACAAACAACACAGTTTGAGTGAAACCTTTATTGTACTTTTATTCTTTATAAATTTGTCATTTAATTTGAGTTTGTATGGGAGGTACCCATCCTGGTAACCCTAGGATCATGAAATTTACATGGCTGATGCATATGGATCAGAAACTTATAGTGTCCAAATTTCAGTTTGATAAGTCAAAAAACAAAAACCTTTTTTTTAATAAGAACATTAATTTCAATGGTGGTTTGTATGGGAGGTACCACTCCTGGTAACCCTAGGATCATGAAATATACATGGTTTGTGGTTAAGAAGGGGTTAACATAACATAACACTACGGGCCTCTAACTTTACGGATGGGCTGGACGATCATTGCGACGGAGACGAGATGAGTTACTTGTGTTAACAAGAGCATGGGCTAGTGGATTAATATGCTGCACAAGTTTATTCTAATAGTTTCGCTTTGAACATTCATCTTTTACCAGCGGTATATTAAGATCTTAGTGGATGTCTACATTTCTGATGTACCAAGGAGCGCCTGTTATTGTTCTAAGCATTTTGGATTGAGCTCTTTGTATAAACTCAACATTACTCTGAACCGTATGTCCAAATTGATTTAATGATGGAGTTATACAGAAGAACCTTGTATTCAAGTTGCAGACCAGATCTTGCTTTCATTAGCCAGTGGAGACTTAGTGCTCTAAGCTTCATCTGAATTTTTTTTATTCAATGTGCTTCCGCCTCGTTGGTTTGAGGAATTGTAGCTCCATTTAATGAAACAAGAACGCAAGTCTTACGGTTTAGTGTAAATGTGACATGCTTACATTTTTGCTCATTGACTTTTATCCTCCAGTTAGATAGCCACTAGCCAAACTTTACTTTGAAATAGTTCTTTGGCCGCTTCTACCACTCACTCACTTTCACACTTCAATAATTGAAATCATTACCATATTTGGATATTTAATTTTTCTTATTGTAAAATTACAAAATTTTTTCTATTAGACTGAATTTAGTATCAGGTGGGAGTATTTGTTGATCTCAAGCCGTATGTGGTAGTAACACAAACTTCGATAAAACAAAGTAGTCTATGTTCTGTCTTATATTTTTAAAATCAAAATTGTATTTTCAGTCCATCTTATAATGGTCAATCTGAGCTGAGTGTTTATGACTTGAAAGACCATCCCGATTTCCAGTTTCGTCCTGGTACTATGGTCATACGTGTTGCCAACTTTGTCGGCGAGGATGAGTTTTCTACAGCTGGTCAAATAATAGACAATTATCCGGATGGTCGCATCAAGGTTTGGTGGGTTAATGGTCACATGACTATGTGCTATCCACAGGATTTATTTGAGGTTACACAAGTGGAACATGACCCTGAGTTCGAAAGTGATGAAGAAACTGATGATTCATGGGAGACAGAATCTGAAAAAAGTGAGTTTGGCAGCGATGACAGCACAACCTCGATAGATCGTCAACAGCACATCATGGCTGGTATTGATAGTGCTAGAGATGCTATGAAACGACTTCATTGCATAGTAAAACTGTCACGTAATACAGAAAAAAAAGAGGTAAATATGGTGTTACCATGGCAAACATGGTATGATGTTCATTAACTAAAGTCATTTGATTTAACTTAATTCATTTCAAGATTATCAAGGAACTTTTGTCTGTCTATAAGAATTGTCGTTTCTTTGATCGATTAATGCATACAGACTTCTTTCACGAGGATAATTTTCCGGTAATTTGTATATTTTTTTTATTTTGTTCCCAGAGCATAATATGATTAATTCAAATTTTTTGTGTCGCTAGGGAATTTTATGCATTAAAGAAATATCAGAAACAAATGCTGAGGAGGAAAAACAAAATGAAGCTGCTGCAACATCAAAAGCATCATCAACAACTTCAAAATGTTGCAATTCTACAAAATCAAGTTCCCATTTGGTTACTTTGAATTTGTGCGGTACTGAGAATAATTCACCAAATGACTTTTCACCAAAGGTTGTGATCAATATGAATGCACGATCATTCCAAAGCGGTAATATATTAGTCAATGCTTTGGAAACAGCTAATTTTGTAGCATCTTCACCAGTTATTCTGAATCCCATTAAACGAAAATCATCAAATGAAATGACAACTCGAGAAAATCAGCGAAGGAAAACTAGTGAGTCCAATGTGAGCCCAATGAAAAATGTGTCATCAAATGCCGAAAGCAGCAGCAACACTTCGAAAAGTGCTGGAGGACGATCGGAATGTCCGGGCTGTGCTATCAAGAGTGAAAGTGAAATGACGGATAACGAATTGATTGTTAAGTATAAAAACGAGTATTTCGATATTTTGCATACAGCCAAAACTAATATAGCTAAGGCATTTGAAAAACATTCCTCCAAACATAAGACCTCAGAACAGGATTCTGGCAATTTCTCGCGAACTGAAAATGGCGATGACAGTGTGATGAGTGGCAACAGCTCAAACGATTTGGCTGACGAAAGTGACTCAAATGCATCGTTGGCCTCTAGTAACACTGAGATAACAATCACTGATCCTGAAACAATCGAAACCTTTTGTATATTGATAAACGATCAAATGGAAAAGTGCAAGCACATGATTGATGAAAGATTCAAAAAGGCAAACAAAGGGAAGAAATCACAGGATGAAGAACAAATGGATACCGATATTGTGGCCGACAGTGAGAGCGTTGATATTTCTTCAGTTGAAATCAGCGAAGGAATTGATACAAAAGAAGAGGCTAAATCTTTAAAAACTACATCCGAGGATACTTTGGCAGCATCGGTGGAAAGTCAGCAATCAGCAGACACATCTAAAAGACCAATGACTTGTTCATCACCAGCGTCCAAACGTCTCAAGATGCCTGCAGACGAAAACTGCTTTGAAGTCTTGTCGAAAGCTCCCGCTTCACATCGTTTCATTTCAACTATCATTGTACCGTCTAATAAGCAACTTTATCAGCGAGCAGTACAGCGGGAATATAAGTTAATGAAGACATCGCTACCATCAGGTGTGAAGGTGCGTGCCTATGAAGATCGCATGGATTTACTTTCAGTCATGATGGAAGGACCCAAAAATACACCATATGAAGATGCTCTGTTCTTCTTTGACATACAAATGGTGCGCGATTATCCAAAGTCACCACCTTCTTGTCATTATATCAGCTACTGTATCGATCGCCTTAATCCCAATCTATATGAGGAAGGGAAGGTGTGTGTTTCCTTATTAGGTACTTGGACAGGACGTGACACTGAAGTGTGGAGTCCAGGCAGTACATTGCTACAGCTGCTTGTTTCAATACAGGGACTGATTTTGGTTGATGAACCTTACTATAATGAAGCGGGCTACGAAAAACAACGTGGTAAGTTCGCCAACTCATTTACGTATATTTCACAATTTTCTCATCAAAAGTAGTTAGGAGGAATACGTTTGTGTCTTTCCTTTTTCAAACTTTCGAGTTGAAACTACAATATATTTTAATTGTATTTGTAATTTGTATTAATAAAAACAATTTTTTAGGTTCCCAGCATGGCCAAGAGAACTCACAAATGTACAATGAGATGACCATCATAAAGGTTCTACAATCGACTATAAAACAAATAGAAAATCCTCCGGAAGTATTTCGAGAGGAATTGATAGAACATTTCAGGAAACAAGGCAATAAATTTCATGAACGCATCAAGTCGTGGGTACAAATATCCCAGGAAGCTCAAACGTTGAAAGTAACTAAACCGGAACGTAAGTATATCTCTCAGATTGACAATAATAATTAATGGTAATCTATAAAAAATTTCTATCTTTTCAATAGTATTGCCAAAAGAACTAACGGATAAATGCCCCTTGCCACCATTTCCATTCTTGCCATGCAGTCGTGGTTGTTGTTTGGCACTCGAAAGTACTTTGAAACAATTGAAAGGAACATTTGATGGCATCTCTGTTTCAGAAACCTCGACCGACCAAAATTTAGCTACTACAACAACTACCGTAAATGATGAAGACAAGGACACCGAAGTCACCGCTGTCGCAGTCGCTTCAACGACTGTTTCTGTACAAGATGACTAACAATCGTTCGCCTCTATTAGATACAATATAAACTACAAATTCAAATCACTTTAATGGAAATCTTAGTGCCACCTTCACTATGCTTCGTGGCCAAATCTATGCTGATTTTATAATTAACTGAAATGCGATAAAACTATTGTGTATTGATTGATTCTCGACCTAAATTACTCACAACATACTTATAACTCGAATATTTACTACTGCTATAAACCAACCAACCAACCAATCAAACAATTATAAACAAGATGTCCAACTCAGCTAACCGAATCAATTCAGAAATTAATGTTCAAACGAAATTCAATCAAATCTGAAGTCTCAAATGTTACGAAATTATTAATTCTAAGTGAACCTACTTATTCATTTACGTAATATTCAAACATTCATAAAGAATTCCATGTTCGAAATTAAAAGTATATTTTTTAAATTAAACAATTAAAATGTTAATTCCAATGATTATATATGATTTCAAGTATTTCAAATTATTGGTTAGTTTTAGTAAAACAAAATTTAGAAAATATTCTTCATTTATTTATTTATATCAATCAATTGTTTACCGTCTCTTCTCGTCACTTTTTCTTATGTGTAATTATTATTTTTTATTTATTTATTCATTTATTTATTGTCATTTGTTATTATATCTTGCTTATTTGTGGTAAGATGCTGATTTCTCTCAAAGATAATCGCCCTTAGAGCATTCCAAGAATATAAGAATAGTTTTTCAAAATTGTATTGTTAAATATTTAGAATAGAAATCACATGAAAATCAAATGGAACAAGAATATCTCAAAATCCTTAATAATTATTGCCAACAAATAAAATATTACGTTAAAAAAGTGCAATTGAATTATAAATTATTATTAAATCAAAATATATTTATATGTACACATAATCAATTTAATATTATTAATTTTGTATTGTGCTTCGTATTAATCTTTAAAGTTTATGTGTAACACCAAGGACATGTAATTCCGCTGTCATAGTTCAATGGTGGACCTGCACAACCGAACCTCAAGTTGAATGTAGTTTTTTTTTCGCAATTATTGAATTTAGCATTTCTTCGCTATTAAATAGTTGAAGAAAAAGCTCTTGGGCTCAACCGCTTTATCTCTCAATATAATATATATATAATATATACGTGAAAAATAGTTTGACGGTGATGGACTCCGATACCGTTAGACCGATCAAAGTTGGCACATAAATATATTTTTTCATGGAGAATGTTTTTGCTTACTTATTTTTCCAGAACCGCTGTTGTCGACAAATTGCTGGATGCTTAGAGAAACTGTTTAACTGCACAAATCGCTCACGAAATTGTGTTCCGCTTATATGGTGAATGGAATATTAAAATATGTTGTTTATTCCCGTCAATCTATTCAATCAATTCATTCAAAATCAAATTAATGAAACACAAGAAGCTTTTATCTATATACATATATAAAATTGAATGTATGTATGTATATACAAATGTAATAATAATAATAATAATAACGGGCCCAATAGCACAGCGACCAGTAAGATCTATTGTACATGGCCCTATCTAATAGAAACCCTATATGTTTAGACTTTTGATGAATCTTAACATATCTTGGGGTTTGTTGTTCCACAATTTGTGTGGATTAACAACAGTGTCACCGAGGTGGTGAAGTCTATGTCTACCGAGTGCAGGACACTTGCAGAGTATATGCTCTGAACTTTCTTTATCCATTTCACAAAATCGGCATACGTCAGTGTCGGAAAGACCTAACTTATTTTGATGATACCTTAGGTTGCAGTGACCCGTGAAGTATCCAGTCAAAATGCGTAAGTCTACTCTACTGAGTGAGAGAAGCTTATTCGAGGTACTCTTTGAAAGAGTGAGGAATTGTTTTGCCTGGCGTTGTCCGGTGGAGTTCACCCAGTGTTTTAGAAAACTCTTTTCCTCAAGTTTCCTGATTTCTTTGAAGTGAAAGTGACCGACTGTAGGGCTTTTAAGGCCGCTTGACTATCCGAGAGTATGTAAATATGTACTCCTCTCATTTTCCTGCGAAGACATTCCCTCGCACAAATTTCAATGGCATACATTTCCGCTTGAAATATTGTTGGGTAGGTACCCATTGGGATAGATTTTTTGAATTTAGGGCCATAAATTCCCGGCCCTGTTCTACCATTTTCAAGTTTAGACCCGTCTGTAAACCATATCTGGGAGCCGGGTTTGAATTTAATAGAGTTAGTTCTCCAGTCTTCACGATCATTAATAATGATTTGAAAAAGTTTGAAGAAGATAGTTTTAGACAATAGAGTATCATCTCTATGCAAAATGGGACTGTCTAGAAAATTTTCTAAAATTTTTAGGTGTCCCTTAATATTGCCCCCTTTTAAGTCGGCAATACCTTCCAATCTCAAGGCGCTAATAGTAGCTTCCTTTTCTATTAGGATAGGTAATGGTGGGATGTATAAGAGCACCCCTAGTGCGTCAGTGGGACACGTTTTCATGGCCCCTGTGATACTGACACAAACAAGTCGATGCAGTTTACTTAGTATATTTACTGCATTCCTTTGTTTGACCTGCAATGGAAGCATACGTGACCATTGGTCTAATGACCGTAGTGAATGTCCAGTAGGTCATTTTGGGATTTAGACCCCATGTTTTACCAAAAAGTCTAGTGCAGGCAAAGAATGCCCTTGTAGCCTTTTTTGTAACTTTATTTAGATGTTGGTTCCACGTTAGCTTTTTATCAAGGATAACCCCTAGATAGTTCGCTTCATTGGAAAATTGGATTGTGATGCCATTTAACACAGGACATTTGAGAGTAGTGTTTCTCTTCCTGGTGAATGGTACCAGCACAGTTTTTGATGGGTTAATGGAGAGCCCTTTCTCACTGCACCATTTATTTATTATTTTTAGGGCTTGTTGCATGCGGTCAGAGATAGTCTGCTCATGCCAGCCCACAATATATACAACTAGGTCATCTGCATAACCTTGTGTATTGAAACCTAGACCATTAAGCTTGTAGAGGAGTTCATCCATCACTAAAGTCCACAGAAGTGGAGAGAGTACACCCCCTTGTGGGCAACCTCTTGTGGCTGTGATAGATTTTAATTCTCCTCCAAGTTGTAAATTAATAGTCCGAGATTCAAGCATAGCTATTATCCATTTAATAATAGGTGTGGGTACTTCTTTCCGTAGAAGGGCATTTTCTATTGCCTCATATGAAGTATTATCAAAGGCTCCTGATATGTCAATAAATGCACATAGAGTTATTTGTTTGGAATCAAGAGCCTTTTCAATGATAGTTGTTAAACTATGTATTGCAGTTTCTGTTGATTTGCCACGTTGGTATGCAAATTGCAGTTTTTGCAGAGGAAAATTTATAAGGTTGTTATTCCTTATATAATGATCCAAAATTTTTTCCATTGATTTTAGGAAAAATGAGCTGAGACTTATAGGTCTATAAGATTTAGGTAGCTGTTCTGGCTTTTGCCCTACCTTTGTTATAAACACTACTTTGAATTCAGCCCATTTCGTAGGGATATGCCCCAGCAAGAGACTTGCTCGGAATATACTGGCCAGTTTTGGGACAATGTACTTGGCTCCATGTTGGAGCAGACAAGGGTATATCCCATCAGACCCTGGAGATTTGTATGGGCTAAATGATGATAAAGCCCATTGCACCCGTTTTTCATGGAACAGTTTACTAGCTAGCTTAACATCTACAGTATTGATGGATACCGTGGATTCCACCAGTACTGGGTGTTCATTAGAAGCTGAGTGACCCGGAAAGTGAGTGTCCAGCAGCAGTTTGCTGGTTTCTCCCGGGTTCTGTGTAAAGCTGCCATCAGGTTTTTTCAGGGTACAAATACCGTTTGAGTGATCTTTAACTAAGGCTTTTTGGAGGCGAATCGCAGCTGGAAGATTTGATATCTTCTCACAATGATTCCTCCAAGTAGCTCTTTTAGATCTTCTCAATTCTATATTAAAGGCAGTTAGAGCCTCTTTATAGGAAACCCAGTCCCCCGTTCGTTTAGCTCTATTGAATAATCTTCTTGCCTTGCTTCGAAGTTCAGTAAGCGTCTTATTCCACCAAGGAACATCCCTTCGTGGTTTATGCACTTTTTCTGGACAACTTTTATGAAAGGCATTGATTATGTTAGAATGAAGCTCTTCAGCTTCTGATTTTAAATGAATATGCTTATTTGAGCAGTTAATACCATGCTGTAGATGAAGGTATTAGATGTCCCAGTTGGTTTTCTTGGGATTTCTGTAAACTTTGGCTTGTGTTACAGTTGCACCCACATCAAACCGTATGTGCATATGATCCGACATGAATGTTTCCTGTGACACTTGCCAATTTGAGACTTCCGATGAGACATTGTGACTAGCAAGAGTGAGATCAAGAACTTCCCCTCTTATTGCATTCACAAACGTCGGTTCGTTGCCTCGGTTTAATATAGTAATATTATGTCTTAGTATAAATTCAAGAAGGTACTCACCCCTTGTGTTTATGTCGTTGCTTCCCCAGGTTGTGTGGTGTGCGTTTGCATCGCAGGAGAGAATCCATCGGATGTGACGCTGCTGACAGTACTCCGCTAGGGCCAGAACTTCCTCTGTTGGGGCAGTAGCCGCGTCTCCCGGTAGATAGGCAGAGGCAAGAATGACCTCATGCTCTCCTTTGCTGGTGGGCACTTTTGCCCAAATCGCCACTAGGTCTTCAGAAATAAACCTTGAGAAAGGAAGAAAGGTTAGTTGGTTACTAATCAGAATTGCCGCTCTAGGGCGATTCTTATTGGTGGCATAGATCAACCAACCATTTGAGTTTTGGAGCCCTTTGATGACTCCGTTATATGCCCATGGTTCCTGAATGAAAGCTACATCCAAGAGCTCAGCGTTAAACCTCCTTGCCAGTATATCTGAGGCAGCTTTGGCACGATGGAGTTTTATCTGAAGGCATCCGAGTTGCCTTGTATTGCTGCCGGGTTTGCATTGGGGAAGAGCCATTAATTGGCTTTTTTACGGGCACTTGCCGCCCTCTTCTTCCCTCTGTTGCTACCCAGCAAGATCGCTTCTTCTGCGGATCTATAGCCTCCTTTTTTAGCACGCTGGTGATCGTGGCATGGGTTTTTGGTGGCAGCACCAAGCGATGGTCGCATTCTTATGCCCTCCTTAACCTGCTCACGTCTTGCTGTTGGACCAGATGCTGAGGTAGTTACTGCAGCTACATTAGAGCACTGTGGTTGCTCTGGTATTGTCTCTGCAGTACTCGTGGATGGACACTTAGAGCTTCTGGAGCTTGCTCGTGCCTCAGACACTTTGCCATGTGTCCCATCATTCGCCTCACTTTTATTTTTGGGGCGCATTTGTATTCTACCGAAGCCATAGTTCAACCAGAGTTGATTTTTCCTTATGACTTCGGCTGAGCTAGGGTCTATGGCGAAGGTAATTTCAGAGACCGTACCTTTACGCACTCTATTGAGTGCTCGCCAGTCGTTCACCCTTAGGCCAGTGTTCTGCCCGTTCAGAAGACCTAGTATATCTTCCGTGGTAGTACTGTCCAGTTCAGGGAAGTAGCCAATGTAGATCTGAGGACGTGGTATTTCATCCTCTTCAACGATCTTCAACTCGGCATCCTTCCACGGCTTTAGTTTAGGCACTACTGCCTTTAACCAAGTGACTGTGTCATTATTACCACAGGAGATAACTAGCCATCCCGAGCGGAAAGTGCAGCTATTAAAAACTGGTTTTTCCGCACGCGATTGATTTTTCCTAATCGCTTCTAGGATATTGTGCTGTATGGCCTTGAGTTGTTCAGTAGACCATATGGTGTTTGGATAATTGGGTGATATGATACCCAATTTTGTGCTGCACGTAACATCTTTATAGGACATTTGTGCTGTGCTCACCTCCCCTGCAAGGGTAGGCCCTGTTGGTCCAGGCCTTGTAGTTTCAGTGGACACAGCTGTCCTGTTTTCCGTTACTGCCACCGTTCCTAAGCTAGCTCTTTTAGGTGTGCTTTGTTTAGGTGAGGTACTGCTAGGGCGTTGACGCTTCAGAGCAGTTGGCTTTTGAGCAAGTGCTCTAGCCTCTTCAATACTATGCCCTCGGCTTAGATGGAGTTTGAGGCGTCTACGGGCAGCACCACATAGCCGCACCTTTTTGACGCCATCTACCGTCTTTTCAGGGATAGGGGTGGGTGAGTCGAGAAGATTATCCTCTTCCTCTTTTGTAAGGTTGTCTTCGGGACCTATATCCACACTGTCGACATCCATTACAATGCTTTCACCGCTTTTGGGTAGGCTATGTAAAGCCTTATCCGTTTGCGATAACGAAAGCACTTCCGCAATTTCCGAAGAAAGGTCAGTATTGACCTGGTTTGTATTAGGCACTACTGCCTCTTGTATAAAAGTTTCAATTATTTTCTCAGACATTTGGTCCCACGAGTAAAGGGGAATAAAAGTCCACCGCAACAGTGCCCCGGTGTTACGGTAAGGCTTAATTACAATCAGAGGGTGCCCGGTATCTGGAGGCCACTGTTTAGAGACACACTTACGTAGTGCCATTCATCCCATAGGCACGGTACGAATAACACCTGGGATTACGGAGTTTATCGAGTTTGCCTCTCTACATCCGCCATTTTCAGTTGAAAGCAGGGGCACCTCGTGCAGGTGTGGCTATGTACCACAATGGTCGGTCTTTAGGCTTTCAGCAATATAGCCTTTCGCCTCTGTTTGCACTGCCCCGTAGACAATCAACAATCATCACAGAAGTGTTACAAACTTAGCCCCCTATATACAAATGTAAGTCACGTATAGATTCTGAAACTGCTAACCGATTTTAATGAAATTTTCAGTAATGTTTGTTGCGAATCGGACTTGCTATTGTTGAGAAAATGGTGGATAATATTGTGTATACAAATCTTACAGACGTATTTTAAAATCAATGAAATATTAATATTTGATTCGTCTGATTTTTTAAAAGTATTTCAATTAATGCGCAATGTACTACATTTAAAAAAAATAGCATGACCCACTTACATCACGTCGGGAGCGTAGCAAAACACGACGGGAAAGCTAATTATTAATAAAAAACAATGACTACAAAATTCACTAGCAAACAAGCACTAAGATGGGGGCGTGGCATGGCGCGCCGGGAATGCTATAAAGTATATTATAGGAAAATACTGAACTGTATTTGTATTCCTCATTATAATAAGGGGAGATTTAAGTGGCAGAGAATAGATTGTGCCTAATGATACTATATTATACTATGCAAGTGATGGACTCTTGCCTGCTTTCAGGAAAAAATTCCCTCGACAAGACTATACTATATCAATTTTAAGACTTTTATATTCTTAAATAGCTGCATAGCTGCCTGGATTGGGCCTGTTGTATTAAACCTCCTACCGTATTGGTAACTTTATTTTCTAAAAAAATAATTGTAGCAGCATAACTGACCCAGTTTGGATAAATGGTAGCTCAATATTTTTATGACATAGTGTGGAAATATACTGCCAAATGGTGGATTCAGTGATTTTATAATTAGGATTTCCATCAAATAACTTTTAATTCTAGAATGACATAGCTCACATTTCCATCCGTTTATGGAATGGAAAGCAATTAGGAGCAACAAAATCTGTTAATAGCTTTTTTATTTACCATGCTCCGTTGCTGTAATAAGTATAGAAATAAGGTTTTATTTTAGTGTGAATGATGAACACTATCATGAAATCTGTTAAATTATTACATATTCTAATAATGTGTGCCATGATTTTTAACTACGACCTCTTGACCATGATTTAACTTCAAAATTGGGAATTGATTATTTCATCACTAGGATGGCGGTAATTGCCTCCAGAATAGAAAAATCTGTTCATGATAATTTAAAAACAATAGCAAGATATGTGTACCAGTGTTTCAACATCCATTATATACTCGTATCGAGAATATTTCAACACAAAAACGAAAAAGAAAGTGCTCAATTAAGTTGCTGGAAATTTCTGGTACAAGGACAACTTTGACTGATCTGATTTTAAATAACACATATAAGACAATTAGACATTGCATCCTGGACATGTTCACTCCTGTTTCCTCAGTGACACTTAATGGGGAGACCTGCAATCAATTCAAAACAACACCCTCTCGGGTGCGATTGTTTCTAAATGGGCGATCCACCGGAAAGAAAAAGTACGATCGGTTCGCCCACAAAATGATCTTTAGAATTAAGGGTATCTGTTAGCTTCACATATGAGTGAAAGCCCCTACTACAGCTCTCTTATGGGCGTTGTTCCTTCCCTGCCACATTCATCATTACATCTGACGTTACGAAGAGCACATAGCCTTTTTAATTGGCGCCTCTGTTGAAAATAATCAGCATTAGTCGGGATGTAACAAGTTTCATCGGAGGGCATTTGAGAATGCTACCAGAAAAGTGTTGTATTAGGGAGTCGTCCTCCACATGTTGATGATAACGAAATAAGATTTTCTTGTAGCAATAGCATGACCTTAGCTAAGTTAAGGTAGGGGCAGTCTCTTATTCTCCAGTGCTACGAAGTGGTCCATCCAGCAACAATTGCTGTGCATAGTGTGGCGGTCCTCCGCACAATACAGTTTACTGTTTAACCGTTTAACTTATCAACAGAAATGGCGTCCCATAACTTTTAATGAATAATATCGGTGCACTAACATATATAAGTGGGTTCTATGATGTTTTTGTTCTATATAGGAAAGCTATCAATGATTTCACGTTTGGTGGGTAATACTATCGGCAAGATTAATGAGAAACGTCTTCTTCTTTCAATTGAATTTGGTTAAGTTGCCCATTTTTGTGAATGTTTTATTTTAATTTCAAATCGTACATTTTTATAGAATGTATAATATATGGTTGTTAAGGTGCCAGATTGCTTATTATCCAATCGGAATAGACACCAATGCGTGTATAGACGCTTGGCCAGCCAGGAAGACCACAGGGTCTTGGTCCATACGAAACAATACCTGCTATAAAATAAATATCACGGTTACCAACGCGGTCTTGTACCATTAAAGGTCCACCAGAATCACCACGGCATGTGTCAATACCATACTCACCGCCAGCGCAAAGCTGTGAATCACTTATGTATCGATAAGTTCGATAAGATCGAGAAGATCGATATGTGTTCTGGCATTTTGTTGTATTCCAGACTTTAAGAACGATTTTAAGCTTTCGCTTACTGGGTTGTTCGTCTTCAGTTAAACCCCATCCGGCAACATCCATGGCAGTGCCAACGAACATGTCTTGTCTTACCTCATTATCCACTGGCAAACAAATGGGTGTTACAAAATTGGTAAATTCGACATTCTGTTTCAAGCGCAGCAAAGCAATATCATGGAACTGATCTATCGATGATGCCATATATAAATTGTGGACAATACTTCGCTCAATTTCCACATCAAGAGCCGGTGGTGCACAATCCTTGTTGTTATTTTTATCCACTAGACAATCGGGGTTCGTTGTGGTGTCCCATTCACCCAAACGTACACTATGCAAACTCCAAGATTCAGGCATATTGGGACCTACCACACAATGCGCAGCTGTTACCACATAACGTGAATTGATTAATGCTCCTCCGCAATGAAATCCGATATTGTTGTAAGCTGTAAAAATCATATAGAAGTTATACGTGTATATTTCTATAAGTACATTTTGAGAGAGACAGTACGTTTCTTATATGATAGCAAAGCCATCCAAGGAAATTCATCAAGTTGAGTAACTTGACCACCCAAAATTCGATTACTGAGCACATTTCCACAAATTGAAGTGTTTGGCAGTAGACTGCTAGCCAAGACATTCAAACTACTGCCGGAATTCGTTTTAGACGTTGGTGTATTACGTTTCTCAGAGCAGCAGACCTGTACATAAAGAACTTTATAATTTGATGCCCAGACCGAATGACATTTAAAGGTGCTCACCAAGACACGTTTCAATAGATCAGTGCTCGTATTGTCCAAACCACATTGGCTACTCGTCAGGAAACCTCGCTCAACGGTGTTATTATCTCTAAGCATATTGAAGAGATATCCACAATCCTCGATGTGTACACATAGCCCATTTTCCTTATCGGGCGTTTGACACGATCCCAAATTGAAAACTATTGCTGAAGCTGCCGGCAAGGAAGATTATTATATTATAATTGTGCCATTTAAATTCATTTCATTTTCTTTTGTTCGTAATTTATAGAAGAGGAGAGCTTTACAATTGAACAAATTACATAATTACAGCAATAAACCGGCTGAACCGGTTTGAGCACTTTTAAAGATCGGAATCTCTTCTTATTGTTGCACAATTATTACCAGCATTCGTTGTTGTTGTTGTAGCAGATGCTGCCGCCTCCACTATCATCAATATTGTGATGACCGTGAGAAGAATTGGCCATACTGACATTTCGCTGATATACACCACTGTCACACTATACACGCAACAACAACTTTTATGATTATTTTATATTTCTTATTGGTTTTATTGATTCACAATAGTACATGTATTTAGAATTATCATTAAGCGCGATGAGATGCGGAGGACACAGTGGCTTTCAAACCGAACTGGATTACCGCTGAGCTGAGACTGATCTCAGCACATTGGGAACTTCGATTTAATCGAAATTATTTTGATCCAACTCGTGCTGCTGCAGCCCAGCTCTCACTCTGTCATTATCTGTCATTTAGTTTGTTATCACTCTTGGCTTTTGGCCGGGATTGATTATCTTCAAGTCATAGGTGAGGCGCGGCTTCTCCTTCCCTTTATTTAATAAATAATGAAATTCTCCATATATTCTGTTTATAGTTAGGAAAGTTTATGAGATTAAACGAATAAGATGAGCGCCTAGAAAAAGAACATATCTTTTAAACATTACTCTCTATGAACTGCATAAACACATTTATCATGTTTTAGTTCCCAAGATTCTTTAGCATGTTTAGAATTAAGCACGCATATAGCATGAAATTCCACGCCTGTCCCACCCACACCCAACTTGATATCGTATTTTAATCATTCATTTGTACTACTGTAGAAGCTCACAAGTTACAACTCTCTAAAATTAGAATCTTCCAGTCTTCAGAAGCAGTAATTGTAAAACTTTAAACGCTCTAAAATTAGATCATTTTTACACACAATTTTGAGCATGTTTCACTGATGAGTTGATGCTTTGACAAATTCACAAATCAAAGCCAAATTGGATGTAATAGGACTTTCTTTTAATGACTAGGCCAGCCAGCTATCTCTCTCATTCTTATCTCAATTACAAAGAGGTTTTAATTTAAGAGATTCTACTGTACTAAAATTTCTAATTGCCTGACAAATGTTAATGAAGAATCAATGGAAGAGTATTGTGAGAACAAAAATAATCAAGTTTGTCTTTCTTTCCGCCGCTTTTGTTTTGTTGTCTTTAATTATGGATGCACACTTAAACGTAATAAACAATTTTAAATATTGTAAATGTTTACGATTGTTACTGTTTTTATAACAATTTATTGATAAATTGTCATTTGTTAAGCGGATTTGCATATAAAACTTTACAGTAATTTATCAATTTTATTCAAATGTGGTTTGGTTCATACGTATAAATCGTAAAAAAATGTATGCTGCTCTGGATCCTGGCGGTTATTGGTTGATATCCTTACTTGCCATAGGCGTAGACTTGTTGGAAACCTTCATTATCTTCACCTTCACCATCCTCTGAGTCATCAGAGTCGAATGTATTGTCGGGGATGTCATACAAACGAATCATGGGCTTATTGGGATCCTTCATAATCAAATATTTGCCATCCTTTTGCTTCATAACAATGTCAATGATGCAACGCAGAACACCCCAAGCATAGTCCATGCTCAAATTGATTTGGGTAGCAAATTCGTGGGGTTTGAATTGCTGGGTACCCAAGATGACGTGACGTGAATGATCGCGTGGATTAATACGTGAGACATAACCTAGTTTCAACTGATCGGAACCTGCAAGCACAGCTTGCACTGTCCATTTGGCCAGTTTGCAGGCGTTGTTGCGCAATTCATTAGCCAACACAGCACCACGTTGTGTATCTAATTTTTGACGCCATTCGACGCCATTGGCCAACTTGGAATCCCATTCATTCAATGCTTTGATCGAAAGGAATTGTGGTTCACCGCTGGGTGTTTGCAGGACACCATCATGTTCACAACGTGCTACCAAAACCTAAATATACAAATATATAGTTTATAAATCAATTTCAAAGACTATGACTGGGTGTGAATATTTACTTACAATATCGCTGCCCAAGTCCCATTTCTTGTAACGGTATCCTACACTAGCCACTTGTATATCCTCATCTTCGCTTATGAAAGGATTTGGCTCTTCAAACTTGTATTTCGGTTCTTGGTCGCCGGTCTTTAGCACTTGCTGACTGAAGTTGTGAT
This sequence comes from Amiota communis, assembly GCA_037043315.1. Taxonomy (NCBI): domain Eukaryota; kingdom Metazoa; phylum Arthropoda; class Insecta; order Diptera; family Drosophilidae; genus Amiota; species Amiota communis. The sequence goes on from JBAMAV010000994.1 coordinate 1,096,328, forward strand.
TGATGAAGGTTGCTTCAATGGCCAAATTACGAGGTGAATTGCAGGAGCTGTCATCATCGGTTGGTGGTTCCACAGATGTTTCATTCACAGTCAACAAATCGAATTCAGTATGATCGCGTTTATCCATGAAGATCTTGTCACCTGCAATAATAAATTCATTTAAAAGATTCTACTTTGTTTTCTGTTATTATGTGAAATATGCTTACCAAACTTCTCAATGACAATATCCCAGGAATAGTTGGAACGGGTCGAACACATAATGGTTGCCAAGATGGTCTTTCCGTAGCAAAGACATTACCAACTGTTTTGGATAGACGACGGATGACGGGATCATCAGTTGTCGTTACAGTGTGCACAATTCGATCGATTTTCTGTAGTGGTTTCTCGTTCTTGGCATTGATGCGATCATATGTTTTATCGTAGTACTCCAATGTACCGCAGGTGATAATGTCTTCGCCTTCTTTGATGTTTGGCAGTGACAGCTTCATTAGACGTGGGAAGTCCATTTCCTCAATGGAAGCCCAATCGGAACGCACAGCAACAGATGACTCACGAATCTTAGGCGGGACACCTCGTTGACCGAACTTCTTGCCAACACCACGACGTGGATCGCGTGCCTTAATATTCTTGCCACTGAGCGTGGTCATACCAGAATTCATGCCACCACGGGAATTGCGGCCACGAGTAGAACGCGAATTGCGGAAATTGTTGCGGAAGCGACCACGTTGATGTGGTGGCTTTTGGACGCGAGCAGTGTCCACTAAATGGAAGGTGGTCTCATCCTCCTCATGATAGTAAGCATATTGGCTGCCGGTGCCGAATGTTGATGCATATTTATCTGTAAATAAATATACAACAAAATCTTATTCAATAGAAGCACTCACAACAAAATTGTAAACAAACATTTTGTGTGATTCTCTTTAAATGTCTTTTCGTACAGCTGTTTTGAGCGCCAAATGTCGCGTTCTCTCTGATTCTCTCTTACTCATTCGTCCGGTTTCGGCCGCACTCCATGACATATAAACACACACACACTCCCATACACATTCACGTTGCCACGATTCAGACAAGCGACGAATATGACAGAAAATGTTACGCATAACCTCAAATTTTGCAATTTTGTATTTTTTTGTTTTGTTTTGTTGGTACTCACACTTACTTTGGTACTTCTTATCATTATTCGAAGTGCTCGTCCAGTCGCAAATCTTGCCTAGACGATCGCTCTTACTAAATGGTTGATAGGGAACATCCTTAAAGGCGTCCGGCAACTCACAGGGACCCCAACCATTCTCATTGAATTGCACAGTCGGTTTCTCGAATGTCGGAAACGACTGCGTTGTGCTAATTGTTGTTTCACTCATCTCACAACTTCTGTTCTCACTCTGTGGCTTAATTTTTAATTTATCTCACTTTATTCAAACAGAAATGTAGAAATAAACTTAATTTAACTCGTTGCACAAAAATTTCTGTAACAAACGAGCCAACGAAGTTCGCGAAAGGGAGAGAGAATGAACGCAGTGGCACCGAGTACCCTTGAAAAATGCATTTAGATGGCAACAGTGGCAGCGTGTACCCTCGAAAAATTAATTTAATTGGCCATAATGGTTGTGATATGGAAATATTTGATGAGAAATTTTTGGTCATGTCGTAGTGGTAAGCATTTTCACAAAAATGCAGCCCTGTTAAATCAAGATTCCAACCGGAAATAATCGGTTCTGGATGGAAGACTTAATTCCATCTCTCTTGCACAACATCATGGCAATGGAAATGTAAAAATTTCGAAAGTTTGTTTTTTGTTTTGTTGAGATAAAATCGTATAAGTTATAATATTTTTAGAGTATTTTATAATATTTTTATTGTATTTAAAGAATCTTTCAATAATGTCATCATTAATTGCAAGGTTAAAAATCAGAGATCAAAAATAAAGTATTTAAAAAGGGAAAATAAAGAAAAATTCAAAAAAGAAAAGTATATGCTAAAAGATCTTACAGAACTTATTACGTTAAATATGCAAAGCCGTCGCTCCTGTGCTATTCACTATTTTCACGGTTGATATACCTAACCCGAAATCCACAGTCCTTTGTTGTGAAATACTCGCAGGATCACTAATCAGGACGGTGTTTTAAAGGCACCTAAAAAAGCTGCACCCAAATGATTTACATACACTTAATCAATAAAAATGTTCCTTCCTTTCCTTAATGGTGTTTATAGTAATCTCTGTAAATGTTCATAGTCCTCGCAAGAATATTTTATAGCAAATTTTTTATTTTTATTTTTTTTTCTTTCAACGCCAAATCAACCAAAAGGTTTTTAAACATTAGTACAATCCGGAGTTTGCTCTTCGCGCGCAGCAGCCAGTTCATTTTTTTTTCATTTTTTGTTAGCAAGACGCAGTGATTTATGATTTATTTACATGAAGCTCCAAGTTAGCAGCTTGTCCAGAATCTGATCCAAGGTCAACCTGTGGTATGATACTAGTGTTAAGTTTAATTACTGGACAAGCATCGTGCCGTAATGTATATGTACAATTTGCTGATTTGGAGGCATTTATGCCAATGTTCTAACGCTTCGTCCAGGCGTTAAATCTCTGCATATATCGTTGGACCAGTTCTGCCGATTCAACGGGAGATGAAGAAATCGCAAGAATGGCAGTGTCATCTGCATTGGTAGCAACCAGAATATTTTCTTTATCTGGCATTGGCATATCCGCAGTGAATAGTGAGTAAGGGACTGAAGAGACGAGGCTGCCTTGTGGTACTCCTGCATTGATACGCTTTATGTTAGAGTCAGTGCCGCGCATTTAATGTTCTTAATAAATGAAATTAAAAATAAATTATAACTTTATTTGCATACTGCCTTTAGACTATAACAGAATTTCATTACAATTTCCACTCACAAAAATATCTGGTCTCCAATGAGATCGACTATTATAGGTCCAGGACAAGAGACCTCTTCAGTCATTTGACAGTTACGCTGTTGGTAAGTATATTGGCGGCTAATTCATTGATATTACTATGAGACCTACATATCTACAAATTTTTCAGGGATTTTGCCTACATCGTCCTTAACAAAAGGTATGTTGAGGTCTTTATAAAAAATAAGGAGTATTAACAATTCTTCGGAATGCTTATTTAGCTACCTTTGAAGTATTTCGATGTTAGAATTGCTTGTAACACGTACACACTGAGTTTATCGTTCTGTAAAGGAGAATCTGGTTGTCTAGGCCTATTCGCGAGCGTGACCTACTTTTTTTTGTTTTCAGAGCGAGTTGCATTTGCTTGAAGTGGGGTTTCCACAGTAGCCCGTGGTCAAGGTATAACCCTAAGTACTTCACAGATTCACTCTGTGAGATTGCTGTCACATTAAGGTTCACTTGTAGACAGATTCCACTTCTCAGAGCAAACGAGATTTCAATAGATTTCTTAACCTTTCTTCAATCATTCCGAAACGAATAAGAAAAAATTCGGAAAAGGTGAGCAAATTAACTATCATTTAATGTAAATTAAAAAAAGTTGATATGAAAAATTTTGCTTATGAAATAAAGCACTCTTATATGATTTATACATAAGATCTATGGTATTTGTCGATGAAATGGTGAACTAAGGACATTGAGAGCCCGGGATGGCAAAACTAAATGAGTTCCCCGGTTTGACAAGAAATTTGAGAACTTTAGTACTATTGCATTTTATTTGTGTACAGGAAGGCAGTTCTTTTAAAGTTGCCCAGTAGACCATTGCTGGCAAACATTTCCCCAGTGTTCGACTTTTCTTAAGTGTATTTATTCAAGCCCACTGTGCTTAAAAATTCTAAATAAATCTTGCACGTATCATATGTAATTCTGGATGTCCTCTATAAACAACTTGGATTTCGGTGCCATTAATGTGTGAATACAATTGGGGCCACCAACCCAAGAACTATTTGGAGTTTAAATTAGTAGTACCATCGGGTAGGAGATCTGTCCAGAGTCTGTGTTATGGGTGGTTCCTGGTGGTCACGGATTACTTGTGGTCTAAATTTTTAAGTTGAAATTCATAATGTATTTGTAAATTTTGGATATGTTTAGGGATGTTGGGGTTTTTAAGAGTTTGGATGGGATTTGCTCCCTAAGTGTTGGCAGGAATCCAGAAAATGGTTTACGGTGAGGCCAGAGAGGGCATGATGGACGGACTGATTCGTTCAATAGGTAATGAAGGTTATCTTGTGTGTGTCTAGTGCGCAGGCGAAGTTGCAGGAAATTTCTGGTACAAGGACAACTTTGACTGATCTGATTTTAAATAACACATATAAGACAATTAGACATTGCATCCTGGACATGTTCACTCCTGTTTCCTCAGTGACACTTAATGGGGAGACCTGCAATCAATTCAAAACAACACACTCTCGGGAGAGATTGTTTCTAAATGGGCGATCCACCGGAAAGAAAAAGTACGATCGGTTCGCCCACAAAATGATCTTTAGAATTAAGGGCATCTGTTAGCTTCACATATGAGTGAAAGCCCCTACTACAGCTCTCTTATGGGCGTTGTTCCTTCCTTGCCACATTCATCATTACATCTGACGTTACGAAGAGCACATAGCCTTTTTAATTGGCGCCTCTGTTGAAAATAATCAGCATTAGTCGGGATGTAACAAGTTTCATCGGAGGGCAGTTGAGAATGCTACCAGAAAAGTGTTGTAATAGGGAGTCGTCCTCCACATGTTGATGATAACGAAATAAGATTTTCTTATAGCAATAGCATGACCTTAGCTAAGTTAAGGTAGGGGCAGTCTCTTATTCTCCAGTGCTACGAAGTGGTCCATCCAGCAACAATTGCTGTGCATAGTGTGGCGGTCCTCCACATTATCAGCAGAAATGGCGTCCCATAACTTTGAATGAATAATATCGGTTCACTAACATATATAAGTGGGTTCTATGATGTTTTTGGTCTATATAGGAAAGCTATCAATGATTTCACGTTTGGTGGGTAATACTATCGGCAAGATTAATGAGAAACGTCTTCTTCTTTCAATTGAATTTGGTTAAGTTGCCCATTTTTGTGAATGTTTTATTTTAATTTCAAATCGTACATTTTTATAGAATGTATAATATATGGTTGTTAAGGTGCCAGATTGCTTATTATCCAATCGGAATAGACACCAATGCGTGTATAGACGCCTGGCCAGCCAGGAAGACCACAGGGTTTTGGTCCATACGAAACAATACCTGCTATAAAATAAATATCACGGTTACCAACGCGGTCTTGTACCATTAAAGGTCCACCAGAATCACCACGGCATGTGTCAATACCATCCTCACCGCCAGCGCAAAGCTGTGAATCATTTATGTGTACCTGATAAGATCGATATGTGTTCTGGCATTTTGTTGTATTCCAGACTTTAACAACGATTTTAAGCTTTCGCTTACTGGGTTGATCATCTTCAGTTAAACCCCATCCGGCAACATCCATGGCAGTGCCAACGAACATGTCTTGTCTTACCTCATTATCCACTGGCAAACAAATGGGTGTTACAAAATTGGTAAATTCGACATTCTGTTTCAAGCGCAGCAAAGCAATATCATGGAACTGATCTATCGATGATGCCATATATAAATTGTGGACAATACTTCGCTCAATTTCCACATCAAGAGCCGGTGGTGCACAATCCTTGTTGTTATTTTTATCCACTACACAATCGGGGTTCGTTGTGGTGTCCCATTCACCTAAACGTACACTATGCAAACTCCAAGATTCAGGCATATCGGGACTTACCACACAATGCGCAGCTGTTACCACATAACGTGAATTGATTAATGCTCCTCCGCAATGAAATCCGATATTGTTGTAAGCTGTAAAAATCATATAGAAGTTATACGTGTATATTTCTATAAGTACATTTTGAGAGAGACAGTACGTTTCTTATATGATAGCAAAGCCATCCAAGGAAATTCATCAAGTTGAGTAACTTGACCACCCAAAATTCGATTACTGAGCACATTGCCACAAATTGAAGTGTTTGGCAGTAGACTGCTAGCCAAGGCATTCAAACTACTGCCGGAATTCGTTTTAGACGTTGGTGTATTACGTTTCTCAGAGCAGCAGACCTGTACATAAAGAACTTTATAATTTGATGCCCAGACCGAATGACATTTAAAGGTGCTTACCAAGACACGTTTCAATAGATCAGTGCTCGTATTGTCCAAACCACATTGGCTACTCTTCAGGAAACCTCGCTCAACGGTGTTATTATCTCTAAGCATATTGAAGAGATATCCACAATCCTCGATGTGTACACATAGCCCATTTTCCTTATCGGGCGTTTGACACGATCCCAAATTGAAAACTATTGCTGAAGCTGCCGGCAAGGAAGATTATTATATTATAATTGTGCCATTTAAATTCATTTCATTTTCTTTTGTTCGTAATTTATAGAAGAGGAGAGCTTTACAATTGAACAAATTACATAATTACAGCAATAAACCGGCTGAACCGGTTTGAGCACTTTTAAAGATCGGAATCTCTTCTTATTGTTGCACAATTATTACCAGCATTCGTTGTTGTTGTTGTAGCAGATGCTGCCGCCTCCACTATCATCAATATTGTGATGACCGTGAGAAGAATTGGCCATACTGACATTTCGCTGATATACACCACTGTCACACTATACACGCAACAACAACTTTTATGATTATTTTATATTTCTTATTGGTTTTATTGATTCACAATAGTACATGTATTTAGAATTATCATTAAGCGCGATGAGATGCGGAGCACACAGTGGCTTTCAAACCGAACTGGATTACCGCTGAGCTGAGACTGATCTCAGCACATTGTGAACTTAGATTTAATCGCTTACTTGCTTATTTTGTTCCAACTCGTGCTGCTGCAGCCCAGCTCTCACTCTCTCATTATCTGTCATTTAGTTTGTTATCACTCTTGACTTTTGGCCGGGATTGATTATCTTCAAGTCATAGGTGAGGCGCGGCTTCTCCCTCCCTTTATTTAATAAATAATGAAATTCTCCATGTATTCTGTTTATAGTTAGGAAAGTTTATGAGATTAAACGAATAAGATGAGCGCCTAGAAAGAGAACATATTTTTTAAACATTACTCTCTATGAACTGCATAAACACGTTTAGTTCCCAAGATTCTTTAGCATGTTTAAAATTAAGCACGCATATAGCATGAAATTACACTCCTGTCCCACCCACACCCAACTTGATATCGTATTTTAATCATTCATTTGTACTACTGTTGAAGCTCACAAGTTACAACTCTCTAAAATTAGAATCTTCCAGTCTTCAGAAGCAGTAATTGTAAAACTTTAAACGCTCTAAAATTAGATCATTTTTACACACAATTTTGAGCATGTTTCACTGATGAGTTGATGCTTTGACAAATTCACAAATCAAAGCCAAATTGGATGTAATAGGACTTTCTTTTAATGACTAGGCCAGCCAGCTATCTCTCTCATTCTTATCTCAATTACAAAGAGGTTTTAATTTAAGAGATTCTACTGTACTAAAATTTCTAATTGCCTGACAAATGTTAATGAAGAATCAATGGAAGAGTATTGTGAGAACAAAAATAATCAAGTTTGTCTTTCTTTCCGCCGCTTTTGTTTTGTTGTCTTTAATTATGGATGCACACTTAAACGTAATAAACAATTTTAAATATTGTAAATGTTTACGATTGTTACTGTTTTTATAACAATTTATTGATAAATTGTCATTTGTTAAGCGGATTTGCATATAAAACTTTACAGTAATTTATCAATTTTATTCAAATGTGGTTTGGTTCATACGTATAAATCGTAAAAAAATGTATGCTGCTCTGGATCCTGGCGGTTATTGGTTGATATCCTTACTTGCCATAGGCGTAGACTTGTTGGAAACCTTCATTATCTTCACCTTCACCATCCTCTGAGTCATCAGAGTCGAATGTATTGTCGGGGATGTCATACAAACGAATCATGGGCTTATTGGGATCCTTCATAATCAAATATTTGCCATCCTTTTGCTTCATAACAATGTCAATGATGCAACGCAGAACACCCCAAGCATTGTCCATGCTCAAATTGATTTGGGTAGCAAATTCGTGGGGTTTGAATTGCTGGGTACCCAAGATGACGTGACGTGAATGATCGCGTGGATTAATACGTGAGACATAACCTAGTTTCAACTGATCGGAACCTGCAAGCACAGCTTGCACTGTCCATTTGGCCAGTTTGCAGGCGTTGTTGCGCAATTCATTAGCCAACACAGCACCACGTTGTGTATCTAATTTTTGACGCCATTCGACGCCATTGGCCAACTTGGAATCCCATTCATTCAATGCTTTGATCGAAAGGAATTGTGGTTCACCGCTGGGTGTTTGCAGGACACCATCATGTTCACAACGTGCTACCAAAACCTAAATATACAAATATATAGTTTATAAATCAATTTCAAAGACTATGACTGGGTGTGAATATTTACTTACAATATCGCTGCCCAAGTCCCATTTCTTGTAACGGTATCCTACACTAGCCACTTGTATATCCTCATCTTCGCTTATGAAAGGATTTGGCTCTTCAAACTTGTATTTCGGTTCTTGGTCGCCGGTCTTAAGCACTTGCTGACTGAAGTTGTGATTGATGAAGGTTGCTTCAATGGCCAAATTACGAGGTGAATTGCAGGAGCTGTCATCATCGGTTGGTGGTTCCACAGATGTTTCATTCACAGTCAACAAATCGAATTCAGTATGATCGCGTTTATCCATGAAGATCTTGTCACCTGCAATAATAAATTCATTTAATAGATTCTACTTTGTTTTCTGTTATTATGTGAAATATGCTTACCAAACTTCTCAATGACAATATCCCAGGAATAGTTGGAACGGGTCGAACACATAATGGTTGCCAAGATGGCATCCGTAGCAAAGACATTACCAACAGTTTTGGATAGACGACGGATGACGGGATCATCAGTTGTCGTTACAGTGTGCACAATTCGATCGATTTTCTGTAGTGGTTTCTCGTTCTTGGCATTGATGCGATCATATGTTTTATCGTAGTACTCCAATGTACCGCAGGTGATAATGTCTTCGCCTTCTTTGATGTTTGGCAGTGACAGCTTCATTAAACGTGGGAAGTCCATTTCCTCAATGGAAGCCCAATCGGAACGCACAGCAACAGATGACTCACGAATCTTAGGCGGGACACCTCGTTGACCGAACTTCTTGCCAACACCACGACGTGGATCGCGTGCCTTAATATTCTTGCCACTGAGCGTGGTCATACCAGAATTCATGCCACCACGGGAATTGCGGCCACGAGTAGAACGCGAATTGCGGAAATTGTTGCGGAAGCGACCACGTTGATGTGGTGGCTTTTGGACGCGTGCAGTGTCCACTAAATGGAAGGTGGTCTCATCCTCCTCATGATAGTAAGCATATTGGCTGCCGGTGCCGAATGTTGATGCATATTTATCTGTAAATAAATATACAACAAAATCTTATTCAATAGAAGCACTCACAACAAAATTGTAAACAAACATTTTGTGTGTTTCTCTTTAAATGTCTTTTCGTACAGCTGTTTTGAGCGCCAAATGTCGCGTTCTCTCTGATTCTCTCTTACTCATTCGTCCGGTTTCGGCCGCACTCCATGACATATAAACACACACACACTCCCATACACATTCACGTTGCCACGATTCAGACAAGCGACGAATATGACAGAAAATGTTACGCATAACCTCAAATTTTGCAATTTTGTATTTTTTTGTTTTGTTTTGTTGGTACTCACACTTACTTTGGTACTTCTTATCATTATTCGAAGTGCTCGTCCAGTCGCAAATCTTGCCTAGACGATCGCTCTTACTAAATGGTTGATAGGGAACATCCTTAAAGGCGTCCGGCAACTCACAGGGACCCCAACCATTCTCATTGAATTGCACAGTCGGTTTCTCGAATGTCGGAAACGACTGCGTTGTGCTAATTGTTGTTTCACTCATCTCACAACTTCTGTTCTCACTCTGTGGCTTAATTTTTAATTTATCTCACTTTATTCAAACAGAAATGTAGAAATAAACTTAATTTAACTCGTTGCACAAAAATTTCTGTAACAAACGAGCCAACGAAGTTCGCGAAAGGGAGAGAGAATGAACGCAGTGGCACCGAGTACCCTTGAAAAATGCATTTAGATGGCAACAGTGGCAGCGTGTACCCTCGAAAAATTAATTTAATTGGCCATAATGGTTGTGATATGGAAATATTTGATGAGAAATTTTTGGTCATGTCGTAGCGGTAAGCATTTTCACAAAAATGCAGCCCTGTTTTCAACCGGAAATAATCGGTTCTGGATGGAAGACTTAATTCCATCTCCCTTGCACAACATCATGGCAATGGAAATGTAAAAATTTCGAAAGTTTGTTTTTTGTTTTGTTGAGATAAAATCGTATAAGTTATAATATTTTTAGAGTATTTTATAATTTTGTATTTTATTTTTATTGTATTTAAAGAATCTTTCAATAATGTCATCATTAATTGCAAGGTTAAAAATCAGAGATCAAAAATAAAGTATTTAAAAAGGGAAAATAAAGAAAAATTCAAAAAAGAAAAGTATATGCTAAAAGATCTTACAGAACTTATTACGTTAAATATGCAAAGCCGTCGCTCCTGTGCTATTCACTATTTTCACGGTTGATATACCTAACCCGAAATCCACAGTCCTTTGTTGTGAAATACTCGCAGGATCACTAATCAGGACGGTGTTTTAAAGGCACCTAAAAAAGCTGCACCCAAATGATTTACATACACTTAATCAATAAAAATGTTCCTTCCTTTCCTTAATGGTGTTTATAGTAATCTCTGTAAATGTTCATAGTCCTCGCAAGAATATTTTATAGCAAATTTTTTATTTTTATTTTTTTTTCTTTCAACGCCAAATCAACCAAAAGGTTTTTAAACATTAGTACAATCCGGAGTTTGCTCTTCGCGCGCAGCAGCCAGTTCATTTTTTTTTCATTTTTTGTTAGCAAGACGCAGTGATTTATGATTTATTTACATGAAGCTCCAAGTTAGCAGCTTGTCCAGAATCTGATCCAAGGTCAACCTGTGGTATGATACTAGTGTTAAGTTTAATTACTGGACAAGCATCGTGCCGTAATGTATATGTACAATTTGCTGATTTGGAGGCATTTATGCCAATGTTCTAACGCTTCGTCCAGGCGTTAAATCTCTGCATATATCGTTGGACCAGTTCTGCCGATTCAACGGGAGATGAAGAAATCGCAAGAATGGCAGTGTCATCTGCATTGGTAGCAACCAGAATATTTTCTTTATCTGGCATTGGCATATCCGCAGTGAATAGTGAGTAAGGGACTGAAGAGACGAGGCTGCCTTGTGGTACTCCTGCATTGATACGCTTTATGTTAGAGTCAGTGCCGCGCATTTAATGTTCTTAATAAATGAAATTAAAAATAAATTATAACTTTATTTGCATACTGCCTTTAGACTATAACAGAATTTCATTACAATTTCCACTCACAAAAATATCTGGTCTCCAATGAGATCGACTATTATAGGTCCAGGACAAGAGACCTCTTCAGTCATTTGACAGTTACGCTGTTGGTAAGTATATTGGCGGCTAATTCATTGATATTACTATGAGACCTACATATCTACAAATTTTTCAGGGATTTTGCCTACATCGTCCTTAACAAAAGGTATGTTGAGGTCTTTATAAAAAATAAGGAGTATTAACAATTCTTCGGAATGCTTATTTAGCTACCTTTGAAGTATTTCGATGTTAGAATTGCTTGTAACACGTACACACTGAGTTTATCATTCTGTAGAGGAGAATCTGGTTGTCTAGGCCTATTCGCGAGCGTGACCTACTTTTTTTTGTTTTCAGAGCGAGTTGCATTTGCTTGAAGTGGGGTTTCCACAGTAGCCCGTGGTCAAGGTATAGCCCTAAGTACTTCACAGATTCACTCTGTGAGATTGCTGTCACATTAAGGTTCACTTGTAGACAGATTCCACTTCTCAGAGCAAACGAGATTTCAATAGATTTCTTAACCTTTCTTCAATCATTCCGAAACGAATAAGAAAAAATTCGGAAAAGGTGAGCAAATTAACTATCATTTAATGTAAATTAAAAAAAGTTGATATATGAAAAATTTTGCTTATGAAATAAAGCACTTTTATATGATTTATACATATGATCTATGGTATTTGTCGATGAAATGGTGAACTAAGGACATTGAGAGCTCGGGATGGCAAAACTAAATGAGTTCCCCGGTTTGACAAGAAATTTGAGAACTTTAGTACCTACTATTGCCCACTGTGCTTAAAAATTCTAAATAAATCTTGCACGCATCATATGTAATTCTGGATGTTCTCTATGAACAACTTGGATTTCGGTACCATAAATGTGTGGCCACCAACCCAAGAACTGTTTGGAGTTTAAATTAGTAGTACCATCGGGTACGATGTCTGTCCAGAGACTGTATTGCGTAGTTCGGGCGGTTCCTGGTGGTCACGGATTACTTGTGGTCTAAATTTTTAAGTTGAAATTCATAATGTACCTATTTAAGTAGATGGGTAGGCTGATTTTTGAATACGCCGGGTTGATGGAACATTCAGTTAGCTTCTTCGCTTGAGGGAGTCTAGCAACGAGGCTCTTTAAGTGCTTGAATCTGGCGGGTGTAAAGGTGTGAGACGAAGCATTATGTTTTAATATTATTCCTTGATTGATTGGGATATAAAAAATGGAGCTTCCCGATATTATTGTCTAAGTAAGTTTAAGATTTCCCAATTATCATTTTTATTGCCATAGAAATTTATAATGTCTTGATGATGTGTTGCATGCAATAGTATAGTATAATTTTTCCAATAAACCCATCTGACAATGGAAACAAAAGAATATCAAACGTATGTGTCAAGTTATTTATCACGGCCCATTCAACTTTACACAATTTTAGAATTGCATTAGTCTTATGAATCAATGCAATCAAAACAGATATGATAAGTGTCCTATTTCATTCTTTTGAAATCACAAAAACCACCTTTCCGCATTGCTATAATTATTTTCATCATCATTATCATAAATTCCATCGTCATTGTCACAGTCATCATCATCATCATCATTTTCATGATCATTATCTGACCAACCGAACAGAAATGTTGATAGACAAAGCGCAGTTTAATTGATTAAATTTTTGAAATGCTCCAAATTAGAGATGCACAAGTTCTGTAGAAATCAAAAGCAAACAAACACAGAAATGGGAATGGGCGTGCTTTCTGAGCAAAAAAGGGGGAAAAAAAATCTAATTTCTAAACTAAAAGGCCTCAAATATACTGATTCATAAATCTATAATCAAATCGGGGACCTTAAATGTGCAGATGTTTTGCATTTGTTTTAGAGTAACGTGATAATTATTTAGTTGTGATTAAGGAACCCAGAATTCTGTACTAATCAAAATTCATCACTATTCTTAGGTTGGTGACCAAGTAAGAATTTTCGTTTGTTCACATGAATCACATGCGTGAGCATATTTCATTTATATGTACTCGTATAATGGAAATGTTAATTGTGTTTGACATTTATTCACGTTTCCATCTCTATGATATGTGTTGATAAGACTCGGGACTGGACAAAGTATAAATAGGCCACACGTTTGAAATAATGTATAATAGTTTGGTTTCGATCGTTCAGTAAAGAAGTAAAGAATTGTAGCAAATCGTGCCCGTGATGAAATCTTATTTAATTGTTCTCATTGTACTTTCCGGTATTGTGTTGAGTATTGCACAAAATGAATTAGGGAGCAACTCAACAGAAAGTGTTCAGCAAGCACAGAATGAAAATCTGAAACTCAGTGTACGGGTTTACTATGAAGCCCTTTGTTCGGACTCGCAAAACTTTATTAGGCGTCAATTGTATGTAGCAATTTCTGGCAATAATTGGTTGCCGTTTACAGACTTGGAATTTGTGCCCTACGGTAAGGCAAGCATCTATAATAATACCGTTTACTGCCAACATGGCGAACCGGAGTGCCAACTTAATGCGTGGCATGCTTGCATTGTAGAACATCAACCGATTGAGGCCCAACTGAGCCTCATCAAATGCATGTTGGGCAATCGCGTGAACATTCTCAATTCGTGTGCTCAAAGCCTTCGACTTGATGTCTCCGAAGTTAAGAAATGCAAAGAGACCCGCAGCATAGTTGATATTTTGCGTGTATATGGTGACAAAACTAATAAAATTCCACTTAGTTTTGTACCATCAGTAACTTTTAATGATGTAAGTCCATTATATGGTAATTAATAGTGTTATTGTATTGCCTCACTAATTTATCTCTTTCTTTTTATGACTCCACAGAAGTTCGATCCATATAAACAACAATCTATAATATCTAATTATGCTTGGTATTTTTGTGATCAATACAAAGCTAAATTCAATGTGACATTAAAAAACTGTGGAGAAGTCAGTTTTCGTCCAATCCAACAATTTCAAATGTTTTATTAAATACACATACCCATATACCCTACTTAGTATAAAATCAGCATTATAAAGTTAGGGGTTAACATAATACTAGTAATGTGTATTTCATTGGAAATAAAACAATAAAAGGACAAACTTTTTATGATTTTATTAAAAAAAAACTCATTTCTTGTAACAATAAAATATGAGTATTAATATCAGGATAACATTTTGGATATTTAACTTCTTAGACTAGCGGTTCTTAAACTGTAGTCAGCGTGAAACATGAACCAGTCGATCTATCAATGGTACATTCAGCTATACTCCGTTTATAAGACGCTCGAAACGATTTGCATTTAGGTCAGCCTGACTCAATACACATGCATAAATTGATTTTCAGTTCGGTTTTAACACGCGAAGCGACTTCAACAAGTGATTTTAAAAAAAAACCTTATTTTGAGAGGTGAGCTACATAATATTTTATGCATATGGCGACTTTAAAAAATATATACTGGTTTTCAACAAGAGCACAAGACGTAGATCGCATAAATAACTAAACAAAAACTGTTCTGAGTCAGGCTGACCTAAGTGCAATCCTGGTCTAGTGTACTGCCAAATTTTGAAATTGGCTAAATGTATCATGACATTACTTTTACAAATGCCCAAAATTTTGTGTTAAGAAGCATCAATGCCTTCCCGAAGAATTTTGGCAGAGGCTGGCCTTCCGTCGATCGTCGATAAAAGCCAAAATAACTGAAACTTTAGCAAAATGCAATCCTAAATTGTTTTGCACTCGAAATAAGCCACAGAAAAATGTTTTTCGAAACATTTTTAAATATATAAAGTGAAATCTACTTTGCGCCGTTGTGCAGCTCTTTGCAAAGATTTCGTCATTCAGCCAACACCATAAACTTTCAATCAACATCAACATCAATCAATCTGCGCCCTTCCTCAATTATCAGCACACTACAGCAATTTCCTAAAAATGACACCAGTGATGAATTCTTTCGGAAACATTTTACCGAAGAATTAACCAGGTTAAAGTTCAATAAATGGAAAATATTGTATACGGATGGGACAAAAATTGAATATGTCGAAGCCTTCACTTGAGTGAATCAAGGCGGTTCACTCTTTACAGCAGGATGGCGCCCAGGATACTGTTTGGTCATTTCAGCCGAAGACTGAAATTTTGTATGGAAAATGAAGATCAATATCAATTTGTGCTTCAGCCCATTGGCCGAATTAGTTGAATCTTAAAAGCTTTTAAGGTTATCTTGTTCGTTGCGCGCACTGTTCGGCGTCTTACGGGATGCACATTATTTTTAAGAGTAAACGTGCTGTGATAACGATCCATAGTTATTTGAATTAGCCGCTCTAATGGACGATTGTGATAACCATAAAATGGACGAAGTGCACGATAAGTTTGACGAACAGATTCATTATTTTTTTGATAAAAAATTTCAAAAATTTGCAAGCGTTGCTAAATTGGTTGTCTATTTGAGCAGTGTTGCAAAGTTGTGAACCTCTAAAACAACACACTTTACTAGCTACTATCGGGTATGTGTTATACAGGTGTGTCACAGAAATCGAGAGAAATTGAAATTGAATTGATTTCAAAGCCTAAGAATATGCAATTACAATTTTCATAATTTTAGTATACAAGTATTTATTTACTCAATAATTATAGTATCAGGGGTGTCACAGAAATCGCTTTCGCCTCAATTTCAATTTTATTTTTTTCGATACAAAAAATTTTGAAAAAATGACTTTAGTGGTCAATGTAAATTACATTTTGGATATACTTTACTCAATGTTTATCACAACGAGACAAGAAGTCAGTATAGAAAACAAATGTATGTGTCGTTTTTGATGTGCGTTATTATTACGTAAGATTAAAACATTCTTTTGGATACATACCGGCATCTGTAGCGTACTCATGCGATACCACCATATCATCTTATTTGAAAAAAAAGAAGCATTTTGAGAGTAAAGCCTTTTAGTATTTTGAAATCTTCATATTTTTGAAGCCATCTTCACCTTTAATTGAGTGAGCCAGTTGTAAAATTTCTTCTAATCCACAAATTCATAAAACAAAATTGCTTCGCTTTTTCGCAACAGTGTTAAATACTCGTAGAACAAACATTTATGGTAAACCTGAAAACAAAAAATGGTACATATTAATTTTGTCACCGTGTTGGACAGGGGTCCTCTTAAATGAAGCTTGAGTGGTCTTCATAATAAAAATATCAGTCTCGTACACGTACTACGTAGAAATAACTTTTTCTGAATTCACAATTGGATATTGAATGAGCTATCTAAAGTTTTCATTTGCTCATAAACTCATTTAAGTTATACAATAATTATAATTTTAGTTATCATTAATTACTATTCATTCCAGTGTAGAGTAAAATAATAGGTTTTTTGTTACATAATTTGTAGAAAAACATTCTAATCTCAGTTGTGAGTTAATTTGAGTTTATTGCTATTTATGATGTATTGCATTTGTTGATATTCCGTGAGGAAATAAATGCTTGATAAGGCAAATGAAAAACTTTTTTATCGTTTGTGACCAATACGAGTTCCATTTGTAATAGGCAACTTAACTTTTTTACTTAAATTAGGTAATATTCAGTCGTAAGTTCAGTGCACTCATCACTTGTCACTGTCAATGTTGCCATTGCCATTGCCATTCCCATTGCCATTGTCATTGTCAACTTTTATAATACAAACAACTCAATTTAGCCCGTACCGGCTTAACCGTAATAATAATGCGTTACCGTTGCCACTATGTGGCTGAAACCAGTTAACACTTGCGACACAAGCTAGCTTAGTTGCCGCCAAAAGCCCAAATGTTTAACAAACTCGGCTAACTAAGCTGACTCAGGCCTATCCATCTAACCATCCATCCATCGTTCCAAAGTGCCATCAAATTATGACAACTGTTTCCGACTTTGATATAAATACAATACTAGTTGCGTTGCAACAACGCATTGTAACGCATACAACAAATCAACTTCCAGTTGCGTGTGGCCATTGACCAGATTTGCGAGACCCCTTGTCCATTTTTTCTGTATATACTATAATATTTACAATGTTTTGCCATTGATTGTCGCTTAGATCAACTTGTTGCTTGTCACGCACGTTTCTTTTTTATTACATTTCAATTTATTTTTAATTTTTAACTTTAATTGCATGGAATTTTTTAAAAGATTTTCTTCTTTACACTTAACACGTTCCTCTTTATTACAGTCGAACTTCTATAACTCGTACCAAATCATATTGCAATACCGTTTAAAGTGAAAATTCTATAGAGTTTTTCTTCTGACTCGAACTTCCATATCCGATTAGTTATCTTCATAACAATTGTTTTTATTGTATATGTAATTTTTCGGAGAAATTCCAGATTATGAAGAACGCTTTTTATAAAAGCATAGGACATATTAGTCAAAAAAGTTGGATCTTCATTTTCATTTTTCTATATATATGGTACATGGGACAGTATATATGAATATTGTTACAGATAGAAACTTTAAGATTGAATTCTTAATAATGATTAGTATATTGAGATGGTCAATGAGATTTAAAGAAATTATTGATCATTATGTAGCCTACAACTAGAAAGTCTGATTTTAAGTGTCATGGAAAGTGATGACGAAATATATATTAAACAGAATTTCATATTTACAAAACTCCTTAAAATAAATTTAGCTCATTTTCAGTGATGCCATTTTAACCTTTTTCCGGACAGATCTGTCCTTTTTTTAACTGACCTATCCGGAGAAAAAAGTCAAACATCCCCTTTCCGGAAATCTATCCTTTTTTAGTTTTAATGTATTATTTAATTTTTTTTTTTCAAATTTTGTGAATATGCTAAAATTACGCAAATATTAGTATAGTCGATATGCATTGGGTTGTGCTCATCACTAATACCATAATTTAACATTGTGGCTGATCACATGACCGAAAACGGCACATGACCCGAAGTCATGATGAAGTGATGACAGCCCTTTAGGAACCCGAAATCAAGTTCGATTTGACAAGACTACAAGTGGACTCTGGAAAAAGGAATTTAAACAAGTGAAGAAGAACAACATAAACAAACATGCCAAAAGAAATATATAAACAAAAATTTCGCGAGTCGTGGCTAAATCAGCCTGATTTAAAAAGTTGGGTGAGCCGCGATCCAAAAGATAACAACAAGGCTTACTGCAAGTTTTGTAAGTGTGGGATTAACTCTAAAATTGATCAAATACGTGCTCACATGCCCACAAAAAAACATGGCGCTATTGTCCAGCCATTCGCACAGACAAATAAATTATCGTTCCCACCTAAACCAAGGAACGATACTGCTGTCCAGGAGGCGGCGCTAGTAATGTTCATTGCCCAGAATGATGCGATTGAACTAGTCGCCCATTTAAGCGTCTTGTGCTAACAAAAATTTGGCTCATCGCAATTGCAATTGCGCCGGACATGTTATTAAAAACGTGTTAGGCGAACATTTTAAAGAAGATCTTCGGAAAGATATTGTTGATGCAAAATACAGTCTGCTAATCGATGAGACGACGGTAAGCATTACTAAGATTATAGGTAGGACGCACTTATTATATTATAGGTAGGTAACACTTATGAGGTTCCAGATAAATATCCTCCTACAGCAGTGCCGTAAAAGAAGAGGATTATGACCTCATAGATGAGGCAATAAAGCTCATTTAATATAAAAAAATAAATTTATAACTTTAAAATTAATAAAAATAAAAATAATAAGGCACAAAATTTTGTCCTGTTTTCTGTCCTTTTTTAAATAGTTTTTGTTCCTTTTTTCCCGCTTTTTTGAGGTCGGTCTGTCCTGTTTTTGTGATAGGTTGATGGCATCACTGTAATAAATGTAAAAAATTTATTAACTTCTTCACATTCAAAGTAAGCAGCCAATAAACGATCTCGTTACAGTGCTGCTGTATTTTCCACAGATTTCGCCTTCAATATACCACGTCCACCACAGCTATATCAACACCAAGCACAATTCTTGACTAACATGTTTCGGTGTTTGATGCTATTGATCCAAGCTTCCCACCGCACAGTGGGAGAAATGAGCAATCTGGTGGCGCTTTAGCCAAATTTAATTTGTCGAATCCTGCAAATTTTGTTTTTTTTCGATAGTCGATTAACCAATCGATTTTTTTCATATTTTTATTTTATTTTCATGTCAATATTCGCCAATCTGTTCATCAAATATCTTCCCGCACTTTTACAATACAAAGTGCTTTAACAATAAATTTGTATATATGTACATATTTGATTTTTTAATTGGATAAGTATTTGAATTGCTTTCAATGCCTTTTGAGATGGAGTGTTTTCTGTGGCATCACCAAATTCCCGTGGAATAAAAGTTGGGTGCATTCAACTGCGTTCGGCTTTGTGTTTGATTTATTTTTTAATATGGTCCTTTTCCAAGAAATTTTAAATTTCGTAAAACTTCGAGACTAGATACTAGGAGGACTTCGTGCAAGATCTATTGGTCTCGTTAAAGTATTCTAAGAACTACATTAGCATAGATGACAACTTTTCTCATATGTGAATGAGTTACCTGGTATCCTTATATCCGAAAGCTCTAATTCGGAATGATTTTTATAACTGTTTTTTATTGGAATTTTTATAATTTTTAACAAACGTTTTAAAAACCAAAGAATATTTTTGAAAGTTATAAGCAAAGCTCCGACGTCACATTGACAATTTCTCTCACTGTGCGCCGCTCTCATTGTAGTTTATTCCCGGTGTTAGTTGTATCAAAAAGCCTTCAATCGTTGCAAGATACCGCAACCTGGCAACGTATGTGCTACAAGCCAATCAACTCAATTGGTTACTTTATAAATATATTTGCTATATATTTGAACATTGAAACTATATTGCCACTGTTAGAAAATTTACGATCCTCAAGAAAAAGGAAGTTATGGCGTATGTCACTGAAACTAAAAAAAACCAGCAAATTCCTGAATATTATAACTTAATTAATTATAGTACTGAGTGTGTAATCTATCTTCTATCTTTCTTCTATCTATCTATATACATAAAAGAAAATCATATATATATATATATATTTTTATGATCATTGATTTGTTGGATTTGTCTCCGCACCGAATAGCAGAATAACAATACAAATAATAATAACACTGTGTCACAGCGAAAAAAAACTTCTTATCAGACCTAGTGGAGGTTATAGGTCATAAAAAACTAAAAAGAATGGCATATAAAAAATTTTTGATACACCCTCAAAATCTTGACTTAAAGCTCAAAAACCGTTTTTAAGAGGTTCCTGTACATATTACCTTATAACTTGGCCATTTTTTATCGGATTTAAAATTTATTTCTTGTATTTAGAAGCTGAAATATAGCCCTTTACAACCATGTATCATGTATTTTGTTATCATTTAAATTCATGAAGATACAGACCAAAAACTTTCCAAACTTTTGATTTTTCCATCGATTTTGCAACTTTAAGTCTAATTTGTGCCCCTTATCTTATCTAAATTATATTTTTTCTCAACGTACATCGAAAGTTTAGTCATTTTAGCTTTAAATGAACCCTGTTTGAATAGAATCGGTTAAAAATTACTTGATTTATTGTACTTTTTATAATTGCAGTTTTCTTTCCTTTTTTATTCTTATTCTAGCTATCTCCCTCTAGCTATCTCCCTCTATCTGCAACAATTAAGGAAAGAAAACTGTCATATGCAATTACAAAAAGTACAATAAATCAAGTAATTTTTAACCGATTTTATTCAAACAGGGTTCATTTAAAGCTTAAATCACTAAACTTTCGATGTACGTTGAGAAAAAATATAATTTAGATAAGATAAGGGGCACAAATTAGACTTAAAGTTGCAAAATCGATGGAAAAATCAAAAGTTTGGAAAGTTTTTGGTCTGTATCTTCATGAATTTAAATAATAACAAAATACATGATACATGGTTGTAAAGGGCTATATTTCAGCTTCTAAATACAAGAAATAAATTTTAAATCCGATAAAAAATGGCCAAGTTATAAGGTAATATGTACAGGAACCTCTTAAAAACGGTTTTGAGCTTTAAGTCAAGATTTTGAGGGTGTATCAAAAATTTTTTATGTGCCATTCTTTTTAGTTATTAAACCTCCACTAGGTCTGATAAGAAGTTTTTTCAATTTTTTTTTTTTGTAACACAGTGTAATTATAAAAACATCGGATAGGACCAGCCGTTGTCGAGAAATTGGTGGATAAAATTTTGCATATAAGTCCTAGAGACCTATATAAAAATCAATTAAATCGTCGTTGTCAAATCAGATAATTCTGTCTGTCTGATTTTTCTAAAGTATCTTAACTGCTGTTAATTTTTCGGCTGTAAGAAAGAAGGCTGTACAAAGTTCGCCAGGTTTGCTAGTATTTACTACTATGAGTGTAACTTAATTATCCCTCGAAGAATTTTACAACTCAAAGTTCCCATTTGTTAAACTTATTTTGTGCATTACCATTTAGTGATTCGAATTATGTAAGTTTAACTGTATTTTGTTTTTTCTTTCTTTCTTTCTTGCTTGAATTTTCTTTTTATAAACTTTTCATGGTCAATTGTCTTTGACATTGCTTTTGTTACAATATGATTTGCCTTTCTATGTTGCACCAATTAAGTCACTTTAAATCTTAAAAACCGCAAAAAGTGTCATCAAACTAGATATTTTTTGTAGCATTGAAAACTTTAACAATTCAAATGACAAAATTCAATGCAACAAACTTGGAACGTACATAGTTTTCTTGTTGTTTTTCCTTATATGATTTTTCCTTTTGCGGAATGTAATCATTATGTTCCGTGTTTTGTGTTGGCTCTCTTAGAGCTTAGAGGGTCTTAACTAGCAATTTTAATTGGATTCTGTTTTGGAATTTTTTGGTTTGATGTTATCCTTTTATATTCAGCCAATTCGGTTTATTGAGACACGTTGTTCTTCTCAATAGTTTTTGGTCTCGATTTGTTGGCATCCAACTAACTTTTATCACTTGTCTAACTCGATTTAAGCTACATTTCTCTATTTCAAGTTGCGTAGCTTGTTTCTTACCAAATAAAAAAAAAAAGTATCGAATAAAAACAGCAACAAGTGAATGCAAAAGGAAAAAAGATAGCAAAAAAAAATTTGTTTTTGAATCATTCAAAGCCACATGAATTTAGTGGGTCATCGTGGACCAGTTTAGGAGATTTGTGAAAAGAAATTTTTAGTTTTTGTTTTTTTTGTAATCGATCAGGAGATTGTTTGATGGGTTTTTTTATTGCTGTTTTCAACATGTTGCTTACTGGCTGTGCATTCTTAACTTTGTGGACTTGACTCACCAATTTCACTGATCTTTAACAAATTTGTTGCAATGCAACTTACAATTTGTTTTGCTTTCCCAGCGGAAGTCCACATTTCCATTTGAATAAATTTAACAATCTTATACTATATTGTACTTATACCATACAGTACGTGTATTAAAAGATACATAGTATACTTGTTGAATAAATCAAAACACAAAACAAGAGAAAGATAATTTTTCTTTTATAGATTTGTTGATGACCATTTGTGGCATAAAATCACGTGCCTCACTTTGTCATGCTGTGTGCTTTGCATAATAATTGTGGCTTATGTTAAGTTGAATTTAATGTTTTCTGTCCGATCAAATGTTGCAAACGTTTCTGTGCTGTACTAAGTATCTTAGTTTTGTAGTTGTTTTTTTTTTTGTTATTGTTATTCATTTAATAGCTAAGTTCTAAACACCTTTTATAAGCTCAACTTCCGCTGAATATAATTTATTCGCTCAAAGGGCAATAGACACTCATGGACGTAGTTAAATACAATAGTTAGAGGATGAAGTTCAATAGGTATTCATTTTATGGTATATGTGGTTTTTATATATTTATTTATTCATAAGATTTAGATACAATATTGTATGCATGGTACTACACCTTAAATTACAAGAGTACTAGATACCGGGGCTTACGGCTTAATGCTTTTATATAAAATTGAATATTGTACAAATTATAATATTCTTATGCAAAATAGATACAATTGAATATGTTATCATTTTATATTGAAGAAAGATCACTCTTTCTCTCGAATTTCTTATAATAAATTTACAGCGTGTTTTGATTCGTTCAACATCTTTTGATAAAATGTTAATGATTTTATTCTCAGATTTTGTTGATAGCCAATTTTATAATATTGCATTCTATCATACTGTGCGAAAAACTGATCAAACTGTTGTTTGATGTGAGCTACTAATAAAGGAGTTTTTCCAAAATTTCCAAAAGAGAAGTCTGATGTCCCAAGTTGTAGGCTCTATTTAACTTAATAGTTACAATTTTTCCTTTAAATAGCATTGCATGTGCCATGCATGTTTTGGGCGGCAGAATCGAGAAAATAAATTCGGAAAATTGGAAAAAAATAGTTTGCAATAAAACAAAAACAAAAAGAAGCAAATTTTCATTTCTTTCTATCAATTTTTATTTGTCGAAACTTCCTTTCTCTTGTTTACATTGTGTCTCAAATGCTTCAATCAAAGAAATTTTGACAAAGAAAAAATTGCGCATTTTTGCGTATATCTTTCTTTTTAATGATAGAAAAAAATATAAGAAAAAACCATGATGATCGTCTAATAATCAGCTTACAAAAAACATTTATTAGTTCAATTCAATATTATAATTAAGAACTTAAAAAATTATTTTTGAAAAATGTATGGAGAAAAAGTATTTTGACAAAATATTGTTGGTCAGAAAAAAAATGTATATTAAGATAAATTTACAAATATGAAGGCATAATAAAAAAAGATCTCTCCTTTAGCGTTGATAACTTTCTGTTATCAGACTGGTACTGATTTCACTAATTTTTGGAGGATTTACGGACAAATGTTATTCCCAATGGCTTTCGACCTCAGCGATTGTCTCCTCGCGCGTTCTTATTAAACATATACTTCTTTTTCTTTTTATATAAGCCCACACATTCTCAATAATATTTAAATCGGGGCTTTGAGGTGGTCCAATATATTTACTCCCACATCCCTTAGAAAGTTGGTTATCATCTTGGCTTTGTGACACGGAGCATTGTCATGTTGCAAAATAAATGACTGTCCAATCAATTTATCACCGGAAGTAAACGCATGATCATTTAAAATATGTAAGTGTTGACCCTGATTCATTGATTCGTCTATTGGTACCAAATCTCCGCTGCCATTAAAGCAAACACAACCCCAAAACATTAATCTCCCACCACCACTCGTTCACACACAGGTGCCACTTTTTTTTTCTCATTTTCTTTGGCATTCTGCAGAAATTTTCTTGTTTGACGCATGGTACTGAAAGGAGCTTTCATCAATCCACAATACTTGTTCCCAAAATGATGAAGGCTTGTGTACATATTTTTGAGAAAGTTCAAGACGTTTCAGCTTATTTTTTCATGAAATTTGAGGTATTGGTCTGGCTGTATAGGTAGCAAAACCTGCCTCTTTTAAACGATTTCTCACAGTTCTTTCACAAATTTCAATATTATACTGCATATTCAATTGTTGCAGATTTTGCAATTATTAGCAGATCGGCTTTTAATCTTCGCACAATTAACCGGTCTCCTCTTTTAGTTGTCTTACCAATTGCTAATTTTCTAAATGATTTGGAAGTAAATATATTAGATTGGCCACCTCGAAGCCCCGATTTAAATATTATTGAGAATGTGTGGACTTATATAAAAAGAAAATGAAGTATATGTTTAATAAGAACGCGCGAGGAGACACTCGCTGAGGTCGAAAGCCATTGGGAATAACATTTGTCCACAAATCCTTTAAAATTTAGTGAAATCACCTCAAAGGGTGCCAACGGGACCATATTATGCTGTCCGTCCGGCCATCTCCAGAGAGCTCTATCTCATGAACCGTAATAGGTAGACAGTTGAAATTTTCACAGAGTGTGTAATTCAACATTACGTGTATAAGTTAATGTTCCTATTATCTCTTGTTTCTCATTTTGGTTAATTTTTTTGTAGCATACTTTTAGGCGATGCTTGTTAACTTCTTTGTAGTATACTTTAGGCGCAGTTTAAATATTTCACTTTTGCAACAAAAACAAATTAATTTTACATAGTAACTACAGTGGTACAAGCTACTGTCCAACGAATTTTGTATACAAAGTGTTAAAACCTTGTTTGGTGGTACAGAATCCTTCGTGTGCGAGGCCGACTCCCATTTGACCGTTTTTAGATGATATTGTCTAAACAAACGGTTTGCCATAAGGTGCAACTAGACAAACGAAGTTATCTTGTAAATCGTTTGTTCTGGTTTTCGTTCGTTGTTCGCTTCAACGGAAGCCAGAACAAACGATTCAAAAAAAAAAACGTCGTTGCATCTTAACGCGGTTAAAAATTTAAATTAGGATGATGTTTTTTACTAAGACGACTTAGTATATAAACAAGAATGTTTTATACTACTAACCTTTCGTAAAAAATTTTTTGAGGTTTGTAAGAAGTAAGCGGAGAAACAGATGCGGATAGCAATATTGTTTTATGCTATTGTATTTCATGATTTCTCAATGTAATCATATTTTGCTCACTTTTATAGAAGAGGATTTCTTTAAAACATGATGTTTTGTTATTTTCTGATGGGAAATCCCGTTGTTTCCAACTTATTCAGGTGTGTCACAGAAATCGAGAGAAATTGAAATTGAATTGATTTCAAAGCCTAACAATATGCAATTAAAATTTTCATAATACTGATACTTTAATTATGGAGTAAATATATACTTGTATACTAAAACTATGAAAATTTTAATTGCATATTTTTAGTCTTTGAAATCAATTCAATTTCAATTTCTCTCGATATATGTTGAAACTGTGCAACTAAAGGGTTACGTAGTAATTACCAACAATCATTTGCTTCGATTTATTGTTTTATCGGATCTGGTTCACCTGATGAAGTCAAGTATTTAAAGCTATTTTAAAAAAGAGTAAGACTCTATCTAAACTACTGTTTTGCACTGTTTTGATATTAGGCCAACTCAGTCCAGTAGTCATGCAATGCACTACGATCTGATTAATGTGAGAAGGCTAAGACCAAATGAGAAGTATTGAGGTCATACGTGCTTTAATGGAATAAAATGAATAATAGCAAAATAAATAATAATTCAATTATTAAGAAATTAATGTTATCAATTTTATAGAGGTTTTTGTAAACAGTTTAATTATAACTCATTGCAGAATATACAAATAAAAACATTTTTATTCAAAACGCCGTCATTAGAATCTAAATATTTATGCATATAGCACCAAGTTATATACCTTTTTAACATGGTTTTATAAATAATGATAAAAAATATTAATTTGATAAAGTAAGTACTATGGGTATGCAAAAATATTGTATATATAAGAATATGTACTTTTAAAAAGTATTGTAAGTCTAATAAATGAAAGAAAAAATTACATGCTACTTAGAAAAATCGTGAAAATATGTGTATGAGTATAAATAAATTCTCTACATAAGTATCTTTACCCTTTTTATACACTTCACAAGATTTGTGTGAAATTATATTGTTACGAATTGTCTATTTTTTCAATAGTCTCCTATAATTAAAATCATGTAATTTCAAAGTCATCTCATTTTACTGGTATGTAAGCTTTAGTTATTGTAGTTGGTTGTTTTTTATATTTTTTTTTTTTTTGATTTTTGACAGTTTGTAATTATTTTATTGTAGTTTCCTGGTTCATGGTTGTTTTCACTGTTGGGAACTAGTTGGAAGTAGTTTGTTATACATGAATGTTATTTATCAAGCCGATTATGATTTCCGTTTCGTGGTGCATCCGAAATGGAATTTAACAAAGTTGTCATGAACCATGTACTTATCGAAAATATTGTAAAATGAAAATGTAAAAGAGAAATGTGTCACAAGAAAAAGTATTTCAAATAACTTTAACAAAAATTTAAAGATATTTATTAATGTAGAGCGTGACAGTATTTTATCTGAATTGGAGATTCATTTCGGACTAACGCTTTATTATCTTGTTAAATTTGAGTTGGTAGATAGAGTGTCTTCAATGATTCAGCACTTCAACATTTTACTGTTAATGAACAAAACTAAAAGATCCAAACAATCAGAGAAGAGATCGTCATTTTCTGTATCAGATTCTCTACACGGCTGGAGCAACATGTCAATCAATTTGCTATAAACCTACTGGACAATAGCAAAGTATCGTGTCATCTGAAAAGCCATCATCCTCTAGATCTCCCTTTCCTCATCACTGACGAGTGATCCGCCGATACCTCCTGTCCATGTATACTTAAACATCTATATATATATATATATATATAGGACGGAAAAAAATGTTTAACGGTCTTTTCACTCCAACAACGTTTAACCAATCAGCATGAAAGTTGACATGAATATGAATTTCTTCATGAAGAATGTTTATATGCTATCCACTTTGTTGCAACTCGCAAGTTTTTATATATTTTCATATTTTTTTTTAATAAGAAGTGCATTTATTTTGACTATACTGTAAGTTCATTATGCTACCATACATAAAGCTCATTGCTACAGAACGACAACAACAACATTCCAACATTTGACAAGAAACACAAAAACATGCTTGCTTTCGTCAGTTGCAAAAAATTAAACAAATGTGCGTGGACAAAATTAGAGCGATAAAAGAACAATGAGTACAAAAATCGCACACTAACATCATGACGGTGCCGCAGCAACGCGCGCCGGCTATGCTGGTATAATATAATTTTATCTTCAGTTCTGGAATATAAATTTTGAATGAGCCTAAAATGTGTACCATTTTATCGACAAATGTCAGGTTTTGAAAAAGTTAAGATCAGGAAATTTTGGGAAGATAGTTTTGAATGAAAATTGTTCACATTTTAAACGGTTTAAATTTTTGATTAAAGCATGTTGTTTATTTGTAATTAATGCTTCAAAGTATCGCGAAGAATAAATATTTGACACCGACAGACGACTTCTCATAGTCTTTAAATTTATGTATGCTTTGGCCCATGTTTTTCAATTCAGGCAGTCTCTATTGTATGGTACGTGGGTCGATCAATAAGTCCTTGGAAATAGATAGAAAAAACATTTTTATTTCCCGAAATTTTTTTCAATATAATCTCCTTCCAGCTCTATACACTTTTCCAATCCTTTTTCGGAATTCGGAAGTTTCTCAAGATAGGTGTTTGTTTCATAGAGCAAGTTTTTTAAAATTGGAAATAAAGGAAGAATTTGGGGGCCAAATCTAGTGAATACGGTGAATGTTAATTCGAAGATTTTGGACATCGAAACTGCACAAGTGTGCAATATGCCTTTGGACTCAACCATTTATTCGTCGATCACTCAAATTGATATCGTGGATTTTTTCAATCGTTTCTTGGGTGACCACCTCCACTGAACATCCCGAACGATGTTCATCATTTAAGAATGTACGGTTATCAACAAAAAAAATTATCGATGCTAGGAGAGCGATCTGTTGGATTTTCTAAAGACTTATTGATCCCCCACGTATATTAATAGGAAATTTTGGAAACATTTTCTGTAAAATTAGTCATTCTTCTCTTTTTGATGACTCCTTTGTACATCTTTTAACTATTTACTTTGTGCTTTAAAAAAAAAAAAAATGAAATCTTATGATAGCAAGCCTAATTCGTATTATCGAAATTCGGATTTTTGGATGATTTTAATACACATAAGTTTACTAAAGAAAAACAAAACAAATTTTAAATTTTCCACTTCACAATTTGCTTTTTATGATCTCCAGGTAGAGGAAAATAACCCGTTCTTTGGACATTTTCCTACCTGGAACACGTTTTACTTTGTAATGTAACAAAGTGAGACTGTAGATTGGATTTCTTTTAACTGCAGCATAAATTGATAGTTTTTCACCAAAAATTTTTAAATAACGAAGGTTAAATCTTATGTTAAACGTTTGATACCATCTATATGCAGCATTACTACACAAATCTTTAAACATCTTTTGGTATTTTTCACATACAATTTCATGAGACAGAATGTTTTGTTGTTCCTGCCGTTTTAAAAAGAATAAAGTCAGCTATTTCATCAATTTTAATTTGTTACTGCTATATTTCGCACAAATCATAAATAAATCATACACTTCGGATTAAAGAATTGGAAATAATGCGGATTGCAGAATAGCCAATGCTGTAAAAGGAACCCTTCGGATTACTGCTTATTCGGAACAGATAGTAGTCGTAGTAGGATTATCGAATGACTACAGTATATATCCTCAAAATAATAATTTTTTACTATTTTACCAGATTACTGTGGAAAACAATAAGCTATAATATATAGTTGGTCCTTTTTTATATATTTAATAACTTTAGATAAGGGTGAAGTTAACCAAACCAAAATTACAATTCTGCTGAAGGCGAAATCTATAGAACGTTGATTTGGAGTTGTATTGAAATTGAGGCGAAAGAGATTTCTATGGCACCGCTGAATAATTTCATATTTTATTATAGAAGTTTATGTAATGGGGTGAGGTGATCACTTAGAGCCCCTTTCTACTACGCTTATGCTTAGAATATAAGAGATTCCAATGTAGTAGAATGAAGTATTATTGCTTTATTAATGGGTTGATGAGTAACTTCATTCATCGTCCGCAATTAAAATGCGCATTTTCTTGTATAATTTTTCAATTATTCGCTTCTCTTTTCATTTCATACAATTTTTCATACATTGTAATGCAACTCAATTTCAAAATAACTTTTGCTTGTGTGCTACATGATACAATTTTTGTTTGACTTCATGTAATCTTTGTTATTCATTCTTCTCCCAGTTTGCGTGTCATAAAATCATCTGAGATTGCTGCACTCATGCAATCTTGAAATCTTGTAGATGCGGAAAATGGGAAGAAGGAAAGAATTACAAAATGATTCTCATATGCGGCAAACTTTTGCTTTCAAGTCTAGCGCCAAGTATAAATTACACTTTGACATTAGCGACGGTAGGGACGACGGTTGGTTGTAGGGGAAATCGCTATAAAGAAGAGTAAATCAAAGGCTGCAAACACTTACAACCGCTACTTGCCACTTGTGTGTTGCTGCACCCCCTCTTGCCTAACAATTGGGCCAAATAGAGCTTAACTGGTTTTCGCATAGAAAACAAAAATCGTTTGCTTTGTTTATTGCCAAAAAATAACCAATTGTTGATGTATAGTATATATAGATACGTATGTATATAGTATGTACATATGTATATTTTTCAGTCAGTATGTCTGCTTGTTTGTGGTTGCTTATAATGGATCTTCCACAAGTATGTGTTGTTGCTTTAGCAATAATGTGCGAAACCAATTGATGTTTATTTTATTTTACATTATTTTTATTCTTTTTTTCTTGTGTACGAGTATCTTTTTTATGCAATTTTTACTTGAAATAATCGCCTTTTGTTATTATTTTTGTTGTTATTATATTGTACTTAAAGTGTTCGCTGCTCATGCGCAAATTTCGATTGTGTAGTTAAAAATCACTTAATGCGTGAGTCTCCTTGACTTCAATGTGACTTATGCGCTCTCTTAGAGCAATGAAGACACACGATTTTTCACGATTCCAAACCTAGGTGCAGGTGTACAATGTGTTTAATTAAAATTGGCGATATTTCAAGAGTTACTTGGGTGAAAGCACATGTGCACCTTTATTTGACAGACTCTTGGAAAAAAACAATGAATAACACCAGAAAGTTTCATTTTCTGCAGTTTATTGACCAACAAACTTGTACAACTGTTAAATATTCATAAATATAAGTATGTGGTTAAATAGATTCTCATAGATCTTTTATGGTTGCTCCTGACACATACCGATTTGCTAAGTGGAGTTTTATTTTGTGAGCAAATATCTAACCATAATAACAAAGAGAAGAGAATCATTTTTTGTAGTAGAAATTTAAGGCTACAAGCCTAAGTAGGCACTATAAACCTCATATACCACATATTTAACCGTACTGTAAAAATACCAACCTCTTAAATAATTCTAATACAATGGTAATCAATCAATTTTCCTCAATATATTGTTCTCTTATTTAGGCTTATAAACACTGAGAAATTGTCAAACGATTAAAACTACTTTAACAACGATCTCGACCTACATTGATTATTTACAAGTCATAAATATTTCAAGGGGACTTAGTCTTTGGTAACTATGCCAATCTGTTAGTTATTATTATACTATTTATATTGAAACCAATTTCTACGATTTTTAGTTGTATTTTTTATTTCAAGATTATTAAAAAGTATACCATAGACTAAATATAAGCAAAGTTCTGGCAAAGAGGCAGTAAAATAGATAGAATGGATTGATCCAATGTAAAATTCTTGGGTTTTTATGTAGCCGCAGACAAGAAATCGTACAATAAATAGATAGATAGATTTGTTCTTTATTTAAGTTTACAATTATTGAATTTTGATATTTTTAAAGAACGCATGTTAATTGGCATGGGAACTTGTCGTCTATAGATTGCAGTGTTTTTATTATCAATATTATTGGTGTACAATTAAGTTTTAAGGGATTTTTTAGCGCCTTGGAAGCTTTATTCCGAGGAACTGATACAATGCATTTTATTCATAATAATGTCTATCATTAGCTACGGACTTATCCCCATCTTTCAGGCAGCATACGGATTCCGCGTTGCAATAATTCCTCGTCTTTTGAAGCGGACCAAAACTCGACCCATATTTTGGCTTCTTCGAAAGAAGTGAAGTGCTGCTCGGCCAGGCCATGAGTCATCGACCGTAACAAGTGGTAGTTGGAAGGAACAATGTCCGGTGAATACAGCACATCCCATTTTAGTGCCTCCAAAGTTTCCTCAACGACTTTTGCAACATGTGGTCGTGCATTGTCGTGAAGCAAAATCACTTTGTCGTGTCTTTTGTCATGTTGGGGGCGTTTGAGCTTCAATGCTTGGCTCAATTGCATCAATTGTTGTTTGTGACGATTCCCAGTGATGATTTCGTTAGGCTTGAGCAACTCATAGCAGATCACTCCGAGCTTATCCCACCAGATACACAGCATTACCTTTTTGTCATGAATATTCTGTTGGCCGTTGAAGTTGATGCACGACCAGGCTTATCCCATGATTTTTTGCGCTTTGGGTTGTCGTAGTCCCCCATCACAATTCGAAGAAAAAAAAGCTTCCGGTTAAGCCTTTGGAGCAGTTGTTCGCAGGTGAAAAACGACGTTTGCGGTCTCTTGGCTTGAGTTCATAAGAAACATAATTGCCTAATCATACCCATGGCCATGAGATGGTTTGAAATCGCTTGTTTAGAGACTCCCAAGGTTTCAGCAAGCTCTTTTTGAGTTTGGCATGAATCTTCACGTTCCTGTTCGCTGATGTCAAAATCGCCACTTTTAAAACCCCTGAACCAGTACTCACATGTTTTTGTTGATGGAATATGTTCCCCATATGCTTCACACTGCAATCGATGTCCATCAGCTGCACTTTTCTTCAAATGAAAAAAAAAGCGGGGCTTCCCGCAAATTGCGTTTTGCCGGCACAAAAGTTGACATGTTTAGAAAACAAAAAAAAATTTGTTGTTTACATTTCAGCGAAATGATACATTCGGTGAACGCTATAACATGAATAGAGTGGTCACATTGTCCGATGCGATTTAATGTTGGCATAACAATTTATGTAAATTCCTTAAAACTTATTTGTACACCCATACATTAGTAACGTTACATCTTTTAATAAAACTGGGGAGACTTATGACTTTTAAGGCAATAATAATGAATAATAATGAAGACACCTTTAATTAAAATTCAATGAATAGAAATTAAGAAACGTTTATGTTTGAGAATGCCTTTTGGTGCGCCACTGTTTTCTATTTCATTTAATACTACATAAACTGCGCCCAAAAATAAATTGCAATGACATCAATTAAATCAAATTTACACAATTCATTCCATCTAAAAGCCGAAATACAAAGAAAACAAAGAAGCAGGTAAAAGAAACACATTAAGAGACTTAAATTGGAAGCATTGTGAAGATGGGAAAGGGACGTAAGCGTTACACCCACTTAAATTAGCAGAAGCGAAACAAATCACAGGCACCTTCACCCTACGAGCTAAAATTACACCAAAAGACAAAACCGCACAAAATTTGGCCTAAATCAAATATACTGTTGCAGTAGTTGGCTTTCCTAAAAAAAAATAAGTAGAAGAAGACAGATGGGCGGGCGGTAAGAAGTATATACTCGTTGACAGATTGACTGCCAGTGTAAGTTGGCAAGAATAACAGGTAGACAGACCGACAGACTGAATGACAGATAGATTTAAAATGAATTTGTGTGTAATTTTGGCATCGTCTTATTTTAGAGATCATGTCACTGAAACAAAGAAATAAATGTCACTGAAAAGCGCAAACCGAGCGAACAGCAGTGCAAAAGCAAAGCAAAGTAAATTATAATAATTTGTTCCAAAGTCAGTACATTTGTCAGCTTTGGTTACATGCATGGCAACGCCTCATTCTGGCAAAGAATCTGCCAGACTCTGAAGCAAAGCGACCTAGACCTACATACAAGATCTCTTTGCAAGCGACATCAGTGGCGGATTAAAGGGGCACGACGGTTTGCCTAGAGTATCTGCTTTAGGGGAATCCAAATAAAAAATCATACAAAATACAATATTTATTGTGCGTTGTAACAAGTTCATATATTTCAAAGTCTGCGGGAAGCCTCATTTAATTTGACTGCCCTAGGCCACCGAAGGGCATAGTCCACCACTGATGAGCACCAACTCTATCTGAGTGTGTGACTGTGTTGAGAATTTTATGCAGTGTTTTGTTTTTCCTTTTTTGGATTTGCCACTGCTTGAAATCTTTACATTGCATCTAAGACCAAAGACCGGAAACATGAACACCTTCAGCGAGTCATCGTAAATAAATTCTAAGCGTACGTTTTTTGCTTCTGAACATTTTGCATCCGCCTCAAAATGTTGTTTAGTGTTTGCCGTTTCGCTTTTCAAGAATACGAAAATCTCACAATTAGCAACTAACACACTTTAGAGGCATTCAACACAAAACAATCTTTAAACAATAGATACGCTTGCCATTGCCTCCCATAAACGAACCGCAACCATCAACCTCCTCCCCCTCCACCACCTCCTCCCCCATTGTCATTTTTTCTGAATTATTTAGCGAGCACTTTGTCAGCTTTACCTTCATTTCTTATAAGAATTCTAATGCGCTTAGCGAAACCGGTGAAAACCATGAACAGAGACCAGAGACTAAAGAAACATAAATGACCGGAATGAATGAATGAATGTACTTGACCACTTGTTGAACTATGGCTACTGTGTTCTGATTAGACAATTTTCTAGATACTGGTAGTATGAACCATAAATCTTTGTACCAACAATGAAGATTTCCGTTTTGATTGTAACTTTTCTTCTTTTGTTATTGTATGGAGCTACTTACTTATTTAGTACTACAAAACATACTCAGTATTTATGGCAATTACCTTGTTTTTTGATCTATCATACTACATACAATACTAAGTAGGCAAAGTAGTTATTAGGAACATTTGTTCAGCTTTTCATTTTCTTGTTTTTTCGTTGTTTTTTTCTTGCAGCAAATTGGGTACGATTTTCTAAATGTATCACTATCTATTTGTACTTGTTTGATTCTTTTTGATCCAATTAGATTTGACAAGTGTTTTGTATTTATTATTCTTTGTTTACATATGTATGTACATGCAGATGTTTGTATAACCTAATATTTTTGCATGGTTCCATTTCTACCTTCTATTCTAATCAGACTTTGGGTCTTACTTAATAAGTACTTAATAAATACCAAATTTAAAAAAAAAATTAATAAAAACATATTTTCTTACGTCAACTAATCATTCGTAGAGCAATAAACATTGCTATATCACATTATTTCTAGTTTAACAATTAGCATTTAATAAAGATTATATTTTTCTAAAGTTTCAATGTCAAATTGAAATTAATTAATGATCTAATGTCGTTGAGATTTTGTAATTGATTATCGAATCAATTTTAAATCCAAGACTGACACATATGGCATCACCGTTAAGATACTCATGGATAGTAAGAATCTGCAAACGATATTCTGACAATTAATTTACAGGTTACAGTGGTTTTGGTAAAAAACAATGAATAAAAAAGAATTTCGTCTATTGATTAAACATATAAGGGATTCATTAATGGTTTTACACATACATGTTAACCGACAAAAATTTTGAAAAAACCAAACTCGTCGGATTTAAAGTCACTGTTACTCTATTCAAAATAAAATTTAATATGCATTGAAATTCTGCTACTATCCAATTGTGTGTCAACACCATATTAACGTTGCCCAACCTAGTGAATTTATTATGAATTGGCAGCACCGTCCAAACATATCATATAATTTAAAAAAAAATTATTTATTGCAAATTATTACTTACTTCAATAAATTTAATTTTTAATTGTTTGTTTAAGCTCAAGTAGCACTTTTTTTTCGACAACAACTGATTCTTAGCATGTGCAAACAAAATGTGTGTAGAAATCAAGAAAAAACGCCATCACATGTAAAAGAAAAAAGTGTGGTTTAATTGAAAGAATTATGCTGCGAATTACTTCCTCACTCATCGTACTCTCTAGATCTGTCCCTAAGCAGCTACTGGTATTATGCAAATATTCCAGGGATAGAAATTTGGCTCAAATAAAGAAATGATTACAAACACTGAGGCCTATTTTTGAGAGTAAAGTCAAATCGTTGTACCTTAAAGGCATCGATAAATAAAAGGAGCGTTGTAATAAATGCATCACGCTTGAAGGAGAATATACGTATCTATGAATAAAATCGGAAACTTATTAAGTTATATGTTAAACTATGCAAAATAAAACAATTATCATGTTTTCAAAGTGAGTTTTGTATTGGAAACATCTCTTTAAGTTATTGGAGTGCTCTGATTTTGCTTTCCAGAATCCAGTTTCATACTTACATGAAAACCTGAGAAACTATGCAGTTTGCTTAGAAATAGAATTATTAGACTAATCAAATACTCATGCGTTGCTGATTATGACAATATTTGCCATAAATACACACCTGGACAAAACAATAGGTGTGAGCCCCAAATTTTGTAAAATGTAATGAAAAAACAATAGCAAAACTGATTTAAAAGTGTGGCAGCACTGTTTTGAATTGAAATGGGGGAATCCCGCAATAAATTTGCTTCTTAAAATAAATATTACAGCTTGTTCTTTTGCTGTTCCTTCAAATTGAGGTGGACAATTGTTATTTAATTGCAGAAGGTTAGATTGATGGTTTAACTACGGTGTTGAAATAATTATAGATGGGGCGTGGACATCACTGTAGTCCAGAGGAGAAAAGGCTTGTTCGTCAGCTCCAAGATGAAGGAAAAACATACAATTTCATTGCCAAATCAATGGTTCGGTTAGAAAATTTCGTTACAA
This sequence comes from Amiota communis, assembly GCA_037043315.1. Classification (NCBI taxonomy): domain Eukaryota; kingdom Metazoa; phylum Arthropoda; class Insecta; order Diptera; family Drosophilidae; genus Amiota; species Amiota communis. The sequence continues at coordinate 1,133,217 of JBAMAV010000994.1, forward strand.
ATTCCCTCAAACCAAAAAATCTTCATCAGTGATTGGCAATCGTATCGTTATATTAGCTAAACCCGACCCGTTCAAATCATCTGTAACAATTGCTAGTGAAATTGGGAATATTGTGTCACGACGAAAATTTCGATGACGATTAGTATGCGCAAATCTACCTGGTAGGCTATCCTGCAAAGTTCTTCTGTCATAAAACCTGATGTGGATGCCAAGGTGAAAAAAAAAATGGTGCAATATCCTCTGGAGTGGTGAAATATAAATTAATTTATTTGGTAACGTCGACAGAAAGGCAAAGAATTTCACGTTAGGTATAAAAAAAAACACCTTTTTTTGTGGGGTGTCCATAAAAAATTCCTTTAGAAAATAAACTAACAATAGAAGTATTCTTAATGGGAGACCAATATAATATAAAAAGAATTACTAAGAATCATTTCAATAAAAACTAGATTGTTTTTAACAAATAAAATAAGTGGGTGGTATCTGAATAATCTATAGACTTTTCTATTATTTACATATAAGATACACTCATAGAGGTCACTAATCAAATAATGATAAACTTTATAATTTCTGTATGACCTTCTTTTTCTCTTCAGCTAGGGTGTGAAAGGTATGTAAGCTTCGGTGAATTAGAGTTAGTTATCCTGTTTCATATTTTGACAACAGTCTAGTAATATGAATAAATATTATGATTCGAAGTGATAATGAGATTTTGATAAGAATATCACAGTCAAATGCTAATTAAAGTAATAGCCGGCCGACAAAAACAAAATTCAAATCATGCAATTCACTCGAAAAAATTATTTTATGATGTATTATAGTAGTATGTATTTACGTCAACAACTTCAGCAATTTTCAAAATAAAAGAATTAAAAGCATTCGCATTTGTGTGTCAAGTTGCGTGTGCTGTGGGCCTGTCTAATCTGCAGATACTCTGCTGGCTCATTTGCTTGATAAACAAATAAATGAATGATGTGTATATAGTAATTATCTTGACATAAAACTTGGGCATGAAATCTGAATAAAGAGTGTGCTAATGATGATGAAACAGTTTGATAGATTTATGGAGGAAACAACTTTATGTGTACGAAAAGAATAAATATTCTTTCTTTCTTTCTTTCTGATGGAAAGTGCAGATTAAATCAATTCACTATGACGATACTTGTATCTTCTCATCTTTATTTATGTTTAAATGTCAAAAATCTTACTCAAACGAGGCCAATTAAAAGCATAAACGAAATGATTTATCTTGTCCACTTGTTCGGGTCTTAAAATACGTGTGTAAGCGCCACTGTAATGGGTTCTCTTAGGTTGTTGCCATCGGTCACTAACTTAACTGTTTTCTCTCCATTTACGAGGGGAAAATTCTTGCTATCTTGCAATTGTTATAAAATTCTTGATGTTCAGAGATACTCACTTGAACTTGTTAAACGTTTAAACGAAACCAGTTTTCGCTTTTCGTTCTTTTCTTTTTCTACGGTTCAAGAGTAAAGAAAAGTGCCAACGATTGTGTGTGTTCCATATGAGTTCTGTTCCGATGATCTCTTCCGATTGTTTGTCTGTCTGCAATTCGTTCTCTCTACCAAGTGATATGTTTCTTATGAATTTTTGAACTGAAGTTGTATGTACTTATGTATGTATGTATGGTATTCATTTTATTAAGCATGGAGTATGTGTACCGAAACTCTTTCGAAAGTTCTTTTCGGCTGTAACAGCTGCAAAGCAACGCAATAATTAGAGCGAAAACAATTTTACATAAAGATTTTTATGATTTCATATTTTCATTGAACGTGTTCATCCAAGGTTTATTAATGTGGTACTTTGAACTTTACTTTCAACTCTTCAAAAAGCATTTATACAAATGCAGATGGTTTGCGGTTTCAAAAGTAAGTTATTGTCTGCTAAACTTGCCGGAACAAAAATAAATTCCTTAATTTATAAATTAAAAATCTGGGTCATTCAAACTGACAAGTTCAGAAAGAACTCTAAATTCAATTTCATGTTAATAGAGTTTTAAATAACAACATCGGTAGTGTCTATCTAAACGAGGCTAATTTCACACATAAGATTAAAGAGTACAACTAACTTTAAGGCATATAATTAACCAACCACACCGTGGGTGATAGTGAATAACACTTCATAAGGAATTAAGCAGACGATTTCACGCATAAATCACAACCCTCAACAAAGCAGATTATTAATTAGTCTCAGAAGCATCCGAAGAAGTATATTTGTACAACGAGCTGCAATCCTTAGAATCAACTTTAAGCAAGATATCTTGAATCATCGCAAGTGAGAAAACTATATCAAGTTGAACCCAGAAATTTCAGATAGGAAAACTTAACTCCTCTGATATCCTTCGAGTTTCAAGTAGCAACAAAAGGAAGTCCTGAACAATTGCTAACAAATTATGTGGATGATTGACGGGTAGAATCCTGTGACATACAACCAAACAAAAGTCTATTGGGCCAAATTCTGATGGTAACATCATATTGTAGAATTTGGACAAATTTACATATAGAGAGTATAAATTTTATCCAACGACCTGCATATCAAAGCGAAAACTTATACCAAAATCAAGAAATTAGTCCTAGACAAATATCATATATCTTTTACAATCATTATGTGTACTATCCAGGAATTGGTATGATATGCTTAACCAAGGACTATGGAAATACTGGACAAACCGCTTATGAAAAAAAAATTTTTCTTTGTTGGGATTACACGAAAAGAAAGCGCTTTTTTTTCAAATCTCGCCATAGAAGAAGTGCTCTCTTTTTGAGAGTGATTTGTCCAGTCTATAGAATTTCATAGTCTTTGGCTTAACTTCTTCTGCAATAAAAAGCCCTGTAACTCTTATCAACAATTTATATTGACGATTGACGGGTACAATCCTATGACATACAATCAATCATTGTACATTGATTATATCATACGGAATCAATTAAATAAATTGACACATAGAGGACACTGAGTGCAACTCAAAAGATAGCAGATGTTAAGACCTTAAGTAATCAGTTTGTACAACTAACGAAGTACTTACTAAGTAATTATTGCAAGGCATGGGAATATTTGATAAACAATGTTTAAGGCGTCCCAACGTTCTAACTTTGATTTGATTATTATGATTGGGATTTACATAAAATCTAAGTACGTATTGGTAATAAAAACTGCCTATATGACCCTATAAATGAAATACATTGTAGATCTATTGCATTACTATGCAGTTTCAGTATAATGAAATAAACATTACTATAAACCACAAAGAGTAGGGATGGAGGTTTTGTTTTTCATAGTCATCAAACAAGTTTTTCATGATTGAAATAGAATTAAATAATGCCGGTTAAATAAAAGTTTCCACTGCCTTGGCTTTGTTTTTAAATACAATAGATAGAAACTCTCTCATGAGGAATCAGCTGATTTTAGCTTAACGAGAGCAACATGAGAGAAACAAAAACAAAGGCAGAAGATAGGGAGAGCAAATTGTAAAAAAAACCAAGAAGTGTGAGTAAGTTGTAACTGTATATTTGGTTACACTGAGAAAAATGGGCAATAAGCATGCCGTCATATATTTGAAATGAAAAGCTTATTTCAGATTGAGTGTGAGAAAACCAACTAGCTGGTGAGAGCAGTACATTTGTTGTTATTGACAATAAAGATATCAGAGAGTGAGAGAAAATTTGTAAGTCAAACAACAACAGTGAGTAGCAGTCGTCGTCGTCGTCGTTTACAAATACCGAAGCATAAAACATGTGTTAACTTAACTGTGTTTAGTTTGCCTCACTCTCTGACTGTCCCACTATCTCTGTGTCTGTCTATCTGTCTGTCTGCTCTTGCCAGCGATACGAGAGTATCATATAGTTTTCGTTTGGCCCAGCGCAAGCAAGCACTAAAGCAAAGCAAAGCAACAAAACTTGGCGACGCGCGTCTGCTTCACAAACAGTTGATATCGGAACTTGCTGCCGAGCTGAGCTGTTAACGTGTGTTGTTTGTCTCGCGTAGTTTGTCGCTCGCTCGCATTGCATTGCATCGCATCGTATCGCGTCTTCACATCGATTTCTGTCTTTTGCTGCCTGCGTTCGCGGTTCATTCGTGAGTTTTATTGTAATTTCTTCCTTCGTCTGAAAATTTATATTTCGGATGTTTGTTGTTTTGGTTGTTTTCCGAATTTGACAATAATAGAGGTAGAGGAAGAAGACTTGTGATTCTCTCTCCCACACACAAAACAGATACATTTCCATATAGTAGTACTAGTTCAGTACAAAATATTTGGTAGTATTTACTATAAATCTCTCTCCTTCTTCTCTGTATCTCTATGTAACATCAAATCTCTCTGTATACAAATTATGCTCGTGCGCGTTACTATAATAACAAAAACAACATTAACAACAACAATAAAATAACAAAAAAAAAAAAAAAATTACAACAAATTACAATTTTGTTAATTTTTGTTTTCCTAATAATTTCAATAAATTTTATAATCACTTTCGCAACGCGTCTATTTTTCCACCTTATAAAACACAATAATTTTCCGTGTTATTGTTTTATTTTTTTGATTTGTTTGTTTGTGCAATAATAAGCTTAGTGAGGCGCGCGCTTAAAATAGCTAACACACACACACCCTACATATTTAGATACACAGATACGCACACACACTCGCTCCGATTTAAAGGAAAATCTAGTTAGAAAAGAAAAGTGACATAGTGCGCGAAAATTTCTTGCTTCTTCGTCTTAACATTCTTTGTCTTCTTCTACTCCTACTGTACAATATGAAAGTCGTTTGTGTGTGAGTTTGTTAGTGTGTTTGCTTGTATCTACAAGTGCCCACGAAAGTCTCAAGTGAGTGAGTGAATGAATGAATTATTGAATGATTGAGCAAGTGAGTGAGTGAGTAGCGTGTGCTTGTGGCACACTAAAAAGAAAATTGTGTTACCCTGAAAAAGTTTTTCATCACCCAAAATATACGAAAATAAAAAACCAACAAAAACAAAGCCCGAAAACAACAAAAATATAAGAAAATCTCTGAAATTGGCATTTATTTTAAACAACAAAATAAAAAAATATAAATAAACGTGAAGAAAAAGATACGAAGAAGTCGTTGTTCTTATCTTTTGTGAAAAGAAAAATATTCGTGTAGCAAGTTCATGGCAAATTTTCATATTCAAAAATCAATGAAATTCAATTGGAAATTCAATTTACTTACTGAGTTTACTTGAAGTGCGAAAGTGAAATTTTATTCAAATTGTAAAATGAAGTAACGAAGAAAAATATAAGTATAAAATAAATGAATAAAAGTGACAAAGAAAATAAAAAACAAAACAAAACAAAAAACACCAAAATCCAAAATTGGTCAAGTGAAATTTGTTTAGTCATATAAGTGGCTATTTTTTTTTGGTTAGTTGTTCTTGTCGATGTGATTTGTTATTGCACCTAAAATTATTTTTAATTTCTGTTCAATTTATAATCGATTTTTAAAAAATTGTATGACGCTCTATTTTTCATTCTATGAAGTCTGGACAGAGTCTTTATATGTCACTACGATGTACAGGGCTAGATTGATAAGGTAGGGAATGTAGGCAGCTGCCTATGGGCCCGACACTACCTAGGGGCACCGAGGCCCTCGAAAAGCAATGGGTAAAAGTCAAGAAGCCCCGAGAATTGCATAGCATTGTCATTGTCTGAAGTGAATTAATTCGTATGTCAATCATTCACTCACAGGGCCACATTATTCAATAGGCAACTGCCCATCTAGGAGCTCAGCGGCTCTTGAAAATCAGTGGTTTTGGAGAGTCTTCTACATAGTACTTATATACGTGCATAGTCTAGCAGCCTCTAATGTGGCTGAATGCAGCCCTGATCACACACACCACTAACTGATGACTACATTATCTCTTTCGTCGTTGCTGCTTATCAGTCAATTTCATATTTTAAATAAATAACTTAAGTCTTTGAGAACAAGCAACACTAGAAAGATTAAGTAGCGAATAATGATAATGATGATGATGACACTTTTCTACCTACAAAGAGTGAGGAATGTAATAACATACACATATGTCAAACAAGGCGATATCTTGTATTTTGTATCTATTGACATAAGTTTAGTGTACAAAGTTATATATTTACTGTATTAGTTTTACTTATAATGATAAGCAGGTATCCATCAAATGTATTCATTCCTCTGTCCTTGCCTGTCGTTCTTTTATATATCAATTTACTCGATCTGTAGACTGTCTCCCTCCATATATCTATCTATAGATTATATACATAGTGATATACTAATCTCTACCGTAGTGACCGCAAGACCTTAAGTATGAACAAAGTACTATTGTATATAAAGCGTCAATGTTGATGATCACAATGATGATGATGCGATGACAATGATGATAATGACGACAATTTAGCGTGTTTACTTGAATATACTGATTTTGTTTTTATGTAAACAACTTGTTGTTGTGTTTTTGTATATTTTCATTATTGTTATTATTATATTGACTGTGTCCGGTATCTCTAAACACATCAATTTAATATTTTGTACTTAAAATTTTCATTTTACTTTAAATTCACAAAATTTTGTATTTTGCTTTTACAATATTTCATTTATAATGCAAATTCATGGATTTATTTTTGTATTTTATAGGTTTTTGTGACACACTTTGAATTTATTTTAACTTAAGTGAGTTTTGTCACGATTTTCTCCAATTGTTTGCACAAATAAATGAAAATGAATTAATAAGCAAAATTATTGTATGCATCTGCAAAATGACACTTAAAACCCATGTGCACGTGTCTTTTGCACCATGTAATTTGATGCCTTTTAAAAGTAAATAAGATTCACAGAAACATATAATCCCTGTAATTTCATATCATTATAAGTCTTGGCTAAAGAATGAACATTAACTTCGATTTAAAGAAGATTACATTTAACTCACACCAACAGTTGAAACAATGAAGTACTTGCATTAATCAAGTTCTTAGATACATAAGACTATCGTTTTGACAAATTTCAACGCTCTAACATAAAAATAAATGAAAATTTTAAGTGCAAAAGCACAGCTTGTTTTGTCATATTATGTCATTGAACAACATTTTGTATCAAATTTTTATCTAAGAGTCTAGAATGCAAAGACATAGATGGTTTAACTAATTCTATCTATTCATATTGCGATGATGATCATCACAATATACTATTTAATTGTGCTGTGTCCCCATCCATAGTTCTATCCACTACAAACATCACCATAGAGTTATGATACTCTAGGGAAGTGTTGAAGTGCATGGCGTCTTAAAATGCATAAGAATGTTAGAAAAAATAAGATGTTTGGCAGTTGAAAGTGCTTCGATAAAGAATATCTACCAAAAATGAAATCTCTAGAATTTTTTTTGTTTTGATGTGAATTGGGCTTGCCGAAATTAACAGTGACTAAGGAGCATTACAGCAATTCAAAAAAAATTTTGATTGGTTTAAATTGAAATATTTAATAGCCTATCAAAAATCAACTTTCTGGTTTTTATGGCATCCGAAAATCAGGCTCATATGTGTACATATACATTGCTAGATTATTAGTCTAAATCAATCGTGTATATTTATGTGCTCAGGCTCTTATTTCACTTCTTCTAAATGGATATACCTTATTTGATTGCAGGGTATAGACATCAATAGAATACATAGAATTATATCAAATCTTTGTAACTGCTAATCTAAGACACATCAGAATTTCCAAGAAAACACGGTAATAATTCCTTATAGAACATGTTCAGTAAAATTGCAATAAAAGCTAATTTTATTTTCTGTTTTGTATTTCTTTTTTAGATGAAAACAATAGTAAATCAATTAAGACCAAGTAGCATTAAACCTACCCACATACGTGTAATATAAATTCTAGTTATAGATATCAATTTGAGTGGAACGAACACCTTATTTTTATATGGAATTATTAATTTTTGCTGTCATAAATTGAACCAATTAATAATCAATTTTATTATTGTAGGAAATGTACTAAATTAGAACTTTGAGAGAAACGATAATAGCTAGTGGGAAGATTAAATTGACGAGAAATAAAGTCTTTAGCATTAGGTACTGACTACTAATAGAATAGGCTAGAACAGTATGGTGAAGCTGAAGTAGAGTCTGAAACGGAAGCCAGAAAAAAAATTGAACAAAATGCGCAGTCAGCTGAGCTTGTCATTTGAGAGACAGACAGACAGACAGACAGACAGACAGACAGACAGACAGAGAGAGACAGATGACTTGAAGCCGAGAGAAGTCAAGCTACTGTGACTTCACAGCTTCAGCTTATGACACAGCTTCACATTGTATTCGTTCACATACAAACGGCTGTAGTTGATTTTTTGACAGGCTTCAGACTCAGACTCAGTTTCACCATTCTGTGTTAGCCTCAAGTTCTCTATCGAAAATTATAAATCTTCTAAGCAATGCCTTGAAATGGAAATTGCACTTTTATAAATAAATAAAAATCAATTTCAACAAAAAAAAAAAATAATAATTCTCCTTACGTAAAGAAATATTAATAAAATACATACAAAATCATCTTAAATTGAATAAATTAGAAGTCAGTAAATTATTTGTGAAATTACCAATGTACACAATTTAATGTAAAGCACTCACGATTTATTTGCTTTAAAATGATTTGAAATATTATTTATATTATAATAATTAGCGATAAGTTGTCACTAAATCAACTTATGTAAAAACACGCTAATTATTTTGTTCCTTGATTTAGATATACGTATGTATGCACATCGATTGGGTTTTCAAAAGATTAAAATTAATTGTAAATTATAAGAATCAAGTCAATGGGGATTAGGTCAAGCTTGACTTTCGGAATACCCTGTACCATAACATTTATAAAAACTAAATACGAGTAAGAGGGAAATTGATTAAGTAAGTTATGATCTTAAGAGTTGTGGGTGCTTACTGGGATCTAACACTACCTTTAAATTTAGAAATGGCCCATTTCTTGCGATAGGGAACGAACTGTAGAGTCAAATGATTGAAATGAAATCTAAAGCATATACCCAAATCAATTAAAATACCAAAATTCTGCTCTTCACTAAGAAGGAGGGATATGGTAAAAATATCAAGGTCTTCACTCAAACATGTATTTAGCGTGTATGAATACAGTTTAAACCACGTATATTTTACACCGTGTAAACTATCTCCATACAAAAAAGTTTACGTAATGCCGTAAACTTATACTGCTTTCAGACAGCGAGTTATGATTATGCGAATTGTGGTTAGCCGTTCACCGTCACCGTTTGCGAGTTTTGAACAGCTGTTTTTTGTTTTGATACACACAAATGGAACGCTGTGGCAATTTGTGAGAAATTAAAATTGATATTTTGTGAAAAATACGTGATTTTGAACATTTTGCTGTGTATGCACAGAACTCGAGTTCTGCTCTATATGAATGCAGTATTAATCGACAATGGAGTAGGTTAAACCGTGTATACTGAGGGCTGCATACTTTGCGAATGAGTTGGCAAGTCTAATCAATCATACACATTTTATAATGCATGATATACTACTGATTTACTGATTTACACAGTCAATAATCAAAACAGAGCATTCAGGCAATTGTGTATAAAATACACGTTACTATTCTTTACACTTTTGATTGAAGACCTGGTATATAAAACAAATTTGTTCTGATAAGAAACCAAGAATGAATATTTACTAAATTTGCAAAATGCTAGAAATTTTAAAATTCTCTAGAAATAGGCGTTGAGAAGGACCGAAAAGTCTAATGCCAGTTGATATTTTTCCTTCTAGATGTTTCAAACTTGCTGTTATATTCACTCTGTGTGGGTATACCCTATAACTTGTATAACTTGATTACTACATGGTATTGTATAAAAAATAATTAAAAATATTTATCAATAATTATTATTATTTATTTTTATTGCATTTGCTCAATAAGTAGTTTTCCTATCCAATAGAAACTCAATTGTACTATGTATAAAAAATGTTTATCACATTTCATTACATTTTACTGCTGCATTTATTGACATTGATTGATAAGAAAATTCATTAGAAATAAAAACAAAAACATAGCCGACAATTTGCAAAAGGTTTATATGTGCAAAGTTATCTATTTAAGAGTAAAAACAACAATAACAAACAGAACAACAACAAAAAGGCTCATTAAAATGGAAATATATCCATTAGTTACACGCAGCCCCTTAGGGGCTCGTTCCACTAATGTTTAAATAAATAAATTTTGTAATTAATTCGCTTTTTTATAGCAAAATAAAATAAAAATAGAGAAGAAAGAAAAAAATCAATTGTGCAAAAAATATAAGTATAAAGGAAAAAGATACACTTGAGTGCAATAAATCAACTGAGGAAGCTAAAATATCACACAAAAAAACTGTTACTGAAACAAGAGTGGAAAACGAGATCATCATCCATAAATGGTAAGTTTTATTTCGTAATAAACAATATCGTAATATGTTAGTGTAGAATAGAATAAAATCAATAAAAACGCGTTTATAGATTACGCTTAGATACTTTGATCAAAAATTGTTGGTATTGTATTTTCATTACCAACAGCTGATTGCACATGCCAAAAGGCAACAAAATGTTGCTGCCCAACCTTGAAACAAGCCGAAAGCGACGAACCAAATCAAACCATTCGACTAGAAAGTGGAGTCAGCCACCACCAAATTAAGTTTGTTTGGATGTGGCTAAAAGCGTTTTCCTTTCGTCCTTACTTCTTCCTTTTGTCCTATCTTATGTTATTATGTTGGTGGTGGTGTTGCTATCCTGAAAAACATACGCACCCGTGGCCCATGGCATTTTGGTCGTACGCAGTTGTTGTTTTTTGTAGTCAGACAGACACCTTAATTGTTAGTCCTTTTTTAGGTTTTTCCTTGCTGTTTATTTTCTTCTTTTTTACTTTGGTCACAGCGAAGTTTATGTAATAGCTTTTGTTATTGTATTGTTTTTGTATTGTATATTAAATCAGCGGTTCTTAAATTTACAATTCCAGTTCTTAGATGCTCATTACTTTTGTGGTCCATCATTCTCAATCATCTCATGATGAAAACATATTGATCAAATATCATTTTATAATTAATGTTTTAATGAACTTTAACTTTATGTATCCAATAATACAATGGGGATGTTAAGCTGATGCCATAGGTCACAGTTTAAGAAACGCTGTATTAGAAAAATTCTTTCTTAAAATTCTCAAGGTTTTCTCTAAAACATCAAAGTAATCATTTTCAGTGAGTATTTGCCCGTGTAAGCGTCTTTTATTGGCCTTTCCTTTAATGTGCTTCCTTCTAATTCTCTAGATTCATTGTGTATACTCGTATGTATCTTTACCCTCACTTTGTCTATCTGTCTGTCTGACTATTTGTTAGTTTGTTTGTTGTACTTATATTGTAATTTGTTGTTATTTTGTTAGTTTGACTTTTGCACTAATGATGACATTTGTTTATTGCTGTTACTGTTGCTAGTTTTGAGTAGGCGCGCCTCAAGTGGCATATATATAAGTGTTTAGTTTCATATATTATTTTATTCTACACTGAGCATTTCTTCTAAATTTGTAACTATACAAATGTATCGATATTTTAAGGAGTGTACAATATATTTTTCGATTTTGCCTTAAACTTGTTAAAGGTCTTACATAATTTCTTTTTAAAGTTTCTTTTTAAAAATATTGAAATATATTACAATGATATTAAAATGCTTGCAGTGTATTTGTAGTTACTGGCTCAAAATTCAGGGCAACTACTTGAAAATGAACGGCATCCCGAACAGATTGAGTTGAAGTCTTCTCAACCCAACTCAAGCACCCACTTATCCCTCCCCCGTTGAGAGCAAACTTACAAAAAGGAAGGAAAACAACACGCAGTGCAACTTGTTTACCAAAACTCTAGTTGAGTTGACATTTGACTTTCATGCGCATTGAACTTTGATGCTCTGAGCATCCTTTGCTTGCTCTTGTACTCTCTCAAGCTTAATTCACTCTCTCATGAAAAATTTACTCTACAGTTTCTTATCACACACGTGGCTTTTCATAAAAATAACAACATACAAGGAGACAATCCTTATTAAAATGTCTTTAAAGCTTCAACTCTCAGTTACGAACTCTTCAAAAGCTTAATAGATTAATTGTTGCTTTTGTGAAGCTTTCATTGTTAAGTTAATTATGCAAAAGGTCAACAACAGTAATAATAGCATGTCCTTTTAAACTGTGCAGTAGGTATTTGTGTTCAAGGACTAAACCTTGTCGTCCATCAAAATCCGAATTATCCATTTGACATTTGCTTCTCAAGCTTTTGGTTTCACATAATCTTCAGTTTTGACCAAACCAACATATTGGCTTAAATATCTTAACATTTCTACTACACACACATATGTATGTATGTATGTATATTAACAACTTGTTGATGTCATTCTTATCTTTGAATTTATCTTCATCTTTCTCTGTGTCATTGCCGTTGTTATTCTTAAATTGATAATTCTTTCCTTGTTAGATTGATTCTACAATAATGTACAATAGATTTTTTCTTCAATGCTTAGAAAGTTCTTCAAATTTGTTTGTTGTGGTCTTTTTTGTTAGTGATTTTAAGCCAATAATTTATGCAAATTCTTTTATTGAGATACAAATGTATCTGATTCTGCTAATTGATATTCTGCTGCGGTATGCTATCCTAAGAATACATTCTTTCTTTGTATGTTGAATATTAATTTCAGTTTCAACAAAGATTAAATACCCCTATACAGTGATAATAGGTTATTAATAATAGGTTTGTCATAAATAAAATCACTATATAAAACTTATCCAATTTGATGATTCGCCTGATTTACTGTTAACATGGAACTGTACTGTGTAGCATCTTTCCTCATTTTATAATGATCATTGTCATTTTTCTTCCAAATTCGTTTTGAATTCGAATGGTGATTTCTGTAAACTTTTGTTAATGGAGAGACTTTGGAAAAGTATGCCAGTAATTGCAGAATTTCAAGCAAAATTTCAGCTCATTATCTCATTATGGGTTAAATGACTCATTTTGGAATGCCTAAATACTATCAATCTATAACATCTCTTCAATTTTCGTTGCTGTTGCTATATTATTATACAATATTCTCATATATAGAATTTATCTAATTTGCCAAGCTAATGGACCTGAATAAAGTTTTTTAATGACTAGGAATATATGTGTAATATCAAGACATTTATAATCATTACAATTAAGCTTACTAAAAGGAGGTCAGTTCAGTCTCAGTCCATGTAATTGCTTCAGGAATCGAAATGGAATGATGAATAAGCTGGGTAGACACTTCATGTTTCAGTCGTTGTTTCTGTTATCGGGGCGGATTTTGAGTCGATAATGGACTGAGACTGAACTGACCGTTTGAAAGGGCCTTAACTTATAGCATTTTCACACCAAAAATAAAGCTGCTTTTTTTGTAAGCACCTTCAAAATTATATAACAGCAACTGGCAAATTTTCAAATTTCACGGTTGCTTTGGTCAACTTTTTTTTTCAACTTACAAAGAAATAGCTAAATTGAAGCTAACCAGGGGTGGGAAACTTCTGAGAGTGATGCGAAGTTTTTTGCTAGTGTTTCCCAGTTTTTGGTAATTTTCCGTCATGGACATAATGAAACAGCTGATGATGGCTCATAACATTTCTAAGTAGTATGCAAATTGTTAATTTTATTTTATAATTTTAATAAAATAAGTAACAGGAATGAAAAATGAAACTGCAAGAACTATGTGCATATACTGGAAAATGTTGTAAATCATGTATTTTTCACAAATTTTCAGTTATAATTTTGTCAATGTGCTCGCAAAGTTTCAAAAAACAGCAGTTCTTTTATGCGAAAGTGTTGTATGAGTGGCTACTTAAAAATAAATCCTTTGTGTTCGGTGTGAATTATCTATTAAAAATAAAAAATAAAAACCTTAAAAGAAGTTCTAGTAATTGGTGAATTACTAGCATTATATTATAAAGACATTTTATTTGAATGTAAGTTACAATAAAGGTTTCATTGAGATAATTAAAAGCAAATTTTCAGCTCAGTATCTCATCAATAGAGAAATAAAACCTTAGGTCCGAATATTACAGTCAATTATGAGAATCGTGTTTCGTGTTTTTCCAGAAAATATATGTAGATACGAAATACATTTATATTAGTTTGTGATGTCTCTTCATAATTTGATTACAATATTCAAATCAAATTTGTAATGTCATTTATACTAAATACGAAGAGTATAAAACTAACAGTTTCTTGAACTCAACATTAAAATATATACACATTCATCTATTTATCTATTCTAACGTTTTTCGTATCTTTATAGATTTATTTGTTGCATTTCAAATTTTCACTGTGATTTATCAAAATTGTTCTCATGACAAAATTATTCCATTAAAGATTTTACGCTAGTTTAGATGAGAAAAATACCATAAGTTTATAAAGAATTTCTCGGTCAAGTAGTATAACTGGAAATTGCAATTTTGTTTTTGTTAGAATTAAGTGTATGTGTTGTTGTTGTTGTTGTAGTAGATTTTTCACGCTGCTTTCGATTTAAATCGCTTGGTCGACACATTCTAAAAAGTAAAAGGTGCTTGAATCTTTTCTATGGTACGAGTATTGTAGCACATCTGAAAGTTGTTTTTTGTGGAAAATGTTGTGCTTATTTTCTTTATAAATTTAAAATAAGTAGAAATTTAAAATATCTTCTGATTAAATTAAGAAAACCAAAAACTCAACAGAACTCAGAAGAATATGTATATTAAAGTGTTCTGTGTACAAAAAAAGTATCTGTAACTGACCTATGCCATTTGAAGTGTGCTTAGACAGAATTAATTTTTATTTGCTTCTTTTACTCGTATACGCCTCAAACATTAATCGTCACGTTTGTTGTTTTATTTTTTGTGTTTAGATACACAAAAATAATCACACATACACACACACACATGCTAACAACGCAAATGAATCACTACAATCTTCCGCAGAATAACAATAATAACAATAACATAGGCAGCAGCAGCAGCATTGGAGACCATGAGACTCCCAGTCTCGTGCAAGATACTTTTTATGTAGAGCCAATGGTTGTTTCACAGCTAAAGATACAATAATTACAATAACAAAACAATAACAACCGCAACAGCAAAAGCAAAAGCAAGAGCAATAAAAACTTAGCAATTCGTTCACTCATTCATTCATTCATTCCTTCATTTGCTTGGTTTGAAGCAGCTGTTGGCACTATAAAGTTTCTTTAACATAGTATAACATAACATACTATTTATTGACTTTGATACATACTCGTACACACGTGTACAGTTGGTGAATTGAGATCTTCAAATGCTTGTATTTATGTAGTAAGTTGTTTCTCAGAATTTCATATTTTCCTTAAGGGCTACATTTGTGGTTTTTTCTTTGAATATTATAAAATGAAAAGTCATCACAAAAAAGAGAAGCGTGAATTAATTTTTGTAATACTTTTTTTTGTATGAATTTGAATTTATGTATCTTTGTTTGTTTTGTATCTCCTCTTAATGATTAGTGTTTTGGTGTCAGCTTGTATCTGTTTTTATGTTTGCTTTATTGAGGCGTACTTCATCATGATTACACAAAAAATACTATTGACAACATTTAATGTCAAATTATGCATTGAGCGATATTTTGTAACTTTATTTAGAGATACTTTTTTGTAGTTGTAAACTTTGTCAGTATCTGATTGAACGAAGCCTTTGGAAAAATTTTGCTTTGTCAATAATTTTTACTTATTTTATTTTCATTTTATAGTTTTCTACATGCATGCAATGCACAATTTGTGATTGTTATTAAGTAAAAATGCAATTAAGTGATTTTGTGAGTTTGCCTTTATCTGTGGCCACTCGTGAAATACAAAAAAATATAGAAATAAACACATGAGTTGTAAATGATATTTGTAACTCACTGAATAATGCATGCCAAGCGTTTTGTCAAAATGCCCCGAAAATCATGACCCTCAATAAAAATTAATGATTATTTCGTGCCTTGTTTTTTTTCTGTCGATTTTACATTTCTACAGTTGTCATTCAAGTGTCCTCTAGTGGGGTTTTACTTAAAAGTATGAAAGCTATTTCTACAGTATTTTTTTGTTCTTTACAAAATAATGAAAAGCCATGAACTTTTCTTTAACACAGTTTTCGTCAACTTTACACTTACCGTACAGATACGGATATATTTTTTTAAAATAACTTTTAATTCAATTAGGAACTATTTATAAGGCATGGTCTGCAGCGCATCTGCAGCCAATGCACACTTGGCCAAATGGCAAAATTTTTGGCATAAAGTCTTTTAATGTAGTAACAGAGTTGAAACTTGATGGATTTGATACTTGTAGCAAACATAATATTTTAGCAAAATTTCAAACCGATCCGACCACGCCTAGCCTTACCGCCCATATGAGTCCACAATGCGGATGCGTAGTTTTTTGTAGCAGTTTCAAGTGTTTGATTATAGTGGCTTTATAGTGGCTCGTATCACGAAGATTCGGTTTTGTGTTTTACAGTGTTATTTTAGCATCACGACCAAGTGTGTTTTGTTTTGATTATGTGTGGCGCGCAACATAAATGGAAGAAGAAGACACCTGACAATCACAAAAAAATGACGAAATTATCAAAATGCTGCAAACTTACACGGAAAAATTGCCCAACACTACTTAGGAAAAACCGAATCTAAGCATATAAATTTGAGATTAGAATCTCTCAATCGAATCACATCTACAACAACAACCCCTCAATCTTGTCATTTTCCCTGTTGTTGTTGTCAAATGGAACTCGAATCAATAGTCGCATCTTCATAGATTCGAATCTTAGCTCACTGTAAAGCCACTATTAGACAGTGCAATTTTGAAAGCAAAAATGTTTTCATGTTCAATAAATACTAAACTAAATTAAACTGAAAGATTTTTTTTAAAAATTTTATAGAATGTAATCAAGTTAGGAATAAATCCTTTAAACCTGATTTATTGTATGCGTATTTTTTTAAGCAAAAAAAAAAATCATTTATTTTTCCACATCTAATTCAAATGAATACAGACTACCTTCGCACTCGGAATCAGAATTCGCTGTTATCAAATGGGGGGTCGTTTTTCTCTATATGAAAATGAGGTACTTCTTACAGAACAATGACATCTTTGGGCAACACTTTACTTTTTTATTGAGCAGACCTTTTTTTTATCGTAATACTGGAAAGGAGAGGATCTGACGAATCCATTGATCTTTGGAATATATCGTTCATATTATTAGCCCGTGAGTTATGACGAGCATGCGACTATCTGTCGCACTTATAAAATTTGTTACGCGTCTCTGATCCGATTTACCCACGGCAACCTAAGGGTACTATTGAAGAACTTATTATCTGGGATCTATGAGCTAAGATTTAATGTAAAGTAGGTGTAATTGGATACCACGAGTATTTGCTCCTGTATGCAGCAAAAGTATTCTCACAGTATTGTTATAATTTTACTGCATTAACTGGAAATTTAGGGGAAATGACGATTAATAGTATATCTAGGCTTTCTAATATATCCAAGTCGAATTCTATAGGTAATTTTAAGCAATAATTCGAAAATTCTTATCCAAGCGTGAAGTGGACGCATCATATATTGAAGACTCCCAGGCTTTGGTTTGAATACAGATGAGCAAATATTGCTAATTTCCACAATTTGATTAGGGCCAGCTCCACAGATTGGGCACAATTGACAAGATTTTGTCCCTGTTAACATGTTTAATACTTTGCCATTGCTAATAGAGACATACAAAGGACGTATGAAACGGTGATCTTCCTTGCATTCAAAAGTTCGCAAAAAAAAGGCATCAAGTTTTTTATTTGTAATTGTAAATTTTAAAGAATGCGTTCTTTACTCTCCTTGGTAAATTCCATTTTTAGGGGTCTACAAAATCTCACAGACTGAGGAGTCCGATTTATCCAAAGAACTGCGCCCAAGTGATCTATTAGCTTAAGTGGTATTACGGTTGATCTTAAGAAACTGGCTCGTTTTCTTCAAATATCTGTTTGTATATGATTTGTCCGGTTGAATCGTGAAATCCATAGCTCAAAATTAATCTATCATTTGTAATATGTGCTAAGTTACAAAGTAGATCTTCTAGCAAGAGTAATATTCGGCTGGCTTCATTTTTAGTACCAGTTACTACCTGCGCCCTCAATTGCAACTTAGCCTCCTGAATTTTGTGGTAGCTTGGATATATGTCTCAATTCGGTTTTTTGCCTAAATCTCAGACATTTATTTTTTATGTTTATTTGTTCGGTAACCCAGTTCAAAATTGCTTTTTCTTCGCGATTGTTGGCAAGCCATATATCGAACATGGTCGCATGACTGAACTCAATTTTCCTAAAATATTAGAAATTGACGGAAAACGGGCAAAATCGGGCAAAAAGTGTTAATATTACGTTGAAAGGGACACATCCAAGAATACTTTCTAATAATTACATTTTGGCCAAAGTTGGGCGAAATTTAGTCTTTACTTCACAGTGAACAGGTGTTATTGTGAGATTTTCTCTGCCTAAGGACGTCACACAAAACAATTCAAAGAAACACATTTAATGATTAGAACACAATTGACACATATTACTTACATTACACATACCTTCATCTGCATTTTCCATATTTAATATAAATATTTGGTTTACTACGAGCCACTCTCTTATTTCAAAGTTTTAATAAAGCTCTTTTCTGATTTTAACAGCCGATCCAAGTTCGAACTTTGTAGCCCTGGTGAAAATACAGGGTTGCACTCCGAAAGCATTTATTTCTTGAATTGTTTTTTTTTCAAGTATTCACTTTAAGAAAAAACAATTCAAATCGAAATATGTTTTCATAAAAAATTAAACTTTATGCCAATAAATTGGGCATTGGTCCATAGTACAATATACTGCTACTGCTATCTGCTTTTAACAATGGCAACTCTCAACAGTCGCATATGTTTTAATTTACCAATACTAGCTACCACTACATTTTTATTCACTCGGCCCATTGTGTTAACAACACTGAATAAAAACTTGTGTGTTCAATATCTAACAATCTCAAATAGAAAAAAAAACAAAGCCACCTATGAAACAAATGTCTACATACTATAAATCAGTACGGTAACAATAATAATAATATATAAAACGAGATAATTGACAAAAAAAAAGGAAACAAAAGAAATCAAAAATCCATTGTAATCTGTTGTCATAGAAACATATAAAATGTTACCTCAAGACCCTTCACCAATGCATGCCTCAGAAGGTTCACTGGAACTTGGCCGGAAAATTCGCAATATCGTAAAGTTGTTTCAATTAGATGATTGTTTTTATTACGTTGTGTATTGGCAAGGTGTCGACGATCCCGATATTGTGCCAATGGGAGAATTAACTCAAAATCATCCTGTGGAAGCTTTAAATTATCGAGGAAACATTGTTCATATATTCAACTAACTGAATCCCAGTGATGATGCAATACAACAGAACAACATCAATACCGAGAAATACCATACACCAAACAG
Source organism: Amiota communis (assembly GCA_037043315.1). Lineage (NCBI taxonomy): Eukaryota > Metazoa > Arthropoda > Insecta > Diptera > Drosophilidae > Amiota > Amiota communis. Next base: position 1,152,749 of record JBAMAV010000994.1, read on the forward strand.
CAATTATCAGCAGAGAAGTACAAACAAACAATCAAGGGAAGAGGAAAATGCGGTACAGGATTTCCAAATGGTCGATCCAACTACTTATGTAAATCTAAGATACTGACACAAAATCACATACATAAAGACACAAATATAACTTACAAATAAATCGAATAGAATAGAAAGAATTTGCCCCTAACTCGCCTCTTACTAAAGTTGTAATTTTTCGAATCACATGAGTAGAAGCAAAAGACATTCGAAATACATTAGCTGAGAGGTACTGAGCTCGGTTGCTTGCCGACACACCCGGGTGTGCTGGTATAGATAGACACAAGGGTTAATGTTTAAATTTAAAGGGAAGTTTAACTTTTTTCTAAAGATTGGCGAAATTGCATACATTAGCCATCATTTGTAAAATGTTATTTTATATGTATGTATACTGTTACAAATTTCCAATTTTTCTGAGTTTTAAAACTATACAAACTAGAAATCTGCTGTCAGTTGGCGAGCGGCTACCAATTGGTGTGGTGTGAGGGTGATGCGGCGTGTGCAGCGATCTGACGGAGGCAAGTTGCGACGTGGTGATCCAAAGCGAGTTGCAGCTCGACGCGGTGATCCAACGGAGGCAATTGGCGACGTGGTGGTCCATACTTAAAAAATTTAAACGTTGAGCAGGTATATTAACCATTCTTTTGCCATTCCTAGAAGCGTTGCAGTTGGCTATAATGAAGTATTTTTCGAATCATTGTTACAATTTTCTAAAGGCTTATAAGATTATCAATAGGGAAGATGCCATATCATCTACACCTTATAGCATACACACCCTCTTTATGCGACAGCCGAAACGGTTTTCATTGATATCAAATTGAATCAAAAAGAACACACGACACGACTTCATGAACCGCACATTACAAACTCGAAGTTATTTTCTTAAAACGAACTGAAATGTAGCATAAACCTCATCGTTTTTACAGCGTTTTTAAATTGAACTGTTCTACAGTGAGTAAAAAGTTGGGTTCTGAGAGCGCAAGCAGAACTCTGTGTTCTGACGACAACAACAATATGGAAAACGAATGAAATTTGTTGTTGTTGTAACAGCCAGAACTCAGAGTTGTGCTTGTGTTCTCGATGAACTAGAGCCCGCTTTTAAGGGTGGTCACTCTAAAGAAGCGCTGCTTTCTTACTACCTTTTTCGGTCATGGGATCATTAGCTGGTAATGGCACAAAACATTTTTAAGTAAAATGCTAATTGTTTTTTGCATAATTTTAATAAAATAAGTAACAGGACAGAAAAAGATAGCTGTAAGAACTATGTGCATACGAGTATTCTGTAAAATGTTTTCAATCATGTATTTTTCACAAATTTTCAGTTATAATTTTGTCAACGTGCGCGCAAAGTTGCACGTGTGTGCATAACCAAAACAAAAATCAGCTGTTCAGAACACACCAGAGCTCACTGTGGATTTAAATCTTTTTACTCTCAATGAAAAGGCTATATGATGCAACTCCACTTATTTTGCAACTTTGCACCAGAAAACAAACCCAAATTCGTTCTCATTAAGAACGCAATGACGTCGCAAGCATAAACAACTGAAAAAAAAATTGATCTACGTCAAGCCGATTTCAGGGAACACGATTTCGGCTTTCGCATATATGTCCATATTTTAAGTAAGGTTTTACTATTGGCGTCTAAGTTTTGAAGCTAATAAACTTATCTTATCATGTTACATTTCACTCGGTGGATCTCATTCAAATCCAATCTCCATATGTAATTTTATTAAAATTATATTCAAATTTACCCTTTTTCCTTTCACTTGCGTCAAATCAAACTTTTAACCATTTACTTCACAAAGCTTTCGTAAGATGGCGCTGCTAAAATATCCTTTATTTAGTCAAAAGCTTCATAACAGGTAAATTTGAAGAAGCTTTTTACACTTGTTGCGCATCTTTAAATCAAAAAGGGAAATTTTTTAATATACAATACAAGAAGTTTGACTTATTGTTGTATTTAACCTCAGATATTTAACAATTTCTGGAATTTCTTCACTGTTATGTTTTTCTTATTCTTTTGTTGTCACTCACAACAAATGATTTTAACATGGTTAAAGAAACTCAAAGTCGAATGAGTGCAAATTGCTCTACTTTAAGATTTTTGTGTTTTGTTAAGATTTTTTAGTATTTCTTTAAAAAAAACCAAACTTGGTTTCTAGGTCAATGTTATCGTAAAATAGAATAAAGAAAATCAAGAAATAAAAATGTGAATAAAAATATTTAATTATCTTAAAATTTCAAAATAAAGTTTAGATATGATTTTGTCAGATAATGTTAGAAAAAAGATACATGGATACAATTACTTCAACAAACTCACTAGAAAGATGCAAGATTTAACTTACTTTTAATGCAAAAATCGCAATGTTTGTGAATGATATGTGTTTTTTGCTTTGGAAATAAAAGTGAGCGTGTGAAACTTACTCAGCTTCAGGCTCCGCATCAAGTGAAGGTGTTTAAGACATGAAAATCGTGAAAAAATATAATAAAAAATAAACTGAAATATGTATTACATGACTTATTTTTCTTAGTTTATTAGAGATATGAAATACAATATATAGATAGTATTGTATATGCATATCTGTGCATGAAGATATGAGAAAATGTAACGTTTATGTAATGCGACAAATTTAAATTGGTAAAACAAAAGCAGCAGCAGCAGCAGCAACATCAACAACAACAGTAACAAAGTAACAATAGCAAGAAATATAATTGAATTCTTTTTTGTTTCCCATGACTCAATAATTTTATTTGTATCTTCAGTTTTCAGTTGCATCAAAAAAAATCTGAAAAAGAAGCGCAACTAAAGAAACCAAAGAAAGGGGAGAAGAAATAAAATCAAGTTTTGATAAGAAAACATAACAAAAGACAACAAGTTGAGTTGAGTTCAATAACACCGAATTGAATAACAGATACTACTACTAAAGCAACCAACCTAAACATTTATCTTAATATATCACATAACGCACGCAGACACAATTCACACAATTCTTGCTTCTTGGTTTTGTTTTAACTTTAATTTGTGCATAAATAATATTAATAAAACTATGTCATTAAGCAGCCAAATTCATGAAGAATTCTTGAAAAGATACACACAACACTTATAGATTATTATTAGTCATGCTTAATGAGTGAGTATCTAAATCTTAAGAAGAAGTGCCAAATATCATTTTGTTCATATATTAATGAAATGAATTTTAAATAAATTTTTAGTTGTATAAAAACTAGTCAAACTTTTGATGTCTCGCACCATCATTGATCGATCAAGTATCTATGGCATTTTGTATCTAAGCTAAAAATATACAAACATTTTTGTTACATACTTTTGATGAGCATTAGTAAATTTTTTTATTATGCAAAACACATATGAGGAAGCGCATATAAAAATACTTACAATATAAATGAATAAACTTGGCAGCAATTGTGGTTGGCTGGGATAGTGTGTGGTGTGGTAAGGTGAGTGTTCAAAAAACCGGGGCAAGCGGCAGATGAACAATCAAAAATGAACAAAAAAAAACTAAAGAGCATTTACCGCAACAGGTTATTCTTCTTAACTATTAAATCTTATTAACTTAAACCTGTGTGACTGTCCCACTGTCTGCCTGACTGTCTCTGGTCGAAAATATATAAGTACTGGTACTGTATAAGAAGATACATTACTCGTACTATAGTGAAAGAGTTAATAGTTAACTTTTACTGAGCTCAAAACCGTTAAGAAGGCATGAAAATATAATTAATGAACTTTAAACAAGCCAAAAACCAGAAGTAATGAATAACTGAACGAATGAATGAGTGAAGAATAAAGGAGGAAACCCTTTCTTCTATAGAACTTTCTACATGACCGTCGTTCAATGAACTTTACTGACTTTATATCCATTTGTATGTTTGACTTACGGTTTGTTTGTTGATTCGTTTGTATCTCGATACGAATGTGATCAGTTAAATGAATTGCATTGCCACCCGGTCGAGGGGGAAATCAATCTAACGAATTGAAAATACACATAATAATAAAAATAATCATAATAATAATAAGAATTCTTTTAACAGTAGCAGATAGAATAACATAATATGTAACCTTAATAAATTGAAAACCTTTTAAGGTGTGTTGCTGCTGGGTGTTGCAACTGTGTGTATCTCTTTGTGTTCTTCTGTTAGTAAGCTAGTGAGTAATCATCATTATAAGAAATTGATGATCATTAAATGTGTGATGTGCTTTGTTGGGTTGTCTGTCGTCATCATCATCATCATTACTACGCATGATTAATCAAAAAAAAAAAATAAGAAGAATGAAAGAAAAAGTGATCAGTTATCTGTTATGATTTATTTAGATATTTAACTATTTATTATAAGATACGCTTTCGTCATTAACAAAAACGAAAAAATAAAGAGGCAGGAATCTCATTAATGTGTGTATTGAATTGTTCAAAATTTAACTCAAAAAATTCATACAATTAAACTGAATCGAATTTCAAAGACCTTAACACATTTGTTAGATACTTTTTTCACTCTCTTCAATTTGCTAAACCATAAACTTTATAAACCATAAATTTCATCTTTAGACAGTGATAAATTCAAGTAGATTTTAAGTTTAAGTTTAGGTAGTTTTTTGTCAACTGAAATTTTCCACTCGATTTCCATTCTCTTTAGTTTTTAGTACTTTTCACCTAGTGTATTTGTATCCATGTGTATCTGCTGCTACTTCTTTTGCAGTTTAATGAGCTTGAAATATTGTGTATTTTACATGCTGCACTATGAATATTTTCCCAGTTACTTTGCCATGGTTTTTGGGGTCACATCTTAAGACGCTTTACTTTCGGGGCGTTAATTTTTTTAGTACTTTCCCTGATTTTATACGCTCGAGATACAAATGCAAGCATAACTGTCACACTTTCGAAGCATGACTCGCTTTGTCTTGATTAAAGTGAACATTTCAATTATAATATTTCCCTCTCAAAAAGTATCTGAAATGGAAATTTTTAAGTATTTAAGAATAAGAAAATTATAAAAACATTTAAATTGTGTAAAAGAGCAACACAAGCGAACTTCATACTCTTCGTCCATCATAATCATCATTACCATCACCATCACCATCACCATCACCATCTTCATCATTATCACCATTACCATCATCGTCGATTCAGCAGACCAAGAAATTGTGTCAAACCGTTTAAAGAACCCAAAAACAAAAATCATAAAAACCAAAACACCAAAAATAAGAAACAAAAATCATAAAAAATGCAAACTAAAAAGAATTTAAGCAAAAAACAAAAATGAAATAAATTATATAAAAAGGAGAAGTATAACTAAGTAGAAGAAGAAAAGGTTAGAATAAGTTACGAAAAAAAAAAATGAAATAAAAATCACAAGCTAAGTTAAGTACAACTATGTATATATTGTAGTAGTAACTGTTCTTTCTTTATTTTATATACGTGTATTATTGTTGTTGGTGGCATTACCCCCCACAAAAAGAATGAGGTTAAACCGGAGCAAAGTATATAACTAAGTAAGATCGCAAAGTCGGCAATTAAAGAGCAACAATAACAAAACATCATTAGAGACAAAAGATACAATACAATCTTTTTGGGCATAGTACACAAAACTGTGCAATACGCGAAGTGGAACACAACATTAAGAAGATAGTATAATACGTGTAGAAGCAGAAGAAGTTGAAGAAGATGGTAATGTTGAAGAAAAAGATTTAAAAGATGTTGCTTTTGTATGAAAAAAAAAAACTAAAGAAAAAGACACAGTTTGGTTGTACAACAAATTTGTAAAGGTTTAAGAAGCGAAAAAATATATGTACATATTGTATATACGAGTGAGTATCTCTACCTAAAATGAATGAATGAATAGATTCGGATTCGCGCAAATGTTTGTGAATTGTTCTCAAGTCTAAGCCAAACCTTAAAATGTATTTTTAATGCGGTTGCTTGTTACTTGCGTGACGGACACCCGTGCTCCGGGGTGTCGGGCAACGGGCACCGGGTACCATGAACAACGGAAGCAACGCTGCTGCTTAGTTCTTCTTAACTCAAGCATTGGTCGTCGAGGTTCAACGACGTCAACTTTAGGGGCAACCACAATGTTGCTGACGCCGTTTTTAGTAACGGAAGTGAGTCTCCTACAAAATGAGATACTTATTCATTTGTTGTAGATGCAGATACTTTTTGTTTTTGTTTATTCGTTCGTTCATTCATTCGGTTGCTCACTAACATAAACTGGGTCAAAGTGCGTGTGCGCCAAACATATACACACATATGCAGTAATAGTAGTAGTTCATATTTAAGTCTACGAGTATCTCTTAATTCTTTTTTATTTATTTATTATTTGTTCTTATTGTATTGTGTATTGTGTTTGTTTATTTTTACATTTTGTATTTCAATTTTACATAAGCTTCTTTATATATATTTCATTGTATTTTTGTTTTGTTTCATTTTGTTTTGGAAATGACTTAAAAAAAATACAAAATTAACTTGTTGAAAATTGGTCACTGCAGTTTTTTTATTGGTGATCATGGTGATGGTGATGATGATGTTGATTTGTGGGTTAGTTTTTGGGGGCATTTAAAACTGCCGCTTTTCTGGTCACGCCGTCCATTCGGTTCGATGCGCTTGATTGATTTGTTTAAATTACACAATGCGAAGTGAACAATAAATAAATTCTTTTTCAATTGTATGTCCCTTTTTTGTGTGTGAAGATATATAATCATTTTGTCGTGATGTTTGTGACATATAGAATTACATGTCGCCGATCCCACTAATGGATATAATCTGTTTAACGAAAAGGAGCTACAATATATACATACATATATTAGTTTATAAGATTTTGATCTATTGAATTGAAATTTTGTGCTATTCACAAATGATGTGACAACATTAAGGTTCTTGCTACACTTAATTAAAATTATTTTAAAACCCATTCTATGTATAAGTAAGTATCATAAGCTATGTGTAGATAAAAGCTACAAATTTGACCGATGCACAGTGGTCGGACTTGTATGGAGCCAGCAGCCAACAATACTTCTAGCGGAGATATCGACCTGAAACTTTGGTTGGAGAACTCTTCTACACCAACCCACTTTCAATAAGAAAAATATTTTTAAGAAATTTAAATGCAGTTTGCTCTTCAAATTTATGTAAATTAATTTATATATAATGTAGAAAAAATATATTAAAAATTGGTGGGGTTGCAAACGCCCACCACCATGTAAAGAAATTGTAAAAAATTGTTGTTTTCTTGCCAAAAATTTTACTTTTCCTTCTGGGGACCTAATTTGCCACATTTTTTGGTCTAGGCTATATGAGTCATGCAGAAAATATTCGAAAAATCGTATGTATCAGCATAGGGATAACAACCCAAATTCATGAAGACTTTCGCGGACGTCTGTTTGTAAACATTTAAACATGTCTCTCCTCTTTTGCATTACTGCGTTTGTCCAGTTTTTTTAGTACAGGCTCGTACAGTCTATGGAAGATTACACGACGCTTGGCACATCTCGGCAGCTGGAACAAACACTATCTTAAAACGTGAACTAATATTCGGACCGGAATACAACTATAATCTTAAGTGGAATTCTAAAATAAATACAGAAAAAACACAGATTATAGTACTTGGAAAAAAACTGGATTTTTTAAAAATTACACCACAATTAAAAAATATTTTAATACGTAAAATTAAATGTAATACCTTTATGTTCAATATCCATTTTAACAATTTAAATTGGAAGACTTTCTTAAAAAGTTATAAATGTTATTTATCTTTTCGCAAGTCAGATTGCAAGAGGATCTAACTTCACTACATTGATGGTGTTTAAGCAATATTTTAAAGCTAAACTGCGCAAAATGCATGTTTATGACTTTTCATCGCCGCAAGCCTCATTTATTTTCTTACACGATCGACAACAACCCATTGAAGCGTGTCTCTATTTCCAGTGACCTTGGAGTCATATTTGACCCTATACTGAGCTTCATTCATCACATTTCTTTAACTATTAATAAATCTAAAAGTATTTTTGGTTTCATTAAAAGATGGTCTAAGGAAGTCCGCCCATACACGAATATTTTTCGTGCGTCTGGAGCCCTCAATACACAATACATCAAGATCGTATTGATTCAGTACAGAAGCAGTTCCTTCTTCTTGCACTTCGTGGTTTAGTTTTGAGGACCTTCTTAAAAGGTTATTACACAAACAGGCTATCCACACTTCACTGAACAATTGAACACTTGTTCTCACTTTTGATGCTAATTTTAGAAAGTATGGCTAGTATGAAATCAAAACAAATTTACATTTGAGAAGTCTGATCATATAAGAGACTGTGTAATTGATTTTAACTGCAAAATGTTGACTTTGATATTTTTTTTTTTTGGACTATGGCAGCAACCACTGTGCGATGGTAGCAATATTTGATATATTTGTCATCTAAATTTTTATGCAGTATGAGTCTTAATGTGTTTATAAAAAGGACAGACAGTTTTGTAACTTCTGTAACAATCCAATGTTTAGATAGAACAAAGACTATAAAATGAATAGGCTGGACAAATAACACACAATTTATGTTATTGTTGGGTATCTCGAGACTCTATTCATTTTAGAAGCTACTTATGTATACATTCAACACACGGTTTTAAAAATGTATGAATGTCATTCTGAATCATCTAACGTAGCGCATTAAGCAGTCTCTAATCGATTAATATTTTAACTTGCTATCTTCCAAAATGAGGTAAAATTGTTTTATTTTAGTTCTATGTTTGATTAGTTATATCTTTCATGAAACTATGTAATGTTTATATTCAAAGCATATTGAAGAACTATTATCAATAGAAGCATAACGACAAATAGATGAACAAAGCTTATACATCCCAATAATAGTAAAAATGAATTTGTGTAGAAAAATTGTAAGTTTTGATCTTATATACTGTAAAACTTTAAGCAAAATCGAACTTATAATCTCCAAATACCTTATCAGGAATTTAATAATACCATACTGTACAAATCTTCAGTATTTTAAATTAATATCTTAAAAGGAAACAGAATTATCAACATCTTGTTTTCTTTTATTCCGCATAATTTTGCACAAAAACAAAATTAAATATAATAAAATAAATTATCTCAAAGTTTGCGTATGCGAAATGCATTTTTGCCCCTTTTGTCTTTATTTTTTTTCCATTTATTATTTTTTATTAAGTTGTTAATTTATTGTTTTTCCTTTTTCTTAACGATTTGTAGTTTATTTTGAATTGATTAGTGAGAAAATCTGTGAATATACTTTGCTTCAGAAAGGCCAAGAAATAATGAATGAATAGCAACTCAATTTTGCTTTTGTATTTTCTTAATTTGAATTTTGTTATTTTTTCTCACGTTGGCGTTTTGTTGCTATTTTGCATTTTTACTGTCGGTATTCATTATAAATCGTTTTTAAATACCTGTTCATGAATAATACGATTATTTAATATTGTAGTATTTTGTAGTTTACTGAATGCAGTCAATGTCAAATAATTAACTCGAAATGTGCGAAAAATACTGTGATAATTTTTAATTACAATATGGTGTACACAAAATAAAATAATTATAGACGACATTTACGAAGTTAATGATAAAATCTTTTATAAGTTTTTTGTTTGTTTTTATCAATTGGTGGTATTAAAATAGATGTAAGTATGAAATACAAACAAATTTCGGGTTAAAATCTAAATTTTTTCTGCATTAAAACCAAAGACAATTAAGAATTTCATTAACTTTGTTGGTCATGCATTAGAACATTTGGGCCTCAAATATTTTTCATATGTAGTGTGAAACACTGTTGCTATACGGTTGTGACTCATTGCTTTCCACCACATTACAGGGAATCCCCATCTTGATAACACAATGTATATTGACCTTAAGATGAAATGTTTGTCATTAAAAACTACATAGAGGCATCAAAATTGAACTCTATGGTCGCAGTGTCTATTACCCTATATTTAACTAAATTTATGCACAATTTCAGCAGTAACGTGATTTCCTATTTGAGTGAATTAAATTATTTTCAATTAGGAATTGCTTAAGTTGACGTATTGACTTTGTTATTAAACACCGCCTTTTTTTTCTGGTGTTTAAATTCCTAAGGATTTTATTAAAAAATATAAATTAAAATCCGGAATAATAATATTTTTACTTATGGAAATAAATATTGACATGTTTATTTTTTGAGTATTTATGATGATAATAAAAATATAAAATTCTAATACAAAATAACAATGTTGATACATCAAAGGAGAAGCACGTCTTTTCGATCTGCCATGTGATCAAGAACATCTGTTACATTCGACTTCTGAACAAGAACAAAAAACCTCATGAAGTGAAGTTTTGTTCGCAAGCAAAGACCTTGTCTTCAAGTCAATGCTCACTTCATATCGGAATATACTAAAGGGTCGGCAGCTAAAATGAGAGTACATCTGTTGATAGTGTTATATTTACTCTTAGATATTTTGTAGCAAATTCAGTCTTTTTATTCCACTATTTTGACTGCCCTTGTGTAATATCAAAATAAAAGTCTTGGAAGGCCAAGTTCATCTATATTTGTGAATAGACATAACAAATCTGACTTGCTTTACTTAAACCGCTCTAAAAAAAAAATCAAATCAGCTTTTGATTGAAATTAGTAAATACTGACGTCAGTTGATACAAATAACTGTCAAACAAAAATGATCTCAACATTGAATTTATTCAAAACTCTTATAAGTAGTATAACTATTGTTGTACCAGATTGGTAACGTTATAAGTATGTTTATGTTGATGCCCAAAACTGATACATACGATCCGGGTATAGACTTGTTCAAAACGATTGATATCTCATAAGTATTCAATTCAACTCTTATCTAAAGTACTTATCTGGCTAGAGGTTCCAGACATGTCGTTGCGTGCTATCAATTGTTATAATTATATAATATAATTATCATTAATTAGCAATCAAACTGAGTACTTTTGCTTCCATTTCAGAATTCTACATTTATTTTCTTTATTTTTATTTATATAAAATGCGATTGTCAATAAAAATTGAATAAAAAATGAAAAAAAAAAAAAAAAAATAAATAAATCAAGAAAAAAAAAACCTTTGAATTTTTATTGTATTTTTGTTGTACTTAGTAGATTGTATCTACAATATACAATAAATACAAAATATATGTATATAGAAAAATAATAGAAGAACGCAATAAAATTTCAAATTAGATTATTGCGAATCGCTCGAGCGAAGCGAAACAAATGAATGAACATAAATTTTGTTCGTTCAACGTTGAATGAAAAATACAATAAAATTTTGTTTTTCCTTTTGATAAATAGACAAAATATCACATTTTCATTGCATTTCTTAGGAAATACAATTTTCACTTAAGTTTTGGACATTCAACAATCAAACAAAAATTGAGTTACTAAACTATGTACTACTTATTTAAGTATGCACGAATGGATTTTATTTAGCATAGAGTTTTCTTTATTTTATTTATCAATTTTGTAGTTATTTAACAAAAACATATACTAACAATAAAATGAAATTAAATTATTATGCAATAATAAAAATAGAATCGAATTTTTATGCTGGACAACATTTATGATGTTGATCAATTGGAAAATATACTACCACAATAGTTTATTTCTTGGCTAAATGCCAAGTAATAATAAAATAAAAACCAAACAATTAAAGATAAAAAGATGAAAATGAAATTAAAATGATTTCAAATTGGAACAAAAAAATATACATACATATATATATATATGGCACATATCGTATCAATTGGATGTAATGAAATTAAAATGTTTCGTCATGTAGTAAAATATCAGAAAAACAATCAATCAGAATAATAAAATTATTATTTTTTCAATATAACAATATTTCGCAATAGTACACGTATTTCAGTTTTTTATTAGTCATACGCATATTTGAATTGAAAATTGAGTTGTGCAAATAAATTGGTATCAGACACCAAGTACAAGAGTAGAGTGAATGGATGAGTTCAATAAAATAGTAGTTAATTGATCTGATCTGATCAGTCTACTCTGCTCTAATTACCTTGCTCATTTTCATAGAATTTGTGGAACTGATTAAGAAGATTTAATGTCAATAATTCTAAGAACATTTTCTTTCTTGTAACAATATTCAGCGAATTTGATTATACACTCTTATTACGTTTATTTATTTTTTTTTAATTGTCAACTCTGAACGGCAAATCCAGTGGGTGCAGTCGATTCAACCTTCGGGCGTGCTAGCTGTTGTCAAGCAAGTTAACTGCAACAGGATTTTCATTGCTTTCCAGTCTGGAGATGTTTTTGTTACTCTTCACGTATCGTGGGAGTCTGTAGATCTCAGAGCAGAAATGTGTTTTTCACGTACCAAGGTGTTTCAATAAGTCTACGTAGTAGTTTTGACTGAAACCTTTGAAGGTTCTCAATGTTTAAGTTGGAGGCAGTGCCACAGAGCTTTATTCTATAAGTCCACACCGGTTTGAGTAAGGTCTTATATAGTAACAGCTTGTTTTTCAGGCTTAGCTGCGAGCTTGATCTTAAGAGACCTGTCATTTTTAGAGTTTTAGGTCAAGCTGTTTCCTTTTTAATTTTATGTGGGGGTGCCAGGTTAGCCTTCTATCGAGAGGTTATCCAAGATTGTCTGGATTGGTGTCTCCATTAAGGCTTATGGGAGGGCAGCTATTGAGATTCATGGTGAACGTTACATGAATGCTTCTATGGTATTTATCTGGTTCTGCAAGATGATTGCAGTTGTCCTGGGATCGCTATTCTAGGAACATGCAAAGATGCTGTTTGTTTCATATAGAGTAATACATTAAGTGTTATAAAATATCTTTGTAGAGTCCAGCAATAACATTGAATCAATTGTCTATGGAATGTTGAATTCGGTATTTAGACTTTTACAATAGTTTCATTGATAATATTTTCATACACTCCAATTACGCCTACAAATTGTACATAAAATTTGAGTAAAGATTTTATTATTCAGTTTAATGGGGAAGCTATCATTATTCTTAAGTTCTTTATTATGCGCCCTTTATGCGTAATCATTATGAAATTTGGACAACAGATGTCTGTTGAAGTGTATTTCAACACATTTTGGTTTTTAATACCACTTCAAAAATTGTAATGCTGCACATACGCAATATAGTAATATTTAATGATTTTATTTACAAAAATTCTGATTTTATATTGTTCCAATACATTGTTATTGGTGTATTCTGAAATATTGTAACTAAAATAAATCTGTATTGTTATTGTTTATATGAAATACCAAATAAAAACTGTAATTGAAAACCAGAGAGAAGGTTATAATAACCTTGATTCACCGAATTTTACATACCTTTTACACCTGACTTTGTAATATAGAAATTATAGTTAGTAGGCAGTTTACCATATACTATGGCAGGTTTAGCAATTACAATAATTATTTGATCATTTCAATTATTGTGTTTATTATCATTTTAAATAGTTTTTTGAAATTTATTTTTATAATTTTTTAACAAATGTAAACATTTTCTATATAAAAATTCACTGAATCACTAAATTTCAGAATAATGTACATTAATTTTTAAAAATAATTCTAAATTCTTCATCGTTTTATCAAGGTTTAATTCTTTAATACAATTTCGTTTCATCTTTCTACTATGTACACTACTTACTTCTTCTAATAATCATGCAACTTTGCCTGAAAAATGACTGTATCAAATTTCAGTTTGATTGCTCAAAATCTAACAGATTAATTTGAATAGAAACAGACAAACGAACGGACAAGGTGTATTTGCTTATTGTTGATTATGTCCAATCAAAGAATTCATAAGTGTGTTACAAACTTCATTGTATAGTGACAGTACTGAAGTGAATGTCACTATTATGAAATTTAAAAAATTGAATTTTTAACAAAAATACTGAACGAATTATGTGTTGAAAAAATCAGAATAATATAAAATTATGTTTACTTTTAATTATAAACTCATGGTGAAATGTTTATTGTTGCTGTTGTTGTTGTTGTTGATATTATTGTGCACATTTATCTGTTTTCAATATTGTTGACCTTTTGCCGTTTGTATGTTAAATACAATTTTATTTACTTGCAGTTCTTTTTTATTGTATTACTTTAGGTTTTTTCTTGTTGCCTTCACGTTTCTTTTTTATTTTTCTTTCTTTTGAATATTTTCGTTGTTTGTTTTTCTCTTAAGAATTTTCACTTTTTTCCACACTTTGGTTGTCCATTTTTTTACTCATGTTTTTTGGTTTATTTTCAATTTCGGTTGCGGTTCCGAAGTGCTTTTTGTGTTTGTTTAATCAAATCGGTGCTAAAAGTAAGCAAAGGTTTTTTCTTAACGTCCCCTAAAGAAACAAATTATAAGGGAAGTTGGGTAGGTGAATGATACAGAATGATGGTGGGGTGTGTGTGTGTGTAAGGTGTGTAAGAGAGTTTGTTGGTAAATAGACTCACACACACACACACTTTATGTACTTGTATTTACTCCCAGGTGACACCTCCGAATTTAGCTAAATAAAAAACAAATATTTGCATAAGAACTGAACCAAACAAACAACACGCAACTAGGGATCCCTTTTGGAATGGGAGTATTGAAAATATTCATGAATGAAAGTCATTATTTAGTATAGTAATAAAGATAAGAACTACTCAGTATAAGGGAGAATAAAATATATATGTATTCTATTATGAATAGGTTGAATACTTGTAGATAACAAATTTATAATCTATTTCTCTAAAAACATGAATTCGAGCTGAAAAATTAATTTGAAATAAACTCTTAATCAATTCACTAATATTTTCTAGTTGTGTTTACTTTTTGTTTAATATATTAGCTGAGTTATTTTCAAGATCTTAGAATAGAATATTATAGACAAATCAATCTACATTTCTATGATTATCTTTTTATTACAAATGATGATTTTTAATTTAATACTACAATATATTATTAATTGATATAGTATTTAATCATATGAATATTTATTATCATCAATTGGGAGTTTCGTCGTTTGTGATCAGAGAACTGTAGTGGGTATGATTGTTCTCGCTAAAAATTGAATCCAATCAACTCAGCTATCGGCCGCTTCATGTTCGCTCAAGCTGCATACATGAAACGAAAAATTCGGTATAAATCATTCATGATTGTGAGTTTCGTGTCTGTAGTTTACCTCAAGATTTTGCGCTTTGTGTTTAATTCACTCAGAGTGATTGGTACTTGAAGTAAACAATCGTCCAAATTAATTATGTAAGTTTCGATTTTTGTTGGATTGTGAATGAATTGATTGTGAGTACGGTTATATACATTAAAGTGCCATTGTTTTGTAAAATGTTCCGTTCAAATTGTTGTCCATTTACTGGAAGCTATAAAATATGTCTCTTAGCTTTACATGCAAAATTTTATCAACCAATTTCTCGGCAATAGCCGGTCCTATCCGAAAAGTAAGATTCCAGATTCCTTAGCACAAATGAAGGATATAAAAAAAAAAAAATTATATTAAAATTGGTTCAGTATAGTTTGCGTGAAAGCATTACATACAAAGCCCATATAAGCAATTTTTTATAATAGTATAGATAGTTTTATATTTTATTATACGTCCGAGTCGGAAAATCATATTATATGATGAAGTGTTCACACGATTTTTTAATAATTTATATGAGAAAAATCATATTTCTATGACATATTTTTGGTGTCCACACGGTTCATCATATTTTTTTTATCATATACTATGATATACGTCATATTTCTATGATCGTGGGGCAGCACCTTTAAGAAGAAAACTTTCTAAGGGTCATTAAGCTTATTAATAACCTACAACTTAATATATTTAATTTAAATTTCAGTTAAAATCATATCTAAGTAGTCTTATCATATTTATGGATATGATTAAAAAAATGACTTCAATTTAATAATTTAATATTTAATCGAGCACAAATTTTGTGGGTTTATAAAAATTCTTAATTTCAATTTTACAATTATAATTTTTTTATCTTTAAGTTTTCAAATCAATAAAATAACATATTTTTTTTTATCTATGGATGGCAAATGGAGTTAATTTACAATAAACAACAACTACAACAATTTCAATATTATAGATTATAAAGACTTAAACGGATAAGAATTTTAATTGAATTACTGCAAATTGTAATGAAGAGAAAACAACAAAACACTTTCTCACTTTTATACTTAAACACATAAATACACACAGATACAGAGGCAAACAGACATACATATATACATTGACCGATGACCTAAGGCGAGTTTTCCACACAAATAGTATAGACGAAGGAGTGTGCAGTACAATAAACTCAAACTAAACTCTCCCAAATTGCCACCTCACTACCATGAGTTTTCTGGGGCTCATTTGGTCAAAATGAGTCATTTCGTACATTTGCATCGTTGATTTCTTCGTTCGTTCGTTCACTCGTTCGTTCATTGGTTGGTTCGTTCATTTGAACGTTTTGCACTTAACCCAATTAGATGAATGATACGCGTCGATAAAATAATTTCATTTAATTCCATCGTATTTGATTGAAGTGCGACCAGAAGCAGCAGCAGCGGCCCCAACCAACCAACAATGGTGGCCATTGAGGAGACAAGGAGGACACGAGGTCGTTGAGGTTCGAGATATAAATGGTTTTAGTATTGTTTGCCGTTAAATGCTGCATTTTCGATTGCAATTGCAAATGCGTTTTACTCGTTTTACTTTCTTCTAAGAATTTCTTTCTTTCTATTGTGTGTGTTTGCATTGCCATCATTGAGTTGCGCTCTAATGAAAGTTCAATTAGCATCAAAAATGCATAGAACATTGAATGCTGCTGCTGCTGCTGTTCTTGTGATTTTCATTCATTCATTCATCGTTTTAAAAATATCGTTCTTTTGTGTCAGAGCACACTTTTCTTTTGTTTTCATTTCTTATTCACGTTACTTTTTTTTTTTGCGTTACTTTGCTTTCTTTGTTTGCATTCAAATTCAAATGTTGCACTACAACGTGTTAATCTGTTTTCCGCAGAAAGTATTTAGAACGCGGGCAAGTCAAAAGAGCCGACGAGTTACACAAAATGTTTGCACATTTATGTTGCACAAAGTTGTTTTTCTGTTGTATCTTTTTGTTTTTGATTGTTTATTTTTGGTAGTTAAAAACTTAAAACTTTTTTGTATAAAGCAGATGATTCATGACAAACGCATCTTTTAGCAGCAAACAGCAAAGCTCTTTGTAGCTTTTCTGAAAGGATGAACAACTTCAAAATTCTTTTGTTTTATTTTGTGTGGCTCAGAATCCTAAAAGAGCACTTTATCAAGGTAGATTTAGGGTAGGGCAAACTTACAACTAAGCGACTGGTGAATAGAAGTTTTAAAGCTTGAAAAATATTTCATGCTGCGGTAAAGAAGGATATTTCTTTATGTACATCAGAAGTTTAACAGGATTCAATAAACTGACCTTTAATGTAACAATGAAGTTAGGGAGGAGTATTATGTGCTTGCATATAAAAACTTTTAGTATAAGAAAAACATAGCTCTCGTCTCGCAGTCCAGTTGTGATGCAGGAAAAGGGGTAAGGTCTTGGTGGTAGGTATATTCTATTAATTTCATTGCCATCCAAATTTCTCAAGGGAGCAGGTCCATCTTCCTGGAATTTTAGTTTCAAATTGTTAGTTGTTAGTGTTTACTGATGTTTTGAAGAGGAAAATACGTCTTTCGGGCTAGTAGCCCGACGGTTCAGAGCCTATCTTACCACCATCCGAATACCATTATTATTTAGTAGGAAAATACGTGGTATATATGCCCGCCGGCTTCTTAACTTTCATTGTCATTGCCATCAAGTTTCGGCGATCTAGTCTTCATTCATCACCATCTCATTAAGGCTCATTTATACTTGGCGAGCTAAAAGCCAGCGAACTGGATAATTGCAAGTGAACTTGGCTTGTTGCGAGTAGAGTGTTAACAAGCCAACGACAGCCGTCCAACTTTGAGTATTGCGAGTATTTTAGTTGCTTACAAAATGACTTGACAACTGAGCAAGTAGAATGTTTTGTATGTAATCACCAATTCGCTCTTTTTTACTTTTTTGCACGCCAACTAGCCACGTGTAAATGAGCCTTTACCTACACATTGCTTTTGAAAAAGGAGTAATTTTGATTTGATGATTTTCATTGATTTGATAACACATATATGAGAACCAGAATGAAGGCTATGCCAAAGATGTAATACTCTTCACGCTCCTCCGGGTTGCATCCAACCTTCCTTTCTTAGCATCACTAAATTCTCTTTTTTCTAATAAAAACATTAATTTGAATTGGGGTTTGTATAGGAGGTACCCCTCCTGGTATTCGTAGGATTATGAAATTTACATGGTTGATGGCTAAAAAAAAAACATTTTCTAATAAGAACTTTAATTTAAAGGGGTTTTGTATGGGAGGTACCCCCTAGTGGACCGATTCGGCTGATTCCGACAAATGAACTGCGTATGGTAAAAAGAAACATATGTGCTTTCAGCTCTCTAGCTCAAAAACTGAGGGACTAGTTTGCATACACAAATATATATACTTTATGTGGTCTGCGATGTCTCCTTCTGTGTGTTACAAACTTCATGACAAACTTATAATACTATTCACTCCCGTGAAGAGTATAATGAAACTGGTAATTAATGTTAGTGATCTTCTCAGTAAGGGGTCGGTATATGCAGGTAATTTAAAGATTATCACAGTCAACTATATTTTCTAGTTAATTGTAGGCATATTCAATGCCATCAATACGCTAAGAACTGTCTCTATGGAAATATTTTGACATATTTTTTAAATAAAAAATAATAAAAACAACACTTAAAAAAACAACAATTTCAGTATAAACAAAAATAGTATATGTACGCATCCACCCATCTTTGTGTACAAATAATGGGAATTTTTTCAATTAGTTGAAAAAAAGTTGGTGCGCATTTCAATTTTTTTATCGTTTCAACCGACTTTCTGGGTATTAAAACAATTAAAATTATTTTATTTTTCAATTGGAAAAAATAAAACTGGTCACCAATGACACAGCAATTTCTGGTGAAACTTAAAAATAGGTGGAAATAAAAATTGTATAAATAAATAAAGTAAAATGGAATGAATTGTCCCAGTCACGAGCCCTCGAACTCTTGAACTTTTGGTGTTAACATTTAAAGTTATCGGTTATATGTAGTGTAATAAAAATATAAAATGAAAGTTCAAAGTAATCGACATTTATGTATATGATCTCATAAAAAATTATGAGAGTCCATGACCACGATTATATCATTAGTCTATGTTTTTATTATGCAAAGATGTTAAGACCTCAAAACTATTGAGAATGAAAAAAATAAAAAATATGAAAAATCAAATTTTATTTTTACAATTTTTTATATTTTGTTTGTTGAAAAAAAAAAACCAAAAAGTGTTAAACTTTGTCAAAATCTTTACCTTTGTTGAAGTTAAAAACAATATTTAAATTAATTTTTTACACCAATCACACTTAATTTGAATGGTATTGCAATTTTTCACTGTTATTTGTAACATAGTCATATATTTGAATTCATCCATCAATTATAGCAGATTGGCCAAAGAGGAGCGGTAAGACGTTAGTTTCGAATTTACCCAATTCGCTACTGGTCACGGGTGCTTCAGGCAATATCTGCACAAATTTGGGCTTGCCGAGAATCCATATTGTCGCCTCTGCTTGAACATCGTAGAAGACCCAGAGCACCTCGCTCATGAGTGTCCTCGGTTTGAAGCACAGCGGAGCAGGATGTATGACCGCCTTGGATCTCCATGCAATTCGCAGGAGATCGTAAGGCGTATGATGTTTTTCTAGGAAGATTGTGCTTTTTTCGCTACCGAAATAGTGACCATCATTCGTGAGGCTTGAATGTACGAGCATTTAACGACGCCCAGATAAGAACAATTTTTTCCCTCCCTACGGAGTAATGCTTTGGTAGTTCCGTAGGGATTAAAGGAATAGGGGGCTTTTTAGTTCGTAGGAATCCAACATAACTCGTGGCACGGGCCATGAGTATCTTTTTGAAGATTTTCTCCTCCTTGTTTCTAGTGAGATTTACATATAATGTGATCCAATTCTGTCATCCATGGTTATGGTCATGGAAGGTTATTCTAAATTATATCTCTGATTGCAAATAATATTAAACTTCTGATGTAAATCTATACATGAGTCTACAATATTTTTTATAAGGTTCTTGTATTGTATATACAGTAAAATCTCTAGTTGCGGACGTCATCCGCAAGCGGACATCTCTCGTGGCCGAACCATATTTCTAGTTTTGAGAATAAGTCTTACATCATGTATTGCTGCATGTTTTTCTGAAAGCACCATTCACAATAGAAGTAGGGTGTTTTAATCGAGAATAGAATTACCACACAGTTGAATATAATGTGTACATTATTCTTGTTGTATAGTTTTTTCATTACCAAATTAGGATAATAAAATTTCGTATGTTCCATAAAAAGAGAGTAGCAATTAATCAATAAAAAAGGCTTTTATAGTCTTTTGTTGTTGCTATTATTATTAAATCAAATTGATATAAATCGTTTGCGTTATTAAAATTTAATTAAAGTGAAAACAAAGCGCGACGTTAATAATAAAAAAAAAAAAGTAATGCATAAATAAAAGAAAGAAAATAAAAACAACAAGACCGAAAGATATTAAAAAACATATTTATCTTGTTTACTATGCAAACATTCAATTTTAATTACAATAAAGAAATTATAATAAAAATGTAATAATAAATAATAAAAAAAACTGTAAAATGCCATTTAAATCTTTGGTCAAATAAATTATTTATCACTTTCTACTTGTACAATATTTGTTTATTTGCTTTACAGTAATAAAAAATAAATTTTCTTTAATTTAAAAAATTATGATACATACATATATCATTGTTTAAGATATGAGTTACCAAGAGTGCAAGATATTTGGGTAAATTAACTTTATCAATATCAATAATTAGCTTATTCACTGATCCATTACGATAATGAGATATTGTGAATGAAATCTGTTTATAAATTTAAATTATTTCGCTAAAACACAAGATCCTACTGATATCGATCTGAGGCAAATATTCACAGTTCAAGAAACCAAAATGACTACTCTACAAAGTAGTTAGTATGCACGTTAACTTCTAGAGCTTGGCAAGTCTATTCCGCATTGATTGTTTTTGTTGGAATCTCATGGTTTCTCCTATTGTTCTAGAGACCTGATCATCTCAATGGTACTGATTGTAATTATTTTCTCTTACATAATTCTGCCCTGGTTGCACTAAAGCTTTGAACGACATTCTATCTGAATCGAATGCCTATTGCTAGATAATGTTGCTTAATATATTATTGGCTGCTGCTTCCAATTTGATCTTTTATCTTTACTGTCTGAAGATCGCGATAGTTGTAAGTAACTATATTGCATTCGAATTACAATCTGATCTAAAGGATAATAAGTAAACATATTGACACCAATTCAGCACATAAATTTATAATTGATGGAAGTAAACATGATATAAATTTGGATCATTGACATTAAAAACTATTTATGACAGGAATAGGAATCATGTCTAAAGGGTAACTATTCTTATGTCCGCGGTTTTGACTGATGCCTGAGTGTTTTAAGTTGAATCTATAAATTTTATATTTTATTTTCGTTATGGTATTGATTATTATAATTATTTCCCTTTTATTATACAATCAAACAAAGTTTTGTATCTACAATATCTACGATTCAGGAAACCTTCTCTGGAGAATTGTATTAAGACTCCAGTCGCTTTGAGTGTTTTCGGTTGAATCATTAGATTTCTTCTTTTATTTGTTCCAGGCCTGAAGATCTCAATAAATGGTACTGATTGCAAATTAAAATTTATTCAACTTGTATTTATTGTATTTACTTGGTTGTTTCTTTATTTACTTATGAAAAATCTACGAATTTTTCGATCTGAACAAAGAAAGAAATGTGGGGTGGTTAGTTAAATTTGTCACTTTATTATGTCACACTCACTAATCACCACAATTGCATTAATGTTTAAACCGCATGCGGCAAATATCTGCCACCGAAAACAACAACAACAACAGCAACATCATCATCAGCGACAACAAGAAAATTTAAATTACATTTCTCCATTAATTATGTTAATTCGTCTATTGGGAATCATTTGGTGCGGTCTTTGTGGTCGAGTTCAAATTTCGTGGTCGTTAATTTTCTAAAATTATTTAATGAGTGAATATTTTTGCATATAAAATGTGATTTAATTGTTAGCTTCTTTAAAAGTTATACTTACTTCTATTCTAACATAACCTAACTTTATTTATCATAAAGTCTCAATGGTCAAGTACAACTAAGTGTAAGGCAAATTAAGTAGTTAACCGATAATAAATTGTATCTATGATACTTAGTTTATGTTTTCCTGTGTTGTTGGGGTTCGCTGTTGGTTATTTTATTGCGTTTTAATTACTTAATGAAACAATCCAAGCAACACATTCAATTTTTGTAATGAGAGACGAACAACAATTAAAAGTTCATTAAAAATCAGCAGCCAACAGCAAAAGCAACAACAAAATAAATGAAAATAATGACGAGAAGTCGTTGCTTTTGTTGCCAAGACTTTAACATAAATTTGAGAAGATTGGGGAACAATCTTAAGAAAAGAAACTACACAAAAATTTGTTGAAAAGTAAAAAGAAGCCAAGTTTTACTTAGTTCAATGCAACAATGCAGTTGATTGTTTGTGCAGTGAGTGCAGCAAGTCTTCAGTATACTAAGTATGAGTATTTCTAACTGCAGTTTGTTGTGCTTTTGTTGTGCTTCTAATTGAATTAGCGTCTAAGCAGCTTAACCTCAAATGGGCAAAGTCGAGATACTTACACTATTATAAAATACAGAAATAAAATGAAAGAAAAGTTCCCTTTGAATTGCCCGCTCACCCATTTGTGTTGAAGCCTGCACTCAATTTTAACACAATTTTAACTCAATTAAGCTGCAATTACATATGATGATATACCAAAATCATAAAGAATTGCTACACAAACTAATTTCTCATTCTCAGGTTTTTTTATTTTTTTTATTTTTTTGAAAAACCATAAAATTCAATGATTCAATGATTGTAGATATTAAAATAATATGGTAAGTAACATGAAAACGAACGTTTTAGTCACGTCCGTTTGTTAGTTTCTAGTGTAAAGAGGAAAAAGAGGAATACACAACATTAAAGTACGATTAAATTCAATTAATAATACATTAGAGTAATGATGAAAATGATAAATATTGTAGGTTGATAACCACGTATTGTATTAAAATAGAATATAGAGTGTTCATTACTATGCCATTTGATTACAGAAAGTTAATGTTTAAAGTAAATCTTATACATTGATTAAAACAAAAAATTAAATAATTTAGAATGGGATACCCTATGGGATAGGGCACACTGTGTTTGGGTCGATATGACCCAAGTGAGTAAGTCTTCATTAACGGTTTTCACTTCCATCTAAACTTAAGAAAGACACGTATTAATACAGAATCGAAGTCAACCTTCTTGATCAAAAACAAGAAATTCTAGTTTGTGTTTCACTCCATCTACAGTTCTTAATCTGTGGTTTTCAGTATTATTTCCAGGATCCACAAACCACATCGTTAAATGCTTAGAGTTCGGGGATTCATCAACGTAAGGACATGGTCAAGTACATTCCTTTAAGTGTAAGCCTGCTATTAACTTCAGAAAAACTGGACATAAATAATCGCCTAATGATATCCAATAGTTTAATTAATGCAGAGATAATCTACTGTCCAACAGGCTATTCACAGCAAACATAAACTATATAAGCAGCCGTTCACATAGCTTGCAAGAACAGCTGTTTATTGTTTTGATTTTATACACAAGTGGAACGTTGTGGCAAATATGAGAAATTAAAATTGAATATTTGTGAAAAATACATGACTAAGAAGAAAATGCAGTGTATGCACATAGTTCTGGCAGCTCCATTTTTCATTCCTGCTATGTACTATGAATATTAAAATTTTAACATAAAAATAACTATAATTATTTGCTTCCATCATCAGCTGTTTTTTTACCTAAAAAGTTGGCAACAATGTCAAAAAGTTGGTAAAAATAGGCTATTAGTGTCTTTCTGACCACCTTTTGTGTATTTGAGGTCTAAAAGTAAATTCTATTGATTAATTTACAAATGTACTCTTTAAAGGCAATGCTACAAATATTGGCACAAGAAACAAATACAAATGTTTAGATTTTTAAAAGAATTTAATAGCCTATATACACTTGCCGTCTACACTGTGTCTAATTGAAGTAACCATAAAAAAACTACAATTGTTTGCATCCATCATCAGCTAAAAAGTCGGCAACAATGACAAAAAGTTGGTAACAATCGCCAAAAAGTTGGTAACAATGGACAAAAAGTTGACAACAATGGTCAACACTTTCTAACACTGCGGCAGACTGACCATTCTAAAAGTTGCATCACTGTTGTGTCTATGCTAGAAAAAACTATGGTTGTGCCAATTAGGCAGTGATTTTGAATCAATAGATCATGTTTAAAATAATAGTTGAACAAATTGATGTGCTTATTTAAATATTATTTTTAATACTTTTATAAAGATAGGATACGGTTACTGAAAAAGTTAACAACATTAGAAAATAGTGCATCTACTTTCTGAAACTTCTAATAGTCGGTCAAGTTATAAATATTGTACAATATCAATTTGTTGTTAATTGATGATTTTGGGAACTGATATGGAACTTAGCATTTGTTTAGATTTAAACTCTTTTATCGACAATCCTGAAACTCTTTTGAACTAACTATTAAATTCTCATTTATAGATGGCTCCCTAACCTGAATTCTTAATTTTGGTACTTTTGTTGGTTTGCTTTCCCACTTCTTTGTTGCATTTATTTGCGATTAATTTCATGTTGTTTGAACGTATAAAGAAATTAAACCGGTTCCCGATTTTCCAATTTCTACAAATACACACACACACACACTTTACTTAGATATAAAAAAATGTTTCCCACTTTTGCCATTGAGTCAAGTGCTTGTTGATCTTGTCGCTTGACTCTGTCTTTGTATCTATTTGTCTTTAGTGTGCTGCAGTGTGCTAATTTTGTTGTTGCTTTTGCGTTACACACATTTTCATTGCCCGCTAATCTGCATTTGAAAAAAAGTTTTATTTTATTTTTTGAATGATGTATGGTTTTTTTTTCGTAGTCGATAAAGATACAAATTTGCGCTAGTTTTCTATGTCGCTGTGCAACATTGTGAGTCACAATGATTTACTTTGCTGTGCAATTGCGTGAACTGGTTTCATTGAGTTTCGTAGGCGGAAGCGTTTTCTTATTTGGGTTAAGAGTTTAATCAACATGACAAGTGCAAACATGTTAATAAATGATTTTATTTTTATTCGCTTCTTTGCAGGTCACTACTACTGTGGAACTTGAAAGTTTACGCAAACTTCAGTTTATTTGAGAAAAGTAAGTATTGTACTATTTAAGATTCATTTGTGTGGTTACGAAAATCAACAAAAAAGTTGTTTATTGTTTTAAGATTCCCCTCTGCAACTTGAATAGTTATGCAAATGTCTTGAGTACAATTGAGATTTTGCTATTTGTCTTCATCATCATCTTCTTCTATGTACTTGTATTCTATTGCTTTTTGGATTCATAACTCATTGTCATCATCATCGTCATCATCAACATCAACATCATGTTTATCACTATCATCACAGTCATTGTTGTCAACACTTTTTGATGAATGCTTGTCTAAAATTATCAACGTGTACACATCGTTTTGTAAATTTATCTTTTTTTGTTTTTTGTTTCTTTGATTGACTCTATGTATGTATATAAGTATCTAAAAAACTATCTTTAGTTTGTTATTGAAGTTGTTTCAATTCTAATCATGTATGATAGATAACTGATGTATCTTATCATTTGTCAAAGCACGCCGGTATCATTTAATAACTTTATGTTACGAAAACTATTCCAAATCAGAGCTTTCGGATATAGTACTCACAGATATGTTGTTTTGCCTAGAGCTCCCACAAGTCAAAACGCCCCAATGATCTATCCTTAAGTTATCTTACATAGCATTACTACTAATGTCTATATGATTGAAGGCTTCGGTTTTTAAGACAAACATAAAAATGTTAAAACTACAAACAATTTGCAGTATATTAATTGTTTAGGAAATGTAAAAAATTTAAGTATAGTAGTTGAATGTTTATGGATATTATAAGATATTTTAAAAACTTTAAGTATTGGTTTTTGGTTTCGATAATATTCATTGACATACTTTCCTTTAAGAGTGTTACATTCAATCCAACGATATTTTAACGTTTCGAAGACTTTTTTCTAGAATGATTTGTCATTGCTCTCTAAATAGTCTTCAGTTTTAGCAATCACTTATTTTAAGCCAAATTTCTTTCCCTGGAGCATCTTTTTAATGTATGCAGAAATGAAAAAGTCGTTTGAGGCCATATCTGAAGCATACGGTGGGTGAGAAAACAATTCGAAGAGTATTTCATTCAATTTTACCATAGTTTTCATCGACTTGTGACACGGGGTATGGGAAAGCAGTTTTTTTTGATGATAGTATTATCTCTCACAAGATAGTCGATGAATAAAATACTATGCGCATCCCGAAATACGGATGAAATAACCTTACCAGTTGACTTTTGAGTTTTTGGTGGCTTTGGTCGACTTTCATTGACTGCTAACCACTTAGTTGAAGATGTTTGTGATTCAGATGTCTAGTATTCCTGTTCATTCCTTTGTCACATATCAAAGCAAGAAATTCTTTTTATATTGCTTGAACAGTCTAGGCGTTGTTGTTTTTGGTCAGGTCTGAGGAAAACCAAGTCGCTTCGAAACCAACTTACACATATTCAAATTTTTGTGTATAATTGTTAAACTCTACCTTGAACTCCCATGTGTGGTATACAGATGGATCTACAACGGAGCATTGGAGTAGGTGTCTACGGGGAGAACCCTATAGAACGCATAATCTGCAGCATGGGCCGGGCGGACTCAGTGTTCCAGGCAGAAATCCATGCTTTAGGGAAGAATTAAAGTGCTCTACTGTCAACAAGCACATATATGTACATTCACTCTGCATTACAAGCACTCAATGCTTTCGAGTTCAACATGAAATTGGAGTAGCATGCTACTCCAAAGACTGGTATCAAGCAACCAGGTTAACCTAGTCTGGGTGCCTGGACATAGCGGATATCTTGGGAATGAAGAGGCAGATGAACTTGCTAGAGAAAGTCCTCATTGGACCAGAACCATTCTGCGGACTGCCTTGGAGTTCAAAGAAATCCAAACTCTAACAATGGCTGGATGACAAATCACACCGCCATTGGGTGGATACGAGGAAGAGTGGCTAAAGTATTCTGGCCAACTAGATATCGCAAAAGAACACAGGAATTACTGGGTTTGACACGGACAGGTATTCGAATAGTCTCAGGTTTCTTGACAGGACATTGCAGAGTGATGAAACACTTACTTAACATGTGAATGCGCAGCGATCTATGTAAACTCTGTAATGAGGAGGATGAGTCAGCAGAGCACGTATTATGTCACTGCGAGGGACCAGACTTGGAAACCATTACTTGGAACCTGTTGAAATTGAAAGCTTAACTCTACCTTGACATAGCGGTCAGGTGTCAGCTATCTAACCCAACTTTATTTTACGACCCTGCAAAACTATTTTGTAACCAACACATTGTTTTAAAAATCACAAAACTGGGGTCACTTCAACCTTAAACTGTTACAAGTAAACTAAGTGTCAGAATGCCATGAAACTTTGACATGTATCGTTTGAAGGTTGGTACTATCCCGAAATCATATGGTTCTTTCAAAAGTATTGTCATATATGTTTCAGACCGGAGATATATTTTCATATTTATGTATTTAAGTATTGAAATAAATGTTAAATCTTAATACTACAAGAAATAATGTTTGTTATGTTTTTACATAATCAACAATGTTTTCCACCAATCCCTGAGGTGTACAAATGAAGACGACTTGATTGATTTTAAAATATGCCTATAAGTTTTATTTGCAAAATGTGATCCACCAATTCCGACATTTACCTTTAGAAAATGAAAAAAAAATACTACTCGCTTCATTAGCATTCATTTGATGTTTAAACAAAAAATAATAAAATCAATTCAGTCATTTAGAAGCCGTTCAATGTCACAAATCTGAAGAGGAATATTATTTTGTGTAGAGTAATCATTTTAGCTCCTTCTTCTTAGTTGCTGAGATACAACTACATTTTTGAAGCGAGTGTAATCTTCGTCGGATATTTGTTCATGTTTTATTTTGTCATTTTGTTATGACTACTTTTTTGTTAGCAAATGTTTTACACTTTTTATTAAATAAATAAGTTGCTGTTGTTGTTGTTGTGTTAATCATCTTCAGATGTTGATTTGACTATTTTTGGTACTTGACTCAAAGTGTTGTATATTTTTGTGTTTGCTGTTTGTTTTTGTTGCATTATGCAACATTATAAATATTTAAATATTTAAATATCTGAAAAGAAGAATCATTTTAAAATTCACAAAGAAATTATCAACGAGCAAATTGTTTACAACAGTTTTGTATTTGCATACGTTTTAAACATATGTAGGAGTATTTAATTTTCAATCAAAATGAAATTAAAATAAATACATATGATATTAAATTCGTGATTAGAATATTAGAGTTCAAGGAATTTGCTTTGGTTTACCTAAACAAAGTGTTTCTAAGTTTCAAATGATCCGCGCTATTTAAGTTACCAACGTCATTTATAATCTGACAGCGATTGATGCATGAAGACAACAAAGACTAGGAAACAAAACAAAAATTACCAAAAACAAAGACAATACACGTAATAAAAAATCTTGATGAGTTGTCAGTTTTACCAATCGATTTTCAAAAATTGGAATTAAAAAAGCTTCACCAAATTTGCTAAATTGACAAAAATAACAAATACAAATTTTGCTTCTTATTTTTGTATTGGCAAATTTATATTGATAATTTATCTAATGAATCTTATAGTAAGTAACTCTGAAGAGGCCTCAAAAATGTTGCTTCCAGCAAATTGCTTTGAGCTAAAAAGGACAGAAAATCAAACAAAAAAGAAAAAAAAAATATGAAAAACGAGAAGCATAAAGTGTAAATAAATGATTAATCAATGTCAGTAATCTTGTCAACAGAATAATTTTGTCGCTACCAAAATATTAATAATAAATAAATTATTATGTATCTACAACAAAAGAGAATCGGAAGAGCAAATAAACGACTGTGAATGTGTCTTGTGACTGCACAAAACACTGAATAAAGTAGTAAATATAATAGTAGTAAAATAAGTAGTAGGTTGAGTAGTATTTGTGGTAAATATTATATGTATTTTATTTTGGCTTTTGTTGTTAGCATAAGAAAAATATCAACAATCAGAAATGAATAAAGAATTCAATGCGTCAGTTGACTTTGGGCTTTGGACTTGTGACATTGAGACGACTATAAAACACTTTAGTATTGAATTGTCACAGGATCATCAACTAACTTTAACATTTGAATTAAAAGAAAATACATATAACATTAAAAAAAATAAATGTGAATTAAAAACTTTCACTGAAATTAAAATAAAGTAATATATAGAAAATTAAAACTAAATTGCATTTGCAATTAAATTAATTTTATCGAAATGCCAGAATTGTCAATAGAAATCAATGCAAAAATGTAATTATTTGCTTATGAAAATACACAATCATATTTAAAAATTAAATATTTGCTGAATTTGTCATGTATTGATTTGCATTGTTTAATGAAATTACGCATACGACATGTTGACCAAAGTGAAAAAGAAAATTGTCAGTAGCAGCATGTGATGATGCAACAGCAACAGTAACAGTAACAACAACAGCAAAAATAAACCAAAATCAACT
The DNA here is from genome assembly GCA_037043315.1 of Amiota communis. Taxonomy (NCBI): domain Eukaryota; kingdom Metazoa; phylum Arthropoda; class Insecta; order Diptera; family Drosophilidae; genus Amiota; species Amiota communis. The sequence continues at coordinate 1,182,730 of JBAMAV010000994.1, forward strand.
CATTTGACAAAATTTCGAAACTATCAAATAAAAGAATAGATATAAATTTTATGTTTTTTGTTATTGCGACAATTTTGGTTTTTATTTGCATCTACTTTTAATGTTGTTGCTCGATTATGAAAACCAAAATTGCATTTCAATGTTGTTAATTAGAATCAGACAAATTGCCATCATCATCATCATCATCATCATCGACATTTGACATTTATTACAGTATGAATTATTGTCAATGTTGTTGTTCATATCATATATGCAGAAGAAAATTATTAATATTATTGTACTTGTTATGTTTATTATTGCTAAATTAAAAACATAATTTTTAAACAACTATTTTCAATTTGTTGCCATTATTATCATTATGTTGCTTCATTAATTCAATGGCAATAACATCGGCAACGGCAACGGAACCATATCAGTAGTAGCAATAATGATAATAACAACAAAAATCAAAGAAATTTAATAAAACAGTTATGGAAAACTATGAAATTTCAATGAAAAACTAAATTACTTCAAAGCATTGATTTGTTTTCTCTTTTTATCGGATATCAGAAAACAGAATAAATGTCTTAGGAAAAATCGTATGACTTGCAAATTTTAAGTAATGAAATGTAATTTCGGTCCACCGACACTTACACATACCTTTCACAAAACAAAACCAAAGAAATCTTCACAGAAACTTGGAAAATAATTAACTTTTTTTTACTGGAGATGAACTGAAATTTGATAACAGATATAATTTCGATCTAGAAAATCAGTTTGAGTTGTGTTTTTATAGCTCTTGATACTCTTTCTTGACTTCTATTAACTTTTTGGCATTTTTCTTGGCTGATGAGCACACAAAATGTCCATGTTAAATCTGAGAGTATTGGTTTTAATTAAACTCTAATCCTTTGTTGTTTATTACATTATTTGTATCCCAAAGTTAAACTAAACTAACTATGCTAATAAACTGGTACCACCATACGATGGAGTCTTTTGACCTTACGTGGTAAAAAAGACGTAATAAGCGTATGAGCCAATAGACTTGAATGTAGAATATAATTACTTCTTTAACAACTATTTGTATATTTAGGTCTCCGTTTTTAGAGTTCCGTACCCAAAGGTTGCCAATGGGACCGTATTACCGTCCGTACGTCCATCAGAGAGCTCTATGCCTTGAACGTTGATAGGTAGACAGTTGAAATTTCCACAGAGTGTGTAGTTCAATTGCGTGCATAACGAAAAATAATAAAAATAAAATATAATGAAATGAAAATTAATGTTCTTAAAAGAAAAACTTTCTTTTTTATGATCCATATTCACTAATCATGATCCTAGAAATCGTAGGAATGATCCCATACAAACCCAAATTCAAATCAATGTTTTTATTAGAAAAACTTTTTTGTTCTTTGACTTATCCAACTGAAATTTGGACACTATAAGTGTGTGATCTATATTCAGCAACCATACAAATTTCAAGATCCTAGAATAACTAAGAAGGGTACGAATTTGTAGAACCATATTTTCCTTACTAAAGGTTAGTTGTAATCTCCTTTCAACTAACTAGGATGCTTTTTAATCAAATGAACTTCCTTAAAAATGTGGTATATCCATGCTTACTTTTTGTCGATTATTCCCAGATGTGTAACATTATTACGCTTAGTAATCACAAGGTCCTTTGCGATAACCCTTATCATGTACATAATCGTCTGACTGGGATAAAGTGTCCCTTTTGCTAAGTTACAAACATCACAAGAAACTAATAATACCCACTCACTTTATTCATGTATTGAATAAGTAAAGAGGTTTATAAAGGAAAAAAAAACCAAGGAATAGTAGAAAACTTCATGTGGTGCCAACTGGTGGCGGAAAAAGTTTTAAAATTGAAAACGTGTTTGTAAAAAAAAAAAAAAAATGGAAAAATAAAAATACAAATAAGAATAAGAATGAAAGAAAAAGGGCAAACTACAAAGTGTACTTTTGCAATAAGAAAACTTTATACTTCTACTATATTCATAATATCATAATATTGAAAATATACATTTCGTTTCTGCCTTAAAAACTAGGAACACTTTAAGAGACTAAGACATTTTCTTAAATTTTATTATAAGACAAGAAGAAAAAATTAATTAAATGCCAGAAATTATGAGAAATATAAAAATACAATATAAGGAAAAATAAGAAAATGCCGGAAAGGAAAGATCCAAATTGAAAATACTGGGGAAAGAGGGTATAGAAACCAAAAAAAAAAAAAAACATCAAGTGAATAATATTAAAATAAAAGTGAAAAGTGAAACAAATTAAGGCTGATTGTGTTGCAAATTATGCAAATGAAGGTTTCAACAAACAACACCAACACCAACACCAACACCAGCACCAGCAACAACAAAAACATCATAATTAAGCCGCCAGGCGCAGAGCTGCAAAAAAAAAAAACAGAAACAAAATGATGAGAAGAAAAGAAAAGTTAAAGAAAAACAGCAATTAGCAAACATTGCTCTCCAGGCAACATCATTCCACTGACAGACCAACTGACCATCCCCATACCAACAACCCACAATCATAAAGACGCATCCAAGAGAGAGGTGCTAACATATTGTATTTAGAAAAATTGGATATAACTTTTTCCTTCTCTTTGAGTTTTTCTTTCATTTCTGATGGAAAATATAAAAAAGTATGCAAATCTTTTGGTGGTTTGACATTGAAATGTGTTCATAATTGTCGCTGAAGTTGATGCTGGCTATTTAAATTCTTTTGTTTTGGTTCTTTTTTCCTCTCTTGTTTGTTTGAATATTAATTACACAAATATTTTTGTTTGAGGTTGACTTCCATTTTGGGGGCGTGAGAATCTTTTATCTTATTTGCGGTAATTTTGTCTGTTTTTATTGTTTAAAAACTTATCTTTTGTTTGTTGCGTTTTATGGTTCAAAGTAAAATTTGAAGGTGAAAATTAATCATTAGACACATGCAAAGCCTCAAGGTTAACAAGGTTTTCTATATAAATCGCACTCATCTATGAATACTTATGTATACATTACTACACTTAGGTTTATGCATTTAATAGTAAATTTTGTGAGAAAGCTTTTGAAGAAGACTCAGTTCGAGGAAGACAGCATACACATATGTAGATACTTATGTATTTCCTAAATGTTGGTGTTGTAAATATTGTGGGCTTCATGTGATTATCCTTCTGTGCCTTCGTTTTGGTCAAGTGTGCTCACAACTGTCATAAAGTGGCTATAATAGTACAACTTGAACCTAGTATGTCGACAATGTTTTTACTGAATTTTTATTGACTCAATAGACAGACTGAGCACAGACATTGAAACAGATACTAGCTAGCAAACACATTAAAGAGGAACAGTTACCGACACATGGAATCTGTCGTCAGGAATAATAAGGAAAGTTAACGTTGATCATAGACATTGATAGGCAACGTCATGATGACGGCAACAATGATGGCAGTGATGTAGATGACGATGGAGGCGGTGTTGATGATGACAATAACAACAAAAAAAACTCATAAAAATCAAAATCATCATAACTTCTAATGTTATATACACATTGTGCCTGGCAGATTTGATAGAGTGGACTATACTTCTATACATCAGTGTTGATAAGTTTGTTGGCCTCATTATTTATATATGTATGTATGTATGTGTACATATATTTTTTGTATTCTTCTGAAATTTCAATAGCCCAGTCGGTATTCTTCTTAAAATAGCCCATTGAGTGTTGAATGTTAGCCAGCTTCAAATTATGAATGTCTGCTGACGCTGATAAATTATACATTTTATGTCTAGCTTAAGATACATGCACATCCCCATACACATCTAAAAACATATCGTTTGTAAGAATGTTAATAACATTTACACTTAGATAGAACATATGGGACATGGGCATGGCGTGGTAAGTTGTCTGTTTTGACTGCTTGCCTCAAAAGAGTTAAGTTTGGGGGAAATACGAGTATGTATGTGTTGTACATACTTGCCTCCAATTGTTTATTAAGCATCGTTGTGGAAGCATAAAATAATCAAATAATTTTTTAATTAAATTTTATCATAACCTTGGGCACACATAGGCACAACTGGGTGTGTTTGACCTTTATGCCAGAGACTCACTCAGACATAAAACACATTATCATAAAATACTCTCGTAGGCACAACTAGTTTCATCCTTGTGAATTTATGAATATATTTATTGTATAAAGAATAGTAATGAAAACTTTGAGTGTTTGTTAGATAGCCTTTTAAATGTTAATTATAATAGAGACTAACTGAATTTTCTAGTTATACATATACATATTTTTTAAGTGATGGATCCCATTTATAAAATTAAAATAAAATATTAAAAGGATTTCTTATAAATTTTCTGTTGGAAAAATATTGAATTTATTAATTTCTTTTTCATAAATAGAATAAAAGCATTTAAAAAAATATGCTTAAGTCTTTCTAGTTAATCTAATTAAATAGATTCCAGTTGTGCAAATTATGTTGTACGACACAATTACGAGTGTAAATTGAATCCGTCGTTTTGTGTGTATATTATTTTTGGTTACTGATTAGTATATTTTTTATACTATTAAGAAAAAAGAACTGTAATAAATTTCAGCTGTATTTGCTCAGAGTCCGCATATTGTGTTGTAGTGTCTTTGATCTGTTAGTTGTGTTCTAAGAAACATGTCTGCCACATGTTTAAACACACCAAAGATTGTCTATGTTAACTAATATTTTAACTGAAGCGCATTAGGGATTGTCGCCTTTCTTATGTCTTATGTCGACGTCACGAGTATGTCGGAGCATGAATTTAATTTTTTAGTCTAAATAAACTCAAGTCAGTTCGATTCCAAAAAGACAGTCCAACCAGGTATATAATTGCTTGTGTCTAACTAAAAATAAATTCAAACCAAAAGAAGAATGTATTGTACAAACTAAAGATAATATGCAATATCTGTTCCAGAATAGTATCCGACCTAACAAAGTAAACCAAAAATTTTACAAACCATCAATCTTATCTTCATTCAGGTTTGTGTCAGAAATCTCTTTCAACCCCATATCAACCTAATTACCATTCTCTGGTGCCAGAAATCTTTTTTGATGGTTTTCAATTCTCTGACGTTTATAAATACGGTTTGGTTAAATTGTCCCTTATTTGATGTTATAAAACAATAAAAAACCAACATAGCTACAGAGCTTATTGCTTTATTCGGTATTCTGTTTTAAGAAATTCAACATTTCACTTGTTTTAAGTATAAAATTTCATTTTAAACATTTATGTTCGAAAAATAAAATCTCCGTGTTTTCTAGCACAACTACAGAGAAATTGAAGTCAATCAGCAGAAAACCTGTCTTCGATTTCTGGCACAGTCCTTATTGTCTCCTTTTAGCTCGATATATTTTTCCCAGCGATCTTCAAGAACTTCGATAGTGAGAATAGTCGAGTTCTTCAAAATAGCCATCATGCGTCGATTCATACCTCTTTCATTGTTGCAAATGTTTTACCACCAAGCATGTTTGAAAATAGAAAATAATCTGAGGGGTCTAAATCTGTCGATTCGAACTGAAACTCGGTGATTGTAGCCATCGTGATAATGGATTTGTGATTTGGTGCATTGTTCTGATGAAACAAAACTTTCTTTGACGCCAAATGCGGCATTTTTTTTCTTGATTTCATCAGTCAAATGCTGCAAGATGTTCGAATAATACTCGTCGTTCAAAAAACTAACGGCCATGATGGCACTGTGTTTGTTTCCTTTGGAGCTGATTCTCGCCTTTCAGTCCATTGTTTTGACTGTTCCTTCGTCTTAGGTGTGTAGTGATGAACCCATGGTTGAGAATCGACACAACAACTCGGCTTAATTGCAGTAAAACTTCGCCAAAACTAGATTGAAACATACTTATGACACTTTTTTTGTTCCATTATGAGTAATCGTGGTACTCCTCTTTCGACCAGCTTTCTCATGTCCAAATTTTTGTCAAAATGTGGTGTATAGTATTTTTTGAATATCTGCTTTATCGCGTACATTCAGTCAACCAATACCATTTTGTGATTTTTCTTCTACATTATTGAACACTACGACTAATAATAGTATCATCGTTACTTAAGTATTGTACTACTTATACTGGAGTCGGGACATTGATTTCTACTTTTTTGTTTAATTCCTCAATAGTGGTCAATGGGCTAATGAAATACAAAACTCAAATGGTATTTTGATTCTTAATAAACACAGACCAATCAACAAGCAACTTGACATGTCTTCCGTCCAAATACTTATGTGTTTGTACAACTATTTCAGATGTACAGAAAAATTAGTTCGAATGCCTAATCTGATTCCATTACTATTATAGTTAATTAAACTGAGCATCGTAAGTATTTTCCAAAAAGAGCATATATGGCCTATATAAATTACCAATCTACTTATGATTGATAGAATGTTTATTAGTAGCATGAGTCTATGCAAAACTATAGAAAACATATTTATATTTAAAATTAGAGCAAATTATCATTGAAAGCATTTACACATGAGTAATTTTCTTTTCAGATAAGAAATGATAGAGTAGGGTTAAGGGTCAGTAGTAACTAAACAATTTCCTTTAAGTTCGCATTCAAAAGAAGTAGCCTTATTTGTTCACAATAATTGAATGTTGCTACTAAAATAAAATAGAGAAATTGGAATGCAAAGTAAAATTTTTGCATGCTTAAAATATTAGAAAAATGAGCATGAAAGGAAAAAGTATCTCACATAAAAAACATTCTGAATAAACTAGATCAATTCAATGTGTGTGGATGCATACTTAAGAGTATTTCCGATATCGTCGTTCATGCGTTACAAACATTCAAAATTCAGGAGAAGGGTATAAAAAACAAATAAAACTTGTCATAAAAGAAAGGAAAAGAAGTACAAAAAGCGGATGAAATGAAAAAACTAAAGCAAAAAAAAAAAAGAATTTCGGATTTTGGAAAAATGCAAAACACAAAAAAAAAAATAAAAAATATTTGCCAAAGAAAATGAAATGACTAAAAAGGACACAACTTAGATATAAATGGCAACATGTTCCTTTTTTATTTTTTGTTGTCAAATGCTTTGCTCCTTTTTTTAGTTGTTTGTATGTTTCGAAAGGATTTGTGTGTGGGTTTGTGTGTGTTACGCGTTTGGGGTTACTTTGAGGTCAATACATCTACAAATGTATATTTCTCTCTCTCTCACACACACACAGAGGTTATTTGCTGTTTCCATTCGCAATGAATGTTTGCGTTGTATGGATATCTGAGTTGCGTATCCTACACCAAGGCACAAACTCCATACGAGGAAGATCTGATTAGTTTCGGAACTAATAGAGAAAGAAACTTTATTTGCAAAACACCATATTTTATTGTATAACGTAGTCTTCTATTAGCTAAAATACACTGTGCTCAATGGTGTTTCAACTTTTAAACACCTTTCGGACTCAGTATCCCATAATAAGCTTCGCAGTACAATTCTGTCGATCCACTAACACTAGTTTTCATGATTGTCGATGAGAATAGTTTCCTTTAAATTCAGAAAAAAAACCGACAAACCTCTTTTGCTTCTTTCAAAGCACTAGAGCTTGCCTCTCTCTGGTGGTGTGCAAGTCCCTACTGGTGTGTGGTGGTGGATATATATTTCATCAAAAATTATGGCGGAATGTTATTCGATTCCTCATATTCATGCAATGCATATTTTATGTGTCCTATAGAGTTAATTATTAAATGTGTTTTAACTGAAATCGAGTTCACTTTGAAACAGAATTTCAAAAATCTTTACGACACACATTTTTAGCCAGATCAATTTGAAATTCCAAATAAACGCATTTTTATATCGCTTTATTATCAGTTGATATAAAAAAATGTTGTTTTATTTTTCCTTGACTTAATACTATATATTCGTATCTTTGTTAAAAATGAAGTAAGGCTTCGCATTACAATTGATTAGTATGGCAGCTGTGTACACTACTCAATCTCATATTTACGGTTTGAATTAAAACCCAATAAAATCGAAATAAAAAATATTGGAAAATTTCAGTTAAATTGTCTTAAACTTTCATCACATATACTATAATTTAGTATAATTATGTCAGCTATTCTGCACTTTCACCATGTCATGGATATTTTCTATTATTTCTTCAGAAATTTTATTTTGATTTAATTAAAAATAGTATGTCCCATTCTTTGATCTGCTGCTGTGGGAAATGACAATATTTTTTGAGCTTCGTACACTTTCTTGCTTTCCATTTTATTTAAAAAATTACAGCAAATGCCGTGATGAATTTAAGTTGACGTTTGAATGCTGCTAAGAATGTATTCAGATTCTAATACTAAAAAGGTTTATTTATTAAAAGATACTTTAAAAAACTTATCTGGCCTCCCTCGCTCATACCGACATAAACAAGGATGTCATTTATTCTTTCGTTTGTCCACTTGCCAAGTCTGTCGCTCACGCCTCACACCATTGTCGCTTGCTCCTCTTTTGAAGGTTAGTTTGCTTTGGCTTTGACGATTATCCTTGCGATTGAGTCCCTTCTATAAATGTATCTATGTGTGTGTGTGTGTGTATGTGAGTGTGAGTACACATTATGAGTGTGCGTATTTTATGAGTTGCGTGTCTGTCGGTCTGTCGGTCTGTCTGCCTTTCTGTATTTATGTCTCTTTGTCTGTGAATATACTATATTTTGTATCCACGTCCAGTTTGTATAGTATCTCAATGGTCATTCGCCATTCTCGCTGCTGCTCGGTTCAATTTAATGGAAAATAATCGAATTTCATATACATTACGTTGACATTCTGTAAAATTATGCAAATTGAAATTCAATTGATTGGAAAATTCGATGTTTTTAGTAAGTATTTTCTATATAGTACATATAGTATATACACCCAAGCACACGCACACATATACATATATGTAGATATACTACACAATCAGTCGCACTTAAACATATTGGACATAATAAGTTTGAGGGTATGTGAATTTAGGTATGTGGTATGTTTTGTAAAGTCCTTTTCAATATGTCTGCCTGTCGGTCTGTCCTTTCTTTATTATGTAATTCGTGCATATGAATGCAAATTTGATTTTCATAAATTTTTAATAGTTGCCTTTGTATGGAAAACATTTACATTTGGCTCTCAATGGGACAAATAAATATGCCCAAATAATATCCAAATTGATGTTAAGGATTTGCGAATGGCTTAGGATTATTTAAGTGAGTTTATGAAAATGTGTGTGCGATTTCGATTTGGAATTATTGTAGAATAAAAGCAACTAAAAAAGATATGCAATAAAATACCTATGTAAATGGATTTTAAATCAACTTTCTCACCCTAACTCACTCATTGACCTCAAATGGAATTTCTCAGCTTGAGTTTTAGGGTCATTAAAGATTTGCGAAAGTGATTAGTTACAAATACATATAGAGTAAATATTATACAATATTTGTTACTTTATTTACAATATTTGCTATATCTTTCGTATGCTAAATTTGTTTTTATTTGCCATTGGTCTTTCCTTTCTATGATCCTTTTATTTTTAAGAATATTATGTAAATTAATGTAAATATTGATAGAGCCAGCACTCAGACACCCAGTCACCCTGTCACCCACTCATTCATCCATTCACTCATTCTATTCTATCATTTAGTAAATAAATCATTAATTTTGAAAGGACAAATGCGGAAAAGCGGAAACCCTTTAAGTTGCTAACCAAATAAATGATGAAATGAACGAACATTTCCAGACGAATTGATACAATTAAGAGAGATACAAGAGCGCTGAACGCTGCAAAGTATGCAAAGAAAAGCCACAAACGAAAGTAGTACATACATAGTACCATACTATTGTACATAGGAGAATGAGGAGAAACCACAAAAATTCTGTCAAGCAAAAAAAAAGACACAAAAAGATAGAAAGCCAAAAAAAGAAAGGAAAAGAAGGAAAGACCCGCAGATTGAAAATGAAATTTATTTGATGGTGTCATCACAGTTGCTGATGTCCTTGTTGTTGTTGTTGTTATTGTATCTGTTAATGACAATCGCCAAATGTTTTTCTTTGTGATTACAATTTATTAACGCGTACTGACGCTGCTGTTGACAAAAATTCCATCAATTATGCGCATGTTTGACAGGATCAAAAGGATAATACCGAAATAGAGAGACAGACAGACAGACAGACACAACTTCAGAGGTGTATTGGCACAGGACAACCAAAGAATATGGACAAAGATTGTGTGCATTGGCGTTTTCCCCATTTAATTTGGAAGCCACGCAAAATGCAAATTGCGGTAAAGTCGCCTGCGAAACAATGAAATTTATTATTGTACTATAAACCTTTGGTGGTCTTTTGTTATTATTATTATTATTTTTTATTTTGTTTTGTTTTGTTTGTTATTGTTATTGTTACTGTTGTTTTGTTTTGCTAGGCGTCTGCGAGTAATGAAAGTGCGCGCGATTAAAACCGCAAGCCATTCAATTATTTATAATTGCTACAAAACTCACAGATACTGAACACACACACACACACACAAACAAAACCAGAGAAAGATACATTAATAATAATAGCAGCAACAACAAACAAGGTGCTTTCACTTAAACTCTTTTCCTGCTCCTGCTTCGGCTCCATCTCCTCGTCCTCCGGCTTTTATATCCTTTTGTTTGATGCAACTGTGCTTGGTTCGTTTGCGGCTTAAACGCGTTTTTACTACTTGAATGAATAATTGAATATTTTTTGGCGCCACGCCCGAACTCAAAATCGAAACCACAAAATTATAACGAAAGCAGCAACAAAAAGCCAACAAAACAAACACCAAAACTACTTTACTATTTTGTTTTTGTTGGTTCAAATCGAATTCAATTCAAATTGAAGCCAAATTCAAATTCAAAATTAAAATTGAAACCGAAATGTAGCAAAGCGAAGGCAAAAGCAAAAAGCCTCAAATGGTTGGTTATTGGTATAAAGGCAACAAGGCCAATAGCGCGATGAGCGCAAATTAAATAAGAAATAGTATAAATAAAAATATCAAAAGATACTATACTCGTATAAAAAAACAACAGCAACAACAAAAAAGATGGAAAAATATTGCTCATCATTAATTTCAATTAATTTGATTTATGGTAAATAGCATAACTATATAGTACAATACACATACATAAGTAAGTATAACAAAAGCAAAGCAAAACAAAGCCAAACCATTGCAACACCACAATTACTTTAAGTTTGTTTCGTATATTTCACCTCCCAAATCGTTTCACTCCTATTCTGTGTGTGTTGTGTGTAGGTGCCTGAGTGTTTTAAGAGAAAGCTTACTTAATCCTTTTTCCAAACGAATCTCATACCTCCCCAACTAAAGGCCCACTACTCTTCATCTTAACTTGACTTTGTTCTATCAATTATTCACTTACCCTATTTTTACAATGCTGTTCATGCTTTAAGTACAAGGAAGTAGCATGACGCATCATTTCCCGCCCAATACTCAGGAACTAAAGCCCTCCTCAAATGACTCTTACTCATCGACATAGCAAAGTATGTACATAACATAGCAGAGTAGTCCAAGTCCAAACTCTGTAATATCCTTAGTGTTTGAGAGCGATTAGTGAGTAGATTTCATTTCTAGTTGATTTGCGCCTTTATTAATTGTTGCTATTTGCCTCGTAATGTCTGCGGTTAATTTTGGTTTTGTGGTCGTCGATCAATCTGCGTTGCGCCAAAAATGCCAAATGTGCCAACTGTGTACAACTCCACTCTACTCTAAACGCACTATACCAGTCAATTCAAATCAAACCGAACCAAACCAAACCATTGAAATGGAATTTCGTGTGCCTGACTTATATATGGCAGTTAGTCATAACTAAGATTTAATTCAATTTAGCTTTTAAAGCTTTAGTCATAACTAAGATTTAATTCAATTTAGCTTTTAAAGCTTAAGTCTAAGTAAATTTATTATTGTATTTAGTACTCATTTTTTTCTTTCTTTATTTATTTATAGTTGAGGCTCATTGTAAGGAGGATTCGTATATGAAAACAATACCTATAAATTTGGTAAGTTTATTAAAATTGATATTAAATAAATATTGTAAAGGAATGTAAAGTTTAAGAAATTCTCTAATGTTATTTCACAAACTAATTGTTTGTTTGTTAAGGCACGGACATGCATACAATAGAATCGGATGAAATGAATGGATGGATGCAATAAAAGAAGTTTGGATGGTGTAAGATTTTATTCTAGAAAATTTGATATGCGTAGCATAAACTTATAATATAGGAATATCTCTGATTATTTAGATGCGGATTATGTAGGATAGTGTTGGAAAGAATAATGTATTTCTGTACTTTTGAGTTTGAAAATGAATTTGGAAACAGAGCAAATTTGAGGGCGACTAAATCTGTCAAGTATTTTGTTTATCAGTCAATCAGTTATCAATAGAATAACTTCAGAAGAGGAAGAAGGTTGGTGCTTCTTGTTTGTGCTTTCTTCATTCCATAGATTTTATCACACTCTTTCTTATCTTTTCTTATAATAAGCTAATTTTTAACTACTTATTCGTAATAGTTATATATGAACTGTTAGTCTTTAAGGTATGATAGAAAACTGGAATAAATGGTTGCAATTTGAAGGCCAGCGTAGCGTTTCGTTTGGCAAGGATATCGTTGGTCCCAATTGGTAACCTAAGGATTGGTCAACTAAGAACAACGCTAGCTGTTCCATTAATACGAGTTCCGTACCCAGTGCACTATTGCCGAATCACTCTTCTATCTTTCTAGCAACTGCCTTAGCTTTGGTTTAGGCCTCTGACGGCAAGTTCCATTTAGCCAGGTGCGTTTTGTTATCGCGAAATCAGTTAAATTTCGTTACATCACGTTTAGCATCGAAGTTACATATGAAGGTAAAACAGAGTAAACTCGTGGCACATGGCATTGGGCAGTCACTTGCTGGAATCCTGGGCAAGTTACTCAACAAATTAAATCTATGTTGAAAAGTTTCGAAGCGGAAGAAAGCTTTTGCGTCTTGCCTCAAATAACTCAGTATGTACCAAACAAATGCAACCGACTTGTGGATAGTTGGAATCTCCCAAAGAATGTAAAGCTAGCAGATTCAGAGTTTCGCTTGGCAGGAAGAATAGAGATGTTATTAGGCGTTGACATATTTTTCAAACTTCTTGCAGTCAGGCAGATGAGACGTGGAAGCAGGCGATCGGCCGTTGTTACAAAAATCTCTGATAGAATGGATTGTGGTAGGTGAATGTAAGTCTAACAGCAATTATTCTCTATCGGCGATTGTGGACGCGGACGAGCAGATGGAAGATGGTTTGAAGAAAATTGTTGAGCGGTTCTGGAAATACAAAGACATTGGCCCGCCAGTGGATGAATATACTGCAGAGGAGAAAACTTGTGAAGAACATTTTGTGGGCAATGTCAGGCGTACCTTATCTGGTCGCTATGTAGTGAATTTGCCTTTTACTGAAGATTGTGTATTAGGTTATTCGTATCCAATTGTTTGAAGTTGGTTCCTATTTTAGAGCAGAAGCTGCTGCTGCTTTTTTTCCCAATACATTCTTTTCTAAAGATAATCAATGAAAGTAATTCCACGCGCATCCCAAACAAAATTGATGCCATGACTTTGCCTGCAGATGCAACAGTCTTTGCCTTCTTTGGAGCCGGTCCTCCTCTTCTAGTCTATTGTTGTGACTGTTCCTTCTTCTCATATGTGAAATGATGAGTCTACTTATGTTTTATCCATGATTGAGAATCGACGCAACAGCTTCGGTTTATTGCTGTGACACTTCGCCAAACACCCGATTGAAATATCCTAACAACACTGTTTTTGTGCCATTGTGAGCAATCGTAGTATTCATCTTTAGCACAGCTTTTTCATATCGACATTTTGATTAAAAATAGATGCTCTCCAAATCTGCTAGTTCGTTTTTTTTACTCGTCACTCATTTAATTTTTTTTTTTCACCATTCCATTGGTCATTTGGTTGACCACTGCGATGTTTGCTTTGACAGCTTCTATTGTTGTTAACGAAGGAGCACACTTCCTGCCACAGCGTTACGCTGTCAAATTTTAAACATAAGCTTTATAAGGTTTGATATTTCCCCCAAAGTCATTCTTATCAAGTAATTTGTGACGTCTATACGTTAGGTCAGGCACTTCTGTGACTATCCTCATAGAATAGTGAATTGCTATGTTGGATGTATGTTAGTAAAAAAGGATAATATGATTCGTTAATGGTTTCTTATTCTACAGGGTAATTAAAACGGATAGTAACAATTTTTTCTTTAAATAAACTAAATAAATAAACAAAATATAAGGGCTTTTAATTTGTAAGGTGCTTCTCATGTTTTGACTTTTTGTAGTTGAGTATAATACTTACAATATAAATCAACATGAAAAGACTAACAATAAATACACATTTGGAAAATAACTAATTTGTTAGGCAAACTTGTTATGTATTGCTAGTATATTTGTAATGCCAATAGTCTGTGTTACATTAATGAAAAATTAATCAAAATGATGTGTTTGTTATACTACTTAATGATGGCTCCAATATCAACATCCAACCGGAAGATATTTATAAAAAAATTAATTCTTTCAAATTAAAATTGGCAAGGTCTTATTTGATTTCTGGCCCTAAGAAATGAATTCTCTTTTATTCTGCTGTTAAATACAAGTCTTAATTACATAATTTTCTTAACCATTCATATAATGTCGGAATTTATATTTGATGGTATTCTTAGAACTACATATTGTTACTCTTATGATTATTTTAAGTTATTATTTCTCTTCTTAATCAAAACAATGAAAATCGATTAGATATGTGTAACAACATGCCATATTTATATATGCATAAATTTGCAGGTTTACTTTAATTAATAATTTAGAAAATTGCTTTTTATTCTTTTTACGGTATTTTTTGATTTATCACATTTTGTAATAATATCAATTTAATATTCATTAATTTTAAGAAAACATAAAATATGAATAAATAAATTTGATATTTTAAGCTTATTACTGCCATAATACTTTACTTATTATTAAATTTCACTACCAATAAATTATAAATAAAAATCCGATTTTCTAGTAATTTTGATTCATGATTTTATAAGTATATACGACTATTTGCAATTACTTCTTTTACTTGGTTTAACTAAAATGCTAAAATGCAGTAATTTTCTACGTTTTTTGGAAGTTGTTAATTTGTTAAAGGTGCAACATTATCATTATTACAATCATCGTGATGATGATGATGATGATGTTCAACAGTTGTTGTTGTTGTTGTTCATGATTATTAGGTGCAAATTTATACAACATTTTCGTCATCAATTCAACAAAGAAACAACAAATTGCAAAATGCAAACAAAATGCAAGCCTAATTTTCTTAACTGCTCCAACGAAGACAACGGATGACGAGAAAAAGTGGCAATTACTTAAAGAAGACAACAATTGTTGTTGGCCCTTAGACGAATACAATGAAATGAGGGGGACTGGCAAAAAAAAAAAAAAAACAGAATAAGAAAACCAAACTTTTCATGTTAAAGTTTGTAAGAAAATAGTAACACAAAAAATAAATAATTTGTTTGCACAAGCAATGAACTTTTGAACTATGCCATGGAGCTTGCAACGCTTTTGCTGTCGCTACTGCAATGCAGCAACAATGAAATTGCAACGATTGCAGCAATGGCAACATCTACAACGACAACATGCGCTCCAAAAACAAATACATCCATCCATCCATCCATCCATAACCAAAGTTGTAGACCGTTTTCGGTCATAAACTGGAGTATGTACAAACTGAATGAACTGAATGAAATGAAATTTCATGTTGTTGGTGTTGGTGGTGTTGTTCGGACTCCCTTGGCGGTCGGTTCGTTGATCGCCATTCAACGCTCAAAGGCAACGTTTAACCATTTTGTTGTTACCATTTTATGTTGCTGTTTTTGTTGTTGTTGTTTTTGTTATTATGTGGCATGTTACTGTTTGTTTTACCTTTTCTTGTCGCGTTCATTTATCCATCATTTACTTCTCCATCTTCTCATCGTTCAACTTGACGTTGATATTTGCTCGCTGTGACTTGGTCTTCCTGATTTAATTTTGTTTCGATTTTGTTATTGTTCGTGCACATTTCGGCGCCAGCGTGTTGCAATCAATGTTCACATTTGCTATACTATTGTAGCATAGTACCCATTTCTTCCACCTAGTGTCCCACCACCCCACTCAATGTCCTTTAGGTTGGATAGGCAAGAAGGCGTACATGACAGTTGACAGCTGAAGCCAGTCTAAAACAAACAAATTGACAGATGACCTGACAATTGATTTTGGTGCAAAACTGTTTTGCCATTTGCTACGATAGAAACACTAGAAGGAAACAAAGAAATAAGTAGAAGATAGACACACTGTACTACATAGTATAAATGGAAGTAACATGATGAAGTGCCAACCGAGTTAATGAAGCTTTATAAAATTGAAAATTCTTAAAATTTTTCATTTAAGTTATTCATGAACATTGCTAAATATTCCATGGTTCGTTTGTACCAACTTTCTTCTGTTTACTTACATTCGACTTATTGGCGAAGAATTTATATGATATAACAAAATGCCCTTGTATGAGGTCATCGAATCAATGGTTCCAAATTTTGACGATAAAAAGTACTATGTTGTTTGTATTACATAGCACATATTTTGGGGATTTTTCCAAATGAATTTCTCCGATTTATGATATACAATGACGAGTTAATAAATTAATTGAAAATGAAATTGAAATTAAAATAGAGAATAAACAAATTACTACCGAATATCAAAATCTTATCATTGATTGTCTACGTCAATTTCATTTCTAATCTCTTAATTGATTTATTATCATGATTTTATTATGAATCACATTTATTTTGATCGAACGATAACTTTTGCAATGGAATGGCCATTTCAAATATAGAAATATTAACACAGTAATGTTATATAACAACATTTTGGTTAAGTTCTATTGGCTGGTGTTGTTATCGGCTAGGGTGATCGATAAGAATACGTTAATAATATTCATTGATTATTCATTTGAGAAATTGAAAATTAATATGTGTACATTAAATGATAATAAACCATACATTGAACAGCAGACTATTAGCTTTTGCTTTGACTATCTTAGAAAATAGAAATACGAAAAGGTTGACAACATGTGGATAACGAGGTGTATTCAAAAAGTTTCGCGAAGTTAATCGGTGGTACAAAATGTTCTCAGAGGGCCGTTAAGATGTGAACGACGAAGAGCGTGTCGGACGCACGAGCACACCAATAACAGACGAAAACATTGACAAAGTGAAGAAAATAGTATTGGCCAATCGTCGAATCTTCGTTAGAGATGTTGCTGAGGACCTAAACATATTGATTGGCTTGTGCCATTCGACTTTAACCAATGATTTGGGCATGAGATGGGCCAAATTCGCTAAATTTTCGACCAAAAACACCATCGGGTTAACATTGTTCAGGAGCTGTTGGACACGGTCCGCGACGACCCAAATTTACTTCAGAGGGTCATAACTGGTGGAGAATCATCTGTAGAGACCATTTCATAGAAGCAGTTAGAGGGACGGATATCTTATGTCTAATCGATTTCCTTCGTCACACTGATCATATCCATACATACTAAGCTCTGACAAAGTGTTATACACTAATAAGATATTTGTAACCGAAATTGACTAGGAATATATGATCTATTGTTTATAATATTAATATACATTAATTTTTTTTTGGTTTCTTGCACAAATAAGTTTGATATTTGATATAATGAGAGATACTCGTATAAGAAGTATAAGATTTCATGTAATAACTCAATTTCTTTTTTTAATAAATAATTGTATTTTCTTCCAATCGTGACATTTCTTACTCATTAAAGATTCTTAATGTGATGTTAACATGCGAAATTATCGTTAGATCCTTTGATAATATTTTGCTAGGATACTTAATGACTTACACATATAAAAAAAATGGAAATAATTCAATGTTTTGACCAAACTAAATTATAATAAAAATGCATAAATTTTCTTTGAGAAAATAAATACATAACTATTTCCAATCAGATGGATTGTAATTCATAAATGAATCAATTTAATGTGAATAGACTTGAAGCGTTTAAATTAAATAAAATTAATGAATGAAAATCTCTATAATTCTAAAAATGAATAACAGAAAAATCTTACAAATGGTAATTTTTGTTACAAAAAAGTCACATTAAAATGCACAAAGCGTCAATCGACTCAATAATCATGCCTGATTTGAGTGCCCCGGAGACATGACACGAAATGAAAATAAAATAGAAAAACTTGGGAAAATGTAAAACTAAATAAAAATATTCAAATTTTCTATTTTTTTGATGATGAACGATATTTTATGCACGATGCAGACCTCCTTAGTCAAACGACATTGGAATTGGTATCGAGAGTGGGAGCGAGCGAGTAAGTGAGCCTGTTATAGCCTCAGACGACAACTACAACAATTCTATGTGTATACAATATATCTCGATTTTTAGTTAGTATTGTATTTGTTGCTGTTGTTGCTGTTAGTTTGCCCTTTACTTGTTCAACTCGCTCGTAGCCATTCAATATAACAATTTCAATTTCGCGTATCGAAGCGAATTGTAGCGTAAATTCAAATTTGTAAAAGAAACGAAAGCTTGAGGCTAATCTTGGAACACAAAAAATACAAAAAAGGAGGAAGAAAATTTTACAAAACCATGTTGCAAAGTACGACGACAAACTTGCAACAAGACTGTTGTAACCCACCATACATCCATCCATCTCTTCATCCAAGCATCCATCTATTTAACCACCCACTCAAATCACGCTGTGATGAAATGTGAATGCATTCAACAAAAGAGACACAGTAGAAAAAACATAGAGATTGGATGTGAAGGTGGTGAGGGGGGTAAGAGAGGTAGCATTATCAGCTGACTTCACCGTCACCACATTTTCACGCGTTCAAATAATATTCAAGTTTACATTGCCTGCCTCAAGGCGGTTGATCATTCCACACTCCTCGGATAGCGAGGTGCTACCATGGAATGCATTAGATGGATGGCTTTGGAGACACAAGGATTGAGTTTTTTGTTGTGTAAATGACAAAAAATTAATATTATGACAAAAGCGTGTCTATCTAATGAAATACAACAACAAAACAGAAAGCAAAAAATTTTGAACTGTGAAAGTAAACAGCAGCTCAACATTAATAATTATAAATTGTATCTTTTTTTTCTATCTTTCCACAACTGATTGATCTACGGATCATGTACTCGTACATTGTCATCTTTTTGTTTATTGTTGTCAATGGTTTTACTATTGTAGCTTTTATTATACTACTTGGTTGATGAAAATGACTATGATAAGCAACTGTGATAAACTTGCTAACAATGAATGATTACAATGATGATGTTGATGATGAAATAATCCCACAAAGAGTCACTTATGCATACAAAAACAATAATACAAATCAAAGAGAACAAAGAATTCAAAACAAATAGAAGTGGTTTAACATTTAAGTAACATAAAATAGTTCGAGCATTAGTGCTTTTAAATTTATTTTTCAATTATATATACTATACGGTGATAATCAGACGGTGACCATAATTGAAATCCTGATAAAATTGAAATTCCTACTATTGTTAAAGATATTCAGGCATGTGCCAGAAATCCCTTTCGATGGTTTTGAAATCTCTGACCTTCATAAATATGATATGGTTACATTGACCCTCATTTGAAGTTAAAAAATCCAGAAAGAAGGCTATCATTGGCTATGCCAAAGATGTAATACTCTTCACGCTCCTTCGGGTTGCATCCAACCTTCCTTTCTTAGCA
The DNA here is from genome assembly GCA_037043315.1 of Amiota communis. NCBI lineage: Eukaryota > Metazoa > Arthropoda > Insecta > Diptera > Drosophilidae > Amiota > Amiota communis. Next base: position 1,202,556 of record JBAMAV010000994.1, read on the forward strand.
TCACTATATTCTCTCTGTCATAGTTTGATTATCAACAAAGAACACAGGTTGAGTGGCACTTTTATTGTACTTTTATTCGTTAAAAGTTTGTCATTTAATTTGGGTTTGTATGGGAGGGTCATGAAACTTACATGGATGATTGATATGGACCAGAAGCTTATAGTGTCCAAATTTGATACGTTAAAAAACAAAAAACTTATTCTAATAAGAACACTCCCGTGAAGAGTATAAAAGATTCTTTATTATATTGTGTAAAAGCCATTACAATTGTGATTAGAAGATTGAATAGTATAATAAATGTAACAATTGGGCTAAGAGAAAGGATGTGTAAAATTGTTGCATCTTAGTTGAGATGTGATGCCATATTCACAGTGTAGCCAATCAATGAGAAAAGGTGTATTTGCCGTTGGCCGAGTGATGGCAGAAGTTCATCAACTAAAACAGAAAACACAGATTATTTGGGTTCTGTTACTCAAATCATTATCACTCATGGATTGAATGGTATTCATCTTTCCTATACTATAGTATCTAAGTCGGGAAATTGTCATGTGCTATATGACAACACCATAAAGATGGTTAATACACATCAGCAGCATTGTACAACTCCACAACAATAATCATTCATAAAGTGGAAAGTACTTGTTTTTTTTTTAATCAGAATTCAGTCATTCACTTACTCAAAAGCTCAATCATTCACGCATTTGAGCATAAAGTTGCATCTTTTTGCATTTGTTTCTGATTGTTGTTGTTGTTATTACTATTCATCCATTCATTCATTTATTCGTTGTTTTATTGTTGTTATTACATACTAAGTATTGTGTTCTTCATATTTGTTTTTATTTATTGTTATTTAATTAAGTTGTTTTGTTTTTCGTGTTTAATTTGACAAATTTCTCGCTGCAAAAAACTTGATGCTGTCAATTAAAATACAATAAAATTTAAAATAATTTTCATTAATTGTTTTTCAATTCTGTTTACTGAATTTTCTTAATTAAAACATAAGTTGTTTTTTATTATGATTTATTTTTCTAACAATATTTTCTTTAAAATCTCGTTTTTCATTGGTTATGATGTTTTGTACAATAGTTTAAACATACACAGATACTAACTACATTTTCTGTCTCAAATAAAGTTATATCATATTGACTTTGTTATATTGTAAGATTTTCCGCTTTTCCTTTATTTATTTTGTCATTTGACTTTGGTTGTTTGACCTGTTTTTAGTTGACTAAGGAAAGTGGATAGACATTTATTTTTTAAATCACATTATCTCAGTTAACTGGTAGCTGTTTATGTAATAGAAATGTCAAAGTTTAATTGTTTAAACTTCATTAAAAGCATCACGTTACTTATGATAAATTACGTAATTTCTTCAATAAAAATTTACTTCATTTTTTAATCATATATATTTTTGTTTTGTGAATTATTCAAGTTCTTTGTTGTTTTTTTGTTATGATTTTGCTCAAAAACAAAAGTAAATAAAAATGTTGAAAGTTGCATTAGAAATACTTATTTTTCATTGTTTGTTGTTTAGAAAATTTCAATAAGAAACAGAAAACAGTTAAATAAATAAATAAAAAGAAAAATGTGTGTAAAGAAAAAAACACTTAGAGTTTTGTCTGTGAAACTGAAGTTTGCGACATTTGTTTGTTTTAACATTTTCTATGGACCTTTTTTTCTGCTTTGCAACTCTTTTACGAGTAAGCATCGCATAACAAATAAAGATGAGAAAAATAATATAAACAACAGCAAAAACAAGAAAAGCCAACATAAGCACATATCTACCTACATAGTACTACTATACACATAAGTAGAAGTTGAAGTAAGTAGAAGACATCGTCAACAAAGCACATGACATCTATTAAGGGGTCTTCAAGGAAGGGTCTGCAGCGGCAGGGGTATTTGCTTTGTATACCAAGAAAATATAAATTAAAGAAGGGAGGGGGCGAGTATGGAGACAGTGAAATGTCACTTAAACCACACACATGTGTGGAAATATGAGCATTGTCAACGTCCCAACATGTTCTCTGTCCCTTGCTTCATGGCATAACTGACCCTCCCTTCAGCACATGCTGCTACTTTGTTGTTGAGTATGTTTTCTATTTGTGTGTGTATGTGTGTGTGAGTGTGCATGTTGCATGCTGCAATGCTATTGCAATGTTGCTGCCTGTAATTGATGTCGTTGGCTATTGTTGCTTTAGCTGTTGCTAGTTTTTCCTAAGGTACAACAACAAGTATTTCACTAACGACGACAATGTTACAAAGCAATGTTGTTGCTATTGTTGCTGCTGTTGTGTCGTCACTCGCTTAGTGGCATGCATCATGTTGCAAGCAATCTAACAAACGAACGAGCGATGGAATATTAGCAACTTGAAAGTGAAATTTTTTCTTCTTATGTTGCACATTGACTGACTTCCGGCTCGTGTTGCACACGTTCAACTAACTTGGCTCTTATTGCTCCTGTTGCTATTGTCACTGCTGCTAGTGCTGCTGCTGCTGCTCGATTCACATACGTGGCACGTTGAAGGTTTATTGTTACCTTTGATATGGATTTTTTTAAACTCCTATCGTATCACATCTGATGAAGATATGTCGTGATGAAAAGTGAAATTGTTGTTGGCACTTTTCTTTTTTTTTCTATCATCGTCATCATCATTATCATCATTATAGTGGATGTTGTTGTTGCTGGTTATTCATTTCGTTAAGCAGCAATTGTTACTAATTATTATTTGCTGCTGTCTCTTATTGTCACAATTGTCGATGTTACTGTAGGATCTGATTAAGCTTGGTTTGCGCTTGAACTTTGCCCTTAAAATGGAGAGTTTCTCTTTAAATCACATTTAGAAAAAATACATGTGATTTTCCCAAAATAATTGTACTTAACGTAACAATGTAGTCATTATCTTTGATTGGATATCATTTCCTTTATTAATGGAACCATGAAATGGAAGTAAATCCTGACAATTAAAGTGATAAAGAAAAAACAAATAAAATATTAAATAGAAAAAACTTGTAGATTTATTTCACATTTAAATTTAAAATGTAATTTTTTCTTCATTGGAAATTGACATAAATTGGTAATAGAAGATTTTAATCGGCACCGAAAGGAATTGATCAACTTCGTCTTCTTAAAAACCTTTTGTGCAAGTTGGATATGTTCAGAAAATTTGTCATCTCTTTTCATACTCTTCACGGGAGAGAATAGTATTATAAGTTTGTCATGAAGTTTGTAACACACAGAGAGAGACATCGCAGACCATATAAAGTATATATATTTTTGATCAGCTCGATGAGACGAGTTACTTTAGCCATGTCATAGGTTTCTTTCTACCATACGCTGCACATTTGTCGGAATCAGCCGAATTTAAATTACTGTTCTTATTAGAAAAGGTTTTTTGTTTTCCGATTTATTGAACTAAAATTTAGACACTATATGTTTCTGTTCCATATCCATCAACCATGTGAATTTTATGATCCTAGGGTTACCAGGAGGGGTAACTCCCAAATCTAAATTAAATGACAAACTTGTTAGGAATAAAAGTACATTAAAATTGCCACTGCCAAACTGTGTTCTTTGTTGATAATCAAACTGTAACAGAGAGAATATAGTGATGCTAAGAAAGTAAGGTTGGATGCAAACCGGAGGAGCGTGAAGAGTATTACATCTTTGGCATAGCCAATGATAGCCTTCTTTCTGGTTTAAATTTAAAATCATTTTTTGTTGCTACTAGTAGCAGCTTATGATTGTCAATTGTAAATGACGAAAATTTTAATACTGTGTGATTTCAATCATGATTTATTCATGCTTTATTCAATTTGATTTCATTCATATCATTTTTACCTAGAACATGTAATTAAATGACGAACAAAGGACAAAGAAATCATCTAAAAATGATAGAAAAATTACCAGAAATATAGAAGATTATAATTTGTAAAGGTAAACCGAATATTTGTGGTCGCTCTTTGGTTAAATGAAGGAAAAAGAACAAATAGGGTATGGTGTCATATTATCATGTATTGCACCAGTGATAGTAGGTACCGGTGATGATAAAACAGACAACAATAAGGCAACGACAGAATAAACACACACACATTCTATTCATGTGCTTAATTCTTCCATTGAGAGCAATTATGTTGGAAATAGCGGAAGGATGCCATTGATAATGGTGATGGTGATTTTGATGGTAATGACGATGGTGATGGTGGCAATGATAATGATGATCAGTAGCAATACATTGGGGTTCATTGTTGTAAACTGAGGCTGATGCTGCTGTGCTGGAATCAACAGTGGCAATTGTCAGCCGCTAAAGTATACTTTGTGTATATAAATGGCGGTTTTCATTGACTTTCACTGTAGCAATTTTTGCATTTCCGTTTTGAGTTTATGGGCCGACGACCATCGCAGGCTTGCGAGCTCTTTGGAATTCGAGTTCACTTGTCAATTACTCGGCTGCCTTTTTTAATGGACACACTCGCTCAGATACACAGAGAATCGACCGCAATTTTTACATCGTTAATGTTATTTAAATGGTCCTTCCTTGCCGGGTGGATTGTTGTGCGTATCTCGCGTATCCTATTAATGTTGCACACACGGTGTACGCCATCATCGTGCCATAGAGGAGAAGGCTTCTGTTGTTCCATTGCGTTCCATTCTTACTTCGCTTACTTCATTATTCTGGCGTTAAGCCGCTTAAAGCCATGTTTATGGCCAGTTTCATTTTATTTCGTTTTCGTTTTGTTCGCTTACCAGTTCTTCTCATTTTATCATTTACCTGCAATTTTTATCTTAAATATCCTGCTGCTTCAAATGTTGCTGTTACTATTGCTGCTACTGTCATCCTTCGTTTGTTGCGTTGACAGAATTCATCATTAAATTTACTTTATAAAAGTGCCCAATTGTAAATTTTTCTTTTTTGTTCTTCTTCTCTTCACTTTAGTTTTATGTACTCATCTAGTTTTCTTTACTTCCGCTTATTTTACACACTCACTCACTTACTTCCTTTTTTCCTTCCTTCCTGACTTCCGTTTAAGCTTTCTTGTCTGAATGTGTGAGTGCATGTATCTGTGTGTATGTTTAAATTATATTTTATTTATACAATCAGTAAAAATGTTAAAAAACAGAAAAGAGGATGAAAAATAAGTAAATAAATTGGGTCGCTTGTTACAAGTTTGCAGCATCAACAGAAATTTTCTTGCAGGACCTCAAGCCAAAATACCTGTCTGTAGATATACTCGTATATGAATGTATCTTAGTGTATGTGTTTACTTACATTTATTTACTTTCGCGCTTCGCGATGTTGTCGCCATCACCATCAGATTCACCATCTGAATCACCATCGCCTGTAGTTGCTTCGCGTTTGTTAATTTGATTTTTATCTTGCAATTTTTTTGTACACTTTTTCTCCTTTTTTTTCTCTTTATTATTCCCTTTTTTTATAAGCTGGACACAGGAGCTCCGCAAGGGTCCTTACGCTCATTTGCACTTCGTGGATTCTGCGTTTTAGTTGGAATTATTTTTTGTGTAGTTTTGCTTACAAGTGAGTGTCCTTTGCGTCTATTAGAAGGACAATTCCACGTAAAGAAACTGAATTCAACTCAACTCACCTCATCTCATCTAAACTCAGTTCAGTTGAGCTGTGTGTGACTTGTAAAAATGTTGACAAAATGTAATTTTGTTGTTCCTTTTTTGTTGTTACTGCAACTATACATTTTCCATTTTTCCCTTTTACTCATTGTATAATTTATGCAACAGTTTTTTTGTTTTGTAGATTTTTGTCTCTTTAAGAAAAATGCATATTTCTGCATAGTAAAATTAGGTAAAAATTGGGATTTTATGTATGAGACATCGTTAGGACATTAGACAAGGGGCAGTTAACTATTAGTTAGAAATAATAATAAAAAAAAAAAAAACAACTTGAAAATAACTAGGAAATATAAGAACAGCTTTTTTACTGCAATCAATCAAATCTATTGTTTTGAGGAAGGATAATGGATACAAAATCCACCGTTTTGTAAAGAAAGACACTTTGATTTATGTGTATTTTACTTTACTTTATTTAGGTACTTTATGTCTTACGTTTTCTTCTTATATATTATACTTTGAATTGTCCGTTAGCCACTGTACATATATTACAAAGCTTATATGCAAGTGTGATTTACTTAAAGAATTGTTGCTACTGTTGTTGTTTAGATCGAAATTGCCTTGCGAGTCGTCGCTTGCGATCAGTTTTGTGTTTTGTCACCAATTGATTATTGGACATTCTCCTTTTTCCTATCAGAGTCTGAAGCTGCATTCGACCAGGCGCGTTCGATCGAACGTCAGCCTCAAACCCTCTGCACCCCACATCTATAATTTTAGGAAACGATAATTAATCAAAATAATCACGTTTTCTAATAAGAACATTATTGTAAATGGGGATTTGTATGGGAGGTATTGGGCTGATTCAGCGTATGGTGAAAAGAAATCTATGTGCAAAATTTCAGCTCTCTAGCTCAAAAACTGAGGAACTAGTTTGCATACATACAGACGGACATGCCTAAATCATCTAGTCTTTATGTGGTCTGCAATGTCTCCTTCTGTGTGTTACAAACTTCATGACAAACCATACACTCCCGTGAATGAGGATCGGAACAGTGCTGTTGTTTAAATGGTCAAGAACTGAAGGTCTTCAAACCATTTACCTAAAAGTGGATATTGCTCTTCGTATGTGTCTGTCTTCGCACCAGTAACAGTTCTGGAGAACGATCGGGCGGCAGGGAGAATATAATTATCTTTATTCACAGTAATGGTAGATTGGCACCAAATCGGCCAAGTTATCATGCACACACATACCCAAAAGGTAACCACTATAGCCTCCAGCATGTGCTACTCGTTGACATACAGGCATCATTTTATCTGTACATTCTTATATAATTTTTTTTTCGTTCCATGATATTCAAAGGAACTTTCATCAGTCCACAAAATTTGTTCCCAAAACTATTAAGGATTGTGTACAAATCTTTTAGCAAATGTTAACCATTTAAGCTTATTTTTGTTGAAATGAAGAAAATTGGACGGGCTATAAAGTATAAAAATTGGGTTCCTTTGGGCGTGTTTCAACGGTTTTTCTACTAATTGATATATTTTGCTCATAGAATTTTACCAGTATTGTTTTAAGTGGTCTGCCTGATCTTGCACAGTTGTTTACTGAATTAGTTTTCTTTTGTTTGTTTATTTGATAGTATATGTTTTGAATAATTTGCTGAGAAATACTAGAAACCCGCCCTGATTTGTAATTGCAATTTACAATTTTATTTAAAAAATTTAGAAAATATAACTTTGATATTGATAGCATGAAATTATATTCATTTTTTACAAAGTTTGTCCACATCATGTCTTTGTACACAATCTCTCTTTCTTGCTACGCTCTCAGTGAATATCATAATTATAATTCAAAAAGAAAAGATCGAATAGCGCAATACTCTTGTGCTCACTCAGTTATCAATAAATGAGGGGAATAAATACAACATTTACAACACAACAACTTTTTGTGAGTGGTTTTGCAAAATCTTATAGGTATGATGACTGAAAACGAATAAAATATTTTTATTGTTGAATCAATTCTTTATGTTCTTGAAAACCTTTCTAAGAAAATTTTATACAGTGCGGTGAAAACCGCTATCAAAAGTGAATAACATTTATGAAAATGTAGAATGTCAAAATACTATTATTCTACAATAAATTAACATAGACATTTGTTTGTACCATAGATGCCTAGCTTGATTGTTTGATTATGGTAGGAAATGTTTGATAAGGAATTCCTTAAAAGTCTTTATCCTTTTAAATATTTTCAATGCACAGTAGGAAATGCAAATATCAGTTATGTAGTTGACTAAGTTACTATATGGTTTTGTACAATTACAGTACATAGTTTTTTTGTGAATCAATCGTTGAAATTGCGACTATTTTTGCAGAAGCAAGACCCAACATTTGGTGAATTTTATTAGTATATCGTAGAGAAGTGGACTATGGACGTGCTAATGGTGTAATGGTAATGGTAGTAGGGGCTGCCGACATTTAAATATCATACTCTCTTGTTGCAATTTTTCCACTAAAGTTTATCAAACATAATCGCAAGTGTGAGTTCAATTAAATAATTGATTGCGAACTTCGTTTATGTTAAAAACAGAATATTTGATTAAGATGTATTTAACTCATATTTAATTAATATTTATAATGATATTCTTTTTATGTTGACAAATGAAAAAATATGTGTTGTATACAATGCTATGAAGTTCAGTTATTGGAAGAAGACAAGAGACACATTTCACACCTTTCGATTCAATTATTTCTAATTGCACAACTTTGGTTCATTACTTCTTCCTTCTTTTTTCAGTTTCTGTTGCAACAAAGAAAATTCAATTTAAAAACAGATTTTCAATGCTCAATTTGCTTAACAAGAATTTTGTTTCCTTTCTTGGAAAGAAGCATATTTTGTTATAACAAAAAACCAAGTACCCAAACAACCTTTTTGGTCAGAATGTTCTGTTCTATTTTGTTATTCTTTTCTTCTTTTCATGTAGTCAATTTGTATCTTTGAAATAGTTTTCGTTTATATTTTCATTTGAGAAGAAGCAAGAAAAGAAAAAATAACCAATTATGCGCTTCGCTCTCTAATTGCTTCCTGACACTTACTTGCCAACTTTGTTGCCTTCTGTTGTCATTTACTACTTTCTTTACACTTTCACTGTGTGTTCCTCTCCGCCACTTTTGGTCTCAATTTGATTTTGATAATAATGTGACCGGATATTTAAGTAGTACGTACATAGTAGTAACTATGTGTAGTATACTTAGCCCAAAAGGAAAATTCTTTTCTTAAGAAGTTTTCCTTTTTCTAGTAACTTAAGAAAATAAAATACTATAAGGGGAATTTGCTGTGGCGCGTCTACTATCTACAATAAGTTTATTTTGTACACCCTAATGATATCCGTTAGTTTCCCGGTCAATGGTGTGTATGATAAATGCAATTCATATGAATTTTCACAAAAGTATGGGAGAAATCAGATCATGTTTCGTGTCATAGAAAACTAGGTACAATGCACCGACCGCTCCGAATGATTTCTTTATATAAATTTAAATTATTTTTTATAAATATAAAAATTTACTTATTTTCTTCTGTTTTATAATCAAAAATTAGATTTCCGGTCGACAAAATTATTGAAAATGAAATTGTATATAATTTGAATCGGATTTAGTAATTTGAAGTTCATTTAATGAACAGAAAAATATGATAAAAATTAAATAAAAGAAATAAAATTATATAAAAATTCATAACAAAAGGAAATAAATAAAATATTTTAAAATATGAAATTGTTCAATTATAAAAATTCAATTCAATGAAAACTAACCGGCAGTAAAAATTCAATTCAGTTCAGTGCAAAATGAACAGTTTCCATAAAGTCAGTTAGTCAGTGAGTGAATTAGTATGTTCAAGATTGGTCAAAGAGATGGCGAAGGGGAACAAAAGGGTAAAAGAAACAATAGATATTCACATGCAATAGCCAAATTACGTTAATATGAAGGAATGAATGTATGAATGACTGAATGAAGTACGAGTGAGTATCTAACGACGATGATCAAAACTAGTTTTTCTCGTTGCTCTCCATCTTCTTTGGCTTTTGTTTCAATTTTGTCGGTTTCCCAGCCTCAGACTGCAAGTAAGTAGCTACTAAAGTAACAAATATTAAAATTTCAAAAAAACCAAAAAAGGTACAAACAAAAAAACAACAAAATATTTCAATTTTTTAACCTAAAATGCAAAAATGAAAAAACAAAAAAAAAAAACAATAACAATGCAACTGCAGGCAATAATAATATCAACATCATGCAATAGCAAATAACATAGCAAAAACAACAAATGAATAAACAAAACAAAATATTGCCGTGTGAATTTTTATTTGATTTTTTTTTTTTCAATTTAATAAATTATTTTTATTTTTAATTTTTTTTGTACCATTTTTCCTATTTTTTATTGTTTTGTTTCAATATTTCACGCATATATGAACAATGCAACCGACACCATCACCGCATGTTTTGTATATGTACAAGTATCTAGTATGAGTATCTATTGTATGTGTATCTTCAAAGTCTGTTTTGTATGAAGTGTTATGTTTTGTGAAAAGTTCAGTCTGCCGGAAAATTGCAAACAATTTCAGACACACACTTTTTTCACTTTGTACACCTACGCCTCTCATTACCCACACACACACACACACACACACACGCACTGTCTCTCTATCTGCTGTTGTTGTACAACATAGCTGAGCAACACATTTTAATGCAACGCAACACAACTCACACTTTGGTTTTTGCTTGCTGCCTGGTTGATTGTTGGATTTTGTTCGTTAGGCTTCGCATAGCAGAAAATTATGAGTTAATGGATTCTGTTAAATATTTCAGTATTGCAATTATCTCATTAGCAACTGCAACAATAATAACAACAACAATAACAATGGCAACAACACCAACAATAGCAAGTAGCAACAAAAACAATACCATACAATAATTTACTAAAATTGTTGTTTGTTGACAAAAATGTTTTAACATTGATGGCGCCGCTGTTGTTGTTGACCAAATTTAGCCAAAATTATGCGGGTATGAAATAATTTTCATTTATTTTATATTCTTTATATTTTTTTTATTTTTATTGTTGTTAACACTTTTGTCACATACATTAAATTGTTTTATCATCGTCAACAGTCTTTTGTCATTAAAAAAGAAAAAAATAAAAAATAAATCAACAATTGTTCTAAGATGTGAAACAATACAAAAATTAACTTTGTTTAGGAAATAAAGGACTTTTGCCTAGGTATCGTGTATATTGGTCCAATCTGTGCAATGAAATGTTGATTTTTTTGGCATAAGCAAATTTGTTAATATTATTAATAATAAATTTTGAAAATTTGAGAGCTGTGAGATCCCGCCTCCGACCCTCGCACTCACATAAAACCCCATAATTTTTTTTTATATATAGTAAGTTATTCATTTATAATATTAGAATTTCATAACATACATTGTACATATTTACTTTTATCATTTTCATCAATCATCAACGGCTATTCATTTTTTTTTCTCTTCAAGCTCATCGTCATCATGAGGCATATAGTTAGCTATCTCAAATGCTGGCAACGCCAAAGGCCCAACAGCATCTTGAGGAATTTGGCTCTTTCTAGAATGGTTATTTTTTTTCACTAAATCGTTGCATGTACAGACTCTCTCCAGTCGATATATCGAATCTATAGCTTGCTGAAAGTCTTACTCTATTTATAATGGGATATTCAACAAACACCGTTTCTAGCAATAAAATTGTTCTTAAAGCTATGTGGTTCAGCAGATTTTGCAATGGTACTTCGGTAGTAGTTTCTGATATACTAATGTCCAGAGGCCTGGATTTTATTTAAGCTTCCAACACCTTTTCATATCTTGGATATACATACATACATTTGTTCTTTTTAATATTCATGGACCGAATGTTAATGTATTGCTGCTTAGAAATTCTCAATAAAAAAGGCTAATGCCTGCTAAGCTGTAAATTCATGGGATTTTTCCGACCCAGTTTTTCCCTCATTTCTGATTTATCAGGCTTTTTCAATGTTTCATTCAAAATATATGGCATATACAAGAAGAGGTGGTTTGTTTTCTTTAGAGAGTTCAGAAGCCAATTTAGTTTTAAAGCGTGATCCACCTTTCTCATAAGCAACATGTGGCCGTCCAACTTCATTTCCAGCTTTATATTGAAATTGATATCTTTGCCGCAAGTCAGCTCGATTATCTGTTGCATTTATTCAGCATCATTTTGACCAGGGCAATGAAGTTTATTTTTGTTTTCATTGGATTTTATGTAAATAGTCGTTGACATTTGTGTGTGGAAGCGTAATCTCAATAAGCTTATATGGTAATCATTATCAGCTTTATGAAATATTAAAGTATTGTTTATGTAGTAAAATTCTATACTTCTAAATACATAAAATTCATTTGTAAGTATTATTTGCCAATATTTTTTACACATAAGAAAACGCAACTATGAAAATTAGTTTTTTTTTTTTTTAACAAAAACATGTGTTTTTATTGAGCTACTACCAATCAAGGTGCAAATACATTATGTATATGATATTTACAATGTTTGCAATGGATTAACTATTAAATAATAAGTGATTAAAGTGATGTCTTTTCAGTCGCTGTATTGGGGTGGAGTGGAAAAGTTTCCTTGCCAGTCTATTCGTGTTGTTCCTCAGTCTATCACTGTTCCGACTTGAATGGAAATTGATCTGACTATCGACGTAGGCTACGTCTAGATCGTGGTGAATACGACTGTTTCGAACATATCTAGGGCCGCCAGTGATTGTGCGCAGTGCGTAGATCTGTAATCTGTGTACTTTCAGTAGATGGTATCTGGCTGCCGTTCCCCATATATGAATCCCATATCTACAGATCGGCGCTATAACTTATTTGTTTCTTGAAAAAAAAATAATGATTGGGATATAAAGTTTTAACAGGTAAAAGTCCTTCTCTATTATTATACTTTGCCAGACTCTTGTTTTGACAAAAGATATATGTTTCGAGTTATTAAAGACTTACCAAAAATATTCTAGAGCCGTTGTTTCTTTGATTTGACATCATCATTATTGAAAGCTCTAACAATATCATCAGTAAATCCAAATCCAACTTAAGTTGCTAATCATGACTAAAAGATAATCAACTACCAAAAATATGACAAAGAGACATTTTTTACAAAAAAAAAAAAATTGTAAAATTAAAAGAAGAGGAAAAGGTAAATCTTTAATCAATAAATTGCTGTACATTTTGTCTTATTAGATTTGTGGGATTTTGGGAAAAACGAAAATAGAAAATAAACCGATTCGAACGCTTCATTAACGCGATGGGTTTATTAAATTTTGCTTAACGTGTGTAATCAAAGCAATTATATTACAAGGAAATTGATGGTGAAAATTTGCCAAAATCATTTTTCCACTTAACTCAGCGCAACTCTATGAGATGCAAAGCATCGCAACGCAATGCAGCGCGACTCAACTCGATTGGATTGAATTGGATTGGATTGGTTTGGTTTGGATGGGTTGCCATTGGGACGAGTCCCAGGCCCCATGATATTTCATTAAAATCTGTTGGTTTCGTTGTTTGGTTGGTTGGTGTCTGCTGCTTTGCGGAGCGAAAGAAGAGTACGAAAATGAGGTGTTTAGGTGAATGGGTTGGTTTGGTTTAGTTTGGTTTGGTTAGATCAAATAGACAGACAGACATCAGACCAGACAAATTGTTAGACGTTCGCTCGCGATAGTAGCGTCTGCTACTCATACTCCAACACCACATACTATGGATTCCTAAATAGATACACACGCGCAATTATTTAGCGTAATTGCTTTAAATACGAAAATGTTGCAACCACATAATTAGAAAATTGGAAAATAAATGCATTTCACCCACACACACACACACACACACATAGAGACTCAGATTCAAAAGCTTGCATGCTTGTGTCTATATTCGTGACTTAGGGGAGTACATAATGTGTATCTATGAGAGTTTTCAAAAATCCAATAGAAAAACAATTTTAAATTTTTTATTTTCTATTTTAAGTGGCGTTATTTGGCAATTTATTGTTGTTATACAATATTATTGTATAAAAGGGAATGAGGTGGAAAACCACAACCAATTTTCTATTTAATTGCTTCAAATTTTGTTGAAGTTCTCGCACTTATGAGCTTTTGAAGAAATGTATTTCATTATTAACTTTTAATGTCACAGTGTTATTGTTATTAGCACAATTTAATTAGAAGACAAATGTGTTTGCTAATTGTAATCAGCCATATCGAAATTGACAATGTTTTGGGTATAATAATTTGAATTACTTTCACTTGTTTAGAAATCGATCTTCTATAAAATATACTATTTTATTAAATATCTTAGAACTTTCATCACTTAAAGATAAGACCGATTATCTTTTTAATATTTTAAAACTCACATTTATTGTTTTATCTAAGAACTACCAAATTGCACAATGTTATGAGCATATTTAGGTCAGATTTGGATCATTGTAAATCAAATGAACCATACTAAGAGCAAAGAAAATGGAAAATACACAATTTAATCACACATATTGACCTTATTGTTAACTAGAATTCAGAACATGAACTTGATGATCTAAATTATATGTATGTCTTAACGTTAAGAGAAAATCCACAGGATGGAAAAATCAAATTTAAATACTATCTGTTAGGTCCATAGGATGAGTTCTTTTAAGTCTGTGTGGTGTGGAGTCCGTGTTGAGAAATTTGTATGCTAGTAGGTTTGGATGTGATCTGAGCCTATCCACGTGCCTCTTGCTGAAGCGGATAACTTCTTCCATATGTAGGTCTCTGTGTAGATTGTCGTTTCGAATGGCGCAACGCAAGTTTACGTAGTATTAGGTTTTGATGCCTTTGTAGAATGTTTGCATTGGATTTAGCTGCAATTCCCCTAAGCTGTATGCCACATGTCCAACTTGGCTTCACTATGAATTTATAGAGTCAAATTTTATTTTCAAGGCTGACTTCTGATTTTTGCCAATGAACCAATAGTGCATGCGTTTTGTTTTGAAATCTAAGTGCTTTCTTTTAGCGAGTATATGATGTCACCACGACAGACTTTTGTCCAAATTCATGCCGAGATATTTAACACTACACCATTAAAACGGAGTGAGGAGCTTGAGCATTTGCGTAATGTGAAAACCGTGTGTGTTTACTTTTCAGGGTTTACCACTAAGTTTCTCTTACATATGCAAGCTTCGATATCTCGAAGCTGTTGTTTTAATAGGTGAGTAGTACTGCTGATATTTAATGTCCTGACTAATATCAGTGTATCATCTGCGAAGGTGGCAATTGTCATTTCTTCGCCAATTGGGGCAGGCAAATCTGCGGTGTAAAGGGTATAAAGCAATGCACCCAATACACTACCTTGAGGGACACCAGATTGTAATATTTTGATCAACGAATAGGCATCTTCAACTCTGACATAAAATCTTCTATTAGACTTTTACAAAGAAGCCCTTTATGCCATACACGGTCAAAGGCTTATTTGACATCCAAGACCACAGCAGCGCAGTATTGCTTATCTTCGAATGCTTTGATTATTTCGTTGACAACTCGATGAACCTGCTTAAGTGTACCATGTTTGCGCCGGAAACCAAACTGTTGGTAAGGTAGTATTTCAGCATACAGTATGGGTACCATGGAGCCTATAAGATGTTTGCTCTTGTTCATGTTTCCCTGGCTTAGGCATGATAATAATCTCGGAACATTTCCATTGACTAGGGAAATTACCAAGCCTGAAGCAGAAAATTGAAAATGTGTACGAAATTGGTTGGTCTTTTATTGTTGCAGCATCGATTCCATCGAAATCTTTAGATCTCTTGCACAATATAAACAATAACTTAATAAAATTGTCATTACCAAATCTATTTATTGTCTTAGAATAGCTGAAGATTACAATTTATGCATGGCATGACATCAGTGGCATATCGCAGGATTTTCTACTTTAAGAGCGCATTTTGTGTGAGAAATCTTCTTTTTAAACTTGCTTAAATCAGAATTGTTCTTTTCTTCGGCGCTTACCTATTTTTCGGTCTTTTATTTCATTTATTTTATCCAATTTGTTCATTTCATGAAAAGTGTTCATTTTAAGACTGTCCACTCCTATGGTCCATTGCACCAGATGAATTCAATCAATTATTGTGCAAAAAATGTAGTTGGTCTAGTCAAGGGGACATTTGAAGACACATTGCATGAGAGCCATTCTGTGCACACAAATAAAATTCAAACGATGACTTGGTGGTAAATCGCATCAATATTGGTTGGACACAAAAAGAACACAAGAAGAAGAAGATTCGCGTCTTAAGAATTCCTAACAAATACTGGAATCTCGCAAGAGTTGTAATTTTGTGGTTTATTACAATAAGGTTCAATCGAAGCCGCAGTGACGAGGTGAATAAATCCCGCCCGGCCCGTATTCTAATTGGCCTGTTAACTAGTATAAGAACTTAAATACTAAGTACTACAAAACAAAACATGGGACGAAGAGCATTTGTTAGACATTCGATAATTAGCCTGTGTAGGCAAAAGTGACCTAGACATGTGTTCTACAATATAATGACATAATAACAAGCAATTAGTTTAAATTTATAATTGTTTATTGTTCATGTAACATGCATCAAAACAATAAGAAGTATCACCATAACCAGTACTCACATACTGTTTGACAACTAAGCTACACATTTTATTAAAGAATATGCCGACTACAAACTTGTTGAATGAAAAATAAGTTTGATTCTATCCTCTCTAAAAATGACGTTAAGTTGTTCAATAAAATTCAGAGGTTCTTTTCTTCTTTTATTTTTTATATAGATTTTTTAAAAAATTTTCTATGAATTTTAAACCATAGTTTCCAAGATACTATGGTCTACAATTCTTAAATACAAATTTTTGTTGTCATAGCGTATTTAAATTCCTATGAAATCGAATAAAAGTTTTTCATTCCATTTTTTATTTACTTACCAATATTTATTTTCTTTTTTTATGTGAATTTATTTGTACAAAAATACAATATTTGAATTTGAATTTGTACAATAAATTGAGAATATGAGAACATGAGTTATTATGTACCACTTTGGTAAGACTCGGCGATGTGTGAGTTTTTATTTATTTAAGTGTAAATTTGTGTGGTCGATTTGTTGTTATTATTGTAATTTTTATCACATAATAGTAAAGCGTGAGTCTATGAAAAAATGAAGAAGAAAAACTACCATTTATTTATAATAAAATAAATAAATGCAAATATGAACAACAAATATAATAAAACAAATTAAACTGACATCTGGTGTGGTTAACACGATGCATTTATGCATTTTGTTCTATGTTTTATGCATTTTTCTCTTTACTTTACATATATCATATTCCCCTTATCCCCTTTATTAGAGTCTTTTACTGTATGCTTCTATAAAAAGATAAATACTTTTCATTATTAACTATTATTTGCAACAGCCATTTATATATTTATTTAAATTGGTGGTTTACTGATCCCATCCCATTCCATCCAATCCCATCTGATTCCATAGCATTTGAAACCTTTCTAAGTAAGGAAAAATCATTGGGCGGAGGCTTTTCCATTTGCCATTGTTCGTTTAACACAATTAGGTTGCTTTACTACCTTTACTAGAGGTATATTGATGTGGCTTCAACAGACTCTGACTTTGTGGCTGCTGATTGAGATACTACATACTACTATAGTAATGCTACTTCCTTGATTTTGTAAGTGAAATTGCCAATAATATGATATTAGATTACAGACTTACTTACAATTTACTATCGACGAAGGTAAGTTGTGATGTTGGGACGTTGCGGACAAGCAATTGTGCCTGAGTGCGCAAAATAATTACGTAGAAATTTTCCCTTTTGAAATCAATCAAACGTGCAACATTATGTTGCAGTTACAGTGCAAACAGCAACAAACTGTTTGTTGCTGTTGCTGATGCCTTAAGTGAGTTAAGTTTGCCTCACGACCATAATTATTGTATTGTGGCTTGTTGTTTGAGTAGTCAATTTTCACTGACTTCAGGTAGCCAAAACAACAATTTACTGCCTTGGTGAATCGAAGGCATGAATTTGTTTAAAACCGAAAACAAAACATAATTTGATTGACTTGAAATGGGATAATTGACGCATAATTATAAGTTAAGTTAAGGTAAGGTCGATTTGAGGTTTCATCTTTATTATGCGGGTAATCTAAGGAATTTCCAACATCAATATCAACTTAGTCTGTGGCTGTAACTTATTGTAACTGACTGACAGTCAGACAACCATCATTTGAAGCATAACATTTCATTGTTTTATTAAAACAATCGATTGTTTTTCCTTATACTCGTCCATAGTCATTATAAGTTTTTGTTTGTGGGTGGATTTGAAAAACAATAGCAACTGCCATCTTCAATATTATTCACATCATTCACATATATCATCATCATCATCGTCATCATCACAATCAATATTGTTTAGCAAATAATAAGCAATTAAATTGCATTCATCATCAACAACATTATTATTATTATTACCATCATCATCATCATCATCATCATTATCATCTTCATCTTCAGTAGTAGTAACAATCGAACCGAAAATGAAATGCAATGCAATTATGTAGAATGAAATCAATTGAATTGAACTGAATTGAATTCAACTTAACTCAAATCGAATCGCATTTCATTGGATTGCATTGCATCAGATCGGATCAATAATATATGTATATGAAGGAAATACAAGTGGGTGAGGGTGAGATACATACGGAACACAATCATTTGTTCGTTACTTGTTCGGTTTCGGTTTCAGTTTCGATACCGATTTTGAGTTTGATTTCAATTAGTTGCAGACAAAGCTACTTTTTCATCCATCCAACACATTCATAAGCCACTTTTCTTTCAATCTTATTCATTAAAATCATTTACTCATCATAATGATAATAATGAGTAACAATAATGCTGATGATGATGCTTATTGAGGAGAATTGATAAAGTTGTAAACACGTATTCATTATGTATTATTACGCATTTTTGTTATTGCTTCTTCAGTACTATTGTACTCGTATATAAATCCATAAATTCAACTAGAGAAGATACTTCGATAAGTAACTTATTTCATCTTGCAGTTAATGAAAACCACAACAAAACACATCACAGACAGACATATACAGATATATATATCGTCGTTCTACAGTAGAACGATTCTTGGGGTTGCTTTAAAAAATCATTTTTAATGGCTTTTGAGGTTTTTCCCAATGTTTGTAAATTACTTTTCTCATTCATTATACGCATGAATATGCAATAGCAAGTAAGAGAATAAGAAATGAAATAGAAGAAGTATACATATAGTCGTACATAGTAGATAGAAGAGTATCTAGTCTTTTCGTGTATCTAGAGTATCTTGTATTTGAGATAGTTGAAATATGTATTAGATAGTAGAGAATAGTATAGTATAGTATAAAGAGAGTGTTGGCTTAGTGTATCTTTGCATAATGTTTAGTTAAAGTTTTACTTATGCAGTAAAGTTTTTTTCATTTCTTTACTTCCTTATTTCATTTCTCTTCCTTGCTTTTCATTTCTTTTACTACTATTTTGTCAAGCTCAGCATTGCATTAATTTTAAGAATATTTTGGAGAGTGAGTTTAAGTGAGATTCCTTGCAGAATAGAATATTATTTGCATATTTTACTAAACGAGCTGAGTTAGTTAAGCTACTAATTTAACAAGGCAACATCAACAAGAACATCAGGAAAGGTTAGAAAACTATGATAATGATAATGATGATGATGATAATCACCACCATGATGCACTGCTTGCAGTTGTTCTTCTCACCAGTAACCAGTATAGTTAGTATCTAAAGAAATGATAACATTTCTTTTGTAGTATATTTTTTATGGAAATTGAACCAAATTTGAAGGGGTTGAGAACGTTTTAAAAATGAAAAATAAACTTACGTTAAATGAATTTCTTAATTTTATTTTATATACAAATATGTGTATAATTAGTGTTAAGAGAAAATATATCATTTTACTTGATATTTTTATTATCAATTTTGCCTTTTTCTTCTTTGATACACTCACACCTAATTTGCAGTTTACTTTCAATTTGGAGTAATGCTTAAAACAAAGTATTGTATTAGAAGACATGGAAATCTTATAACTTTGACATCAGTTCCGTTCAGATTTTGAGATAATGAATTACAATTTTCCTAAGAGTATTACGTGTTTTATTATTAGTCACGACTATCCGAGACAGCTATCAATTGTTTGTCACAAGCCCAATGTAATTTTTCAGCTATTGAGATATCTAGCTGAACAAAGATTTCCTTTTTATACTCTTCACTGGAGTGAATAGTGTTATAAGTTTGTCATGAAGTTTGTAACATACAGAAGGAGACATCGCAGACCACATAAAGTATATACATTTGTGATCAGCTCGATGTCCGTATGTCCGACTGTCTGTCTGTATGTATGCAAACTAGTCCCTCATTTTGGGCAAGAGAGCTGAAATTTTGCACATAGGTTACTTTTTACCACATTTGTCGGAATCAGCCGAATCGGACCACTAGGGGGTACCTCCCATACAAACCCACCTTTAAATTAATGTTCTCATTAAAAAAAGTTTTTTTGGTTTTTAACATATCAAACTGAAATTTGGACAATATAAGTTTCTGATCCATATCCATCAACCGTGTAAATTTCATGCTCCTAGATTTACCAGGAGGGGTACCTCCCATACAAACCCTCATTTAAATTTATGTTCTTATTGAAATTTTTTTTTGTTTTTTAAAATATCGAACTGAAATTTGAACAATATACGTTTTTGATCTATATCCATCAACCGTGTAAATTTCATGATCCTTGGATTACCAGGAGATGTACCTCCCATACAAACCCAAATTAAATGAGAAAAGAATAAAAGTACAATAAAATTGCCACACAAACTGATGTGATGCTAAGAAAGGAAGGTTGGATGCAACTCGGAGGAGCGTGAAGAGTATTACATCTTTGGCATAGCCAATGATAGCCCTCTTTCTGGTTTTTTACTCAGATTAAAAATGAAAAATTAAGCAATAATAAAAATCAAATTTTAAAATTGAAACTAGCCTTTCAATTTTCAATTTATAGGGCTTCAATTACACAAAGTGTCTAAAATCAGTTAAAAACTTAACTGCATAATGAAAATCCAAATTATGCCCAAGATTTATTCTCTATGTTTAAGCCAATTAAAATAGTGATAAATCAAGGAAATGAAGGTTAGGAAGGTTTAGGATGTTTCTAATATCGCACCAGATCAATTTTGTGTCTTGTTGTGTTATGTAATCTTATGTTACATATACTCATTTCTCGTCTTTTTATGGTTCCGTACCCAAAGAGTGCCAACAGCCTACGCTGCCCGTCCGTCCGTCCATCCGTCAGTGAGCTCTATCTCATGAACTGTAATAGGTAGACAGTTAAAATTTTCACAGAGTGTGTATTTCGATTGCCGCTATAACCACAAATAATAAGCTAAAATCAAAAAATTAATGTAGTCCCCATACAAGAAATTGCGTGGAACTTTTATTTATTGTTTCTTATTGGTTAATTTTTTATAGCATAATTTTAGGTGCTATTTTCACTTTTGCGAAAAACACTATAGCAAAATAATTTTACATAACTTTAGACAGAGGTACAAGCTTTACGTCCAACAATTTTCGTGTGCAAGTCTGACTCGCACTTGACCAATTTTTTATTACATGTTCTCTGCCCGTTAGATACTACTACTTTCAACTAGAGCGTTGTTATCATTGCAAGTGCTATTATCTTTAAAAATCTTCAATCTCTGCTTTTTTAAAGAAATTTGCTTGTGTTATCCCTTGCAATGCTTTACACTCATTCTCATTAAAAGTTAAAATTCCATATTAAATCAAGAATATTTCTTATTATAATTTTTAATAATTAAAATTATACAAATACGAGTAGGTATATATAAATAAATTTTAATTTACCATTTATTTCATTGTCTCATTTTAGATCGTTGAATAACTGGAAAATATATTAAGCATCATTGAAAAACTAAAAGTTGGTAAGTTCATATCTTCTTTGTAACTTTTTTGAGTTGTTTTTCATTCTTTTCTACTAAGTTAAAATGCCCTAAAAATGTCATCAGCCAAAACATTTTATCATCCATTCAAAAAGTGAAACTAACAAAATATTCACATAAAAATTAAAATAGAAAACGAATAAAACCAAACAAAACAAAATGGAAAATAATACACAGTACATAGAAAGAGTTAACAACAAAAAAAGATTATCATTTAAAAATGCAAAGTTGCATATTTCACTTTATTTATATGTATATAAATTTCCGGAAAATGTTCATCATACATATTTGTATTTGTTATACCTTTCATACTCGTACTTATAGGTAATATCATTGTAACATGGTGTTTGTGGTGTTGAACTAGAACTGTGCTTCAGAGAGCTGTCCATGAAGTAAATTTGAACATAACATGATTATTATGCATCAATTTCTCCTAGTCTAATTCCTCCATCTGATAGATTTGTTTCATTCAGGAACATAGGCAATATGTTAATTTGCTACTGGTTACTAAAAAATATTGTTTCTATATGAAAAATAAGATCAATTCTCCTTTCAAACTTCATTTTAGTACTTAAACTTTTTTATAGCATCCAAGTATTTAAGCTTGAGTCTCGAAAGTTTTTCTGAAGTCCTTTCTATGTAAGTTTTTCGATCAATAATGTTAAATATTAACAGTCTTTGCACACTGAGCATTCAATGCTACATTTCTCGAATGCTGTATTGAATGGTACTTTTGTCAACAACAACAACAGGGAAAATGACGTAATTTTGGAGTTGTTGTTGTAGTAGAAAATGCAGTATTTGGTAAGAATGCTACGAAAATACTGTTTGTGAGATGGGTCACTCTGCCCAGGGCTGGCTTTTTTTTTCGGTCATATTCCATTTTCTTTTTCTTTTTTTGTTGAGCGCCAACATTTTTGAAAAGATTTTATTAAGATAAGAATCAGGAATGAAGAAGGGAACATAGTACATTGTACAAAATGCAATATGAACACTTCTGTGAATGCTGAGTGTGAAAACACTATAAATCAAAATTCACAGATGTAGTTTTGTTTAACATTTTTCAATATTTTTACCCAACTGTTAAGAGGGGTTATGTTTTTCGCGCGTATCTTGTATGTATGTAATTTTCTATATTACCACGTTTTGATGGATTTCGACAGGGAAGAGAGAAGAATGAAATAGTCAAAGCAGATATAATTTGAGGTGTATGTGTGGGTCTGGGTATAGGCATTACTTGTTAATTTAGACTCTCCGATCACTAAATGATCCAATAGAAACTCTGACAGTATATCCAAAAAGCCAATTTGTCAATATAATTATATGATATTCTACGAGATTTTTAATCAAAAACTTTTGAATTTTTTTATAATATTTTAATAAACCTGAAAGTGTGTTTCTCCGTAGAAAAACTGAGTAATAATTTCGGTAGTTAGTTATGGGAAAAATATTTGAAAAATCCCATCACGTTATAATGAGAAAAAGAGTTTCTTCAATTTTCTTAGTAAAGGGCGGTAATTTCATTCCGCTGCTGTCTTGGCATCAGGCCATGCTGGAACACCAATTTTCCAGCACTTTTTAGCTTCGAAACTTATTGAGTGCAACGAAAATTTAAAGAGGCAATTGTTTATTTTTTGAATATGTTGGAAATTATAATTGCATTTTTGTATGTTGGAAATACGTATCCTTTTACCGACCTTAAACATGTAATTTTTGACCAATTTTCAAACGCAAAACGAAGGTCATATTTCGAATCAGAATGTTCAAGACATTCTATATAAAGGCGGAAAAAAGTCAAATTTTGCAGGCCTTTGTTATCATTTATATACACATTGTATAGTTTGTAATCTGTCTTGAAAAGTGAATTTTAGCTAAGAGCAAATTACCTTGCATTCATCATCAGTTGACATCCTTATGAAGGGTACATATGTTTCGGTATGGAACTGAACTAATTTTCCAATTTGTTGATATATTTGTGTTTTTGTTTCAGTTTTTGTTAGCTCCCATGTGTTCTTGTTTTTTTTTTGGTGTTGTTAAATGCGTGATGGAAATTTCATTTTGTGTTATTAGAATTTGAAAAATAGCAAGAAGTTAACATTTAAAATGACAGTTTATTTGAATATTTCAACATAAACAGAATAAAAAACTAAAAATAAATGAGTGCAAATGAGAGTTTAAGAGAACTAATTTTGTTTATATAAAATTTTCCATGTCGTTCTTATTAGCAGATTTTGTCAGTTGAAATGATGAAATGTTTTAAAATGAGTTTCACGTTTTCGAAATGAACTTGTCTGGGTTGATTTAAATTGAATTGAATTAACATAAGTTGAGTTGAGTTAATTTTATTGTATGTTTTTTGGTTTAGAATATTTGTGAAACGCTTTAAAATATGGAAACATTTTAAAATGTGGCACACATTGCTCGGAGAATTATGCAACCAGACTATAAACATTAATGACAACTTCAGACATCAGACAATGAGGGAGGGGGGGTCTGAGTGAGTGTGAATCGCAGGTCTTAGACTTTGTTAGCGTGAAACGCATAATAAATTTATGTGTTTGCATCTTTTTAATATTCTTCTTTAAATCTATTCAAAGTTTATGTTTAAATGGGCGTAACGTAACTGACGCCATACTTTTGTTATAGTTGTTGTTGTTCAATCGGAATGTGTCGCGTATACTTAATTTAAATACAAAAGGAAAATTACGCATGCGACAAGTTGACACACATTTTTATGCCTTCTGTGAAATAATGTCATATTTGATTCAAAGGAAACTTTGTGACAGTTTTAAGAAGGAATGTTGAATATTTCATTATGAAAAACACTCATTAAATGTTAAAGTTCAAAGCGTTTTCTATAGTTTTTCAATATCTTTAGAAACTTATTACATTACTTACAATGTAGCACTTGAATCTTTTGTTTTACTTAAGAAGTTTAAGGTTGCTTCTTGATTTGTGTGCAATAATATTTCTTTAGACATTCAGTATGATTATAAGTACAATAGTTTCCCATGATACTAGTACAATATTCTGTCACACGTTGTGTCTTCGTTTGCATTTTAGTCACAAAATAATTCAATCTGTTTTTCAATGCAAAAGTATTGAAAATGGTTTCGATTTCAGTCGTTCACATCATTCGTTCTACTTAGCAGTAAAGCATTATTACTCTATATTTGTCGGATCAAACAGAAACAACAACAGCAACAGCAACAACAACAATAATAGAATAGAATAAATAGTAAAGACGTAGAAGTTGACAATGACAACAACATTTATCTTAATTTATATGGTTTACACGCTTAATATATCTATCTATCAACTAAGTATATATGTATGAGTATACTCTCTCATTCTATACATCTATCTATCCATCTATCTAACTATTTGAGTGATCTTTTCTTTTGTGTGTGCCTTATAGTGGGATACGAGATAAGAATGCATGCAAGCAGGCAATGCTTCGACACGAAATAACAAAAGCTTTTCGCAGGAGGTAAAATGAATGCGCGGCATGCATCCTTTACTTGCAATTGCCAATTCTTTGGATTCGTAGTTGCATCTTCAAGGAGCAAGAGCATCATTGGTCTCAGCAGTAGAAGCAGCTGTCAGTCTCATGCACTTCAGAACAAATAATTTTACTTGACATGCAATTTTTTGTGTGTTTTGCTTCGCTTTT
Source organism: Amiota communis (assembly GCA_037043315.1). Taxonomy (NCBI): domain Eukaryota; kingdom Metazoa; phylum Arthropoda; class Insecta; order Diptera; family Drosophilidae; genus Amiota; species Amiota communis. The sequence continues at coordinate 1,227,908 of JBAMAV010000994.1, forward strand.
CTTTCTTCTTTGCTTGTTACCTAAGCTTCGTAAGTTGAATTGAAAGTATCTGGAAACCACAAAAAACCAAGCAAGCAAGTAAGCAAACAACTAAACAAACAAACAAAACAAACAGACATGGTATGGGAGCAAAGTCGAGAGGAGGAAAAACCAATGAACAAATAGACAATAGAAATACAAATATGCGAGTACACATGCAGATAGTACATATGCAGATAGATATTTAGATAGATAGCAGAACATCGAATCACATTTGTTGAAGAATTCGTCGATGGAAAAACAGTGAAGTTAAGCAATGCGAGAGAAGAAAATATTTGCAGCATACAACCTGGGGCCATATACAACTCAATGTGGCACATAGATATTATATCTTGAGAGCTGGCTACAATAGTAGAATGGATGGGGTGGGTGGATGACTGGGAGCAGTTGTATCTTTTCATAGTTTAGCATGTTAACAAGAAAAATGGCTGCCAAGCAAAACTGCAGTAAAAAATCCTTCTTCTTTTTCTACCATTTTTTGTTTTGTTTCGTTTCGTTTCTTTTATCTTTTGTCCTTTTGAAGAGAATAAACTCTCAAAGCTTAGAGGATTTAGTTGCAGTGTGCATTTAAATGATGTGTTCAGTATGTGTTTTTATAGTATTCTGTTTTTATCCGTTTTGTTTTTTTTTTTTTTGGTGTTTTTGAGCGTTACTGAGTGTGTGTTCGTATAAACTGTTTAAATGCATTTCCGTAGAAATCTTAAGTTAAGAACCTTGGACAATGAATGAATGAACTGATTTCAATGTGCATACTTTGCTCATCCTCGTCCACCTGCTTGTCCACCTCTTTGCATCATTGTTCATTTCGTTTCTCATTTCGTTTCTCAACTCTTCTTCTTTATTCATTTTAATGTATTCCGATTTTTTCATGAAATCATCCGCTTATGTTAATCTGTTTTATAAATTCCTTTTTTCAGTTTTTGTATATTTTTTATTTTTCTTTCTTAGATATTCTTTTTCTTTTATACACACATGGGCACATGGTGTCCTGTCCATTTTACAGATTTTACTGAGTTTTTTGGGTCTAAGATTGTAAAGTGACGTGGTCCAAAAGCTTTGAACAATTCATTGCACTCATGCTCCATGTCATTTACTTCTTCAAGGATATCACAAATATATCAAAGTGTTTGTAATAGCATAGTAAGTAGCATTTCCGATTCCGCTTTTGCTTGTTCCTTCATTTGTTCATTCGTTCGTTCGTTCTTTATTTCTTGTTCTTGTTCTTTTACTTTTACTATTATCCTACTTACGTTTTAACTCGCTTCTGCTGAACATGTTCATGATGACAAATATCCTTTGATAACAGCAAACAGTAAAAATGGCGAGAACATCCGATATAGATTTATTCGATCTTTTCGTTAATGCCACCAACGAGTTTCTCTTGCGTAGTCACTTCAAGTGATTTGATGTGATGATGACGTGTTCGAACTGCAGTATCTCATCATTTATTGCACGTAGCATGCGAAACGTGGCATTCGAGTGTTTTTCAGTTTCAGTTTCGATTTCAATTTTGAATTTTCTTTTATAAAAATTTTTCCTACTAAAATAACAAAAAAAAAATAAATATTAATTGTATTCAGTTGCGTTCTAAGAAAACAAAACTAACCCCCCCAAATTGAGTTCAATTTTGATTCAGAAAGGGTAACAAAAATGCACGAATTTGCTTTAAAGCGTTACCAATTCCAAGAAATTAACAAAATGCTAATTCTTATTGGACTACTGAAAATAATAAAGAAACAAAAAAAAAAAAAAACGAAAAGAAATTAAATTAAAAATTATGCATAAATTGAAACTATTTAGATTAGGCAAAGCGGAAATGGAACGAAACACTTTGGCGGATGCTGCAGCGACAGCAAAGCGCTACGAGAATCTTCGGAATTTATTTGCTTCAACCAAGTCTACGAAAAAAGCGACCAAAGAAAAGAGTCAAAGTAGTACGTGTCTGCTGCAAAATGGTGGCATCGGCAATGGATTCGGCATCGATGGAAGGGAGCATGGATTCATCAGAAGTTCCAGTGGGCAAATTGCTAGTTCAGCCTATGCTAATGATGTTTGCTACATGAACGATGAGAAATACGGGATAACAATGCGAAGCGTTACTGGAGACTGGGAGCAAGATGAACGTCCTACTACATGTGGTACTGTTTCTCTAGCTGGTACTACTTCTGATTACAAAAAGCAAAGGCGGAACAGTAGCAGCAGTAGTAGCAGCAACATACGACGATGGCATGTTGTGACACCAATAAAATCAGTAAGAAAAAATGCTATTCCTTTGGGCACAAATCAATTGGCAACGTCAGAAAATCAATCAACAATAAAACAATGGAATAGCGACAACGACAACGACATTGCTACGTGGCCAACATACGCATGGGGAACAAAAGCGAATACGACTAAGGATGAAAAGCACAATGAAAGAAGCGACTATAAGCTTAATCAAAGCAATTTGGAATTGGCAAAGGACCCAACAACGACAAGGACAAGTGCACGTAGTCCCTCCATGCTTTGGTATGACCGCAAGCAATGGCATAGTGGTAGTGACAGTGGCAATCGTAACAATGTTGCAACAACATTTCTTGACTTGACTAAAGAAAGAACAACTCCAGATTCTGTTGAGCCCTATGGACTTTGGCAAACAAGAGTTAACATTGCGGAAAATTATATTAACAGCAGCAACAATAACAACGACTGCAACTACAAGTGCAATAGCAATGAGAATGATGTAGTAGACGATGTTGCAGTTGACTTTCTACATGATGATAACTATGATGTTGATGATGATGATGATGATGGTGTCGTGCGGTACTCTGTTGACACAAGCAATGAAATGACCTCAGGCAAATGCAAAATAGCAAATGCTGAAGCAAAACCAGCAACATCACCATCATTGGTTGCTGAAAAATCAAAACCATGGAATCACCTGCTCAGCAGCAATAGTAGCAATAGTAGCAACAGCAGGAGTCGTAGTGGTAGTGTATCTGAGTTCTTTAGAAAACGTCTGAATTGGAATCGGAATTTGAATCAGAATTCGACTGCGAATACGGAATCTAACGACAATATTGCAGCTGTTGCTGCTGCTTGGCAAACGAAGCACGCCAGCAACAACTATCAGCAGCAAAGTGAGTATAAGGAGTACAAGAGGCAACAACAGAAATTCGCAGAAGGAAATCACTCGTTAGTTTCTGCTGCTTCTTCTGTTGTTGATGCAGTTGATGATGATGATGATGATGACAACGACAATCTTTTTGTTGCATACTCTTTAGCATCAAGTGTTGGTCCTGAAACTGCTAATGCTGGAGATGCTAAAACTGATGGTGTTGGTGCTTCAATTTGGAATAGCAACAGCAACAACGGTAATAGATGCAGCTACAATGATGATGATGATGACGATGATGATGAAAATGTTGTTGCAAGCAATCAGCAACGCGAGATTTTGCATAATGAAAGGTAAATTGGCAAAACTAAAAAACAAAATAAAACATAACACAAAGTGAAAAATTCCAACTGCGAAAATTAAATAAAAGCAAAAAAGCAAAACTAACTAAAATCCAATTTAAGCTTATGCAGCAATTTGTCTATACTATATATATATACTTACTAATACTTATAGTACTACAATATACCAACAACGGCAACAACAATAGGAACAACAACCACAACAAGAATAAGAAGTATGTACGTACGTTAATGTGCTGTCCTTGCACCAGTTTAATGAACTAGAAATGGAATGAATAAAGAAAATAAAGAGAAAAAAATGAAGTCAAATTATAAACACGAGGTGTGATTAGAGTGTAATGAAATACAACAATTCATATGATCAAGAAATGGGAATATTTTCAATTCTGATCTCAGAACTTTCTCCTCTTTTGGACCGATTAGTTTCTTTATTTCTCCAAATTTCAGCATCCTATCTTTTTCCTCAAATGGAGATACTTCACTTCTAATACTACAATAAATATTTCACATTTTTTTTCCCCAATAGACAGTGCCATTTTGTGCATCTACAAATTGAAAAACAGACAGCTAAGTAATAAAATCCTATTAAGAGTGTACGAAAAGATTTAAAGAGGAAAATCAACAACTTTTTGGCATCAACACATATGCCAGAATAAGAATTACTTAATTTTTAATTGTTTATCTCACCGCTTTTGCAATCTTATGGAAGGTGTTTAATACAACATTTTAGTGTCCGCTTATAGGATTACAATTTATGTGATTATATTATGATTATAATCAGGAACTCCTCTACACAAAAGTCATTGCAAGCGTTCAATTAATTCGCTATGGAGAAGTCTTAGTTTTAAGACGATTCAGACTCATCTAATCGTTGGTACTTCTTTATGTAGAAATAATCTCTATTCGTTATAGAGAAGTCTGAGTGTATTTTACATCCGATCATGTCTACAATAGGATATTTCATTTTTGTTTAAATTTTTTAGCTGTTATTCTGCTCCTCTTTACCTAAAATGACCTATGAAAATTTTTCATCATTGAAACAGTGCTAGAGACCTTTGCCTGTGAGCTCCTGCTGTATTATTTTTTTCTATCACAGCTTTATTGGTCCAGAATCTTGACCCTGTCAATGAAGATTTCATTTTGATGAATCGATAAAAGTCATATGCTTCAATGTCGTAAAATTTGTCAATTTCTTAACCAGTCGCACGAATAGTTTACCTATGGCCGCTTATATAATTATTTTTCGTTTTTTGAAGTAAATGGCTACCCGGCAGTTCTTCATCTTCAATGTCTTCTCTGCCATCTCAGAAACTCTGTAAACCATGCGCATGTTAAACATTCTTCGTCATGTATAGTAGTTCAATAATAAAAGATAAGTTTCAGTAGTGGGTGTTCTATGAAATTCTTCCCTTTATTAAAATTTAATACTAAATGAAACAAAAAATCGTGATTACATTGGGAGAAAAGGTGACGAATGGGGAGCATAACAAACTATGATATCAAAATGATAGATAACAGTTTAACAGAAGAAGTAATTTCCAATGCAAACTAATGGCAATTGATGGAAATAAATTGAGACTTATATGTACACCAAGCAATACAAATGGCCACAGCCATACTGATATGTCTATAGACACAGAAGATACATGTATCATCAACTCACTTAACTACCAGTGCTACAATTTTAGGTCATGTGGTGGTTTTTCTGTAGAAGCATCATTATTGCTTATTTTATAACCATACCTCGTACAACACAAACTACAATAATAAGAATAACCTTGACACGTTCATTTTCTTTTCTTATCAAACACATACAGCAGCGATGTCAGCAACCACAATATCAACAAAAACCATGCTAGTAGTATATACTCGTAATGATATATAGAATTTCCAATTGTCTGATATTCTTGTTTTTGTTGTTGTTGTTGTTGTTGTTTTTGTATCTATTGTAAACACATTTGCAAATTGTATTTATTGTTGTTGCTATTGATGTTGCTGGTCTTAATTTAAGCAGCTCAAGTGCAACCACTTCAACGAAGTGAAGCCAAATGCAAACAACAAAATATCGCCGACAACAGCAACAGCAACAACAAATGAAATTGAATAATAAAAGAAAATATAAACACAAAACAAAATAGAAATGTTACCATTAAAAAAGAGGAAAAAAAAACGAAAGCGAATGAAAATCAAAATAAAAATGTAAATCGTAAAAAAATGCGCATTACGTTGGAATTTACTTAAACGCAATCAAAGCAAAACAAAGCAAATTAGATGAACAATCGATACTCGTATAAATCAATGAAAGAAATTATGATTTTTTTCTTTAATCAGCTTTGCCATAACAACAAGAAACATAATAATAATCTATGACAATTGCAATGATGGAAATTCTTAAGTTGCATCGATGCGTTGCAACACAAATCATAAAGCGTATCATTTTGGTTATTGTACTTAGATGATTGTGCAATCATCGGTCGATCGATATACTACCAACAAATAATACAAATCGTTTTTTTTTTTTTTGAGGTTGAGCGTCATGTTTATGCCCAACAGTTTTAGTAACAGTACCGTACGTATGTTGTTGTTAGAGGCGGTGTTTTTTTTGGCAGTGTCCAATCATGCGTTGCATAAATAGTCTACCTGTCTGTCTTTCAGACAGCTTGTCTGCTTGTCCGTCTAAATTTGTTTGATATTTATATGTTGAAAAGTACATTCACTCTATCGTTTAATTTGTTATTGGATTTTAAAAAGTTTATTGTCATAGATATTTCATCGAATTTACATTAAAAGGTATACATATGGGTGTGAATCCCTTCTCTATGTTAATTAAAAAATACATGAAATGCATTACAAATTCTTACACTTTCATCTTCTATATAATGTTAAAAAGATTTATCATATTTCTTAAATTGAATATTCCAAGCACATATAACAGACATACTAGATAGATAATAAAGGTTTTTCTGCAGATATCATTGGTTATGTTAAGTTAGTACAATTTATGCATGCCTTTGAAGAAGAAAAGCCTCCTAGAATAATGTATGCAATTTTATATCTATTGCTATTGAGACTTAGATCCCGTTGTTATTGTGTCGGCAACCGAATCAATAGTAAGATCAAGTTCAAGATCGGAATTACGAATGCACATCATAGCACTTTGTTCTGGAACCTTAAAATTTTCTGAATCTTGCTTAAGCAGAGTATTTGTTTGTACTGGAGTATCTTGATTTGATTGGATAAGGCAATAAATATTTCTTTATATTAAGTCAGGTTCATTTCTCTGTTTCTATACGTTTGCGGTTCGCATAAGTTTAGCCATCTAAAGACATTTCTAAATAAGTACTTTAAAATATTTAAGTTAATGTGCGTTCCATTAAGCTTAGCATGCCACTTAATTGTACCGTCCTATGCTAAGTTTAAAGTTAAGTTAAGTTCCTTTGATAATTTTAAAAGAATGGGATTTGTTTTGAAATGAACTATGGTCGAAAACTTATTTGGGATATATCTGATGGATTAAAAAGAGAGTTGACCTTTTAACGTGAAAACGTTTTTAAAAAAGTGACAAATGTAAACAAATTGTGAAATTCTTTTTCTTTTAAGGCGAGTCGCTTGAAAACGGCTTGCCTTATTTGTCTGATTTTTGGAAATATTGGAAATTAGGAGTTATTGTAAAATCTGAATAAATACAAAAGGAAAGCCTTGATAGGCTAGTGTATTAAGCGCTGGCACGTCATACAAAACAGCACAAAGAGTGAGTGCAGTGGATTGATAGGCAATATTCCGAAATCTAGCCATTACGGCTTCGTTGTGAAAGATTAGATCTTCTGACCCGCATATGTAATACCCTCAGAAAGTGAACATCTTGGAAGGTAACTTACCGTTTGAAAATCATAATCACAATAGAATATTACAGCCGAAAAATGACAAAGACGACTTGATCGATTTTAAAATAGGTCTCTAGGGTTTATATGCAAAATTATATCCACAAATTTCTCGACTACAGCTGGTCCTATCCGATGTTTTAATAGTTTTTCTGCTATTCGGGGCGAACTCAAATCCAACAAATAGATAGATAGATAGATAGATAGATAGATAGATAGATAGATAGATAGATAGATAGATAGATATATACATAGATAGATAGATAGATAGATAGATAGATAGATAGATAGATAGATAGATAGATAGATAGATAGATAGATAGATAGAAGATTCAATCAATGCATAAAGGTGCTTAAAGATGACACACAGCACGACGATCGAATGCAGAACAAAATTCAAAGCGTGAATACTCTGTGTCTTTCTGTTTGCTCACTATTTCAGGTCTCTTGTAATCTCGTGATACATAAATAAAATAACAAATTGTGTGTAATCTAGTGACACATAACAAAAAAACGTGTTCACACGAAAACAATTACGGTAGTGTAGCGATACCCCGATATTTTTTAGCATATTATTTTTCTGGGTTTATTTGTATCTAAGTGACATATGAATGTATGAATTTTTAAAATATAAAGGCTTCACATAAGTAACCCTTCTGATATTGAAGACTATGAAACCAAGCATGTGTGAGAAAATACTAGCTTTAAAAGCATATTACTTCCCTAAAGGATCTAAGAGATTTCTTCAATTCCTTTCTTCATTTTAAACTACAATATAATAATGTTTTGATCTTATATTCTGGAATTGATTAAAGATGAACAAATTTAATGCCTTAGATTGATTGGAAGTTTTGTAAAACTATTGTAAATATCATAACTGGATGACTTCCGCAAACCAATTTAGTCACATGCATCAGTCTCAACTTATCCTATAGAACCGGTAAAAAAGCAATCAATTTAAAATTTCAATCAAGTGGAATATATATTTTTTGTTTTAAGATACCTGAATTGCGGAAAACTCTCAAAATGAACGAATAAAATCTCTTATTCAATAAAAAAATTGGGAATTTCACATATTTTTTAACGTGAGTTAAAAGCAGTTGAGTGAGTTTTTTTTCCTCAAAAATGCTTACTACATTTGACACCGTTCAATGGCAATGGCGAAAAAAGAAGAGAAGAAAAAATGCACCCAAGTTCAGATTGTCTCATGCTCAAACGTCCAATAAAAGTCAGCAATTTTGTTTTTTTTTTCTCTTTTTTCTTTCTTTTTATTTGAGGCAAAATTGAGGGGAAATTGCTGTCACTCAGTGTCAGCAATTGTTGCATTAATACGATCGCTTGTGATGACCCCAAATGATGTTCCGTTCAATCCATTCTCCTACGCTCTTCACATCACTCCGAGACTTTGTTGGAAAGTGTTGAATGTGGGGGTAAAAGTTGATATCGTCGTACATCAGATTAATTTAATGCAGTGCAGCAATTTTATCACATAACAACAACATTGATGACATCAGCAACAACTGCAATGTTGGTGATGACAATAATAACAACAACAACAACAACAACAACAACAACAACAACAACAACAACAAGAACAACAACAACAACAATAATAATAAGCATTCAGAGTGGCGACAGAAATTGTTGTTAATACCATGTTGTTTTTATTTTTGTTGGATATTTCTTCAATCATCTTTGTTGTTGATGTTGCTGTGGTTGTTGGCGTCTTTGGCTATTGTTTTCAATGCCGCCCTCATGTGTGTTGCTGGCGACACTTGATTGCCATTTATATCGTTATAAATTCTGTTATCGTATAGCAAAATTTCTCAGCCTTTTACTCTTTACATCAATTCATTTCCTCCGCATATGTCCCGTCTCTTGTTCTGTGTCATATTGCAGATTATGCCCCTATGCTTGATCTCTTCTGAATTGAGCCTCTTTGTCCACAATCAACCAACCATCAAATGTCATCATTATGTTTGTCAACGTCATCATCAAACATATTTGTTGGTGTTGTTCGATTCTAAGAATTATGTATTGATGATGTTGCTTTTGTTGTTGGTTGCTGTCAAAAGTTTGCAATGGCAATATTGCTAGAATTATTAAACAATTGCAATTGAAAAGCTTTTTACTTTAAAGTTGACGACACAATGAATTTTTGCAACACAACAAAAAAACTAAAAACAACTTTGCAATTATGCAAATCTTGTTGTGTGGTTGATGCTAATTTTTCTAATTAATTATATTCATTTCCATTTGCAAGTATAAAGCTTCATGATGCAAGATAAAATACAATCTATAGAAAAAATCTCTTTGTGGCAATTCCAAAGTATTCACTAGAGTATGAATGTCCCTTTAATCCTTTAAACGTTGCCTTGGCTACTGACGGGAATATGATTTAATATCTTTGCTTCGCTACACACAGCCAACAACAACAAAAGCAGCAACAACAACAACAACAACAACACTTAAGCCATTGACAGCAACAACAAATGAAAGAAAGAAATGAAAAAGTAGAAAAAAATGGTAAAAATAGGAAAAACAGGAGAATGCCTAACGTTGTCATGCTTAAATAACCAATGTAGTGGCTTCATGTAACAAGCTTCGTTAACTTTGACCCACCAACTCCAACATCGACTGACTCTCTATAACAACATGCAAAGCAAACAATAAAAAAACAGGCAGCAACAACGATGAGAGCATTAATCTGTACTCTACTGCTAACATCTCACCATCCACCATCTAGTACATGCATAGATACAATTCAAATCCTGTTGCAATGGCAACATTTACAACAGCAACACAACCAGCAACAAGAATAACAGCAACAATATAAACATCAGCAGCGGCGCCTGCAACAAACAACGCAAATATTGTCATTTTTGTTGTTGTTGCTATTGTTTTTGTTGCTGTAGTTGCATATTGTTAGCCTTCTACTGTTCTTGTTTGTGTTGCTATTGGTGTTGTTGTTACTTTATATGCGGCTTCATGAAAAATATCAGCAACAGAATCAGAAAAAAAAAACACATCAGCAACAACAACAACAGCAACCATGAAAGTTAACTTAGCAAGCCAGAAAGAAAAGGAAAAAACAACATGGCTGCGAATTTCCGGCATTTTTTTTAGCCATTACTAGTACATACTAGCATATATTCATAGGAACCAATAAACAGGGAAGGTCAATTAAATGGAATCAGATCATTATTCATTTAATTTTTTTTGTCCGCTGTCAATGAGACAGATCACCAAATATTGACATTAGGTTAATATTATACACATAGTAATTTTATGGGTCCTCAGACTCATTCAGTATTTAACTGTGTAAATAAATATGGGGTAGATCGACATGCAATGCTGATGGAAGTTGAAATTACCGTCGTTTGCGGCCTATTAGAGAGCCGCATCGGGTGTATCGAGCCGACTCGATCAGTGTAGTTAAAAATTAGGAACGAGTACATCGCAGCATTCCTGCGGTTTAAAGCACTTTGAGTTTGAATCACTTCCAGGTTGAATCAATTCAAATTTGAATTTTGAGTTAGATTTAATTTAAGATTGATTCAATTCGAGTTTTATTCAATTTGAGTGTGAATCACTTCTAGTCTTGAGCAAGATGAGTCATATTGAATATTACTCGTTTGTTATAAACTATAACGACTCGTTTGTCAGTGCTACTTAACAATTGCTCTTTTGAAACTTACTGGCTGTCAAAATCTATTCTTGTTAAATTAATATTTCTGCACAATATTACAATATTGGAATATAATGCAAAGGTAGAATCTATGTGTTATCCCCTTAATAAGAAACAATAATAATTTAATATCTTGTTGAACACTCGAAGTGATTCAAACTCGAATTGAATCAATCTTAAATTGAATCTAACTCGAAGTGATTCAAAGTTGAATTGATTCAAACTGAAAGTGATTGAAATACGAAGTGATTCGAATCAAACGAACATAAAAATGGAATAATGCGTCTCGTACTTGTTTGATGTCGGTATTATCGATTCAAGTAAATGATAGAGTGCACTCGAAAATTTTATACTCGTTGCAGTTCTCTGTTCCCTATTTTCTATTTTCAAAACAGATAATATTGTTCGGGATAAAAGAAAATTTCTCACACCAGAGAAATACACTGCACTATCTCTATATTATGCATACCAAAAGAACATCTTCTGAGAAATAAAGTTGAAATATTCTTTCACGTCTTGAAAATTAATTTTCTATGGTATATTATTTAATTAAGTTATAAACTTTTCCATTAACGAAATAATCTTGTGATTTATATGATCTACTAGAGTTGCCCGGTGCGCGTTGCTACGCCCCCGGTCTGATGGTAATTGCAAACATAATGATGATAATGATCAACAAATAACCATAATGATGATAATGATCAACAACATACCCACTCACACACCTTAACTTATGTCTGCTTTGACTGTTTCATTCTTCTCTCTTCCCCCCTTCACACATTACAACCACACGGTACTTGCCCATACACATACCCACACATATTATATCTGCTTTGACTATTTCATTCTTTCATTCTTAATTTTTCCTCACATTTTGTGACAATTTTCGTAACCAATAAATATAATATCGAAAATTGATTGAGCGGCTTGCGAGTCCATTGAAAACACACACACACACACAGCATTTCGAATTCTTATCAAAAAAAGTTAGTTTCTATTAGAACAGTTTTGCTTATTTCAATGAATTTTCTTAAAAATGAAGTGTATAGTTCAGTGATTTAACTGCCCCATTGTAACATTTAATGTAAAAGCATATTTTGCTACCATATTCTTTCATTGTTTATACCAGTATTATGTTATGTAGTGATTATTTCTTAGTATCTCGCTCCCGTAATCAAGTCGTATTGCATTTTGTAAATTTTGTAAAACCATTCGACTTTTTATCTGAAGAGGAGGTTGTAAGAACTTAATATGAATTTTTGTTATGATTTTGTTTTTGGGCTAATACAGACAGATTATTGTTTGAAGACCTCAATCAATTAGTTTGTTTACTTCTATTTAACTAGTCAGGACTGTGTTAGTCAACATCGATATCAAATTGAGGCTGTGTCATCGTTGTCGCCGGTCCTCATCCACTCATCTTTGCTCGTTGGGGCTTTGTTTTGTCATGGTTTTGGACGTGGATGCAAAACAAGAAAAATCACACTTATTCATATTTTTGTTAGTGTCATGGTGGCTGGATTTTTCTCGCTTGGTCACAAAATCTCCTAACCCAATCCATTTCTAACTTGTGAGTGAAGCTGTGTCATTTAAACTGAAAATCTCTCCATGTTTTGTTATTTATATGGCTGCATGTCCGCATCCGAGTCCATGTCCGTGACGTGTTTCGAACAAGTTTAGAATTTATTTATCTATACAGAATATTTCTCTCGATGTGTGTGTGTGTGTGTGTTGTATTTGCATTTGCATTTGTATATGTGGATAGAACAATTTTTGATGACTTCCAATCAAAAAGTATTTTGTTAAAGTTTCGTTTTCAATCCCTTTGTTTGTCGATACCACCAATTTTTTATTTGATTTTTAATATTCATTTCAATTTTGAATTCGAGTAATTGAAGCTGTTGCAAATGGTTTATTTATGTTATGGAAAAGCATAACGCATCTTGATTAGACACTCAAATTGATATTGGCAAAGTGATGACCAAATTGCGAAGTGAAATTGCAGCAACGATTTTTATTTAATTATATTTCAATTTAAAATAATGATAGATCGAATCGAGTTTACGAGTATCTCATTGAAACAATTTATTTATTTGCAGATTCTATCAACAGCAACAAAATTCAATTGCATCGCCACAATCAATAACAGAAAGAGGGACAAAAGCTTTACTTGCTGAACGTTTACAACGTTTTAGACGGCGTCAACAACAATCTGTAGAAGGAGAGTTCTTATCACCGAGGCCTGACGACGACTACAAAGACGAAAATCAAATTGTCGCTGCTGTTGATGAAATCAACGCTTTCTGCTATAACTTATCAGCTGAACAAATAGGCATAAAGAATTGGACAAGTGAGAACTATAATCAGCAACGGCAGCGTGCTAATTGCGATTCTGGCGCTAATGCCGGGTACACGTTGCATGACATTGGCGCAACAGCGTCCGCCGGTAACCACGTCTTCAGCGACAGCAATAAAGACGACTCCAATAGTTCAAATCAACGACGCGTGATCGTCAGAAGGCGACGCTTAGTGAGAACGGAAAATTGTGATTTGCCTAAACAGAAAGACACACAGAAACCACCAACTTCAAGAACAACAACACTACTAAATGAAACTAAATCTCAATTAAAATCGTGGTTCCGCTTCATATTCGACCGTCAACCATCGTCGGAGTCTACACAAAGTAGTGGCGCCAAGAGTGATGAGAGCCACAACGACGAGTATGTGGCAACATTAGAAAAGTCACCAGCGAAAAAGCAAAACATTAACATTCCCAAGAATTTTGTAGTCTTAACGCCAACACAGGCGAACATTAACACGACTACGACGACAAGTTCCTTCTCCATGATGGCAGTGCTGCGTACTATGAAATTGAAGGAGCGCCTGGCTATTAGTTTAGGCGCCACGCTGATTCTTCTCACGCTCCTGCTGGTCGTCGATGTGCAAATGGACTTTGGCGTGGCCAATCGTCACTTAATGCAGCAACATCAGCGTTTGCGCGTTCAGAATTCAGACTTAGATGGTGCAGGTCTGTTTCATGACTTTAAACGAAAGTTCCTTCAAAAGAGGTGAGTCCATCCACTTAAAAATAACCAACCCTTCAGGCACCTCTTCCTCAATCAATAACAGTCTCCCACAATAAAATATAACTTTATTAGCGATAGAAATTAAATACATTCCAAAGGTAGTGGCCCTAATAGAACGATTCCTGCAAGCTGTCATTAAATATTACACTATTAAAAGTAGCTAATGTAGAACATTTCTACTATTCTCGTTTGCATCCCCTTCGGTAGGTGATGCCTCAATGAAGCTTGCATTTCTCGTAATTCAATTTAGCATAGGAAAATAGTAGAACCCTGGGGAGGAAAGAAAAGAGTAGGAAAAATAAGGCAAGTGCATCCATAATGCTGCGTTAAATAAAAATAGCAACAGTAAAACAGAAATATAGAAAGGCATGAAGATGAAGACGATGACGATGACGATGTCGATGATGATGATGATGAAGATGTAGTAAAACTCAATGGGTAAAAGGCCATGAATGAGCAAGCAAAGAAAACAGTTGAGGCAAATGACGGAGATGCGACGCAATGCATTTGGAGCAAGCCGACTTAGCTTGACTTCTTGACTAATATTCCAGTCCGTTTGCAGTGTTGCATGATTCTTTTTATACTTTTAGCAACAGTTTTCCGCCTCTTGACCAGGTTGTGCTTCAATATGCTTTGCTCTACTGGGCTTAGTTGAGTTCAGTTGAGTTGAGTTGGGTTGGCTTGGTTTGGGTTGGGCTTTGAACGCATTTCGCCTCAAACTATGCTTTCTTTTCGTCTGTTTTGCTTGACTTGACTGCTTCGGTCTTGTTATTATTATTATTATTGTTGCTATGTTGCAACCGACGGAAGTCAAGTAATAAAAGAAAGCAAGGCCGCCAGTAAGACAGTCAGGCAGAATATTCTGAATAGAAAGGGACTATTCAATCTCGGTACCGTCTGCCTTTCAACTTGAGTAGAAAGCAACATGAAAAGTCAGTGTTTAGCTCGTAAATATTTAATTAATTCATAAGTCCTTGCCACAGAATGCCTTTGAGAGCTTCAGAACAGAATACATTGTTGCAATATAGTACACCATTTTATGTAATTAAATTTAATGTTCAACATTTTTAAATGAATTTTTAAGGAAAGAAAACAAGCCACTTGAAACATTACGCTCTCAACATAAAAATTATAATATATAAAATGCATAATTACCATTTAACTCATTCGATTAAGAATTGTATCATCATCATGGTAATGCTGTAGATAGTTTTACTTATCTAAAGTGGTTCACAGGAAACACAACTCAATGAATTGATAGAAGTTTCAACATTAAGTACTATATTCACCTGTAAGGCAGTACTAACTGACAGGGGCATGATATTCATCACCTTAATTTCACTCGGCTGTTGGGACTTCGCAAGCATGAAGAGCACTAAGCGCTGTTGTAAAGCAGTCAGATTATACCAGTTAATATTGTAGATCTCAAAGCAAAATCTATCATTCTGATTGAAAATACATATTTAGATAACAATACCGAATTGTTTTCCTTCTCAATTATTTTACTCACGCAGTACTGAATCTCCGTACCCAATATACAGTATATGTACATGCAGCATACAGATAAAATCAAATAGGGTGGAGCTCCTGTCCAATCGCTGGTTAGTAACACATAAATGGTAAGGATAGATGAAATTGCACACGTCAGAATTTGTACTGAGATGAGTCCATAAAAGAGATCGTTACATGTGGCTGTGAAGCTATAAGTAATCATATGGCAAATGCTATAAGAATCGATTGAGAATTGTTTGTGTTAAAATAGGAAAAGAGACGCAGACTTTCCAAAGGGCACATAATTGTGATGCTCTTAGATCCAAAGATTGCCTTACATTTTAACGGCATAAAAGACCCCACTGGGCTCGCTGTCTGGGTCATTACACCTACAGAACCCCACCCATTAGCACTTCATGATTTGACTTACTCTGTGTATTTCTGGTGCCAGAGTGCAATGTCGATAAGCTTGAACATTGTGTCTTCATTATTGATATTTTCAACATTTTCCACGGCCTTGTTAAGATCCTTAATCTTTAACATGAAAATATCCGTGAAGGTAAAACTTTGCATTAACCAAACCATTGCAAAAATATCGCCAGCAAACAAACCAAAACTACCAATGAGCACACAAATCATATGCGTGCCTAGAGTCACAAAATATCCCACATCTGTGTTGACATCCAACCCGGGTATATGGAAATGCATCATCATGCCACGCTTGCCATGCAGTATCAACGGCGGTAATGGTGAGCTCAATAATCCCACGCTACCGATGATATAGAAAACGCCCGCAATGTAGAAAACTCTACGCACCCTAGTACAGTTCTCGATTAAGGCATTGTTATAGACGGGGCCTTTCCGTGAGTATTCTCCATACATTTCTTCCAACTCAATACGCATGGAGCTCACTTTCGATGCAATCGTAATGGCAGTAATGATCTTATTTGTGCCTTGTAAGACGCTCCCCAACATGCATGTAGCCTCAAGCAAAATCAGCCAATCTTCCTTCATTTTTTTAGCGACAGTCCAAATTGTGAAGCAGTAGTACCCGATGATGGAGACAAATACGCTGTATGTGATCTTATTAGGGCGATAATTTGGTTCAAGAATGTTGACCCCTACAAGTTTTGAAAATGTAATGACAGTTTCCATAATAGCGGTAATGGTTTCCTCAGGTGGAACGGAATCCAAAACGTTTCGATCCTGTATCAATGTTGAGGAAGATATCGACATTGCGAACAATCGGACAGATTGAATGAAACCTTAGGCAAAAGTTACATGCAGGGCACTTTTATAGACAGTTCTTTGATGAGTTTTTGTGAAATGGACAGTTGCATTTGACAGAGCAATGGAAAATTGTTTAATTGCCTCATGGTCGGAAAGATAGCAAGCAACATTTGACAGTTTCATTACAATTAAATGCGACACGTCAATGGATTGACTATAAGACTCACTCAGTAAGTGAGGTGTCACCCTGCTCTATGACAGTTGCCATTACAATTTCCAATGGGTGGGAGTATGATACTCCTTACATACACTTTTCACTGTAAGTCTTTAGCTAGTGACTGTGGCACGTCGCAAGTTGCAAGTTGTAATGCGCAAAGTTCAGCTGTTGCAAGTTTAAAGTTTAATTAAGACTGTCATTCTTGTTTTTGCTGCTCCTGCTGCCTTTTTTGTTTTCGTTGTCATTCCATTTCCTTTGCCTGAGCTCCAGATCATTGAAATTACTCACTCGCCCAGACTTGGCCAAATTGTGCACTTCATTGTTGGATTCGTTTCATTTCATTTCATTTTGTCGAATTACATTTCTGCAAAAATTTATCGAATGTTGCAATACTCAATACTCACGTTTAATATTATACAACACGCAATCCGGCGTGAAAACAGCGATTTGTAAACAATGCTAAAAACTTCCTTAATACCAGACGTGCGGCAAATACAATGCTTATACTCGTATACGAGAAATGTCTGTACTCTTACATTCTCTCTCTATCCTGAAAATCAATTTGGACTTATAAATTTTATGCTGGAGGCAGCTTTTAATTCTTATTAGCGCATAAAATGATGCTTCTTTATGTGGTAAAGCTCCGGAAGATTTTTCAAGTACGATGAAGCAACAGATTCAGTTACTATAAGCAAACAATCAACCACATAATGCTACCGCAATAAAGAAGAAATAAAGAAAAAACCAAGTAATCCAGAACACCAGCATCGCTTGCCTTACAATGCAAATTTTTAATAAGCCATTAGTAACACTTTGCAACAAAGCGTGGGCCCAGCTTCGAGGTAACAGCTCCACACCACTCCACGGATGATAGCAGACGACACCAGGCGAGAGAAGACAATAGACGTCGAGATATGGTTGGCGTTGCCAGCGACAACATAAAGTACTCTCATATATAACCTTCATTCAAAAGCAGGCGGCAAACGACTAAAGCCATTTTGAGCGGCATGTGTTACTCTCTGGTTGGCTTCTGCTTCTACTACTCTTACTTCTATATCCATTCTCCATTCAGCACCCCACTGTATGTATGTATAACTGTAAAAGTTTAAAGCATAAGGAAACTGTTAATTGAAAAAGTTTCCGGACGTAGTAGATGCGTCGTTTTCTTACAACAATGACTTTATCTTTCTTTAAAGTCCTCCATCTTACACCACCATCACCTTGTTTTTGCTTTTGCCAAACATGTGTTCTTCTTCACGCAGTACTAGTATTTTGAAAAACCTTCCAAACAAAATCGTCTACAATCAAAAATTTAAGCGACAGCATCAAAACTTTTTATAGATACACAGATACTACATGTGTACATCTTAACAATTTCCCACCTCAAAATCGACTAAATTCTTGACTTACTTCTTTTTTTTTATGTTGCCAACAAAGTTTCCATTCATGTAGGGAGAATCTATGGATTCAAGTTGTTTCTGTTATCCTTCTGTAAGAGTTAATTTCAGTTGTTGGTACATAGTAAAAGTTTTATGCCAATAATACCTTTATGCATAGAGCAACCAACCATCACCACCACCACCACAAAATCTTGAATATTATTATTGCATAATTCTCAGTGTGTGTCTGGGTAAACCAAACAAAACCAAACCGAACTATTTATGAACGTTTTTGGATTCAATAGTGCGAAGTAAGTGATACCATACTTAAAGTGTCAAAAGGTTCCAAGTAGGTTGCGGTTTCATATCTAACATTCAAAACTACATAAATATTTAATAGTAAAATAGTGCTGCATACTTTTGGGCACTTAAAGCGCATAACTTTACTCAGTAAGAATAAAATATGAAGAGATAATTACAATTGAAGTAAGTCGTATATAACAAGATAATTAAATTAAAAAATACTCAAGTTTTCAACATAGTATGAAGTCATGTTTTAATTAGAAGAAAACTGAAACCAGGAAATATTATGTGCTAAATGCAAAATGAAAGTTAAGTATATTTCAAAGTCTCAAGATCATTAAAATCATCAAACATCATTAATGAAGCTCAGTAGTTTAGCTTAACACTTGTACTCCTCAATGATAACTCGGCAGAATGCACTACACACCTTTGCTAGGCACGTAAGTAAAATGCTCATTAAAATCTATGATGATGATGAAGACTATGTAGGAGTATGTGCCACAGATATAGGGGGGTCATTACTTAAACTTTACCCTTAGCTAGACACATTTGACAGTTATATTTGAAGAGTTGCATGCCACCACCAACATCGCAATCATCATCATCACCATAAACTGTAGCCAAACTCAAAACTTTCATGCACATTTTAAGTACTTTCTTTAACAAAACTTCCCTTTTACCAACAAATTGTAAAGCGTCAAAGAAACGTGTGGCCAAAAATGAGTGCTTTCTGCTTAGTTCACTTCAGTTTAGTTTAGTTCTGTACAGTTCAGTTCTTCCATAATGCAGCCAAATATACTTTGAAGTTATGTCGAAGTACGTGATAAAAATGTCAAAAGATGATTATGTGTTGCACTCATGTCCATTTGAGGTCAATTAATTGGAAACTTTGTGTCCTCTTATGTGATGTATTTTTATGAAATTGTATTTCCTAGTAATTGTCAAACTTTTCTTTTTGTATTTGCAGTAATTCATCGGGTTCAAAAGAGGCTTCAACGCCACTAACAAGTCAAAGTGCTGGCATGGCTGCCGGTGCACCTAGCGGTGGTTCACAAGATTCTGCTGCGGCGGCAGCAGCAGCAGCGCAAAGTGCAGCACAAACCACCAAAAAACCAAAACCACACGATGCCTATAGTGATCTATATAAATTGGCGAACAGTGGTCAATACGATCATGTTATCGTGGATAATGCACCTGATGTGCGTGATGACAATCCAACAATGGCCGAATTGATGCATCGGTCAGCGAGGTAAGTTAACCTTTCATGAGTATCTTATTCAATGAATCATATATCTTGGGCAAAGTAAAATTAAAGTAATTAAAACTTAATTACTCTCTTCCAGAAAATAGGGAAATCAGTTGTCAAAACATCTGAATAAATTTGACAGTGGTTTCTTGCCCCAAATAATTTTTATCTTAGTTATTTTAAGTATATTTCAAGAACGTTGTCGATGCATTGGAAGCTGATATTGATAGAAATATTGTGAGAAGAAGCATATAGAAAGTGCACACACCTATGAACAATGCAGTGATTTTAATGTTTCCATATTAGAATTTGATTTTCATATGATAAACGTACACTTTAGATTGGAATTGGTGTACGGGAGCCCTATGAGTCGGCTATTTGCCCAAGTTGCTTATACTCATCCCTCATCTATAAGTATGTATAATACTCATATATACATAAATTTGATTTTTATTCTATTGATAAACGAGAACTCATCATCAAATACACAAATCGTTTACAATTTACTTAGGAAATTTTGACAAAATGTAATAACAAATCTAATAAGCATCTGTGTATTGTATCCAATATACTAGGTAGTAGATAGAGACATTGTAATTCACATGATGTTTAAGTACTATCTATCTATCTTGCATATATACTTACTTTTGCTTTCACAGTATGAAATTGCGTGAAATTGTTAATAGCATCATTGTGATAATGATGATGATGATGATGATTACGATGACGACAAAGCAAAGCGAGAGAAAAAATTCAATTTCCCTTCAGCGGAAAGGATAATGCTTTGGTTACTCATCCTTTTCTTCTATGTTTTATTTTCTTTTTGTATCTTTCTTTACACTTCTGATTCCTTTACTATTCTATTGGCAACTAAGAATGTATTTTAGCTTTAGCTTTGGCTTTGGATTTAGTTCATTTCTATTCTGTTGAAATGTTGTGTAGAGCTGAGTTGAGTTCGGTTCGATTCTATTCGATTTGACTCATTGGAATTTACCTGCTCGGTTTGAGGTTTGTGGATATTGTGGCGCTTTTTGGTATCGACGAAATTGAAATGATTTTTATTGAAATTTACGCTCCATTTACGTGACACATTTACGTTTTACCTACGTTTCGTTTCATTTCGTTACGTTACGCTTCCACTTTCGTTCATTTCTATTTTGCTGCTTGCTTCCCCCTTGTTTCTGTTAGCATTTTGCTTTTTTATATTTGTTGTGCTTCTTCTCAACTTGCAATTGTTGTAAATTACTTGACTCCTTCTAACTGTTGGTATTGCTAGGGTTGCTTCTGGTGCTGCTGTTGCTCCTGATGTTGGTGATGATAGCGTCTCGTCTCTCATATGATGTTTTAGTATTTGGAATCATAGACGACAACGTGTGTGTTGTTGGTTTTTGTACTTTCTATGTTCTGTTTTTTTATTAAATCGACTCAAGAGACATTTGCTTTCTATTCGCTTGCCAACATTGCGTATGCGTAATTGTAGATAAAACGCAATCAAATAAAATTGCAATAAAGAAATCAATGAGAATTGCTTTTCGTTTCGTTTTTCTTTCCTTTTTTCTGGAATTAGTTAAGAGTATTTTGTTAAATTTATTGCACAGTAAAGTTTAAACGAATTCATTCGTTTGCGATTTACAGCTAACAAATGTGAAGTGTGTGACGACCCCCTTTTATTGGAATGTACTATTATTTCTACTGTTTGGATAACTTCTTTGATTCAAGTTTGATTGTATACTACAATATATTGAGTGATATTGAGTTGGAATAAGTTAAAATACCTTTAACTCTTGAGGTTTCCTCAGGAAAAAGAGTAAAATTACGAAAAGTTTACCATTATTCAAATTAGTAAATACAAATTCGAAAATATTGTTACAACATTCATTCTTAAATCATCATAGAGATGAAAATCATCACATCAATTGAATACCTTTGTATCCCTTTAAGACAAATGATACATTTTAATTAAAACACACAACAGGGAGTAGGAAGAAATTAACCTACTTCTTTGGAGAAAATCGTTTGGGTGCAACCTCTTTAGGCTGCGTTGTATCGCATTATGAGTGAGAGTGATGCAAGTATAATATACAATATTTGTATGTCTATGTAGCCGCTGGTTGCTGTTGCATCAATTACTGTATTCGTCTTTAGATCTCTATGTAGGGTAGTGTTGCGAACAAACCATAAAGCTTCCGTGATCCGTTTTGGAGCCTTGTTTTGGCAAGCCCCCCAATTTAAAGGGCGCAGACGAGACTATTTGTCTGTAAAAAATTAGCCTTTTATTTCACAAGAAGAGTCTACTGGTGAGACGCTAGCTAAGTCACTAATAAAGTAATAGACTGAGGAACCTAAATCGATCCACGCAATGACAATATTCTTAAAACAGTTAATGTTATTTTTACATTACAAAAAAAAATTTGATGATATATTTGTAGTGTATAGAAAATTACACAGTAAAGTTGATTGTCATAATGTTTTCTTAATTTTTAATATAGAATTATACAATATTGTAGTTTAGATCCTTTACTTCTGTAGAAGGAAACGAATTGTAGTAGAATCACAACAGAGCATATAAAAGTACAAAAAAAAAATCACCGAATTGGTAGTCTGTAAATGTGGATCTTTTGTGGATGGCATTTACAGATAGCTTTGTAATAATTGGCAACTATTTTCGAGGTCATTGACTTGAGGAGCTTTTTAATCAAAATAGGAAGAAGTAGAATTTTGCTTTGTATTGAATTTGGCGATATTAATCTTAACAGCCGTTTTGTAACATATCAGAATTATTCCTATAGAACTTACAACAAGAATAAAGAAATCACTTTTTGAACAAACAACTTCATTGTCACATAATTTTCCTAATGGTTTTTGAGATATTGTATTGAAAATGTAATAAGTTTCCTTTTTGTTCCATGGAAGTAATTTTCATTAGTTGGAATTGTAGCCGACCCACAAGCTAATACGTGTATGTATTTGGAAACTATTTGTGATAAAACTAATGCAATTTCAGGTAAAGACTCTTGTCTTTAATTAGTTTGTTCGTAAGTTGAAAATCTTAGACGGAGTTGTAGACTCATAAACTCATGACTGAAAGCAGTGCTTGTGTATGGCTTTTTCAGTCGAAGTGTAACAGGTATATTTTTAATTATTTTAAGGAAGAAGTATATAAGAGAATATTAAATAAATTCAAATATTAATGTGAAAAAGTCAATGCAAATACGGACAAAGTAGAGACAAGAATACACCTATCTTGCGATTTACACAGTAGAAAAGTTTCTGAGAAAATCTTGTCAGTCAAAAGAAATGTAAAAAAAAGATATAACAAAATTGTAAACGTTTTTGTATTCAATGAAATATATGTAGATTATCAGAATGCCATTTTGAATCTTGCTTTATTCCCCTTAAATTAACAATTTCATTTAAGTTGGAGGTTTTACATAACATTTACAGATTCTTGTAAGAGTAAAAGTGATAACGTCTAACCAAGTACTCTGTGATTCATTTAAAAATTGAGTAAAAGATGTTTAAAGTCGTAATACTACCCTTTACATTTCTCTTATTGAAGGATCATTGAAATTTCACTTTTCTCTTTTTGAAAATATACTCGACATGTATCCTTTTACATATGTGAGGAGAACCAAAATTACAATTTTCCATTCATTTATTTTGATATTTTATTTTTTGAATAAATTGCTAATGTTTCTTTTTTCATAAGAGGACGATTCAGTTTCATTTTCTTGACGGTAAAATGTCATATAAGCAATTTTATCCTTAATAAAAGAAAGATAACTAAACCGAAAAAAAGAACACTTTTATGTAAAAAAAAAACTGAAGTATACAAAAAAAAAAGTGTAAAAAGAAACCAAAAACATTTATGGGCCATGATATGTATGATGAAAGGCGGCAGTTGATGGAGGAGTGGGGGCCCGGGTAGAGCATAGTAAAGTGAAGTGCATACGCTGATATCTCATTAAAATTCTGTGCTTTTCGCTGACATTGTTAGCTGGCAGCAAGCGACATGCATGCAACATGCAATGTGCAACTTGCAACCCTAGACAATCTTATAGTATCAGCATCAGCAGCAACATCAGGACTAGCAACAGCAACAGCCTTAGTTTCAGTCGTGGTACTATTATGAGCGGCTTATAAGCATCGTTGCAGTAGTATACTGTCGCCCTTTCCTATATTTTTTTTGTTCCTCAAATGTTCATTTTCCATTGCGCTTTTCACTCGCTTGTTTGAGTTTATTCAGCATTTTTCATTGTAGCTGCTTATGGCGAATGATGTTACTTGTTATCCTTTCTTATATAATTTTATATGCTTGTTGCACAGCCTAAGAGTATCAGAGTATCCGAGTGGAGGAGAAAGCTACCTGATAACTCAGTAAACATAGTATAAAGCTAGCAACTAAATATCATGTTAATGAATGTACGTCAGAGTGCCACAGTTTTGGGTTTCTGTATAAATTCATCAAATAAAGAAGGAAGGAAGTAAGTATGTGATACAGAGAGAGTAGGTGGATGATGAGAAAAAAGTGCAAATAAGCAAATTTTTAGTAGGAAAATACCAAGTAAAATGTAAAGAAAAGAAAAGAAAAACTGTTGCAATGCAAGCTGAACGTGAAAAAAAGAGGCAACATTAACATTGGAGGAGACTGCAAGCAAAAGATTATCATACTAACGATGGCGACGGAGATGTCAACTAATATGATGATGATGATGATTATGATGAAAACGAGATAGTGTCCTTCCATCGTTGCACATGTGGTACATCATGACCCTCGGTCTCTCTACCTCTCACTAGGCGGCAGAGTAATTGGTTTTCTCTAGCAAGCGGCTCAACTATGTCACACTGAGTACCCACAATCTCTCCTACTGCTACTGCTACTGTGACTGAGTGCAGTGAGCAGTTAATTAATATGGCAAATTTTTAATTAGCATTGCATAATTTTAGGGTGTCCCATTTTTTGTTACCATGGTTTTCCTTGCTAATTGTTGTTATCATTGCACTTACTTTCCTTTAGATTTTATAAATTTTCTTTTTTTTAATTTTTATAGGATTTTCCTTTTGCTTTCCTTATTTTTTTTGTTGATTAAGAAAAACATCATCATCGCGTTGACATTTAACTTGAAAGCAGCTGCCTTTTGGCTCTTAATGCAAAGCAAAAAAACAACATGTTTAAGTAAAGAAAACTTAAATTTTTAAAAAGAAGAAATGTTGTCATCATCATCATCTGTCGTTGTTATCCTTTGTGTTGACCAAATTCTTCTTTTGCTTCTCTTTGCTTGCATAGTGCTGATGGTGGCATGCCACAACTTTACACGCACTGTAAACATTTTGCTTTAGCATGGCACATATTAAAACGCACTAGCAACAGTATCAGGACTTTCAGGAGTAGAGGACTAACGTCCTGACACAAGTATGTGCGACACGATGCCGGCCGCAACTTTGCCACATGCCACGTTATAAACGCTATGCTTAGTTCTGTGTCACGCTGATTGTGCTCAGCTGCCAGTCTTCTTTGGCTTGGTTTTACCATCTTTAGACTATAAAAAAAAGAGAAAATACAGAATAACGAAATAAGAAGGAAAACCGAGCGCTGAAATGAGAAAACTTTACTTTTACTGACATTTTTCGCACGCTCGCTTTACAACAGTGAGTCGCGGTTGTTTACTTCCCTTTGCTCGTCGACTCTCTCTTTCTCCTGGTTGTTTGCATTTACTTGCACTTCTTGCTCGACTTACAGCGAGAAGAACTTATGTACCATGGTTGCAGAATGGAAGGAAGGTAGGAAGGATTTCAAATATGCCTTAGACTGTTAACACTCCCTTACTTACTTATTTAGTTACCCTGCTGCCATCATTGTTTGTTTAAAGTTTTAACGAAAATTTCCACAAATTTCATTTTTCATGTTCGGCATCTTATTCAAAATAAATAATTTCAAATTGAAATGAATTTAATTTCCGGTATTATTTCGACTCAAATACACAAACCTGCAGGGAGGGAAGCGAGGTATGTCACATTTTGTGGCATATTGAATTACTTTCTTTTATTTTTAGAAAAATTTTTTATAGAAAAAAAATAAAACTCAAAGTAAAACTCATTTCATTATATTTATTGGAGTCCGCCGCCATTTTGTCATTTGAGCAGGACAAAGAAGCATTGAGCGGAGTAGAATTTTACAAATGCCGTGTATCCTTCAGATGGACCAGGACAATGCGTCTGCCTGAGAATGAGAAATGGGAACTCTAGTTTCCTGATCCTGTTGATGCTACTGCTACTGCTGCTTTTGTTGTTGATGGTTGGTGTTGTATTTTTAATGCAAAATAAAAAAGAAAACACATAATGGCGACGTCAGCAGCATCAATGATAAAATATAATACGATTTTTGTTATTTTTTGTTTTCTCAGCAACTGATTTACGTGACTCAATTACAAAAGGATTTATTTTTCATATCCTGTTTGTAAATTAGAAAAACGTTCGCTCACTCGTCCTGATTTTATTTTATTTCCTTTTCTATCATTGTGTTCCTCGGCAACAACCCTCAAACCTACAGTCAAAAAAATGGAAGGCTTGCAAACCTAGTGAGAATCTTTCTCTTTTGCATTTGGATATTTAAAATGTTCTTCAATAGAAGATGTAAAAGAACAAATCGTAACAAATTTTGTTTAGTCAACTGGGTCCAACCGAAAAACCAAAACCGGAAACCGAAAAGTTCGAACGGTTCATCAATTATGGCTTAACACTTTGCCACACACAAACATACATCAGTGATACACAGATACTCGGACATATGGAAAAAGGATTTCACTGCGTGTCCTTTTGCTTGGGACCTTGTAAAGTTGGCCACAGATGCGTATGACAAATGAAACCTACGCCGCCATTTGACTTGTCGTCGGAACAATGCATTTAAGGCACGAATGAAGTATGACCAAAGTGATTATGTGGCACGATTTGTCGTCGTAGTCGCCAATTCGATGTTTTCCTATCAACTGCCACGGCATTGCCATGCCATGCCATGCCATGTTGTCTCGACCGCACTTAGGCAAAGCTCAGTGATGACGGTGCCGGTGGTGGTGATGGTGGTGGCATTGGCGGACAATAAAAACCCAATTCATTGTAAAACCCCTTCCATTTTCAATCTTACCTTACCCTTTTACCCTTGTCTCTATTCTACGATGTACATAAGAACTTATCGAATAAACTTGGTTGAGTAAAATGAGTAAATGAGTCTCAGCAGTGACAGCAACGTCAGCTCTTGTGGTTAGCTGAGTTAAGTGCTACGTTGACGGCACAATAATGACAATTGTCCGTGTCTCATTCTGGGTATTCCTATTAGTATATGTATGGCTATGTATCCGTGTGTGTATCTGTGTGAGTATGAAAAGTGTTCAGTTAATGAAAGCCTTTAAATATTTAAAGACAAATGCATTTTGCTTAATAAAAAACAATCTACCTTGACAGCTCACTTCCATATCACCTTTTATTATACCATATACACGTATACTAGTACGATTACCCCTTATATTTAATATTACTCGCCTTTATTATTATTTTATCGTGATGTTTGGATCATAGTGAAAAAAATAACGGAGACATTATAAAGTGTTCATAATTATTGGACATACATATGGAAGTGATCAGTATCGTGAAGATGATTTAGTATACTTTCACTTGTGTTTCTTATTACAATAATTATTTGTTTCAATCGGAGTTCTCTGGTTAATGGAATAAAAAGAATATTTCAGTTAAAAAGCCAAAGCCAAATAAAAATATTTAAAGTAACAAATGACATATCCTGTCAAAATGGGTTGATTTGCTAAGGCTTCACCATCATTGTGATCCTGATAATATGCGTCAATCGGATTATTGCAAAAGGCAAATCTC
Organism: Amiota communis; assembly: GCA_037043315.1. NCBI lineage: Eukaryota > Metazoa > Arthropoda > Insecta > Diptera > Drosophilidae > Amiota > Amiota communis. The sequence goes on from JBAMAV010000994.1 coordinate 1,255,805, forward strand.
ACAAAAAGCTTGGGCTGGCGAATATGTATTTGTAAGGCTTTTTAGCTAAAAAGTCAATACTTAGTAAAAATATATATAAAAAAATAGCATATGCTGATAAATGCTTTAATCGGTGTTCCCCGATTTATTTTTTTTTTGTCACTTATATTTTTTAACGTCAAATCAACCAAAAGGTTTTGAAACATTAGTATCATTTATAATAATATTCATGCGAGTTTAAAGAGAGTGGTGTTTACGAGCCCCTGTTAGGGAGGTCGTTAAGGTGAAGTCGTTTTAACATTCGTGGAGCTCTGTTGTATATTAGGGCCCTTGCTAGGGGATTAGGGTGTTGGAGCAGTTGATCTTTATAACGGCTGCTGAAGGAATTGATTTGCTCAAGTATCGTTGGCATTTTCAAGCCACTATGTAAGGTCGAATTTCTGACGAACCATGCAGAGCCTGTTGTACGTCGCAAAGCTTTATTTTGCATTGCTTGAATTTTGCTAACGTTGTATGGTGCAGTCGTCCCCCAGATTTGGATACCATATATTCAGACGGGTGCCACTACTTGTCTGTATATAAGCAGTTTGTTCATTTTTCTATAGCAACACGCAGTGATATATTTTACGCCAAGTTAGTCGCTTGTCCAGGATCAAACCAAGGAATCGAACTTGGTCAATGAGTTGCGACTCGCGTGTCGGTTGCGTACGTGAGAATCATTCACAAAGAGTTTATCATTAGTTTCTTTCGATTTTCATATTGATTCGGACAATTGATAAGATTGGTTTCGCATAGGGAAAAGAATAAGAAAATAAAAACACAACGATTGTGAATGAAAGAATGGCTCAAGAAAAAACCTACTATTACACATCTGCTGTTGTTTATAAAATTCAGAATGATTTTGCCACTCACTCACCTGTTTTAATAGCCAATAACTTATTTATGTTTCAAGCCAAATATCAAAATCATTTAATTTTGCATGAATCATTGTCGGTGTCACTAAACCGTACTTATTTCACTATCACAATTAAACCGACGCACGAGTTCCGACTCACTGTGTATGGGGCCTATTAGAGAGTCGAAGCAAAAAGATTTAAACATTCACTAGTTTATGACGAATTTATAACCCACCTAGTTATTGTGTAGGGTGTCTCAATAAGACTGCACTATTCTATTGAAAAAGAAAACACTGAGTTGTGATATTTTTATTGCATTGTAAAGTAGGCATGTTCCGATTAAGTATGGAATAAAATATCCACCACCCAAAGTCTGACAAATATATTTTTATAAAAAAAAAACTTCTGTATTTTTGTTACTGACACTCTAGCTACATACATATTACGGCATGCCAATGACTTTAAAAATTATATTCCATTTAAACTTAGGCAAACATGTTCTTTGTAATTATGATTCTCTTCTTTTTAAAGTGGCGACAATGTTTTACTGAGGCTATTGACATACACTGATACAAGAAGCCGGGCAACTACAATATTTTATAGTTTTCATATCATGTGCATGATCTACCGATCATATAGGATAAATAATTTTCTTACTGTTTCTATCGTTGATACCTACTCAAAGGGTATTATGCCTTAAGAAATTGTAAACTTATGTTTCACTTAGAAATTTATTTATTAAAGTATTTTTTCTTTGAAAAATTTAAAAAATTAAAAAAAAAAGGAAAAACGGAAATAATGTATAAGAAAAATAAAAGGAAAATATGTATAAGTAATACAAGGAAAATGGAATGGAAAAATTGTTACCAAAGACATTGTCAACAAGCAAATTATGTGAAGGAGTAACGGCGACAGTTGTTGCCATTTTCATTGTTCTTTTTCTTATTTCTGTCCTTGCTGTTGTCCTTGCATGATGTTTTTCTTCTTGATAGGGTTCACTTTCAACAGCATCAGCATCATCATCATCATCAGAAGTAGAAGAATCAGAAGTGGAAGCAGAGGTAGGATCATGGCCGGCAGCAGAATATAAGGAATATGACAAAGCAAAGTTGAGTATGTGTGGCTGAGTGTATCAGTATGGTAGGTTAGGGTTGGATAGGTTGAATTGGGTTGAGTTTGGATAGGATAGGGTTGGTTAAAGAAGAAGAAGGAAGCAAGACAAGTTAAAAGGCAACAACGCAGAACGGATGCTAAGAACATTGGAGACTACATTATCGTGATAAACATGGCGTACAATGCCAGACATCGGTCATGAAGCATTGACTTTGTCTATAGACTCAGAGATTGACTGCCTGACAAACTGACGCAGTTTGCTTTCTTTCTCACTTCTAGGATGTGTGTGTGACACTAGTGACATCACAGAGACTTTTGTGTTTATAACATTTATGTGTGTGCTATCCTCACTCAAGGACTTGTCTCATTTGTCTTTGCAAGTCGCTGTGTTGGCTTTTGTTTGCGGCATGAATTATTTCCACCGATTAATATAAGTTTGGTTGGTTGGTTCGGTTCCTTAGTTGCTGAGAGATGTGATGATGTTCCAGGGTGACACCAAGTTCTGCTCATTCAATCGAAGTCACTGTGTTCTTTTTTTATGTTTATGGCAATATTATTTGTTAACGAATCACTAGATGAATCCTTAGTTTTTCGTTTCCAAACACAAGGAAAAGAAGGAAAGAAAGTGGAAAGGAAGAAAAGACTTGCAAAGTCAAAAGCTTGTAAAACATTTGGCAACATTAAATGCTGATTATCGAAATGGTTACGTTGCTTCGGAAAGGAAACTAAGGAGAAAAATAATAGAAAAATTGTGCAAGTAAAGCAGAAAAGAGAAATTCAACCATTTTTCTGGTGGCAAAATGCAACAGAAGAAGTAAAATAAAAGATTTTATAGTAAAAAGAGGAAAGCGGAAATATAAAGCAGCAAATACTACTTGGTGTAGTCAAGTAAAGTAGAGTCAGTCAGTCATCCTTGCAAGCGCATGTACCTATCCTTCCATCAACTTCCCCTTTTTCTTCAATTTTAGTTACAAAGTGCCATGTGCCACACCACTTTATATCGCACTCTCTATTTATCCTCGAATGCATGTCTGTCCTTGTGTCTGTCTGCTTCTTGATTTCTTTTTATGCTTTGTTTGCGCATCATTTCTGGCAAATTGCGGAAGCAAATCTGCAAATGTCGAATGCAAAGTAGTAGAAAGTGGAAAGTAGCAACAGTTTTAAATGGAGAACACTCACACAGACACTTAGATTCGCACAGATAAACATTTATGGCAGATACTCATGCATCCCACTTTAGTATGTGTCCGGCGTCTTGTGTAAAGAGATGAAAGCAACTTAAGTGGCGGGTAGCATGTGTCTACACACAATAGTTATACCATATATATATATTTTGGTGTACATTTGCAAACCAAATTGTTCAAGTGAGTTGAATTTACTTGCATCTTCTCCTTTTCCTTCATCTTGATCGGCTTCTTCCCATCATCATTTTCCTTTCGTTTGACAAAAATGACAAAATCTCAATAATATTCAACGAACGAAGCCTTATAAGTAGAAATTTGATATGCCTTTCATTGCGAATGTCTCAATTGGAAATTCTACGAAAAGAAAATGCCATTGGCATAACTGAAAAAGTGATTTCGATAAAGAAAATTTAATCAAAATTGAAATTTCAAATTTTTAGTTAAGACATTTTATTGTAACATTCAATTTAACTAAACTTTTAATAGGATATTTTATACAAATATATATAATGGTTATCTTTCTATTAGTACGAGTAGAGTCTTAGGAGCAAATCCACATAGGAATAAAGATTAAAAAAAGAGTATATTATGTTTTTTACTTCCCTCCGTTTGTCTATCCGAGTGTCCAACGAATTAATTCTCTAGTTTTTAAGATTTAAGATAAAACTGTTTATACAATTTTATTTGAGTGATGATGAAGAATAATGAAATTCTCCTATAAATGGTAAAAAATCAAGCTTTCAAGCAACGTTTCTAATTGCCAATCTTAGGCTTATGTGATATAATAATAATAATAGTTTCAATAACCCATAATCTCAACATTAACAATCTAACCATGATGATGACAGTAAATGCTTTTGCTGTTCTAAGATGGTTTAATTAAAATATTATATTTAATTGTTTCTTATTATGAACGACTTTAAGTTTGGTTCGAACAAAAGAATTTGATTGCATTGGCTTATTACCCGTAGCAAGGTTCCTTAAATGTCGCAGATTGAAGATGTTAGAAGATAAGAAGGACAAGAGGGTCGCTTGCTAACATAGCAAAGACTTACAATGTACACCTTTAAAGGTTGTCAATTTTAAAATAGTCATATAATAACTTTCGATAATATTGGCTCTCAACTTAGATGAGTCAGTAAAAAAGTCACAGAAAATAAGAGCAACATTCATTCATCAGTTCATAAGATAGCCAAGTTAACCTGCTTCCGATCTTTGTGCAGAGAAATGAAGTCACAACCTATCTTCACTGTGCTTTATGCTATCTCGGACGCTGCGTAGCTCTATAGTAAAACAAGAACCCTGCCCAACAAGACTCAAAATTGATCAGATGCGGAATTCCTTCAATTTTCTACCGTTTAGGCACAAATGACTTAAATAGGAGCTACACATACATAAAATACAAAAGTTCTGAGAACCTGAGAGTCGCGCTGATTTATGACGAGATGGCAAAGTTGGTACCTTCATTGCCAGCTCTGACTATGTGTTCACACCCTTCTAAGGCACGCCACACGGTCATATGGGATATTGGGGTAATGCTTAGTGCAGCAAGTTGGCTACAACACATAATTGAATTGCTTGCTCAGCCAGAATTTCGCATTTTGACTGGTGATAAAGCACCGCTTTCTACCAATAAACCTGTAAATTTGGCTAACATCACACCCACAGTTGTTATAGGCGAGAATCTTTCCTTTTTCATCATCTGTCAGACGTTTTGCATAAGGCATTTTGCTTTAAATTTTTTAACCAAGCAAATTTGTTACTTCCTATCGCATCATACTTTGCCAAAAATCAAACAATTCTATTAAATCTAACGGGACATTACAGTCATGCTAAAAAATAGCATTCAGCTGCAAATTATTACTAATTCTTCTTTAAATTGTCATTCTCATATTGAGTTAAAGTCATATCTTGAGTTATTTTGGTATGAAGAGTGATGAAAGTCAAATTTTGTATATGTTCAGACCAAATTGCACCCAAGCAAAATACGTCTGCAATACGGGGCACTCAGTTTGCGTAGTGAGTAAAAGATATAACACTTTCACAAAATAAGGGATCTTCATGGAGTCTACCATAAATAAAATGAACCCATAATAGAGTGGATCATTATTTCGAGTATCTTTTTGAGTAAAATAATGAAAAATTTAAAGCCCAACATAGAAGTGTATAAATAAAAGAAATAGGGAAATGAGAGGAGACAAAAAGTATGCAAATAAGTATCTACTGTATAAAGAAATGAATTGTTCAATCATAGCACAAAAGATGTCTTGGTGACGCCTTAAATGAAAACCATAGGAAAAATGGTTAACCTGATTTGTCAGCATCTTCGTGTATCTAAGACACCCACTTAATTTAGTATAACATCAGAAGGAGAACATCAGGAGCAGCTGGCATCGTTTACGAGAACTCGTTTGCATTTTTCATCTTTCTTTTACTTCCTTTTTGTCTTTTCTTTTTGTTAATCTTCATGCTTTAATATTATATGTCATGTTTTTTTTCTCTTTCTCTCGTTTTAGTGTAAATGCAACAAATTTGGAACTTTTCCATTTGCATATCTCAAAGAAGGAACTCTATCCGGAGAATGACACAACGGTTGATGCGGTGCTACGTGACATGATGAAGCAACCAATTCAGCATGTGGGTAAGTTGTCAAGGGTTAAAAGAGTTAAGTGGTGAAAACTGAAGTGACAACAATGCAACTTCAATAATCGGACTTTCCACTAATGACGACATGGTTAAAAGTTATAAAAAGGAATCATTATACAATTGTTTTTTATCCTTGTTCTAAATAAGTTTTAATATTTATTGAGTACTGACTGCACCTTAGCAGTTGTGTTATTGAAAAGTTTTATGTTTTCTTTTTGTGGGTTTTTATTATAAATTTAAAATAACTTATATTGTTTTAAAAGTAAAGTTAAGTTAAGTCATTATCCTTGGTACGACAAAAACTGGAAGAATAGCAACAACGACAATATCAAGAATAGTAAGTTTTTATTAGTTGCAACTGTAGAAAATTAAACAATAAATATAACAATAATAAATGAGATTCTCAAAATAAACAAAACAAACCAAATGAAGGAACTAACGAAGGAGGGAAGGCTTGAACGAAGAAAGGCTAAGAAACGAAGGCGAAATTAAGAATGGAAAGTTGCAACTACAAATAAATAGTTTTTTGTTTTTTTTTTATTGTTTACCAAAATAAGCATTTGAATGTGAATCTTTCGTGTTGTTGCTTGATGTTGTTAACTACACTGATGTGATAAATAAGAATACACATTAAATTCAATTCTAGCGAATATTCAGTACCCTTCACAAAAGTAAATCTTGGTTTGGAGATAGAAAAGTAAAAAGATTTTCATGTAGGAACTTATATTTCTTTGCATCGTTTATATGGAAAATACACGAGGACGGTTGAAAAAATAAGGTGCCCGGTAGATATAAAAGTTTACCATATTTTTTGAAAAGATCCAGTATGTTGTAGTCACTTGGTGAGTGTAGGTTTTCATTTTATGTCAATTGAATAATTGATGAATGAATTGCAAAGAGTCTTTCACATTTTCTAATATTATAATGAAGTCGTTGATATTAAAAATTTTGCTACATTGATACAATAATCAGAAAATTTGTGACAAGATATAGTTTGCACCACCGATAAACTCACACATCAACACAGTCAATTTGTAAAACACCATTGGGAAACTGGTACTGGTACCTACGCGCTTACATGTTCACCCATGAATTGTAATAGTAAGCTTAACATGTCCTTGGAAGACTTTATTGGTTCTAAAATAGTTCGAATTATACATCCGTGATTTGTTCTATGAGGAATTTCAGAGTTCCTATTTAGTTATTTGTATTTATTCAGAATAAATAAATGATATCCTGTAAGAGAAAAGATGTTCATATATGAATTGAATTATCTGTCCGGAAATCAAATCGGATCTCTATAATATATTCAATATCTTCAAAATGTAGAAATATTTTATGCAAGCAATCATTTTTCTGCCTTATATTTATATGGGGTCTACACCTTTTATTTCATTGAAGACTTTCGACTGGAAGAACTGACCCAATGATGCAGAGCACCTCATGACAACTTCAAGACTTAACACTAACGCTCAATTGTACCTATGGTTGAACTCAACTTCATATTAAGTGAGCTATCTAATCTAATTTAGTGCCGTCCTGTACTTGAAGAACTCTGTTTAAAAACACAATCTTGTAAAAATTGCTGTCCAAAAAGGATTGCTAACAATTGATGGCAAAAGTTTGCAATTCTGCACAAGAACCTTACTCGTTTACATAGTTATAGACCCACATGACTATACTGTAAATTCCAATTCTTATTCTAATAGGTTTATGGCCCATGTCCCCTTTAATGCAATGCAAATGCCATGGCAATGTGATAATACCATTAACATTATGTATGATTATGTGGTATAGACTACATTTAGTTCTAAGTTCTTGTCGGAATTAAAGGAAATTATATACGTATGTATGTATATATTCATAGGGCGAAGGGTATAAAAATAATAAAAGCTGTGTTGTTGTTTTTTTTTCTTGTTTTATTATTGTCCTTGTTGTAGCTTAGTTTCTTACAAAGTTTGAAGCCTGCAGCTAAGCTAACAATAACAACAACAAACAAACAAAACATAAGAACAATACAAAGGAAAACAACAATCAAGCAAATAACTCAAAATAATTCTGACGCTCATGTGAGTATCTAGACTTGTGTGTAGTACTACTATATCTAAGCGTGTGTTTGTTTGCTTAAACGTGACTTAAAGTGTGCATGAGTGCAAGTAAATGTGAATAGAAAGCTATCTTCAGTCGACAGTTATGTAGATAAATTGTTTGAAGTTGCACCCTTGACTATATATGTACGAGTATCTGTTGTATCTGTGGTTGCATTGAGCGTCATATAAAAACGTCTCAAAACTAATAACTTGCAACTGAAGTTCGTACCACAACGCAGAGAAGGCCGCAAATGCAATGTTTTTCATTATTGCACTCTGATGCACGTATCACTGCCAGTTTCTGCATCTCCCATCATCCCACATACTTTAATTCTTCACTTTGTGTTATCTGTTCGTTTATTTGCATCGTTTCCCAGCACTTACTTAAGCGCTTAGTGTTGGGATATGGGATACACTGATATTGTACATTTGCTTATAGTGCATACGAAAATCTCCTTTTATAATCGCACATATAATCACTAGATACACACAAATACTCATAGTTACAACATAATAATTAAGTTCTCTCCAGGGTGAGATGTTCCCTAAGATTTTGTACCCAATTCTTCCTGAAATTCAAATAGAAGAAGCTTTTACAATTTATTTTGTTGTTGCCAGCTTTGCTTAAGCTACAAAATATAATAAATTTCATTTTATTTCGACCACACCAACTACTTGGACTAAATAATTTCATAATTTCTTACAATATTTACGATATATTTTGTATTTGTTGTTGACTTTCTTCTGCTTCTATAAATTTTGTCTTTATTATTTCATTGATTCATTAAGTATCTTTCTACAAGAGATTGCATTTCATATCCATCATAATTATATATACAGATGATGTCGATGGTGAGTTAGAGAAGATAAGTAAAGTTTGCTTTGAAATTGGAAAATATTCGGACTTTAAATAACTAAGAGTTCTAAGATCAAGTCATTTTGAATTGAAAACTGCATAAATAGTAAATGTTAATGTTATCTTTCTGTCTATAAATAGATAGCAATATTTCTTTAAGTGATTTTATTCACATTTTGAAGTTGCTCAAGTATGTTAGCCGTGATGTAATAAATAATTTAGTATAAACTACAAGTTCTCCAGTATAAAATGATCTTAAAGGATGCTGAATTTTGTTTCGTGCGACAATAGTATCTTGTTAAGTTTGTTCAAATATTTATGAAAGGGAAAAACTGAAGAGCAAAAACCCTTAATTCATCTCAAAGGACTTTTGCTTCTGTTATAGCCAAACAATTTAAGTACAAGTACATTAATCCCACATTTTTTGAGATATTATGTGAAATCCTTCTTCTTATCTATACTAATATTATAAGGAGGTAATGTTTGATTGGATGGTAGATGTAATCTTCGAAACTACTCATCCGATTTTAAAAATTCTTTCACCGGTAGAATGCTACGTTGTCACTGAGTGCCTATATTTGTATAGATAACCCTAAATCCGGTTATTTTAAGGATTAACTGAAATATCCGGGACAGGTGCCCAAAAAAAAAAAAAAAAAGAAATACAAAACTGAATAGTGCCACTCAAACTGTGCTCACATCTGATACTTAAACTGCGTTCTTTGTTGATACTTAAACTGTAACAGAGAGAATATAGTGATGCTAAGAATGGAAGCATATCTGATATCTGGCATATGTCGCCGTTCGGTTGCAGGGCGGGTTGAGAACGTCAGTACTAGATAAAAACACAAAATATTAAAGCTTAGGATGAAATTCTAATGGCACGAATGAAATATCCATTTAAATAATTGTGCATATTAGCTCCATCGGTAGAGTCCGAACGAATGTCCAGTAAAACGGCCTTAATTGTAAATGAAAAACAATCACATCTTGAAGGAAAATAATTGGAATTTTTTTTATTTTTCATGGCAATTTTATTTTTGGTTTCTTAATGTCGTGGGTGCTAAATTTTGATATCAAATACATTTGCATCTACTATTTCGAAAACTATCGTCCACTAACGATGGTTAAGTCTTTCAACATTTATTTATTGTTCTTGTATTACTGCATGAGAAAAACTAACTACTACTTCTAAGTATAACCATAATGTGAGTCAAACACCAACTGGGAATCAACAACATGAATAACCTTTAACCGACAGAAATCACATTTGCAATCTGTCAATGATCATGTGTCTAGTATTTTGTGTATAGTTAATAATCCATTTCTGATATATCCCATTATAGTTAAATTGAAATTGTAACACTTTTGAAAATGTTGGTTCTGACAGTTTAAGGTTTTACTATTATATTAAGGCAATTTTTGGCTTAGCAGTTGGAATAAGCAAATAACATTAACCCATACCACCATCATTGTGATGTCTTCTTGTGTTTCGTGTAACGTTTAATATTAAAAATGACGCTTCGCGATTCTTAATACAAGTTATGTTAGGGCTGAGCAGCTTCCTACAGAGTATAAAACACCATGTAAGTCTCTATTGAGACTACTTGCGTAAAAGAACTCTAAGAAGATCGGACATCATACCAATTCGATTTTCTCTCTTACAAATTGATTAAAATGACATATTTCCTTATTTTTCCTTTCCATTATTTTACTAACTCTACATGTGTTTGTGAATTGAAAGATCGCTGTACTGTCTTTATTCCTTATTGGTTCTTATTTTAGAACATCGCTCATCTGTGGCATTTTAAAGAACCCCGAGCAAATGTTATATGATAGCACTTGGAATTGAAGTAATGCTCTGCAATGGTAAATTTCTTAGTTTCTTCTCAATTAACTAATGCCTATTTAGGAACATACGTATGATACAGAAATTTCAATTATCAACATGTACTATTATTATAAAAAGGAAAGATTTTTTTTTTTTTTTTTGTAATGGATAAACTCAACAATTACTAAACTGATTTTAAAGATTCTTTCATCTAGAGAAAGCTAGATTAGAAGCAAGTGACATAGGCTCTTTTTTATTTTCTGGAAAGTTAGATATTCCTACGAAAATTACAACTATGTAACCCAAGGTATCAAATATCTTTACTTTTTAATTATAAAATTGCTTACATGTTCGCATAATATTCATACGTTTTTTTGTTGTTAATCTTTGCTGCTTCTGAATTTAGTGTTGTTGTTATTGTTGTTCCTCTCATTTATGAATTACTGTGAGAAAGTATGGAAAGTATGGAGAGCGGATCAAGAGAGAAAAAGTGTGTTTCGTCAAAGGCTATGAAATTAATTGACTGAAAAAATTGGAATTCCTGGCAATGCTGCTAGTAATCATACGTTTGTTCCCAAATAGGCTTGTCAACTTACGTTCCAAAAAGTGGCATATGTAAGAAGGGTAATTATATCGTCTAACCGTAGCATTACAATAATATATATCTAGGATTTATAAAACTTATTATGAACTTTAAATCGCTTAATGTCTGTTCTCAAATGCCACGGCAAATTAATTCCAAATTCATAATTTTGCTTGTGTTGTGTTTACATAGGCTGCTAGCATTTTAATGTCATTGAATATCATTTTTAAGTACTACAACTCCAGTCTATAGTTGTTACATTTGTACTATTTATAGAAATAAAGCTACTACATCAAGTTGCTCTTTTGATAAAATTGCATTAAAAACATAAAAATGAATATTTTGCATTACATGCTTGTCCATTTCTTTTGGTTTGCTATTTGGCACTGAAGGTTGCGTGATATTGTAATTTATTTCTTACAAAGTAAATGATATGTCAAATTCAGACTATCACCCTCGTTTTCTTTTATTATGTGTGTGTGTGTGTGTATTTGAAGTGGTCAGGGAAGATTGGTTAGGTAATTTGCATTCATTCTTAATTTCGTCAGTTGTTGCATTTGTTCTTATGAATTCTTTTGTTGATTTTTAAAATAAATAAATCCCAGCAAAAAAAAAAGAACAAAGTTAAAATCACAATTATGAAATAAATAAATAAAAATACAAATGTTTCTTTTTGTAGTTCTTCTTGTTGTTGTTGTTGTTGTTTTTGCCGTTCATCGCTTTGATCAATGAAGTGCATTTTTAAGGACTTAACCTCAACTGAATTCTGTTCGTATTTATATGAATTCACAAAGGCAAAGAAGAAATAAAATAACTTTTGATTTACTGATGTTCTCAGGTTTTAAACAACAATATTTTGTTGTTTTTGTTTTTTCACATTTTTCATTTATTTTTTTTTTGTTTTCGTAGTTCAAAAGGAAGGCGGCACCCAACTGAAACTGATCATCGAATATCCAAACGATGTGAAGGCCTTAATGAAGCCCATGCGGTAAGTTAATAGCCTTAAATGTATTTAAAATATACACATTGTACAAACACACAGATACAGCACGCAACACATACAGATACACATACTTACACAAGTGATTAACAGTTGTTGTGGAAATGACGTCATAAAGCAGGAATTTTATTCCTTTTTAATACTACCGCAGCGTCATTTCCATCAATCAGGCATCAGTCATCATCGTCACCATCAACATCATCAACATCATTACCATCAATATCATCACCATCAATATCATTATAGCTATCTTTAAAAGTACCAGTAAAGTTATTCAGTCATCATACAGTGAGTGAGTGAGTGAGGAGTGGAGAATCATCTGTGGCAACATTCGGTTGATCAATTTAATGTGGCCACATGAATGCGCCACACTGTATGCAATGCAAAAAATGTGTTAAATTGCTTCAGATACAATATTTTTATCTCATTCTTTTTCCGAAATTAAACCACTTTTTTTTCCCTTGTATCTGTTGATGCATAATACGCGGATTTACGTGTCGACAATAATTAATAGGAAAAAATTAAGATTTTCCTTCATTTCCGTATATTTTTTTATAATTTTTTATTCTGATTTTAATCGCGCACATCATTTTGAATGCTCTTAACGCTGTGCTTAATCGAGCCTCACAATTCTCACTTGCAACACTCTCAGTATAAATTCTTATCTCTGAAGAGATTTAAAGGCTGCTGTCAATGTCATTTACAATAATTGAGAAAAGGCGTTTCTGAAAACAAAATTCATATGTCAGAGGCAAATGACATAAAGAAGTGAATTGTGCATTTTTTCGTTTTTAATTGAATTGCTGTCGAACAACATCAAGGACATTTTTCTTTATGTACAACTCCTTTTGCCAACTGAGTGTAGTGTAACTTCATTGAAATATTCGTAATTTTTTTGTGTTTTAAATAAGAATCACTTCTGTTTGGTTTTGGCATTATTGTTGTTGTTGTTGTAGTGTTTGGTTTAATTGCAAAAATAAATAAATATATAAGATAGAGAGAGAAAGAGAGAGAGAGAGAGAGAGAGAGAGAGAGAATAACAACAACAATAAACAAAAGATTGATAAGAAAGTTTCTTATGGGCAAGTTGAGGAGCGTGGAATCTATAAATATAAGAGGAACAGCAAAATAAATAAATAAATAAATGGAAAATGGAAAATACAAACGTATTGCATACGTTACTTTGACAGCTCAAGGATACATTTGTATATGTGCGTATCTGCATGTGGGTGCGTGCATTCGTTTTCCATATGCGAGGGAGGTCTCATTGGGTTCTTATATTACCACAATGACCATGCAGTCAAAGTCACCTCAAAGAAAAAACCTCAAAATTAAATCAAAGAGGAGTTAAATAAAGTCTATAGCAAATCAGTATCAAATTTTGTTTCTAATTTTTTGTTTTTAAGTAATTGATACATTAAGGATAAACCTCGTTTGGGTTGATCCATCTTTCAGGTGATTCAAAAAATGATCTTATTGAAAAATTACATCCCCTTGAATTGAAAGAAAGAACAATTGGAAGTAGTGTTTGACCATGTCTCTAGCGGAAACATACAGAAATCTACCGTTCATAGAGTATGGATTCACCCCTACAAACATACCTGAGAGCAATTAGTAGTCAAAACAGTGGGTACAAACCGGCTCCCTAAATAGTATAAGCCAGATTACCATTATTGGATTAAAAAAGAATAATCCTCATCGATGACTATCTTGAAGAAGAAAAAACTATAACAAGTGCTAATCATGCAACGTTATTGAATCTACTGAAAATGAAAGAAAACGCTCCGTCTTGAACTCGTTTAAAAAATTGTGAGTGAGGACTTTATTGAATACTTTGAAGACTATAGTAGTTTTATGGGAAGGCAACATAAAGTTGAAGCATCGTTATCTTATTTCAATGACACTAAAAGGGGAATAAAAGCTATTGAATAATGAATTTTATTGAATTATTTTTTGTTTATTATTTAAGAAACTTATCAGACTTCTCTCGTATGTAGAACGGCTGTATGCGTGTCGGATGCAATTGTAATCCAATTGGAATACTGTATGCATTTACTTTTAATGAATTTCATTTCAGCATCTCTCTTTATTCATTCATTGCCCACAGTTTGCATTGAGCTGCATGTTGTCCATTTAAATTTCAATAATGAAACACTAAAAATAATGTAATTAAATTGATGCACACACATCCACACACAGTTAAGCAGGTGTTAAATACATTCACACACACACACACCCCCACACCTACACGAAAACACACATTCACAATTGTGAGCATAAAAAAGTCGAACACGAAATGTGGCTGACTTTACTCTACTTTACTTTACTTTACTGGTACTGGTACATCATCGGATTGTTTCAATGGCTTTACCATCACCATCAGCATTCACAGAAGCATCCACAGCTTCCGTCATCTCTCTGTCACTTGTTCGCTTTTGTTTTGCTACACTTTTACCTTCTTCTCTTTACATTTGCTTTGCAATCACTTAAAACTTGCATTTTTTGTTTTGTATTCATTTCCCTTCTTTTTTTTTTATTTTTCTCAACAGTTTTCCCCGGGACCAACAAACTTTGCCCAATCATTTCTACTTTACTGACTACGAGCGTCACAATGCAGAGATTGCTGCTTTTCATTTGGACAGGTGAGTGAGTGGTTCAACTTTTGGAAATAGCCAAGGAAAAGTGCCATAAAGAGGCGCCACGAAAACAAACTAAAATATTTGTTTTTCCATTATTTTCTTTTTTATTGTATTATACTCGAATCCTCTATTTTTTTTTTGTATGAATATTACAAATTCCTTTTAGAGATTTTCATATTTTACTCTCCTTTTTTTTTATAATTCTAAAAGTCAAAAAGTGTCCTTAGTTATGCATATAGAAATGAATTAACAAATATTTGAAGCTTTTTCTTTTCATTTTCCGTATACAAATGAATTAACAAATATTCAAATGTTTTTCCATTTTCCATACACAAATGAATTAACAAATATTTAGTATTTAAATGTTTTTATTTGTTATGCATATTTTTATTCTCTTTTTGCCATTTATATTATATGCATATGCAGGATATTTTTTTAGCAAAAAATAGTACGTTACATGTAGTTCTATCGAAATTAATATAAATATAAAAACTTTAGATAATTCAACAGAACTGATTTTGAATTCGCAATTGAGAATAATCTTGCTATGTAAACGGTATTCTCTCATATCTTAATTCCAACATGTTTTGTCATAATCATCGAAGATGATAATTCTTATTTCATAAAATTACTTTGATTTACGTGTTTGACCCTTTAATGTTATATTTTATATTAAACTCTTATGAATTGGCTTTTCTCAAGTTGTTATACATAGTCTTTTAACAGAAAACTGAAGGTAATTGGTCGAGAACATCTAATTATTCTCAGAAAGAGGTGAATATCGAACAAATCTTGGTAATAAAGTGTAATGAATTATGAAACCAACTCATCTTTTGTCATGGCAAGAACAGGTGGTCAGGAAATTTGCTAAAAAGCTTGTAAAAAAGAAGATACCAATATTCAATTGTCAAAATTCATCTGTCACTATTTGCTGGAATGATAATTTTTTTGTACGAAAAGATGTAGATTCCTAATGGTTTCAAATATTACAGCGAAGGCCACTTTTAAATTGCAGTTCAAATCAATGCGAATGAAAAGAAGCGAATACCTAGAGTAATGCCTTTTTTCTTTTGTTGAGATATATAGGGAAATGCAACATTTATATGTGCAATGAAACAAAACGTAATTTGAGAGACATTACTCATGTATAGACAGAGATTTAAATCACATATACATACAATATGTGGGGCATATTAGTAAGATGGACTAATGCAATTAATCGCCAATATAACATCATTAAACAGCTTAAGACTGCAATTATCGCTTTTAATAAATGTATCCTCGTAAATCATTTGTCTTGCAGTGATAACTAAAAAAATCTATTGTCTGCAAAATCTCTTTAAGTATTCATCTTTAATAAAAAAGTTCAATTGAAAGAAAAAAAGAAAAACTCGAAAATTCGATTTTTCTTACAATACAAATTTTTTTAATTAACAAACCTAAGTTATAACTTTTGAATGAAAAAGGGTAACGTTATTAACGTCAAGCATTTCTACTTCCACAAAACTTAAAATACTAGTGCATGCGAGATAGCTGCAATAGTTGCAGTCTGGCAAGTCATTCAGAAAGGTTAAGAATAAGAAGAAGAAGAAGAAGAAGAAGAAGAAGAAGAAGAAGAATAGACAAATTGTAAAAAAAAACTCGTCATTGTTGTAAAAAGTGAAGAGAAGCGTCATTCTGTTAGATTTGACAAGAAGGAGAAGTTATGAAAAGAGTTCGACAGTATCGAGATCATCGCGTTGATGGTAGATTGTTTGTATGGAAACATCGATGTTTCTCCAGCTCTAGTTGATGGGGCAACAAACCCATCTCCCACATACCTTATAAAATTTAATTATTTTGTTGCTCAAATCAAACTATTAAAAAGTACAATACTTTGCTGCCAATAATATGTAATTATTCAGAATATTTCCAAAAAATTTAGACTAATACAAAATGCAGCCCACCATACTAAATATAAGAATTTTTGAATAAATTTAAATTTTCTAGACCGCTCTTGGTCAATTATATTTGAAGAAATTCTTATATAAATACAATAATATCATTTCTTCTCGATGACATGAAATTCTAAACTTTTCTGCAGTAAAAATCTTGATTTTTCAGTTTAACCTTTCCATCAATTATTAAAGCAGATATTCAAGAAAATTTCAGATTCGTTGTGTTCAACCACATGTCCTTTTATCTGTGAATTACTAGATACTACTACTAATAATATAATATACAATAGTAAAAAATAAGTTAAACCTATTCATAGTCACCCGTAAGTGAAGCATTAATTGTATAATAATGAATAAGCTGAGATAAGGTGCGTGCCAGGTTTATAAGGTCATGAGATTATTTTAAACATTTAATAAAAGAATGATCGAATGATAAGACAATATTTTACTGCAATTATGACACACTATAACAAAAAAAAAAAAACATGGTACGGATTGTCTAGAGATAACGGTATTTTTTGTTTGCGTATTTATTGTGAAATGCGTTTGTTTCATGAGTATAAGGTCAAAAGTACGTTTTTGAATGTTTAAAATAAAAATTTAATATACATTAGTGCAATTCTTACTTAATGATTTTATTCTTCACCTATGAATTTTATTTCCTATAAAAAAAAAACATAATTTATGCGTTTTTCCATATTTATAATAAAGTTTGTGAGTAATCCGGACTCAAGGTTCCTTCATTCTAGCTTAATAGCGTCAATGAAATCATTTACACAGTAAAACTGCTTATTATTTTTATAAATACGCTGTGTTAGTATTCCCCATAAATTTTCTATTGGGTTTTAAGTCAGTCGAGCAGGATTGACGCTCCAAAACATTTATGTTTCTTAAGGTAAACCAACTTTTGGTTTCACGGCTCACGTGAATCCTATCATTATCCTACTGGAAAGTCCATTCAACTTCTGTTCCATGATTTAAAATTAGATTCTTTAAATATGTTATCCCATAAAAGGTGTCTGAACTACAAGTGTAGTGAATTAAATGCATTTATCATAACAATGTGTTCATGTGCAATTCTTCTTCATATCACTCTAAATAATTATTAATTCATACTTCAATATTAATTTGAATTAACATTATAAATAATGCAGAACACAAATTAAAATAATTAAATTTGAGTAATCCTCTTAAGATATAACATATAAATCTCATGTGATGATTTATAATGATGAATTTAACATGAAGTATTTGAAGTCCAGCAAATGTTGCATAAATTAAATGATGCCACAGAAGATAAATTGATGCCACAAAAAGTGAATATTGTTTTCCTTTCATTTTAAATGATGAAAATCTGAATCAAATATCTTAGATCAAATTGAAAATCAATTTTAATTTACAATAAAATTAACAAATTTTGCTTGATTGATAAGCTTCTCATTTTAAATTCAATCTTATTATTCTATTTTCTTCTTTTTTTTTTAAATGCATCAAATATTTAACATTTCAGATTAAGCATACAGTGAAATAAATTTTTAATGAATACCAATAAATTAGCTTTAAATTAGTAACACATAACAAAAACTGAATAATAAAGAGAAAAAATTGGAAAAAAATCAACATTTAATAATAAAGCTTTAATTGCGTATACGACATGTGCAATGTCTAATTAAATTTATCAAAAAAACCCGAGTAAAAAAAGAATTTAAAAAAAATATTATCATTAAAATAAAATGAAATAATTGTGACGGCTTAAATAAATAAGAAATTTAATTTTTTTTTTTGTTCTTTTATGAAATGTGCATTAATCCAATTAATTTTATTTAATAAAAATTAAAAAATATTTTTTTTTTTAATTAAATGTTTCCATCAAATGAACAGCATTCTAAATACTTGGTAAATATTTAATTTAATATTAAAAACTTCAATCATCCTTTAATACGAGAATTACCTTTTAAGTACAATATATTTCGGGAATGGGCAATACTAATGTTTCCAGATCAAATCTGAAATCTGCATCGTGAAGATTTTTTGTACAAAAATACTCAGAACGGTTTGACACACGAGTACTATTTGCTTAGTTTGCAGGCTACAATTCTCAATTAATTTAAAGGTCGACCAAAATCTGTTGGTTTGGCAGAAACCATCAATGCTGTGCTTGAACTAATATTAGAAGAACTTCATATGACTTATCGCAAGATTGAGTCATCCTTTGGCATTAGTTCCACTAGTATACTCGTTCATTCAATTATGCTTGTACATATTTGTTTGATTTGAGTCTGATAGTAAACAGTATCTCTATGAGACTTCGAAGGCATGTGGCCTCCACACCATTACAGCAACATAGTACCATTCTGAATGGTATGGAACCAATTGTTTACCAGAAGTATTTAATGAGTTAAGGAAAATGAATCGCCGACAATGCAAGCTCTCACACGTCGGCTCATACAAAAGAGTCGTTGATAACCTAAAACATCATATTGATGATTTCACTTGTTTTTGTTCCTGCACATCAATATCTTACTGCGAGATCAGGGTATTTCATCTACTGGAAAAGAGCAGTAACAAAAGTGTTTCGAAAATTAATTAGTTCAAATGAAATGAGAATATTTTGTAAAACAATAAAACCATTTCCGTTGAAAAATCTTGTTGCAAAAGGTAATCATCGTATCTATTGCATTCCATACTCCCTGCAACTTTGAATAGTAGTTGAATCTTCCAAAATATATATAACTATTGTACTCGAACCGGCCTCGCACGGGTTGTATCCAACCGAACGGCGACAAATGCCAGGTATCAGATATGCTTCCCTTTTTAGCATCACTATGTTCTCTCTATTACAGTTACAAAAAACTCAGTTTGAGGGGCACTTTACAATTATGAGGACACCTGGCCCGGATATTTCAGTTAATCCTAAAAACAAACGGACTTAGTTTTATTTTTATAGATATTGATAGATATAATTGTACTCAGTGAAAATCGGATGAGTAATTTCCAATATTACATCTAACATCCAAACAGACATTACCATTAGTATAATAATAATAAGCAAAATAAACGTTTTGTTTTGATTTTGAGATTTTAAGGTAGCCTAAGATACTCCATTAGGTTAGGTTGGAAAGAAGTGGTAGACGGTATTAAAATCATCTTACTAAGGCCATTAAAGGCGTATTGGGATGATACAGATATCCTTAGAGGACCATCCCAAACAGTTAAGGAACATTATTCCATACTCCATACCATATAAATCATACAAGTTTGCTATGTTTTTATGTTATACTTAAGTACTTCAAAGAAAACATCAGGGAACCTCATAAATAACAAGCATTGTATTATATCTTTGTATAAATTAGACGTTTCTAATTTTAAATGGAATACAATTTCCATAAAATTGGTTCAGATTTATCATACCATATCATTACATTACAAATGTAGTTCATGAATAGCCCTCTTTAGTATCGTTAAGTTTAAGGATTTCAAATTTGATTTAAAATTATTGAAATGATTGATTATATAATCTAAATAATCTTTTAGTGTATGAAAAATTGTTTATGTGAAGGTTTACTGTTTTTTTGATGAAACTCAAATTCACATTTCATATCCTGCAATGTTTTTTCCTTTTTTTTGTGTTTATAAAACCATTTGATGAATGGGGAGTTCAAAGGCACGGCACGTCTCGGTTTTAAATATTTCAACCATCAAAAGCTATTTAGCAATAAATTATTTCCATCTCGTCTAAGTATATTTATACAATGAAATACATAATACACATGAACATATCGTAGTACAATAATTCTCCATTGAAGATTGCTTTGGTAGACAGCAAATAGCCAAGGACTTTGGATCCTTATTTTTTCATGGATAATTAACTTGTAAACGAGCACATGAGCATGTTATCAACTAAAGTATTATGGTCAGTAATCATAAGTACAAACGAGTAATGGGAGTAGAGGGAGGGAGAGTAGCATGCTGGAATGAGATGAACCAAGGGAAGGCATAAATATGATTGAGTTTGAGAACTGAGGAAAATGTGTTTGTGACAACAGTCGAGGGCAGGAAAGCAAAATATTTTGTGGCCCACAAGTCTTGTCCATTCGGGTCGTTTGCCTGTCTGTCTGATTGTCTCTATGACTATGTGTCTGTCCGAAAGGGTCGCTTGGGGCGCTCATCCGTTGAGCATGTCAAGTAGTAATTCAGTTGATTATTTTTTTGTTGTCGCTGTTGTTGTTGTTGTTGTAGTAGTCGAGCCCCATTCAAACGATTTGCTTCTATTAAGTCTCTATTGAGACAGCGACTTCTCATGGGCAAATACTACTACTACTACTTTTCTACTCATGTACTTATGTACTACTTAGTTATGTAACGCAGGCATGGACATACAGACAATAGCGACAATTGAACAAACTCTCAGAGTTAAACTTAAATCCATGTCCAACCGGGGAAGAAATATGCATGTAAATTGCTTGGGACAAAAGTTAAACGGAAGCAGGAAGTGAGCCAGCTAAAGGTTAATTACAAGCGTAAACTTTCATTTTTCCATTTCCATTTTCTTCTTTCCCTGCTGTGATACATATGAATAGGCAACAAACAAAGTCATGCAGACCAGTTTAGAATGAAAGACATAACTATGTACTATGAAGATAGAGAGTCTACTAGTAATACAACATTTTTTGGTTTTAGATACAGTATATCTCTCCCTATTCTCCTCAGCACATGTTATAATTGTTGAGCGAAAAACACAACATTTTCTGTTGTTGTTTCTATTATTATATAGTTATTGTTGTGATTGTTATTGTAGTTGCTGGTTGTTTGCTGTTGTTGGTTGTTTGTTAGTGTGTTTAAAAGTCAAACCAGAAACGGAAAATTAAAGTTGGGAAAAAGTTTTTACGCCGACCGACATTTGTTTGCTATTGTTGGTAACTGTGACTAGAGAAAAATGATGACGAAGATGAGAAGAAGATGCTGTGAAGGACCTTTAAGAAGTTACTCGAATTATGAGCTTAAACCACGAAACAAAATTATAATACTATACCCTCAAGTGACATGAATAGCGTCCGCCATTGCTGGTAAGACGGAAGCAAATGTCTGCCGGGATAAACACACAAACATAGCTGAGGGGTAGGTGACTGAAGATAGTCAACAATAAGAAGAATCTTCATCTTTAAAGAGACACTAAAACAGTTTTTCATATATTTTTGTAAATATTTTTCAATAAAAAAGTCACTCTCTATCCACTTTATCTACTCATCCATGGGCTCATGTTTTTCTGTTCTGTTTTCTGTAGATTTTACTATATTTTCCTTTAACATTAACAACTTTGTTTTGCTGTTGTTTGTTTTCTTTACTTGGCCCTTTTCTTATTGTGTGAATTTTTTCTTACTAAATTAAATTTTCATTCTTCTTTCTGTTACTATTCGCCAGACTTTTGGGATTTCGACGCGCGATGCCTGTCGCCGGACGTTTGCTGAACATCACCACGGAAATATATCAACTCGCCGATGAGAATTTATTAAAGACATTCTTTGTTTCGCCATCATCGAATTTATGTTTCCATGGCAAGTGTTCGTACTATTGCGACACTTCGCATGCCATTTGTGGCAAGCCGGATATGCTTGAGGGATCCTTTGCTGCTTTTCTGCCATCCTTCAACTTGGCCTCGCGCAAGGTAAGTACTCGAAGACTTCAAGAGCACAACTACGATGACTAAGTATTATTGTCTTACCTGAAACACCACACCACTTTCCTATCCATGGATTCATCTTATTGTATGCTGGGCATTTATGTTGTTTGTGGTTAAGCATTCGGTCGGTTTTTGGTCAAAAGGTCTTCTTATACTCCAATACAATAAAATTGTTGTGGGTTGTGGGTAAGCGAAGGACCAAGCAAGTTGTAAGTGTAAGCCACTAGAACCAGAATCAAGTCTTGGAGTGTGGGTTAAGTGGTTTTTGATTAATGTTTGCGCGCCTGTAAGGAAAACATAGAATGAAATGGTAGGAAGAGGCAACAACAAACAACTCTATGGAAACTAAGGACACTAGGAAGAACATGCGGTTGTTTTATTCTTTGTCTTTCCGCTTTGGCAATGACACGAAATAATAATTTGTTTGTTTTCTGTTTTTCATATGCAAAAATGCTTTTCTTGCTAATTTTTCTTATTTTCGGCTTTTGTTTTTCTTTGTTTTATGTACTATGTTTTCCTTTAGCTGTAACCAAAAATATGCTTTAGAAAATAAATAATAAATATGAAAACAAAACTAACAAAAATAATAACACACTTTTAGGTGGGTGGAAAATTACATATAAATTTTATGAATTTTCTGTTTCAACAGGTGAATTTGACCTCTTGAGTTGTGCGTACCTTTTTTGCTTTTCTGTTTCATTTTCTGTTTTAATGTATTTAAGTGTGTGTCGTAGATAGATCCTTTGATCTGGACATTTTAGTCTTTTTATTAAATATTAAAATCAGTAAAGTGACTTCATTTCTTATTTGATGCTAAACTTATTACTCAAAAAATATACAAAAAGAAAATGAAACCAAACCAACACAGAAAAAGATTCACTTATTCTAATATTTTGGGTAAACTTGTAGTCATTGCTACAATGATGCCACCTCCATAACTAAGTACAAGTCATATATTATACAATATACTCATATTCGACCACCCTCTCTCAAATTGTATATCTTTTATATCGTCCCAGTATGAATAGTTATCACTTTCTCGAGATGTTTGCATCGCTTAGAACAAAATGACAATGAGAGTTGATTAAGCCCTGTCCAACCATCTAGTAGAATAGTTTCTTGTAGTTTTCCAATTTCTTGAAATTTGGTGAAAACTATTCTCATTTTAGTGTTGAATAGAATGTTAAGAATCAATGGTCCCCAGTCAGCAATTTTAATTTTGCAGACTGAGTTTCTTGATGTTTACTGTCTCGATAAATTTAATAATTTGTAGTATGAGATTAATCCATAAAGACTACTGGTAGAAACTTTATTTTTTATAATTTATTTATTCAAAATATTATAAAGTTGTTACGTAAATCTTTAAATTTTTATGAGATTATATTCAGAAAACTGTTGCATTCTCTAAGACATGAGTCTCCCAACTTATCAGCCTTGGGGCCATACTGATTACTTCAGTGAGTTCCAAGGACCAACACTGTTTTAATTATCCTGCCAGTATCCATAATTTCTTGCAGAGGTCGCAAATGAGAATTATCTTTTATTTTCAATGTAGCCTACTCGGAGGCAACCTAGCTCACTCACAGAGCACAATAATTTGTTTTGTTGTTCTGAACTGATTTGCCATCGTTTCAGAAAAGTCCTTCAGCGCTTCTTTGAACTTCAAATCGAATAAAACTAAGATTTTTCATTGAAACCCTAGCCCCAGAACTTCAAATGGAAATTATTGATCTACAGTGCAGTGATAAAGTTAAAAACAAATATCAAAACTCATCTTTGTTAGAATTTGATAAGAGTCTTCCACTGGCACAATTTGATAATTTGCATAAATTTGCTCGTGGGCTGTTAACCGATGAGCATCTTAAATCTGTTTTAATAATTGGTACAAGTAAAATTGGTAGAAGCTATTCTCAGTGGAATTATTATTATATTAAAGTATAATCCATTAGCTGTCGCTGGCCGGATTGATGACACTGGTGGGCCGTAATTCTCCCTCGGGCTGTAGTTTGGAGAACCTTGCTCTAAGATATTCAAAGAAAACTTTACAAGACAGTTTAAACAATGTATCTGAATATTACAATATGTCAAACAAATAATTATTTTATAGGAAGAAATGAAATTTCTCAAAACAATTCGAGTATGCAATTAACAATATGTTTCTAAAAAGTATACCGATATAATTGATATAGCTGCCATATAAACCTTTTGGTTATTATGAGTTCTTGTAAGAAGTATTTTTGAATATCTTAAGTGACATATCATATCATATATATCAAGCGAACTTATATGTATTTGATGTAGTTATTACTATCCAAAGAATTCGAATATTGTATAATGAGCAAGTTATTTCTGCGTTTTCTAGGGAGTGTTGAGATGCAAGGTATTCATGCTTCTGTTGAACCTAAGTATATTTTATGTTTCATTTCGCTTTGGTTTGAGTTGCCAGTGAGACCCTTACAAAATTTACATAATTTGTATAATATCCTTTGTTTATCCTTGTGTGCCTTGTCTAAATTAAAAATATTATATTATAAGTTAAGCAAAAAGAAATCTCTTAAAGTCCAAAATTAAATAAAAACGAGAAGAAATTGGAGAAAAAGAATAAAAAGTATTCTTAAGTAGTACTTAATAAAATTTAACAGACTCTTTTTACTCTTTTCACCCTCCAATGCTCTTTACCTTGAATGTAGAAGGCCCTCAAAGAATTTGAAGACCCCAAACCCGAAAAAAAGATGATGAAAATGAGAATGAGTGCTACATAAAACATCTTTTAAATGCAAATTACCGAAAAATTAAAAAAATGAGAGTAGAGTAAAAAAAAAAACACGAATATAAAATGAAGTGAATTTGGGTGCGGCTGGCCAAGTAGACCCTCAGAGATCTCATTGGAATATGCCGCAGAATACTCGTAGTAAAGCAAAAGAAACAACAAAAAAATTAAACCAAAGGGTTTATCCCAATTCTCGTCATTACTCTTTTTGTTTTTCTTTCGGATCCTGAGTTCTTAGCCTGGTAGTGAGTCGGACAGGGTGTGATTGAGTGTAGGTTGGGTGTGTATGTGTATTTTTGTTTTAGCATCTAAATCGTTTTGTTGTTATTTCATCTTATTTTTGTTAAATTTTTTGTGTTTTCTTTTTGCACTCTTCTCCTTAGTTTTCCTCCACCACTTTTGGCCTCAAAGGAATTTAAACTCAACTGTTTACAAGTAGAAAATGGTTAAGTGTCTACTTGAGATTTGTGCCAAGTCCCTCTGCTTTTCTGTCTATCCACCATCTATCCTTCTGTCTATTTGCTTGTCTGTCTTTTATTTTTTGTCTCTCTGTCTGTCCGTCTATCTTAACCCGTTGCCGCTTCTGTAAATTATGCACAAGAGATCATTTTTCTTGTTCCCCCATGTCTTCATCCTTATCTTCATTTACTGTGGCCAAATAAACTGCGGCTAAACAACAAACGTATTTAGGCCAGTATCAAACCTTTTTTCTTCCTTTTTTTCTTGGATTGGGATATTTCCTTTTTATTTTTATTTTGCTTTTCTGTTATTCTTTGTGTATCTTTTCTACAATTTTTCATTTGTAACATTTTTAATTAAGTCGCAAATTTAATTATTGAGCTTGTTAAATTTGATGACATCGTAGGGAATGAATGAATCTTTATTTTAATTAATACTACGGAATTTTTTAATTGTAATTACAAACAAACAAAACAAACAATCAAAAAACTCTTAAAAAAAATAAATGTCCCTCTTAATGCATTCGATAATTGGGTCTCTTCTCGAAAAATACCATACTAACGAAATGTTGATTGAATTGTCCCCAAAATTATTTATTCATCAAGGCTCAGTTCAATTTTAGATACACGTACTATGTACTATATTCGAAGGCATTCTAAATTCCCATAGTAATAGCAACTTAGATTAAAGAAAATAGAAAACTATTATCCCAGATAATTGAATAATACAATATTTTAATTATACTCGTATTTTGAAAAGATCTATATATAGTAAATAGGACGAGAAAATAAGTTTAACGGCGATGAAGTCTAATACCGTTTGACCAATCAGCATTTTCATATTATTTTTAATAAGAAGTGCATTTATTTTGACTCTACTGTAAGTTCATAACGCGCGCCGGCTATATAATATATAATATAAGTTCTATTTCTAATGAAAGATTTAGTTTTTGTTTTTTATATTTTACAAACATAAAAGATGGACACGCATAACCTTATGAATTGAATGTACCAATGGAACAGCCAATGTTATAATCTGTCACTCTTGAGTATCTGATCTAAAGTAAGGACAATTTTTAGACACTACTTAGACAGAAATGTTTATAACTCTAACAGGGGCGATCAAACTAAATGATTGAAAATTAAATTTTTGAAAAGAGAAGGATGCACAGCTAGGCAGCCCGACACTGTAGTTTGGTATTGGGGATTGAATAGGCTGTCAAAATAACTAGACAAAAACGATTAAATGTTTGTTCTCGAACTTAATTAAACTGAACTGTATCTTTCATTGAATATTAAACAGCTTAAAACATTTTTTGTTCTTCAGAGAACGAAGCAGTGGAAGAATTACATAATGATGTTAACAGAACAGTTAAAGAATGTTGTAGATAGTAACATCTAGGCATACTGGAACAATTATACGGCACCTCAAAGGAAAAAGAGTACTTATTGGTAAAGAAACTTCAAGTATTGCTTTTCGAAAAGCCTGAATTCTGGAATAAAAGGCTAAAAAACAAAAGTTTGATGATGATAATGAAACACGTCAATCATAGCATTAAATAATAAATATTTTATTTGAACAGCAAATGTAAAATGTGATTAGTAATGGAAATAAAGTATTTCTTGTCGAAATGATACCTATTCCGATTGTTGTAGTAAATAATCGGCAATACCAATATTGTTATGTGCAGTATAGTGAGTAAAAAGTTGAGAGTTCTGGTTTTGCGTCCACAGTGTGCTCTGG
The DNA here is from genome assembly GCA_037043315.1 of Amiota communis. NCBI lineage: Eukaryota > Metazoa > Arthropoda > Insecta > Diptera > Drosophilidae > Amiota > Amiota communis. The sequence continues at coordinate 1,283,211 of JBAMAV010000994.1, forward strand.
TATGTTCTGGTGAGCACTCCAGAGCAGCTCCCTTTTTCATTCCTGTTACATATTTTATTAAAATTATAAAAAAACATTAACAATTTGCATTTTACTTAAAAATGTTTTGTGCCATCATCAGCTGTTTATTGATCCCATGACCGAAAAAGGCAGTAAGAAAACAGCGCTGCTGGGTTCAAGTTTGGTTCATCGTGATTACAAGCAGATCTCTGTGTTCTGACTGCTACAACAACAACAAATTTCGTTCATTTTCCCTGTTGTTATTGTGGTCAGAACACAGAGTCTGCTTGTGTTCTCAGAACCCAACTTTTTACTCACTGTAGAAAGGCTATTATGCGTGAAAGTTTTGTTACTATTTGTGTGACTATTATTTCACAAAGTAATAAACCAATTTATAAAGTAAAGTTATAAAAAAATTTCTCCATAAATGAAATTCGCTATATACAGATTTTTGTTTGGAAAGTAAAGTTTTTTTAAATCATGTGCAGATAATCTGTTGCGCAAATAATTTTGTATGAGGCATGTGGTTGGAGAATAACGATCTGTGTTCAGTTGATAAAGCAAGTGCTTTTGAGTAAGCGATTTACAGTTTGAGATTTTCATTTCATAACGCCAATAGTTTTATGAATCTGGACTTTTTTTGGTATATTGGGACATCTGTTGCTCCTGAACAATCATCCTGATGAGTATTCATGTATGGTAAATGCAACTCCTCAAATCTTGTATTTACCTTTTTGTGACTTCACATTGACATTATCCATTATCCCACAGTGTACTTTTAATTAATGAGATGTGTGTTGTTTTTGTCAAAATGCTTGTAGTTTGTAAAGCAAAATCGTACACAATGTGTAATGCGGTTCTTAAATAATTGTCTCCTATGAATATGAGTCCATACATAGCTAATTTTTTTGGTATAAAATATGATTTTATCATACTTCAATGTGATCTTTACTACTATCAAAGTTCGTGTCTCTATTTTCTAAGTTTTGTGAGAACTAATTACTTTGAGAAGATTTTCCATTAAATTTGTTACTTCGTTTCATATCATTTGTAGTTGATAGGATGAACATTTTAATAAAAATGTATAGGTACGAGTATAACAAAATTTCATACTCTTTTCTTTCGGTTTTTCTTTGGTTTGTTTTCTTATAATTTTTTTGTCTTCCGTTAGTTTTTCACATTTTTCATTCTGAAAATTTAATAATGTCTGATTTATGCATGCAACGTCATCATTGAGGGGTGTCAGTGGTTGGTTTGGGTTTGGGTTTTGGTTTTTGTTTTGTTGATGGCATGGAAATGCATAAAAATGCAACGTTCACGAACGCACTTTGTAACCTTTTCTATTCTTTTCATTTTTCACTTTATTCATTCAGTTCTTTTCTTTTCATTTCATAGTATTTTTCTTTATTATATTTCTTTGTTTCCGTTTTATATTTGATTTTCCATTTTCATGCGCCGACATTTTTACTGTTCGCTGCTCTCGCATTTCGCATTTCGTCTCACGCCTGCTTCCGGTCATTACATTATTTTTTACCTGCTCACTTTTATTATTACTGTTTTTATTTTTTCATATTTTATTTTTTATTTTACCTTCTATTTATTTTATTTACCTGTTTTTTACCATTTTTTACTTCAGCTAAGGGAGGTAAGTTGGGGTTTTCTTTCCGTTTTTTTTTTTTTTCGTTTCTAAGTTTTGTTGCTGCGTTGGAATCAGTTGACTGCGTGTGGTCGGTCAGAAGCCTTAAAGCAAATGATGGCACCAAAGCAAGAGCACCGAGAAGAAAGGGATAATGATGAAGAAAATAAAGATATTGAAGAAGTTGAAGAAGAAAAAGCAAGAATAGCAAGTTAAAAATGTCGGTAGTGCAAGTTTTATTGCTGGAGAGATGCTTATTTCCTTTTCTTTTTGTTGGTTTCATGTATTTTTCTTTGCATTCCATATTATGTTTTATTATTATTGTAACTTGCAGATGTAACTAGTATCTTTTCTTTATAATAATTTCATTTTTTTAAAATTAATAATGTTTATACTTAGTTTGTTTCTTAAGCTAAGCTGGTGGCAGCAATGTGCTTCCGGTCTCAAAAGATTTCCAAAGGTAACCAAGCAAAAAACTTAAGCAAACAGAGATGGGATGAAATGAGTTGAGATGAGATGAGATAAGTCAATACGGGTATGAAGGGACGGAAGGAACAAATGGAAAAAAAAGCAAGAAAGAAATTCAAGTCAAGTCAAGAAAAGAATTTCATTTAATTTTCTAGTGGCAGCAGCATAAACGAGTTGAGCTTAGCTATGGCGGGGTACTACGCCTGTCATAACATTTACCCTGGGCTAGTGCCGTCAACTGTCTTTTTTCTATGACTTATCATAATGATAATAATGATAATGTTGGTGTATTTCCAAATGAGAAATAAATATTTTTTATGTAAACCAACATCTCTGACTCACTACTACTCATCATTTGTGGTATATTAATTTCAAGTCTTTATCATTTGATTACATTTTAAGTTTTTTACTTCTCCTTGTTTTGTCGAGGTCTTTATGTGCTTCTTGTTGTCCATATTCAAATTGAAACTAAATTGATTTTATACTTCTTTTTTCATGCGCTTCGTTTTGGGTTACTTCTTCTTCATCTTCTATGGATGCCTGGATGTTTGACTCTCTGTCTCGTTGTCATTTCATTTTGGATCAATTTGTTGCCTTTAGCTTTGGCGTCATCCATGGCGACGTTCGTATCACAAACGCAAGAAGGCTCAGTGGGAGACAGATGTCAATTATTGCTCTATGGTAAGTGCTACTACTACTACTACAACTACAGTACTATGATGACTACTAGTACTATTGTGGTATTCAATTTCATTTCATTTGGTTTTTGTTGGCTTTGCATACTTTTGGGCGCAGTAAGTGCGGTTACTTTTATTTAATTTGCATTTAAACTGAAAATGAAATGCAAATGTTTTTCATTCACTTCACTGACGAACGGAATGGAAAATTCTTTAGAAAATATCCCAAAGAATTTTACATCTCTTTTGGATTGCTTTCCTTTGCCTTCTTCAGTCCATTCTGTTTTTGTTATTGTTGTGACTTAATTAAGAAATTATTCGTCCGGCAGACAACAACCGGCAAACCGAAACTTCATTTCATTTTCTATGCTAATTTTTTTAATATAAAAAATCATTTTAAATCATATTATCATTTATTAAGTTATTAACTTTGTTTCCTGTAACAATAAATTTTCTATTTTTTCCATTTGCAGGTGCGTGATATTCCTCCCTATGATGAGGGCCGTCGTCTTATGGACATTATGGATATGTCAATATTTGATTTCTTTACTGGCAACATGGATCGTCATCATTATGAGACTTTCAAGTAAGTAATCAAAACACATAACTTCATTAATTCAAATCCCTTGGTTGCATCGATGTTAATACAAATGACTTTGTAGTATTTGTTCCAGCTAAATATTGTCTACAACAGTCATTGGAAGATAGATAACCTACTAGAATTGCTTGGATGTTTTTCAATATGAAGATGCAATCCATACTGTCTTGTCCTTCCTTTGTCTATGAATATTTGTCTCAATGTTTGTTTGTCTATCTATTGTATACACATACACACGTATATGTTGTCTGTTGGTTTCATTCGTGCTAATGCGATCAGTTTATTTCCGCACAAATGCTTTTGTTGGCTTCTTCTTTTGCATATTCTACCATTTCCAGATGAGCATTGGCTCTTGCCACAATTCAAATGCAAGCCAATTTGCCCTATAAGGAGCAAATCATCAGAAGGAAGCACCAGAGCATCATCATATGCAAATCTTTGTGTTCCTATGGATGTGCGCATTACGTAAACGCCACGTAAGCCGCTCCTCAAGTGTAGTCAAACATGAAGATGGGCGCATTGCCAACGTTTCATAACCCCATTCTCTCACAAGGACTCTTCTCACACATCCTATTTAGGACTACCATTGTTCGTTTAACAAATCGGCTGATGGCTGTTTGCTGTTAGTTGTCCGTCCGGCTGTCCCTCGGTCCATTGGCGGGATTTGTTAGCTTTTGAAGATGCTTCTTTGCATGCCAACAGAAACAGCAAAATATTTTGCAGTCCCCAGTCCCCAGTCTCCTCCCTCTTTCAATCTGTCTGTCTGCCTGTCTCAGTTGTTGTTTGTTTGTTTGTTTGTTTATTTGAATTTGTGTGTGCAGCAAATGCATTGAAAAGATTTGGAAAGTCAGAAAGAGAGAGAGAGAGAGAGAGAGATAGTTGCCAATGATACAAAGGACATACTCCTTGTATCTGTGTACTCGAGCTTTATGCGTAACATCCTCGCAAGCTGTTGGCATCGATTATATCTGTAAGGCATTTATGAATGCCTGTAGTCAGTTGCCATGCAAATTGATTCGTTTTTCTCTTACGATTTTCACCTGTAATTATGCATCAGCAGCTTAAGTTTATTCAATTCTTTCCCATTTCTACAGAGTCTACGGCAATGATACCTTTACACTGCATTTGGATCATGGACGTGGTTTCGGACGCCCCTTTCACGATGAATTAACCATATTGGCTCCAGTGCTGCAGTGTTGCATGATCAGAAAATCAACTTTAATGAAGCTTATAGCGTAAGTCAATTAGTCTTTTCACCTTTAATAAGTGTATTGTATGTTTCCTTATTACCTTTGATTATTTCCTATCACAGCTTCCATAATGGGCCAAAGCAATTGTCACAACTTATGCGTGACTCGCTTAGTCGTGATCCTCTCTATCCAATACTTTGGGAGCCACATTTGACAGCACTTGATCGACGTGTCGATATTGTTTTGCAAAGCATACGTGACTGCATAAAACGTAATCCACCGGAAACAGAAACGGATCTGTCCGATAATGATTTGTCGTCATAGCGTTCAAAACGCTTTTTTCGACATTTGGTCTAAAGTCTAAAGTTTTAGTTTATAGTCTTAACTAACTGAAACTGAAACTGAAACCTAAATCTAAATCTAAAACTAAATTAAAGTTGATTAATTAATGTTAGCAAATGTAATTATGACTATTACTATTATTATTATTATTACCATCATCAACAACATCATTATCATTATACTATTAAATAATTTATATAGTTTTAATTAACTACCTATGATGAATGTATGTAGTAGCAATGATGTGCAAAAAAGGTTGAGTTCTACGTGTAATTGGGGGGCGTGCAACGCCAACTAAAAAAAAAAATCATTTTTAAGTAGTGAAAAAACATAAGGTTACAAATTTTGTTTTTGTAGCTCAAATACCAAAAAAAAAAAACAGAAAAAGATGAAAATAGGTAAAATTGAAAATGTAGGAAAAATAAGAAAAAAACAGGAAAGAAATTAACTTCGATTCTATTGGAAATTATATATCTTTAAAAATAAAAATCATCATCTCATTTGTTCATTATTTTGATGAAATTTGATGAAATGAAATGGAATCCTTAACTTACGAATTTGGCCACTGAAGACTAGAAGAATTTTAAGAAAGTTTAAAGGCAACTTTAGCATACTTATATTGTACTAGCGTGGCGCGGCGCGAATTGATGCGGCTCCGTCGTAATGTTAGTGCGCGGTTTTTGTAGGCAATGTTCCTTTCACGCTCTAATTTTGTCTACGCACATTTTTCAATTTTTTTCTACTAACGAAAGCAAGCATGTGTTTGTGTTTCTATAGCAGTGAGTTTTTTGTATGGAAGCATAATGAACTTACAGTAGAGTCAAAATTAATGCACTTCTTATTAACAAAAAAATATGAAAATGTATAAAAAATTGCGAGTTGCAACAAAGTGGATAGCATATAAACATTCTTCATGAAGAAATACACATACATGCCAACTTTCATGCTGATTGGTCAAACGTTATTGGAGTGAAAAGCCGTTAAATATTTTTTCTCGTGCTATATATAGATTAATTTCATTATTTCTTGTTTGAGTTTCTTTACATGACACATTATCATTCTATTATCTTTTCATAATTTGGTATCTATAATAGAAAACGTTTGCTTATAAGGATCTTCTTAGTCTCACTTTAAGTAACTGATACTGATGGTATTAGTAGATTGATTGCTTTAACTAAGAAATGAAAATGCTTTCCATACAAGAGAATCATTTTACTAACTTAGCTTTATGAAGATTTGGAAAACGGATGGCTTTATGATATCTTTAACTCATAAATATGTCAAAAGTTTTGATTCTATACAATTTATAATAATTTCACATTGAGGAACTCAAACTAAATTGTATTCTTTTTTCTATAGAGACCCTCCAAATCTATGGGAAACAGTGATTATATTATGAAGCTTTCCACAATTAAATTAATATCTTTTTCATGTTAATTTCTATACCATATTTGAAAATTATATCAATTTTGTATCCTAATTGTTGCCAAATAAACCTTTAGAGTCTTGCATTTCTTAATATATTTAAAGTAGAGCATTGCACGAACCAGCACCTAATATTGTTAACAGTCCACACTAACATTGCGCACACCATGACATTTGCGTGAATCAAAAGTATCATAACGCGACACGAGAGTTTTTTTTAACGAGTCAGTGATTCACTCAAATTTTTGCTGCAGTGCGAGTCATCCATTACGGTACAACACTAACATGAAAAGGCACTGTTGTCTACTGACTTCGGCTATGATACTGTCATAAAAGTATATTGTCGGCTAGTTCATTGATACACAACAGAGCACGAGTTTATTTCATAGTGTTCTAGAGGATAATTTTTTGTTTAGAGTTGACTGCATGCAATGCTCTAATTCAAAGAAACAAATGAATTTGGGATGTGAATGGTATGTAAGCTTCCGGTAAATCGAAGTTTATGTTCTTTCTTGAAAATAAAGTACCTTAGGAGAATTTAGGTTTGGCAGCTATAATAAGTTCAGCCTGCTTACCATAAGTGAGGTGCCAAAGTTGAGAATGTGCGATTATATAGGATATAATAATGATGATGTATAATTTCTAAAGAAAAAAAAATAAAATAATGCAAAATGCATTCGCGTTGTAACTAAAAGAAAAAAATACTATTTAAATAAATAATAAACAAAAAAATAAAAAGACTATTATAAAAACAAAATAACTATTTTTTAAATGAGTATTTATTTATAAATTAATTTCTATTGCATTAAATATTTAAAAAATTAAAATAAAAGAAGAATGATGAAAGATAAATGAAAACTAATAAAGTCAATTGGCTGAATATTTTTTCCAAGCACTGCATATTTTAGTTTTAAGCATTAATATTATTTTATCAACTATTAATCAATACTATAAATACAATATTTAATTGCATTGATGACTATCAATTTATTTAAATTTAAATTTATTTTCATTTATTTTTTTTGTTTTTAGTTTTTTATTTCCTTTTTTCATTATTTTTGTTTTATTTTATTTTTATTTAATTAGCAAAAAGTACTTTAAATGGTTAAAAAAAACCCCCACAAACCAACTATTTTTGTTATTATTGAACTATTTTAATTATATAATTATTCATTTGTAAATTAAATGGTTTCAATTTACTTATTTTAATTTTAAAATTTTATATAATTAATTTCAGTTAAAATATTGATTTGTTTTTAAGTTTATAAAATTAATTTACATTTTATTAGGGTAGCAGTAGCAGCAGCAAAAGACAACATTTTTTAATTAAATCTTAATTTATAAATCCAAATTTATCAAGAAACAAAAAAAAATTGAAATGATTTACCAAAGAAATAAAAATAAAAAGAAAAATTGAAAAAAAAAAAATACTTAAATTTCGGTTTCATCGAATTTATAATATCCTTCACAGTAAACTCCGCAGGTACAAGGTTTAAATAGTTAGTTATTTGATGACTTTTCTAATTATCCAATCAGTAAAACCAGAGGTATGCATCTAAAGAAACACACTTGTAATGGAAAAACTTTACTATTAATTTGATGAAGAAACTAAACTTTATATGTTTACTAGAGACCCGTCCGTGCTTTTCACAATTGCATTAGCCTTTTCCCATTTCCAAAAAAAAAAAAAAAAAAAACTTTGAAGACCGTATTAAAATCCGTTGCATGGTTTAGAAGTAATGAGTATCCAAACTTTCGACTGATTACTATGTAATGATTACTGAAGATAAAAAGAACTTGCAATATGACATTAAAAATTGTTTTTTTCCTCAAGTATTTCTAAGATCATTGGTAATGTTCATCTAATACTATTTCATATTGTTTGCTTTGAACAACTTGTGAGTATCGACATTATATTGTGGTCAATTTGATTTATATGAACGATCTTTCCGTTAAATTTTTGTGTCCATTCAAAATTGACTTAAGGGAGTTTGTAGTTCCAATTTTCCATGTAGTGGATTCGAAAAGAAATGAATGAATTTTGTAAGAATTATATCCAAGCTTCACTTTGCTTTTTTCTGCATAAATAAAATTGAATTCTTGATAGAAGACTTCATATTCTTTTCCAATTATCAAAAGTATTTATGTTTGAAGAACAAAAGTCAGTATTATTCCAGTATGATGTCTCAAAAATTGTATGCTGTTATTTTGATACGAAATTCGTTTCTTCATCTTGTTTTATGATTAACCAAAGAAGCGACACGGCTTGTTAGGCTTTGGAATTGCTTTGAAATTAAAGCGAAAACGATTTCTGTGACACCCCTGTATATGCCAATCTAATTTTTATTGTGAAGGATATTTAAAAATTAAACATTTCCGTTTCCAAAAAAAAAAAAAAACAATTTCGCACTGAATTTTAGTTTTATTTTTGATTTATCTAAAAAAAAAAAAAAATAAACCAACAACAAAATATAGAAAAAATTATTAAAATAAATTGTCATCATTTTGAGCACCTTGAAATGACTTAAAATATAAAATTATTTACAATAGTTGCAGAATAAAAGCCGACATGAAAATCATAAATTATTAAGTTTTTAATGTGTAAAAAAAATTTGTTTCCAAATGTAATTGTTATAAGAAAGAAAAGAAAACAAAATAAATAAAAATAAATCAGTTGAACATTTTACAAAGTAAATCATTAAATTCTTTAAATCTTCTCCAAAAAAATAATATGACAAATAGTAAATGCCTAAAAGTATGCACTAAAATTATAACAAAATCATTTGCGTTCTACTCATGCTGAAAGCTTTCAGAAGAGAAGACATTTGTGGGAGAGATAGGTAATGAGAAAAATGAACAAAAAAGAAATACAAGTTAAGAAAAAGTGAACTTAAGCAGTAAAGAAAGAGAAAAAAAAAGCAAACAAATTTGCTTAACAAAAGCGCATAATTGGCTGCGAATTTTGCTTTACTTCTTTTCTTCACTGCTCCTCTTTTTATTTTTTGCATATCCACTTTTTTGCTGATATTTTTTCTTGATTTTCTTGTTGTCTGACGATATTAAAAACTTTGTCGATTAATACTTTTTACACCTGAAATGGAGAATGGTGATGGAGTTGGGTGGCAGATGCCCCGGCGCCCTTTGGCGTCACATAAATGCGCATTAAGCCTATTAGCAAAGTTTTTATTTCAATTAGCCGCACAATTTCTTCTTACAATTTCTACTTACACTGATGATGCTGGTGCCGTTCCTCCTCCTGCTGCTACTGATGATGATGATGCTCACCTTGGCAGGTGTAAATTGCGACAAAGTTAAGCGCGCTCTGTGGCTTGGTCTAAAGCCCGGAAGGAATAAAAGCGACAACAGCAGCAGCAAGCGCAAGAAAAAGAACCAAATAATTATTAAAAAAAACAGTAAATGGCAAACTTTACATACTTTGGTTACGAACAACCTAAAAGAAAGGAAAAGAAAAGAATGGAATTCTTGCAAAGTCAAAGAATACCTATGGGGCAGGTAGAAGATTATACACACTTCTATCATACACTTCTATATACAAGTATTTCCTACTGGATATTTTACTATTCTCACTCTCATTGTTTCATTTAACAAGTTTCAATAAGAAGGAAGGAACAATTTTATTAAGACCTTAATGGAAACAAAGATAAAGTCTTGTTGCAGCGCCATTATACTCTAAGTAGCAGTAGTTTCCAACAGCAGCCATAAGTCCTATATATTCATTATAAATGAGTGAGAGAGAATCAGTCATTATGATTAGAAACAAAAGTCTTTTGTTTGTTCTAAGAGAACTTGGAATAGTTTGCTAACTTAGTAAAAGTATTTTCTTTAAGTAAATTTACTTTTACCTCAATAGATTCATGATACAGACATATATTTTTATAGCGACCACTATATACCAAAAGATGAATACGTATGTATGTACTATGTATGCATTCTACATTTTCTAGTTTACAGATTATTTAATATTTGCTACTTGCTTTGTGATACGAGGGCAGTCCCAGAAGTACACTACGTAACAAAGAAAACACCAAAAATTTAAAAATATCAATCTCCTCAAAATAGCCATTAACACAATATTCTACGTCTTCATTGTTGGCGAAAATTAACCACCGAATCATTTCTTCAAGTTTGAAAATAAAAAATACTCCAAGGGAGCTCATGACGCTGTTTATGTTCAAATGCGATGTAAAGTTCCATTTGAAATGCCTACCATATCTGCTATCTCGCATTACTATCCAGCACGACATTGTGAATTTTCTTCATCATTTCTGGCGTGGGCACTTAATTTCTTCAACCACTGCGTTGGTTATCTTGGTAGCTCGTACGTCTTTGTTTAAACACGACCATCCAATATTTTACTGGTCAGGACAGGACAAATGAAAGTATGTAGTACCTACCATATGTCATAACAAATAATGTTGACCAATTCTTTAATTGTTTAGAAATTTACTGAGAGCCTTTACTACTAATTGCTGCCAAACAAATACAATATTAAACAAAGTAGCGTCATCATATTTTAATCTTAAGCTTTATAAGGTTGGTTATCATTCTTTTCAAATGATAAGCGGCACCAAGTGGGGTACTTCTGGGGCAATCCTCGTACAAAAGAACATGGTGAGTTGAACTAATTTCACACTGAAAAAAATAAATAAATTTTCTTAGCCTGACTAAATTACTGGAAGATTTGACAAAATCCAAAATAATCTATGATTTCTACATTTAAAATTAAGATCTTTGTTAAGAATCTTCAAATTGATCCATCAATATTGTATAGAAGTTTGTGCATCCATAAGCATGCGCATGGACTCCTGATTAAGAAAAATTCTGAATTCAATGCAAATTTTTTATATTTGTATTATAATTCTAGTTCAAACAGATTTTAAAGATTTAAATTTATAGCATAGTCTATTACCTCGTTTATGCGACAGCTTAGTTTGCTTGCAGGAAATTCGAAGTAACGAATATCGAATTTTGTGCAAGTGTGTGACAGTCTGATTAAATCGATCTTGGTTTGTTTACACCATGGTAGAGTTGCCATATGCATATAATATAATATGGTTTTCTTAAAATCACATTGAATAAAATACATAATATAATAATCTTAGCTTGATTTTTTTTAATAACGTTTTACAATGATTTTTCACAATTTATTACAAAAAAATTAAAATAAAGCAAAATAATTTACGGCATGTCAACTCTACAAAGAAACGACAATCTGATTTTCAACACGAACTAAAAGTGCTTAGTGTCTATGCGACATGTTGGTTAGTTTTAAAAAACAAAGTTCTCATTTCAAATGGTAGTTTCGTCAACTCACTTCTTGTGTTCAATACGATTTGAAAAAGTGTTTATAAATACGGTTAGTGGACTGTTTTAAATTAATATTTTGTCTTTTTAATCTAAAAAGTAATAAATAACAACCGTTTTAAAGTAATTTAAATGCATTCTGAATAAGTAGTAATGGACAATAAACATCATCTATCCGATTATTTTGGTCTATATTTAACACATTAATTAACTTATGGCAATTCGTGACTATAATCTTGTTGTATAATTAAAAAATCTTTGAATGCTAGTATATAAGAAGAAATTATGAATTAAGTTCATTTGATAATATATTTTGTTTATTTTCATTTTATGACATACGTAATTCAATACTTTTCCAATAAATTCTTGTAGAAACCAAATTTTCTTTCTAATTAACATAAATAACTAATTCAGGAATTTAATGTGAATATTCGACTATATAATTTCTTTCACTGTATTAAAAACACGTGCAGCTCTGTCTCAATTTACGATCTGATCTCTCTGCTTGATCACTTGCACTTGATTACTTGTTGTACTCTCAAATTGATTGCCGGCAACGATATTTTTACTCAGTTTATTTATTGCTCTTTGCGTGTGCGGTTGTCATTCTTGAGTCGCTTGAGTTTATCGTGTATGCTTCGTGTTTGTTATTTGTTATAAGTACTGAGTATTATATTTAAATGTACATAGATATAATCAAATTAGTGAAAATTATAATAACAACAGATTATTTAATTGTTTAAAGTGTGACTTTTATTTAACTTCTATTTATTTTTTATCATATTTTTGATACATTTTATACAGTTTATATTCTCATCAAGTTGATAGTTTTATATAATTGACCAGCCACATGTTTGAATAAATACTCTTTCATAAATATGTATCGCATTGTATCTGTGCAAAAATAATAACAAACTGAACTGATTTTCTATTTTATTGACATCTATGAGTGATCTTAGTGACCATTAAAATTCACAAATAAGAGGGGCATGTCCGATTAATCATGTCTTATCAGTTTTAGGTGCTACCCTCTTAAAATTTAGCTTGCGTTTGTTGTCAATCATATGAAATATATTATAAATAGAATAAATTTTTAGCACACTCATTGAGTGTGTGGCCTTATTCTCGATCAACACTTCAGTTGATTCTTACTGACCACTCAAACTTTTTATAAATACATAAATAAATAAAATATAATTCATACTGACATTAGATAATCTGAGACAAAGCTGACATATAAACTTTTTGCATATAAGAAACAGTCACATTTCCGTTGTTTCAGTCGCGGTTTATTCTTATTCTTCGTTGCTTATTCTTAATTTCCATTTAAAGTAAACTAACCTAAATATGGTTGCGCCAGCTGTTGTTGATGATGCCCCAGACTATGTGGTCGACCTACGTTCGGACACAGTCAGTAAACCAACACAGGAAATGCGTGATGCAATGGCGACAGCAGTTGTTGGTGATGATGTCTATCATGAGGATCCCACGGTGATTGAGCTAGAACAACGAGCTGCAGAGTTGTTTGGGAAGGAAGCTGGTCTTTTTGTGCCAAGCGGCACTATGGGCAACCTATTGGCAAGTAAGTAATGAGTATCATGGTTCTAGATTAAATATATGAAACAAGGAGATTACCTACCTAGTAATCAAAACAGGAAAATTGCTTACAAGATAACTATAATTGAAATAGCAAAATTGCCAGATGCCACATGACAGAATGCATAATGTAATAACTTTTTCATACAGCAATTTTGTTAGCCTGTGCGGCTATATACCATGAGTAATGTGTCCGATCAGTCGAATTCATGGAAATGATTTTTTTCTTTGATTTTTGACTCTTTCAGTCTATCACATTTTCCAGCCCAAGGTTTCCAGGTGGGTAATTTTATCTGTATAGCTCTGAAACTAAGAAATTAACTCGGATAAGAATAAGAGGCCCTGAATAAACAAATTCTCCTTACGATGTTTATCGTTTATTATTATATATTTGTGGTGGGACTTAACATTGCTCCTTCATCACGGTAGATGATAATGTAGGGATTAAAATTGTGTGAAAATTTAAGTTTCATTAAAATTTGCTACCAGATCATCATCATCATAAACCATTAAAGAAAAATTTATTTTTATGACTTTCAAAATTGGTTATGTTATGGTTGAACTGAGGGTAAATTTTGTGTTTTTAAAATTTCTTTGAACATTAGTTATGGTGCATTGTCCAAAACGCGGCTCGGAGGCAATTGTTGGAGATCTCTCACATACTTTTCTCTATGAACAAGGTAAGTTACAAAAACTTGAATGCTTGAATGTTCAAACACTTAACATATTTCGGATGATATTTTAGCTGGTGCTGCGTTTCTTGGTGGTGTCCAGTTGGCCACTGTAAAAAATGAAACCAATGGAACTTTTAGTTTGGACGCAGTGCGTCGCAAAATTCGCTTTGACGATTGCCATGAACCGATTACATCGCTTGTTGTTGTCGAAAATACTCATAATATGTGTGGCGGTAAGGTTGTGCCATTGAAGTGGCTTGATGATCTGGCAGCATTAGTGCGTGCACCGGGTGCCAGTCATTCACCAATAGCTTTGCACATGGATGGAGCACGGGTATTTAATGCTGCTGAGGCACTTGGTGTGCCAGTGTCGCGTATTGCCAGAGACATGGACTCGGTATGCTTTTGCCTTAGCAAAGGTTTGTCGGCGCCAGTGGGTTCGCTGCTGGTGGGCTCAAAGGCATTTATAAGTGCGTAAGTATAAAGTAGCGACAAACCATTGCCGGAAGAGTGTATTGAAGTTCTAATTATGAACCTCAAAGCTAATTGCCATCGTCTTTTGCATTTTCTACTTATAGTGCTCATCGTTTTCGCAAAGCAGTAGGTGGTGGCATGCGTCAAGTGGGCATTTTGGCGGCTGCTGGTCTAGTGGCACTTGAGACAATTGTACCATTGTTGGGCTTGGATCATCAAAGAACGAAGCGCATTGCAAATGGTAATTATGTTGATCCTTTACACTAATTGCAAACTATTGCATAATACTAGTTTGTCGTCATGGCTCATTTTCTTTCCATAGCACTGCATGAACTTCAGAGTCCCAATATTAAAGTTGATCTAGCTAATGTTCATTCAAATATTCTACTCATTCACTGTGTTAATCCTAAGCTGAGTGCAAGTGTTTTTGCTGAACGTTTGAACATATGCACAGAAGAGGAGAAGGTGGCTGGCATTGTGAGTAAAGATGATGGATGCGGCATTCGATTACAGGTGAGCTCTCGTGACTGGGAATATGCTCGCATAGTACTGTATCACCAGATCACCGATGAAGATGTTGCTTTGGCAATCAAGAAGTTCCAGTATGTTATTCGTGAATTCGATAGCAAGTTGGCTTGAAGAGATTATGGAGTAGAGGAGTAAGAGTGAATAAATGAAATAATTATAATGCAATAATAAAAGAAGTAAATGTCTAGCCTAGTCAACTTTTATCTTTTTCTCGGAAAATTCAATTAAAAATCAAACAAGTCTATTAATGTGCTAGCGGAGGAGAGGAAGAAGGAGAGAGCGTTCAGTAAAATGTTATTAGTGCCTCTTGACGGCGTGCACTGTTCCGACGTAACAATGTCACAGAGTGCCTTGGTACCGTTGTAAGTTTGAATTGAAATCGAAGTAATTTGCGCGTAAAGCACTTACATTCACGCATGAGTGCACCACAAGTGGCTGCTACTTGGATATGACGCCCAATAATAATGCGAAAGAAGGACTCTTTAGGGCTAGAAATACACAAAAGTTGGCTGCCTTGTCTGCACTTTATCTACACAAATGAAATAATAAAATTATCTCCTTTCCTCTTCGGATGCGCAATGAAAAGTAAAAAAAAAAAAGAAAAATCTGATGAAAATCGAATGACAAAAAATAAAAAATCGTGTCCTCCTTCTTTATCCAATCGGTCGGACTGTTGGTTTGTTTGGTCGTTTCCTTTGCCCATTGTCAATGTTCAATGTTCATCGATTTAAAAGCGACCATCTACTGCTTCCGCCTTCTAGACGCTACGTAAAGGAGCGTCCTTCCAAGGAAGTTTTCCTGCAACAGTTTTTTTTCTTCATCGATAATTTTGCTTCTTCATTTGCTGATGATGGCAATGGTGACGTTGCCGTTGATTGTGATTTATAACTGAAGTTATCATTGATGATGATGGCGATGACAATGATGATGATTTTTTTTGTTGTCACCTTTATTGTTGCTGTTGTTGTTGATGTTAAAATGATTACATTTCGGTGGCAACATACAAAGTGCAAACACAAA
Organism: Amiota communis; assembly: GCA_037043315.1. Taxonomy (NCBI): domain Eukaryota; kingdom Metazoa; phylum Arthropoda; class Insecta; order Diptera; family Drosophilidae; genus Amiota; species Amiota communis. The sequence goes on from JBAMAV010000994.1 coordinate 1,299,164, forward strand.
CACAAACACATGTCCAGTGGCTTGCTCCTTTGGTTTGTTCGCGAACGAGTAAAATTTATTAAAGGTCGCACATTAGGAAACGATATAAAAATACTTATATATTACTTATATAATGATGAACATAAAGTATCTACAATTTTTTTTTCCATTTTTTCTTCACCAATGTTCCACTGTACCACAACCCTCTGACTGTTTCCAACAACAATAGATAAAATTGTATTTGTATTCTTAAAGCGAACCACACACAATTTCCAATGAATTTTTACTCACTGTCCTTTCTAGCAATAGCTTTTGTTAAAAATTATTTGTTATTGTTGTTGGACAGATCGAGGGGAAGGGGATATAACATTCTTCGGGTTAACATTTCGGGTTACAAATTCAATTAAATTTAAGTTGATGAAGATGGCGTTTGCTTGATAAATCGCAATCATTGAAAAAATGAATTTGACAGAGTGACTTTTTTATTGATTGTTATATAAACATACATAAATTATATATAAATATGTACAAGCATGTATATGTATCTGTTTATAGAATGCATAGAACTATAAATGTGGTGGCATTTATAAAGTAATCAGTTTTGATAAATGTCTCGCTACGCAAACATTTTGTGTTCATTGTAATAAAATTGATGCCTCATCAATTTTAATTCAAAATTTTAATGACTTTTAGGAAAGCTAAACAATTTTTCCCCATTTTTTTTTTATAAATAATTCAATTATAATGGTTGATTAGATTAATAGCAATGCATTTATTATAAAATTGAATTTGATTCTTTCATTTCTGATTAGAATACAAATAAGCAGCATAATAAATGAGAACAAGCGACATAATTGGCAATGTTTGTGGCCATAAAAAGTGTGTTTCATTAATATGTATTTTTTTTCTTAATTAAAACATGAGAAATACAAATATCCAACAAATGTAATAACCTACTATCTATACAATTGAACACAATTTAGCATGCTATAGACTAGGGAGATTGAGCCTCTTCATCACAAGAAGAGGGACTTTGGTTAAAAAACTCATTTAAATTTATCTGCTTATCAAAATATTTTCTTCCGTCTTCAATATAGCAGACCGGAGGCCTTATTTAGTATGTCAATCCGGATCACCGACAAACTTACTTTGCCAAGGATTTTCAGACCTTCAAAAAGGTCATTGCACATGGATGAAGCGCGAGTATATACAGTGCTACTAAGATATTAGTTGTACCAGTGTCGTTCATTACAATAGTATATAGACTGGGTGTGTTTTTGACTTAGCAAACTCTTCTTGGCCATAGTGGGGTCACTGCTAGTAGACTCAAAGGCATTCATAAGTACTTATATACAAAGTAGCGACAAAAGTTTTGTTTGAAGAGTGTATTAAAGCTTTAATTATGAACCTCAAAGCTAATTACAATCTTCCTTTTGACTCGAGCTACTTTTGTGCCTTCAACTTGCAATGCTCATCATCGCCTTTGCCAGACATTCAGGAGAGTCATGCGACAAGTGGGCATCTTGGCGACTGCCGGTCTAGTGGCACTTGGCACTTGAGACTATTGTGCCATTATTGAGCTTGGATCATCAACGAACAACGTATAATGCGTTAGAACTGGATTGAGTAATTACAGTATATTTAGCATAAATTCGATCGCAAATTATTTTGAAAACTTGGGTAACTGAATGAAATAATAATTGCAACAGTCCTCATAGCCCTCACCACCTGTTTCCTGTGTTATAGAGTTCATTTCTTATTGTATAGAGAGGAGAAGGCAAACCAATGATTTTAGGAAGAACACATTCTGTTCAGTACAAAACACTAAGAGTAAACAACAAAAAGGTACCCAAGTACATTTATTATTAAAAATAATGGGTTCAATAGCTGTGTATTGCGTAGGAAGTTCTGTTTCTTGATTGTCAATATTAAAAAAAAACGAATTGATTTCACAGCAAGACAACAGAATTTAAGTAAAGAATCTTATTCTTGGACGCAAGCAAGTCCTGCATGTTTGGCATTTAAGAGAAGTAGATGGTTTGTCAAAGGAGCGGCACAGCAATCGGTAAAAATAACCTTATGGCGCAAATTAAACACAGTGCTGAAGTTATTGGACGGAGTGTATGTCAGTCAATGGAGTTGGAACAATTAGGGATAGAACGATACCTTTATAACTATAACTTTTTAACTCGTATCGGTTGAATTTTCGTAAAATTAAAGATCTATATTATATTTAAATTAACATGTGTAATTTGTAAGATAACATTATAGAAATAATAAAGTTATTACAATGTGAAAAAGATAAGGGGAAAACTAAAACAATAAACGAAGCCAATACAAGTAGTTTTAACCAATCGTTACATACTCGTATCCTTCTATACCTAGGTACAATTGCCTCATAGGAGTCAATGGAAATTATAAAAAGTTTCTTTAAAACAAAGCGCTGAACAATTACTACTTGGGCAAGATTTTTGGTTGCACGGTTCAAACTTAGCCCAGAAAATAAGGTTCGACTCTACAAGGCAGTTCTGAAGCTGATGTTGACATATGCAATGCAGCTGTGGGGATCGGCAAGTAACTCCAACCTTGAGATTCTGAAAAGTCTTATACGCTTAAGACAATAGCAAGTGCTGCTTGGTATGTGACCAATTTTTACCTCCATAATGATAGATTATAGATTAGTATAGATTTTAAGTTATTTGTCTAGTTTTATATTGGTTAAGCTAGGTGGAGCTCAAAAAATTTGTTAAATTTTTTTTATTTTATTTATTTAATTTAAAGATAATAAAGGAAAAGAGCCTAAATATTTTAATTTCTCGGTAGGAAAAGAAAAATATTGTTACAAATTGGGGAAATTGGCAAGAAATTAAATTTATGTAAATGATTTGTATGAAACCGATAACCGGTTTTTTATATTTTAAGTGTTTTTTATGGAATTACAATTCTTCGTTTGTATCTTTATCAATTCTTAATACACTTTAAATATATTTCCCTTACTGTGAGGGATCAAAAGTATTTGTTTCTGTCAAATGCTTTAAGAACAATTTGATAAACATAAATACAAAATTTGTTCGTGTTCAATTTAATTTTTTCTTTTGTTTCCTTATTCTTCTTTCGTCAATTTTATTGCAATTACCAATTTGTGAAACGAAGCCTAAAAGTATGCAGCAATGTTTTCCACAACGAATAATCACGCTTTTTCCAAATAGAAAAAGCTCATGTTGCGTGCATGCTCTCTCACTCTCCATTCCGTATTCGTCATAAGCCGCCCCGACCTACCCGAAATTCCCTTTAACTAGTATACTAAATATGTAGCTACTTTTCTATCTAAAAATAACACGCCAACACGCGATACAAAATTACTTCTCTCTTTGTTCATTTCGCTTTGCTTTGTTTGGCGTGAAAACTTATGTTTCTTGATACGTTTAGGTTTTCACATGAAATAAGTCATTAAAGTTGAATGTTTAAAAATGCTTCTATATCGGGTTTGAGAGAACAAAATCGTCACATTCGCTTTTGAGTTATCTTTGACCAGACTCAAGTGCGAACTTGCATTTCTGAAGAAAGGTATTTACATCTATAGAGCGTTCTGGTCCTCTCTGAGAGCTTGGGTTCGAGTCCCAATTCTGACAAGATTTATGTTTTATTTTTAAATTTATTTTAAATTAATTTTTAATTTATTATTATTAAGTGTTTATTATTGTTGATGTGAAACATCTTTGCTTTCGGTAGGGTAAAATTTTACATTTGCGTCATCGTCATAGGCAATTTTGGTTACCGCTTTTCTTGTCGATCAGAAATTAAGCAACGTGTGGCTTGGGTAGTGTTTAGATGAGCGACTAATCATAATCAGTTGGCGATAACGTTATTTAAAATTAAACACTTTGTAACTACAACAAATAATTGGCAATACAATAAAACTCATTTTGGGTTAATATAAAAACATAAGAATAGCATAGTTTGTAAAGACTCGGCATGGCCGATGACAGAAAACAACAGAGAGTGTGGGTTTAAGCCCTCCATCATGAATTCAATTTTTGTTTGTTTTTTTTTTTGGTTTTTAAGTAAATAAATCGAAAAATCGAATAAAATACAATATGAAATAAAATGTGATTGAAACTCTTTGACTATGTGCTTAATTTATATCGTGCATTCGCTGTTAAAACCAGCAATACCTCGATATGCTAGTGTGTTAAGCGCCGGCTCATGAGTTCAAACCCTCAGTCTGGGAATTTTGTAGCATTTTTTTAATAAATTCATAAAGGATTAAGGAGATCAAATTCGAAGCTACTAATAAACAGAAGAATTAGAACAGAAAATATTTAAAGTTACAGAGAAATGGTTAATGTTATGTTATTTAACAGAGTGTGCATACACACACTTTGTTTGCTAACACCATCAGAGAAAGAAAGAGAGTGAATTTTATTAAGGCATCGTCTTAAATTTAAATTTAATTCATATATTTGGTTCTTAAAGAACATGAGTTATATCAATTGAAAATCATATACAATACAAAACATAGTTTTTGACATAAAACATGAAATTCATAACAGTGAGATACTCCGCTCTTTTGTTGTACTAGTAGATACCCATTTTGGTTTTGAATCACCCAACGCGAACATCGCGTTTGATGTGTCACTCAAATAGAAATGTGTTTTATATGAAATTTTATTTATTTTCTTTTTTATTATGTTTATTATTATGTATTTTTATATTTTCTTTATTTAGTTAATGTCTGTGATGGCAAAACGCGATGTCTATAAAATCATATAAAACTGTATGTCGTCATCTTTTATTGGTTTCAACTTCTAACGTGACTAAATTTTTACTTTATGAATTTGATATTCCACAAGGTGAATAATGGGTATATTTGATTCATCTGAAAGTTTGTAACAGATAATTAAAATATTACTTTAAAATGTTGATCATTTAACAGAAGCGTCAATTTGTGCTTATCTCAGTATTTGAGTTCCGAGATGAAACTTCCTTTTTTAATATACAGTATTAAATATTAATTAGAAAAGCCAAAATCTGATCACCATATTATATAACTTTTTCTTATAAAATAATGCGTATATATTTTGTGCTTAAATCAGAAAATTTAATCAGTAAGATATGCATCTAATATGGATCGATCACAATGAGTTCAAGTTAAATTTGCAGTTTTGTATAAAAAACTTTAAAATTTAATTAAGCATATACTGTTTTATAATATTTTATAGATCTCTTATATACACAGAGTGACAATTAGGTATCAGTACTGAAGTTAAGTTAACTATCATGAATCTAAATAAATCGATTTTACCATGATCAGCTGACCACTATTGATGTTATGATGTTTTGTTTCTACGCCAAACAATTTCGATCTACAAACAAAACTAATTGAACAAAAAAGAGATTTTTAATTAATTGGTTAAATTCGTGATTTAAGATATGGCGGTTTATCGGGGAATTGAGATGTGATAGAAAGTGTTTATTCACGTATTTTTATTATACCAATATCAAGGAATAATAATCACATAATGAGACCTTAGATAAAATAAAAAGTGGGAAATTTGTTGAGTAGCGTAGTGACACAAAATAATTTTAAGCAAATTTAAAATTTTAGCAGGAATGAAAAAAACAGCTGCAAGAATTATGTGCATATACTGCAAATTGTATTTTGTACAAATTTTTAGTTTTAATTTCTCACAATTAACCACAACGTTCCATTTGTATGTAAGCATACCCAAAACAAAAAACAACTGTACGAAATGCAAAAACCTCTGTGTAAACTGCTTGATGCATTTTGTACATAAAATCGTGATGCATATCCAGTGTAAAAAGGGCATACAAATAAGGAAAATGCTTTAAATCAGGGCTTACCAACCTTTGGAAGTGGCGAGCAAAAAACAAAATCACAGAGCAGCGATCCAAAGTTATTTCTGTTTCTTCCCTGTTGTCACTTCAGCCGTGTCTGGGCCGCTTTGGACACGTACAGATTCCATGTGGGCCAGTCCTGCTTTAAATGTTACAAGAGAAACCAAACGAATCATTGCTCACAAAGATTTGGGTAAAACAAATATCTGATCAAAATTTGTTCTACGCACTTTAACTGATGATCACAAATCACTTCGTGTCTATCTTCTCAGAGAGATTAGAAATGATCAAAATGTCATGAAATCAGTTATTACAATATGGTGCTTTCAATGTCATTGGTGACTTTAAATGCTATTTCATTATTATAGCGACCATACTCAATTGATCAGACAATCATAGCATACAAAAATCCTAAAATCTTCTGATTTCTTGAATGGACAGTTTCTAATTTTCCAAGTTTTTTTTAGGAGTATTTTTATTGGACATGTGAAAATTTTTTAAAGAGAGATATTGAGGAATGTGCCGTTATATCTTTCAACTTCATATCAACATAATTATAATTCTGTGGTGCAAGAAATCTCTTTAGAAGGTTTAGTTAAATTGTCCTTTATTTGAAGTTATAAGAAAAATAAAATATCAACAACTATAGCTTATTAAACATCTATGTTCGAAAAATGAAATCTCCGCGTTTTCTAGAACAATTACAGTGAAATTGAAATCAATCGGCATAAAAACCGTCTTCTATTTCTGGCACATGCCTGATAGCATGTGAAAATCCCACAGATCTCAACAGATCAGAACTTCTTACATTTTTCAAATAAATATATAAATACATATATATAATGGCTATAATAGTGTAAGGTATCAAAAAAATTGTCAATTCTTCCGTGTTCAATTTTATGCTATTCGTCTTTTTATTATTACTATTATTATAATGGCAAAATAACATGAAAACCAATCATAAAAATTGCACTTAAATAGTTGGCCAATATGAATTTAATATAGGTATTTGGCATTTCCTGAGCTGAATCAAACCAAACCAAACCGAACTGAACTGACCTAACTTGACTGACTGACTGGCTGACTGACTGTTTTTATTAGTTTATTATTTTATTTTGCCTTAATATTTTTTTATTTCTTTTTGGCTTTTATTATTTCCTAATTTAATTAATTGCTCTGCGCCTGAACCGAAGTCAAACAATTTCCGCATTTAATCAGCGAAAAAGCAAATGAAAATGACTCAGACCAATGAATGAATGTGTATGTATGTATATGTGGCTGGCACAAGTGAGAGTACAAAAGTTGAATTTAGGTTCCTAAATCCACTCACACTACCCGATACAGTAAAAGAAACTAAGTAAATTGAAGTCTACAAAATCGAAATCGTGCAAAGTCATTGCGAAAAATTAAGTTGAACGCCAAAATTTCATTTAAAGCAACTTTCTATCAACTAGAAATGGGAGATAATATACAATATACTATATGGTATATAAACACAGATACATGCAGAGCAACGAAATTTAATCAACGCTGTGTGTGTGTGTGTTTATGATCTAACGTGATTGATGTCAATTTCATGAGCGCCACCACCAACTGCGAGCGACGAAGTTCATCCCAATCTCCGTGTCTGCCTCCGACCCTACAACCGACAACACTGATGAGCTAATATCTTTTGAGGAAGCAGCGCGCCATCAAAATGTTTAATAACTTTTGCCAAAGAACCTTAATAATAATAATTTCAAACGCACAGTGGGACATGGTGCCATCCATTGACTAACCAAGCCTCATGGGGTGGTTGGTTGGTTTAACATATACGATACTCGTACAATAGTAAATATTGAGAGTTTGGTATGCGTACGATTTTCTGTTGTGAGCTTTTTAAGGCGCCCCAAAATATGCACTTAAATATTTAAACTGTTTATACTTACTAAGTAGAATATGAAAGAGTGTGAGTAACATACATTGGAGCCGAATATAGGGAGAATCTTTGATTCGATTTTGTGGCACGTGTTGACATTCGCAGCTTGTTTCGATTACTTCGAACCACAGCAAAGCAGCAGTTTGATTGAAAGATATGCGAAAGTGTCGCGAGGCACATTATCACGCACAGCACATAAACAGATTAGGTACGGCAGGAGTGCACAGTAGATACATCGATAGCTATCCATACACTCGTATATACACTTACATATGTATGTACATTTAGTATATTGAGTGCGGCAACAATAACATTAGTGAGATCAATTTGTGGCTTATTGTGATTTCACGCATTGAACGCTCACAAGCATTTGCTTTGATGACTTCCAATTGGTTTTATTACATGCTGTGGAAGTCGAAGTTAAAATTGCTTTCTTGCATTAAATGAATGAATGAAAGAGTAAATGAGTAAATGAGTAAATTAATGAATGAATGAATTCATGTGTGTGGCATCGTACTCAATGACACTTAAAATATTTCATTTTGCTACAATAGATACAGATACATAGTACTTGCTACATGTTGCAACACCAATTAGGCAAGTCATAGATACTTAGTTAGGGGCAAGACTTGAGAGGCAAAAGTGAGTTCGTAACCAAAGCAAGCTCACATTCATCTTGACTTTGAAATATTTCACATACTTTTTGGTATAATTTCTCATTTGAGAATCATTTGAGAAGAGATACACAGGCACAGGCACAGACACAGATACAAAGGAACACAGGCAAAGATACTACAATATTTTGAAAGAGTTGTTATTTCTTTCTTGTACAATAATATTGACTGCTTGAGTGCTTTATGTGTGTATCTGTATCTGCACTTTATATATGGTATGTCAGATACATCAGAGATAGACAAACAACAAGCACAAAGATAGAAAGACACAAAAGTATCTATTGTAAATGTACTCACTCGTAGCATGTATCTATCCAACACGTATTTTATATTGTACAAGGAAGATATAAAGGCAGCAGCAAATGTATGCAGACGAGGAGAATCGAAATTGTTACGAGTTCATAGCGCTTGCATTGCAATACCATAAGCCAGCGGTTCTTAAGGTAATATACCAGTTTACAGACTCCCTCTTTAATAACATGCATATTTCCACATGGATTATATCCCTATCATAAGAAAACAATGATGAACTTGAAGAGTTCATGTCGAAATTGTTCTGTTGATGGAACAGCAATGACCACTGTTTAAGAATCGCTGCCATACGCGATTGCAATTGCCCTTTACAATTGCTGATGTTGTTGGTCTTTCTTGGCTGTTATTGTAACAGTAGTCGAATAAGACATTAATCTATGTAAGCCCCATTTCCGCTATGGCGCTTGCACTTTGCGTGTTCCGCATGCATTCGAAGCAAGTGTTCAACTTTACGACTTCGTCGTGGTCTTCGTCTTCTCCTGCAACTTCATCTCCATCTATATCTAGATCTCCAACTCCAACACCATTTCCTTGAATTTCTCTTATTGGTTTTTGTTATTTTATCGGCTGCAGTCCAGCCAAATACCAGACATACACACATAGTACAAAACATTGAATCTAAACCCTTTAAGGTACAGAAATTCTAAAAATGGGCAACTTCATTGTGGTGGCTTCCACCAAGTCTGAAGAAACATTCATTTTACGTTGCAACTTAATTAGTTACATTGTTGTGTTGTGCCCTTTCACTTGGCAAGTGGAGTGTGGCAGGTAAGCAATCTGCTCTTGCTTGTTTGCTTCTATATTTGTTATAAGCTTGTGGTAGCGCCATTGGTGTCAGAGATTGAAACTGAGGATGAAGCGTGGGCGGCACTACAGAATGCACGCCGCATAAATTAACATTTGCGCTCGTTTCAATGGCAGCCAGTCACTAAGGGAGGTCCCGGTTGCCTCTGAAGCAGACCACCGTAAAGATGAAGTGTACGGAATTACTTCTAACTTCTTGCCAGGAAACAAAGTACATTAAGTTGTAACTTGGTGCTATATCATTGTGTATTTTGTATTTTTATAATAAACTTGGGCGATCGCATTGCAACTAAGGAAAGGAAACAGTGTCATGGCAAGGGAGAGTAAATTTCATGTTTCATGGTGAAAATTTGCTTTATTAACATTTATGATTTTAAAGAATTTATCGTAAGTAGTATTAATCGGATCACCTTAGTTAAGTTTTGTGTATATCATCCTCTGTATATATAAAAAACAATTGTTTTCTATAAGTCCTGAAAAAGATCTTTTTGTTTTGTTCGGCTCAATACTGGGATGGTTTAAAAAGAAATAAAATTAGGAAACCCCAAAAAGAAACAGCCGAAAAATCGAAAAAAAAATAAAATTAACCATGCATGCAAGTGATCATGTATTAAGCAGTAGTCATGTGCAGTGTATTGATATAAAAACCAGGACAACCTGCATTTACACAAAAGAAGAAGACGATGAAGAAGAATGTGAACATAATATGAGGAGAGGTATCAAATAGTGGTCACAATCGAATTTTAATGAATATACAGGATTCTCTAAAACATTTGACAAGAAATGATTATACAAATGTTAAAACTAATCAATCAGTATCCAATAAATATTTGGGAAGGAGAGGCAGAGCAACGTCTGCACGGGTACCTACTTTTACATTAGAATTGTAAAAATCTAAAATCACACCTAAGATAAATGCAATTTTTTAGTGGTCTCTTTGACTTGAATACTGCAGATGACGTTATGTTATCAGCACTTATATCTGATATTCCTCTGAAAAGCTTTAAACTAAGTGAGGTTTGACTACAGAACAGTTGTCTCTTTCTTCTACGTGCTAAGGTATCACTGATAAGGGGTATGATCTGGAGTCTCTCCTGCCAATTTATGTACAACATCTGCAAGCGCTTGTTATTGATATTTCTGATATGAACTCTTAGATGACAATGACCGGTGTAGTAGTCTTTCATTGCTTTAAGTTATTTTCGATGTGCTTCAAACTGTGAGCACTTAGGGGATGACCACGGGCTGTATAGAATCAAGATGTCGAGTAAGTTCATTCATATCAGGGTTTTCAGTTTGACTCTTTCAATCAAGTAATGCCCAGTTTGTGATAGCATTAAACTGGATCTTGCCGCACTGACACCAGCACACTTTATGATCGGAGCATCCTTACCGTCGCTACCTGAGCCGGCAGTTGATGACAGCAGACCTTCATATCTGACGCGTTGGCAGCGCATCACATACAACACTTTTGGGATCTGTGCAGGCACTACTATTTGCATAAATTGCAAGAGCACTCTAAATGGCTTAAACCTGAGGCTAACATCAAGTCGGGCCAAATTGTGTTAATCCATGAAGAAACACACCACCCCAGCAGTGGGTCCTTGGGCGCATAGCCAACACGCATGCCGGTGCTGATGGACGGGTCCGAGTGACTGACGTAAGAACAAAGAATGGAGTTATACGGCGGCCCATCTGTAAGATTGCTCTGCTTCCCCAACATTAATGAAATATTGAACGTTCAATGGACGGAGTAAGTTGGAGGAGAATATGGTTACTCTTTTTATACAAAAGCTTTTGATTATTTTGAACATCTTTGTATAGCTTTTGTAACTGATATATGTAATGAAAGAGAACACTTGATAATTATATCGTACTTGAAAGCGATCCGATATTCCCTTATCTAAAACATCTAGTGTTTTATTTTTGTTTTTGTGATTATCTTGCCAAACATTTTAGGTGAATACTGTTTCTCTTCACTTCTTTTCTCACCACTTTTGTATACTCTTCTCGAGAGTAAATAGTATTTTATTGCAAGTTTGTCATGAAGTTTGTAACACCCAGAAGGAGACACCGCTGACCACATAGTCGGACGTGTCTAAATCAACTCGTCTCATCGAGTATCCGTCTGTCCGTCTGTATGTATGCAAACTAGTCCCTCAGTTTTCCAGCTACATTTTGCACATAGGTTTTTTTACCATACTCTCCACATTTGTCGGAATCAGAGGGGGTACCTCCCATACAAACCACCATATAAATAAATGTTCTTATTTGAAAAAGGTTTTTTGTATTTTGAAGTATCGAAACTGAACCTTCCATACAAACCCAAATTAAAGGACAAACTCCTGGTAACCCTAGGATCATGAAATTAACACGGTTGATGGATATTGATCAGAAACCTATAAAGTCCAAATCAACACAATCTGGTTGCTTGCATGTTGTTGTTATAAACATTTTATAACACACAATCTGCATGTTGTTGTTGTGTAATTGTAGTCTCTTTATTGAGACTTTTCCGGTGGATTTTCAAAAAATTATTATTTGGGGGTATGGCAATAGAAAAACATACTCTGTGAAAGTTTGAAGTGTCTTCCTAGTGCGGTTCATGAGATACAGAATCCGAAAAATGTTACAATTTTTATTTTTTCACTCAAAATTTTACACTAAATTTTTGCCCAACGCCTCGAAAGAAGTTTCAGTTAAAAAATAAAGTGTATTTCATTTTCAATATAAATTTTATTGAGGATTTTAATAGAACCAACGCTAGGTTTTGAGAGGAGTCAATGTGGGGAAAAATTAAATCTTTGTATTTATTTAAATAAAAATTCCTTTTCTATAATTATGTTTAAAAATTTATTTCGTAAAAATTCAATAACATGGACTTTCTTCATTATTTATTGGAAATCACACCTTGCAATAGGTGCAAGGTTACAAAGCTTTAAATGGGAAAAGGAAATCCGTTTTAAGATTTAATAATAAATTTTTATTATATTTTACATATATTTTGTTTTGTATTCCTTCCCGTCAAGTCATCATCATCATATCAATTGCTGGCAAGCATTATTGATTTCTTAAACGACTACTCTAGTTTTAGTTAGTAAGGAGCCCATGCTCCATTCGATCGCTACCCTTTATCATGAAGCGCAAATAATGCTGAAGGCGTTGCCTTTAATGTGCAACGACGCCGCCATTTTCATTTCATTGCACGCCAAACAAGCAAGTAACCTACAAGGGAACCGAACTAAAGTGAACCGAACCCAAAGTGAATGAAACTTAAACTCAGACAACAACATCGAAACAGCTCAGGACAATAGACCAACAACAATAACAACAACAATAACCCAAGAATACAAACAATTGGAACAACACAACAGGACGAATGACTACCTTTGCGTGTTCCAATGCATTCAGAATTTATATGACGCGTTTCCATTCCATTCAAGCTGCTACTCCTGCTTTGCTTTGGCTACGGAACGACTGCTACAGATTGCCACATCCATTTTTTACTATTTTATATTTCTACGAAAAAGGTAGTTAAAGAATGAGAAGAAGAAGAAGAAGAAGAAGAAGAAGGTGGAGGAAGATGGAACAATGAAGAAAAAGAGCTAAAGAAGAAACAGAGAGCAAGCAAACAAGTTTGGTTTAGTTTTGTGCGCATTTGTGTTTATTATTGTATAAATCAAAAGATAAAGTTGCATACGAAGGATCGAGCGAGCCCATAAAGTTCAAGCCATAACCTTTGCATGTAAAGGCGCAGTACGTAAACTAACTTTGTACATACACACATACAAACAAGCACACATACATATGTATGTATATATGGTAATACACATACATCATGTCTGTTATTTTATTGTATATTATGCATGTCTGTGGCTATGAAGCGCAAGTTCTATGCAGCTCGATGGCTCCTTGGTTCATGCAGCGCGGCACCCTTTCCTGCATTTAAATGCCAAACTTCACCGGACATGCTTCATAGCTCTAATTATACATGCGCCTTCCTTCCTCTTCATTCTTTCATAGAGCGCACTTCCGCTGACTGGTCTGTGTCTATGGGTAGGAATGGTAGAGGGGCCAAGACTTTTATGCATAAATGGATTTTTGTGTAGATTTTTTAGCAAGTTGCTCGAGTTCTTTCTATTTGAGTTTGGCTTTTTGCCAATCAGGCAACGACGAGGACCTATTTCATTCCATCCCCATTCGACTGAACGTATGAGTAACGTCTTCTTCGCCTTCATTCTGGTCGTCTTCATCTGCGTCCTCGTCTCTAGGCTTGTCTGCTGGGCTAGTGACTTGGCTTGGTTGGGTAAGTGTTACTTTGTTTAGTTTGACTTAATGCAACTTTGGGCAATTTTTCCTTTTTCAAATATTTCCTTTTTTTTTGGCATAGTTTCGACTTTGTTAGGCTTAAGGGCTTCTGCTACTGTATCTTAGAGCTTTGTCCGTTTAAATGCGTTTGCATGCATGTCTTGCAATATCTTCCCAACGAGACTCTTTGATTTGATTAGCTCATTCACTCACTCACTTGGCTCACTTGGTTGCTTGCGCACCTAGTAACACCCCATTATTACTGAAAGGATATGCAAATGCTTCTACCTGAAATTATGTGTGTGTGTGTGTGTATGTGTGTAGATTGTTTGATTGTTTTTGTATACAAAAATGTGGCATTAAAATTTAATGTGCAGTTCTGCGGCTCTTATTGTGACTCACTCAGTTAGAACATGGCTGGTAGGCTGGTAACTAAAATTAAGACATTATGTGAGAAGGGCTCGAGAATTTATTAGCTTAAATAACAGGTTTGTTAATAAGGCAAGTGGGACGTTGGGTATTGAGAAGAGGGGAGTGGAGGCGTGTCTAACACCACATTTACCTAATGACTGACATAAAACAAAAAAAAAAAATTCAAAACAAACGAAATATTTTACGCAAAAATTAGTTTGACAACGTGGAGTTATCGTGTCGAGCGATGAAATCTCTAAAGGTTCGTAGGTTCTGTTCGGCTGCACTTTTATATGATTAACTAAGCACATTAGCTTAGCATACTTTGCGGCTGCGTGCCACATACTTTTCCTATACTAACACTAAATTAGTTTATTGACATATTTTCATGTCGCTTGCAACCAAAGAACTTTGAACTACCACTAAAATGCTGACTTGTCGTTCGACACGAGTCGCACGCCTCAATCAAGCGCCTTCTTACGTGCCTTCAAGTCATCCATCTTCTCAGAAAGAATGGGAAGAAAAGTAAATTTTTGCGTGTCTTAATTAGCACTCCCTCCCCTTTGTTCCTTAACCTCTACATCAGCTCATCGTACACCCACAAAGATCCGACAACAAAAAATATGAACTTTAGATATAAGCGATAAGGAGAAAGAAAGAAAGGAAAGAGGAGTTTTTCGTAGGCCACCAGACTTACGCTTATGGAATTCCTTTTATTCCTCGTTCCTCGTTAATGAACTAAAACAATGAAAGTTTACCTTAAAGTTCAGCTTAGTTGGATTTTAGTTTATTTAAATATTTTTGGTAGCACGTTTTCTTTTTTGGTCGTTAGATACAATATTTTTTGTTTTGTTGTTTAAAGTACAAGTATCTCAATACCCCAAGGAACGAGGAGGAGGTGGAGGCTTCTGTACATGATGAAGGTTAATTGAAAGCGCACACGATTAGTTCGAAACAAGGATCTGCTATATGTAAATTACCAAAGGATAATGCCTGCTGCTAGTGTTCCTGTTATTGTTGCTGTCATCATGGACTTTAGAATTTAGTGTAAGCAGTTGCCATTTTGTCAATGGACATAATGGTGGACAAGCAGCAGGATAGTCGGGCACTCAGTGAGCTCTGAGGTTAATGGGGATGAGGTGCATACTGGTAATGGCGGCCTTTTGTCAACTACACACACACACTTTACAAAGGAGTTTCCTGTTGCTTTCATGCTTGGTAGACCAAGCGCAGAACTCACCTTCGTTTCTAGGTTCATTTCCTCCATTCAACCTTGCTGTAGTCCTGTTGTCCTGCTGGTTTTTGTAAAATGTTTCCTTTTTCGTTTATATTCGTTATTAATGTACAAAAGTCGTATGTAAGTATATGAGCAGGACACTACTACAGGATACAGAGTTCAGCTCAATAGTCAATGCACGTTTATTTTCTCTCTCTCTTGTGTGTTGAAAAACTCAAATATCTTTTTATCTTCTCCTTCCATTTTGTAGCCACAATCGTTTTGTATAATGATAATTTGCCTTAAATTGCAGCAGCTTATGACATGGTAACAGTTGAACTTTTTACTTGTTCATCGTCAGAGACTTAGTACATCAGCAAAGATCTTACTGACTATGATTTGTTGGCTTCGCAAGAGAATGAAAAGTATAAAGAAATTTCTTTGAAACATTCACTCGAATTGAGATAGCATAATCATCTCAATATCTGTCCGTGATGTGGATGAAAATGTGTGTGTATATGAAATGCCACAAATCAATAGTAATGAAGCTGCCTGCATTTGAGTGCTTCACATTGGCTAAGCTCATTGGTTGTGGTCACGAGTCGCGCTGATGTCGGTCGATGGCATTTTGCGCCGCTAATTTTGACTGTAAATACGAATGAGTCGCCATTGTGTGGCATCCAGGAACGTAAGCGACACATGTCGATGGTATTCATAGCGATGCCGTCATGATGTAAATGCAAATGCAATACAAACCATGGAGAACAGACTAGAGCAGTGATGAATGCTGGAGTGTGGCCTGCGTGATGTGTAAGGCCGACAAGTTGCATGCAGCGGGAACATTCGAAAAATGTGCACACAATGCACTTTCATATGCATGGATTGACAGAATTGGTCTGACGGACAAATGGATTGATAACGATGGGCAAATGGATGGAAGGAAGGATGGATGGATGAGGATGACATGCATGAATTTGAGTGCCATGTGCCATGAAAATATTTTTGTTCAACAAATTTTTGCAAACTCTGCATGCAGTGTAAAACACTCAATATCTAGAGACGAAAAAGGCAGTCACTCATCATCTGAATGAGAACAGCATTATCACCATCATCATCATCATCATCACCATCATTGTGATGATCATTGTCTGCGTTGTTTTGACATTGTCATTACGCAGGAAAATGCTCGCCTGAAAACAGTTTCAATTGCCAAGACCAACAGGGACATAAGCTACAATACTACTGAATGAAAATCACAAACATGATTCATCTCAACTTTAGTTCAACTTGGAGCCGACAACAACATCAATATCCACATCAACATCATTTGAATTCCGTTCTAATATGACGACGATGTCCATCATTTTACTCATAAATTCAACTGTTGTTTTGCAACTTGAACTTCCTTGATTCTTTTCCTTCTTTAAAATAACAAAAAAAATGCATATCAATTTTTTAGCTTAAAGTGTTTCCAGCCAAACAATTTCATTTGTAGGTTATTTGTTGAAAGAATACGCTTTTAATGTAACGAAAAATGATTTTATCTGCATAAATGCATCTGCAACCTTGCCATTTGCATAATTTTAAGCTTAAGTGCACTTTTTCGGTTGCGAAATCAACGATTGTCCACGATGGATTGAGAAACGGTAACTAACATTACTATGATGCCATCTTTCCTCTGTGCATTTGTGTATCTGCTGCTGTCAGTCTGTCTGTCTGCCTCTCTCTCTCTCTCTCTCTCTCTGTGTATATGTGAATATTGTAGTAATACACAACATTTCGCTGTGTGATTTTATGTCATTTCCATTTATTGAATTCAACTCGATTCGAATCAATTCATTTTTGTTGCTTTCCGATTTTATTATGAACATATGAGAGAAGATAGAATTCATGTAAATATATATATATATATGTGTGTGTGTGTGTGTATGTTAATACATTCATGAAACATGTAACAATATTTTTGTATGAAATGTGCACTTGAAATGACATTACGTCGAGGACATTACATCGTTCGCGAACCCAGGACACCGAAAAATCGTATCGAATCGCATCGAATGGAATCAACATTATGCAAATAAGCGATGCAAACCTTTTGACCGCCAGCATTAACGTTAACATCACTGATGCATCTGTAGCTGCTGCTGCTGCTGCCATTGCCACAGTCACATTAATGAATGTTTCTGATCAAATCAATATTTATGTATATACGATATTCTTTTGTTAATGCAATAACATTTGTCGTTCACTGTTCTCTTCACAATGGAAACTTCTTTTCGTTTTTTAAGTCAAGTCTTTTATGACAATAAATTAAACTTGCAAATGTGGTTTCCACTTGAATTCAAATGTCTTTAATTGAATGGAAGAATAAAATAAGAAATACCATTGTCATATAAGATATTTCCAGTGCCGTGACTCGCTTTCTTTAAACAATGATTTGTATGAAATTTATGAAATTATCCTATCATTAAATTAGTAAAATTATTTTTTATCCCGAATTTTTATACAACTAGATTTCATTTTTATTATACTCGTATCATAGAGAGTTATGTTTACTAAACAAATGTTAAGAGCTACTTAAGCTAAATGGTTATTATAATATATTTGGAAATGTTTACTACTCGTACAAACTCGTTTGAATCTCTGAAATGTTAGACCACTTATACTTTTAGTATGTTTGGAAGACTTTTTCATAAATTAAATAAGTAAGTCAATAGAATCAGACACAACATCTTTAAGAAATTTATCTCATTATTTGTTTAAGACTGCGTCCAAGTGTAGTTTAAGTTTTAAAAACAACATTAATTCTCAGTCAATTGTCTCCTTCTTTCCCTCTATGAAGCATGAATAAGCATATTTCTTTAGTTGTAAGCAATGTGATGGACAAAAGGATGAGACACAACTAAACTGCACATGTAGCACAGTAACATACAATATATTTTGTTTTGGCTCGAGCCAATCACAACAATTCGCACTTGACGAACTTGGCAACTCCAAACTCGTCAATCTTTGGCATATTTAATAAGACTGCTCTTGGTTAGTAAACTTGTAAAATGATAAATAAATGATGAACCGACTCTTATATTGTTGGTTGTTATTGAATTAATTCAACCAATAAAATATTAATATTCGCTCTAGGAAAATCGCTCAATCGGATTAAACCATTTTGGTTTTTGAAAAAATAACACTAATAATTATGGTTTTATTTAAATCTTTTATTTTTTAATAAGCAATAACAATAATGCATATACAAACATAGTACCAACATTCTATATAAATTTCCTTCGATTATACAAAATCAATTTTTGTTATATTTTCCGCACAAACACATGTACAAGGGATCAGATACATAGATAGTTTTATTGCCTCGTAAATGTTGAATTTTTCGATTAAATTCCATCCAGGAATCAACACAATTACCATTTCCTAAATAACAAGGACTTTTCAAAGACTTTATTGCCGGCACATCCATATCAAAGTAATCTTTGTTACTTTGATGTTATTTATTCTGGGCTTTCATGATGAGACCATTCAAATTTTGACAGTCACTTGTTGCGGATTCTTTAAACCAATGTGGTGGGAAATTATTGATTTGTGTCATTAGAATCCTCACCATCTTCATAATGGATAATTTCCAATAGCTTCAGATTACGCAACTAAAGCATATTGCTCAAATAAAATGGAACAATCGACTGGCAGATTCGGTTGTGCTCCAACGATGTACACCGCATTAAAAAGTCCGACGGAATTAGTTTACACAATCTGCAGTTCATAACTATATTGTATAGCGTATCTGAAATGTCCTGTTTCAAATCTTGCGTAGCTTCGTTGAATACCTTAAAATCGGTGGTAGATAGTTGAAGCGCCTAAAATTTTTTTGAATTCTTGCAAATAAAAAATATATTTGCTTCACGTGATAACTCGTGATCATCATTGAGATTATTGCAGTATATGGGTTCGCTTTAACACAAATGTCTTCAAGACATTTTGATTTTGAAGCCGGATCGTTCCTGTCTTCCAAATTTAGCCGGCTAAGGCTTCTTCCAGCTTCTGTTCATTAAGAATATTATCATTCGCAGAATCTAGAATTATGACACCCATTTTAGTATTAGAAATGTTAAATGGTAGAATACAATTTTAGTACTTGTTGTTCTCTGAAGACCCTGCAGTATATGAAGCGAAAAATTTAAGCGATCCTTAATTACATAATAAGAAATAATTAAGAATTTAATTTAATTACGAAAAAAAGCAAATAGCTCATCAAGAATAATTACAGCACTATCGACCGAAATATTATTGATTAACTCCGGGAAACACGAATTGCAAATTTTTCTGCTACGTTACTTAGGTGCCATATTTATTATTTCTTAAGTGTATTTTAAGGTGATTTGTAAAAGTATATAAATGAATAGTAAGGTTTAATCAAGCCTCCGAGGAAGTGTTCTATGCATTACAAACATCAAGCCACACGACTGTGAAAAATGTACCAAAAGGCTAAATGAATAAATTTATGGATATCCTTAAAATAAGATATTTTTAGTTATATGCCGATTTTAAATAATTCTTAATCAGCAGCTTAATATTTAAAATAATTTGAAGAAGCGCATGAATATAACGATCCAATCTTAAAGAATATGATCTAAGGTGATGGGAAAAATATGGAGGCAAGAAAAGTTAAACATATTCTAGATGGGGCTATTGTGAACAGCTTTAGAAATTGTATAATAGCATCACACAGAATCTTACCGACCTGATCAATCTTTACTAAGACTTTTGCTATATTTGCAGCATAGCCCAGACATTATACTATCAGACATCTTACTCTTTTAGTCCCTACATAATCCACCTTAACAAGTTTCTTGCAGAGAAAGATAGAAGATAGTTGAAGGTCATCGAATAAGATGGTCAAAAGATCATTGATTAATGCTCACCCATTGACTTTTTGAACAGCCTCATTAATTTAAGGAAAATATTCGCAATATTTTTGTAATTAGTAGAAATAGTAGAGCAGTTCTCTTATGTAGTATAAAAAGGATTTGGACCTGTTACAATGCAATGTGTGTTGTATCGTACGTACCTTCCTTTCTTTGATTTATACACACATTATTCATTTACTTCTTAGCCCCAGAGTTTGACTATTTTTCTATTATATCTTAAATGAAATCTTCAGGTTACTTTTATGTATAGTAATTAACTTGGTAAAGGCCATTAAGAGAAAGGTCATAGAAGAGACATTCACTCTGGCTTATTTTGCTTAGATTATGGTCAAACAATGGTCAATGGCGAGTCATGTCTGCCCTATTCCCCAAAACAGTTTGATTGAATCGTGCTTTGGATTAAGTTAAAATCATATTGCGTGCATTTAGGTGAATTTGCGTGTCTTAATTTTTGTTTTTATTTCATGTCAACGATTTCTGCTTTTGTTTCGGTTTTTCTCTTTGTTTTTGTTTTTGTTTCTGTTATTGTCTTTTATTAGCATTTTCATTGTTGCTTTCATTTCATTTCATTTCATTTTATTTTAAAAGTTTTTTTTTGCCAACGTGCGTGCCTTTACGATTTGTTTGTGGGAGTTTGTTTGGCTTAAAGTTTAACGAAATAAACGCAATAAATTCGTTTTTTATCCTCGTTTTTCCTATCCCATTTTCTTTATGTTTTTCGCCTTTATTTTGGTTTTGTTTTGTGCGCCTAAAAGCTACACGCAAAAAGCAAGTAAAGTAATCATTTGCGTGTTATGTTCGATGTTGTTGCTTTTGTATCTTTTCTTGTGTGTGCGGCGAATGTTTTTACCATATAAAATTGTACGTGTTATTTTAAGTTTTTTCCTTTACAAGTTTTATTCTTTTTGTTATTCTATGGGATTTTAAGTTCACACAACATTGCAGGGAGAAAGTAAACAGAATTCAAATAACTTTTTGTGCTCCATTTTTGGATATTTCACGTTGCCATCATCGTTGCTGTTATGGTTGATGTTTTTAATTTCTCTTTTTGTTATTGTTTTCATTACTGTTGCATGTAAATTGTATGTTTTGTAGGTGTTAATAAATGTTTCTTCAACACCTTTGTATTTACAATTTGGAATGTGTATCTTTCTACATGTGTTTGGTAAACAATTTGTTCATACCGACAGACAATTAACAGAAGAAAACGAGTTCGAGCCCATAATACATATGTTTGAAGTGGACTATTGTCTTTCATGTGTAACCATCACCATCATTCAAATAAAAGGAACAAAAAAACATACTGTACTGGTACAAACCTACTTTTAACACAAGCTGTTAAATATCTTTTAAATGCGACTTTAGCATGGGTTGTAAAGATTTGCAAGTTAGATTCTTTGAAAACCAGATTAACAATTTTAGAATATTAGAAGGAAAGGTAATCACGAGTCAGTCTATAAAAAAGTGTCGGGATACCTAAAATAATAACATAGTTTAATTGACTTGCATCCGATCTTGACGGAGTTATGAAAGTAGTTATGAAAGTCTAGATGACTTGCGTCTAACCTTGTTAGCTTTCGTTTCACAAGTGAAGTTTCTACCTGGCTTCAACTTTTTCTTTCCTATATAGCAGAGCCGTACGCAGGGGGCGAAATGTGAAAAAAATTTCTAGATTTTTGAAGTCAATCTTCTTATGGTGCAATAAGTCGGGTAATAAACGATGGATCACGACAGCAGAACTCTATCTTGTGAGTAAGGGAAGTACGCGGGTGAGTGAAAATTTTTAATATTTTAAAGACATCACGAAACGTTCAATGTCACGCCCATCAGAAATTGCATTGGGACAATAAAGGTTGTAGTCAATTTAATTCGAGTTATTGCAAGACAAAAAAATCATGACAACTATGAATGAGGTCCAGACCCATAATATCACCGATCGATCATGATTCATTTCTTAGATTACTATTTTGAAGAATTGGATTCTAGATTTCTTCAACACCGTGATATTCTATCAACAACAAAAATAGTAAATTTGGACTTACAACAATTGAAAAAGAACTTGGAAATTTTTGAAACTCGATGACACATTTTTCAAAGCTGAAGTTACAATGTGGAAAAGATATTTGTTTTCGATTGCATGGTTAAAAAAAAACTTTTATGTACAGATAGTGCTTGAGAAAACTAAATGGAAAGGATCCCAATACTTTCATTGATACCCTATGATAAAATATTTTACCCTACTGTGCATCGATACCTGCAAATAGCTGCAACTTAAAAACTTATTTATGAAATGCCACTGGTGAGGACGACTTGGCTCTTATCAATATTCAGGGACGTGTAATTGAAGTGAACCTTGGTCAGGATGGACTCGTTAGAGTAGTCACAGTGAAGACAAGGTATGATGTATTGAAGCGCAGCCCACTACATCTGGAGTCGAATGGGATTTAAGTTGGTTGGAAGGAGCTTCCTAGGCGGGGAGTATGTTGGCGCCGAACTGCTAAAATATTAGAGCTTTAATTTAGTCAATATTTCTCTTGAATTTTATATATTTACTAATCTTTGAACTCTCTTAATCTTTACTTATCTTCATCTCTTATTCTTGTTAATTGTTCTTTTGAATTCTCTTATATTATCTTTAGTCTATTGAAATTATCTTATGTTAGGTTAAGCGTTGGATGAAATATATTATAAATAAGTTAGACAAGTAAGAATGAAATAATAAAAAGACAGAAGCAATCAAGAATCCTAAAAAGGACGTTTGGCCTCACCTAGTACCAAAATAACAAGAAGACTTAACAGAGGGCCGACAAACCTCAGAACCACCCCAGGAAGGATTATTATTCTTTGTAAAATTATGTACCACTTTTCCTCTTTGAAAAATGGGGTTTTGAATATTTTCACACTTACACATTTTTCTAATTTTAAAGCAGTAGTTGGATTTCCTAGAATTAAAAGGAAGCTGGTATGATTTCATCTATTATTTAAATAGGTTTTATTTACTTTCCAGTCATTTCCATATATCCTTTAGAAGACAATATTTATAAGTACAGCAGTACCATCAAAGAATAATAAGTAAAACAACATTTTATAGTTTTATTTTTTTATTAATTTTTTTTTTAATATTTTATTTTTTGCGCATTTAAACTACATACTTTTTGTTTCTTTATACTTTTGTTATAATGTATTATTTATTTAAAGTTTTGCTTAGTTTTAAGCTTCATTTCTTGTTGTTATGACACAAATTGACATTCATTAATAAGCAATTCGAGAAAATTGTAGAATTTTATTAACATTAAATTAATTTTGAGTTGGTAAATCAATCAATTTATATTGTAACATAACAATTCGTTATTCATAAAAGAAACTTCATTAAATGATCGATCATCTTGAGTGTGAAAACATTTTGTACAAAATCAAATAAACACCTAAATGAAGTTTTACAAAAACTTATTTGAGAGAACTGAGTATTGTATACTAATAATAATAATAATAATAATAATAATTGCGAAATAAATACATTTTAAATGTAAATCGAATTGATTCATTTTTATTATTTAACTTATCATCATTTCATAAATATTTTAAATATTTATTTAATTTAATTAAATTTTTTTTTTTTATCTTAAATGCTCTTTGCAAATATTTAGTTTTCTTGTCATTTTCTATTTACACAGTTTATTTTGCTATAATTTTCATCTGTATTTGTTATTTTATCATTTACATTTTTATTGTATTTGAATCCAACTCTTCTTCTTTTCCGATATGTCAAATTTCACTAACAATGCCGTTGTCCGGTACTCTTTTTTTTTAAATATTTTAAATTTTTCTTATTTTATTTTTAACACGTAAAGCAAACATTCATAAAATTTTTTTGTTTATTTTTTTAGCGCATTTTAAACATTGAAATTATTATTTTTTTTTTATTTTTTGTGGCTTGCCAATTTTTTTAGTTTGGGTTTTGAAGTTCAAGTGGGTTTATCTCTTTCAATAATAATTTAAAAAAAAAATGGGATTGGGAAATTTATTTTATTAGGCTTGTCAAAACTTGTGTGTCAATTATATTGTACTTACATATAACATACTCATGGTGTAAGAAATAGAGGTGGCGCCATTAGTTTACAGTTATGTGTCGTTCTGAATTTTTGACGTCATTCGCATATCAGTGTATAGAACGCTGAAATAATGCATTAAGTGTTGAACATGATTTGAAAATGCATTGATAATTGAAGAAGCAGTGCTATGAAAATTCTTCAAATTCTTCAATTTTGAAATGACGTCAACAATTGAGAGTGAGCAAATTTCAAGAGAATAAAACGCCCTAGTGGCGGTACCTTGTATTATTGTACCATGTAACATACTGATATAAAATTAATTAAAATGAAAAATTAAGATTGAAAATCTGGCCTTATACATTCAAATGAAACTATTCTGGAATTTAGTAGTCCTATGACGAGATCATTGAGATGAGCCTTTTGTCGTATTCCGATTTCATCTTTTACACTTATTGTTGAAGATTTTAAAGAATTGCAATATTTTCTACATACCATGCAGCATTAACTACCTTTCATAGAAGTTTAGATGCAGTGAGAAGGAAAATTTTCCGGAAATTTTGCACTATTAGAGTAAATTAATTAAAACAAAATATGTTCGGCACAAAATTTTAATTCCTTTATTTAAAACGAGAAGCCTGAAAAGGCAATACCCCTAAGATTCCCTATTCCGCATCCCGGATAAGTAATCAGCTCATCCAAACGTGCAAAATTATTTACAACCTATGATAAAATTCGTTAGAGGTCGTCTGACAACAGTAGCAAATAAAGAATACATATATCGTATCATGTATATAAAAAAAAAAACATTATCTTATTTAATCTTTAGTTTTATAAAATCACAATGTAGTAACTTTTAGAAAAAAAATTGGGCCAGGCAGTATCGCTACACTACCTTAATTGTTTTTGCGTGAAAGCGTTTTTCATACTCTTCTATTGTGATTGGCAAATAGGACAATCCGTTTTCAAGCGATACGCTTGGAAAGAAGGAATTTTCTTATATTTATTCAGATTTTAATACAAAAAGTTTTCCGGTGCATTTTTCCAAAATTTTCTTTCATATTATTCTAATTGACCTATAACGAAGACAAGAAAAGAAAAATTACCCAAATAGGGCAAGCCATTCTGAAGCAATACTCTTACAAAAGAAAAGATTTTTTTCCATTTTTTCACTTTTTTGAACGCCCCTCACGTCTTGATGACAATAGCGCGCGATGACAAACGTTAATAAAAAAAAAAAAAAAAAATGGGGTAAGTGGTACCGCTGTAATACCGATATATTTTTCCTGTGAAAACGTTTCTCGTGAACTATCACGTATAATTTAAGACGAAAACAATGAAACTCACATTTTTTCAATGTGATGGTTAGCAAATCAAATGAATGTCTTGCGGGTAGGTCAGATCCAAAACAGGTCTCAGCGAGATAAGTCTGTTCACGTGGGTCCTAAGCTCATGGCTGAATGATTTATTTAGATGTTAATAAGTATATAAAAATATTTTTCCAATTTACTATTTTATTTTTTGATTCAAAAACGCTTGGTCATGATACTAAGTAATCGACACAATTAACGAATTGCTTTATCTTACAAAGATTTGCTTGAAACATAAGCTCTTGAATTATATAAAACTGTTATCTCTATCGGTCAGACAAATCGGTGAACCATTCTCAAGTGATGCGCTTACCGCTCTCTCACATAGTAATATATGACGCCGCTTGAAGTACAGCAAACACCATGAAAACTGATGATTGAATATGTGTTATTTCTGGCGATAAATCGAAAGTCAACCACTACCAGTTAGATGGTGGGGAGTACTACCTCCTTTCTTTGAAGAAAATGGAAGGCATTATGAAGAAGGAACAATATTTAAGTAGTCTTCAAATAAACTTTCCTGATTTTGTTGGTGAGGGTACTTGTCCTGCTGAAGACATCATTCTCCAATAAGAAGGTACAAGATTGGCTTCAAAATCTAAATTTCAAAATGAAAAGCAAAGGACTTCGCAGAGCCCAGATAGAAATTCCATAAAAAATTCGTGTGATATTGTAAAATGGAACTGATTGCATATGAAAATCATCATCAAATGTAACGGAAAGAGTGGAAAGATTATGGCAAAGCAGTGAGCACGAAACTATCCAAAAACTGGTCAAGGATTGAAAGTGTTATAAACAATAAAGAACTTTGGACGAAGTATTAATTTTCAATATTTAAAAGCGATAAGACAGTCTGTCTCCTAAGTGCAAAATTGTCATGAGTACACTTTTTGTTTTTTGTTTACTTTTTTTTTTAAAGAGTAAACATTTTTGTTGGTTTTGTTTTATATAAAACTAAATAAATTATTCAAAAACATTTGCTAAACATATTTTGTTTTATTTACTTTTATTAATTTACTCTTACTGTAGATAAGTATATCTGAAATTTTTTTCATACACTTCTTAAACTTCATATGAGAGCATAAGAATTTGTAGTTTTGGGTCAAATTATTTGATGTACTTCATCACTGTGGCCTCAGTTGAACCTAATGTAATAATACTCTAAAATAACGCATAATCGAAGAGTCTTTTTAGGAGAGATTATGGTTTGAACATAATGGTCACCTAGCTCGTAAAGTCTGGCCCATATTAGACCATCAAAGTGTGAAAACAAACGCTCTGTTATTTTTTTGGTTACTTCTTAAATAAACCGAAATGTCATAAAATATTTTTTAGTTTTTCGGATTATGGAAAATTTATGAATTTTAAATGAGAATATTTATGTAGATTTTTCTAAAAATTAATTAAATATGCAATAAGCATGAGTCTATCTTAGAAGTGCAGTTTAACTTGTTTTTCTTTATTTTTCTCAAATCTTACAAAATTGAAAACTGAAAATGGAAAATGGAGAATTATTGAAAGAGGATTTGGTTTTTAATTGTTGTCCTTTAGTTGCTAAAACATATCGAATGGATTAGTCTTAAGATACACAAATGTTTAAGTTATACGTTTTTCGTTATTAAATATTTTTAATCTATTTAGTTTTACACATTTTTTATGTTTTTAATTCTTATAGTGTTTCTTTGTAATTTATACTAATTTCTTCCTTTGCTCTATAATTTTGTATCTGTTTGTTTTTCATTTTACATGCTATAACACATTAATCTTGGATCTGTTTATTTTTTTTTTGGTTTCTTGTTTTGATTGAATTTTATGAAAAGAAAAAATGAAAAAATTCTTAGAAATTCAGGATTTTATTCGATATATTTATGTTGTTGTTGTTGTTTGACTTAAAATTAAAAATAATAAATACACTTAAATTACATGTAAATGATTTAATGAGTATTAATGTCTGTCTGTGTGTGTATATATGTGGATATATATGTATTTGTTTATATGTATTGTAAAAAATCACGTATTCGGCTATTTTCTATAATTGAACTGATCAAAATTGATTTAAGTTAATTCTGTTCGTAATGACAATTGACAGATTCGCATTAAAATGATTACAATCGAAATGGAAGTCAGCAAATTGCTAGCGACATAATGAAGACTTGTTGCATGACTCCTTACTATAAAAGACACAAAAAGAGAGAGATTAGGAGTAAAAGATTGTGTTAGTTAGTTAGTTAAATATATATTAGCATATTTAATGAAAATAAATTTGAAACAAAAATTGAAAGATTCAAAGGAGGAACTCACCTAAGAGCATGGCTTCGCGGTTGTCAATGATGCCGGGCCTACGCTGTAAAACACTTTCCTTGCCACCTTTCCAGAGTACCGGTGAAATACTTGCTATGCACTTCACTCGCATGGCACCATCGCGAAAGTGGCGACCATCCACGGTTAGCTGGAGTCCCAAAGTCGATGTGATGAGGCCATGCCTATGTACTGTGTCGTTGTACTTGAACAGGTAGCGGTCGTCTAACACCTGCAAAGGACACGAGGGAGATCATTTATTGCCTCTCATGTGTGAGTTTGCATGCATAGAATTTAATTTCGTGTGTGTTTTTAATTTATGTAGGAATTATTTAAAATAACATGAATTGCTAAAAAGCGTCTGCGCCATCATCCTTTTAGTCGTCGTTTTATGAATAAACATCTAACCATTTACCCACCCACTCACTTACATTTAGGTGCAGATTTTGAACCACTTTGCCTGCACTTCAATACATTGAGTGCATGACACTCAGTTCTGTGCTTGTCCAAACTCACTCACTCACTTACTCACTCATGAAAGCGTGTTTCAAATGCCTCGAGGCATTACAATTGGGAGGACGAATCGGCAGCCAGACTTGTCTAGCTAGTCATGTTACATACCTTCACCACTTAGGATTATTTTTGAGTTTGAGTATTGGAGATTTTGTATATTAATATTTAAGCATGTTTCACCCTGTCTCCTGTTAAAATGAGAACGTGTCTAAAAGCTTTACAAAAAAGAAAAAAATACAAAATGTTCCCAAGTACAAATAAAAAGGATAAAATGCCTCGTTTCTGCAATATTGCGCGCTTTGCATTTTTTATTCTTGTTTGCTTCCCCCCTGCAGTGCCAATCCAATCGAATTTCACATAAATGCACATCCGGGTTTGAGTTCGTTGACAATGCGATCATTCCTCCTTGCCCAACTCCTTGCTTACCTTCATCCTCCTTTATTGCCTTACTTCCTCCATACCTAACTCCTTCATTGCTTTACTTCTTCCTTAATGTTCCTCGCGTTGGTCTGTGCGCCAATGAATCAACAAAATGAAATCATTTGCGCTGTCAGTTGCTTAATGTACCTTTGAGAAATCGAAACGAACGAATGAATGGCAGATGGAGAGGAAGATGGAAACGAAGACAGGATATACAGAACAAAAGCATAAATCCATTTTGGGTGAGAGCGGGTGATGCTGTGCAATAAATAATCCAAACGCGAGTGCAAAGGAGTTTCCTAGCAATGTCATCCATGCGATTTATTAACCGGCTTCTCTCCTCCTTTCTTAATAAACACAAGTCGATTGGGAGTAGGATTAAATGGAATTCCAGGGCGATGTTGGTCGCAAAAGGGTTTCATTGCAAAGTACGAGTTACAAAATACAATATTACAAATGGTTCAAAGCAAAGAAAATGACTCAACAAAAATATTCATAGAATAGACGAATCAAATCGATTCACGAACGAACTTATGATTAAAGAAGGATATTCATGGATGAAACTTTGAGTTCGGATGTGTCTTTCAGAATTATTAAAGTTTTGTCTGCATTTACTGAAATGGAACTCATTTAAAATAAGGATCTAAGTACATTTCACAATTTGAAAATGAAATATTTAAAAAAAACCTAGCTGTTTGGTTGCTATTTAGAGATTTTAATGAAGTATGAATAATTTATTATTTATTTTTAATTTAATTTATTTTTATTTATTTATTTTATCATAAATTTAATAAATGCGCTGACTATTTTATTTCTCAGTATTGCTTTGCTTTGACAAGTGCCTTAGTGTAACCTTAGAGAGAAAAGTCTAAATGTACCATATACCACGATTTTCACATATTCAGGGAGCCTCTCAGACAGAGGTCCGATCCTGTAAAAAGAACTTTTTACAGGAATCTATCTAATTATAATGTAGTTTTCAATATTTCCTGTGGATTCCTCTTGTTTAAGAAGAGATTCAATCAGAAATGGGTCTCGTCACAAAATAGTCGCTAAATAAGTTGGCCATGATCTTGAACCGTATATCTTTTCATGTTAATATTATAAATGTAGTGGAACATTTTTATGATGGTAGATGATAGCATTTTAAAACTGTCAAGTCATAAATGAAAGACCGCATATAAAAAAACAGACGCAGATGTTTCAAGGGGTAAAGGATCAAATTTAAGCAAATATAATTGGGAATGAACAAATCTGAGGAACGTTCGAATTTTTGATTCCACTCTACACAATAGATACTTATGATGAACAGGTCTCAGAATTTGACCAGTAAACAACTGATAATGGGCAAACCAATTTAAAGAAATAAAAAAAAAGATGGACTCTGAACATTGATTAAACCTTTAATGTATTCACTCCGAGTCGATGTTTAACATGATGAAGCAACGACTGCACTTGCCTTTAACGATTTTTGAACGGACAACTCTCTTTCAAATATTTGGCGTTACGGCTATATTAAAAGTAGTGGCGACACCAACAGCGTTTCATATGTAACACAGCATCAGATTTTCATATCTATATCATTAATATTTAAATTCCACTGGACCAATATAATAATATTGACTAAAGGACCAGAGTAATGCCTCTAGGGACGATCTTATTTTCTTTTTTCATGTTAATCGAAAACTTATTAAAGAAAACGTTAAACCAAATCAAGAGAGAGAGAATCTTTAATGTCTTTGTGTTCTACAAACCAACGAAAATAAGCAAACAAACCGAAGAGACTGAAAGAAGAAGAAAAACTTCATGCCAAATTCAAAAAAAAGGAAAAACATTTCAGAATTGTTGTCTCCGGCGATTCAATGACGAGGCTGGCATTTTAGACAGGCCAAGAATAACAACAGAAACAGCAACAGCAACAGCAACCAGAACAACAATAACAAGTTAAACAAAAGTTTACAAGAGTCAAGGAATATGCGACTACATACAATGATATGATGAGATCAGGGAAGGAGGGGAAGAAGAAAATGACAAAAGAATTATGTACCAACGAAGTAGTCAAGGTGTCAGACACAAGAACCACCAGAAAGGCAGGCAGGCAGGCAGGCGTACAGACCAAATGAACGACCAACAGAGTGATGGAGTAAGGATTGTAAAGGAGGCGTGGGGTAGAGGGAGTTCATCGTCATTGCTGTTGAAGAAATGAAGGCCTTTAAAATGTTTGTCGCATTCCAAGTGGCTTTTCAAGTTTTTGTTTTGTTTTCATTTTCTTTTTTATTTTATTTTTCTGTGTTGTTCTTTTTCGTCACGCTCTCTGCCCTCTGATTTCCAGAGAATCTTTTTGCTTTTCCTGTTGTATTGTACAATACAAGTCTATACGAGTATAAGTAGGTATATGGTATAGAAAGAAAAGAGCCTGAAGTCGAGGCATAAACAAAATTTATGCGAACAAACCCAAAATGCAAACATTATAAATTTTATAAAATTGCAAAATATTTCGAACGAAATTGGGCTGATGGACATTTTATTGTAAATTGCACAAATTCCGATTGAAAAGAAACAAAAATAAACAACATTTTAAAGCGACATGGTTGAATGACCCTAACAAGTAAGAAAGAAGGGGTCACAAACCCCATCCGAAAGAATAAAAATACAATACAATAAAATAGAAGAAATGGAAAATAAATGGAATGAATGTGGCTTGTTTGTACAATTGAGTAGACAAATGTTATTAAAAACGCGCGACTCCCAATTGGCTGTCAGGATACCCAATACTCCCAGCTTAGGCCATAGCATGACATGACACGGCACGGCATGGCTCAACGCTACCAAACTCTACTAAGTTGAATATTTGACTGGCACAGCATGCCTTGCACTACACACTCTTGTCTTGTTCGTCCTGGCGTGGCAAATAAACCAGGAAACGTGCCTAATCGCATTTATTGATTTTTGTTAAATTTTGTAGGCGCTGATCGGGGCAGCACCGGATGGCAAAAATATCCTGCTACACACCACGACGACGATGCCAACAACTACAAGTTAGAGTATATTGCACATGCATAGACGTTAGAACGTTGTGTGGTGGTGAAGAGTAAACTTAGCTCGTACTCGTCGTGCCTTAACGCTTCGATTCACACAATTTGAGTGTACAACGATAAAATGCAATGATGTGCCATATGAACCTTCCTTCGTATGCCTCAAGTGGAGTCCAAAGCAATACAACTAAACTGATCTGAAACAAAACTGAACAGGACTGCACAGAACAGAACTAAGCTAAGTTAAGTTGTGAGTTTCACGTACATGATTTTTGTTCATTAAGTAAATTTTTGTCTAAGCATCAAATTCAGTCCGGCCTATTGAGAACTGCTTTTCGCTCCTTACGAGTAACTGTGTGTTCAAATGGGCTTAACAATTTCAGCAATCAAAATTTGTATGTGTTCCATGCAGAGTTCATGTTCTCATATTTCGGTGCGTCGTTGTCTATAGCTTATTTTGTTTTTATTCGTTTATTCAGTCAAGAAATTTACTTCAATTTCACACACTCACCGGTTGATCATTGATGAACCATTGCAGATGCGATGCCGGATGTGATTTCCCGGATGTACAATTTAAATTTAAAATCTCACCAATTTGATACTGAAACTGTTGACCCTTGATGTGCGGACCATCACGTGGTAGAACTATAAAGAGAATAGATAAAAAATATAAAATATTATGAACTAATGCATTAGTTTAAATGATTATGAGTTTAGAATTGAAATAAGCAGTTGTTTAAGGTTAACTTAATCAATTTAGATTTTAAATAAATTGTTAGAAATTTGCAGTATAGGATTTTTTGTGTTTCTTATTTAGGATTCATTCATTTTTCAAACTCAAGTTTCTTTTACTTTTCTACTTCTTGTAAAATTTGTATATTTTATCTTCTTTAAAAATGGGAAAGAAATAAAGTTTAATGAAGAGCTTATGCATTGGTTATGACTTCCAATCTGACCAAGATTATCGGAACTGAAAGAAGTAAATGATGTGAAAGTTCCATCTCTCTATCTTTACACCCAACGAAATGTAATAATTGCATTTGAAAGTTTTCTTTATTTGTTACTGGTTATAAAAATATAAGGGCTGATAGCATAAGTGAAAATGTTGCACACAAAAATCAAGGGGCCTAAGTCATACTGACAGAATGATAAAGCTTACAATGTTTCGGTGAAGAAAGTTTAAACTTGTTCCATGAATTGTCCGCAACATTACTCTGCATAGAAATATCAAGTTACCTACAGTCTTTGATTAAATAAATGTACACAACAGCGGCTACAATCTCACATAAAATGCAACAAAACGCAGTTTAAACGATCTTCTCCAAAGAAGTAGATATACCTAAGTACTACTCATGTAAATATTATTGTATTATA
Source organism: Amiota communis (assembly GCA_037043315.1). Lineage (NCBI taxonomy): Eukaryota > Metazoa > Arthropoda > Insecta > Diptera > Drosophilidae > Amiota > Amiota communis. Next base: position 1,332,641 of record JBAMAV010000994.1, read on the forward strand.
TATATTATCATTAAGAAAATTTGAAATTCAAAAAAAAAATAAATTTTTAAATTTTGAACCATTTATTTGAGGATCTACTTTGTTCTCAAATTTTTTTTATATTAGAATTATTTTTGATTTAAAAATAAATTGCAATTTTCCTTTACACTTACTTATATCAATTGTATGAAGTTTATTTTATTTATATTGCAATAAATAAAGAAGATCATTTGTAACAAATATTATTTTGTTACAGAGGTATATTAATGCCATCCAGAGAAATCATATTTGATTCAAATTTACTAAACCTATGGAAAATCGTGGGAAGCTCCGAAATGTTCTTTTTTCTTTTTGATTCTTACTTTGGTTGTTTTCTAGGTTTTTTGTTTTCACTGAACAGGGAATTTATTGATATGGGACTGGATGAGCAGTCGCATACCAAGTTCAAGAGCCAGTTAATTCACATCAAGAGTAATAGAGATCAAAACTATTTCTGCGCAAAATTCAACTAATTGAGTGTCTTATGAATTGAGCTTCCTCCCTGTAAATCGCAATTTAATTGTAACAAACTATTGTAAAGATTCCCATCAGATATCGTGTTGATACTTCGTGATATATAAGAGCATCAGCATAAGTCAAAATAACTTACTAATACCCATAAATTTACAAATTCATTGACTCAAAATAAATCATCAATACGTTGAACCCCATTTTGGATATTCAACATATTTACTTGTTCACCTTTGGGACAAAATGAAAATGAAGACACAAAAAAAAAAATTACCATCAAATGACATAAAAAATGTTGGAAATAAAAATAAATATCAAATAAAATCATCAAGAAATAATACCAATCGTTGGGTAGTTAAAAATTAAGTTTAATATTTCAGCAAATATGCATAAAATTGTGGCAAATATTTGTAAACACTTTACCGAAGTAATTTATTATTATTTCTTTAGGATAAGAAACACTGAAAAAACCGCATGCAATTACAATTTTAAGGAAATCAAGTTATTATGGCTATGATTTTAAATAAACAGTTCAAACAATTGATATATCAGAGATACAATATTTTGTTAAATTAAGTGCAACTGCCAATATTTTCATCCTGATTATTTTCCAGTGTATGCAAATTCAATGTGTTGATGATGTGACCTTCATTTGTTCATTTATTCATTTATAATAATTTTATTTATTTACAAGTATTTGCCAAGTCAAACAAAATGTTGGACATGAAACGCGAATAAAAAATTATGACTCGCAACCGGAAGTATCCATTAAAATTGCGTTTCAACTTAACTCAACTCAACCCTAACCAACTTAACTCAACTCAACTCATTTGAACACAGCTGAACTCATAAATTGCCATTCGAATGCGGGAACATTTTTTATGCATTTCGTGTGTACTTTTTAAACATATTTTCATAGGATGGCAATGCAGAATGCCAATGCACGATGGCACTGCAAAATGCAAACCAAGTCATAGACAGAGCCGGGGGATAGGAGGGAGAGTCGGAATCAGAGAAAAAATATGGTGGATAGGATTACAGCAATATGCTGTTATGCGGCTCTAAAGCTTATGAATGCCTTTTTAAAAGCGTTGGCCAGTCAACTTTGGCCAAAACGCAACGCAAACAAAACAGACACAATCCGCATTAAGCAATTCACAAAACAAAACAGAGCAAAACGAAACGAAACGGAAAAAAGGACAAAACAAAACGAACAGAAATGAAAGTAAACAAAACAAATGGTAAAACAAAATGAAAATGAAGAACGAATGAATAAATGGAAAAAATTGGCGAATGGTGAATGGCGAAACGGCAACCATTTTAAATAATAATAAAAAAAAAAAAATATTTAAAAAATAAAGAAAAGTACAAAATGATAAAATGGAAAAAAATATTGTGTGCCGTTTATAATTCATGTTTGTCCAGCAGTTGATTTCCTTCAGTTGCCCTCGTGTCCTCGCATCTGCGCATCCTTGACTTCTCTTATCCACCACCATTACTTTTTGGCTTATAAAAAATGCTAACAAGGATTTTCATACATTTTCTCGTTCTTTATTTTTCATGCGGTTGAGTTATGCAAACAGTGCAAGCAGAATATGATGACGATGACGACAATGAGGGTTAACTCTGAAGACGGAGGGAGGTAAGACATTTTCAATATGCAATCGCAAGAATAATATTGTATTTACACTGAAGTATGAAAAGTGTTCCATCTTCCAGATGATAGTCATCTACTATCTTTCCTTTAACCTCTTGCGTATTTTTCGGAGATTTGAATTGAAATTATATTCATTTCTTTTCAAGTATTACAAATGTTTTTTTATTCCGAATTTTCAATGTGGAATATTGAAATTCATTTCGTTGTTCGTTGCATTTGTTTTTGTATAAATATTTATCGAAGAAAGGACATCTGTATTTATTTTACATTGTATAATCCTATCAAATATGGGAGAGAACGTGACTGTGAAATGATTGCAGTTATATTTATTTTGTGTGTATTTACAAAACGTGTTTGCTTTCGACAATATTTCAAAGCATCTCGAATGCAATCACAAACCGTACAAAAGATAGATAGATAGATACAAACAAACAGGGAGTCAGAGAAAGACTGGTTATACGAGGGAAGGAGTGGCTGTTGTAGTAATAATTAAATTTCATTGAATAGCACTCACAAACGATATCCATGCGTCCCTCTCCCTGTACAGATGAAAAATTTGGGGCTTCGGCAGAGACTTCACAACGATAAATGCCAGTCGAGTTGAGTGATAGACCGCGTATCAAGACTCGTGAGCTATCCGAGTGTTCCTCCTGTGAGTGTGAGAAATGGAAAAATATATCATAACATGCAAGACTGAACACAAGAGTACAACGTGATACTCACACTAACACGGACGCCATCGATGCGATAGCTGGTCTTTGGTGGTTTTGCCTTTGGCACATACCGATAGAATTCCTCATTATCCTTGTACCATTTGATTGCGTAAAGAGCCTCGCCATCCTCCTCCTCTTCTTCCTCTTCCGGTTCATGTTCGTCTTCAGCGCTTGTTCCAAAACTGTCATCATGTCCGAGATCCATGCGATTCGTGTATGATGATGACGATGCAATCGAGGATCCACTACCCCTATTACCTGTGTAGGTACTAGCACCTATTTGTCCTCCGCTGCCACCAGTATAAAGACCTGAAGAACTACCACGATAGACGCTGTGCCCATAGGGTGATGGTGGTGCCGTTTGATACTCATAAGACTTGTAGGCCTGCGCCTGTGGTTGTTGATAGTAGACTCGACGTGGTGCTTGATACTGATATTGACGTGGTGGATGCTGCTGTTGCTGCTGTTCCCGCTGATGTATACGCATGCGTCTATATACCGGACGCTCATCACCAGTCGAATCCACATCCACATAGTTCATTTCATTCTCACCAGCTCCACCACCACCACCAGCACCGCCACCCACACCTCCAACTCCACCATGATGCTGATTCCTATAGGCGCCACCGCCACCACCACCACCAACACCATGTTGCATGTGTGGGTGGCTACCAGATGAGCGATTCAACTCATATTGACATTCTAGGAACACAGATTCACCGCGAAGTTTGTATGGAGGAATTGAAACTTTCAGCATACGCAGAGCAGCAAGTCCTGGAATATACGAATAGAATAAAAGAAAATTATTAGAGTTGTAATTGAGGCAGGTAGTAAGATAAAAAAGAAATCAATATCCTTAAATTACCGAAAGATATGAAATTTGCATAACATGCAAATGAGCTTGAAAAATGCCGCAAATCGTCGGAATGAAACTTCAACCAACAACCAAAATCATATCAAGAAACAATGCTATAAGAAGACAAAGAAGTTACAAGCAGACGAAATCTATCTTTTGGTAGAATCGAATTACCAATAAAACCAAGAAAAACATGAACCAAATTATGGCTTCATGAATCTCATGGGATTTGCTTCTTTTCTCTTTTGTCTTTTAAAAGTGCCATACGAAATTCTCCTCCTCTCCTTATGAGTTGTTGGTGTTGTCACTTAAAATGCAGTTACATTTTTCCATTCTTTCGAAGGGATTTGCATAATTGATTTGAATTTTGTTGCAAATGAGAAAAATAAATAATAAAAATAAAATTTCCTGTTTTCAATGTGAAAAATTGTTTGTTCGGAAGGAAGTTGGAAACACTTGCACTTCCTGTATTGGGACACTGAAACGACCTTCATAAGTTATTTCTTTGTTTGTTTGTTTGTTGGGGGTATTTTTTTATTTTTTTGTTGGTATTGTTTTTTTCTTTCTTTAATTAAAAGCCAAAACGCAGTGCATGTATTTATTGTATTCGTGTATTTATGGCCAAAATGGTCACGCTTCGATAATAAACGCACTCGGAAATACTACAATATTTGGCAATAACGATGCTCGTAAATATTAATAAATGAGCGCGTATAATCGCGCCTAATCCTTTGTGAAATTACGACAGTTGGTAGGACTAAATGCCGCCTACTCTCATTCTATTGTATGGTATTTCGAGTAGAGCCTAAAGCGACTGTTGCTGCTGCTATTTAATAGCCATGACTACAAATTATTAACGCCATCGCTGGCATCCATGGCTTATACCTTAGCCTTGTCTATGTTTCAGTTGTTTTAGCTGCAAAGCGGCTTAAAGCCCGCAGTCCACTTAGCTGTTCTGCTGTCCATGCCGCATTATATGCCCAATTAAATTCCATAGAAACAAATTCCCAAAATAGAAGTTGATTGTGCCAAAAGCATGTCTTAAGCAAAAACCATTAAGAGGTCTCAAAATACACAGGAAATGAGAAAATATACTACTAACTATTTAAATGATACTAAGACTCCTGCGGTACAGTATATTATCCTCGGTCTTAGGTTTCTATTGTAATTCTTTTTTGTTTGTTTTTTTTTTTTTGTATTCTCTATTAAAACTTGTGTAGTGACACAGAATTTTCATGGTAAATTCAAATTGAATAAGATAAATCCAATGACAGAAATAGTATAAACATAATCCGATCTAAATGGTGTGGTTAGAGATTTATCATTAATGATATTGTTTGTAATTCTCTAAACAAAGAAATATTATATTTATATTTTAAAACAACAGGGAAGAGTAATTTAAAATATATGATATTTCTTAGCGAATACACAGAAAGTAGTCAATTACTCCAATGCGACAGACCGCTAAGGTTCTGCTTCTCGGTTGATAAACTCGATTCTAGAGAAATCATTCTTTGAAAACCTGGGTAGTCTGAAAAACTTGCTTTTCGAATCTAAGGAATTCAAAGTGCAGACTGACTTACAACTGAAATACGAACAGTCAAACCACCTTCACACACCCTTTAGACTTTAATTTACACATTTCTGGATTGAATTTAATCGTATCTAAAAGTTCTTGCATAAATATACCCAATAAATTAATCAGCCATTGGGTATCTGGAGATGCCTCAACATTCCAAAAAACGAGATTACAACTCTAAGAAATACATATTTTTATAGTTACTGACTACAGATTAGAATTCTTTCCGAACCCTTCTAAGCAGAAGAGACACGTGCATAATAATGAATTTACCAACACTGACAAACGTAAATCGTTTGTATCGAATATCAAGCTAAGTAATTAAAAACATTGGAATAATCACACATTAGGAAACAAGTGTTAAAAAGATTTTCATCAATTAATCGCATTTATGACATCAAGTTCACATCACATCACATCAGTTTTGTTAAGAAGGAATAACAGTGTTACTATGACTCGGAATCAGACCTGCAACCCACCCAGGCAGGTGCACCCCAAGGCAGTGTTCTGGGTCATGTACTGCATACCCTGTACACAGCAGATATGCCGTTATCAAATATGGCTCCCTTACTGCTACCTACGCAGACGATACAGCATTTCTGGCATCCAATGACTGTCACATAGCAGCATCAAGCAAAGTACAGGTGCAATTGTCTGCCTTAGAACCGTGGCTCACTAAGTGCAACATTGCCATCAATACCAAAAAATCGAATCATGTCACATTTACACTTAGGATTCATAATTGCCCTATTGTTAGTCTAGATGGATACATGCTCCCCACGGCCTGAAGCTTTAAATATTAAGGGCTTACTCTGGATATAGCACTCAACTGGAGAAAACACCCCTTCAACAAACGGACCCAGCTCAAGCTTATGCTCATGCGCCTGTACTGGTTACTCAGGTCTAATTCGGAGCTCTCACTACGCAATAAGTTGTAGTTCTGTAAGGCGAATCTTAAGTGAATCTGGACCTATTGCATTCAGTGTCGCGGCTCTACTGCAGCTTCCAATATTAACATCATACGGAGATTTGACTCCAAAGTTCTCCGCACTATAGAAGGTGCCCCTTTCTATGTTCGTAACGACGTCATTCATTGCGACCTCAAGATCACTACGGTTGCAGACACCATCTCTGCTTATAGTTGTTAACGCCTTGGACAATAGCCAGCAACTCCACAGACTAAAGCTCTACCAACCTTTGGATCTTCCCTCCCACTTCAACCACTGACCTAATTCCTATCCTACCCTATTGGGTCTTATTGACCTCTAGAAAACTGAATACCTCATTAAATTCAGCTATTATCTACATATTGTTTTAATATATTCTTAATAAATATTACATAAAAAAAAACAAAAAAAAATAGGAGTGACTAGACTTCTAGATAACTCGGTTTCAAAATATCTGAAACAAACCCTTCGAATACCGACTAACAGTTCTTCAAGTGTTCATTGCATCTGTAATTTATTTGAGTGTCATTAAGCACATGCCACAATCTCAAGTAGCCGAAACTTTTCCACCGATAGTCAAATCAAGCGTTATTGATGTCGCAATGTTTACCAACTTCAACTTCAACTTTTGACTGCCAACTGCCAACCGAAAATGAAACTGAAAACTTTTCATTAACTTAAATACTATAAATTCTCAGTAGTTGATAAATTCAATAATAAATGAATTAAAATGCTAGTCAAGCTAAACTTCATAGGACTTTCCCTTGAAACTAACAAAAATCAAATAAAAATAAAAAATGTTGATATGAAATCAAAAATGTTGAGTGAATTTGGATTGGAGTCTGTCTGGTTTTGGCTTGGTTTTTTGCTTCGAATGCAATATGCAACTTTAAGTTGCAAGTTGTAAAACTTTTTATTCAAATAAAAAAAAAACAAACTTTATCTTCTGTGGTCAATGCACAAAAAGTGACCAAAACAACAAAAGCAACAAGAACATCAATAACAAAAATGACAGCAACAACTAACAAAACCCAAAGACAAACAAACAAACACACTAACAAAGAAACCAAACAAATTCGGAAATGGAAAATCTGTCGTTCAATTTAAGTTTTAAATGTTTTCAAGAGTGAAATTCAAACAAGTTGTTAACTCAATTTGTAGACTTATTGTTAAAATTCATAGATACACATAGATATATTTATATAATATATACACACTGTCCCTCGCATACATAAAATCACACAGATACACACTTAGTCAGAGAGGAAATGAAAATGACATAAAACGAATGTTGTAGGCATTTTGAATTTGAATGGAGAAAGCTTTTTCATGCATTCAATAACTTTAATTAATGTCCTCCTGTTCCTGTTTCCGTCTATTTAATACTTTTAAAACTGCACTACATTTTTCAAATTATATAATGTGTTATGATGTTTGTAACACTTTGAAGGTGAATCCTTTATATCTCATTTACACAGCACTGAATCACAATGATTCAGTTTTGGAGTTTACAGTGAAATTTTTGGAGTCATGAACAGCTGCTTTTTGGTTTGTTATACACACAAGTGGAACGTTGTGGCAAATTAGAACACAAAGAAATTAGACCACAGTTCTTGCTGCTCTCTTTTTTCATTCCATTGGCTTATTTTATTCAAATTTTAACAAAAATTAAACAATTGCAAATTATATTAATATTTATATAATTCTTAATTAATTTATATAATTTGCTCCATCATCAGCTGTTTTTAATGGCGCGCAAAAAAGGAAAGAGGAAGACAGTCGAAAATTGCATAAAAAAGTCAGAAATTAACCAACAACAGCAGCTCCTGAAAGACGTCATTTTCCTTGTGGTTGTTGTCGAATGTGTTCATCATTGATTCATTGATTCGAATCATGGCCCTTTGTGAATGGGGTGTTCATAAATCATAAATTATCATCGTATTTTCAGTTCTATGTAAACTCGTCTCTTTTGTTTTCAGCTTGTGAGAGAAAGAGACACACTCAATCATAGTTAGCTAATAATATCTTCAGTTAGAATTCAATGAGATATTTAGCAGGCCACCCCCATAGAGATTTCAAAGAGGAATCTTTAGAATCAACGAGATTTTTTATAGGGACTCATCTAGTCACAGGCCTTTAAATATTTCCAGTTTGATTTCAGCCGTATAACTGTAATTTTATTTGAGCAACCTAACAAATTCTAAAAATACGATCATTTGGATAATGATAGAATTAAGAACGATAGATTTTTACTTCAATCGAAATCTTAAGGTGGTAAATAATGGGATAGACAAGACTTTCGGCTCGAGGTCGCGTTAACCCGGTGGCCTTGCGGAACATAGTAATGCCTGTAAAAATAATACCTATAGTGGGAAGAAATAGCCTACATATATGGTAATCGAAACCAAAATCCCAAGTGGAAAGTCTTTCAAACAGTAAGTGGTATTGCCTTATTTCCATCTCATCTTCAGCCATGATAATGAACAGAGATTCTGTGGGTAACTCCGATGTTGTTATCCCTTCGGATAACTGTTTCGGTTGGTTGCATGTTCATAGCCCATTGCAAGTCTGCCAACACTCTGGTCATAGCTGTCAGTACCTGAAGTAGTGAATCTTATCCGTTTTAAAATAATTTTCATTTGTATAAATATGACTATATCTGATTGGATGGTTATAACATACAATCGCCGTATTAGCGAATAGGAATTGGATGGTAGGAAATCAATTCAATCAAATGCAATCCTCATTATTGTGTTATCCAATGTATTTTGGCATATTCAAATGAAGATCTATAAGTATATGATTTAGATCTAAATACTCCTGCTTATCTTCCCATATAACTACTAACTTCTTTTTGGGGAAGGTATATAAATTTCAATGAAACTGAAATAAATTAATATTTAAATATTTTTTGTTCTTTGTTTTCCTGTTTTGGATTCTCATTAAGAGTTTCTTCTTACGTTTCTTCACCATATTTTTATTGTGTTTTACGTTCGGTTTTTATTATAATTTTTCTTGGAAAGGTAAGCGTGAAAATTGTGGAAAATTCTCCACATTTGTTTACGAAAATTTAATGGTTTTTCTTTGGTTTTGTTTTGTTGACAGCAACAGCAAAGGATGCGGTTAGAGATCGAAAGGTTGGGTATAAGAGGGTTAAACAGATGGTTTATTATTTATTCCATACGGACTCATTGTGAATATGCAAGACTTTGAAAGAACTTTCTATACTTATTCAAACTTTGTGTTTATACTCCCACTCAGACACACACACACACACACTCACACACTTAAAAAACCATGTGCCTACGCATTGGTAACCTTGATGACGTTGATGAATTAAAAAGGACATTATTAGATGTATCGAATATTTGACTTTGGTTGTGAATGGGTTGTAGGGTAATTAAAGAAACTCATTTGGCATTGGACTTCTGTGTATTTTGGGTATGTTTACATTCATATGCATGCATGTAAATGTATGGGTGTGTGCCTTCGAGTATCTGTGTGTGGGTAGTGACCTTATACACACCTTGTGAGTGTAGTAAATAAATGATGAAAAGTTCTTGAATTCATCTAAAGAATGCACGAACACCGCCCATACAATGGCTATACTAATTAATTATGTTACCAAGTTTTAGTTGAGTTGAGTTAAGAAGGGTTTTAGCTGGCATACAAGCACCTGCAGATACCTATCTAAGAGGCACTTCCAATTAGCTTAACTCCCTCTTTCTTCCCTCCAAAGCATGTATGTTTACCCACATATGGTTATATAGTACTAGCATGTAGTTGGTTGGAAGATAAGAGACACTCGGTCGTAGTTCCAACCAACCCCCAAGGCAAAGGAGTAACATGGCAAACATGTGTCATTCAGTTTTATTACAAGTTCTTAATGTTAATTAAAATAACAGGATTCTCTTGCAAATCCCAACCAAAAGGAAAGATTGAAAACCCAACAGAAAAACAACAAAGCAAAAGCATCTGACTAAGAGTCAAAGATTACACTCGGGATGAATAACAACTTTTTTTTTTTCAAAAGAAACAGAAATGAAGATAAGGAGAGATAGAAGTTATTGAAATATAATTTTGAATGAAGAATTTTTTAAATTGATTAGTTTTTTTTTAAAGAAATACGATTTGTCTTTCCTTCACAGTCTTCAACCCAAGCAAATTTAATTTAAATAAACGTGAGCCATGGAACGTGGAAACAATTTAATATTCATGATAATTTCGTTCATTAACGCACTTTAAATGACCCCAAAGTAAACTGGATAAATTTGTATAAAACACAACGGTCCGGAAGAGGAGAGCGAAAAAGTGGCCTTCAGAACATCGACCTTAAGGAAGACGAAGAAATTGACTAAAAAGGTAAGCAAAAGGCAAACATCGCCATTAAAAAAGAAGGAAAACAAAACAAAACGAAACGAAAAACCGGAATTTGCATGCGAAGAGGCGGACAATGGTTGATCGTTTCCACGGTTGAACGAGTTAGTGGCTTAATTTGAGCGTTTAGCATAATTCGATAGAATTGGTAAACGAAGCAGGTAAGCAACCAGCAAAGCCAACGCCGTTGGAGTGATTGGAGTAGGAGAAGAAACGGAACCACTTTGGAAACTATTTGTTCAAGAGCACATAAACCAACGAACTTGAACTTTGGCAGAAGAAGACAACGAATAAAAACATGAAAGTGTCATAATGAGGAAGAAGAATTAAATACTCCAGACATAGCCATCTTTTATGTGCCATCACCCATGTCAGCCTCAACTCCAATGTCAGCTCTACACGCCATTAACATTAACAAAAAGATAAAATAAAAACAATCCAAAGAGGCAATACATACTTAGATAGGTTGATTGAGAGGGAGCTAGTCATATAGTTTGTTTGGTTGGTCGGTTGGTTGTGTGGGCATGGGAGTCCAATGGAACGTGATGCAATGTGAAACGCCATCGTGCTAATGACTTTCTATCTTCTTCCTTCTTTCCGTCTCGTAGTGTCTTTGGCTTTTGTTTTGGGGTTTTGGCAACAACGACAACAACAATTATGTAGTAGCAATATGAAACGACAGCAACAATTCCCGATAACTTCTCGAGGTAAGTTGAGAAAAAGTTAAAAAGCGAATGTAGAGCACAAGAGATGGGGGACAAGAGATAGGAGAAGGTGACTCGAAGTGAAAAAGTTTGTTTGTTTCTTTGTTATCGACTTCATCATTTAACGTTCAATGCCTGACTTAGCCTTACTTTCGCATTTCGATTCGATACGATTCAACTTGTTTCAACTCGACTTGACTTGACTTCTGTTCAATTCAGTCGACTTGAATTGAGTTGAGTTGGGCCACAAAGTTGTTCATTTTATTTGATAGATACTGGGGGAAGGAGAGAGTTCTGTGAGCTTGTATTGCGGTACCCAACTCCAAAAGTTGTCAAAAACTGTCAAAGCGCAAAATAAAACTCTGCAATTGATAGTGAAAATGTTGTCTTATCTCGTACATATTTTAGACCTTTCATATAATGGTGTAATGAAAGGCATGGTTACCTTGCCCAGACATCTGAAACTCTTTCTTTAATTCTAATGGTAGTGTTACAAAGGAAGCGGAATATAAGTTAAGGGAAAGTAGTGATAAATAGAGAATAAAAGATAAATATTGTATGTGAAATAGTGGGAAGAAAAAGGAAATAGCAAGGTAAATAAAATAGAGAGCATATTGGAACGGAATGTAATAGTGAAAATAAGAGAATTACAAAAAAATCGGTCAAGTCAGAGTCGAACTCGCACACAAAGGATTCCGTACCACCGCACAAGGTTTTAAGACTTTGTATGCAAATTCGTTGGACGTAAAGCTTGTACCTCTCACTGTAATATATATCACACACTTATAGAGCCCAAATTTCAGTTCAATAAGATAAAGAACAAACAATTTCTTCTAATAAGAACATTGATTTGAATTTGGGTTTGCATGGGAGGTATCTTTCCTAGGAACCCTAGGGTCTTGAAATTCAGGTTAGTCAGTATGGATATGGATCACACATTTATGGTGTCCACATTTCAGTTCCATAGAGGAAAAAAGATAAGAACATTAATGTAAATTTGGGTCTGTACGGTGACCGCTCTATTTTTAGTATTTGTCGGTTTACACGCAATTGAATTACACACTCTGTGAAAATTTCAACTCTCTACCTAGTACGGTTCATAAGATAGTGCTCTCTGAAGGATGGACGGACGGACAGTGTAGGCTTAGTAAAACGGTCCCGTTGGCACCCTTTGGCTTCGGAACCCTTATAAAGAATAGAATAGAGAACGGAAAAAGAGATGAGTACAGTACAAATTAATAGAGTAGAGAGTAAAAAGTGGAGAGTAGATTATAAAGAAAATTAGGGAGAAGAGAATATAGCAGAGTAGAGAGAAGATAGTAGAAAACGTGAATGAACAGCGAAAAGTAGTAAGTAATTATTAAAATCGAATAAAGAAGAGCAGAAAGTTGAAGTAAGTTTAGAGAAGATCATAGAGAAGATTAAACGAGTTAAAGTTAAAGGCAGAGCAGAGTACATAATTATATGGAAGGGAACAGAATATAGAATGGAGAGAAAGATTAGAAAAGAGAGCCAAGAGAAGAAATGTGTGGAAAAAAAATAGTAAAGCAATGAATATTAGAAGCAGGATAGAAGCGAAAGTAAAACATGACCCAATGGAGTAAAGACTAAAAGTGAGTAGGACGAAAGGCTAGAGGATAAATGTAAATACATATAAAATAAAACAATCAAATAAAAGAAGGGAATTGATAAATAAACCGGAACCTATGAGAAAATGAAAAGAAAAAACAGACAGCATAAAACGGAAGAAAAGTAACAATGGAGTAGATTTGGATATGAAGGCATAACGAACTAAGCTGGAGGTATGCAAATATGGGGTGGGTTGGTATATCAACAAAAAAGAAATCGAAGTTAATGATTTTGAAGTTATTCTGTTTAATGATTATCAAAATATAAAAAACAACAAAAAGGAACTTGTCTGGGCATCATTAATAATCTATATGATGAACAAATATGTACAAATTTTTTGTTTTCTTAACTTATTTTTATGCCTTCGTAATATTTTTTTTTGTTTTTCTTTTTTTCTACTCGCTCTTAATGAGTATTTTATTTTTATATTTATTATTTTTTTCTTTAACTTTTTTTATTGACATTCTTTTTTGTTAAGCTTATTTACAAACAACACTTAATTACAACAACAACAACAACAAAAATTACATATTTTTTTTTTTTTTTTTGGTTATTTGTTTTTGTGTCTTTCTATTAATTGAGTTATAATTAATTTTTAATAACGCTCATTACACCCAGGCTAAGTGTGGTTCATATTTCGTATAGAGGACGGGTTGGCTGCCAATTGTTTCAAAACTAATTCCCCAAAGAAAATAAGATGAATGAAAAGAAAAGGAAAGCACATAAAGAAAATAGAAGAATTAGTAGAGTAAGGGGTAGGAGACTAAGACCAAGTAACAAACCAAAAAACAATTGCAACTTGTGTGGGAGCACAAAATACAATAATAAAATCAACGCAGCGTTGAACTTCACTCGAGCGTGCCCTTGTCCTAAATAAAAGTCATCGAGACACTTGAAAGAAGTATGGGTACAATTGTGGATACGAGCAAAAAAACACAAAATAAGCATACAAAAAAGGATACAAAATAAAAACTTTATTAAGCTTGAAAATTAAAACTAAAAACAGAAAACAAAAAAGGAAAGAAAATGGAAAATGAATACTAAAAACTAAAGTGAAAATAGTAAATAAATAGAAAACAGTGGAATTTAAATGAAAAATACAAAAAAAAACCCTTAGGTTGTGTTATGCTGACAGAGAAAAAAGGCTGGAAAAAAAAGAAGGATTTCATAAAACGAAAGAACAACCAAAAACAACAATAATAGTAGTAATAGTAGTAATAATAATAACAGAATCCTTGCATAACTTGTGCGCTGAACTAAACAGCCTCTGGTTAGTGGTGGAAAACGTGACTTTGAGTGGGGTGAGGGAGAAGATGAAAATAAAACCAACTGGAAAATTGAAAAAAAAAAATTAGAAAAACGATGAACAGCAGCAGCAACAAGAACAATGAAACAAAGTAAACTGAATGAAAATGAAAGGAAAAGAACAAAAACTACTGAACAGAACCCGAATGAGCTGAGTTGAGTTGAGTTGAGTTGTGCTGAACTAAGCCAAGCCAAGCTAAACTAAACTAAACTAAAACTGAACTGAGCTGAGTTGGACAGAAACAACAAAAAGGATGCAACAGTTTTCAAAACAATTTCAACTACTACTACAACTACTTTCTGCTCACTCCACTTTCTCTACTTTCTGTTTCGTTTTTGTTCGTTCCCTTGTTCGTTTGTTCATTCGTTTGTTGTGCAACGATTCAAAGGCGCAATGCAAACATGTTTAAATGCGCCACGCTTTTTTTCAATGTTTTCATATATCCATTTTGCTTTGCGATTGTGTATGTGACATATGTGTATCTGTGTATCTTTTGCGCAAACTGCATGCAACCACAAAACAGCAATGATAACAACAACAAAAAACAATAATAATAACGACTATGAGGATGATGATGTAGATTTGACAATAAAAACTGCATCAACATCATCACCATGGTATGAAAGAAGGGAGAGGAGCAAGAGCGAAGAGAAGAACGCAAAAAAGTGAACTGCAAAGTGTTCAACAATGAGATAGCAACATGGCTCACATACCATCGAAGAAAAAAATCAACTAAGAAGTGAACAAAATAGAGTATGACAGAGAAGAGGAGAACGGAGTAGAGAGTTTAAGAGAAGAGAAATGCAAATCTCAGCAAACGTTTTTGATGTATTCGAGTTGACACAAATCTGGCGCAAATCCGGAGCGCATACAACTTAAACGAAAGTGACGTGAACATGTTCAGGCTTCATGGCATTCGTGCCGCAACGGAAGTGGTGACAGAGGCTGACAGACAGATAGACAAACAGACAGCCAGACAGAGAGTCACAAGTTGAGTGTGAGAGTGTGACAAGACAGAACTCCCTCTCAACCAATTCCAGACAACAAACAAATTCTCGTCGAATAAAAACTAACAAAACATTTATGAGCACAAAATGGATGCGCCACAATAGAGTGTGTATGAGGCAACAAAAGTAAAGGATGGTACCAAGCAGGCAACTGAAGCAATGGGAGTAGAGTGAGAAAAGTCACTTGATGTAGTACAGTAAAACGAGCAAATTAAAAGCGAAACGCCCGCAGGTGACATGTGAATATGCATGAAGTGAGTAATTGAAAAAAAAAAGAAGAAAGTAAAATAAAGAATGATAACAAAGAAAGATGCAGGAGGAATACAATCAAACAATAGCGCATCATGGTCTCAGCAACAAGATAATGGGTCATTGTGAATGAAACCAAATTATGCATACGCAATGTTGAACTGAACATCGAAAATAAAACAATAAAAACAAAACCAATCAAAAATGGGAAATCAGAAAATGAAAAACAAATGCAAAACCTTACAATGAAATGAGAATGAATTCAATAGGTGAGCCAGTTCAATTTGAGTGGGGAAGGAAAGGACTGAAGTATGGAATATCGCAAGGCGCTAATGCGCAAAGTTCAAACACAACGTTAAAAATAAAAACTTCAATATGAAAAGAAACTGCGAAGCAAAAGAAGAATAGAGTGAAACGCGTTCAGCAAAATGAAATTGGTTAAAAATGACTCACGTTCGACAAACAATTTGCTGACGCAGCGTGTAACAGCAAAACATGAGCAAACCGAAAACATGAAATGAAATGAAATAAGAACAAAAGCTCTGATTTCATCCTTTGCTCATTCCACGATTACACACTCGTACACATATGTATTTGCGAAATAGTACTACTCGTACTCATGATATGGATTCGGAATACAAATGAATGAATGCATCGAAATGCCCAAAACCAATGCGTCATACCCAAACACTTACTCGAACATACTCTGAGTTATACATTTGTATATAAGTATATTAATACAAATACAATGATCAAATATATAGATACAAAAAATGAAAAGGCGTGAATTGCACGCGCTCAACTATCGCACTCCGAAATTCTTTGATTTTCTTAAGTCTTTAAATACCAAGAGTGACTGACTTTTACTAAGTCTTTCTGTCACTGAGTTAGTTATTCAGTAATAGTAGCAGTTGAAATACAATATTTAAGTCAATGGTGTTTAAAATGTAAGAGTAAGCACACCTTGCCCTTCAATGGATCATATTGATTCTCAAAAGGAAATTGGGTACATAATATGTAACACCAGACAAATGCATCTATTCAGTGTAATATATTCATAAATATGTTCAGTCAAAGGGAAGATAGTGCTAGGTCATGTGATAAAGGTAAACGGTCTAGCTCAGGAATGTTATAGGTGGTTAGAAATAGCTTGACACAAGTCTGAAACATTGTTGAACAGCGTAAAGAAATAAATTAGTTTATCCATATTTATCTAATTGGTGTATATCAATCTGTCAGCCTTCATTCCTATCTAGCTATCTTATCTCTCTCTGCCTGTCAGTCTTTAAGGGAGCCATTCTCTTGGTGAACTCCAATATAATAAAAATAAATCTATTGCAAAAGAATCTGCAGTTTTAAAAAGTGTAAATACCTAGAAAGTTCAAAATTCGTATGAAGATTTGTATGCAACTACTAAAAATGTAAAAAATAACTTGCCAGTAGTGAAGGGCATCGAAGTAGTAGTAAAATCTATCCTACTTAGATACTGATACAAACTCATTCCTACATTCGATTGTATATTTGCTCTTTGTCCTTCTACAAGTAAGTTAAGCGAACCACAAAATTTATCTTTATGCAGCTTTGCAATAGCAACAACAAGAACTCCAACAATTTTCTTTAAGTTGCTTCTCCTCTTCTCCTATTCATTTCTTAGTGTATTCCCTTCCTTCCGTATTTTACCAACGAGTATGCTTCTTAGTTTATAGTGTGGTTTCTTGCAATGTTTGCTTCTTATCGCGTTGCTTGCTCTCTTTGCCTCTTTTTTCTTCGGTTTTGTTTTGTTTACCTCAAAATGCAAGCAAGTCACGTTTGATGTTTACCAAGTGGCAACATGGAAAGAACAGTAATAACAACAGTAACAACAAGGATACGAAACAAGAAATAAATGATGAAGAAGGGTGAAGGGAAGGAATGAAGATTTTTTAGTGAATTAAAAGGATTTTGTGTTACTCTTGAATTATTAAGAAATCATTTGACATGTGACTTGTTTCGAACGAAAAATATGAAATGCATGTGGATCAATGTTTCTCTGGAACTTGTAACGTCTATTGAATTCTAAATGGAACATTTCATTCATACACACACGTACATACGATTACATAAGAAAATAGAGAAATTTCTTTTCTATTCACACAAAAGTCCTGTGAGAAACCCTTGGCAAAAGTGGCAACAACAATAAAAACAATTATAAAGGGCAAATAAGTGTGTGAGTGGGGGTGTGTGTGAGGGAGTCTTGTAAATGTGAAAACAAAAGAGAATGGAATTCCATTTTTAAATTATCATGATTTATTAAAAAATCCGAACAATTTTTGCCAAAACGAAACAAAAAGTTATATAAATGACTTTTCTGTGTTCTCCGATGTTCACTCATTTGTATGCATGAAACGAATTCACATTCACATGAATAAAGTAGTAAGGCTCAACATGGCTGGCAACACTTTCACCGGAAACGGAAACACGCCATCATATGTTATGCTCTTTAGTGCGTATAAATTGAGTTCATATATATGTGGGTGTGTGTGTGTGTGTGTGTGAGTGAGTTTACATTGTGAGTGTTTTTGCTTCAAGTGACTTTGTTGAGTAGTTTACAATTTGTTGATACAGAAAGTAGTAGAAGTCAAACCCCAAGAAGAAGTTATGGTACACTCAACTAACAATCACATAACAATTCAACCTAAGAGATCTATAATACTTTACTCACATTATATCAATGAATGAATGGATATGTGGAATGAATAGACGTATCTATGTACAACTTACCTTGCAACAAACAGCAAATGAGTAAAATGATGCGAGTATCGAATGAGTAACTCATGTTTATAGCATAATAATCCTTTCTCTCAATCCAATTCACACTTCTTCTCCTCCTCAATGAGTGATTGAGTGTATATTCCTTTTCAGTTGTTGTCTGTGTTGATTGTTTAAGGATTTGCTTCGAATGTTTCCTTTTTTTTTATCCAAAGATTTGGTAGATTTTGTTCAGAATTCTACGAAACACTTTGCCTTTGTTCAATGCTCAATGTTGAATAGTAGTAACTTTGTGTAATGTGCTTATTTCACTTTCTTGTATCCTTTTTACGCCTTTTTTACTCTCTCTCTTATCCTGAACATATGTAAGGATTCTTTGTTTTTCTTTCTTTTATTCTTTGTTATTGTTCATTGGTTTGTTGTGTTGTTTTTTATTAGCTCCTTATTTCACACTCGACGACTTTGTTTTGTTATAGTCCTGTAAGATATCAATCGCTTTTATGTTCCTTCTACTTAGTATCTTTTTATCTTTATATCTCTGTGTTGATGATGATGATGATGACAGAGGATTTCTTGTGATGATGACTTGCGTATGGATTTCATTTGGCTTGTTCTTTGTGCGTTAAATTAAGAAGATACTCTTAGGTTGGTTGCCAACTCGTGCCCGTATTGATTTAGTACAAAATACTTAAGTCCTGTAGATTTTCCACATTGATTTAAACGCTTTTCCACCTTCTCTGTTACTTGCAGTTTTCTTTTATTGTTGTTCTTATTGTTGCTTGTGTTTGGGTGTTGCTTTATTTATTCTAGAACCGATATATCATAGCGATATGTCTTCTTTATCGTATTTTCCTTTCGCTTCGTGGAATTGACCTTTAGATTTTCCTTGTTCCTGAAATGAAAAAAGAGAAGAAAAGTTTTTAATTAGTTTCAAATTAAATTGAAATGAATTCAACTTCAAAATGAATAACCAACAACAGGAACAAGAGAAATACCGTTTTTATTTTTTTTATATCGATTTCATGTAATTTGTATTTCATTCCTTATTCCTTGCATTTTCGGATACATTTTTGTGTCGCCTTTGGGTGTTGTTTCTTTTTTCTACATTGATACTCATAGATTGTAATTTGTTTTTGTTTCTATTTTTTTTTTCTTTTTGTTTTCGTATTCATTCTGTGTCAATCGCAATGAATTTATCGTTGACTATTAATTTTAGTCGAAAAGTTCTATGATAGACAAACTTTCCATGCACTCATATGCAGTAGAATACTTTTGTAATGAAACTACATGTACAGATTGTGGAGAGAGAAAGTGAATACTCAGTTCTCTAGTTGACTTATGGAAAATATTTTTGAATATCAAATGTATGGTGTTGCCTTTAAATTTGAGTTGGAATTAAATTTCTTTGTAAGTATTATTATTAGTATTAATGACAATTAGTTTAATTTAAAAAGAAAAAAATGGATAAAAAAATACGAGTCTGACAATTATTACTATCCCATCTAAATATTTTCAACTCTGACATTATCAAAATGACAAATCAATTGAAAATGTCAAGCGTGTTTCCATTTTCCGTGAACCATTTGAATTTTAAATTTAATAATTTACCACTTGTGTGAGTGAATCGTTATGATTTATAAAAAGGATGATGGGTGAATCACTTCCATTGAACTGACGTAGACAAAACAATGATATAAATAGCAGATTAAGTGACTATTGGGAATTGTTTCGTGTACCATAAACGAGTAATTGGTGTTCCATTTATAGATTCATGGAACTGAATAATCAATAGTCAGTTGATATCGTGTCCAAAATTAAATGGATACTATGTGAATATAAAGAGTTAAAAGAATAAATATGTTTATATGAGTTCACATTTCAATAGAAATAAAAGGAAGATGTTGAAGATGAGATTTGCCAATGATGGCTATGATTATACAGTGTTATGTGTTATGTATTGCGATGACTGTGATCATGAAACGATTCCTCATGCTAATGTCCACTTGATCATATTTAAGATACATTTTTGAGTATACCTAATGCTCATATGTGTACTGCGTTTCGCAGATTTGTACTGCGTTTCAGGTTTAGAATCTGCGTACTGCGTTTTTTACCATTTGTACTGCATTCACATTACATTTTTTTAGTTTTTAAAATGTTCAAAAAAAAGGCGATATTGTCTCAGTCGAGAATCGCTGGATAAAAATATTTAATCATTTCGAGGAAAACGATTGCCAATACAATGAAATGTTCAAGCTTGCTGAATACATTCTATGTTTACCCGTGGCAACAGCAATAGTAGAGCGAATATTTTCCGCTGTAGAGAAAATTTGGACACCTGATAAAAATCGTTTAAGTGTAGAAACATTGATTCGATCGATTTTAACTGTCAAAACCAATTTTGATTTCTCGTGTTCAGACTTTTATAAAGAAGTACTCGACGAAATCGCTTTAAAGGATATATATGCAATCAAAACTTTGGAAGATGGCATTATTGAGATGCCAGATGATTCAGATGATTAAATTAAAGTCTTGGCATTTTATTTCACCCTCCGCATCGTCTTAATTTTCCATTTCATTGTCTCCTTCTGTGATTGCTGCTTTCTATTTGTACTTGAAGCAATTTTGGTTATTTGCACAAGTAAATCTCTGAAAAAAGATCTTTATTGCCGCATGTTTTTGTTTAAATATTATTTCTACTTCTTGTTTTTGTCAAATAAAAACGCCATATAAGAGAATACTGCGAAAAATAATGTTTTTAACGGTAAAATATTTTTATTCAGGGAATATAAATACTGCGTTTTGAAATCGTTTGTACTGCGAAATAGCATTTTTTGTCAGAAATGTACTGCTATTTGCCCAAAAAAAGATAAGAGCATTAAGTCTTGAGCAGTTGTTGTCAATATTTATGATATTGCTTACCTACTACGTAGGGCACTACAAAAGTTTTTCAATCTGACAACACTATCGTGAGTTTTCACGTTCTGATTTGTGCATCGTGAAGTTTGACATTTTTTAGCATATTCGTACTTTGAACGTTTTGTCATATCGACGCTATTTGTTTACTTTTTGTTAACTTGAAAATTTTATCTCGAGAAAAGAATGTATTTAAATTGGCAAGACAATGAGGAAAGACTACCGAAAATATCGATGCCGTGCGTAAACTAATAATAGAATATCACCATTTGACATACCGTGAGATTGAGGCAACGGTGGGCATTCATTGAAAGTTAGTTTCGCGTTGGATCCCACACAATCGCTCAACAAAAGGTTCGCATGGATTGGAGCAAAAAAATGCTTAAAATATACAATAATGTTGCTTTGAAAGACGTACATATTTAAGATTGTAACAGCTGACGAATCATGGATCTATGCGTATGAGCCAGAAAGGAAACGCCAATCGACTGTATAGGTGTTCTAAGAGGATGACAATCCAATGAAATTTGTTCGCGCATGAAGCACTTCGAAGCATATGGTGGCCTCTTTCTTTGGAATAACCGGACATATCGCAACCGTGCCACTAGTGGAACGTAAAACGGTCAAGTTTGAGTGATACACGACCATCTGTTTGCAATAAGTTTTTGGTAAAAAGAGGAAAACAAACGCTCGATGTCTTTATCATTACAATACGAGTTCTCACACTTCGGCATAAACAACCGAGTATTTGAAAGAACAAAACGTTGACTTGATGGGTCATCCGACGTTTAGCACAGAATGATTTCTTTTTGTTCCCAACAGTGAAGAACAACTTACTTGGTTAACGATTTTCGACAACCGAAGAAGCGGTTGTTGCATTAAAAAATCATGTTTTGGAGTTACTCTATAGGAGTGGAAAAAGAGATACGAAAATTGGTTTAAGCGTATGGAAAAGAGTATTGAACTTCATGGAGAATACTTTGAAAAAGGCTGAAGCTATTATTGAATCCAAATTATGCGTATTTATTTGCCACTGAAAATCTTTTACAGAGCCCCACGTACAAACATATTGAAACAAGAAAGTGCAGTAAAATATTATCAAATATTGTAATAGACTTATGAGGAACATACTTCACATATATAAACTAGGTAGTTCTGGTTTAAATGGATCCAAAGTGGTACTTTAATGAAAACCAAAGAGGCTGGACAAAGATCCATGTCTAAATCAAGATAGTGATTTTAAAACTTTGAAAGTTGCCATTGCGCATTGCTTGAAAATCCCACAGATATGATCCAGAAAATAGAAAATTGTCATATGAGCTGGTACTATTGCAATAGAAGATTAATGCTTTAACAGAACAAATAGAGCCTCCTAAGTTCAAATTCTACAGATCTAGAATCAAAATAATTTGGGTATCATGGTTTTATGAAGTTCTGAAATATTTTCCTTTCAACTTGTGGTTATTGAATTATCTATCATAGATGGGTATCAATATATATCTGCTCGGAGAGTAATGGACTTAGCAATAAATAAAAAAAAAAATATGTAAAAATGAAAAAGAAGACCAAACATTGAGACAAAGTCCAATCATTATAAACTCGCATTCATTTACTGATGGAACGTGAATGGTTTTTTAAATTAAAGAACATATTAACGTGGTCATGTGGCTGTTATACGAATGAGAATACCATAATGGGCATTATTAACATCATGAAAATTGCATAAATCAAAATGGGAAACACAACATGGGAAACCAATGAACAGAACAATAATTTATTCTTGTTTTTGTTTATGGTGTTTTTCTTTTGAATTTTTCATTAAATTAAATTGTTTCATGGAATAAAAATCTCCCCCATACTCAATCGTTGTTATTAAAGAAGAACAATTTTCCATTTCGTTACTAAAGTTGTGTGCAAAAGAAACCCTGTTAATTTTACCTACTTAATTTGAACCGCAAATTAATTTAACATTTAAATAATTCATGTATATAGTATCTCAAGCATAACTAACAGTTATAAGTTGGAAGATGTAAAATAGAAGAAAATGAAAGTAGGCAAAGCAATCAAACTGATTCTCTTATGCTTTTTTTCTTTAAGAAAACTTAACTTTATCAGGCATCTTCCGCTTTTGCGCTGAACAAAAATTGTTATTAATATTATTTTCTTTTTGTTGTTGAATTTTTCTTCGCATTTCTTGTTAAATAATCACAAAAGATATAAAGAAAGAAACACTGAACATTTACTATAATAAAAAGCAAAAAAGGAAAGGAAGAGCATGAAGTAAATAGGATGATTTCTAGTAAAAAGAAACCGGCAACGCATGAATGATGACTTTGACTGACTGTCTGTCTGTCTGTCCTCATTTTGTTATCTTGGTCCCACTGTTTTTCAATCTTACTCCTCTCTATCATTATTTCTTTACATTTCTTCTCATCTCCATCTGTTTTATGCTGTTTGCATTTTTAGAGTTCACATCAGCATTAAAGTTAAGAAGAGAAGGAAAGGGATGGGAAGGGAAGGAAAGAAGAAGTACTACGAGCTGCTAGTAAAAGTTTTTATTTTTGTTAAATTTTTCGGCATTTTATTCATTTTTCTATTTTTATTTCTCTCACCATTGTTAGGTTTGGAATATTTTTCTGAATGTCATTGTCTCGCAGTTCTATCTTATTCTGTGACAGAGACTGAGTCGGAGTCTGAGTCTGAGTGTTGGATAAGTGCGCCTGTGATTATGCAATGAAAAACTTGTTCAACGCGCATTTGAATTGCAAACTGCTGACTCAGGATTTTGGCTTGTTTAACTCAACTAAATGAAAAGAAAAGAAAATAAAACAGCAGAACATAAGCCAAAGACTTAATGACGAAGTATCTCACTGCTGACTGACTGACTGACTGACTGACTGAATGAATAACTAAGTAAATGAATGCAGGCTTGCATGAATAAATGAGGAAATGAATAAAATAAATGAAGGAGTGCCCCATTATAGTTTTTTCGTTTGTTTTGAATGAATGCTCAAACATCATTCAACAACTGTAATTCGTCTTCGTTTTACTCTTTACTCTTTACCATTTACTTGCATCTTTCTTTCGCCACAAAGTCTAAGTTATTGTCATTTTTGTCTTTATTCCATTCTAATATTTGCTGTTTTTATGTTTATAAAATATCTACTAGTTTCTACTTCCATCTGTGAGCAATTGTGAACTTTTTATTTTTATTCACATAGTTCGCTTCGGTTTAAGCTTGTTACTCTCTTTTGTTTCCTTTGCTTTACTTTACTTTGGTTTCATAGGGCTTGGATCAGTTCGGCTTTGTTTGGTTTGGGTTAAGTCGGTTTGGTTTGATTCACTTTTGTTTGTTGCGTTCTTTGGTTTTTGTGGTTTTTGTATTAGTTAAAGTTAACAACATTTACCGCTTATGTTTTCAACAATTCCACTCAGATTCTACCCTATTATTTTCCATGCCGAGACTGTCGAGTCTATTAAAGTCTTTTTACCACATTTTATTATGTAAGTACATATCGTCACAACTTGGTAGTAGAGTTCCTTCAGAGTCAGAGTCATCATCATTGTTTTACTTTAACACATACTTACAAATAAAAAAACATAGATATAAGCATAGATTGTTATACTTATTATATGGTGGTGATATCTGTGAATGAGTATATGGGTTTTAAAAGTCTACAGTAAAATGTTTATCTTTCAGATTGTTTTTTAAACTTTTTCCTATGATGACTGACTGAGTGAGTGAAGTGACTATATATACTCACTCATGTTTATACACATATACATATATGATCTCACTAAAAGCTTTTCATTTAGTACTGTTCTATGAACTTATGTCATTTTTATCTGTAGCTAAGGTTTCACATGTGAATGTATCTGAGTGTCTTTTTTACATTATTATATTTATTTGTAAAAGTTATGCCATAAAACTTGACTTGAAAAAATCATAAAAATAAAGAAAATTCTTGTTTATAAAATATGAGAATAAAAGAAATAATGAAAGCAAAAAAAATAAAAATGGAATAACGTATACGCAATGTTGACAAAGCCATGTTGTTGAACCGAGTTTAAGTGAGTTGATGTAGTTAATAACCGTTTTTATTCGATTAAATCAGTGACCGCAACAATAACAACAACAACAGCAAACTCAATGACAAAAACGCGTTCAGTCAATTGTGAATTCAATTTATGCGCACACATATACATAGAGTATCTACACACACACACACACAGACACAGATATATCGTTCTGCCTAAAGCGCAAAAGTTCTATAATTTAATGCACGTGAGCAAACTTTCGGAAACCACAAGTGACCTAATATGGAATGCATGAACTTCTTCTCATTCCCATTCGCTCAGACTACTCATCAACTGTGATGATGATGATGGTATTGCCATATGTTGGTTAGTGTCTATATGGTCTCTTGTATCGAGAATTAATGTTGGGTGTCGGTTGTCTGGTGTCGAGTGTCGAGTGTCGAGTGTCAGTGTTGGTGTTATTCTTCCAAGTTGTCAGAATGTCAAGCAGCTATTTATATAAATTATTGATTTTTGGTTTGACGCGCATCGAACAATCAGAAATTTTGGTTCAAATATTAATACGAGTATTACCCATACACTAACTTATTCTCTTACTTGTTTTGTTCTGTTCTGTTGTGTTGTTCTATTTATATTTATCATATAAACTATACTTATATACAATACATTGTACACATTGCTATAAATATATCTGTGTATCTATGTATCTGTGTATCTATATCAGTGTTGATGTTGAGTATTGCACCTGAGGCTTAAACATACAAAAACACAAACAAAACATAAACAATAGTTGAATTAGCAAAAATCACATTAAAATTCAACGAACCATGACCACCATCACTCGTATAGCATGGCTTATGACTAAAATGACCAGCAGAGAGTCCGACAAAAGGATAAACAAACGCATGGGATATGGACAAATTAACGGTTAAATGGATTTATGAGAGAAATATGAAATATTTACAAAATTGGGATTTTGTGTTGTGAATTGGCATAAGTCAAGTTTTATGGCTCTTAATCGAATTAGAATAAAAACATCAGCAAATGGGATTTTCAATTGTGTGGAAAAATATAAATTAATTCAACTTAATTAAATGCATTTAATTGCAACAGACAGCTACAATATATTTTCATTACATACTGTTCAATAGTACAATAAATAAAATATGAGTGATCAAACAAGGTAAGGACAATGTGTAACTGGACCCAATTTCTGGTTTACTTTTGATTGAAAATAATTTAATAATTGTTTAAAATTATTTATATTAAAAATTATTGTATACATTCTGTTGAGTCTTCAAGACTTTTTGTTTACAGATGATAAAACAGCATTTTTGATACTTTAATTGTTGGTTTAAGTTTTGTTTGCTTTGTGTTTTTTATATAAAAGTGAATTGAAAACAAAGTACAAAACGAGGAGTACCTCTAATATAAGTGTGCCACAATAGATCATCCTATTATTATTTGCTGGTATTCAACTTTGTTAGTGGCAAAATCTGTTGCTCTGAAGTGATACATCTTATACATTGGTCTGGATTAAAAGTGAGTTCTATGATGCTCATGGTATCAATATTTTTTCTAGTCACAAACTGAAAGCTTTAATGACGAAGGCTACCACTTCAAAATCAAAGAACGTGGCAAGTCTATGAGCGTATTGATTAAATTCAACTGCACAATTTTTGGTTTTGACTTCTGAATGTCAAATTTTGGTTTCTTCTACTTTACTAATAAATGGAAAAATAGTTTCTTTGATCACAGTTTATTTTCGGTATATAAAAGTGAAAATAGGACAAAAAGACATTTTTACGGTCAAACATAATATTGAAAGGATATCAATATGTACTTTAACAAAAAAAAAAATACGTTTATCTCTTTTAATGTAATTGAAAAATTCATTGCTTAGAAAATATCATTGAAAATGTCTGTTTTCGACATTTTCCCACTTTTAATATAGCTCTCATTTCTACAAAAACATACTTTAAAAGCAAAAAATCAATGGCAGATCTAAAATCTCGTGCTCTGTTTCGAATACAATAATATTAGCAGACTTGCCTTTACTATACCATAAACATTCTTAATTTAAAAAACACTCAAAGCGGTAAATTAATGGGAATGGACCAACTCAAAGGAAAATGTTTAAAATGTAACCTCTTAGTGGAAGAAGATGCAGGTTTTGATATGCAAAGAGAGGATTTTGTATATTGACAATATGAAAATGATAAGACATTGACAGGTCAATAGCATGATTACAATACATCACTACCGAAAAACATAATACAAAGACATGAGAAGACCGTCCACTGATTCAAAGTTCAACAGTTACTATACTCGCTATCATACAATTCATAAATATTGTAAAGAAGTAGTACTTAACCAGACTATGGACTTGTGCAGTATAGCTAACTAGTTTTTGTTTCCAAACCTAAAAAAATGATTCAAAGGGACTAGAATTGCTATGGGTATTTAAGATTTTTTGACTCTAATAACTTTTCAGAGATATGGAGAGTCTAACCAAAGCTAATTGAAAACGATGAAGGTCTTCAATCAAACGTGTAAAGAATACCAACGTGTATTTTACACTCAATTGCGTGAACGACATTTTTCGATTTTTGACTCTGTTAATGATCATCTAATCAGTGTGAGTCAGCTGTTTTCATATTCACAAATATAAACATTGGGTAGACTTACCAATTCTTCATAAATTCACAAAGTTGGCCCTCAGTATAAGCTATTTTACCCACTGAATTGTCAATTTAGTTTAGGGCATCGCTTAAACTTTTTTTTTTTTTGTATGAAGTTAGCTTAGGAGGTGTAAAATTTAAGCGGTACACGTCAAATGCTCGTTTGCGTGAAGACCCTGTATATAATTTGATACTACAGTGGAACTTCTCTATAAAATGAATTAATTTCAAAAACCCAGCTTTTTCATTCTACTTTTAGTATAATAATTTCATAGTTTCTGTTTAAGGAAGTAATTTTGTGGTCCCATGCGAATTCACTATAGGGAAGTTCGACAGTATTTTTGTTGTTGTTTTTTGTTTGTTATTTTGTTGTGAAACGTCTAAAGAAACTGTTAGACAAGATACCTGTTAATATAGACAGAAAACATTATCAAAGATTTTGCTGTTCACCTCATAATGTTCTTGGCAACATATGTTTTATGGAGTCTCCAACATGTGGTTCTACATCATAAGGAATTGACATTACCAACTCATGTTCTCAAATAATTATAATTCCGTGTTAATGCCAATTACTCATTGAATGCTCCACGTTAATAACAAACTTGAATTCATTAAACTTTCCCTTTTATTATAAGCATAAATATTGTACAATAGAAAATCATCTACTGTATTTAGTATGTTGCCAATAAAATGGCAATTGTTTGTCTAAACTTCAGTGAAACAATTGAAAGGACCAAACTTTATAATTAAGAGAATTATTTTTATTGTTCAAAATAACAAAATCAACAAACAAATTTGTTCTTTTCCATTTACATTTCCAATGATAAAACAAAATACCAAATAAATTGGAGAAAGAATGAAAGAAGTAGAAGATTCGTTACATTATTTCAAGCTAATAAACTTTTGTTTTGAGAACAAATAAAATGAATCAAAAGTTAAACACACGCACAATTTATTAAATGGGATTTATTGTATTAACTAGCAGGCCAAATGGAAAATCCAGAAAAGAAACTTCGATTTACCAATAAATCCTTAAGGCTTTTGGGCTATTTAATACAAAGGAGGAGGGTTTTGTCTATGATTCGTGAGTTAGTTAAGAACTTCATCCCTCAAGGACAACATAATGTCTATGCTCAGTTCAATTCTTGGAAATTATTGGTAAATTTTAGCTATTTAATTTGATTGATTTTCCTTTTTGATCATAACATTTTTCTTTTTTTTCTTTAGAATTTTTATTAACTTTTATTGTTTTCCTTACTCGCATTTTTACCATTTTATTGACAAATAAACCACTTCAATGTGACTCGAAGGAGCAATAGAGGCCACATGAAGCTCACTAGTATAAGGAACAATGAGAAACTGATTGGCGCTTCATATGTTCCCACCCAATCGATTGCCCTCCCATTGAGGGACATTGGACAAATACTTATGACAGCGTTTCGTGATGGTAAAATACAGAAAATTGCATAACTTTGAAAATTTAATGGATGCCACAAGAATAATAACAACAACAACAACATATCAGTAACAATAAAAAGAAAACAATAGAAAAATCAAAAATTCATAAAGATTCACCATGGTAAAATCTGGCAAAAGTAAAATATTTACAGTTTATAAACAAAATAAGACAAACATAAATGTAAAATTTAATAAAAAACAAAAACAAAAAAAATATTGTAAATTTTATAGTTTCGAAATAAGTAAAATTGAATTTCATTTTATGCAGCTGCAACCGAATAAAATTGCTATCAAATAACAGGAAAAAAGAAGTCTGAATGGAAACAGAGGACTGAGTAACTTCTAAGGAAAAAGTGTGTGTGAGAAAAATAGGGAATCATTGAATTTTTAAAGGAAATACCAAAGAATCATTTGCCAAAATACTCTTAGGTATAAATTGATGAATATAATGATGATAGTAGGATATCGATGCTATCGATCTCGGTGGAGGCGACTTATGTCAGAAATTCAGTGAAATTAAATATAATTTTTTACTATTTTATTTAAAACTTTTGAGTTTTCATATTTTATTTATTTATATTTTTATTTTATTTTTCTTTATCATTTTTCACAATATTTGTTGCAATTTGTTTAAAATGAAATACATACATGTATATTAAATCAAAAAATATTTTTTTAACTAAGAAAATTGTTATTAATGTTTTCGTTTTTCTTACGTAAATGGAATTATGATTTTCTGGGAATAGATTATTATTTTGCAGTAATTCAGAGAATTGGTACAAAGGTAGTTTTATAATCTTTGTAATAAGGAGTGTGCTACAAAATTCAATACCATACAGATGAATTGCAATAAATATTTACAATAATTCGAACTTGTTGTAGAATTCGAGTACTTAACTGCAATAAATCAGTGCCAAACTCAATTACTAAGTCGAAAGAACTAAGACATACCATTGCATTTCACTAAAACAGTTTGAATTTTGTATTGATTAAGCTTGATTACAGTTCAGTTTTGTTTTATTATGATATGACAACTATACAAACTACAATATTAACGCGATCCTACAATTTTAACAGTTGGCATTCTGTATGATAGAATCAATCAAATCAAACATAGTCTATATTTTTACGAACTGTCCGATGTAAGGACCAATTAAGTAGAAAGCAGAAGAACAAAAGACGCATAAGCAATGATGTATGATGCAAGGAAAAATATAAAAAAATAATAAATGAAAATGAATAAAATGAACGCTACTATAATAATTCAAAGTGACTTAAACAGATTAAATCAGATAACCATGTGATATCAGGTAGAGAGAGTTAAGACAATTTAATAAAGAAAGAGTCTCAATGAAGATATTATTTAGGAGTCCATGGACATAAGTTTATTTATCTTATTAATTTAGTAACAACTTAACTATGAGAAAACATTTTACACATAAAAAAATGTATTATCTTTTGAAAGAAGTTGCATTTAATTGTTATTATTTGTGAACATTCCTTTTGGGCTAAATTTGCAATACTTGTTTCAAAATTTTGTCTGTCTGTTCCATTTTTATTCATATTTCCTTTTTGTCAGCTATTCATTCTCAGGGTGGATTTTTTATTTGTAAATTTGGCAACACTGATTAATTTCAATTTAATCAAACAAATATAATACTATTATTTAAGCCATTAGCTCGATTATTTCTGTACATTTTGCTTTTGTGAAGTGCATTTATGTTTTACGTAAAACGATAATAAATAGCAGATTTTGGAAAATGACTGCAAGCGGCAATACGGATCATATTTCTAGGGATCCGATTTACATCGTGATAACTGATTTGTTTCCAGAGAATTCACTCACAAAATTACAATATTTTATTTTAAATGCGAGACGTGTGGACAAGTCTGCTTCATAAGAGACAATATACTGTTGCTTACTGCTATAGCATCAGGCAAAGAAATATGTTTTGTCTGATCCATTGCTCGAATGTCTTCTTTCCGTCGTCTTTGTCGTCGCATCACTTGTTTCTTTTGTTCTCTTAAAACCAATGCTCACCCAAACACAATCACTCGCAAAGCATAATTAATACTTCGGAGATATTATGAGCGGATAAAATAAAAAAGTTTATATTTCAATTCAAAATTTCTATAAAATTTATATACAAATGTAAGTACATACTATGTATGACATTTGGGTTACAAAAACACACCAAAAATTTTAATATGACTATTTATAAAAGTTTTATATTCAAATATGATTGAAATAAAGATTAACTCCAACAGAATTATTTGTTTTTAACTTTTTTCCCCCAAAGTATTAATGGAGTTTTCATTCCTTTAATGTAATGAATTAATTCTGATGCTTAAGGAAAACATAATGCAAGAGTTTCTTTAATTCCTGACAATTTATGAATTTCTTTCTTTTCCAAAATCAACTTACAACATTTGCTTCAAGTGAAACTCAATTAAAACAACCAAACAAACAAACAAATAAACAGGAAAAGTAACAGTAAAGTAAAAGCCGTGATTTCACTTATTTCATACTTCCTTATGTTGTTGATCTACTTGTTTAAAAAGAAAAAGAAATAAAAATGAAATCAACGTCAAGTGAAAAAAAACTTCATGAAAAATGTACGCAAAACAAATTCATTGACATCAAGTTAAATTTTTAATGCGCCCACAAAAAAAAAAAAACAAAACAAAACACAGCAGACAAGAATAATTTTGTAGTCAGCTACATTGATATTATTACACCCTTTTTACAATCTTACTAAGATATAAGAGTTTAAATAGAATTATTTTAAGAAAGCAATAATTCCTCTGGGGATTTTGTCGGGAGAAGGCGGCTCAGAAGATATGGTGATCAAGAGAGTGATGCCGGCGGTATCGTAGCTATTGGTATGGCCTCCCAAGCTAATAAGGTTGTTAGTGAATATCGAAGCCAAAAGGAATCGCCAACGTTCGGCATCTGTTAGCATAGGTTCGTCTGTACTTGCAACAAAGCAGTTCGAATTGGTAAATAAAAAAGAAGATAAATAATCTTATCATATTTCATAGACTAAATGCTAAAAATTGGTAATAATCTATGAGAATAACTTGGAGAACACAAACTTGAGAATCTGATATGATTTTGAATTAAAAGAGATCCTCTGGAGCCTCACAAGATTATAAAACTCCCGTTGGACTATAGTATATGAAAGATGCAAACCATAGAAGAAGAAACTTTACAGTTTTACTATTGTATAATCAATATTAGTTTTCATATATGGGCACTCATAATTAGGTAGTTTTTGAGATCTTAATGAAGTTGTTTCTAGTTGCTATTACCAGAAAAAGAAAAAAAAACTAGCACACTTGCTACTGAACTGCAGTAAATTGTTTTTAAAATATTTTATAATTAATATAAATTCCTCACTGCTTGAATACATTTTGTTACAAACTCATTTAGAAAAGTAATAGATCCTTTTATATTATTGGCAATAGGCATACAATGCAAACAACAAAAATAACAAAAAAAATGAGAAGAAGCAACACCACAATGAAGCCAAGAAAACAAGACGCGTTTTACTGGTTTCACATGAGGAATTTCAGGTGCAACTCACATAAAATGTAAATGAATCATAAGGTTTGGTGAACTTACAAACCAACATAGATACATCGCCACACACACACGCACCCTAGTTACACACACACACACACACACAAAATATGAGAGAAATACTAAGAGAAAGAAATTCGTGTGACAAGTTATTTTAATAGCAAACAAATTTTGGGTTGTTTCCTTTGACGGCACCGCCGCATAAAAATATTGTAAAAATATTGTTATGGCAACGACACCACGAACCATGCGTCGTAAAGAAAGATGTAAAGAAACAACACTTTAAGGTGACTCTACAATAATACTTGATTCCACTTCCTCTCTCCCAATCACCTTCCATTCACCATCACCACCACCAGTTTCCGAAGTTCTATAACTTGGTTGTACTTGAGCAATTTATGTGTTTTATATGGAAGATTTGTTGCCAGTGTTGGTTGTTGGTTCTCGTGTTGTGTTGAAAGTTCTTTAAAATGAGCCACAGGCAAAGAATAACAACGAAAAAATAACAATGTTTTACTTATACACATATACATGAGTAAAGAAGTATGGTCTGAGTTAGTGGAGGGTGTCTGTGTTCTGTTTGTTTGTTTTTATTTGAGGTTTTATCCTTTATTCCTTTAGTTTTGTTTGCTTATTTTTAAGTGTGTGATGTGTGATGTGCGTGTGTGGGTTTTTATTTTTATCGCAACCATCATTTTATTTTACTTTATTTTATATTTGAATCAAGCAGAAAATTTACTTGACATTTTTGTGTGTGTGTGTGAGTGTGTGTGTTTACTGTAGCCAAACATAAACATTGCATTTGTTTTTATTGTCCCCACATAATAAAAAAAAGGGAGAATGTTTACAATTATTATTAATATTATTCTATTATTATTCACTATATAATACAGTATTATTTTTATGACTCTAAAAAGAAGAAAGTATAGAATGCCATCAAGTTGAAAATAAGTTCAGGACAAGGTTGAACACACAACCTAATAGAAGACAAATAAATTAAAAGATAATTCCAAGAACTTTGAAATTTTTAATTAGGAATATTCCACGTCATACACAGAATTGGAACTTATTCCAGAGAATTTTTTTCTATATATCTTTCAGTATAAAGTAAGAGATATAAGCAAACATTCTGACATGTTGGTATGCATATTAATAGAACATATTTTAATTTTTTACGTTTTTTAAGGCTCATGTTGCGTATATTTAATATTATTTAAGCTAGAAGAACATTATTTCTAAAATGAAAAATGTGTTGACGTTGCTGTTGCTATTGCATCTAAAAATAAAAGTATAATTTAGTAGAAGGTAAAACAACACCGAAAATTCCTTTTGTACTAGAGTTTTAGAATAGCAAATCAAGAGCCCAACATCATCAACATGACGGTAATGTCTACACCGGAAATTAAGCAAAGCGAGCTGTGCTAAGGCAAACGGAAGCCTTCTAATGTACTAAAGTGGAATACCATGTTGTGTCGACGTAGTAGAATGGTGGAATGGGAATGAAAGATGAGCTTTTTGTAAACTGGGTTAAAACTTCAAACCTTTAACAAGGAAATTGATTTAAACAAAAAGGCAATTTACTAGTCACATTAAGTCTTAGGACTCAGTTATGTTCCATGTTGTCTTTGTTTGTTTGAACTTATGTTTGTTTTCTGTCTTTTGTTTTGGCTATGCCAGAAATATTGTAGTCTTTATAGAATCTTATAGATTAGAATGCATGATTTGGTCAACCCTGATATGTACGCAACCTGTAACAATTTCATGGATTTTCCATTGAGGTCAATACCAAGTTTTAGCTGTTACTTTTAACGTTTCTTTTGAGATATTGTTGCAACAACGATTAATTGTTTATGGGCAAGTAGATGGATAACGATACTAACACTAAAATGGATAGACTATTCATCAGAGCTGATTGTCATAATTAGATATTGGTTCGCAGAAGCTCTGGGCAAAAAGAATTGGTATGCTCCTTGTTTAGTAAACTGACCTACCTGCAAGACTTAAACGTCATGTTTTTTTAAGTGCCTGGGCGGGTACCCTAAGGACAAAGAAACTGTGTGTCCGTGGCATCACAAATGGTCTAATATGTCTTGTGAGAGATGGTTTTCTACTTAACATAACAAAACAACCTGTAGCTTTATTATTTACACTCCTTTTGCATAACAAATACTTTGAAGATACAATACTTGCAATTCCTTACTATGTGATGCCTGACAAGCAATGATTTCTTTGCAGTGTGGTAGTTTGCCTTTCATTGCTCAGTTTGCGAAAAGCCTAAATATGCGTCCGACTAATATATTTGGTCATTTGGTCTAATACGCCAAATTGAGGCCGCAGTGTCGAGATGTCGTCCTTCCCTAATTCAATATACATACATATATATGTATATGCATGGTCAGGGACTTTGACAGATTCACACACTATTTCTGGCGTTGAGTTTGACAAGAAAATCTTGAAAGTAAGATAGCATTCACTTAACCTTATGTAAAAATTAAAATTT
Organism: Amiota communis; assembly: GCA_037043315.1. Taxonomy (NCBI): domain Eukaryota; kingdom Metazoa; phylum Arthropoda; class Insecta; order Diptera; family Drosophilidae; genus Amiota; species Amiota communis. The sequence continues at coordinate 1,368,078 of JBAMAV010000994.1, forward strand.
GTAATGTACAATATTTCATTTGGAACTCCTAAAAGTAGGCAACATATTTTTTTGTTATTTCTTTTCTCTTGGCTGAGTTTCTCCTTCATAAATGCAAAATAGTTGCTTTTTTATTAGTCTTTTATGTTGCGCATAATTTTTTTGTAATTTTTTTTTTATTTTAAAATATTTTTTTGTCAGATTTTTTTTGGTGCCTCACAAAAATTGACGATAAAAACTTTTGCTGCATGACTAAATAAATATGAAGTAGAAGCAGCATCAGCATCAGCAGGCCCAGCAGAAGGAACGCACGAGGCTTGAGAACCAACATAATTGGAAAACTTTTACGCCAAAAAGTGTGAAAAATATTTAAGTTCAGCCCGAGTAGGCAAGAGATAACAAAGCAAGGAACCAGCGTAGATACTCGTATATGAGACACTATGGAAATATTCTATAAGAAAATAAATATAAGAAAAATAATAGTAGAAGTGATAGTAGTAGTAGTTTCCTTGAAAATATTATGACATCGACAATGGTAAAGATATTGTTACTGTCGTTTAAAGGGTAAAACTAAACTAAAGTATAGTAAAGAGGTTACTGTGAAACATAAGCTCAGTCCCTAGCCTTGGCGTGCTCGTCCTTTTGACAACAACTCGTTTGTTTGCTTTAAACTTGTTAGCGATGCTTTTTCTTCTCGCTTTTTCTTTTTCTCCCTTTTTTTTATTCATTCATTTAACCATTTTTCATTCTCTTTACTGTTAACATTGCTTCTGCAGCTTCTGCTCCTGTTGTATTTGAACCACTTTGTCCCTTTTGGGGCCTCCAGCTATGAAAGGCGTATAAAAAATGACATAGTCCCAGAACTTTTTGCCTTCCTCACCATGCATTACATCATACATACATGATGCACTTGAACAATGTGAGCAACAGAGCATGCAATACACTCACAAATATTCACACTTACACACACATAGATTCACACAAATATTTACATACCTTGTGTTACTTTCATTTAATGGTTCCCTTGATTTTTACACAATTTTCTTAGTTGCCCTTCTTAGCTCACTTTTTATCTTAATTTATCCTATTAAATCAATTCATATTGTATTTATAGGATATAGGACTTACTTTTTCCCATCTTTTTCAACTATTCTTATAGAATGCAAAGGCTTACCAAGGTAGTTAAGAAGGTAGGTTTAGTAGCCGCATCACACAGCAGTAATGCTCCAAGTGTCTCTAGTTGGGCCCAATACAACAGTGCGGATGCTAAATCATCTTGAGTTTATAAAAAAAAAGCATTGATTTTTAGCTGACATTTGACGTAAATGTCAGAATCTTGTTTTGAAGTACCCTAAGTATTATTTCCTACACTTAGCTAGAGCAGGACCCACATGACACTTGTGCTAGATGGTCTTCGGCATCTCCTTGTTCTTACAGATGTGACATAAGCCGTGCGAATAATTGGCCCGAATTGCATGATTTTCTTTGAAGTAATGAGTCTACCAAGGCTATTCGTATTAACAAATTTTCAATTTGATGATGATGATGCATGTTTTCTATAAAAAGTTCCTTGTTCAAGCGATATTTTTTATTTTATTTTTGTAATTAAATTGATATACAAACACTTTATCTAAGTAAAATACAAATGAGTCTAAACAGTAGCAACGATTGACGTATGTTCCATTTAATACGAGTCCAGTACTTGCACCCATACCCAATATTTTAGTATTTTCCCTTGTCTTCTTCTTCATCTACTTCACCGATTGCACCAATTTCACAAAATTATCAAGAAATATCTTCAGTCTATAAATATACAATAGTTTCTCTCCACGACTTCGTCGTTCCCTTGTTTCCATGTTGTAGTGAACTTTCTTGTGTTTGCTATTCAATTAAGTTTCTTTGTTTTGTGTTGCAGCCTTTTGGGCATTTAGACCTTTTGTTTTCAACTCGCATGCATGTTTTCCTCTCAATTCATTTCGAATTGAATTGAATTCATACTTTTTGATTGAATTGCCTTTTATATTTATTGTTCTATAATAGAAATAATTCAATTTCAATTTCACACTCTTTTTCGCTTTACCTCGCTTATGAGTAATAATTTCTCTTTTTTTTTTTTTTGGGTAAAAAAGGAGATTATTTTGATGCCATCGATGCGTAATGATTTTGTTTAATATTTAATGCGGAATGCTAATTGAATTTGTTTGTCAATAATAATCATTATTATCAATATTACTAATATCTCAAACTCAAATATTGATGATAATTGATAAATGAACAACAGAAGTTTACATATTTAAAGCATTATTAAAAAGAGGGTAAGAGGAGATGGGAAGAGAGTGGGAGAGCTGCCACGTGTGCGGCTTAAATCAGAAGTCATCATAATGTGTATGATGATATATTTGTGTGGTGTCTTGATGGAGCGTCTCAGCATGCAAATTCTAAACTTTGTTGACGTCGGACTTATTTTTATTTTCATCATCTTCATCATTCTCTCATCTTCATTTTACTCTGTTTTGTACAATTGTTGTTGTTGCTGTCTCCACTTATTTTCTGTGTTTTTGCTTTAAGCCTGAAATTGTTTTTCTTTGCCAAGTTGCCAGTTTATTATTTTTTACTTATAAGTTAAACAAACAAACAAACACCCACATGCATTCAAATATACATACACGTACTGTATATGTAAGTAAGTATATCCTTAGTGAATGTATGTGTATTTATTAAAAATTGAAAGAACAGAATTTCAAACACTTACTTTTTCTTTCCTTTTCCTTTTTTTTTTATTTAATTCACCCAATTTCAGGTTCAACGTCAATTTCAGTTTCTTAAACCCCAGAATGAGTTCTTGTGATTATCATTAGTCCTCAGGTTCGTCTAACATATACTTTTACTTTTGTATCTGTCTGTATCTCCTTGCGAGTTTTTATCTCTATGTATAATGTGTGTATGTGTGTGATAATATTAATTAGATTGCCTACTTGATCCTTATTAGTATTGCCACCACTCAAGCACTTCACTTTTCCGCGTTTCCTCGTCTTCACTATTCAAATTAAATATGCATAATTTCTGTTCCTTAACTCGATCTCATTTTCTTCTGCACACTATAATTTTCCACTTTCGTGTATAAACTTTTCCTTCTGTTGCTGCTGTTGCTGCTCCTTCAGATATTTGTGTATTGGGTTTATTTGGTTAAGCAAGCAACATTAGGAAACCCATGGGAGGGGGAGGAAAATGCACTCACGAATAGGAAAAACTTTGAACTTTGATGACGTTTTCTTTATTATTTTGTTTTGTTGTTCCGCGCGCTTTTAAGATTTCCTTGTTGCCGGTTTCAATTTCTTTGCTGACATTTTATTAGGAATACATTAACTTCGTGTCGATGTCATGTAAAATGTTGCACGCAATTCCAATGTTCTAGGAAAAATAATTCCTTTCACTTTCGCCAACAATCAATTCAACAATCAATCAACAGCAAGCAGTTCAAACGATTCCCTTTGAACAACAAACGCGCGCAATATTACTTTTGTAGGCCGAATTCGTCCATATCCTTCGAACACGTCCGAACAGCAGCACAAACCGTTTTCAACTAAACGCACTTCGCCCATTTCATTTATTATTTCAATGTTTTAGAACGAATCCTGTTTGTTGTGGCCGAAGTTACTTCGTCATATTTTACGCTATTTTCGGCTTCAATTCGGCATTTAGTTCAAATCAACCGAAGAGAGCAAGAAACTAAGCAAAAGAGAGAGAGAGAGAGATTGTAGGAAAGAGTAAAATGTGTGCATCTCTTTACGATATTAAACTTTTAACTTCTAATATCGTAAATCATTCAAAGAGAAGAAAGATATATTTTGGGTTCCTTTAATTGAAAGTTTTTCCCCTTTTGTTTTGATATTTCATATTTTGGAAACTTCACTTTTTTTATATCAACAAAAAACAGAACAGAAACACAGTTTAGGAAGTCATGGAAAATTTAAAATTTTTATATAATTAATAATTTGATAAAAGGAAATAATTTTGGTAAATAAATTTACACACACATTTACCAGCATATATTATATATTTTACTCGAAAATTTCCAAAAGAAACTTTAAGTTGCTCTGGTATTGCGCATAATGGAGGATAATAATTCTACCAAGTAAGTAAAGCCACACATTCAATTCTGTTTTATACTTTCTTGGAGTCTGTCGCGATCCCAGCTGCCATTATATCTTTTTGGTTTAGCCTCGAACTTGATTCGCTAAATGATGTGGAGAATTTGCTGGATCACTTTTCGCTTGTTGTCTGTAAGCCCAATTTCCAATCCTTAAAATAGATGCATCTTATGGCAGGTCTTTGGCAGGTTTTAATCTGTGTCATATTCTCGAACTTTTAGCGCACTTCGTGCTAGCATTTCATATATGGAATGGATATATTGCGATCCCATGATAGAGGCTTCCTTGGCGTTTTCGTTGGGCTATTTGTCGGACGCTTTCGAGATAACTTTGTAGTTTATTGCTAGATCCAGAGCGCCAATTCAATGTCTTTTAGGCGAATGTGCGTGCAAAGGATCGATGATAGTTAAAATGGATGTTCCGCGCATATGACAACACCCTCAGCAAAAACTTTTGGAACATACACAGTTACTATACTCTGATTAGCTTTCTTCGTTACGCTTCCACGCATCAAACTATGGGCGCCTAATCCTAGCAGCAACCACTACTCCCGCGTCGGAACACGTCATAACTAAACACGCTGAAGAATTTATTTTTTCTCTTGGCATTTTAAAGCGCACTACAACACACACAAACACATTATTTACCTTAAAAAGGCCATGGTTTTGTTATTCAATTTTTGTACACGAAAATTAACCCCATTGTTCATTTAACAATTTTAAAACACACTGTGCTCTCTCAAAAACAAGTCTTGCCGCATACGCCATTTGACCGATCTCCTGTTACTACTAACTAACAAATCACAAATGCCCAACCCTGACAATCTTCCCATACTACCATACTTTTGGCTCTTTGACCAATTGAATTATCTAAAGTCATAGACAAAACTAAATACGATCTAGTGTGGTCTGCCGGTACAGACCAAGAGCCCAGGCCATCATTGCTTCGACAACCAATGGTAACATTAATGTTCAGACAACACGAGTCACGTATTGACATTCATTTGCCAAACCCTGGCTTCAATAATCATTTCAACGTAATATCTCTTCCTATAAGAAATCCTACCCCCCTGCCTATTCATAAAAATACCATGACACTTCCGAGAGAAATGACCAAATGTTATTACTTATTACACTTCACATTTCTGGTTGGGCAATCAAAACTATTCTCCCGGTGATCTTTTCGGTCACACCTACACATTCATAATTTGAATTACGCTGCAAAATTCTATTGACGCTACTTTGCTCTAGTTTGGGCATCATGGAATGCGTTTCATTATCAACTTACTCATCAATACTGCATGTCTTAATTACCTCGTCCGGGGTCGATTCACTCTCTAACAATTTCTTTTTCAGTTCTGGTGGCGCCCACTCATCGATAATTTTGTCCTTTAAGCAAATCTCTTTAATTTGTTCCTTTGTCTAAGCAAATAAACATTTAATCATCTGCCGACGCAAGCTCGTCAAGAATTCAGAGAAGCAATCCCCCTCCAAAGGAGCCACTGATCGGAATACATATCTCTCAAATGGGGAATTTCTTTGAAGAGCGAAATACTCATTAAGTTTGTCTACTAGATGTGTAAACACATCGTTTTTGGATTCGTCATCATAGGGAATTAGTGCACCCGAAATACTATAAGCTACGGCTGGTAGTTGTGGCCCACCCAAATGTAGAAGCTTATTCCACTTCTTATACACAGATCTTATATCCTCAGCCCTGAGCCAAACCTCACATTCCGAACGCCATAGTGTCGTGTCCATACTCTGACACAGAAATAGTTTTAATTCCGCCATGGTAGCTGAAATACCTCACACCGGCTTGAAAAGAAAAAGAAAATAATTAGTAATTATTATCATTAGGTGTCTTTGTCCGTTTGTTTATATTAAATGATTCTTCTTCTATAAATATGATTGCGATTATTCTTATAATTGTAAAAACATACTACATCAATTATGTGATACGTGTTACTTCCGACTAGACTAAACAAACTGCCATTATTCATCGCATCTACTAAATGCAAATTATACTTTGCCTAGTTCAACAATTCAGATGTGATCTGATTCCAAAATAAAGTGAGACTTAATATTGGGATACAAGAACAAGGGGCGTATTATTTACTACAATACATAGTATAAATATGTTTTTCTGTAATTGCTTTATTCAAATGAATCCAAATCAAAACTTTGTCTAAAAGGAGGCCTTATTGAGAAAGAAAACAATCAGTTGCTAGCTGATGTATGTAAAAATAGCTAGCAACAGCAGTTAGGACTTTTATCCTTTTACTTGTAGTTCATGAATTCTTGAAACGCCCAATAGATGTAAATACAATTTTTGTTTCTTTTTTTTCCATTTTGCTTCCTGTTGTAATGAAAGATTTCATTCTTTTATACATCCTATAGTTTGGAATCTCTTGAACCAAACGAATGTAATGCAAATGCCGAATCTGAGAATGATGAGTGGATTGCTAGTATGCAGTACAACAACAAGCTTATAACAGATCCCAGAGAATTGTTCAAAGAACTTAGCAAACGCGATAGCAAACGTTTTTTTGAAACAGCCATCAAATGTCAAGAAGACAATTTGTTGAGCAGCGAACATGATCCTTTTGATGGAACAACTGAAATAGATTTTCATGAAGAAAAATTTCAAAAGGATTTAGAATTACAGACTTTACTTAAATATGAAGTGAGGGAATGTCCAACACCAATTGCACAAGTTACATCAACCTCAGAACTGGATCCCGACGAATTTGGTACCGCCCAATTGTCGCCTGTTGTCAAGGCAAAGCAATCCTATACAGAAGCTCCACCCGATGAAGAATGTTTTGCTATTGTCCGTGATATTGGCAATCTACTCATTAAACTACAGGAAAGACAAGTGAGGAATATGCAGCTTAAAGAAGATTCGTTGTTGGACTGCAACGAAGAACGCACTCAGTATGAGGTGCCTTCTAACGAATACTACATGATCAGTGTACATCGTTCGGAATCTGATGGCTCTTTGAACAAATGCATGATCCAAACATGGCCCTTTCTCAAAGTGATAGACAAAACTAAATACGCTCTAGTGTGGTCGGCAGGTGCAAGCCAAGAGCCCAGGCCATCATTGCTTCGACAACCAATGGTAAAACAGAGGCCTCAATCAATGTTCAAAGAACACGAGTCACGTATCGACATTCATTTGCCAAACCCTGGCTTCAATAGTCATTTCAATGTGATAGCTTCTCCAATAAAAAATCCTACCCTCTTACCTATTCATAAAAATACCAAAAACCAAAAGGCGTCTAATTCAAGTTATGCCACAAAGGCATCTTCAGCAGCAACCGTCAAGGCAGCAACCAGCAAGGCAACATCTAATCAAAGTTCACTTAGTTTTTCAAAACTGGCCTATTCTCGCCGTTGGTAATGTGCAGGGAGAATGGCAAATGATCAGATTCCATTACAAAAGGGAATATGAAAGAAGTGCCAGAAACTGAAGTTTATGAACATTTTAAAGTTAATTACATTTTTTCTTTTTTGTATATTTTCTACCGTTTACATAAATAGAATGATATACATACATGTTACCCATATGTTATATTTACCACTAGTGTATATAAGAATTCCATGCGTGACAGACTTTTATTTTAATATTTAATTGTTTGTCGGAGACTTCATAAAGTATACTTGGTTATGATCAGCAAGACCAGAAAAATCAACTTTCGATCTGTCAATCTATACTCACGTTCTTTGTTGTTTAGCTATGGATATAATTCAGTGCAGACATACTCGTATGTATATTGAAAAAGAGTTCTATGATTACTGTTACACGAACTAGGACAAGTCAATTTTCAAATGATCTGAAAGGTATATAGGTTTCGGTGAACCAAAGTTGTTATCTCACTCATTTTTATGTTTTTTTAATTTCAATTCTTCATTTTCATGTTCAAGGAGTAAACTCTTTCCCTTGATTACTTGCCAAATTTATTGCGGCTCCTTACTACTTGGGTACTTGTTATATGCAGGTAGATACTTCTTTGATTATAATTGATAATTATCATTGTTACTGTTGTTACTATTCTTATATCTTTCTACTTGACACGAAGTGTGCCATTCAGATACAGAAACAACAACAATGAACAATGACGAAAATTGTCAACGTTGAAAGTAAAGTTTTATTAGTTTTAATTAAATTTAAATTACGCAAAACAAATAATTCCATTGCATACTTCAAGGCGTCTTCCATTCTTTAGTGCACTTGAAATTTCTTGTTGTTGCAAACCTACACAAAAATGTTTATTATAATGACAATTTTGCTGGCAATTATTGTTATGATGATAATGATGTTGATTATGTTGATGAGGTAACCCTCAAGTGCTTTCGTGTCCTAAGAATGCGTGCGTCCTGCCGAATGAGGAAAAGTTATAAACTTTCAAAATAAATTGCATGATTTACTGTGAATGTCGAAAGCGTAGTTACAATTTCCTTTAGAAGGGATCATCTTCGGAGAGAACTATTTCTGTACAAATTATTAAAAAATATCTCAAGTGTTTTTTTGTAGATGAGTTAATATTTAGTAGGGTCCACAAGTCAAGTCCTGTTTGTTTTTGGAAGATAAATGTAAGTATTTTTTTACACTCTTATTACCTTGCTTGCGAAAATAATTTTCAACAAATATTTCCAATTATTAGAGGCAGAATGGATCAATGCAGGCTGCATCTTCATAGACGAAATATCCAAAATCAAGATGAGTAGATTGAATTGTCCTTAGGAGAAAGTTCATCCTCTCCACACAGCTGAAATCTGACAGTGTTATTACTAAGGATCTTTCCACAGCCTTATTTAAAATCAATATATATTTTATCAATACGTTATAAGCCACGAGATTAATCTTCGTTCAATTTAACTGTCCAATTGAAATCAACCAGAAACTTCTATAGTTATAGCACTCATTTGACATTGTATATGATGTAATGTTTAGTATTGTATTATCAAAAAATCAAAGAGTGGAAATAATTCTCGAAAATTATTAATGCAGATACATACATATGTGTCGGAGAATTGTAGGTAATTAAATAGTAGACTAAGTTGAGCTAAGCATTTTTGTATTAAGAATACCAAAGTAAAGCAAACAAGAAGAATACCGTTTCAATGCGATGAGTAGATCGTACAAGCTGAAAGCGAGGCCACAGAGCGAGAGAGTCGCCTCGGCTGAGTGTGGCGCAATGTGGCTGTTGTGAGAACTTCTGCTGCATAGAAAGATAAGCAGGGCAGAGTACTGAAGCTTGTACATGCATACAAATATTTGCGCATATAGTTGTTGTTGTAATTTGTATCGTTGCGAGCCGACGATACAAACATTTGCACAAATAGTTGTATGGTCAATGCCTAGCTTAAGAGGTATTGTAACGTTGACTGCAAAGAACAACGAACGAATATTGCGACTCGCTGCGCTAAGGTGATGGATAACATAGAAAAGATAAACGAGGTGACGGGCGGGGAGCCTGAAGCTACCTAACATCAATATATACAAAGTACGTTTGATAAGAATTTGGAATTTTGACTTTGCTTTTTACTATGTATTGAAAAGTTTGGCTACTGAGTACTTGCAAACCACTCAACGGATTTTGATACTGTTGTCACTGTCATTTATAGAATTTCTCCGAAAGGTTTCCAGGAATTATATATTTCAATGAATTTTATTTAAAACTTTGTATATTGGTTATAAGGTGGCTTACAGACATTTATTTAAAAACAATAATGTCGTCTTTGTTACAAATATGTTTTTTGTAAATTATTTGTGCATCAATGGTCAATGGCTATCTAATTCACCCGTCCACAGCAGAGACGGGTCTCTAGTATTAAATAAAATTGTATTAAACAATAGGTTTTCTCAATGTCTTCAAAATAGGAACTTGGTTCAGTGTTGACCTCTTTGTTCGACAGAAATATCTCACAGTCGATCCATTTCTTAAGGTTTGAAAATAGCAAATAGACACAAGGGGCCCAAACGAAATAACAAATCTGTCCAACGACTCTGCATAATATTCTCTGGTGATCGTTTTTTGCATCCCAAAAAACTGTCACCATTGACCTTATTGGCCGACATACCCACCTTGATGTTCTTTGGTGCACGTTCATCAGCATAAGTCCACTCCTTTGACTGTTCCTTGGTCTCTGATGTATTGTGGTTCGATAGCGAACAATTGCGGCAGCCACCTCTTGCACTTTCATTCTTCGATCGTCCAATATTATTGCCTGGATTTTTTTTTGACGATTTCTAGCGTGACGACTTCTTTTGGGTGACGTGAATATGCAGCGTCACTTGTGATAGTACCATTTACTCCAGTCTTGAATTTATATCCATCTTCAAGCTTCTTTTATTCACTTTTTAGATCTTATACTATTTACCTTTGACATGGGCCAAAATGAGGTTAGCGCTTACATATATGAGTTAAATGGAAATGTAAATTTGGTCCATAGAATTCATCACATATTTATGCACATAAAATTTCGCAATTAAATTTCGCAACAACATCAAAAAGAGTCACCGCAAGAGTAAAACTCACCAAAAATGACTCAAAATATGCACAAATCAAAACACGAAGCGAGCGAGGGAGCAACACTCCCATCCTACTGACCCATCCTGCTGACTCATCCTGCTGACCCAACATGCTGATACATCCTTCGGTAACGCGTAGTGCGGTTGCATCTGGGTTTAGTTGAGGAAATGCGCTAAACAATTTTTAATGCAAAAACTTGTTCTATTTGTTGTTGTTGTTATTACTATTTTTTAGTGTTGCGCAACTGGATTTGTGCAATATTAAGTTTGGTTGGCCTGCATTTCCTCATCATCATCATCATCATCATCAACATCATCATCATCACCACCAATGCCATCATCATGATTTTCCTTGCTGTCCTTCCATGTTGTTATCATTGCGGTGGCTTTTAGCTTTTCCAGTTTTGTTTTCCTTTTTCTTTTTGTTTTTATTTTTACTCCTTTGTTTGCTATTGTGGGTTTTTCATCATCAGGAAAATATACAAATCTGCATCTGTTGCTTTTGGCTTAGGAACAGTGACGCTGGCGGCGGCCCCTATTGGCATCCTTCGTTGGGATTTCACTTTGTGGCTGGTCACTTTCCTTTGGTAGTTTTCTGAAAAATTAAATAAATTTTTGATTTGTGTTAGTTTTCCGTAAATCATCACTCTTAGTATTTTTCTTGGTTTCAACATGGGAAGCAGCGGCGAGCATTAAAGCCACCTTACATTTGTTACTTTCTGTTCTTGTTAAAGAAATAATAAGCTTTTTCTTTCTTCAGGTATATGTACATTTAATGCATAAAAGGCAGGTTCAATTCATCTTTCTCTCATTCACTCTCTTCTTGGGTCACTAAAATTGTGAGTTTGGCATTCTATATTAATTTTATTCAAATAAATTTACACAATTCGCTTGAATTTTACAAATTAAAACAAGCTACACAATAATTGTGTGATAAATTTACATGGGCCAACCCCCGGTGGACTCTATCAACCAAGGGTCCAAAGGAAGTGATGCAATGCAATAATGGGTAGCAATGGGAAGCAATGCTTTGCCAAGTTTATATTTCAGTTGAAAACTTGATCAATGAGAGAAATAGAGTCAGGGACGTAGGGAGGTATGAATGAGTATTGGTAGGTGGGTGGTTAGTTGTTTTGCTTCTGCCTGCAGACAGTTGCTGTGACAGTGAGATTAATAAAATTTATTATCATTGTGATACCGTATGTGTGTGCATATGTCCATATATGAGTAAGTTTGTGTGTGTCTTGTAGAGAGCAAACAAACACACAAACACACACAGAGTTCATGGCAAACATTTCAAAATGAAGTAGCATTTATTTTATAAAACCCGTCGCTATCGTCAATTGGAGAGGGAAGCAGCTACCCAACACTAGAGAACTACTAGCAACTAAACTATCATAAAATCCAGCAACAACAACAATAATAATAACAACAAAAACAAACAACGTGCCACGAAAACCGGAAGTTCGACGCCCAAGTGGCAGTCGTGATAATAGCGCGAGCGCCCTTCGTTCAACGTTGCGTTACCGCCATACTCATGCATCCTAGAATATTAGCATATGAACAAATGTCGAGACATACACATACACGCACACATACACACATGCATACACTCAAAGGACACATATGCACTTATGTAGTCTATGAATTCAAAGGAAGAACTTTAACTGCGCTACTGCTGACGTTACTAGTGATGTTAGTTGAAGCTGGTACTGCCTTCACTATCTAGGGACACATAAATATGAAAATGCATGCGGGAAAAATACCCGAGTACCTTGTGCAAATGCAAAACTATATCCCACTCTCACTCCCAATCTTACTCCTACTTGTAGCAATTCATGAGAACAAGTTGAAGGAAGGCGTTAGGGATGGGAAGGGAAGGGAAATGAGCATGCCTCATGGCTCACATACTCGTATAACAACTTGGCGAGGCGTACAGTTGAATTGAGTTGAATTTGAATATTATAGTCAAAGAACCATATGAGCGAGATGAGGAAGCAATGGAAGAGATGGTAGTCAACAAACAAACAAACAAACAATCATCACACTTAGTCACAACATTCAGTGGCACGACCATCATGATGACGTTAGTAACGAGCAACGGGAAGTAGCAGCGGCAGCGGCAACCAAAGTTCCGTCCAACAACATCGGGGACACTATTTAATGGCATTTGTCGCTCTTCAGCTGTTTCTCTTGTTGCTACCGTGAAATAATGGTAGTAGTTACACTTGTCTTCGAGTCTACACTCGTACAAACTGGGTCTCTTGATGATGGTGATGGTGATGCTGGTGTTAGTGCTGCTGATGCCGATGCCGTAAATTCAAATTAAGTTGCCCAAGTTGCTGACAGTTAGAATCTTCATGGTAAAAATGTGCTGAAAACCAGATGAGCTGCATGCTGCAATCGCCACGACGACTGTTCCATTACTGCTACTCTACTACTCTACTTCTCTACTACTTTCCTTTGTTTCCTTTTGCCTTTTTGTTATATTTTAGTTCTTGTTGCTCTGCAGTTAGTTTAGCAATTTATTGCAACTAAATAGAGTAATAAACCCTTGACCCCCCAATCCGCGTTCTGCAATTGCAGTTGGATTAAGAGCACAGCGACGACTTTATTGCTTTGCTTTATTTCAATAATTAAAATTTGATGAATTTCCTCGTACTTTTTGTGAAATACTCTGCCTCTAGCCCACCCCTACGATTAACTGACGCTTCTAAACCTAAGAAATCCAACATGAACTTTTGTTTAAAACTAATTGGCAAAAAACAAGAAATATTCTGAACTCCGGACTTTGCTAACAAAGAACAAAAAGCTAAATCAATTTTTCTGCTGTCATAAGATGATGATGTTGTCTGTCTACCGGAAATTCGAAGCCAATTAAAAATGCATTGAACGGAAACGTTCTGCGGAAATGAAGTCGATTCAACAAAATAAAAAAAGTATAACAACATAAACGACAAAAAGGGCATAAAACATCATAAAATTGACAAGCAAAAGAATTTACAGAAGAGAACAGTTGAGCTAAGGCAATAGACAGCGAAGTCAAAAATATTATCATGCAATCATGGATTGACAGTTGATTAGAAGTCAATTGGATTTGTAAGCATCGAAGTTCACGGAGTTTCTAAACCATTGCATAGATATTTCGAAATCCTTATTCAATGATAAGTTTGATCGAAAATTCATATATCAGTTATTTGGTTCTTGTAACTGACGTGATACAAGTGTCACGATGCCTTGAATGCCGATTTATTAAAAAAAATTTTTTTAGTTTATTTCACATAGTTTGTTTACAGAGGAATGTCTCTTTCAGACGTTTCTATAGAGGTGTCTCAATAAGAGTGCACTATTTCATTTAAAAATGAAAACACTTATATTTGAATGAATTGTGATATTTTTATTGTATTGTAATCTAGACATGTTCCGATTAAGTATGGAAAATAAAACCATCAAATGGTCTCACATATCGTGCAGATCCAGCCCGTCCAGTTGATGCCATAAGCACTTCATTATTAAGTTCCTGTAACGAATGCCATTCACAATCGCTGCAACTCATTTTCATAAAACTTTTTTGATAAAAGAAAGACCCAATCACCCCGTCGGACCAAGATCCAGAGCAGACAGTTGCTCATTATGCATGTATTTGTTTCTCAGAGATTGTGTGAGAATTTTCTGAGCCCCAAATACGACAATTTTGTTTATCAGGGAAGTTTGCGAGCGGTTTCACCATAACTTATAATGAATTCTTCGATTTTTAATAATCGGAACAATCATAGCTGTTAAATTTTAGAGTTGCCACTTACACGAAAAAAAAATTATATAAAATTTAAAGAATGCACTCTTATTAAGGAACCCCGTTATAAAAAAACCAATTCAGGACATTAACTTCAGTTCATAGAAGCTTTCGTCCTTCGACTAGAGGAAACAAAAACAAAATTCGGTCAAGTGGGATTCGGACTCGCGCACGAAGGGTTCCGTACCACCGCACAAGTTTTAACACTATGTATGCAAATTTGATGGACGTGAAGCTTGTACCTCTGTCTGAAGCCATGTAAAATTAATTTGTTTTTGTCGCAACAGTTAAATGTTTAAACAGCGCCTTAAAGTACATATATATTACACAAAAATTAACCAAAATGAGGAAAAAAGATGAAAAATGCGCGCAGTGCAATTGGAGCACACGTTTCTTGTATGAGGGCCTCTTTAATTTTTTTTTGATATTAATTTATTTTTAATATTTGTCGTTATAGCGACAATTGAATTACACACTCTGTATAAATTTTAACAGTCTACCTGTGACGGTTTATGAGATAGAGCACACTGACGGATGGGCGGACAGTGTGGGCTTAGAAATAGGGTTTTGTTGGCACTCTTTGGGTACTGAAACCTAGAAATGATATCACTTTGGGCTGGATTTTTATTATAGGAATTTCGTCTTCCAATAAATGGAGACCATTCACTAAAACGTATCTGTTGCAAATATTGTGTCATATAAAAAGCCTCCGCCGTTTTTTGGCACTAGGGGGTGTTGGTGTCCATAGATCTGGCAACGCTAATGTGATTATGCTTGGAAGTTAACATTTTTTGTGAAAACAGCTGTGTAATTCGTTGCTCGTATTAAAAGTTATACTGATTGGAATATGAGTGAAATACCTAAAAAAATACGCTATGTGATCCTTTTTTACTATAAAAAGAGGGAAAACGCTGCAAAAACATGCCGAAAAATTTGTGTAGTTTATGATGAGAATGCTGTGAGCGAACGCCGGACCCAGGTGTGGTTTACCTGATTCCATTCCATATCTGCCAGGTATATTGAAAAATTTAAATTAATGTGGATTAATAAAAATGACTTTATCAATTCTCCTTATCATGAAAATCATATCGAAATTTTTCTGTGGGATACCGGACTGAACACTTCAAAGAGCTACAAAGATTAAAACAAAGTTTAAAAAATGGTTAGAGGTTGCCAATCAATCAATTCGCTTAATCATTAGTTTCATTATAACTGTTTTTTTTAGATAAGGATATTTACTCTTTTTCTTATGAACAGATCATATCTTATCATAGTTTACTCGTTGCTTTTGAATTCAATGCAATCTCCTACGATTGAGTTAAGAAATGCATATATGGATTATTTCTTTCGTTGCAATGTCATTTGCATTTATATCACTAAACTTCAACAGTTTGAAGTTTCCTCTAATCATAAAATCTATCTAATTCAGAAGAAGGAAAACAAGTTTCCTAATAGAAACTTTTCAACTGCCACAATTTTGCTTCCACAAGTATCTGCACTTAAAACACAATATGTATTCCGAAATACAAGTTGAAACCAATAGTAAAAGTTAACTTTATTTTAAGAAATATGTTACCATCAAGGTAAAAATTCATTTTGCATATTCAAAATGCAATGGTTAAAATAATTCATAATACTAAAGTAAGCAGACTACGCGATTTAAGTGGCAGAAGTTCTCTTTAGTCTTGTCATCACTGACTGTACGCTTCATAGTGTAAAAGATTGGAAAAATCACTATGTGCATTATGTCATTAAAAGGTGGTAAAGTCAATCGCCACTGTAATGAATTTTGTTTTTACTTTTCTGTAATCAAACATTTTATTGAGCCTCTTCCACAGTGTAAGACAGTCAATTCTTAATTGAATAACGTATGATTATCCAGTAGTTCATATCGACTTATAAAGATAAATGAAGAGTATTTAATATTCGGTAAAGCTGGAAACTTGGTGTTTCATGCTTACAAAAACGCTAAAAGTTTTATTATCTGCAGCACTTGTCCGACTCGAACAATGACTTCGTAAAGCAAAAATGAATAACAAAAATAAATGACAAAAATATATGACAAAATAAGAAATGTTATTTGCAGAAAAGTATGCAACGAAGTATGCTCAAAGCTAAACAAATATCCATATTCATGTGCGCTAATGGACAACACACAAAGCACAGAACTTTCGCCTTTGAAATGTACAACATTGCACAGCTCAGCAACACTGGATGTGGACGACGTTTGTCAACACTTAAGAGCCATAGGTATAAAGTGAAGCAACCCAAAGATGGGGGGAGAGAGAGGATATAGGAAAAGAAAAATTGAAAGTGGAAAGTGCATTGCGTATGTCCACAAACAAAAGTGCTAAAGGCTTTTAAAACATAACTAAACATTTGTTGAGCAACAAAGAAATGAAGGAGGAAGGAACAAAAGCAATAAAAATGGCAGCAGCAGTAGCAGCAGCTTGAGAAACGGAAACAACTAAAAGAAGGAACAGAAGAAACAGCAGAAGCAGTAGAAGCAAAGAAAGGATTGGAATGAAGTGAAGCTAAGCATGGCGAAGCAAGCAAGAAATGCCACTTCAGCGTGCAAATCGTAAATATTTTGTTTTT
Organism: Amiota communis; assembly: GCA_037043315.1. Classification (NCBI taxonomy): domain Eukaryota; kingdom Metazoa; phylum Arthropoda; class Insecta; order Diptera; family Drosophilidae; genus Amiota; species Amiota communis. The sequence continues at coordinate 1,385,139 of JBAMAV010000994.1, forward strand.
ATGCATTTACTGAGGAATGAAGTGTGGGAAAGAGGAAAATGACTAACTGACTAAGTGTGAGAGAGATGGAATTAAAAGTGTAAATGAATAAGGACGATCACAAATACAGTGATGAAGTGTATTTTACTAACTCTGACGGCTGCCGCAAACCTCGACAAGTGCATCGAGTGTGAATGAAGTAAACACTTGGACGACGTCCTAACAGCGTCCGCTTGCAGGTACAAGCTACGACATCTCCTCACCACTCTTCTCCCAGTTCCACTAACTACTAACATACTCATACGCACATTAAGACTACAAAATGTTTTACATTTCTATGACACTCATGCGCGACTTGAAGAGCGAACGAGCGACAGAACGACCGAGTGACGACTACATTAAAACGAGTTGCACTTTACTTCCACGAATGTAAAAAGTTGATTTTCATTTTCTGTTTTTTTTTTTTTTTCAAAAGTTTTCTTTTCTTTTATTTCCATTTTTGTTTTTGTATTTTTCAATGTAAAAGCATTTTTCTATATAATTATTTCACGGCATTTTTAACACTTAAACGTTTCAAGTGCATTGTGCCCCCATTTGCAAGCTCCTCTCATTCTTCTTCGGCTGTAATTTCTTGATGTTATTCTTCTTAGTTTCTTTCTTTAGCTTTGTTCACCATCATCTTTGGAAACAGTTTAGCAAAGCATTCTTAACTTATTTTTCAAGGTGCCACAATGCAATGGCTCGGATAATGTCCCGTCAAGGACAACAACAAAATGAAATGCTCGCTTTGTGTAAGCAGCATTTTTAAGTTGTTTTTTCATTACTCATTTGCTATTGCATTTTCCTATCCTTTTGCCTCCATTTTAAATGCTTGAGAAGAATCCGCTTATTTTATACTTTATAACAATTGCACTTTGGCTTTGTTATTTTACTAAGTATTCAAAGAGGCCTGTGCAAGTTGGTTGGTTGGGTGATAAGCCTCTTTTCTTTGTGGTTTCGTTTCTTTTTTGCTTTGGTCATCTCTAGGTAACTGCAAAGGTCTTTTAAGAATTGGTAAAAAGATCTTCATTGAAACAAGTGAACTACTAGAGAAATGTATCTATAGTAATACAGTTTAATGACCAATTTAAACCTGATTAAGAATATCAGAAGCAGTTACTAGTATCTGACGATGTTGTTGTTATTGTTGTTCTCTAGCTATAATCAATTTAGTTAAATAGACAGCAAGCAAGAATCCAAAACCATAAACAGAACCAGATTCAAATACATAGTACAAGTTGCCAGTGCATCTTGAACTAGAAATAAGCTTATAGAAGTTTGAAGTAGAAACAGCTGCCTTCATTGTCCACTCACTCAATGAAGCATACACAAACCCACACTCATACCAGTGACTGTGTTTACAAGGATGACAACAACATCCTTTAATGCATTTCACTGAGTTTTGTGCCCACTGCAGCAGCTGCTGCCATTCCATGTTCTCCCTTTGCTATGACGCGTCTTTTAGTTTACTTGGTTGCATTGGCCTGGCCTAGCCTCAACTGTCCAGTAGTGAACTGCACTTCGGTCTGCTTTAGTCCTGCTCTCTCCCTCCTCTCTCTCTCTCTCTCTCTCTATGCTTCCATTTTATATTGTTCATTTTTGACACAAACATTATGATGCATTTGGTTCAGTAATTTTTATTGCATTTCACATTTTCCTCCTTCATGCGCATAGACTCATCTCATCTCATCTCCTTTCCTCTTGTCTCTTGAGACTGGCCTGTAAATCCTGGCGGTGGTCTGTTGTTCCTGTTCGTTTGCTTTTATATTTTGCAATATATTTCAGCAACTGAGGTCTTGGCTTTCATTTTGTCTGTCTTTCTTTCTTTCTTTCTTTTTTTCTATTCTTTTGTTAGTTATTTTATTGAAGAATGCATTGGGATGTGTTTTTGCTTGTCCATTTCGTCCTACCAATATTTTCTTGCCATGCTCGATCTTCTTGGTTATTTATTATGTGTAAACTTGCTGTGCAAGAAAATTGTTTCCTGCACACGAGACGCTGTCGACATGTGGTTGCATGCGTGCTCTCTATTCTCTTCTCTTCTGTTCTATTCTGTCCCAACCTACACTATACAACACATATAATATCCTATACTATCCTTGCAATATGTCCGAGTAGTACTAGTACACAATATGTTAACTGTTTATTTCGTATTTTATTAGCTAATAAAAATCCAGAGCGAGATAGACAGAGAGAGATGAAAGGGGTTTAAGATACAATTTAAAATTATGGTTCCATGACAATTTCTATGTACATTCCAAATTCAGAATATTTCTATTTCTAATAAATTAAAAAGTCCTTAATTGCAGTAATCCTTCTTTACCTAAACGCCTCACTACTATTTTCTACTTACTTACTTTTTCAAGTTATCTAAAATGTTATTAAAAACTCAAAACATACACACACACCACATTCATTCATAGATAGTATACCACAGATACAAAGTGTAGCACTAACTAAATAGTATCTTTGAGAATGTACAACTTTAATTATATTTAATGCTTTACCATCAGAGAAGTTTGCCTCGCTGCGCTCAGGATCCTATCTACTGACATTTAGTAGAGTAGAGTAGAAGATACAACAAGGCACACAAACAATTATACACCCACCCACCCACACCCACACACACATACATAGATACTTCAGATACTTCATAAAAGAGATTGTGTGTATGGGTGGTAGTGGTAGTATATCTGCTCATGGATTGCGTGTTTGTGGGAGTATCTACAAGTGCCAAACTGAATGACATTTTCATGAGTACAAGTTTAAGTGTCTGTTTAGTTACACAGACCCAAACACACACACATACACATACACAGAAACACATTCCCACATAGTATCTAATACAAATAGATAGATGATACACACACACACACACACACACACACATTTACAATTATATAGAATAATCCTTTTATGCGTTTATTAGTGGATTAATGTTTGCACTTTGTTGTTGCTGTTATTTTATTAGAAAGTTAGTTAGCACATTATTTCTGCTTCTCATTTTTACTTCATTTTACCCTCTCTTAGTCCTCCTCCATCCTCCTGGTTCGCCTTCTGTTTTTAGTGTATGTCATTGTATTATTTCATTTGTTTGTATTTAGTTTCATAATTTTGCTTGTGGAGAAGCGCCTGGGCTTATGCAACACTTTGTTGTCGTTGTCGTTGTCATTGTCGTTGAATGTTGGCAGTTTCCTTTTATTGCTTTTTACGTCATTTAATTAGTTACAAACAATTAAAATTAATTAATTTTGCTTTTATTACCACTAAACGCGACATTTAAACAATCATAAAAGTCGCTTTGGAATTCACAACAACAACAACAACAAATTTATACTAAATTCAACTCACTCAATAAAACAACAGAAACAATAAATATTATAAATAGCTACAATAAAATAAACGCAAAACACGCGTGTCAATGTTTTACAACATTTCATTCGCTCATTAAAAAAAAGAAAAATACTTGACAACAAAAAAAATATTAATTCTGGCTACAATAAATACTTATGTGTGTAATACCTTTCACACAAGCCAATAAATCGAATCACTTTTGACCTTTTGTGTGGCATTGTACAGAAACAAATTCTCATAGGAACTTCTGAGTTTCGATTGTGATCGTTGAAAGATCAGATTGATGGCTAAAAAGTTGTATTTCAAGGTAGTGAAATCTGTTTCTTTTCTCCTGCAGGCAAATGTTTTCTCATCATTTGTCATGAAATATTCGCAGAAATCATTGAAGGTAATTATTGACCAAGAAACTTGTTGCCACTCACTCAATCCAGGTGAAGTATAGCCTCGTGGCTCTTGTAGTCCTACATATCTATGAACTCTGTAAAAACAAATAATGGAAAATAAATCATTTAAAGTTTCATAAATATTTTCATAAGTAAAGAGACAAACTGTATCTAAACCAGAAAAAAAGCTATCATTGGCTATGCCTCCGGGTTGCATACAACCTTACTTTTATTCTCTCTGTTACAGTTTGAGTATCAACAAAGAACACAGTTTCAGTGGCACTTTTATTGTACTTTTATTCTTTATAAGTGTGTCATTTAATTTGGGTTTGTATTGGAGGTACCCCTCCTGGTAACCCTAGGATCATGAAATTTACATGTACTCGTCTCATCGATGTCTCCTTCTGAGTGTTACAAACTTCATGACAAACTTATAATACTATTCACTCACGTGAAGAGTATAAAAACGATTATTTCAATCAATGCAACACTTTAGCTTTTTTCAACATTGTCCCCAGCAACATTTATTTTAGTACTTGTCCCATCTTTGGGTTGGTCTCGAAGCCACTTTTTCTCCTGATTTTTAATATCATCATTGGATCGGAAACGTCTCCCACGCAGGGCGTCTTTAAGGGATCCAAACAAATGGAAGTCCGATCGGGCGTGGTCGGATCTCCCGTGTGTTGGTGCGGGTTGTCATGAAGCAAAATCACGCCTTTGGTCAAAAGCAGCTTATACTGAATAATGTTATGGACAGTTCCAACACTCGCGTGCACGTCTGTTGCGCTCACAGACACCATTCAGTTGCTTCTCACAGACACATACACGGCCGCTTTTAAACCGTTCTACACATTTGTAAACGTTCAAACGGCTCAAACAATTATTTCTGCATTCAGTGGGCGTTGTTCTTCTGCGGTGCAATGCTTGAGCGGATTCGCCATAATTGAATAATTCATTCGAATCGGTTCATTGTTCAAAGTAATCATTCACATTGATTGACGCAAAGAGCTTTCACATAATACTTTAGCATCCCAAATAATTGACAATGCAAGACTCTGTTAGTTGAACAATTTTTCCTAAGTAACCCTATCTTTATGTAGAAGCTAAAAACCATTTCAGATGACCCACATAAATTCGCGTTCGTGATAAGGTTTTATGAGTGAATTTTAGTTTAAAATGCAGGCGATGTTTGTTAACAGTCGAAATTTCAGTGATGCTCCAAGAAAAGATTTTCAATATAAAATTTTTAAGCTATGCGTTCGATTAAAATTTGGACAAGATCGGCTTTATTGTTGGTGGAATGCATCTCATTTCCATACTCTAGCCCTTAAAACGACGAAGGCTGATCAACTGATCCACAAACACTTACGCATAACATTCTCATTTTCAATCTTTTGTCTTAATCTTTTTTTTTTGGTATATCTGTCTATATATGGGCCACGGTGACGAACGTGACCTTTTTACAGATTGAAAGTGATAAAAAAGTGATAATAAAACACATTTTAGATTTGTCTTTTACATAAACTTATAGTAAATAGTACTTTCATTTTTGTTTTAGCTTGTTTCAGCAGAAGTATTGATTAAAAAATATGTAAAAAGAGGAGCTGGTCGAACGTGACAAAAATAGAAGTAGTTTTTATGATCATCTTCAAAAACATCAGATTCAGCGAAACCAAAGACATTATTCTAAGTAACAAATTTTAAAATATTAAAAAATAAGAAAGCTTTAAAAAAATAACATGGGTACTTTATTTTTTATTTCATTTTTAACCTGGGTTGAACTAGATATTGTTCTATGGCTTTTTATTTTGTTTACATTTGTAGTGCTCCGAAGTACTGTTTAGAGTTTCCTTTTTTTTTTTACTCTCGACTCGCATCTGATAAAGAATGCTGATTTTCGATGCTGAACGAAAGAATATGTGCAATTAGCAATCGTTTTTCTTAAAATGATTAGTAAAAACTTGTGAAATTTGTTTATATTAATGTGAATGTTTTTGTATAATGATACAATATATTCAAATAATATCTTTTGATTTTTTGGTCACTGTGGACCTTTTGGTGGAAATGCCCATATATAAAAATCATTTGCTTCATGTTTCTGAGCTCATCACTTGATGACATTTTCTGTTAAAATCTAGCAAAATCTGAATCTGTTCTTGTGAAGTTTTGTGCGGATCGAACTCGCAGTTATCGAGAAATTTTTGGATAAAATTTTAGATACATGACTTAGAGACATATTTTAAAATCAATCAAGTCGCCTTAGTCAAATATTTATATCAGATAAATTTGTCAATATTAATAACTGATTCGTCTGATTTTTCAAGAGTATTTCAATTGCTGCGCAATGTACTACAACTAAAAAGAGAACAGCATCACGGACTTACATCACACCGGGTGCAAAGCAAAGAACGCCGGGCGCCTAGCGTATTATATATAAAACCTTAGGAATTTTTCCTTTGTCACTGTGTTCAATTTGTATCTAGTATATAAAAATATTTGTGTTTTCGTTACTACCCACTTTTATAATTGTCTATTTCGCATGACTTTCAGTAATTACATCTCGTCTCTGTGTATGCGTGGGTTATAATAATAGTTCTTAGTTATACAAGTGAGTGAGTAAGTGAATAAATGTGTGTGGGGATGCTTTATTGTTGCGGTTAAAACGTTTTAAAAATGTCAAAGTGCGGTTGAAACTGTTTATGATGTACGAGTATTTAAAAAGTCACAAATTGTGGCACGGCAATGTGTGTGGGTGTGTATCTGTGAGTCCTTATTTAATGCGCTTAGTGTCATCGTCATCACCACCATCATCATCATCATCATCATTATCAAAGTGAAAGTTGAAGTGTAGTTGTTTAACAATTTTGTAGCCTGAAAACTAAATAATGCTGAGCAATTAAAATTGTGTTCGCTTGTTTCTGTTGTTATTCTGTTTCGGTTGTGGGGCATTTTTCATAATTGACAATGACTATATTAAATTAAAGTAAAGTAGAATTTTATTCAAAATATGCAAAGCGTCAACAAATGACCACAATGTGTCACAATTGTAGCCGCAACATGTCAAACGAAGGTAAATGTCATGGTATGAGATCCTTCTGTGCCTTTGACTATAAAAAATTGACTATGATAAAGTTGCAACTGACAGCGCTCTTGGGTACCAAGTTGAATGATACTGGCAGATATTGTGGTTCATTTCTTGGTTAGTTATCTTTTTGCTGAATTCTTTTTTGTTTCCATTAATATAAATTCATCTTCTCTTTTTCCATTATTAACTTACAAAAAAAAAAAAAAAAATACAACATAACATAACACAAAACCAAAATTCAAGGAAAAACTTTGTAAGAAAATTATAAAACTTTCAATTTAATTTTTGTTGACGCATTCTTGCTTTCACTTTTTCCTTCTTCAATCTACCTACTACTGTGTTTCGTCTTCCTATGCCATTTGTTTATTTTTGGAATATTCAATTATATTATTTTTTTTGTTTTCTTATTGTTGAAAATTACCTTCATTGCAACGTTAATTGCCAGAGATTTTTGGATTGAAAATTTTGCAACGCGTTGGTAAGATGATGAAGCGCACAGAAGCTCACAGAGATTTCTTTGTAGAAAAAAGCAAAATTTGCTGACGAACATTGCAATTTTACTTGGTAAACAAAAATTTGTTTTTATATTTTTTGGAAATTTTCTTAAACTTATTTTGCACTTTTGATATTACACAAAACTTTGCTCTTCATTTTCCATTTTTGCGTTGGTGTTACGCAATGTAACTAATTTGAAATGAATTTCGCATTTTTCTCTCCTTCATTTTGTTGAATTTCTTTCCTTAATTTTGTATTTCTCACTTTATATCCAGCAAATCGATGGAAATCCTGCTGGCAATTTTAACAAAACAAAGTACTTTTTATTAAATTTTTCCAAATCAGAAATGGAATATATATACATACTTATAATATTTTACTATACTTCGCACACTTGCTTCCAACAACAAAATATTGGAAGTATATGATTTGAAGTGGTTTTATCATTTGAAACTTGGTTGCCAAATTACGGGAAAGAGAAGATCTCCCTGAAGTGAAAATTGTATTCTAATCATGAGTTGGATGCGTTCTTTTAATATAACGTGTTCAGGCTTCAATCTGTAAACACCAACTGATCTTACCTCAGCTGCGTAACTTAACCTCTGACGATCTTGTTTCGTCAGACCAAGATGCTAATCGATTTTCAGCATGTCCCTGCAATGACAGAAGAGGAATGGGACAAATGATGACGGAAAAAACAAATAGGGCTGTTGTTGAACTAAAAATACACGTCGATGCTTTTTCAAACATAAGATTCCTTTCGATGAATTGTGAATGAAATAAACTTCCCCGGACGATGAAGTGATAAAATGAAACTTTAAAAGAAAAGGACAAGGACAAGCAACAAAGGAGGCTGGTGATTATCTGGTATGTGTTAAATTGAAAGATACTCACTGTTGCGATCTGGTATGTTCTTTGTTTTATGTACAATGCCATTGACATTGTAACAATAAAGAAGTCCTAAAACACAAATTTGAAATAATCTATATCTATAATTATCAATTGGTTTGGCAAATTGTGCAATTGAGATGGCGAAACATGACAAACATGACCGTGAAGAGAGTTTGGTCATGTGTTAAGCGTTGAATAAAAATAAAAACTGCATTTAGTCAATTATAGTCGCAAAAGAAGAAGGCGAAGAAGAAGGTGAAAATAATATGGGGAGATATAGCGAAAAGTGGCACAAGCGAATTTTAACGTATAAAGAGGATTTTCTAGACAATTTGACGAGAAATGATTATAGAAATGATGCTGCTAACCAATCAGTATCCAATAAATGTTTGGCAAGGTGAGGCATAGCAAAGTCTGTCCGGGTATTTAGTATATAATATTTTCAAGGGAATTTTAGTAAAAATCAATGAGAATTGGCTTTAATTTACAAATTTTTAACAGGTGTAGATATCACTCAGTAACTACTACCTAAGCTCATGGCGCTTTATTAAATTATCTTTATAATTTTTGAAAAGAACTAATTTATGAACGACGTTTATACATAGTATACTGATATATTTAAAGAAATTTTAAGATATCAGACAAAATATTGTAGATTTCTTAAATTTTTACATTATTAAATGAATATGTTAAGCGTCGGCAATAATGCGCTCGCAAACATTTGTATTAGTCGTGTAAATAAATTCAATCTATTAAAAAAAATTATTTTAATATATACGAGTATATGTATATGTAGTAAATAAATCATTTGTATTGTACACAAAAGTATGAAGAACTTTTTTTTTTCTTCATTAAATCTTTTTCTAAATATATCTGATGTTGTAATGGGCATTAAATCATGGTTAGAGAAGTGAAATTAAAGGTTTTTATTGTTCGTTGCTAGCATTGAGTATTTAGTTCTGTGTTTGAATTAAATTTTCTACAATTTTGCACATTTTTAATGCACATTTTTCAGCGCACCGCAACAGAAACTGTCAACAACAGTTCAGTACAGGAGCCGCCAATGTTGTCGCATCGAAGGATGCCACCCACACACATATGAAGTTGCACTGAAACCCAACCGAAAAAACCGCAAATAAATTCAACAGCAGGAAGTTAGCTGCTCATATTTTCACTTTTTCACAGAACTCTGTTGACAATGGTCCAACCATCCCTAATGGTTCCCATCCCCTCTTCTATTCTTGTTTGAAAAATATTGCAGTTTTTGTCATCATAGTACAACATTTCAACTGCATGAAGCCACAAAGAAACAAAGAAACGAATGTTTCCCACTCTAAAAACAGAACTTTCGTCTATAAAATTCATGCCACTCGATTGCATTAACACAAGGTGTGCACTAACATGGCATTTTTCATTCTCATACTCTATCAATCCTGTATTTTCGGTGAGAGTATGTGTCTGCCACATTAAAAGGTCAACTTGGGGCTCCATGCAGCATCGGTCTTTTCTTCAATTAGTGTATATGTCAATTGTACAGTCTCATCCTCTTCCATTTTGTATAATTCTTTGTTTTTTCTGCTTTCTTTTAATATTAGTCTTAATTTATCATACAAATACTTACAATGCTAAGAATTGAAGTAATAGTATTGAGATATACAAGTATATATGTATGTACAAACAGTTTTTAAATATAGTACGTGTATAGATCCTTTCAAATTTATGCCAAAAAAAAAAAAAATTGAGAATAAATCTTCATTTTGGGTGATAATTCCTATTACTGTAATCTGTTATTGAACAATGACAAGAGAATTAGAATTAATAATTAGAGAAATTCTCTTTGCAGACGATAGTGTTTTAGTGAACTTTAAAGAAAATCCATTTGAGATTAGTTTCATTTTATGTAAATTTGCATCTCTTTTAAAACGTAGCAGACATATGTGTCTTTCCAACTAACGAACAAGATCATCATTTCAATATCCAACCTTAAACGAAGAAACCATTAATATTTGAATAATGCTAAGAATCAATAATACGCATTTAAGATATATTGAACATCGGTCATGTGATCCCAAGAAGTGTCCTCTAATTTTTTGGGAAGGATAGACCGGGTTACCTAGTAAAATATAATTTTTTTTAACTATTAAATTTTTTTCTGTTTTTATTGGCCCATTTTCGGCCATTGTACCTGATTGGGTACAAAGAATTGGTCAAAGTCGTATCTTCAAGCAGAATAAAAAAATTAACAATTCTATTGTAAACTTACATCATGCATAATGTGCTTAATGGAGACATATGGACAAAGTAGAGATTACGAATAACGAAAACCATCATTATACTTTGTTAACTTCTCCGCACAATTTTAGCATTTTGAGCATATAATTATAAACTTAGCTGCATGCCGATCGGAGAAATAAAAGCAGTTCACTTGATTTGCTTAGTTTAATAAGTAAGTATATTTTTCAAATTTGTAAGAGTTTAATGGAATAAACAAATTTTTGAGAATAGGTGAGTTCATAATATAATGTATTCGCTTGAGTACAATGGCTAAACAAGTATGAATGCTCTAGTCATTGAAATTCATAATGAGAACATCAAACCATTTATGGCTCAAATGTCTGATTGTAATACAGATGAAGAAGAAGGTAACGCGTATGACATTTACAACAAAAAAAAAAAAAAAAACAAACATCTGGTCGTGTGACTAATAAAAATGCGCCACAAATGATAAACATGTAATATGGCTAAGTAATTTAAACGTTTTTTGTAAAATAGTTGCCCTCAAACATGAACATGTCGACTCTGGTATCGTCATTAGCAAGCGTACGAACCGAGTCATTTTCAAAGCGACTTTTATAATTGGTCGAAAACTTCAAGATACTCATTTCTAAAAAAGTCTTCTGGTATTTTAGATTGATAACAATCACCACCTGAATCAATTCTTTTCGGGATCTTACGCTGACGCGGAATTTCTGGTTCGTCAATTCTAGTTCATTACCCGCTCGAAAACTTTCTTGCCATATAACGTCAAACTTTATATTACGAGATCCGCTCAAAATGTCAGTTACTTTAATGTTCTCGTGGGATTCGATCACACAGAGCTGAGAATTTTGTAAGGCAGAGTTTAATATTTCTAAACACTGCATAATTTTAAATGAATAAATATGATCAAGTAATAATTATTTTAAAGCATTTGACCACTCATAAAATTCTATGTGGGTATAACTACCCACCATACCCACATTTATCAGAGCCGCCAGATGTTTCAGGTGAACTAACAATATTCCTATGGTAACGATAGTGAGGACAATATTTTACTTGAAGATCTACTCCGTAAAACAATATCTGCAGATTAGAAGGAAAGCTACCGATTGAAGTGTTCAAAACTTTATTTGAGACCGAAGTAGCAAATTTGATAGACGAGCAGACTCGACTCTACGCATTTCAGGTAAATTTCCATGACTTTTTGTTGTGACGATTACGATTTGAAAAGTTTCTTGAGTATTTTATTGTTTAGTTGCTACCACTCAATGTCAAGGAAGCATATATGTCTCGAAACAAATTCAAAGGAATCAAGAAAAATGGATATTTCTAACAACAACAACTGGTTCGCATCTTCAAGTACTCAGTTATTTCGAGCGTAGCTATTTCAGCTGGAAACTATTTTCCGAAAAGAATTCAAATTGATTGTCGTCAATGTCTCTACCGAATTAGATGGATATGCGATCAATGTGAGATAGCGCTTAGATAATTTTCTATAAAACGAAACAAAAAACTCTTTGGTTTTTTGTTTAAAAGGGTTTTGGATTTTAATGATTATATTATATTTTACATAGCACCTTCAAATATACTTATCCACTGAATTATACGAAATCTTCAGATGCCCAGCTGTCACCCAAGGAAAAATTTCGAATAGGAAGTTTAATTCTAGTAATTGACCAACTCTCAGCATCCCTGAGTGACAGGATTCATGCTTATGACGTTGTCTGTGATCGATTTCTTTTCTTGAACCTTCTGGAGGATTTAAGTTTCTCGGAGCAGCACAAGACTACCGATAAGTTAGACAATATTTACAACGACGATCTTTAATTCAGTCTTGGGAATTATTTGGTCCAGTTTGTAGCCTTGATAGAAGGACTACAATGTGGACAGTAAGCCAAATGATATGTTCTTTTACAGGATTCTGGGTGACAATAACTTCGGCGCTGCATTCCCTAATATTGAAATTACATTGAGAATGTATTCAGTGTTGATGGTGGCTAATTGCGGCGGAACACGCTCATTTTCTAAAATGAAACTTATCAAAAATAGGCTACATATGACGATGACGCAAAAACAACTAGTACATCTGTTATTTACCTCGTTTACATGATACTCAATTCGTTTGCATGAAATTCGTAATAACGAGTATCGAACATGACGCAGTCGACATCAGTTTGATTAAATCGTTTTTGGTTTGTTTACATTATGTCAGAGTGGCCATATGCATAAAATATAATGTGGTTTTCTCAACAGAATAAGTTATTTTTTAAAATCACATTGAATTAAATAATATATAAATGTTAAATACTTTTAATGCTTTTTAATAACGTGTGACAATGATTTTTCAGTATATAAATCACAAATTATTAAAAAAAAGTAAAAATAAAACAAAATAGTTCTACCACATGGCAACTCTTATGAAACAAATTTCTGAAATTCAAAACGTACTATAAGTGCATGGCATTTAAATTCGATTTCAAAAACCGATTCGAATGTCATATGCGAGATTCGTCAAATCGGTTCATGTGTGAAATCCGATTTGAAAAAGTGTTTTCGGTTTTCGTTATATCGAATTTTGTGCAAACGAAATGAGCATCATGTCAACGAGGCAATTGCTCAGTGTAGAGTGAAATTTGCTTCGAAAATAGGCTTCGTAGAAATCATAAATGATTTTGCTTTTAAAAACACACGTAAAGTGTCTTTCACTTAAAGCTATCAAGTAACTTTATTAAAAAATGAAAAAAAAAAAAATTAATAGTGGATTTTTTTTTATTATTGAAACTCGAAAGGGCTTCAACTTTCTTCATTTTCCAGGAGCCCCCAGAACTCTAAATCTGGCTCTGATAACCACTACAATCATGGAGATATTACAAAGTTAATTTATCGTTTATGTTGCAGGCTATGGTAAAGAGCAGTTTCACACTTTGTTACAAATTGTAACTTACAATACAATATTATTCGAGATATCAATCATGATTTCTAATATTTTTTTAACTTTGCCTTTCAGAATTACATATAGTGTGTGGATCTATCTTTAATGCTTCAAGATTTGGTAGATTTTTATATATGAGCTCCAATTTATATTCCGTAAATTCATGTAAATCCAACAAACTCTAGTTATGCATACAATAATCTAAAGTGTTGGTTGTATATTATTTGAATACATTTGGATCCATTTCAATTAAAGCACTTATACGCGTGTCTCCATCTTTCAAAGTATATAGTTAACCAAACTGTTTGCAATTTTTTGCATACTCTTAATCCAAATGAATTTAAATTCAATAAGAACCGCAAATAAATGCAATGAAATAAAAAATCGACAAATGTCTTATCATTTTGAAACATCAAAAAAGAGGCAAAAGACCGCTACGCGAAAGATAATGGCGTGATTTAAACTCTTGCACCAATATTATTCTCATTTAGAGATAAATGTTGCTGAAAACAATTTTGTAACATTAATTTTTCTTTTAAAATATTGTTGTTAACAATGTCAGTATTTTATAGCATTTGAATTTCTTGAAGTTCATCAAAAACGTTATTTAATGGAAATCCCTTTGCATGCTACTCGCAGTATAGTGAAAGTCTTAGGCAAGTTTGGCACGTTTAGGAAACGTTTACAACTAAAGTTGGCATTTTCTTCTTATTTTGGAGAGCTTCAAGTTGAACTTTTCTCTATTTGAAGAGACAAAGCATTCTGCAAGTTATTCCAAAAGTCACAAAAACAACAATTGTCAAAAGTATTTTTTGGCTAAACAAACAACAACAAAAGCAATTCCCATGCTACCAACTATGTATATAGTAAGGATAGTAGTTTAACAAAAACTACTATAGTACAATATATGTATACCTTGAGCATAAGCATAAAGTGGGAAGTTTTCATGAATCATTTTCAGAAATTGTTGTTTGCCAACTTAGTACTCAGGACTCATTGCTCAACTGATTACCAAACGCCTCCAAGTTTCTCATCTTTCTCTTTTCTTTCACTATGTCATCACCATCGACCCATTGGCAAATTAATATTTATATAAATTAAAGTTAAACACAACGGCGGCAGTGCACATATTTCAATAAATCAACATAAAATATTCACTAGCAAATGCTAGTAAATAAGAACCAAACAGAGAGTATTTTTGGAATCGGAGACACCAAATGATATGAGACAGATTCTGTTGTTGGTTGTCGTTGCAATGCCACGTTGCACTCAGCTAAATGAAAACGTGAGCCATTTCTTAAAATACTTTACTGTAACCAGACAACGAACGAACACCCAACACCCAACATCGAATAACAAGAATGTCAAAACAGACTGCAATGAAGCAGTTGAAGCATCCAAATAAACAACAAGTGCAACGTGCAGAGAAGGCGTTGCATCTTTGGATCTCTGGAGCACTCGAATCGCATACAAATTGTAAACAGTTTGAGTTTTGCTTTGGTTTGATTTCGTTTTATTTTAGAATCGGTTCATTTTCCGACTTCGTTGTAGAAGAAGGATAAAGTAATGCAAAATTGTTGAAGAAATAGAAGAAGCAGAAGCTTCAAGTCAGGGTAAAGAGGATACACGAAATATGTTCTGTGGCAAGTTCTACGTGTCACAAAATGGTAACGGCTGGCACAATTCAACTTCATATACGCATCTGAAAGTCAAAGGCATGTTGTCTGCCTAAGAATTTGAAGAGCTCTTTGCTGTTCTTCGTTATTATTATTGCTCTAATGCCACCACATTGCAAGAAGGCATCACGAGTCGTGTGTTTCAGCATTTAATTTGATCATTTATCAAGTGTAAAATAGACCAGAAATGCAAGCAACTTCACTCATTTGCTTTCTAGACTGCTGCTGCATATTCTTTTGCCAATAATTTCTTGCTTCATATGAATCTCACAGATCCAAACGAAATGAAAAGAAGTGAATGCAAGTCCTACTATTTGAAAATATATTCTTATGGTATGTTGGAACAAAGGAATTTATTCACATAGTATTTAAAAGCTTATTTTATTGCTTTAAAACTTTCATTTCCGTAATTAATTTCCATTAAAGAAAATTAAGATTAAATTTGTATAATGATACAAATGTCAGAATAGAATGCGGTATATGTGATAGATTCACCTACTACAAGCTT
The DNA here is from genome assembly GCA_037043315.1 of Amiota communis. Lineage (NCBI taxonomy): Eukaryota > Metazoa > Arthropoda > Insecta > Diptera > Drosophilidae > Amiota > Amiota communis. The sequence goes on from JBAMAV010000994.1 coordinate 1,400,740, forward strand.
GAGTTGATTTTCTTTGCACGTTTGTTGAAAATTAAAGATGAAATGTTCAATGTGAAGATTGATTATTCTGTGAGGCTTTGCCAAATTTATTTATAAAACTCAATATCAATATTTCCAAAAAACAAAAACAAATACATAATTGGACTCGTTAAAACCATTATTCAATAGTGCGTAAGCTAGCATTAGGCCTTCTACAAAACGGTTCTTATCTCAACTTCCCAAAGTGGTCGGACTTGTATGGAACCAGCGACCAAAAATACTTTCAGTGGAGATATCAACCTCAAACTTTGGTTAAATGGGAGAACTATTAAGTATTTATCAAGTCCCGTAATTTCAACAGCTAATTCCGTGTTATGGAATAATTTTATTCCCAATATTCCGTCATATGGCCTACTTCCATTTATTTCCGAAAGTCCGATTGAATTACTTGTTTTCTTGCCAAAAGTTGTACATTTTTAGTAAAGGTGCTCACAGTCTATGGAAGATTACACGACACTCGGCACATCTCGGCAGCTGGATCGAACTCTATATAATCTTTAAACGTGAACTAATATTAGGAATAAAAACATGAGGGGATTCGGGGGGAAACACCACTAAATCTTTAAGTGAAATTCTAAAATAAAAACAAAAACACACAGGAAAAAGTAGACCACAATTAAAATATATTATAAATCGTAAAACTAATGTTAACACCTTTATGTTCAATATCCATTTTTTCAATTCCTTTTATATACACACTCTCAGTCTGCTCACAGTTTACTGAATCGTTGTAGATAAGTTCTACTTTTGATGCTATTTTTAGAAAGTACCGTTGCAATCAAAACAAAACAAATTTACATTTGGGAAGTTGGATCCTATAAGAGAAACTCCAAAATTTTGACTTAGATCAGCACACATTACTGTTATAAATTGCCTTCAACCCTGTACCTAAACCTTAACATCGCCTGATCCATAAAACACCCCTAAATACATAAAGATGAATTATTCACCCGAAAAAAATATGCATGAGACATCTTTGCATAAGTTCTAATACATTAAGTAAGTAAGTTAAGATTTGTTGATTTTATGATTTTTTGTATATAATACAAAAAATTGATAAATACAAATATGTTAAAGTCGTGGAACAGAAAAGAACTGTTGTAAATTAAATTTACAACATGGTACAATTGGGTCAAAAACAATTATTATTCCAGAGATGTCGTTGAAGCCGTCATAAATAAATAAAACTTCCTGAAATAAATGGTTAATGGGCATGAATAAGGAGCGGATCTATACTGTTTTTCGCAGTATTATATTGTTTTTTAGACTCGAAAAGCGCGTACTGTTTTTTTTTACTTAAAACACTGCCTAAGAAAAACAAAATTTTTTTCAATTATTTTTGGAAATGTCAAAAAATCAACCAAAAGGTTTTGAACCTTCGTTTTATTAATTTTGACAAATAGTCATGTGTGGAAAAGAGCAAAGCTAAAAACATCAGCAGTAGTAATAGCAACAACAAACTCTCGGTGACCTTAAAGTGAATACAATTTGTATATTGCCAATGAAAGTGCGGCAGATTTGCACTTACGATTCAGATACAGATTCAGATTCAGAATGGAGAAACAGGCACGTTTCGATTGTGGATCGCTGGGTGGAAATATTCAACCATCTAAATACCGCCGATTGCGAGTATAAAAAAATGATGCAAATTGTAGAATACACTTTATGCTTGCCAGGAACTTCAGCATCGGTGGGTAGAATATTTTCTGGAGTACACGATACTTGGACGTCAGAAAAAGCACAATTGAAAGTGGAAACTCTGAAGGTGATAATGATAGTCAAATGTTTTTTGGTATATGCATGCGTTAATTTGTATAATTATATAAAAAAAAACTAACTGCTTCGCTAAATTACTTCAAACTCCAAATATGAAGAGAAGGGGAGATTGAAATGGAAAACAAAGACGATTCAGATAGCGAAAATAAAATGCTCAATATTTAATTTGCTTTTTTTTTTTTTGTTTTTATTCGATGAATAAAATTTATACTGCGAAAAATACTGTTTTTCTAACATCGATTTACTGCTTTTTAACAAATTTTAGGTGAAATATACTGTTTTTTGTCCGAAAAAATATCCGCTCCTTAGGCATGAAACATGGTACTTTCAATACAATTCAGAAACTAAGCGAAAAAGTGGGGAATAGAATTCATTTCCAAGACATGAAGACCTTTCAATAAGCTTTAAGGTATGCTTTGAAGGGAAACGAGCAGGATCACGCATGTGAAACACAATTGAATCCATGTGACAACTACTTATTAAGTATATTGAAACGATAGAAGAACACTTTGAATAATAAAGTCTAAAAGTCAAAATTTAATCACATGTTTTCCGGACCCATACTAATAGACTCTGTTCAAATGAAGTTTGATTTGCTTTAAATTGTTGACAACCCCAAACTTTATTCATACCAAATTAAAAAATTAAAACCCCTAAGAATGTTTTTAATCAATCATCCACTCTCCCCTCTGAAACCACCTCTCCTTCTCATGCTATTATAAAACTATCAAGTACTCTTTATCCACCAGAAAATCTTTAGTGTTTCTAAACTTAAGTATATATGATTTTAAGTTTATATGATCTACACAAGAAGCATGTGTATTTTGCTAAATTGTATGTATTACCTACATTTGAGTAACTGTTCCAACACACAGTTTGAAATCTCCATTAAAAAATAATGCGGAGTATTTTTTACATGTTCATATGTTATTTCATCTTCACTTGGTGCATTTGATTTGTTCTAAAAGCTACTGTTTTGTTTAATGTCATAATATGAAAAGTCATCCCGTTCCAACGTGTGAAGTGTGTAAAAATAATATAAAACTGTTTTGCTTTTTATTTGTCATTATTTCCTGGGTGGTCAAAATGAGCAAATTGGACACATTGGATAGAAAAATATACTTTTTAATTGCAAATCAAATTATGATGTATTTAAATTGTTGTTAGAGTTTTGGTTTTGCTGTTGTTAAATGAAGTTAGTAGATTCTTATGTAGTATGCAAATAATTAAAAACAATTCCCGACAGTGAAGCCGACTAAGCTCACATTCCAATTAAAAAGTTTTCTACTTTACCTGCTGTCATTTGTTTTTGTTGTTGTTGTTGTTGTTATTGTACCTATTATTATCCTTGTTGTTTTTGATATTATTATTATCCTTGTTTTAGTTGGAGAAGTAGAAAATGGTTCGCATACCAGCGGAACAGTCACAATGGTGAACCACATTTGACATATTTAACCTATTATGGCACAAAGCACACTCACACTCACCTTTTTTTCCCTATTTTACATACACTCACATACAGACTGTCACATATACATATATACACACACACACATATATAAATACAAGTACACATAGAAATGTAACCATTTTCATTTAGTCATTTGAAAAGGCTTGAGGAGGGAAAATATCAACTAAAATAGAAATGGAAACTGAAATAAAGAATGAATGAATGTTTGTTTATTTTGTGTGTGCATATGAGTTAGAATAAAGAACAGAGGTTTATTTATTTAAGGCCCCGGGGCGATAGGTTGGTAGCATAGATAATGTGCTTGTACAAAATATTAATAAATGAATATATTTTGAAATCTGTACGAAGAACCCATCACATACCATAAATAGTATATAGTTTTTATAAAATTACATTATTTAATTTACTCAAAGTCTTCTGGTTTTGAATTTAATGGATTTTGTCAAAACATACATATAACAAAGTTTTAAAACAATCGGTGATATCTCATATGATATTTATTTCATTAATATTACGTAATTTCCTATGCAATGACAAATAAGAAGGTCAGAATTTTAGTTTCCAGTATTTAATAGAATAAACATTATCTAAGTTGCTGCATAAACAATGAACTCTATAAAATGTAACTTTTCAAAATCTTTTTAATGTACTGTTAACAAATTATTATACCAATTTGTGCATTGCAATAACATGTTGAACTACGATTATTTAGACCACCTTAAACCGGGTACATCTGTTAATTGGATTGCTTGATTGATTTCCATACATTATCTGTATTTCCATGTGACAATTGTATGAAAGCAAGAGGAGAATCCTTTGAATAATAAAGTTTATTATCTGTATTTCCTCTTATACCTTATGACTAAGTTTTTCCGAATTATGCATTGGGTTGGCAACTAAGTACCTTTCATTTTCACTCATTGCGCTGCTTCACATACGGGCATAATTTCTCATCACTAGAAATGATATGGTAAAGAAATCTTTGCTTGTGTCCTTGAGTTGAACAGTGATGAACAAGTAAACCAGTGCATAGGATATTCTAGCTCTTCGAGTTTTGCCATTGCCACTTACAGCATGCTGAACCCAAGCTCCACACTTCTGAACTGTTTACATTGAGATGCTTCTCTATGGCAATGTGTAATCTTTCTAATTTCTCTTTAAGTGCACTTGTCATTTGACGCGAGTTTTCGTTTAAAAGTTGGCTTATTCACTCTTCGTCGAACTCCAAAACGAGATGCATCTTTGAACACCAATCAGTGGAACAAAAAAACAAAACATAGACTCCGGTAGAACAAAACATTCTCTTTGGAAAAATATAAAACATTCTGCCAAAAACATTTAATGACATGTGGAATAGTACTATTACTATAATTACATATGTGTATGCTATGTATCTTGGATATTAAATTGAAAATACTAGACGAAGTAGAATGGAGATATTATTGTAAATTACCACATGATATATTTCTTGTTATACAGTTTATTAAAAATCTTTTATTAAAAATAATGAAACATCTTTAGTGCCTTGGGTCGAAAAGAAACACTAAGTGCTGTGATATCTGAAATCAAGGAGTCATTCATTAGTATCAAATGTTAATGTATTAACGTAGTTTATTATTTATACAAGAACTACATGTCTATTTATAAAACCAGGATTTTTGATTCTACATAATGAGGCCAGTATATAGTGAATCCTAATTATTCTTTTGTATTCCTTTGTATGTACTTATAAAAGAAATATAATCTATGTGTGTATTGGCCAAGGGCGCCAAAAACTCAAAATACGCTTCTGATATCCATGGAAAGGATTTGTGTGTGAGTTTGGGTGTGCTGGTGAAAGGGGTTGAGAGGAAATATTGTATCATAACACAGTGTTGCATGCAGATTACAGCGTTTTGTTACTGTTTCAGTCTCTGTTGCTGTTTTGCAGTTGTTTTTGTTACTTTTGCTTTTGTTGTGGTAAATTTTGCATTAGTTTCTATTACAGTTTTCTATTTGTTGTTCTTATTGTTGTTTTTGTTGTTTAGAATAATATAACAATAACAACAACAACAACAACAACAAGAAAAAGACTTACTTTGTGTTGCTTTTTCTATTGTTATTTGGGTAGAGAAGTTTTTACTGCAATTTCAACTCAAAAACACAAAGATTGCGGTGTAGCTATTCCTTCCTATGTGTGTCGGTGCCATATAAATTCTAATTTCTGTCTCTGCGGCTTATGGTTAAGAGTTTTTGGTTGTAGTTAAAGCAAAGAAGACACTTAAAGATTTGAAAAAAAAAAAGAAAAAGCAAAATGTAGATCCGTTGCTAAGATTACTCAACTCGAGGTGGCTGGCGCCAAAAACTTTGGGCCAATTATTTGTTGTAATAAGTATTAAAAACACAAATTGGGCATTAGAGAAAGCTGAAGCCGAAAGACTTTAGTCATATAAAACCACGAAAAGAATAAAGCAAAATACATAATAACAAATGAAACCAAATAAAGAAATCACACAGTTCAAGGACCAGATACATTTACCCTTCACACATACCACATGACAGGCATGTGGCTGCTGCATCAAAGGAATCCTTGGACCAATAATATATCACTGAAATGGTTTCGGTTGCTTTTAATAAATAAAAAAAAAACAAGTAAAAGCAACTTGTTCTAATTTATGAACTCTGTTCAACCCAGGACCCAGACGACATATAAAATTATAATTTATCGTGTCTACTGCTGCGGAGTTGAAACCTGTGTTCAGATTACGGTGAACACCAATTTCGGGACACGCGCTAAACAACATTGAATCTGTCACAAAGACAATGACACTTTCCCGCTCTCAGATTTACAAAGGATTTTAATAAAATTGTAAGTTTTTTTGGGCATGTCCATATTTTGTTCACAGGAAGAAAAAAAGCAATAATTTTTCATAAATAAATATTGCCAAATGAATTCAGCTGTGCCCCAGATACCTCTGAATGACATGCGTCTTATACTCGGAGTTGGATTGCAAGGGAGAAGATAAAGATCTTTTGAAGAACTTTTTGTGGCAGGAATGCCAACTGTTGACATGTTAGCTTACGAAGTTGACAAAGGCCGCCTCCAAAGATTTAAGAAATATCATCATCATCATCATCATCATCATCATCATATGATGATTGCAAAGTTGAAGACGAAAGTGAAAATGAAAATGGAAATGATAAAGCGACTTCAGTAATAAGAAAAACTATAAAAAACAAAAGTCCTTTGAAAAGACAGTTTCTGATACGCATTTGCCACTGTCATGTATCTCTCTATCGGTATATCTCTGAAGAAGGGAGTGATATAATATCTATAGAGGAAACTAGCGAACTACTCATATGTCGCACTGATTAAATCATGAAACAAAAACATATTTACGCTCTTTTGATAAAGGAAAACCCAAAGAAAATAAAGAAAAAGCATATTGTTGTGTTTTTTTTTTTTCTTCCTTTTGATTCCTTTTCTTCGTTATTTTTTTCGTTGATGATTTTGCCTTCTGCCTTTCTGTATGCGGCTGTCTTCTCTTCATGTGTGTGTTTGTGTGAGTTGTTTATAAAATGGCGCTGTGACGCCTGTTTTTATTGTTTCCGCTGTTGACATTATCTTGACTTCATGTACGAGTATATAGTGTGTACGTGTATGTATGCGTAAGTGAATGAGTATGGAAATGTATGTGTATGTGTGTGTAGTAAAGAAAAACGCGGCGGAAACGACACCTGCCTTTGTGTCCGTGTTGGCAGCATTTAATGCAATGCGACATTTTGAAGTCGCTTCTTGTGGCGCACAATAATGAGACCTGACAACCAGACAAAGGGCATACAGCTGGGCTCACGAATTAAATGACAACCCAAGCACATACACACTAGTAGGCAGACAAACAGACAGAGGGAGAATCTTGTAAAGAAAGGACAATGACAATTGGACTGACTCTGAGTCTGAGTCAAAGGAACAACAAGGCGTATAAGTAATTCACACAACGTTTCTGTTATTGTATGTTTTACACATTCTTGTGGCTGTCGTTTGCATTAAGATAATTACAGTATTTTCATCAACACTTTTAATTTCCCCTTCATCTTTGGGTTTCACATTTCTTATCCTTCATCTTCTACAATGCTTCTTCTCTTCTCAATTTCTTTGTCCTTATTCTATTTCCTTAATAAACTTACATACGGTTCGGTTCGGTTCAGTTTAGTTTATTGTTGTTATGTTGCTTTCGACATAAATTGAGTGCAACAAATTAACTTAATGCGAATTCATTAGAGAGAGAAAATATCTCTCTTGGCCACCAGAAAATGCGAAAAATTAGAAAAATGAAATAAGCAACAAAGTGCAAAATGCAGTCCCCTTTGCATCACTTTTCCTTCAAGAATTGTATTCGCTGAAGAAAACATGAAAACGTGCAACATGTTTCTTTGCTCATCGGCAGTCATCTGTTGCTGATGTTTATTTGAAAATGCTCAAAAGGAAATGTGTTTTCAGTTTTACGATTTTCTTGCTTCTGCAGCAGCTATATTCACTCTGTGTTTGTCTGTTTGTTTTGTTTTTCCCATTGCGACCATCAGCTGCAACTGCAATAATTTTGATTTATATGCGTAAAGCGAATAAGGAAAAGCAGAAGCAGCAGCAACAAATATCATGCTGCAAACGAAAAGACCAACAAACAAACAAACAAACAATCCAATAATTGAAAACTTCATATAATGGTATTGTGCAACAATGTTGCCCAACCAAATGTGTCTGTCCATTCATTAATTTATTTTCTTTTTATTATTATTTGATTTATGCAATGGTATTGTACTCAAATTTAAAAAAAAAACATCCAACTAAAAAAGGATCTTAATTGCATTAATGGCTTCTATCTTCTATAGTAAAATACACAGCATTCAGTATGCTTAGCCACTTGATTACTTAGAACCCATTGAAGAACCAATCAGCATAATAAATTCAGAAATTGAAATCAAGTGATTCTTAAAAGACTTGAACATGAAAACTAAACAATTTTTTCAATAATCCTCCTTGGATGGAAAATGTTATCATAATCAATATAATCAAAAAAATACTTATATATAAAAGGAAAAAGTATGTACGTATGTCCAGCCTTTTCTCCATAACCAACCACTGCCTTCCACTCATGCTTGCATTGATAAATAGCCCTTGGTATGCAGTTGCATGTATTAGAGTTTGATTACGGTAGGTGGACGTGGGTAGATGTGGCTGGTAAAAATGTGTGATGGGATACTTCCAGGGGCGTACGCAGAGGGGTTTTAGTGATCCTTTCAAATTTTGCATAAGATTAAGAAATGGATGCGAAAATAGTGCAGCTAACATAGATATACTTTATTTTATTATATACATTCAAAAATGCATGAACTCCTTATAAAACGATATCGACTCTTCTGGACAGTGCTGCCATGATATCCAAAATTTCTACGCTTGAGACTTCAGCATCTCTACGAATAATGAGAAGAGCCAAACCGTTCAATCTGTCCTTGCTAGTGGCATTTCGTAAGTAAGTTTTTAAACTACGAAGAGTTGAAAATGATTGTTCATGGGTGCAGAAGATACAGGTAGAGTTGCAGCTATTTGCAAGTATCGATGCAATGTTGGATAAAACTTTTTGTCACGAATATTTAAAGTTGCAATCAAAGTTATAGGCTCTTTTCCATCTGTTATTCTTCAAGTATCAATAAATGAAAGTTTTTTTAACCATGCAATGATTTTTTTTTTCATTTAATAAAAAATCGAAATCAAACAATTTTTCCACATTGTAACTTCAGCATCGAACTCTTCGGTAACAGTGTCATTATTCGGCCACTGAGTTTCCAGATTTTTCAGAAAGTTGTAGAATATTCTATGATATTTTTAAATTTTTGAAATGAACTACGAAAATGTGTGCCTGTTACTGGTCCAGAATGTTCTAGATTGTTTTCAAAATTTCATCTGGGTAGTTCTGCACTATATCCAAATAATTAAAATTATTAAAAATAATTCTTATCGGTCTAGAATATTCTACATTATTCTAAAAATTTAGAGATTGATGTGGAAAGCCCTAAAATATATTGCATTTAAAGTTTCAAAATTTTTAGAAACGTTTTTAGACTGCCCATAACGTTCCGGATTGTTTCAAAAATTTCTAAACCATTCTAAAAAATTTTAATATATGTACTTATATTGAAATGTCTAAAATCGATTGGAAATGAGTCTAATGAGACTGAAATATTCTGGATTGTCCTAAAAAAATGCAATTGTGTGTTCTATAATGTTTTGAATCTAGAAATTTGTATCGTTGAAGGTATATAAACGGAAGTTCAATGCTTTTTTCAAATAGTAATCATGAAAAGTGAATGCTTCTATTCGTGGCCCGACATGTTTTTTTTTTTTGCAAATCTATTAGAAAATGACAATCACTGAGATTCAGCTATGAATGAAGCTGTACATATGTGAACTGTTTGCAAATATATTACATACACAGTATGGTTAAAATGTTAATTAACATCACAATGAAATGAAATGAAGATAGTATTGTGTAAATCAGAGTGCAGTGTTCGTTGAAGTTGAACAGTTTTTAGTTTTACTTCTTTACTTGATTAAAACAGAGCAAGTTCAAAAAGTTCTAATTGACTTTTAAATTTTACTTTAGATACTAGTTAACTAAATATCTCATAAGTACATTGCTATGAAAAGAATTTAGTATCTTATATACTACAATTAAATACCATATTCAATTGCAATATTGTATTATATAAATGCCAATTGCAGTATCTTTGATATCATACATTGCACATTGAATCTGACTACAATATGTTAGACCGTCCATCTGACTCAATGTCTGTCTAACTCTACTTGTGCAGATATATATATCTGAAACATTCGTTCTGTTTTAAGCTAAAACCTTCAAATATTTGTAAGCCAATCTAGATGCATATTAACAAATAAACGAACCACAATAAGTTCAGAAGGGGAACTCATTATTTCACGTATTATAAATAATAGTCAGCTATGCACAAGACTCTTAATATCAATAAATACTTAGTTCTAAACATAATTAAGCATGATTTCTAAAATTTTGGCAAATTCTATCTAAATGACGAAATAAAAGTAAATCCAGACAGAAGGCTATCATTGGCTATGCCAAAGATGTAATACTCTTCACGCTCCTCCGGGTTGTATCCAACCATCCTTTCTTAGCATCACTATATTCTCTCTGTTACAGTTTGAGTATCAACAAAGAACACAGTTTGAGTGGCATTGTATTTTTATTATACTTATACTCTTTATATAATATGAGTTTGTATGGGAGGTACCCCTGCTGATAACACTAGGATTATACAATTTACGTGGCAGATGGATATGGAACAGAAACTTATATTGTCCAAATTACAGTTCGATAAGTCAATAAGTCAAAAAACAAAAAACTTTTTCTAATGTATGGGAGGTACCCCTCCTGGTAATCCTAGGATCATGAAATTAACATGGTTGATGATGAACTTATAGTATCGAAATTTTAGTTCGATACGTCAAAAAACAATAAACTTTTTCTAATAAGAACTTTAATTTAAAGCGGGGTTTGTACGGACAAATGAATTGCGTATGGTAAAAAGAAACCTATGTGTAAAATTTCAGCTCTCTAGCTCAAAAACTGAGGGACTAGTTTTGATGCAGATGGACAAACGGACATGGCTTAATCAACTCGTCTCATCGAGTTGATCACAAACATATATACTTGATGTGGTCTACGATGTCTCCTTCTGTGTGTTACAAACTTCATGACAAAATTATAATACTATTCAATTACGTGAAGAGTATAATATATGGGGGCACTGGAATATTTTTAAAGCTCAAAGTGAGTGGTGGTCGAAATAAGTTTGGGAACATATCGCCCATGTGTAACTAAAGTGTTACAACTCAAAAAACGAGCATTTCGAGAAAAACGCGTTTAATGTTTTCAATTTACTCACAAATTGGCTAATTATAAACGAAATATTCTCTTCTCACGCGGAGAGTATGTAAGTTATTAACATGAAATTTGTACACAATATAATACATAATATTATCAATAATTCTGCATCACAAACTCAAAAATCGTGTTTTTTGAGTTGTAACATTTTAGTTAAACGTGTGCGATATGATCTATACTATGAAACTTATAGTGGCTTTACAGTGGCTCGTATCACGAGGATTCGGTTTTGTGCTTTACAGTGCTATTTTGGTATCACGAACACTTATTTTTGTTTTGATTATGTGTGCCGCGCAACAAAAAAGGAAGAAGAAGACACCTGACAATTACAAAACCGAGGAAATTATCAAAATGCTGCCAACTTAAATGGAAAAATTCCACAACACTGCTAAGAGTGACCTTTCGAAAAAACCGAATCTAAGTTTATCAATTTGAGATTCGAATCCTTCACTCGAATCACATCTACAACACAGTTTTGATATATCATATCGGAATAAATATCGATACATAGTCAGTAGCGTAGCTAGGTCAGCAAGGGCCCCGGGGCAAATATGAAATTGGAGCCCTATTTAAACTAAACACCTTAGCTTACTACTAATTGTTATATGTAATACAGCAGATAGTATTTAGTGGTACTTCCTAATAAAATATAATTATTGTGAGAGTTTGTTTGTTTATTTCGCTTTCACATAAAATCTACCGAATAGAGTTCGACCTGGGTAAAGGATCCCTGCAAAATCGCAGGCAAAGCTAGTAAAAAATAAACAATTAGTAGATTACAGTTAGTATAAGAAGAGAATAAAACAAAGTCAACAATTTATTTTACAATCTTTTTCTGGCTTCAGATTTTGCAAAATCATCTATAACTACAGTTAATTCTAAATTTGATGCCGCCTTGTTTTCAATTGCTATGAGCGCCAAATTTTTGAGTCTATCTTGAGTCATACTATTTCTTAAATAATTTTTTATTATTTTAATTTGCTAAATGATCTTTTGACTGTTGCAGAAGTTACTGGTATTGTATAGAACAATAAAATTGCGGTAAACACTTCCGTAATGACGCATTCTACCATTGCACATTTTTTTTTACAATTTCCTTACACAATTGTTCAACAGTCCATGTTGGGGTCAATTTACGTAGAACATGGTAATAAATATTAATAAATTGAAATGAAAAATGGGAGGCTATTATATCAGAATATTTACTTTGGAGAGCATCTAATTTTTGTAACAAACTCGCTTCATCTACCTTGAGTAAAAAGGATGGTGATAGGAAGTGAAATATTTGACAGATTGTACTCATGCCAATGAAACACGAATTTAACTGGCTTATTATTAGGTCTAGTATGTTAATGAAAATTGTAATTTTAAATATTTCTTCTCTATTTCGAAATCAGTGATCAGAAACTAGTTCATCAAAATGTTTTTTAACTTTCTTTTTTGTCGTTTTTCGTGAAAATTGGAATCTATGTCATATTTTTTTGCAGTTTCACTGGCTTTGCATTTGAACGATTCAAAGTCATTTCTGTAAAATTGAAGTTTTGTTTTTACATCTGCTAAAGCTCTACTTGCCTAGTCTAAAACGATATTGCGTGTTTGCAAAATTTTGGATGCATAATTGATATCATTCAAAATTTGATGCATGAACTCACACATCAATGTGAGCTCGAAATTTAGCATTTTTCGCTACGCTCATCCTTATTGGAACTTTTCAGTACTACTTCTGATATTGCCTTGAAAAAAACGAAGCTTTACTGCATACATCGTATTAACTCTACTAGACCATCTAGTCGGATTTAATTTTTTTAAAGTGATTTCTGATTCGCCAGTGAATTTTGACAGTTGATCCCAACGCTTAATGCTATTCCCGAAAAAACTATATAAGTCTTGAATCGTTGCAGTAAAAGTCTGTATCACCACACAACTGCTAACAGCATCATTTATCACTAAATTCAAATTATAGTAATTGTAGAAGGTTGAGTAAAAAATTTGTCTATTTTGGCCAATTTCTGTTCACTCTCTTCTTTTTTCTGGCGTTGCTTTCATTTAAACGCACCACTGTGTTTCCTTTTTTTGTCCATGATTTTACTTTAATTCAAACTTATTTTACTTTATCAGTAGATTACTTTAACATTTTAATACAAAACTTTGCAAACTATGACTATTATTTTTAATGAAATATTGTTGAAAATAAGAAAAAGTAATTTTGAAATTGAAATTAATTGAGTGAATTAGTCAAAAATTTTTATTCAACATATGTTATTATTATTTTTTTTTTCGACGTGGCGGCCGAGGACCCCTAGAGCTCAGGGGCCCCGGGGCACTGCCCCGACTTGCCCCAACGTAGCTACGCCACTGTACATAGTTGTTATGAACATCCCAAGTGTGACATGTCACAAACTTACTCAATTTTGAACTTTGTAGGCTGTGATAACGTAGTGTTGCACCAATTGCCCGGTATGGGGTTTATAGATTGATAGAGGAAGATCACAACTATGCTCATACGTACTTCCTTGAACTTCTAAAGCATTGGCAACTGTGGTCTTGATGTATGTAGTGTATACTATGTACTACCTATTTATATTTTAAATTACCTCTTTTTATATCTTTAATTCAATTATGGAATATTCTTTTTTTTTATCAGAATTAAAATTATTCGTTCTGAGACTTACAATGCAATACATTAGATATACATTTTTGGTAGATTGTTTTTTTTCCATTTACATACTTACATTTCTAATACCTTATTATTATTACTATTTATAAAGTGTATTTCTTTTTTTTTGTTGATTCATGCAATAGTTTTATTTTTGAATGAAAGCTGTCTAGAGTATTATTTTTTATTGAAAAAAGAAAAGTAATGTTTTAATGTTTATAAATTTATATTTGCCTGATTCAAAGGAAATTTTATCACATTTTTCGTTAAGAACTATTTTTATTTTTTTTTTTTACATTTTATTCCTTTTGGATTTTATTATAGAAATATCTTTTTTTGTTATATATATTTATTTTTTGTTGAAAAATCAATTATTAATTTTAATTTGTCTGATTCTAAGTAAATTCTTCCATGCCTTGCATATATGTGTGTTTTTCCATTATTTTATTTTGGATTTTGTTATTAAATTCCTTAAGTCTTTCACGTCTATCTAGGTTTGTTGTCAAAATGTAAAATTTATATTTTTTAATTCAGTTAAAGTAATCTCATGGATACTGGATACCGATTGTTTCCTAAACGTTAGAGTTTGAGATTCACTATTAATCTTTTAATATTGTTAGAATTTTTCTTTTCCTATTGAATTTTCTTGATTCAAAAAAAAGACATTTGCATGTTTTTGTGTACATTTGTTTTCCCCATTTGTAATATTTATAATTTTTTTTTATTTTTTAATTTATAAATTATATTAGATTTTTTATTTTGGGAGTTGATTTCATTATTCTTCATGGCTTTTATTACGTAGCTGTCAGACTTTGTGACCGAGTCTATAGTAGCCAGAAGTCCATCTATTTTCTTGACTCCAGTCACAAATATTGGCGGTGGCTTTGGTTTTGTTGGATCATTCGTATCATTTTTATCAACGTTGTTATTTTGTTGTAGCTCTGAATTTGTGTTTGATTTTAAGTTATGAGTGTGTGTTTCAGAGGCACTATCAGTCTCCATTAGATCTTCACTCTCATCACCCGATTCATCACTCAATGGCGAGAAACGGTTGTTGAGTAATGGCGAAATCGGCCGCAAATTTGTGGTATCATTTGAATTAGGTGGAGATTTTTTTGATATTTTTCTACTGTGTAGAGGCTTAGGAGAGCGCAGCTTTCGCTTACCTTGTAGTATTGGCAGAGCGGTTTCTGGGCTGAACCAGTCGCTCAATTGAAGCACAGCAGCATTGGATACCGCTGGCATGTTGTCAGGGGCAGTAACAGCCCGATCACCCATAAAGAGCAACCAGAAGTTGCTGAACTGCTATATGTTGAAGTCCCAATGTGTATTACTCAAAATAAAGTGAAAACCAAATTTAAATTTTTTTAAAAATTAAATAAATTTTTGATTTATAAAATTAATTTTTCACAGAGAGCTGTCAACCCGTCCGATAAAAAACGAGCACAGAATTAGATATTTAAAATATTTTTGAAATTTTATCACATTAAACAATATTTTTATATTTCTTTCTTAACACACTGATGTTTATTATTTTGTTTTCTTCATTGCATTTGTTATGCTTGATTGATAAAGTCTATTGTTTTAATGTATGGATTGACAATGATAGCTGTTTTTAAAACTTTTATGAATTTTACTAAGAGAATGTAATTATTTGAATATATGAGTTTGTATAAGTTAACATCCACTTCTCTTCATCTGGGTAGTGGTACTGCGCAACATTGACAACAAGCGGTACTGCAGTAGTGTGTGAAGATAAGCATAACTGCAGTTTCGCTTGACAATAAGCGGTATTTCGGCAGCGTAGGCAATGCCTATATTGTTTATGATTGCGTGGCTAAACAGGTGAAATATTAGTTGATATGAGTTAGTTTGAAATGAATGCTGAAGGAAGCACAACGTGCTCTGACTTCTTTCTCTAATTTCATTCCAGTAATATCCCAGGAAATAAATGAACATAGTGCAGCCATCTGGAATGCAAATTCATTAGTTAAATTCCAAATAACCCTTGCACATAGTGCAGTCCCCGGAATTTAATTTTTTATTTTATACTCTAACCGGTAGATCGAAGGGTATTGGATTGACTTTTTATCATTGTCACTGATGTTGCTTAAAAAATTGATAGCTAGTTATTTATATAGTAAACTAGAGTACCCGGCGTGCTTTGTTACGCTCCCGACGTGATGTTAATGAACGATGCTGTTCTCTTTTAAGTTGTAGGACATTGAGCAGCAATTGAAATACATTTGGAAAATCAGACGAATGAATTATTAATATTGACATAACTATTTGATACGTTTGACTTAGGTGACGATTGATTTTAAAATATGTCTCTGCTTAATATGCCAAATTGTATCCACTAATTTCTCAACAAATGCAAGTCCGATCCACACCAAACATCACAGGAACACTCTGCAGACTATGCTAGTTCAAAATCAGTACAGCCGTACTCACTCGTTTGTTATGTTTGTTTTCATTATATTTGTTTTTGTTTTTATTTCAAAGTTGATGACTTAAATATGCATAATTTTTTAACAGCTTTTTTAAATCGCTTTTGAAACGCGCGTAAAAGTGCTTTAATACTTTGCAAAGCTTTTATTTATAGAATAATTATGTGTTGCGCTGTTTCTTGTTCCGCATTCATTTTTCATTTTTGCTGCAGTATTCATTTAATCCAAGGCCCATCCATACCATCCCACCCATCGTAGCTGCCTTTATAAGATTTAAATCTGAAGCCAAGCCCACACCCAAGCTCAAATATAACCACAACTCAAAACCTTTATATTAGCCTATTTCTCATAATGTTGTTATTGTTGCTGCTGTTGCTGTTGTTGTTGTTGTTGTTAATGTTGTTGTAGATTCCTTTTTCCGAGCCTCCGTTTTACTGATTTTATGGCATTACAGTTCATATTTCACGGCTTTGCGCGCGTAAATTTCGTCGCCATTTTTATTATACTGCTACTGTTATTTGTTGCCATTGTTGTTGTTGCTGTTGCTGTTGCTTACGAATTACGTAATAAATAACGTCAGCTGCTTCACTTCACTTTACTTTCTTTCATTCATTCTTTTTTTCGTTGCTTCGATAAATTTTTATTTGACGTTATTTATTTTTGCGGCTAAAAGCGTCCGTCCGTCTGTTACACACACACACATACGGTTAAGACAAAACACCGGAACCGCAAATCTTCTTTGTCTCCGTCCGCTTCCGTCCATCTACAAAGAACAAAAACAAAAACATAGGAGAATATCAAAAAAGGAAAAAATAAAGGAAATTAAAATGAAATTAAATATAAATAATGAGATGTCATTCGGCTTCCGGGTTTGATTGTTTTCGCTCTTTATATTACAATATTTTTTGTCGGTTAACGAATATTTAAAAATGGCGGCTCATTATAACGGATATAGATATTACACGAACCTGCATCCGGCACCATTGTCGCCGCCGCCATTTTGTTGCATAATCATTTATTATTGAGCAACAGCAAAATGAAATAAAATTTTTATTATGCGCAATTATTAAATGAAATTGACACTATTAATTTTATAAAATGATATGTTAATTGTCATTGTTCTTCTCTTTCTCTTTCATTATTATTTTTCACTTTTTATTTACACACACAAAACAGCATTCATTCGTTATACATACATATATACATATATTTACATTTACTCAATAACTCAATAAATATATGCAGTTAAACAATTGACTCTCTATTGCATACACGTTCATACATGTAATAATTTTACCAATTGTAGATGCATTACTTAAACCATGAAATCATTTGGGTTTTGTTGACATTTAACCAAAAGCTTAACCAAATCAAGGAAAAAAAATTTATAGACTTTAATTTATCAAATGTTAAATAAATAAGTTCATAAAAAACAGTTTATATTCATCATGTGTTCTTGGTGGACGATGATAATGCAACTTTATATTGTATGCACTTTGTTACATCTCATGACTACTCAACTTTTTTTTGGAACTAAAATAAAGTATCTAAGGCTACGCTATTCCCATTATGATTTTTGATAAGTACAGATGATGTTCTTTAGTTTAATTATGTTGAATTCAAATGTAAAAATAATAATTAATAACACTAGTGATAATAATTCGTAATGACTTCTGCTGCACAACCACGACCTGACGACTTCGGCGTCTTTCGACAATTTCCCTCACCTCAACGACTTTGCTCCCTTTATACCTCACCGTCTACCATCGATACAAGGCTGGATACACCATCCAAGAGAAACACATCTTACAATTCCGTAAAGAAATCGAATCATTTTTGAAGCAAATGAACTGTGTAGAACAAATCAGCGAAAATGAAATCGGAGGGAAATGAAGCAATGGAAAGGCTTTCAAAGACGGACCCAGCACAGGACAGTAATGGTATCGATATTTTTTAAATACCGATATTTAACCTTCAATATATCAACTCAATCCGATATAATTGAACCATCAGATATCAAATACTTATTATCGATATATATTATTCGATTTATTGTACCGTGCTATCTTGTAATTTTTAAGACCCAAGATGTCAAGACGAAATGAGAAGATAACCACATAACCTCAAGAAAAAAGTGATGAGCGCATTTTGGAGCAATGACATTAAAGAAAGTTCTCCAGAATTATTCAAAGAGAGCTTCCGAATGAACAGAGCTAAGTTCAATATGTCGGTGGTGCAAGGTATATGATATGACACCCATTAACTTCAGAAGGACTATTCCAGTGGAATAGCCTGGCCTCGTTAGCGGAATACCGAGCAGTGGGTGGACAGTTCGGTGTGTGAAAAGCATTGGCTTTCGTGATTCTCCACGAATTTTTTCATGTGGAAGTGCAGAATTCCAGATAACATTTGATTTAGCCTTATTTTATTAATTTTTATTTAGCAGAGATCTCCTGTTATTTGTTTTTTTTTTTTTGTTTTTACTATTATGTTAAAATAATGCCTTTGCTTTAATCACATTTTGTAAGTTAGCAGTATCAGCTGCATTAACAGCAGATTTTCTAATTTATTTACTTACTCTTTATACTTCAATGGAGTTATGTTAAAGGATTTATAACATAATACTCGTAATAGTGAGATGGCAATAGCGTTCACCATTGACAGACACGCCGCGACATTCTGCATTTTCGAATAAGAAAGTGCCAATCACGCCACCACACATTGACTCAATGTGGATAAATTGGCTTCTGTACGACGACTAGTGGATTTTACGTTCCCCAAATTCTGCAGTTTATTTACTTAGTCACCGAGATGAAAATACGCTTCGTCAGAAAAGATGTTTCTTTTTGCAAAATCCGGGTCATCGTTGCACTCATTCTAATCTAGCCCAGCGAGGAGCAAAAATTGTTGAAGGTCGTCCAGTTTCAAAACAAATTATTAATATAAAATTGAATATTTAAACTAAGATGGAGTTATGGAGCACGGCTATGGGGGTATGTCACCCAAAGCATCAAAAACAAAATTTAACAATACCAGAACAAAGTACTCAGAGGTATTGTTAATTAACCATGGTATTTCAGAAATGCTGACATTGAGCGCGATCTCGGTGTTAAATCCGAGAATTTGAGCATCCCATAAAGACAGGCTCAGCAATCAAATCAACAAAGAGGCTTCCACTCTGGTTCAAGTCGAAGGGCTGACAGCATATAAACTCTATTATTTAGAGTATAAGTGTATTATTTATTACTTATTGTTAAATACAACATAACCTCATTTTAGTGACAAAGGGAATTCTGCTTCGTGGCATTGTGACTATCGACATTTTAACAGAGTTTTGGTAATCAAGAAGCTGACGCAGTTGCGTGTTGTGGAGCTTGTGCCGTTGAAACACGTATATAGCATAGCGCCACATACAAATCTTAATGCATTGGGTCCATCCATTGTCAATCATGCTTGAATCAATCTATAACGATATGGCTTGAGACTAAAAATATCAGAATGAATTTGACTTTACTCAATCGCGGCTTCAATCACTGCCACACATGGTCAATTATGCTTCAATCAATCCAAATTTATCGATATCTTTCTTGATTGATTTATGTATGATTGACAATGCATGGCGCCTATAAATCTATTAAATGGGTTGTCAATGTAATCAAATACAAATAACATGCGATGCAACGAAAATATTGATATTTGTTTTCGATATATCATATCGGAATAAATATTGTTATAGCTATAGTAATTATGTGACACTGTTACACAAAAACGACAAAAGCTGATCCATTGTAAGGTGTCATTGTGAGACCACATTAAAGTATAGTAAATTGTAAAAAAAACTGAAAGGAGATTATCATTGGCTTCACGCTCCTCCGGGTTGCTTCAAACCGAACGGCGACAAATGCCAGCTGTCAGATATGAAAATTTCTGAAATTTTAGCTCTCTAGCTCAAAAACCGAGGGACTAATTACATACATGGATACATACAGACGGACATGACTAAATCAACTCGTCTAATCGAGCTGATCAAGAATATATTGCACATACAATACATTATGGGGTCTGCGATGTCTCCTTCTGTGTGTTACAAACTTCATGACAAACTTATATATATATACTTATATACTTTATACTCCCGTGAAGAGTATAAAAATGTATAGCATAAATGGGTATGTTGCTGCCGACCTTGTGCCATCAGACCTCCAATAATTTTGATCCATGCAAAACTCAATGAATGGTCGAACTTTTACCTCTGAAGAGCTCATCAAACAGACCCTTGGCAAATTATTGTGGTGGATGGGGTGAAAGGGGTAAGGTTTATGAAGTGGCCTGAGAGACTGCAGAAGGTCATCTAACAACACAAGCAAACTACCATTGATTAATGCTCATCACGTATATTAAATGAACGCTCTTAAAAATCATAAAAAAATGCAGCATTAATTATTTTAGAAAATCTTTTAGATTCTTCATTATCTTTCCGAGTGTGTACATTTAATTTTACATTTATTTTTTGAAACACGGCACAATACTGATCAGTTTGACTTTAAATTAGCCATATATTTGACAAATAAAAAAGCAATAATTTTATTTAAAATCAAGAACAGAAGAAAATCGCTCTTTGTATCTAAAGAAATATTGTATAAACCATCATGTGTTTAAGAATACCATGGCACTGAATTCCTCCTCAAACGATTTCTTCTCTATTAAGTTTGCATATCCATGCGACATTTGCCGGCTCTTGGGACAAAAACTTGCATATCTTTTCTTTTCAAAGAAACTCAGTTTTGTTTATAATTGCATCACACACATGTGTCATGAGCAGATAAGAAGCGAGATATTATTATTATCCCATAAGAATTACCAAAATAAGCACAAGTGTTTATTGCAACTCGAGTGTAAGAAGTTTCTACAGTTAAGTGTAAAATTTTGCAATGCAAAATGTAGTTGGAAATGCCAAAATAACACACATTTTCTATTTGATATTGTATGCTCGCTTAGTACAATATTTTATACTGCCTCTTAGCTAAGAATTAAGTACCAATTTAGTACGCAAGACAATGCATCTGATAACAATAACAGTGGACCTTAAACAGATAATAACAAAAACTTTCTTTTTATTTTTTAGAGTCAAACTGCAAAAGTTGTTGATTGTACTTGGATAAAAACTCATCCAGTATCAGTGAAGATTTAAAAAACATTGGGGTTATGTTATACGCAATAAGAAAAGGATTGGGTGAGTTGACGGAAAAACAATCCAAAAATAAAATATCGGGAAAGGACTATTATAAATCAGAAACATTTTCATTGATATTTTATCTATGGCCCTTGTTTTGAGGATTACACTATTTTGTGTCATTCATGATATAGTCGAATTTACTTACGTACGATCTTGTCGGTTATGAAATGTACGAACCCACCACTTAACTGTCCTAAGATCGCTATGTTGTTGATACTATCAATTGTCTTGTGCTTTATGATTCATAGCTTGATCACAGTCCTACTCCCTACAATTCTATTAGACCACGTTGATAGCGTAACTATTTTTTTTTGAAAATGCGTTTTTGAAGTTGATCTGTTAATCTTATCTCAAGAATATGTCATCTGGGTTTTTTTCACATTTCACTTAAAATTATCTTTTGTAGTTCGTTCACTCAATGAAAAATTACTGAAATGAAAAATATGGATGGAAAACATGTTGTTGCGGTTCTATTGGAATGCCGAAAATTACTATAAAAGCTACAGATTGCATTAGTAGAAAATATTTATGTAGACTTCTTTTTTCTTTGATTTAAAATGAATTTTCTAGGTATTTTATCAAGAGCAGCTCATTCAACTCTTTATTCCATGTTGTCAAAAACAAACTAAAGGAAGTCAATCATATTAGAAAATAAGTCTGAAGACACCGAAAGCCAAGAATACAGAATTTCACAAACCCCATACAGAACTACTCTAGTCTGTTTGCCTACCCTGACTGCAGACCTTCTGACCCCTTCTCAGATACAAAACTGACAAAGAAGAACTCTGGAGCGTTTCTTCTGTATCCAGACTTTTGCCTTTGTCCTTTAGTTTTATTATAAAATTTGTATTAATTAATTGAGCCAAATTTGTTATATTTATGTACGGTGATAATACTCGTATAAGAAACTCATAAGCAATTTGATAAAATTGTAGGAGAAATGAAAGTTGATGCAAACTAAACTTCCAACAATTGAAGTCATGAAGTAACTAGCTTTACTTGCAACACAGGCAATAATTTTAACTCAGATTTATGAGAACTGAGTTAATTGACACCTTCAACATAATGAAAAAAAGTACATTAATTTTGTCTACATTTGCTACTCACAACATCAGGACAATATGAATGTCATCCATTTTCATGCATAAACAAAAGTTTCATTTCAACAATTTGGAAGAGTATTTATAAAAACTCTGTGTTTTTTAAATGATATATAAATGAAATTGTTATTGTTACTGATAAAATTGGTTAAAATCTTAATGGAAACTTGATTTGACTTTATCAAAGCCAACATATGTACATATATCAAATCAACAAGCATTTAAATACGGGGAATATGCTAATACTTAGTTTAATGTCAATGCAACTCCAGAAATGAGAAGAGTGAGTCATGTTAATAATGTGTATTCCTCATTATGAAAATTTTGCAAATTACCATTCGCACTCACAAATTGACATTCAAAATGGCAGTCGAGAGACGCATGGCATCATAATGTCAACAGACAAAGTTGCACGTTGCATTTGCAGCAGCATTTAAGTACAACAAACAACGCACAACACACACAGATACTTAGATACTCTGATACTGTACATGTATCTATGAAACTAACAACGGCTGACGTTTCTGTCAATGTTCGCTAAGTTAATGCCAATGTTATTGTTGCTGTTGCTGTTGCTGTTACTATTGCTGTTGTTTCAGTTAATGCATCTCTTGTTGACCGAATGCTAAAAGATCAACCAACCATAGATACACATACTCGTAGATACACAGACGGAATGCAAACGGATTGTCACTCTTTGTTCAGCATATAAAATGACCCCAACCAGAAATTAAATTGCATTGCATGTGTATAAGTGCAACATATCCTACATATGTATGTACTATGTGCGTATTTGTAAGCAAATGCACCTATCATCATCATCATTATCATTATCAACATCATGATTGTCATCATCATCATCATCATCAAGTTTCATCGAGTTAAGTTGCCTTCGATGGTTCGATAACCCAAACAATGTTACAAGATTGTCGTGTCCTTAATAATTTATTTATGCTGCACTCGATGAGCATCCAATCGACCCTGCATTACCCTACACTATCCTACACTACATTACCATACACGGCTCTTCTCTTCTGTTATAACGACTTGATCTCATCGACATGTGTTTGGGTTTAATGGTGTTAGTTCAACTCGGCTCTGATTGTCAACAACACATCAATAATTTTAATCGATTGCATTATTCGCCACAACATTGTCAGTTATTCATTCATTCATTCAGCCAGTCAGTCATGCAATCACTCACCCAGTCAGTTAGTCACTCTTCATCTATCTATCCCTCTGTCGATTGGTCTCTATTCCAATCAGTTTGTCATGCAGACAACACATCCCTATGTCTATAAATGTGATTCAATTCTATTCGATTCGACTTATTTATAGTCAAATGGATGTTGGTTTTGTGATGAAAATTTCAAGGTAAATTTTAAGTGTTTATCTTGTACGAGGGCATTTTGATGAGTTGTAACATTTTCATTTTAAAGGTGAATAGATTAATTGCACCATAATTATTTTGACTTATCTGGGGATAAGGCGGGAACAAGAATTTTTGCTTTTCACGAGATTTACAATACTTTTAACCGGTTCTGTGACATTTTGACTTTATTTTTTATGAAATTCAAACAATCTATTTGTATTTATTTTATCAACAGACACCGTTTGACCGATCACCATGGCACATATACTTATGTATTTTGTCATGGGGAAAGTTTTTATGCTATCCACTTTTTCATATTTTTTGATAAGAAGTGCATCCATATTTACTGAAAGTTTCATTATGCCAAGCTGAATGTCATTTAAAATATATAAATCTCATTGCTATAGAACTCAGTTGCTTTCTGTTCAGTTACTTAAGCTGTGGCGACATGACCAATCGAATATATCAACTCTACGAAAGGTGGGAAAGATCAATAACTAAAAAGAAGATATTAATATTATAAAGAGGTTATGTTTGTTTGGATGTTAAAGGTAATCTTCGAAATCACTCATCCGATTTTAAAATTTCTTTCAACAGTACAATGCTACGTTATCACTGAGTGCCATGGGCTATAAATAAAACGAATTTCGGCTACTTTAAGGATTACATGAAATATCCGTGCCAGGTGCCCAAAATAAAAATGCAAAACTTTATAGTGGCATTCAAACTGTGCTCACAGCTGATACCAAAACTGTGTTCTTGATGAGTTTCAAACTGTAACAGAGAGAATGTAGTGATGCTAAGAAAGGAAGCATATCTGATATTTGGCATTTGTCTTCGCAAACCGATGGTTCTGGGTCAAGTACGCTAGTTATAAAATAAAAGGCAATTGACAAATACCTCTCTACCAAAACAAAAACATTTAAAAACAACAGCAACTTGCAAAAAACCGTCTTGAGTGTTGTACAACAACAAGAAGAAAGCGACAACGAAACAAACAAATCACCTTCTAAACTGTTAAAGCAATAATGTTACATGAATACTTATACCGTGTCTAATAGATGAACAAATTTAAACCCACTAATTTTACATCGGGGTGAGCAACGCAAGCTAACATAAAGATACTTGTTGAATGAAAACAATGACAAAATAGAACAAGTAGTGCTCGAAAATTAACATTCTAGGATAAGAGAAATGGTACATGATCTAAAGATCTTTCATGAATAGAGTTTCATCCAGAGGAAAAATTTTCTTCATAAATATATACATAGTACTTGCAGTATGTTTAGGCTTAGACATGCTGGCTCATGTCAATTCTCACAGTGATTAGTCTATAAGTTTGATATGAAAACAACAAATAGAGGACAAAGGATGAGTTTATTCTTTAGATTAGAATTTATTTTGGATTGATCGGGTCCATAAACCAAAATTCTTGTGATGAACTAAAGTCATTTCTGAAGAGTGTCAATAAAGAGTAATTCAAAGAATTGATAATGACACACTATTTTGAAGCAGATAAAAATCAAATATATGATTGACTAAATATTTTGGATTTCTTTCCTAATATCTCTATGTTTTCCTAATAGACTCATTGTACTCTGAATTTGATGAAACTAAAGGAACTTCTCTCGTCTGAAGTAATTTAATGTTAACTTAAATATCTCAATGCACATCAAATGAGTGACATTATTTGTTTGTATCTTTGTTCTCTTGTTGATTTAACGAGCCCAAATTACATCAGTTTACCATAGTAGAGAAAATCCTTGCCAAGGCAAAAGCCAATTTAACCCAACTCAATTCAATTTGCAATATATTGTAGAAGTTGGTTCGCTTCGGTTCGGTTCGGTTTGGCTTAGTTCAGTTTATAAATAGTAGGCAAAATTCTGTTGCCCACATTTAATGGTTCTGCTTATCAGCAATGAACAAATTTTCTCATATTCACATGAAAAAGGACATAAATTTAAATATATGAAGGACGACGAAAATGACATTGTTATTGCTCTTCATCTCTGCTTCTCTGTTGATATTCTTTGTTTATTTGTTTTCTTTTTTTTTTTGTTTGTTGCTTCTGTTTTTGTTTGCTTATTTCTTTGTTTGTTTGTTGGATGAAAATTTTCATGTTTGTGTAAATATTTTAAGCTGTCAAAATTGTTGCCACATGAGTTATGAGCAAGCAAATATAAAGCATTATTATTGTTCTTCTAACTATTGTTGGTTTTACCATATCATACCATACACATATTCATATTTATGTATGAAAGTATCTGTGTGTCGACATACTTATTATTAATTTGTTGATTTATTGTCAATTAAAAAATGCCATCGAAACTATAAATTTAAATGAAATTTAAATTTTTGCCGACCAATGAATTTCTTTTATTTACCATTATTTCTATTATCATTTTATTACAATATTATGAATTTTTAAGCATCGTTGCGTGTGGTTTAGGTTTTGTAGATGATTGAATTGTTTATATACACATACAATAAGAGTCATCATGCAGAGATTCTTTCTTTTATATACCACAATAAAATAATTGTATCTATCTTACTTTGCTTATTTTTCTTGTATGAGTTATTAAGCAGCTCTATCTAGACAAATACAGCAAACAAATATAAGTCTTGGAACATTCCATTAAAATACATTACAATTATGATTACACTTTCATCCATAACATATGTGGTTATTGGAAAAATAGGCATATACTTTGTGAATTGCAGGACCCTTAAATTTAAGAATGTAACAACAAAATCATTCATCTTATACTCAAAGAGATGACTGGGAATTGGCTGAGTAGATCATTGTGATTGTGCAACCACAATTTGATGCATTCAATTGCCCAATATTTCTTGCACATTGTGGCATTTCACCATGGAACAAATGAGCACTGCTCATGTCCAATTGATCTAACTCAAACGAATCATGGGAAGCAAAACTGGAAATTCTTCCAGAATAACATTCACCACACATCTTGACAATGTATGTGGGCATAAGTTAGTTAGTTAGTTATAAAAAGCTTCAAAATATCATGATTTCCAAGTAAATTCCCAACTTGTGCCCTATGCTTATGCAACAAATTGTTAAATATTGAAAATCTTTACATTAATATCAAATTAAAATGAAGTTCGACCGCATTACTTACTCACATAAGTACATAAGTCGTAAATATTTATTTATGCAATTATTAAACATTTGCATTAGTGGTCACATTGTTGTTTCTTCTTCTGTTTGTGTTTTCATTTACAATAGATATATTGCACAATGATATTTTAAAATATGCACAATAGAATGCAACAAATTAATAAACATAAATCAAATTAATTACATTTGTACCAGTCGACAAAATTCATACAGACATACGTAATACTCATGTAATCTTGTCTATATACACATACAAATGTACATACATGCATATATGATGGTACATCTAAATTTGTCTCTTATTATAACTGACCAAATACATACAAACATACATGCATATACAAATATGTGAGTAGTATATCAATGTGACTTCGGGCACTTAACATTAATACACATGTACATATGCATTTATTTGACAAATAATTGCCTCAGAGGTTTTACAGTTCAAACTGGGCCGATGAAAACAACAACAACAACAACTTTGACTGTGACGTTGACAAGTTTATTGGCCCAAAAGGTGTTGGCTGTAACATCAACATCAACAGCAACAGCAACAACAACAATAGGATCTACACCAAAAATACTTTATCATCATATAATAAAAGACAAAATGGAGCGCATCCAACAAACAAACAAACAACAGAAACACTGAAACACCAAAACTCGTATACAATTCCAATTTGTTTGACAAATGAATAAAAGTAAATAAAACAACAAAAACATATACAAAAACAAAAAGATAAGATACATCATGAATGTACAATATGTACAAAGATACATATGTGTAGAATAGAATAGAATGGAATAGAATCATAAGAACAACAATAAAATGAAAAAGCAACTCGAATAAAGTAAAATGAAATGAAATGAAGTGAAATAAAGTTAATGCCTCAAGGTGCTAAAGCAATAAAATAAAAGTCATAAAAACCGCTGGTGACTATCAAAACTCGTACAACTAGAAAACCTCTAAACGAAAAAGAATTTTCTCTTTTCAATTTAATTCTGCTTCATTTCTTCTTTCGTTCGTTCGTTCGGTTGTTTGTTTGTTTGTTCTTCACACCTCAAAGGTTTCGAAAAGTAAAACAAAAAGTGAATACTTGTATGTAGGAAAAAAAAACGGAAAAAATTCACTGTGTTTTCCTTCTTTTCTATGTGTTAACATATTTACTCTAGTCTTCTTAATGGCTAAAACAAGTATATTACTAAGAGATATCTGATTGTTGTTATCAATTGTCTAAAATAAATTTCAAAACATTTCAGTAATAATTGATTAATTCACTTGAAATTAAGAAGGACAAAGATTACTGAATGCAATTACTTTTGACTAATTGTGCTATGATGGTTGGATCTGCAGTCAAAATTTATTATATTGATCTGTTCCTTTTGCAAAAATTTTGAATATTGCATTCTTTTCATAGACATTATTATAATATATACTTTACTTTCTTTAAGAATCTATTACCCAATCCCATTTCAAAAGAAATTAATTTTTTGACAGTAATTTCCTTTTCTTGTCAGCTCTGAAAACCAAACATGTTTAAATTTTTTTTTTTAAATTCCAGTTAAAATATAAAAATCTTCTTTTTCTTTTGGACCGTCCATACGAAAACATCACGAACAAAACCTTCTATTGCCATATATCCAGACGGCGCTACCGAACCGCTGAAACATGCCTTCGGTAGGCTAGATCATACCATTAGTTAGGCTTTGTTTATCGTATTATGTTAGCGATTTCATCACAGAATAATAATGAGTCATCTGTAGATGTGATCATTCGTCCATTGATCCAAAGAGCGCATTAATTCTTCATCGTGCTAACTCAATATTTAATATATTAAAAAACTGGTTCTCCATATTTTTATATTTATGTACTGAGTTCCTATAGAAAGAAAGTCCCGGAGCCCCTACACATTGAGGGCCTACACAAATATTGGATTCCAATTGGATAACGCTACTAATAAGATGTTGCAAAATCGTAAAATAGTTCTTTTTTCTGCAGTGCAAAGTTCGGGTATTCAGACGAATAAAGTGAAATAATCTCTACATCAAGAAATGTTAGGATCAATCTACAAGATTATGCGAAATTCTTAGAATCACAGCTGTCACACTACGAAAAATTTCAAGTAAGAAGTTTTAATCCAGTAATTGATCAGCTTTAAGCATCTCTGAGTGATAGGACTCGATTTTATAACGGGTATTTGAGTTTCATCGGAGCGACGATCTTAAAATCACTCTTGGGAATGGGTTGGTCAAGTTTGTAGCCTTGCTAGATGCCTTCAAGAAGGAAAACAACGTCGCCAGTAAATCGGAAGAGATGTTCTTCTACACGTTTCTGGCTGATATGTAATTACTTCGGCACTGCCTCTAAAAACGCACGTAAAGTGTCTTTCAATTAAAGGTAGTAAGCCTATTAACCGTTCCTCATATATGTAACATGTATCTTAATTTTTTATTTTAATTAAAACTTGATGAAAGGGCCTCCACTTCCTTTCTTTTCCCGGGCCCCGACACCCCTGAATCCGTCCCTGATCACTTGAAGCAAATCGACAACGATCTCTCATACGTCATTGCACCAAAGATAGTTATGCCCAAAAGATTAACCATGTACTTAGTTTCAAATGTCTGCTGCAGTTGCATCCCCATTGACCAAGATATGTTTTGCACTCTTTGTGTCAATATAGTAATGACTATCAACTACTACTATTGTAATTAGAAGTAATCCTCGCCACCTTAATGGTCCTTTTCTTAGCGATCTCCCCGATCTTTCATTAATCCCAATCAGCAGCATTGGTTCATAAGGTTTCTACGTTACTCGCACAGAAGTAATTAGTTTAAATGACCTTATAGTTGTACTATAATGGTTCTCTTGGATA
The DNA here is from genome assembly GCA_037043315.1 of Amiota communis. Classification (NCBI taxonomy): domain Eukaryota; kingdom Metazoa; phylum Arthropoda; class Insecta; order Diptera; family Drosophilidae; genus Amiota; species Amiota communis. Next base: position 1,430,813 of record JBAMAV010000994.1, read on the forward strand.
AGTAAGCTTTAATACTGCCACCAAAAATTAACCTAATATATATAAGTTACACGTCATTTCTTCAAATCGAGATGTTAACACATTGCACTCCTCTCTGTGCTTAACTCTTTCCTGAGAAACTGAGTCTCCCTTCATCTGTTTTGCTTCCCTCTGCACATTGACCGCGATTTGGTCTTTTTATTCTTTTCTGTTCCAAATATCGTTATTTCATGCAGTGGGTCTGTGACTCTAACACAGTGTTCTTCTGTGGACTTGTGCTGTGTTAGGTTTTTTGGTTTGTAATTCTTGTTGCCACTTTTGTTGTCAAAAAGAAAGAAATGAAACAAATTGTTGCCGCAACAGCAAAACGATACAAAACACTAAAACAAAGCAAGAAATGTATGCTACTCGACCCATTTTTGTCGAACAAAATGACTGCCAAAAGAAAGTTTGTTATGCAGTAAATGTTGAATTCTTAAGCAAAAAACAGTCATCGATTGGTAATATTGGTGAAAACAAAAGATATGGTCAAGATGAGATACTCGTGCATCCAACAACAAGTATTCGAATAATAAATTGGATTGAATTAAATTTAAAACCTTCTGTTCTAATCCACTTTGTGGGCTGCAACTCTTTGTTAGTGAAGCTTTGATAACTTTGTATATTAGGTAAACTCCTGTTTACTAAGTTATACAATATATCCCGACAATACAAACGAACATCCAATAATAAGAGTAACATTACCATTTAACAATACAACAAATCAATTTATCTGCAGATTAGCAAATACGTGACTCAATTTCAAATTATTTTTCGTAAATTTCATGTTCTATTTGAAGAGCAATAAGTAAAATTGAAAAATAAAACCAAATCAAATGAAATCCTCAATTGCGGTAATGACAAATTCAACATGCCATATGCAATAAGAATACGGTTGATGATTTTTTAATACACGTAAAGTCCATCAGTCTCTCTGTCCTTAAATGGAGTTTGCTCTTTTAGTAGTAATGAAGATTAAAAAATTTATTTGCAAATTTTCAAATAAAACTTTTTCAACTTGTTTGTTTTTGTACGAGTACTTATTATATTGTATTTCCGTGCAATGAGTGGGTGAGTGGCTAAATTCTTCCAAAAAAAAATAAAAAACATTTTCAATTAAATAAAAACGAAAAATTTGATCGAAATAAAATCGAAAAAAAATTAAAACAGGAAAATCCGCTAAAAGAGAAGAGCAAAAAAAATATACTTTCTCATTACTTAGGAACAAGAATCTGAACAAAAGCCGAAAACTTTTGTTGCAACAAAATGGACAACAACAAAAATAGAGTCATGAGCAATAAAGGAAAATAAAATGGAAACTTTTGCCTTTTTTTCTATTTCTATGTTTACTTAGTTCGCTATGTTTTAGACTACTTTATCTTCTTCCTTGGTTTCTGTATCTTTTTTTCTTAATTTTCTTTCATTTCGTTTTTTTTATTTTTATAAAATATAAATTGAACAAAAGAAAACAGAAATCAAAAGAGAAGGAATAGAAGAACAAGAAGAAAATGAAATAAAATCAAAAGGCAAAGTCAATCAGGCATAAAACATTAAAATGGAACAAAAGAATGAATGAATCCACGAAAAAGAACTCAAAGGCATATGAATAGCATAGAAATGAAAGGGGAACAAGTGTAATATATGCCAGGAGAATTCTATAGACTTACTATATAGTATGAGAATAGAGTTGTTCTACTATTTCTTATTGTTGCTGTTTTTACTTAGAAAACTTCGTCGTTCGTCTACTTTGAAATCTTTGAAAAAGCAAAACAAAAGTTGCCGAGTGAAATATTTTATGAAATGAAAAACAAAGAGAAAAACAAGAAGCTAATCTAGAAGAAGTAAAAGACAAAAACAGATTTTAATTTCTCTTTTGGTAATTATGAATGTACTTATATACAAAGTTTACATCTCTTTGTCTTGTATAAGTAGTTTTATGCAAAATGAAGTAGAATAAATCAATTGCAAAAGGATGAAGAAATTATGAAGACAGAATTCTATGAATGATTGAATAAAAAAATTATCTTATGGTAATTTGTGAACCAAAGAACTGTTCAATTCAGATTTCAATATTATGATTGAGTAAATTATTGTTTCAAAATCTGAATTAAGTCTAGTCAAGGGGGATAAGTCATTTACTACAATCTGGGTGGTTCTGTAAGACAGTCGGCCGTACAAGTAAGATACGTAAATTATCTAAGTAAAAATCTTGTAAATTACATGAATTTGTAAGAAACGTGACATTAGGAATTATTTAAAATTTTATATTAATATTTGGGTTTCTTTATGCATTTTGAAAATAAAGAAAAAAATGTAATATTTTTCAATAGTATGTTTTATTGTAATAATTAGTATTACCCGCTACAAGCTATTGGCACCTTATATATCGATTGACCCCATTGACAAAAGTTATCCGCACAAGGTCTTTGGCAAACTGGGAAGGATTCCCAAATCGTTGTACGAACTACAATTCTATGCGTACTGGAATCCATTTTCCATCAAAAATATCAAAATCAAAATATCAACGCTGTTCTATGTTTGTCCGCATCAACACCTACTCACCAGCGCATCGGCGCAACTCTAAATGAGGAGCCACGGTCTCCATCGACCACATTCTAGATGCCTGTTCAAGCTTGGGAGGAGCTAGAACCCATATTTTTTAAAAGCACTAAACCATCAGACTTTTAAATGAATGTTCTTCGTATAATATTGACTTAAAATTTTCTTCATCATTGTAATTTAATCCACTTCGTCAATTTTAGGTGTAGTATTAATTTTTTTTATTTTCGTCGTCGCTGTCATCATCGCTTCCGCTTCATCATATGAAATTTGATCGGGATATCGGAAAGTGAAATAAATACCCACGAGTTTCTTTATATGTGCTCGGAGAGCACATTTCTTATGTCTTTGTGCAGAAATTCCCAGTTAGAGAAAAGGCTTTCAAACCGGAAATTTAATGAAATCTGTCGCAAACGCATATAATTTCTGGTGACCCAATTTATTAGTGAAAATTTATCAGCAGACAAGTTTTAAATCAACGATTCCCCTGAATCACATTAACTTGTCTAGCGTGTAGTGCAAGATTAAGCCTTTTTGTACAGATTCGACCTGTTGCATTGTCTCCTTGTAAGCTGGTGAAAAAGGGTATTCTGATTCGTGGCTTTTGTTTACAATATTTTGCCCATTACTTATATGTCACTTTTGTGTATGCTCCTGTACGTTTTTTAATTTCTTACGTCTTACAAAATATGTAATTTTGGAAACCGAGACTACAATACAATAGTAACCGATTCAATTGAATTATTAATGAATTTGTTCTTCTCTTATAAATTCACAATTGATATAAATAATAAAAACTATGATACGTGAGGTTCACTGTTAAAATAAAAAGTGAATAAGAGTTCTATTTTGTCCACTACACTTCCGAGAACGGCGGATCAGTTTGATAATGCCTTCAAAAAAACCGAAGCAGGTGGTTAAACGTAATTTTGTGCATCTTCGTCTGTGGCTATACGTTTTTGGACCAAAAAGACCTTTATTTTTGAAAAAAGTGGTATCTAGACTAGAAAGCTGATGATCACAAATCTTTCATTGAAGAATTAGGTGCAGAACTGTGGTTATTATGTTGGGCAATATGAGGACGTCTCTTGTCAAACAGATTTCGCAGAACACCTCTGGACAGATTATTTCTCCCTTAGGCAAAAAATCAACATTATTCCATTTCGTTTCTAGAAACCGTTGACATTTTCAAATTAACTATAAGAATATACACAATCTTAACTAACTAAGTTACTGTGTTCTATGTCAAAGTTGGGAAACTCGACTCTAACCAGATATGTCAGTAGAGGGACACCACAGGACGGGGTAATCTCTCCATTGCTGTGGCTGTTAGTCATAGATAACATTCTCAAGGTTTAGGGGACTATGCGGACGACGTTGTGATCATGGTATTAGGGATGTTTCCTAGTGTGATAAGCAGCATCATGCAGGGAGCTCTGGGGAGATTTTTAAAATGGGCCACAGGATGTGGTCTAAACGTTAACTCAAGCAAGACAGAACTGATGCTTTCACAACGATAACCAATATACCGACTTTTCCCCTTCCTCTTCTGAATTGACAACAGCTTCATCTTTGCAACAAGGCCAAGTACCTGGGAGTTATGCTAGACGCAAAACTCAATTGGAAATCCAATATATTGCTACGGGCCAGGAAAGCCTCTGTGGCCTATTACTCTTGCAGAAGATTGCTTGGTAAGTGTGCAGAGGTCGGCATGTGTAGGAATCACAGGAGCCATGCACAAGTGCGCCACGGCAGCACTAAACGTACTGCTATATCTTCTCGCAATTGACCTCCATATCAAAAACATGGTCTACAACACCGCGGTAAGGTTAAAAGAAACCGGCTGCTGAGCAGAACGACCATATGGACATAGTAAAATTCTAGGAGTGGTTAATAATTAAGAGAACGACAGACTTTATAGTGGGGCACAATAGCTTTGAGAGCGACTTCAAGGTAAAATTCTTACCAGGATGGAATGGAAAGAGAACAGTTTTCAGAGTGATTTTGACATTTCAATCTTTACGGATGGGTCGAAAATGGAATGCGGTGTAGGAGCAGGGGTGCACTCACCACAAATAAGCTTAGACCACTCTTTCCGGCTACCCGACAAGGCCACAATCTTTCAGGCGAGGGTCCTTGCCATTAGGGAAGCATGTCGGCTGGCCAAAAATAACGTACCGGAAGGTCGTAAGATAGCTATTTTCGTTGATAGTCAGGCGGCACTCAAAGCACTGTAATCCACCACTGTGAGGTCAAAGCTCGTTAAGGAATGCAGGTCGACGATGAGCGAGCTAAGTCGTCAAGCTGATATCACTCTCTTATGGGTTCCCGGCCATAGGAACATAGAGGGGAATGAGAAGGCTGACGAATTGGTTAGTTCTTGTGCTTCTCTTGATGTATCGTTGGCGGAACAGGTCTCGATTCCCCTGGAGGTCGTCAAGAGGAGTAACTTCCTGTTTTTCCGCCTGCTGGCTAACAGACGGTGGAAAGATCTTGAATCTTGCAGAGTGGCACGTGTTACCTGGCCTTGTTACAACGAAAATAGGTCTTTTAGACTCATTAACAGAAGACGCTCGGATTCCGCAAGGCTCACAGTGATTTTTACCGGTCACTGGTGTGTAGGGATGCACGCGGAGATACTGGGTATTCCGTTAAGAAGCCATTATAGGAGCTGCGGAAACGAAGAGGAAGAGGAGTCGCTCACCCATTTCTATGTCAATGCCGAGCCTTGGCAAAGACTAGAAATAAGTTTCTGGGCAAATATTTCATCGACAATCTCTCGGAATATTCAGTCACATGTCCGGGTGATTTACTCAAATACATAAATTCGACAGGTTGGATTTAGTAATACTGATTACGTTCGGCACTCTAGTGCTAATTGCGGCTCGTAGTGGACTATACGAGCCAGCCACGGAAACCAACCCACCAACTGTGTGCTATTGTACTAACCCATCTGTAAATGGTCTAAAAATTCAAGAATATCATTTAAAAACATGACCTTTGTTCTTATTTCTACCTGAGCTATGGAGCTATATGTATAGACAGAATGCTGATAACATTTTATTTAAAATTCTTTAGAAATATCATCCATAGTTTTTATGCAACCTTAATTTTCCATATTTGAATGTCACATGCAGCTTTGACCTTTTATGAATTTTGAACTCATGTTTTGTTGTATCAATAACAAAAGAGAAACCAAAATACTTTACGAATCATACAGGATATATCAGAACACATTTCCAACCAAAAAATATCACGTACTCCCAAAAAATATTAAAGCAATCGATGAGTTTTACTTGTCTATTTAAAATACATCAATTATTGAATGTGTGTGACAGAATATAGTATATCCGTACCTATGACTGTATTTGCGCTTAACTGTATATATGTATGTGTGCATTTTGGTGGCTTTGATTACAAAGTATAGAATCTGCATCTCATTAATTAGTGCAAGAGACAAAACATTGTTGGTGCACTGTCAGCAACAACATCAGCAACAATAATTGACACATATTAGGCAACAAATTGTGCCAGTTTAATGCAAACCATTTTGGCCATGATTAGATTGACAGGACATGGCAAATATGTTATAATAATACGCATTCTCCCATTCGTTATTATTTGACGTTTAATGCAAAATGCGATCTAGGACTCATCAGCATCAGCAGCATTTCCATTCTTGTTGTTATAATGTTGGGCATGTTGCATTATTGTTGCCACTACATGCCTCATGTTGCAGATTGCATATTAAAATACAATACATAATAACAGCAATTTCCCACTCTTCTTGTTTTGCCATCGTCTATTAACATTAGCATAATGCATAGGCCATGTGTATCTATCGTTGACATTTATTAAGATTAAATATTCGTACAATATTTATCATAGACACTTTCACATTTTTCATTATGGAGAAAGTTAACAATGCAAAAACCATAAAAAACACAAACTTTTGTGACTTTCTGTGAATTTAAAATAAATTTTATTTTTATTAAAAGAAATGTCAAGGAACGTGGCTGGAAGAAACCCGAAGGAGTTCACATATATATTAATGTTTTTTTTTTTTTTTTTAAGTTTAATGATAAGCAAAATAGTGAAGTAGTTAACTTCAATGAAGTGTTAATGGAGATGCAATGCCGCATTTGAAATGGTAAAAACATTCCACTCTGAAATACTCGTACACATCAAAGAACTTCCATTTAAATTTAAAACAATTTGCATTCAAACTGAAAAGGCGAATCGGTAATTCGGTTTTTATTTTCGGATTTCTGATGCCACCAAAGCAAATAAAAACGAAAAAAGCGAGAAAATTATTGAAGAAAACGCATCGAGCCGCAAAGTTGGAATTTACGTGAAACATGCAGCATTTTACGCATATGCGTTGGCTACTACCCTCGTAACCCTCACTTTTCACCATTCACATTGCAACATTCTTTTCATTAATCACTTAAGCTATTGATAAAATTTTAAGATTTTTTATTGGGTATTTACACAGTTTTTTTTCTTACTTTTTTGCTTCGAAATTTAGACACCAACAAATTTAAAAAATAACCAATTAACTTCTGTTCATAGCCCAATTTTAATTTTTATCATTATGAATTATGCTAATAACAGTAGAAGAGCTTTTTAAAATAAAATTTGTTAGTAGAATAAAAATATTTCTTCGAGTAATAGGTGAATTCTGATTTTAAAATATGAGATGCATAACATAATACACGTGCGTGTATTTCATATCTTAAAAACTGAGAACAAAGCATGCAGGCGGCGAGATATTGTTAAATAAATTTCCCTCATCACTCTTATCAAACATCAAGCCAAAGTCAAAAGAGGTAAATATGTGATTTTCCATCTCATAATAATTGTTTAAGGATTATATGCATTTAAGGAACATTTTACAAATGAATAAGTAACTATGTATTGTATTACTAGAAATCTACTAAGCTTAAGCTTGACCCACTTCTACCATATATTTTTTATATGCTCCTATCAATTATATTGTTCTTGTTTAGTTGATTTGAAATTTCTGATGTTGACAGATACTCACAAATATATTTATACTCTAATTCCAGCAAACATTTTATATATTTGCATTTAACTTATTTTTGTTCTTATTTTCTTGAACGTTTTAATTATTGTTTCAGTAAGTTTTGTTGTACTAGTATTTAAATTTGCTTGACTGATTCATTATGAAAATGTTCCATTAGATGTCCTTGTCATGTTTGTGTTGTGTTTTCAATGCTGACAGCAGTAATAATAATGATGATGATGATGATGCTAAAAACGGCGTTAAATGCGTTTAAAACTTCGCCTATGCAGATGACGCTTATCAATTGCAAACACACACCTACTAACAAATGCTCATTCATTCAATCATTCACTCAGTCAGCCATTCAGTCATTCAGTATTATGATGTTTTCAAGCATAATGATGAGGCTGGTGAGACTGATGAGGCTGAAGTCATGTATTAAATGACATAAGCAGCTTAATACTTTAATTAAAATAAATGACATTTTTCATTTTCAATTGGCAACATAAAGAAAAAAAAGCAAAATAAAATATGAAATTTTTGCTAATGGCAAAGCCACAGTTCACTTCTGTTCTGTTCTGCTCTGTTTATGTATGAGGAGAACCAAATGAATTAAATAAAAATATTATATGCGCACAATTACCTTGAAAAGAATATCACATTTTTTCCATGCTTCGTTAAAAGCGAAAAGCAAACCAAATGTCAAACGCCAAAAAATGAGGAAAAATAATACAAAAATACACAAAATGGTTTTGGGCTGTGGCTTTTAGGGTTATGGTATTTTTGTTCAGCTCTGTTCAGCTCTTGGCATCGGGAGTGCTGTTGATGGTGATGATGCTACTGCTGGCGTTGCTAGCTTCTAGCAGTACTTGACAAGGGTCGATGCTGATTCAGTTTGGGTTTTGGATCTGGATCGCATTGCGGTAAGCGAAATGTCAGCGTGATGTCTTTAGCTTAAGGGAAGTAAAAACAGAGAACGCTTTCATTTGTCATCAAAATAAGTTTATTTATGTAAAATAATAATATTCAAAGCTTCTTACAAAGAAATAAGATGTAACATTGTCCTTGGCAACTTGGCTGAAGAACAAAACTAACAACAACTCAACCGAACTGAACTGAGCTGAGATCAAAGGAAACCCCATAACTAAGCTTATGTCATGGCTTTCGTTTTGTTTACAAAGTTAACTTCGAAAAGTCTTTCATTTCAGTTCAGTTTCTCACAACTTTAATAATAATATTTCTGTTCTTTAGATCAATGCAAAAACCACAATTTCATATAGTCGTCAAACACCAATGACAGCAACATCAAATTGAATTTATTGTATATGAAACAAAATAGTGAAATTAAAAACTGCTATAAACTCATAGGGAGTATTACAATTTCTATAGTTCATCAAAGAAAATTGTTTCTAGTGGAAATTTGACAAATTTAATTGGGACAAATGTATTAATACGAACGAGTATGTTATCTCCATCAAGGAAACATTTGTTGTTGAAATGCAAATCAAATATTAATGGATCATAACAACTTGTAGATCTTTTTGTAAAATAGTTCTTACCGCAATTTATTTTTCCTGTTGTTTACCAGTTTTCTCGTTAGTATTAAACCAAAATAGTATTTCCATTTTTAGGTAGACCACCTAAAGAGATTCGTTGAACATCCGAAAAAGGACAATTTGATATATGAATTCGTTGGATATTGCTGTCATTTAGAGTCTGATATTGTTGTTGTTGTCTGAAAATACTCCACTTAATGAAAAAGAAGGCCGTCTGAGTGCCTGCCGTGACTTCATTGATGAACCAATTTAACGTCAATCCTATTGTGTTGGATCGAAAAAGGTTTCCAGAACACACAAAAGTCAGTCCAAACCACATTAACCTTAAAGCTCGGAAACTGTCTTCCACTAATATTGAAAAATTTCCCTATCCCACAAAGCTACACCGTCAAATACCAAGGATTCACTCCCGTGAAGAGTATAATTATATTTGCAAAAAAAAATAAAATGACAATTATGATTTATTGTTATGTAATCACCAATATTCGAATCCGAAGTAAAATATTATTATCTTAAGTCGTAGTTGAGTTGTGTTCTTATATCCTCGAACCCAAAAATTGTACAACTTCCACAAAGCTCCTGAGGATCCAAGTCTTGAAAGTCTTAGGATTATAGCAGAACTGAAACTGTATTTAATCCCAAGATACTCGAGCAGTGCCTCCATCCTAAACGACAAATTCTCTCTTTCGCAACGAAATTTAACTCTATGCGGCCATATACAACTCCGGCCAGCCAGCCAGCCAGTCTTACCTAACAAAACACACTCCAATATTAATTCTATTAGAGTTCTACAAAAATTCAAGTCTAAAAAGGAGGCACTGTGTACAAGATTGTATTATTTTCTCATGATAAGTCACCTTGTAGGGCATAAGGATTTTCTTAAACCATTTACAAAATTCAGCATTTTTGCTAGTATTCACCGTGTAAAAGGTGAAATGATTTCTGAAAAACTTTTATCAAAGAGAAGGTGACAGTGTCGGCAAATACAAACATATGTATACGGTACACACAAATACAGGAGTATATACATACTTATGAGTATATATGACCCGGCAGAATGAATCGATTGAGTGGCTGATTGACTGACTGAATGAGTAAATGATTGAGAGAATGAACGAACGAACGAATGAATGAGTAGAAATGATTGAATGGCTTTTGACATTACCGTACAATGTCGTTAATCAAAATCCTTTCAAGTTTTTTTGGTAAATGTCAACGAATGAGGGATCAATACCATTACACCCACCCTTTCATAGGCAGACATATGTATAAACACACACAAACAAACTTGTATCTATGTAAAGACACGCAAGCACACATGCCAAAGATTACACATTTGTGTGTGCGTTTCTTTGTGAGTTGGTGTGTGAGAAGCAAAGGTGACTTGCTGCTTGGTGAAATTGTGTCAACTAAGGTCAATGAAATACTTTCGTTTTATGATAAAACGCATGCAACACAACTTACTACGAGGACGACAACTTAATTTCATCCGACTCGACCCGACTATGAGCCACTTTGACCTTGACTCTGATTTTGCGTTCAAATGCCTATATAAAAAGGATAACAGAAATGCCAGTTGTTGTTTTTTTTTTGCACTTTTCATTTAAATAATTTGTTTTTTTGATTTGCCACACAACTAACGCTCACTTATGTAGATACATTTCAACACAGACACTCAAATACTCAGACTTAATTCGCGCATTCCTGCAACAATCTGAAGTGCTAGACACTTATGTAAATGCGGTGTATCTCTCTGTCTGCCGGTGCCTCTTTCAGAGTGTTTGGTTTTTTACGCACAATTCATGAGCTTAGCCCCTTCTATCAGTATATTTCTCCGTGTACTTGTTAACTATCTCTATGCTTACTTCGCTGCACGTGTTGCCAGCACAAGAAGATCATATATGAACTTTGTTTTATTTGAGTTCGGTTATCTCAACAATGAGTAGCATACGCACAGGCGCAGCCCACTCGACACAGCAAAACACACCGAGTAGCGCAAAGCAGCTGTAACCAAGTGTAATCCCTCCATCGCATCGCCACCAGTCGTTCGTAGCAGTAGTCCCCTGTTGATCCATGCCTCTTCCTCTATGCTCCTCCATGCTACATGCTGCAAGTGACTTAGTCGCATAATTATGTCACGTAAGTTTAGAGCAGTTAACTCTGATGTTGCAATTTAGTAGCAATTCACTCTGAAGGACTCTTCAAGCTGGCGAACACACCCACAAGGTACACATAGATACACATATGTACAAGCGCAGAACTACACATACACTCTCAAGTGTCCTTTAACGTTTTATGGTTGTTGCTGCTTTGCTTTTGCTAGTTCTGCATGCGATTTGGATGCTGTGGTGATGACATCGCGGAATTGTGGCATGGCAGGATGGAAGCATTCAACACTCACAATTCGCCATTCATGTTAATTCGACGCACTTTTGTTTTTGTACACTGAAAAATTGCGCATACGCTGAGTGCGACGACAACGATAATGAGCAAACTAAAGCGGTTGAAAGTAAAATAAAGAAATGAACAATTTTTGCACCCTTCAAAAGGCCGCTTTGTACTCAGAATCGTTTTTTTCTTTTTTGCTTAGACCTCTTAAGTATATCATTCGATCAGGTGATATAAAATACAAAACAAACAAGAAGAAAACACACTTAAATGTTTATGAAGTTGAAAGCATCACTTTACCCATTTTAGGGTCAGCTTCGTTGCACTTATGTATTTCGTTTCTTCCATTTTCAAGAATTGTTTTAGACAAACTCCAACTGTGTGAATTGTTCACATTAACTTGTTTGTGTATGTGTATATGAGTGTGTTGTGTGTGGTGCTTGCATTATCCTTAATGGATGCATTATTGTGGCCAATTATAGTCTTGTTGTTGCTTGCTTTAACCATCAGCTTCACAGTTGACCAAAAGCACACCTGCTGTGCTTGTTTCCTTCTTATGTTTAAACCATTGAAACATTTGTTTGTGGCCAACAAACACCAAACCACTGATCCTTGAATTTATATTATTTAAAACACACAAAAACCAAGTCACTTGTCTTTATATATATTATTTGTTCTTTGACAAAAAAATTATAAATACTAAGTTTTATAAAATCCAGAGTCTTTAAATACAATAATATCATGCCATTGATTCTTTTGGTGTCATATTTAAATAGCTTTTAGTTAATATTTCCTTCACCTCTTATCATCCAGCTAATCATTATTTTATTCTTTATTTGCTTGAATATTCACTTTTTTTCTTTCTGTCATCAAGCAACTCACTTTTCTGTATACCGTGTAAAATAAAAATATCGTAAGATAGAGGCATCCTTGCACATTAATTCCACTTCAAAACATTCGATTTTGCATGAACACTTAGTTGTAGAAAAAATTTGCGGTCGTTGGATACCCCATAATTTATCAATAGCTCAAAAAAAGGCTCGCGTCGATTTATGTAAGGAAATGCTTAAAAAGTTCAACCGTGGTGCTTCAATAGACGTGTATAAAATCGTGACAGGTGACGAAACATGGATATATGCGTATGAACCGGAAACAAAACAGCAATCGACCGTGTGGGTGTTCCACGATGAGCCAAATGCAACAAAAGTTGTTCGCGCTCGAAGCACTGCTAGGCATATGGTCGCCTGTTTCTTCGGCCGAATGGGTCATGTGGCCACTGTTCCGCTTGAGCAACGTAGGACAGTCAATTCTTTGTTTACCGGAAGACTTCAGAGAAATTCTCAAAACCAACCTCCAAAGACGAATCTTTCACCATCATGACAATGCGAGCTCTCACACATCTCCTCAAACAGGCGAATTTTTGAGCAGTCAAAACATCGAATTGATGACTCATCTTCCGTACAGTCCTGATTTGGCACTCAATGGCATCTTCTTGTTCCCGAATATCAAAGGTAAACCATGTGGTCAACGATTTACGACTGCCGAAGAAGGAGTTGAAGCGTTCAAAAACCATGTTTTGGAAATGTCTCAAGAGGAATGGAAAAACTGCTATGACAAATGGTTTGAAATAATGCAAAAGTGCATTGATCATCATAGTGAATATTTTGAAAAACAACAAAGCCGTTTTCAATTAAAAATGTTTGTTATTATTTGCTATTCCCGAAATATAAAAAGTACCCCTCGTATAAGAACAAGGACAAATTGAAAAGTGCCTGACTACTTCTGAGTTTCGTAAATTTCATAAAAAAAAAAACAAAAATAGACATTTCCATGATACATAAGGTACTTCTCGGTTACGTAGATATTAACAAAAATTCCATTGCTATTGATATTAAATAATCTATTAAACTTCCAGTGGGGGCATCAGTAGCACCTGGTGGATTGGCACCAAATCACAAAATTCAGTTATGGAATTAAGCACATTCGAAACCCCAGCAGATAGTTGACTAATTTTACCATCGGATCCCGCCAACTGATTACAATTAGCAAGTATCACAGGTGCCGTAGTCCAAAAATCAATCTTGTCGACCACAAAGGCATGCACTCCGTTTGGTATGGTGTAGTCTTCAAAGCTTAATGGACGTTGAGCGAACGGTACATCCAGAGTCTGTTGTAGCTGGAAAGTATAGTAGGCTTATATATGTAGGGTATACAATTGACATCTAAGGCACTCATCTGATCAAATGGGCCAGTGCTTCATGATTGGCCTCTACTACTGCAGTTCAGTTATCTTTATTGGTTTTGCGTACAACGATTTATTGCCTTCACGCGGTTCTTATTAGCGGTTTGGTTAAGGAATTAGCCAATTCATGACTATTCAATTTCAGGCAATCGGATGGTAGACTCCAAACACTATCGATAGTATCAGTTGCCCCATCTCCGCTAGCTTTTCTCCCATAGTAGCTGTATGGCGCATTAATGTAAAAACCTTTCACTTCGCAGCTAGCATATGAAGCCGAAATCATGCGTGGAATGTTTGCTGCCAATGGAATAAATTGAATTATTAAATAAATTCAACTGCTTTAGGTAAACACTGGTGGCCTACCTAAACTGTTGTGGAGTCCATAGGTTGAACGAACAGGAGTGTATAAAGAGTATAACGTTGCATTGATAATTTTTGTGCATTACCCTATGCACTGGAGGCGGTGGTGTTGATGATGCTCTTTTCACATATTCCCATAGTCTTTCTTATTCTTCAGATAACTATCAATTGTATTATTAATTTTGTGCGCTGAATACTTTAGGCCGCTTAGTCGACTATTTTCCAAAATAGTTGATGAGGATTGGTTGTTTAGAGTACTATTGTTATTGGAACGTTGTTCAGAGATTTCCATTTTACGATAATTTTTGTTTCGCATTTTTTTTGCGATCTAAAGTACTTGTACTACAAAAAACCAATTACAAATGTAATTGTGATTGTTCAATCTTCCTTTGAACGGCTGCCAATCCAATTGTCAGATTCAGAGATCAAAGCGCACGCTGATTTTGGTTTTCTAATTCACTTGTCTTATTTAGATTTCTGTTCGTTCTTATTGTTCTTCGCTTATAATTATGTACATACATATGTCTACTATAATATGATAACTGTACTCATGTACATAATATTATAATTCGTTTAATGTACAAAGTTTTTACAATCGATAATCTCCTCTAACAGTGATTATATTGTAAAATTCCCTTTAACACCGATTGAAGCGAAGGGTTAAAATGAAGAACCTTTTGTGTAGATCCTTCGGCGCGTTTATTGATAATGTCTAAAAATATCATATCGATGACGAAAAATTTTCAACATTTTTATTTTTCATATTCGCGCTCTTCGTTTTGTGTTAGTCGTTACCGACTTGTTGAATTGTGCAGGCATGCGAAGTAGTAGTTTAAAAAAATTGGGTCGTCGATTTGACAAATAATGACTTTTGTGGGATTTTTGGAATTTTGTTGTTTTTGATTTTATTTTTCGTTTCTAATTTGGTTATACACATATGTGTTATGCCTCGCAACCTACAATCCGTAATCAAAAATGACCAAGAGATTAAGAAATTGAAATGTTTCTTTCATTAAGTGATGAAAATGATGAGTACTCTGGTGCTGGTGGAGATGTGTTAAGAGATATTGACATGGTAGATGAAAATATGTATATTAGAATTAAAGATATTTTGGATGAAGACGATATTCTCCTTAACATTTTATAAGAAGAGTCAAAAACAATATAATTTTCAAAAATTATAATAAACGGAAAACTCGTTGTAGGCAATATATTGCCAATCAAAATTGTTAAATCACAGGATATTTTTTAAAGTTGTTTTACAGATGAAATCTGAACAGAAATTGTTGATTTGACTAATGTAGAAGTTGGTTATCATAAGGAGCCTGGGGAGAAAGCAACCAACTGGTAAGAAATGTCAGTTTTAATTAGTGTATTGACATTAACAGCTGCCATGAATGATAATTACCCATTATCCCATGATCTTATAAATGTTTACTACGATAAACCTGTGTACTACTGTACTGTACTCAACAAGTTCCAACGGTTTTTATGATAAAGTGCTACGATTTCGTTTAATTATGGAAAAATTCGCACATATTCGGAAAATATGGTTTTTGTTTTTACAAATATTTTGCGAAAACTACAATCCTGGGCTATTTTTGAGAGTTGACCAACAGTTATTTGCGTTTAGATGTAGATGCAGCTTTTTTAAGATTACAACATATACTTCAACAGAAGTCTAAGTTACTTTTTTATGGAATGACAATATTCGATTCGGCGAGGAGAAATCTAGGTGTTCAAAATAAAATAAATACCAAAAAGGTGGAAATTTGCAGTATTTCTGTATGAAATCTCAAAAACTAAATTAAACCAAGAACAATGAATCTAAAGCTTCTCCATGTAATAATTCTATTCAATGTGACAAGCACTACCAAATTCCTAGTAGGATAAGGACTTGGCTTAAGACAATTGAAACAAGTAGACTTGACAAAATGTCTCAATTTTTTAAAATTCAAATTTATTTTTTATATTTATTTATTTTAGTTTAGGGACAATCAACGAATATTGTTAATAATATTTTACATTACAGGATTGGTAAAGCTCCAGCGAATACAACCAATAGGAAAGTACACAAATAACTTAAAATACACATATATCTAACACATGAAACCTTTTCAGGCTCCTAACATTCATATAGTTTTCTAGGAGATTTCTTACAAAACTGTTGATATGGGTATGCATCTTATTCATGTACCTATCCGACGGGACTAGGAGCACTTGCTATTATACCTCTCTAGGTACTCTTCACAGATATGTTTTTTGCAATATCTCAATGTTGGAGCTAATTCCCGTTCCCCACAGCTGAATTGTATATTTCCACACCATTTTAAAAATAATTAATATTGAAAAAATGCTTTTCATTACGAATTTTTGTTTTAAATGTTATTTAAATTACAATCCTTATGTGCGTGAATAAGTAAATTATTTTTTTTTAAATTTTCTATTTTTGAACAACTATGAAGGTACGATAGTTTTTATTCTGTACAAGTTTGTGCTCATCAAACTTAGACCTGTCCTGGTCTTAACTTCTTAAACACAGACATAAACTTTCTCTATAGGGCTCCACCTCACACTTAAATATTGACATACTATCAAATCTTATTTGCTGAATTGGATAGCGTTTTTACTCTAGCAGAAACCCTGAAAAAAGCATAAGGCCCAATGATTTATGACAACACTAAATGCTTACCAGGGCTGACCACACTGCCAAATGAGGAAGCAATCATATACACAAATGATAACAAAGAGATAACATTTCTGAAAAATCTAAATCATATCAACTTCATACTGTATTTCCAAATGCTAGATCGTGAGTCTTTTAAATTACTTTGAATCATTTATACCACATAATTTAGCTGAAAATGTCAACTGAATTACTTCTTGATAAAATACAATTGCCTCAAACCTTTAAGTTCTTATTTGTATGAAAAGATTTGCAATCTCAAAAACATTTATCTTTTTTTCGATTTGTCGCTTATCCTTGTTTTTAACACTCCCAGCGTTTTGGAATAGTGTAGGAAGGCATTTAGTAATTTCCATTTTGTATCCATTTATCGAATGTATTGTATGTGTATACGTGCCACAATTTTATATTTACTCCTTTAGTCTTATCAACGGATGCTGTAGACTTTTTGTTTGAACAGTAAAAATTTAAACGAACGGAAAAAATGTAAACAATTTTTTAAACAATTTTTGGTTTTTATGCCTTGTTTTTCCTACCATTGTTTTGTGATGTTGTTACTTGTTTGCTAATATCATGATTCTGATATTGTTCATCATTTTTCATAGTTATGAACTAAAAGATGGGGTGGCAAAATAAGTTTTTATTGTTTGTTTTCTTTGTGGTTCATTTTTTCTTGGTTTTCTTGTAAACCTTTGGGGTTCATCTGAATTCCCATTTTTCTCCATTTTTTATATGCATCTCATATCCTTGCTTACTATTTCTATTTTCACCCTTTTTTCTAAGTCTTTCGAATATTTCATAGTTCATATCGAAGAAATTTATCAAATGGAGACCGCTTATGGTGTGGTTTGAAGCCGCAGGACTGTAGTGGCATTCAAATAATGCAAAACTCAAAAATGATTGAGTAGAGATTTTGTGGCAAGACAAGCATACAAATTTAGCAACTTTTGGTTTATTTATAATTTCGTTTTATCGTTTTCTATGTCGAAACCTATGCCAACGAAGCATGTGCCAGATAATACCTACGCAGGAAAGTTTCTAGTGTCAATGTACATATATGCTATGCATGCCGAAGTTCTTTGTTGTTC
The DNA here is from genome assembly GCA_037043315.1 of Amiota communis. Classification (NCBI taxonomy): domain Eukaryota; kingdom Metazoa; phylum Arthropoda; class Insecta; order Diptera; family Drosophilidae; genus Amiota; species Amiota communis. The sequence goes on from JBAMAV010000994.1 coordinate 1,448,736, forward strand.
TCAATAAACTGACAAGGAACTGTCAAGTATACTGAATTTCAGATCATGAAGGACATGGAAGCATTGAACAATCCAACGCTTTGTATCAAAAATTACCTATCACGACACAAGCTATCTACTATCAAGCAGATGCATACAGAAATTTCTAAAGAATTGAGTAGACCAAAGATTTTCTAAGTAAATTAAGACAATCCACATCAGCACAGGATACATGAGTCACCATGGTTCACTCCGGTATCATCTCAAAAGAAGTATGAGACCATGCAACTTTTTAAGTGTTTCAAAGCTTAAACAGTGATTGCTGAACTAAAAGCTTAAAAAGCAGATCAATTGATAGCGTTGCTTAATAACCAGATACTAATTTTCATTGCATATAAAAATAAGAACGAAATTGCATATTTGGCAAAATTAATGAAATATTTCTTTGCCTGAATGTGTAAATTATTTAATTTTGGCAACAAATAATTTTACTTGCAACGTACAATAACTTAGGTCGTCATCATAAATTCTTATTTTCGTAATTCTAAGTAGCGGCACTACCCACACGTAATAATTTGCGAAAATAATAAATAAATCACTGCCTACTTTCGGGCAACATCCTGTGGCCCAACATGAAGTAACACTAAACACGTTCCTTTGCACATAAATTTTAGGTTACATCGGTTGAATATTTTTGCTGACTTCCAATATAACTACAAGTAGAACATCTTCTATATCGACTTAGAGGTACACGATTTTTTAATGAATTTTATTTATTTTCATTTTATTTAAATGAAAACAAAAGAAAACAATTGAATTGAATTCAATTGAATTAAAAGGTTAAATAGAAAACAAAACATTTAAACAAATAAAAAAAAAAAAAAACAAGGAAAAAGGTAAGGAATTTTTGTTGTTGATTTAAGGCGGAAATCTTTTAATGTGTTAGTTAAATATTGAAAAGTATTGTTTGCTTTTGTGTTGAATGCATGTTTTTCTTTACCGAATTGTTTTAAAAGCAAATGAAATGGATATGGATAGAAAATGGGAAAAGGGAGACGATAAATGGAAAAATGCAAAAGCCCAAAAGGTAAAAAGTACAAAAACATAGTAAGATTTGCCTTTAGATGGTAAAAAATCGAAGTTGAATATGCCTATGAAACAGGAAGAAAGACCAACCGACCGATTGAGAGAAAGGGCTTGGAGAGTTGCGTAACGAATGCAAAACAGCAAAGAATTCTGCTTTGAACTGGAACTGCACTGAAAAGACATTTCTCTTTAATCGAATTTAAATATTCAAATCCTTTGTGTGCAATGGCACAGGAAACAATCAGGATGAAAAGAGTCTTAAAATCATAGACAAAAATTCAAGCTGCAGGGAAAGCAAATGCAGATTATGTTCAAATCATACACGTCTTTCCATTACTTAAACTTCTCTAGGCAAATGTTACGACAAACTTCTCTTATCCTTCCTAACTTCAGTTCACTCCTCAATGCTCTTATCATGAATTCTTTCTTTGTAAGTACTACGGATATACTACTATGTATGTATATGATATGTCGTCTTGCACACACACAATTTTTAATTTATGCTGTGTAAATTTTATTTTAAGCTTCTGAATGTTAAAAACTGTTTGCGCAACCAAATGAATGAATGAATGACTGAATGAGTAAATGAATGCTAACATAAATGAATGAAGTACTGAATGAACGAATGAGGACTGTAGTATGCGAGTTTAGAGATTTGTTTGTATAAAGTCTGAATGAAATTTTACTTGGCCAAGATGCATTATCAAAAAATGCACTTAACTCTTTAGTAACTAAACTATACGAAATGAAACAAATTTGCAGGCAAAGGATTTGGAAGGGAGAACACGGCCTCATGTGTTCATTACTTGAGTTATTAAAAAAGATTTTCCCAGGATATTTGCTTTTGCTAATGTTGCTACTGCTGCTGTTGCTGCTGCTACTGCTATTGCCAAGTAAAATGTCACATTTTCCGAGTGAAGAATGAAGAATGAATATATTTCAAGTAAAATGTAAAATTGAAATCATTGAAATCAAGCAAACGCAAATTCATATTTCAAATGACAGAAATACAGAAATCCTACATAAATCTCCTTGGTAAGGCGACAACAATACGAAAAATGTCACTTTTGATTTAAGCCATAATAATTAAGTACATTCATACGTACGTACGTATATAGAAAAGTGTTGTTTTGTTAAATGAAAAATTCCTTGAATGTCGAGTTGTATATTTGAATGAGAAATTCAAAAGAGACCGGGCCAATGGGATATACATAAATCAGTTCCATGTGATCTTCTTTCTGTGTTATTGTACAAACAATATTTCTATTTTCAACAATTTGTCAAATATTTCAAAAGTTGGCAACCTTCTTTCATTTTTTCCAACATGTGATTTACTTTGACAATTTGACAAAAGATAAAAAACTTAAAACTACTCTAGACAAATCCAAAAATATTATGTAAGCTATGTACTTCCTTAATCACGTCAACATTTCAAAAAATTATTGTATTATACATAAGATAGCACACATAGCCATTGTCCTTTTGATACCAAATCCATAATATTGGGTTGGTGGAAAAGTAACTTCCGAAAATGAGAATCTTGTTTCAACAATTTTCTTTCTTATAACAAATCAACTTTATTTCATCAAATATTTTCCATTTGTTATTGATAACCTTTTGCCATCTTTCGGGTTAAACCATTATCCCGTCTTTGTAGAAATTCTAGGGTTTTTGATCAAAAAACTGACGCAATACCGTTTCACAGTCGTTTAGGGAATTCATTGTTATGCCATCAAAATATTTCTGCATGTGTGTGGCCTGGTGTTGTCGTTGTCAAAGACTATGCCCGTTCTGTTCATCAATTGCGGCCGATTTTCTTTCAACGCTGAATTTAGTCTTATTAGTTATTGACAAAAGAGTTCCAAATTTATCGTTTGCTCAGGTGAGAGCAACTCATAATGCACAGGACCTTTCCAATATCAACCAATACACAACAACAACTTCCTCGAAGTTAGCGCCGGCTTTGCAATAGACCATGACCTTTTTCTCACATTATTGTCGTATGTTACCCATTTTTCATCGCCAGTTTTTAATTTGAATACAAAAGGTTGCAAAACATTCCGGATCAGGAACATTTAATTCAAATGTGATCAATAAGATTTTTTTTTTGTCAAATTGTGTGGTACCCAAACATACAGCATTTTTGTATAGGCGGCCATTTTTAAATGCTCTAAAAATGTCGTGGGGTGGATACCAAGATCCTTAGCGATGTTACGAGTACTTATGTGCCGCTCATTCTCCGCTTTTTCAATAATTTGGTTCTTTTTTTCAGTGCAATACCGACCAGACGGAGGCGCATCTTTCATGTTCTAACTGTGCGTTTTGATAAAATACCTTCTCCACAATGTGCATATATTTTTTTATGAGGTTTCGCTGCAAAATAACCATTTTCATAGAAATACAGTAAATTGTAACGAATTTTTTCTGTTTCGACACTCATTTTCTTTACGCAACAACAGCAGATTTAATAATCACTTGTTCATCGGTTTAGCAGCATGTTTTTACCAAGGTTGTTAGCTTTTCATTGCTATATGGCATTCCCAGATCGGATTAATGCATACAGAGATGTCGCTTTTTAAATCTAGCAATTGAAATTTTCGGAAGTAACTTTTCCACCAACCAAATATATGAATTTTATTGTATAATTAATAAGATCAAACTCGTCAGAAGAGATAATGTTTCTACTATTTTCAAATAATTACTGCTGAATCTGTTGAATTTGCAACAAAGTCAAGTGGGAATGCAATACTGCAAACCGATTGAGTACCAAGGACGTTTCTACATGATGGGCATCATTTAAAATCTATTCTGGTGCTTGCATTCCCGGTGATTCAACTTCTTTATCGGCTAACACAGCTCAACTTCCATCATTACTTGCTACAAGAATGAATCGTTTTCTTCATGTTTGGTGAGTTGACATAAAACAGTCAGCTTTCATACAAGTTTGCGATATTCGAACTTCTCCTGTATTACTAAGTAACTTTTCTAAATTTTAACTTATTAGCTCAAAAACTTAAGATCCGGTTAGCATAGACCGAAGTTGTCTAATAATTGCATTACTAATTTCATTGACAACTAATAATATGTATAAGTTTAATACTTGCTAAGAAATATTCTTAGCACTTATTCTCGGATTCTCTTCCGCTCTTTATTTGAGAGATTCTAAACAGAATAGATATGAATATTTCAGTAAGAGAAATATGTTTCAGTTAGTGGCAATGGGTGAATCTATTCATAGGTTCTTATAGCGAACATTTCTATCTAAATTCTGTTATGACAAGCATTGTATAGTATAGTGTGATTACGTTTTGTTAAACAGGCCGCTCGCGATTGTACTCAATTTCCATTGTAATGCATGATAAATTAAAGAATAGAAATAGGTGGGGGGATTATGAGGTGGTTGTGTAATCCACCTTCGAAGGGTGGCCAGGTCCACAATGGAATTTTTGCCAAGCTACTTAACTCATCGAAGAGCGGTTTTCCGAGAAGACGGGTACGTCTACCCAGCAGCGCAGTGTCACATAGCAATTAATAAATAAATTTTCTTTAAGAAACCCTGACTAAATAATTCATTTTTAAAATTCTCCTACTGTTCCTGCATCATGCCATTCACCCTTTCAATGGTACCCCATTGTTCTCTGTATAAAACAATAACAAAACAAATAATTCAAATTGGAACACTCCAATAAACATAATTACATTATGTGATGAGTGTATCAATGTGAGTATGTGTGGAAGTGCGAGTGTTTGTGGCAGATCCATCAGAATAAGGCACATTAGTCACAGTGGGTGCCACCTTAAATATACTTTTCATATTTTTCATGGCAAGTGCTCGATTCGAATAAATGGTTTTCGTTAAATGAAATACCCTTAAAGCGTATGCAAATATGAGTTTTACATGCATTTTTTACAAATTTTCAAATTCAACATCAAGCTGAACTCATTCAAATTGTGGGGAGTTAAGTCATGGAAATGTAAAGAGTTCATTTCAATGAATACGTTTGCATTGGTGGGTGTTTGTGTGTGTGTGTGTGAGTGTGTGAAGTTCATTTACTATAACAAAATGATTTTGTGTATTTACAAATAGTAAATATTACAAAATGGTTTTGCCAGCTCAACTTTACCCCGTCCAATTCATTCAGTCACTCATTTATTCATTCATTCAATAAAAGTATTGAACAGAAAACATTTACTTTTACGAGAAATACTTTTATACAAAAGCTACTCGTACATAATCTCCATTTGTTGCCCTCCTTGAACTAAAGTTTGTCCCTTCATTCAGTCAGTCATTCATCTGTCCGCTCGTGCATTCAAGTCAAATGTGCAGAGGTCAAGCATGATCAAACAGATGAATGTCGTCGTCATGCGATGAGTAACTGACTGACTGACTGACTGAAATACAGACTGGGTGAATGAGTGCATGGTGAATTGAACTCTAGACTCAGTCAGTTTCCTAAGGAAACAGGATGAGTGTATTACATTAGAACAGAAACTTCCTCTTAACAATAGCCATCAGCCGTCCATGAAGCAAAGGACATATCGCACAGCACCGCACTGCACCGCTTGCACCGGAATGTTGCATGAAGTCATGGTTGGATGGCTGTAAGTATCTGTATCTGTCTCTCTATTTGTCTGTCTGTCGTTTGTGCAACAAAAAGTGCACTTAATGCCATTTCGTTTGCATTAAAATACTATACATAGAGTGGGAGAGATAGAAAGAAAGTTTATGAAAAGTATTTAGAAAACACTAAAACTAGAGTGGAGATGGAAATGTGCTCCAAAGGGAGCTGAATGCAACTGAACTGAACTAAACTGTATATTTAAAAATGCTTATTCTATTTGCTACTCCTTTTACACATTGTTTTTTTTATTTTGCAATGCAAAAACATTTCTCGGTATGCAGTTTGAATATGCAAAATAATGTTGCTTGGAGCAGTAGTTCATTTTGCTATCAAACGATACGATTTAATCAAATGGAAAAATTTTATTATTTTATTTAAAACTTGGCTGCATATGACAAGCAGAAAATTGAATAAAATAATCGCGAAAAAAGTATAAATTTTCTTTGTTTATAATATCTTGAATATGGTATAAAGTAAAGGATAGAAACCAAGTTGACAAAGAAATCAAAAGATTGACTTAATAAGTGATAACTTCTGAAATTTGGTATCTTATGATCAATAGTCTTCAATAATCAATTATGTAAAATCAATCAGGCACGCATAAAAAAAAAATTGGCAGTTAATGGGACTGCCGAATGAAGTGAAAACACAAAACTATGAATTAACTGTAGAATATCTAAATCTTTTAATTAACACTTTATGACGTATCTCTCAAATGTTAAGATTTCTTTTGCTTTTTTGGATTAAATTTATATTGATTTATGTTAATTTAATTTTTACATTCGCTTTAAAATTGTAAATTCGTGCATTGCTCACAAAGCAGAATGATAAATAGCATGCGCAAGCGACAGACAGTATCTAAATTACATGAGGAATTCAGTATCTTGAGGTTATGTAAGGAAGGATAGGGATTAGGTCACTGATTGAAGCGCAAGGAATGCTCCAAGTCTGCGGAATTGCTGGCTGTTGTCCAGAAGTTGCACTGCGAGGACGTTTACATGGTTCTCAAGTCGATGTTCGTAGCGGCTGCTAAACGCAGTGATGGCCTCTGCAACCGTATCAATCTTGAGGTCGCAGTGAATCACATCGTTGCGAACATAGAAAGGGGCACCTACTATAGTGCGAAGAACTTTGGTTTGGATAATGCAAAGTGAGCAAATATTTACATAGAATGAACGTAGCACGTAGCTTGTGTTGATGATATGATGAAACAAAGAGAGAGGCAAAATTTTGTCTATACAAATCCACTCCCTCTCACAAAGATGTTTGTTGTCTACATCGCTCTCATGCATAACGTTGTTGTTCCTCACTTGTTTGTCTAGTCCGTTCGTATGTTGTTGTTATGTATGTCTGAACTATTTCCAAACCAGCAAATATAAAACAAGAAGAAGGCGAGCGAATTACCACAAAACGAAATAACGATAGCATGTCGGTAACGCGAATTCATAGTTTTACCCTCTACCAAATATCGCTCAACGCGCCTAAAGAAGTTTTTACTTAAAAAAAAACAAAAATTTAAAGTTAAGTGCCAATAGCAATAAACAGTGACTTAAAGTAAGAAATAAAGAATTCCTTTCTTTACTTCAATAATATTCGATTTATGTACTTACAGCTGACGGATAATGGATAATCTACTATGACATAGATGTTAGAGGAAGCATACACTGGCATGTACTCTGAATAGGGACATGACTGTACGGCCTGAAATTGCCTCTCAGACTCGTATGCTTTTCTTGTTAGCCATCCTCATACATTCTAAAGGGGGCCACTCGATTCGTTCTGCTTCTGAATCCAGCTTTTTACCACCCGAGATTGTAGGCTTTATCTTGGTGGCATAAGTCCACGGTAATGGTGTAGAGAATGTTGTTAATATCAGTAATCAGCTTCTTGAGCATGGAATTGCATTCATTTTGGATGACAAAAATTGCAGCTGAGTATGTTTAATAATATGAGATGGCACCCTATACCATAACACCATTCTCACGGCTATGGTGGTGGGACAATACGTGTTCTTCCTTTCATATATCATGAAAATAATAGTTGAAACGATCAATTCCATCTAAATTGAAACGTTTTTCATCCGAAAATGTGATACCAAGGAAATACTAGACGACAATCTTTGTATTGATTGTCAAACAGTGTTTTTTCTTGAATTTTAATCTTATTAGATGTTTAACTTTACGTATAACTCTTCGTACAGTATCAACACTAGCATTTAATTTTAAAGTTGAACAAATTTTGGTAGCAGAACAGTGTGAATTTGAAGCTTCTCGAACTATTCGTCACTCGGCAGTAGGCGAAAGTATTTTTTGGTGCAATTTTTTTGTAATTAGGATCACACTCGTTATAAGCAATCATTTTGCCTTCTTCTTCCGATGTAAGATCCATATTCTTTTATGTTTATATATATATAAAGCATATTTAATTACATAACACAACTTTCAGCACTTGGGTTTTTACTCAGAATGAAGAAATCACATCTGTCCCTATTTAAGTGCATGCAAAAAAGTACTCATTATTTGAAGAGGTCTAACAACAAAATTTTTTAAACAAAATTCCGTTGATTTAACAATGTATTCTTTTTTGTACTTAATACACAATAAACCACAGAGTAATAGAAAAAATGTATCTTTTGATTCCGTTTGTTTGTTTTAGTTTAATAGTTACGTATATATTCATTTCAAAATGTTTGTCCCTATTCAAATGCAGTGTATATTCTCATTGCTAAGTGAAATTCTTCTCCAAGACGTAAAGCGCTCTTCTTAGTAAAGTGCTTTTTTTAATAATGGATTAATAAGAACGTAGTCAATACAAGTTAATCTTCAAGAAAGGAGTTAGTATGCCTATTCTATTTACTTAACTACTAAATCATGATAACTAAAAAACAAAAGGTTTTAATCGCTTGAAAAGTAGGAGGTCTTTTCCTAACATATTTTTTGTCTTAAGTGCTGTCAATTTCATGTTTTGTTATAAGCTTTATTTCAACAAGTTCGATATAATTGCTGTCGGGGCAGGACTGTAATCGGCACTAAACTCAAACTGTACTAACGAGGTAGACATGTCGCTGTCTTTGACGTTTTTGGTTCTCTCAGCTTAGCACCTGAGTTTGGTTTTCGCTTCTTTAGAGTTTCGTTTTTGTTATTTTAACTGAAAGGGGGCTGATTATAAATTCTGCACAATTTAAGTGCTTACATACTACTACTATTTAGTTTAATTAATTTTACATTGCAAGCTTAGTGAAAGTTAATAAACAGATCCAATATATGAAGGATAAGTTTGGGGTTTCTTATTTAATCGTATCATTTATAAACCTTAAGCGTTTGATTTAGCTTAACGTTTAAGGTCGCAAAACAACAACACCAACAGGAAACAACAACAACAATAGGCATAGACATAAAGAAGCAACGACAACAACAGCAGGAGAAAACAGTGAAACAAAACAGTATCTTCCTTAACCTTCATGTTACACAACTTAAGTGCCCGGTCGGATGACTACATTTGTAGTAACAATGTATTAGTATGCAAAAATGTGTAAAAATTTAAACATTTCAAACTAATACGTACAATTATTTAATTTTTCTTCAAATTTAGACAACATTTTCGTATTTTAATAATTTAAAAATGAGATAATGTTTGCAAAACTTATTTTTCATTCTTAAAGCAGCATTTACCCATTTGACAGAAGATGCGTCACTAACCGATTTTTTACACCAGCTGAAAGTCTTAACAGTGTTCTTTGAGATTCTTATGTAACAGTATTGACAACGTTCAGGATGCATGGTGATGATTCAAAATTGCACCAGGAACAGAACTATGACCAAGAGCCGTTTGGATAGCCAGAAGCACGTTAATCACGATACAAACCGAGTGCTCAGAAAAGATTTTAAGGAAGCTACTGGAAGTCTCGGACCCAGTTGTTGAGTAAAATTTTGTTTTATTCAAATGTCTTTGAAAAATTACTACAAATGTAGTCACCCGGGCACATGAAGGTTAAACAAATGCTACAATACAATATTTATTATTTTATTGGGCCGGTTAAAAGATATAATAAATGTAATTAAAATCATATAAAACAACTAGTAATTTAAATGAATTTTAGTTAGATTAGTTTCTTCCTGTTTCATTACTTTCCGACAAATGAAAATTAGTATTGTTTCCCCTTTTAAATATTTTTTTTTTTTTCCTAATTCCATAACACAGCAGCAATATACTAGAATAGGTGCTACTATTATGCACTGGCAAAACCAGAATATATCGGCGGCATTGAATTATCATATTTATTACGAGTGTTATAGATTTTTGAGTATGAAATATGTCTAGACGAGAGAATTTTGAATGCATTCTTATGTAGGATATTACTTGTATTTTACCTGCATGAATGATTTTTGTATCCCGTTTTGAATACACTAATACATATCTTTAGTCTAGACTACAAATTGTTTTGCACAATATTATTAAATTTTTTAAGATTCATACAAAATTACTTACCCGTTAGCACCCTTTGGGTACGGGTACGGAACCCTATAAAAAAACATTCATTTGAAAGTTCTCAGTCCAGCCAATATCAAAGCGTTGCTATATTCTGCTCTGGGGAATGTGGTCCAACGTTTAGAACACTTATTTATTAGGTGGCAGAGATGAAACGAGATCGTTCGAGCTGCCCAGACGTACATACATCACAGTGTTGAATTTGGACATAAAAATTCTCCATGATTACTTCACCTGAGAGGAGTCAAAACAATAGACTGAAAGGGGAGAATTGGTTCCAAAAAAAGAAAGCATATATACAGCAGTCAAGGTCAAAGCGTCGGTTTTTCAGCGTCTTCAGAAAGGAAAAACATTGAAATGAGATTATTATACGAATTTATTACACCGTTTGAGTGATGAAATCAAGTAAAACGGCAGCATTTGGCAAAATAGAAAGTTTTGTTTCATCAAGATAATGCACCAGTTCACACATTCATTACGACGATGGCTAATAGTTATCAAGTTTGAATTGCTTCCTCACGCCCAATGGATTATTTTATGGCTGGGTGGTGAACAATGAAGAGGTAAAGTCTGCCGTTGATGACTATTTTGAAAGGAGACTATTTAAAATAATAAACATGTTTTTCCGTGTGTGTGCATATTTTTCTATTCCAAAAAATAAAGAATTTCAATTTTTTATCCAACAGAGCTTATTTCTAACTTTTAAAATTATTTGTTAAAATCAATTTGAATACGAATACTTACTGACCCAAAATATTATTCTCTCCATTATAGGCTTTGATTTACCCTAAATGCAATGCTACCCAACCACCCACTGAATGATGAAAAAATATTGTAGAAATAAATGTAAAATTTACTTATACTCGTGTATAATGCAAAAAAAAAAAACAAAATTACTTTGAACCATTTAAAAAATTGAAATCCTTTAGAATGAAACTTGCAACGCATGCGTCACCAGTAGTAGTGCTGTGTGCTTTGGACCAAATGAAGGCTCAGTGCAATGAAGCTGCGAACATTCATTCATTCATCAGCTTTGCACATGTTGCAACATTGTGTTGAAATGAAATAAAGTTGAAAATTCGAAATAAAATATGGTAAAAAAGTGAAAAAGCAAATGTAACGAAAGAACCACAAGCAACTTTTGTTAAATTTCTCTAGAGATCCCCGGTCCTCTGAACGCTCAACTCAATGTAGCGAGGATTGGGAAAAAGAAGAGAAAAATGTTTTATTTCATTTGATGTACGCTGTTTGAAGTATTTTTCTCTATATTTTTTATTCGTGTGTGTCTATTTGCGAATTTGTATCTGCATGTGTGTTGTGTTGTGTTGTGTTGGAGCAATTCTCAGATGAATTGCATTAAGTGATTTCCATTGTAAGCCAAAATGTTCAACCTGGAATTGTCTTTGTGCGTCTACTTTTGCAATTCCGTAATATTATGATAAAATTTGAAAGCAATTTTGAAGGTTTTCCATGGCGTCACTGTCAAATTATGTCATGTTCATTCTGGTAGTCAAATGTAGTATTGTAGATTATTGTATTGTGGTAGATTGATTGACACTCTGAGGTGTGGCATGCCACAGCAAGTCAGTGTCAATGTCTTTTCACATTGAAATAGATACAACAACTTCATGAGTCCCATTGAAGTATACGCTTTTCAATTGTGAGTGAATTCATGATTGACAAAATGTTGTTTCTGCATTTTTCATTCCATCGCACGCCTTGGGTTATGCAACAAAAATGGGTACTTTGAAGCGATATAGCTGCCAAAAATCATAACGCTATGTGATGCGAAGCTACTCAACTTTTTATTGACACTTAAAGCATTAAACTTTGCCTTGACTTATTAAATTAAGCGATAAAACTTCAATGCCGCATTACTAAGTTTAAGAAATGAATTCACACAGATGATCAAAGTAGAACACTTTACAACGATTATCAATATTGGATAGGACTGGAATGGCTAACTGACTGAGTAGCTAGCTGACTGGCTGACTGAATGTTAAAAACTGTTCTTAGAGCTCTTTAAATATTAAGAACATGAAATTATTACCCAAGGCGCAATTCCAATTTGCCAACATCCATAAAACGTTGAGCTCTGCATTAAAAGTCGAGCGGATTGTGGCACATAGTAATGGCGTTGCCTGGCACTTGTCTTCACTAGTATTTCACTCACTCACTCCTATTACAACCTTTTGTTTCGTCTGCATGGCAATTATCTGAAGGCCTTATTCCGTGAACACAAAAGTCACCATTTTCTTCTTTCCATCCCTTCTTCCTCCCACTTACCTACCTGTCTGGCTGCCTGCCTTATTTACTTGGTTCATTCATTTGGGCCTTTTGTTGCTGTTGGCCATTGTTGCGAAACTTTTTATCGAAATCGATTGAAATAAGAAGTAAATGTTATCATTATTGCATAATACTGGTAGTTAGTAGTAGAGGCTTAGAATACAGAAGACAGAAGATTGAAAAATTCCATGAAATCGAATTCTTTGAGTCGAACATAAAATATTATGAGTATGAACCAAACAAAAGCAACCAAAAAAGTAGAAAATTCCTTTAAATTGGCATTGATACAAACAAAATCACACACACACATTTTTAACTTTTAATCATTTCAAGTCTTCTTTTATGCACTTAATTGTGAATTCTCTTTATGATTGTAGGAGATGCATTGCTTCTTCATTAGCTTTGTTATGAGTCAAGAGAATAATCAGAGTATAGAAATCAAGTTTTACTGCTAGTGGTTATATTTAGCCGACTGCAATGCACAATTTCGTAGACTGCCTTTAGATAACACATCTTTTGGAAGTTTAAAATGTGAAGTTTGTATTTTTCAATATGTGACATTGTGCTCATAAACGCATTTTATTGTTAATAATTAACCTTATTCTAACTTCAACTTTTATTATTACATGAACAGAACACCAAAATTCTAGAATCCCACTTCAAGATGTCTATTTTTAATATAAGTAGCAAAAAACTGAAGGATTGTATTCGTGGATACCATTGAGAAAAAAGAGACAGCACAAATACTATTGTATATTACGGAAATATTTTACTCTGTTACATGGGATCCTGCTACCATCCAGTCTAATTTAAGTTTTTTATTTCAAAACAAAAGTCATATACTAGTAATAAACTTACAGTGTTTATGTTCCCCACATCTTTGCCGCATGAAAGTTTAAGAACTCATCAAGTATTTGTTATGGTCAACTTCGATGATAAGGATTTAATGTTGCGGTGTTGCTGAAAATATTTTACAAATGTTTTACATTTTGTTTTACACTTTGTACTATTTTTGATTCGATTCAATCCTCGTGAAAAGTTTCTAAAGTATTTTACAAATATTTGAAATATTTTCAGTTGTTAACCATTAAAAGCCTACCGCAATCCGCTCCTTGTCCACTCCACTCCTGCGTCTCCACCTTCCAACTAAATATCCCACCACACTTACAAACAACATAAGCGAGTGTAAATCGTTTGGGCAAACAAATAATAACAACAAGAACAACATTATCATCATCATGATCATCGTCATCATCGACATCGACAACATCATCATGAACAACTACAATAATTTACACTTCAGCGCACTTACCGAAACCGGAAACCAAAGCAAAAAAACAATGAAAACTTAACTCTTGCCTTTTTATTGTTTTTCTTTTTGTTTCTGTTTCTTTTTGTTGTTGTTGTTGTTGTTTCGTGGTTGTTAGCAAAAGCAAAATCAATGAATGAAAAAAATAAATGAAAAACACAAAAAATACAAACAAAATATTCCACTCAAACACAAAGCCACAAAATCTGTTTCAACTTGGCAAAGAGAGAAAGTGTCGATATTTTTCATTTGTTAAACGCCACCGAAACAGAGTTGCCATATCACATAAATGAATTACACTGTAATGCAAACACATACGCACACACATCTATCTACACATGTGATACAGACTGACTTACACTTGTATTAAATTACATTGTGTTATTTTTTCCATAAGTTTTTCCACTTTTTGCATAACGGAAATGCACAAAAGCCACGTTAAAACCCATCAACAGCACATGCAACAATAACATTGAGAAGGCATATGAAAGAGAATTGAAATATTTTACGGTAATAATGAAACTTGAATACTCTTCTTATCATCATTCATTCACATTGTTACGTACTATCAATGTATTTCAGCTAAAGGTTTTTATTTCAATCCCTGATAAAGATTACGATTTTAATGGGACATAAATTTAACACAAGATTTCAGATTGATTTTAAAAGAATTCGACTTTCTTCCGATGATAATTCTATGTCAAGTTTTAGTAGTTAACATGGTATATAATCCTTTCTCCTGAGATTTTGCCCACTGCTATCAACGCTCTGGTCTTGCAACACCTACGATTCTCCATCCACCGTGACTGAATCTGGACGCACAATTTTGGATGGGGTGTCTAATGTGCGTCTCTGACCACATGGCTGGCTGTGAGTAGCTAGCTATTTATAAATTTAAATAAATTTCCCCCACCGTGTCAGAGACAGATATATTTTCTTTTTGTTTAATTAGTTGTAAAGCTTTATTTTAATTATTTTTAATGTACTCTTTTGTTGACAGTATTTTGTCATATATAAATAAATAATATTTTATTACTGGAAAATATTATAATTTCCATGAAAGCTATTTTTATTGGCGCATATTCACAGTCTTATTTTGTATCAGCTTAAGTATAAACTTTACTTGAGTTGTTACTTAAGATATTCATAGTCGATTTAGTATCGATTTATCTTCTTAGCTGCAACTAAAAACTTAGTAACAGCTGAAGTCATTACTAAGTCGATGCCAAAGTGTCATTTATAAGTGGAAAAGCTGATAAAACCAAAAAAAAATTAAAGAAAATAAAAGTATGGAGCGAATTCAATGCAATTTTGATATTCTAGAAGATATTGAGATTTTGGATGACATGAAATTAATGAGGCGCAGTAAAATTTACAGCAAACGTGTTGATCCATTCGAATGAGATGACGGAGACTTTTACTCTCGGTACAGGTTTGACAAAAACACAGCACAGTTCATTATTGACAAGTTGAGCATGAAAGAACCGGAGAACAATATGGGGCTACAAGTTCCCATAAGCTTGTAAGTGCTCTGCACCTTACGTTTTTTGGGTCGAAACGTCCATCAAACCTTATCCTAGACTTAAACTTAAATCCCGTTTTTTTTAACTGATCTTCATGGTTTATTGCAGCTAACTGTAACCGGATTATTAAAAATATAAGTGGAAAAATTGCTTTGCATCTGCGAATGGAGCCGACCATATTAATGAGGCAAAATACAAATTTTACAATACATCACATTTCCCAAGGCGACATTGATTGCACGCTCGTTCATATAAAATGTCCAACAAGAAATGTAGGAAACGTCATGGCGGGTCATTTCAGAACGCCTCATCCTTTTTGTTAGTGATTTTAAAATCATTTCGTTTGCTGTCCAGGACAGTCACGTGTTTCGATACTAGCTCCCGGAAAATATCTTTTTCCTCCTTAGACCAGTTAACCTCTCGCTCTCTCTAAAATAAGGACAACTTAAGAGATTTTTCAAAAAATGTGTACAATATTAATGTTACTTTAACATTCGTGTCCATCGTCTACCTCCGCATGTACATATATATAATCAGCGAATGCTAAAAATGGCAATGTGTTTTTTTCGATATTATTTTCCAAATCATGGTCTCAAACAAAACTATTCATTCCTAAAGAAATATTGTTTTTAGGAACGCATCTCATTAAAACAGTAGGGCTGCTGTCAAATATATATTTCTCTTTTTGAAAAATGTTTATAATGGATGAATAATGCTCCCATTTATTAAAAATTTAGTTATGTCAAATAGATTATCGATATAATCGACAATATGTACATCTCTTGAACAGCTGATTTGTGATGATTACTACAACTTTTATTGTTACTAGTTAGCAGCAACTAAAAATTTGACTATGAATAAAACCAATTTTTAAGTTGGTATTTAAAGTTAAGATGAAGGTTTTTTAGTATTAACTTAGTAAAGATTTTGACTCTAATGGGACCTACATTTATTGCAGCTGAAAACTTATTTAATAATGATTTTAAATAAGAGGCTTTCGATAATATACGTATAATAGTGGCTTTACAGTGGCTCTTAACTCGAAGATTCGGTTTTGTGCTTTACAGTGCTATTTTAGCATCACGAACAGCTGTTTTTTGTTTTGATTATGTGTGGCGCGCAACAAAAATGGAAAGAGAAGACACCTGACAATCACAAAAAACGACGAAATTATCAAAATTCTGCCAACTTACACGGAAAAATTGCCCAACTCTAATTAGAATAAACTGAATATAAGCATATCAATTTGAGATTAAAATCTTTCAATCGAATCACATCTACAACAACAACCCAAGAATTTAGTCATTTCCCCTGTTGTTGTTGTCAAATGGAACTTGATTCAATAGTTGCATCTTCATAGATTCGAATCTTAGCACACTGTAAAGCGACTATAAGTATTATTCTAGTTAACAAATATTCCAACCCAACTTTGATAGGTAACAACGTAAATATTGTTGAATCTCTCGTTAAAACTAACACCGGGCAACCAATCTTTGCACGTTTTTCGAATTCGAATCACATTTGAATTACTAATGATAAGTCTTAAATATTAACACTGTTAAGAAATTCTATGTAAATTCAAGTGCTCCTTCAAGTTGGTCTCTCATCGTACCATGACTGTAATAGATTTTGTACTCTTCGGGAAGCTAGGTAACTATATCTTTGTTACTTTTTAACATATTTGAAGCATATAGCAACTCTGCACTCTCTCTCTCTCTCTCTTGAGATTTTCCTATTTTAAATCCGTTTCCGAGATTCATAATTAATACATTTATATAGTAGAATTTCTTGTTTATATCTTATATGATTACTAAAAGGGGACTTCAATAATTTGAATTTGGCTATCGGTTCCGGACATGTTAAATGAGTCACATATAACTGTGAAGTGCAGGGTTTCAACTATTTCTTCATCGCAAGGTTTTTATCCATTTCTTGTTTGTTCTTTGATAAACTTCGAATTTTAGGTTATAGTATAAGTAAAATTGCAGTGAAGGAACTTCTATTGCAGTTCTGCTACCAGATCCAACTAACTCAAGTTCATTTTCACAATGTTACAACCATTTTATCAAAATAGAGATGCCTCGAACATTTTACTTAATAATGGAGCAAGTAAATGTTGGAGTGAAATCGAACAATTTGTCTTTGTTGTTGCTGCTGTGCTCGTGCACTTACAAATTGAGCAAATTGCGTTGCACGCTTTTAGGCGTCAAAATCTTAAGCGTCACTTTGACCAAAATATTGTAACTCAGCGAAGCACGTACATAGGTAACTACAATAACACAAAAGCAAAAAAATGAGTATCTAAAAGTTGTAGTAGTTTCTCAATGGTTTTTTTTCTTTTTTACTGTGCTTTTGTTAAAGTTTAACACAAAACCAATGACAACAACAATAACATAAAAACCGGCAAAGTGAAGTCAAAGCAAAGTAAGTGATGACAAGAGAAGAAAGGGGAAGAGAATGAAGGGAATAAACCACAAAAAGTTTCATTAACTTCTTTCGTTTTTCTCCTTGTATTTTGTTTGGATAAATGTTTAAAGAGAGTTTTGCCAATCCGTTTGTTCGTGCTTATTACTTTCGTATTACAATGACGGTTGGGCAAGATTTGTAACAAAGTTTGGTACAAAACAAAGAAAGCCAAAGGCAACTAGCTGCAGGAGCAGGACTCCGAAACAAATAACTCAGTAATAAGAATACAGAAATACAGATGAGAGATGAGAGTTTAGTAAAGTAAAAAGGACTCACTCCGAGTATATATTTCAAAATGTATTGTACTATTCCAATACCACAAAATATTGTACTAATCGAAATGAGTAGAACAACAACAAGCAATCAAGTGTGGATAACTTTTGGCCACAGAACCGAATTACGCCAGTGGCTAGCATAGCCAATAAAATGCCAACTATAACTAGTATAACAACTACGACAGTAAAAAAGGATTATACCAGTAGCAAAAGAGCAACAGCAAGAAAAACTGGAGAACTGAGAAAGTGGTCAAAGAAATCCTATAAGTTATGGCAAAATCAAATGAGAAATCAAATAAACATTCAATCGAGTGTAAAACATTCAAAATGACACAAACGAATGCACAACAATAAACGAAAGAATCCTTCGACAAAAATGAGAAGAGAAGAATACCCAATCCTAAGGGCGTGTTATTGGTTGATGGTGAGATGATGAACGTGAGAATGAGAAATGAATATAGTAGTTGTAGTTTATGAGTAACAAAGCATTCACAATTGGCCTTGGAGTATGAAAAACAAAATATAAAACCAAAATCAAACAGAAAAAAGAGGAAAAGAAATCCCTTTTAAGTATTGCAAAAAATAAAGGAAAAAACATCAGCATGAAGTGGCTGGCAATTCAAGTGGGTAAGGTGCAGTTCAATGAATGATCAATGGAAGGCAATCAAGGGTACCCCATTGACAATGAGTATGAGGCTGTGGTTGAGTTATTGTTATGCATATCAAAGGTAGCGCCTACAACTGAACTAACTTGGACACAGGACAATAAGGTTCACTACACAACATTCACCTTGAAGCAATTAACGTGGCCATTTATCAGCGTCAAGGGAAAATCAATCCCAAATCACGATGAAGCGGCGGACAGCAGCACACTCTGTAAGGTTGCTGTGGTCTTATTAAAACTCAAAGTCTTCAAATTGTTTATTATTGGAGGTAGAGGTACTAAGTCAAAAAAAATACAGCTTAATACGAGGAACGTGCTTAGATTTTTAATTTTCATGCGTTGAGATTTATGTCTGTCACCAGGAATTAAGCCACTCCAAGCAATTCAAAGAACAACAGACCAACCGACGACCCACAGAGTGAAAAAAGAATAAGGACAAACGGAAGCGGATGTGAAGCGCACGTCATCAGACGGCATAAATTACACGAATTTCGACGACAAATTTCTCAAGACTACATCAATGGGGAGCTTCGCTATTCCATTTCTATGGGTTAGCGGAAGCATGATACTTAAATTTTTTACACTGGATTTGTGCTGAAACATTTTCTTGCATATTTAATATAATTTACAAAAATAAATGTTGATCCTTATGCTGAAATTTCGAATTCACATATTTTATACTAAATGTCAATTGTTATTGTATTCAAAATCCTCCTGCTCCACCACCATCATCCCAAGATAAACAAATTTTATTTATGTACCACGCATTATTGTTGTTTGTTGTTTGTTCTTTTACTGAACAAATTCACTCTGATCCATCCTCATTCTCCAGCCCCTTCTCCCCTTTCACTTTGTACTCATATGTAGGAGACATATATTTTTTGGGTTGTTTTTTTTTTTTTTGTTTTGTATTGGAAATGTATGCAAATTTTGCATATCTTAGCGGATTATCTGCTTGTTAACAGAGCTTCTGCTTGTTTGCACTAAGCTAAGCGAAAATTGCGCATTTATGTCGCATTGGTAAAGTCGAAACCGAAACCAATAAGATTTCAAACTTGTTGCAACATCCAAATCCATCCACATTCAGATCTGAATCAAACCAAACCACACCAAACCCATCCCAAGAGATCCGAATGCGGCAACATCGAACACCAGCACATGTTGGCAAATTAATTCGCAATAATTCAACAGAATTAATGCATAATTAATGCGTTCAATTTACGATGAATCGATGATTTAATGTAATTTTATTTCATATCATTTAAATTTATGTAAAACATTTAAGCAATGGTGATGATAAAAAACAGTAGGAGCTGAAATTTCACAAAGATATTTTAATACTGTTTATTGTTAATTAAGCCATTTTAAGTTTGGTAATCTCGCAAAGTTTCCAATTACTTGTATTCAATTGTGGACAAAATGTGAAACCCTCAAAAGTTGAGCATAACTACAACAATATATTTTATATGAATATACATATAGGATGGGCATTAGCAATGACTGTTCTCTGTGAATCTTATTCGTGAAAGAACAAAGTAAGTCGAATTTTGTAAGCAATAGAAGTTGTTAATGTCTTAACTTATTTAGTCTTTTAATTGTATAATATTGGGTGGTATAAAAAGAAATCCATTATTTTCACATGAAATTTAAGGGTTTATTTAGCATAGTAACAGTGATAGAATGATCAGATTTAGATCAAACTAGCTGTGCCCACAATTTCGTACGCATGTTATTCGAAATATGTTGTAATGGCGTGTGTTTTGTAAACTTTTTTCTTAAAAACAAGAAAGCATTCGAAAATCAGCCACAAAGTCGGTAACAGAATTAAAAATATAAATATCCTTTGATTTAGTAGATCGATGTCGATAAAATAAACGCTAAATGTTACACGAAGCTTGCTACAATACACCAGTCAAATAGGTTAATGTGTTTCTGAGATTAGCGTGCACAGCCACAAAAATTCTTACGATTTTATATACATATATATAGAAGATATAGATATGCACCGTTTTGTTCGACAACTTGTTGTCATTTTTAAGGTAATTTTATTATGCCTCTCTCATAGAAACACTTGCCCCTATTGGCTAACAACTGGGACTGCCGATTTTCACAGGCCAGGTGCCAGGTCCGAACTATAAGTACATTAGAACCTGCCAACCAAGCACCCAGAGCTTCTGTGTTCTGATGATCTCCTATTGGCCTAATCTGGCCGGGTGATTGTTTCCTTCACACGTTCCAATTGTTGACAACACAGGTCTGAATTAATAGTATGGCTCACAGTAGATTATTGCCTGCCAATCCAACCAAACACACGGCAAAACCTGGCTGGGCCACCACTTGTGCCGGCACACCGCGATACAGCCACGTCTGTTTTCGCTGGACGTTATCTTAAGAAATGAGTCGATTTTGTTACGATTCAAGAAACCATTCGTAAAAATTTGTTTTTTTTTTTTTTTGCGTAGCATGCATAGCATACAACCTTAATCAAATGGTTTCAAAATGTTTTTTGTGCAATGTTTAGTTCCTAGCAATCGGAACACTGCTTATATGATAGTCGGACTTGACGATTTCCATCATTTCATCGACATTTTGGACAAATGGACTTCCAGAGCTTGGTGCATTTTTGACATCTAAATTGCCGGAACGGAATCGACGAAACCAAAATTGGGTATGGCTGTTACATTATTCACATTTTTAGCCACCTGGCTTGGGTTTTCGACTTTATCGAAGAAAAACTGTAAATATGAATCAAGCAATCAAAAATCTGTCTGAGTAGTTTTTTTTTAGTACGAAATGTTATCTTTACAATGCGAGATACAGATATTTAAAGTCATTCATTGAAGAAATAATTGATTTCTTTTCTTAAGGAATCTTAAGTAAGGAAAAACGTTAGCTCCGGTTTCCCTAATAATTTTATAGCTTATCAAATTTATTGTACAAACATTCCTTGGAAAGTTTATTATTCTTAGATCCCTAAATATTGTGCTTGTTATAAATGAATTCAAACGGCAACTATGGATTTATATGATCTGTTAAGTCCTAGTTTACTTCATCAATGTATCTACAATATAAAGATAGTTCGGTAAATATAAGAGCTCATATGATATCTGAACTAGCACATTCACTAGCATTAATTATTTGGGAATAATTCATGTTCGATCATTTGTAAGGCAAGTATATATACCATAGATTAATTAGCAGTTGATTGGATTGGTTTAATCATTATTATTAGAACTAGCAAGCTTGCTGCAAGGCGTCCTTGAGAACCTTCTTAATAAGTCTCAAAATAGTGTCCCTTCAAGCTATTCGTAATGTGTGAAGTAAAAATGAATCCGTAACTGTATGGCATCTGCGATCACTTTACCATATTGTTCTTGGTTAGGAAAATGGGGACGAGAAGTGACTGTACAATGTAGCGATGTCTTAATGAAGTACTCAAATGTTTGAGATGTCTCTTCATTACTGGTTGACGATTACTGTATAGTACTAAATATATACTGTGTGTTCGGAAGAACTTTTTCACTTTGCAAATATTGTTATCAGTTTGCAATGTCTACTAATATCCTTTCAACCGATTCTGAATCTCTTGAATATTTTCTTGACCACGCTACATGGGTTCATGGTAGCTGCTATCTTCACCTTACTACAACTAATTGCAGGCGACCAATCCGGGTTGTGTGCTATAGCCCTACTATCTCAATTCTCAGAATCCATGGCCCTTTAGTTTGTTTTATTTGCTGAATAATTCCTTTATTTATACCTCCGTCACAAACTTTTGATGCAATGAAGAACTGCCTTCAACGCCCTAACAATTTATTTGGTTTTTGCATTTGAAATTCTTTTTTAAAGAAAAGTGGCGATTTACAGGTTTTAAATGATTCAGTATTCATAAAATACAACAATATATAGAAAAATATGTAATAAGTGAGAAAATACTTACCATAAATGGATTTAATTAAAATCTGAATGTGCTTATCATTTAATGAAAATTTCCTTAGTGAAGTGGTAAGCTGCAGGTTTATAATTGCATTTATAGCGATATCCATAGCCAATAGCCAATCACTTGAGAACAGAAAATATGCAGGATAAATAAAGTCAGTTAAATAGAAAGATAGATTGAGATTTGCATATAATAGCATTGCACTTGTTTTACAAATCAGTCAGAACCACAGACAGAGAGAAAATCGATGGAATCAAGTAAGTTTTGCAAGTTAATCAAATCAATTTCAGTAATTATTATCCTTTATGCAAAGTGACGTCGCACTTTCACCCAATTTAACTTCATTAAGTCGCAGCCATTGATGCATTGATTAAGTTCATTTGTGGAGAATCTGAGAATCTCTGCCAAACGAAGCAAACCAAAATCAAACCAAACTCTCTCCCTGTTATGCACCCAGGCCCAGTGACTATGACTGTGACAGTGACTTGAGGTTGGCCACGCAGAGCCACAATCACAACTGCTAGTAGAGACAAATGAATGAATCAAGAAACGAAAGAACGACAAAGTTCTAAATCATTAATTTTAAAGTGACATTCTTCCAGAGATACTTTTGTGGAAAAGTAGATATGGGGCCAGAGAGAGGCTTGGAACCGTCTGTCTTTTGGTGTATCTGCATGCAGATCTGCATTCGAATTGTTGACAAAATGGTTGCGCCCTTACTCATCCGCCTGTTCACTGGCATCATCAATGACATTGGTGGTGGTGATGGCAAAAGTTTTTAAATATTTTGTTACATACTTCTCGGCTTGGTCTATTCGATGGCTGGCACTTTGAACAATTGGTCGGTGGGTCGGTCGTCGATTGCGATTGTGTCATTGTGCCACGTCGTATCTTAATTCATTACTTAATAGAGCGTCAATGAAACTCAGGGGGAATGAGTGACAAAAGTTTTATTTTTTGCTTGCCTTAACTTCGACAGCAACTTTGATTACAAGAATTCAACGTTGGAATTATTTAAATGCAAAACGAAACTTTTCTGACTTCTGATTTTGAAAATGTGGTTTATTCTATGTAAATTGGAAATATTGTATGTAATTGTATCTGAGGCTAAGTTAATTCAATCTGAATACTGGATGCTGAATGCTAAATGAAGGTAGTGGGAATAAGGAAAGTGGAAACGCTTTAAGTTTCAATTAAACTTTCTCAATTTCAACTAAGTCACATGTTCTCAAATAAAGAATTTCCATTTACATTTTATATCCATTGCTTTATATCCACTTATGTCCTTTTATACTGACTGCACCATGCTGCGCGTCTAACATATGACTTCTGGTTGATTACCAAACACACTTCACAGAATCATTTCCTGTTCATTCCCTATACTTTTTTGCTTACATTTCTACGATATCACGTGTCACAAATAAAAATAGTTTATCGTTACAAATTTACCCACAGACGCATGGCGAAACGCAATGTGGTAGTTGTACATTCATTCACACATTCACTCGCCCACCCATGGACTCGTCCATTCTTTCACCCACTGACTCACAAAAACAACCATAAATAGAAGCGAACATGTGTTCGGGCATGAGGAAGTCAATTCCATTTGAGTGGGTTATAAATTTTATAGAATTGAAGATATTTACAATACCGAAAAGAAATACATAAAAAATTTATGAAAAGAAAACAAAAAAAATATTTCAGAGAAATGCAAAAAACCAAAAGTTAAAGACATAACTAGTTACGTATGCAAAATTTAAGCAAAGAATAGGAAGCTCTGAAAATTATGGTACAATATCAAAGATTTGCGAGTAAATTTCCATGGCAAACATTTGTGTTCAAAACACAGAACACAACTGAAGGAAAGTTGGCGTAGGTTGCGAACGAAAGTGGTACAGTAATTCGATGTTCATTGAGAGAATGTCAGCATTGAGCTTTTTTTAAGAGAACAAACAATTCGTAGAGTTTAATGATTGCTCTGTGTACTAAATGTACTAAAATGTATGAGACTAACTCCGTGAGGATATGAAGAGAGAGGCAATTTAAGAGAGCGCAAACCTTTAAATGAAATACGATATTACAAAGGAAAAATTAATGAATCCTATTTTTAGAATTATTGGTGTTAATTGAAAAGGAAAAATAAACAATACAAAATAATGTTACTATTATTATTATCGTGTATAAATTAGGACATCATCTGATTATCTTCAAACAATGTAACACACTTGTTTAATAACCTCAAGAAATATAATATTTATTCATAACTTATCTGCAATGAATGACAAAGCCTATCTGGAATATATGCTATATCAACTAATTAAATCAATTAGTCCTCTTAACAGTTTTAAATTGCATAAACAATTTATAATAAATTTTTCATTAGAAATATTATCTGAAATTATACTATTCAATGTATCGAATTTAATATTGCGTGTGATTTTGACACTATGACTAAGTATGATCGCTTACTTTTTATGAACAAAATTGGACAAAATTGATGGATTAGAGGTTCCCTGGCCTTTATATTCCACATATTACTTCACTTGCGAAACAGAAGCTCACATGATCAGTCGCAAGTCAACTAAGCGCGAACGCAGATCATGTACGTATGCTCTTATATGATCTACAACCGACGTAATATAAGAAACATAATCACACAAACAACAACCACTTCGAAATCTACATCTTATGACTTGAATTGGAATAAAGTAAAAGACTATATGTTTTCATACCTACCAGTTGTCACAAGAGCACAAAAGTAAGGATCAAAAATAATCATTTTGACATCCTCATTAAGTCAAACTTAAGAGTACATTGTATGGAGCACAAATGGAATGAATGATATTTTTTGATAAAAAGAACCAAGAAATTACTTTATATTCAGTTACATAATTGGCAATTTGATCCCTTTCAAGCAAAGATAAACATTTCAAAAAATAAATAATTCACAGATGTCGTGGGGAAGCGACGCTCTTTCATTAAGTATAGGATGATATTTAATTAAACAAAAGTACAGTAATTGGGAATGAACTCGACACAATAGATTCTTATGATGAACAACTCTAATCAGTAAACAACTAGTAGCGGCACAAAACAATTTTAAGAAATAAAAAGACAAACTCTAAACTTCGTTGTATGCGCTATGAGCTGATATTTCACAGGATGAATCAACAACTGCACTTGCTAACAACGATATTTGAAGGTATAAAATGATTTCAAGTAGCACACAGAATGTTAAATACAGAAATATGTATGACTATTTTTAAAGTTTAGAGCTTCTGTAAAAAAAAAAAAAAAATATCGGTAAAGTGATAGTCGGACTCGCACACGAAGGGTTCCGCACCACCGCCTAAGGTTTTAACACTATGTATGCAAATTAACAACGGCTTAAAATGTGAAGCAAAAGATAATATGTAAGAACATTAATTTGACTTTGGCTTTGTATGGGAAGAACCACTCCTGGTAATTTTAGGAACTTGAAATTTACTTGGTTCGTGAATATTGGTCGCACACTTATAGTGTCCAAATTTGAGTTCGATAAGACTAAAAACAAAGTTTTCGTAATAAGAACATTTATTTCAATTTGGGCGAATCTTTAAATTTTTTAATTTAATTTATTTTAATTATTTATCGTTATAAAATCAATTGAGTTACACACTCTGTGAATATTTCAACTCTCTAGCTATTACGGTACCTGAGATAGATTTCCCGTTAGCTCTCTTTGGGTACAGAAACCTAAAAGAGTAAGAAATAAATGACAATACCCGCACTATCCACAACCGGTCACTCATTTGAATAGTTACACATTGCTTAATTTTGGGGATCGATAAACAAGCGTTCACTCATAAAATGAAATCTAATGATTTTAGCGTTATACGGAATTTTTCATATGAAACTCTAATTTCGAATTTATTGAAAAGAAAGCATAGGTAATATTATTCCGGTAATTCACATCTTAGGAAATAAAATATTGGGGTAAATGTCAGAAATCTCTTTCTCCCCAATTACGTCTTTTGGTGTGGCAGACATTTTTTTCGACGGTTTGAATTCTTTCCTTTCCGTCTCCGAAATTATTAAAAAAAAAGAAGTACAAATAAGTATAGCTTATTTTTTTTTTTTTTGGTAGTCTGCATTTAAAGAATTCAACATTTGAGTTGTTTTAAGTATAAATTTGCATATTACAAAAAAGTCTTTTAAATTAACGCAAAAGCAATCAAGCAGCAAAACTAGTAATGCTAGCTATGCCAACCTGCTCACATTTATTATCCTTTTCACACTGAGCATGTCTTTTGTCAACAACAACAGGGATGACGTAATTTTGTAATTGTTGTTGTAGTAGAAATGCTGTTTGTGAGATGGGTCACTCTGCCCAGGGCTGGGTAATTGTTGTTGTTTTAAAAGATATTAATAAAATGCTCAGTGTGAAAAGGATATCAGTTTTCACATTTTATTGATATGTCAATCAATCTATCAATCTATCTATCTATTTATCTATCTATCTTTATATCTATCTGCATACTTATTTTTTAAAGGTAAATATATTTTTTTTTTAGTATTAGGTTTTTCGTTTACTTTTACGTTTTATGAATTGTATTGGTGCTGTTATTGTAAATAAATCAATCGGTTTCGAAATAATCGAACATTACTGGCACTACCCCATTATGACTATAATAATGTAAAACAATAATTTAAAGTGAAGTTTCAAATAACTAATAGAAAAGTTCTAACAAACAGATTATAGTAGAAATTTAAGTCAGACAGATCTTTTCATTTATCATTTAATGTAAAAACTTGTGTTGGTTTTGCTTTAAAAATTAATTAATCTAATGATCTTCGCGCAAAAATTATGACATTATCAAGGGTGCTACATAAAACTCTAGTGTTTTCGGCGTGGGGAGTTTTGTAATACTCTCGGCAAAACTATAGGTACCACAGAACTCCGAGATGTTGCGTTTTTGGGAGTGTTTTTATCGAATAACCAAACCGCTTCAACTGAATGTTAATAGGGCTGTCAGCATATTGTACTAAAGTTGAAAAGAATACTTTATATTATTAATATTTTCAATAAAAAAAATGGTACAAACCGGTCTTCCACTGAAGATGAAGTCAAATTATTACGATTTTACTTTCAAAATTGTAGAAGGAAAATTTTAAAATTTTCTTCCCGTCAAATGCAACAATTTCTTGTGGTTCGCTTAATTGCCATTGATTTCTTACGGAGATATGAATTGAGAAAAGAAAAATACAACGGAAACGCCTTTTGTTTGTTTCGTTTCCAACTTGTCGTTACCATTTCGCTTTTGCTGTTGGCAACATGCCATCTTGAAACTAATTTTTAATTCACGTTTACTTAAAATGCACAGTAAATACGTGATTAATGACCATTATTAACATAACAGCGTTGTTATAAGTTTTATTACTGCAATATACAACACAATTTATTGATCTATTCGATAAAACAGAAACTCCGAAAAATACAACATTACATTTAAACGAGTTTGCATTCCTTTGCTCGATTGGTTTTGCCGATTGAAGGAGGTTTACAAGATATTTCGTAAAATGGTGAATTAAAAATTTAAATAAATAAAATATTAAAAAAAAAATTAATTACTTTGAAAAAGTATGGGTGAAAATAACCAATTATCCAAACCAAACACAGAGGATTCAAAAACTCCCGAAGGGAGAGAACCAAAAATCGGAAATCTGGTGGAATTGAGGAGGAAGAGTTTTTTGTAGCACCCCTGTATAATATACATATCTCAAACACTACAGAACTTTTTTGAATAAAAAGAACAGAACATGTCTACTTTGAATGATTCTCTTCGCCACGCTGACCATTGCAGCAATTGATTCTTCTAAATGTGTTGCAATTATCATAATAATATGATACTGCCCTACCAAACTGCACGTGAATTATTTAAAAAGAAAACAATTTCAACACGCAGATTTTGCGATTAAATCATTGTGCCACCCAGAGATGTTGCACGTCGCTATTCTTGTTTTTGTTTTAAACAAAAAAGTTTTTTAAAGACCCTACAGCTAAAATTAACGACGCTACCAAATTGCACGATGTTTGTGGTCGAACTGTGTAAAGAAGAATGATTCTGAGTTTGGGTCGCTGCGAAGAGTTGAGTTGGAATTGGTATGAAACAGGTGCAGACCAATTAAAAGTGAATACATTTTAGCCATGATTATGCGTTTAATACTTAACTAAAAGTAGATACTTTCAGGTTGCGCCATGGTATTTGCACCAATGTTGTGTAACAACTTGGCGAACATTATTATCAGACCGACAAACTACTGGTATTATAACAAGGGGAAAGACAAACAGACGGTCAGAAAGGCAGTCATTGTTAAAAATGAACATGAAACTTGTGGTATGTACCATTCTATATGTATAGGTATCTGTGGGAGTATGAAAGTTTGTACTACAATTGTATGTCTGCGTATCTATGAGGAACAATAATGCAAGCCGAGTACAATTGTTTGTTACTGCTTCTATCCATTAACATCTTCATCATTATCATCATGTTGCTATTTGTGTACTTGTTGTTGCTCTTGTTGTTGTTGTCAGAACAATTTTGCGGCTGACATAATGTCGTTATTTTGTCGGTCGGTTAGTACCGAAACATGCTGCAAACATGAAACCACGCGAAATACCTAATTAGAAATCACTGTAAATGTTTGTAATTCGATCACCAGCAACTGCAACGGTATATGCAACTGCAAAGAGATGCCACACCATTTCAGTTGTTGTGATGTGATGCTATTTCACCATATTAATTAGTCAGTCAGTGAGTCAGTTTTTCCTCCAAATATTCCTCATACGAGTATTTATACTAATTATAGTATAACGTTAAAGAGGACCCAAAAACAAATAAGCATAAATCAAACTATCAACTCAACGCGTCCATCAGTGGAACCAATTTTAGTGAAGTCGAAATCGTACTAAAGTTACTTAATGATTTACGCATTTAAATTTTGGTTTGACCCATTTTATGAAATTTATTTGCAAAGAGAAATTTCAACAAAATGTCGAATCATGAGACAAAGGCAACAACTGAAGGGACAGAACTGTGTTAAGTCTGAGTATATTTTTGGGTCGCCATTAATTTCGACAGTTCCCGATGAATGAGGTGCAAACGGGTGATTGATGGTAAACTTTAGGTTGAAGCTTAAAATAAAGATAAGGCTATAACTGAGATTGAAGTGGTTGAGTCTGAAATGGTGGAAGGTTATGGAAAGCAATACGGTTCTGTTGGGTTTGATTTAATTAATGTGCGGTTGACAAAGGTTTCACTTCGGTTCGACACTCAAATGAAATTTATTATAATGTAAGGATATAAATAAACTATGAATTGACTTCATGTGTATGGATGTATATGAACATATGTAGTATATGAGTGTTAAGTGGATTCAGACATTTTCCTTGAGATAATTTAACAAGATTTTAATGAAATGATTGAACCACACTGTTGACATGCATGCTTTCTATAACTCATATGTACATATGCTTACATCTTTAAATTGTTGTTACACAAACTAGTCCTTATAATATTATTATAAGCAAATACCGGGACATTTTGCATATTATTTGCCGTAGTCGACATAATTTGACGGTTAGAAGATATTGACTTTGTATGTGGTAAATACCAAAAATTCATTTAGTTTTGAATTAGAATGTTGAAAATAATGACATGATAGAATGGCATTCATGTACTATACATATAAAAACAACTTAACAGATGTAAGATAAAAATTTACATGAAGGAAATAAAATAGCAACCACACAACATTACACTAATCAAGATATGTATTGTATGAAGAATCTTTCTCACTTTTCTTATTTCAGATTTGACTTTGCTTTGGACCAATAGCCAAGATTCAATCATGCAATGTCACATTATATTGAGTGTAATTTTCTACAGATCTTAATGCCTTCATCCCAGTCCACTATAACTCATTACTAAACAACAACATAGTAAAACAAATATATACTATATGCAAATATGTTTGTTTTTTAAAATAATCTATGAAAAGATGATGTTAGTTGGTTGGTTTGTTACCGTAGTTGACTCGTATGACTACGAGCCACAAATCATTTCCTCGCCGAACGCAATCAGTATTAATAAATCGAACCCGTCGAATTTATGTATTTTAAAAGATCACCCGGACATGTGGCTGAACAGTCCGACAGGTTGTCGATGATGTATTTGCCCAGAAACTTATTTCTAGTCTTTGCCAGTGCTGGGCATTGACATAGAAAGTGGGTGAGTAACTCCTCTTCCTCTACGTTTCCACAGCTTCTACAATGGCTTCTGAACGGAATATCCAGTCTCTCTCTCTCTCTCTCGTGAGTCCCTACACACCAGTGACCAGTGGAAACCGCTGTGAGCCTTGCGGTATCTTTCCACCGTCTGTTTGCCTTCTGACGGAAATGCAGTAAGTTGCTCCTCTTGACGACCGCTAGGGAAATCAAGACCTGTTCCGCTAACGATATATCAAGGGACGCTCCAAAACGAGCTAGTTCGTCAGCCTTCTCATTTCTCTCAATGTTCTAAGATATCAGATACTTAGCTCGCTTATCGCCAACCTGCATTCCCTTACGAGCTTATACTTTACAGTGGTAGATTGCAAATGGTGTTATTTCTCTATTTATGTATATCCGAACATCAAATGTTTGCACACATTTTATTGTTGACACTTGTTCTAAAATCGTAAAGGTTAAGTTGATGCAATTTGGTCGGTTTCTGTGCATAGAGATCTCGAAGATTATTTTCGTTATATTACTTCATGAAAGGGCAACTAAGCAAGGGAATAAATATGTTAAGATTACTGCAATAATTTTCCAAATTTTTTAAAATCTTGTACTCCAAACAGGCCGCGGAATGGATCTAATCCAACGTGAGGTTGGTTGCTCTTTTTCTGGCGAATTCATCTGCCAGTTCATTCCCAAGTGTGCCTAGATATCCAAACAAAATTAACATGGTTGTATGCTGCTAGTCTTTTTTGCAGAGTTAAGCAGTTCCAAACAAGCTTCGATCTGATCTCGAAAGCGTTGAGTGCTTGTAGTTCAGCCTTGCTAACAGAGTGAATGTGAATATGACTTTTTTTTAAAGCAACACACTCTATTTCTTCTCTCCATGTTTCTGGCCCTCATGGTCATGTCTCCATAGACTCCATATATAACATAGTTATTTTTGCTCTGAGTGAACTGAACTCATCCTTGAGTAGAAATTGTAGGTGGCCTACCGAACCTTTTCGTCATCTAAGATAAGCTTTGTCATAAATTTCAATGCTTAATCTGTTATTGCTACACATTGTGGCCTAGCTTGTCCTAATTAATGGTAGATTGTAAGTAAATGTGCCAAATAAGCATCAACGATTAGTGTTAGTCGATACATACTTAGTGTGACTTTTTTGACTCTAAAGTTATGAGAGTTTCTGCTTTGGTTGAAGTCTTAAAGGCAGACTTCAATCTGTTCATGTTGATGTATGTCTTACAACTTTAATTATTAGGTATTTCATCGTTGTGTCCTAAACTAGAATTTATGATAATCACATAGAAAGAAGAAAAGCTTATGAAAAACCACAGGCTTTGATGAGACCAAAGTTTACATTTTTATTTTCTCATTATTATTATATTTACTGTCTGTTTCAAAGACTTAAATTAGACATCAATGAGATAACCTCAATTCCTAGAGATAACCTCAAACATAGAAATTAAGAATTAAGATACCAAAAAAAATTCAACATAAAATGGAAGTAGTTGAAGAAGGAGGAAGGACTATGCAAACATTTGAGAAAAAAAGAAAACAAAAATGTCGCTTTCATTCTGTCAATGGTGGGAGTGAGTTCAAGTGCTAAACTTTTTGACACTAATGTAATACAAACAAAAGTAAAAGTTTAGCACGAATAACAACAGAAAGCATACGAGATGACAATAGGAGAAAAGCAAAAGTTAAATAGCAAACAGAAGAAAAAGAAACACTTGAAGAAAGTATGCATACAAGAGGAAAAACAAAAACATCAGCCAAAATGATGAACAGTGTGTGAAAAAGGAAAATAAAATTGTAGGAGAGGTGGGAAAGTTGGATTAAGAATGTGTTAAGGGAAAATGGCCACACTCGTTGCTGGTCGAGCTCATTCTATTATCATTAACTTAGTAAAGGCATAAGTCAAGTTGATGTTGTCCAACCAACAAGTGTTTGTGTGTCCTTAGAGTCCTCATTCTTGTTCAATTTCAAGTTGTTGTTGTTCTTGTTTTTCTCACTTCCACATACCAATTAACATAGATAAATATGACACTCCTCGTTCTGTTACAATGACCAAATAAAGTTGAGCTCCAAAAGATACAAGATACATTCATATACTACATATTCATTCTTATTGATGTGAGAGTATGTGTATGTAGGGCGAATGTTGGGACAACACAAGCTACAAGTTAAGCAATCATTTGTATCTTCTGCATCAAGAACATTTCTAAATGAAAATAACAATTTTCCTTAGCTTTAAGATACTACAATTTCAGTTTGAAGCATGGCAATCTCAAATGCCAATTAGATTGGGCTTAATGCAAAATGGTAAACGAACTCAACTCAAAGAAGAACATTTTTTAACATTTGACATGACAATCATCATTATTCAAATTCGAACGCTAACGATCTGTCAATCCAAGAGTGTGAGCGAATCTAAAGTCAAGTGAAGGCAAAGCAAAGCAAAGTGTTGGAATGGTGAAGAACGAAGTGTACTTAGTTGAGTGGAGAAAGCCCGGGCAAATTGTGTGGAGCAGCGCGAAACATGAACCATTAACGATAACATCATCAAAGAAAATCCTTTACAACGATATGTCACGTCAATGCAAGTACATGTGTCATACACACACACACACACACACACATGCACACATATTCATACATCTTAAGATCCCCACACACATAGATTTACATACAGATGCTAAAATACATATGGATGGATAAGAGTGAACACCAACGCATTTAAGCCTACGCATCGCACATCATTGTCAGCCACAACGACTGAGGACGGGATGTGTTACAGAAATTGTTCCTGAATGTTCTCTAGTGGCAGAATTCTTATGAATACATATAAGTGAGACATCGGAATCGAAGAGAAACGAGAAGGCACAAGTACAATCAAAAGAAAACCTTGTGATAGAAAGGGAGAGAGAATTCTGAACAAGAAAAATAATATATTATGAAACGCAATGAGTACTACAAGAAAATAAAGTAAAAGTAAAATCAACATTAGTCAATGTCGCTCTAAGTAAGGTTCCCTCCTAAGTCTTAGCTGCTTAAACTAGAACTGCTTCTTGTTTGAATAATTGAAAGCTCAATGATGATAACAAACGAACGAACTTCAAAAGGTATTATCAGTCCAGAAAAAAACACATAACTGAAAGCCTTTTGTTTGACCAGGGATTATGAATAGATGACAAAAGATTCGATACAAAGATTTCATTGTAATTAAATGCCTTAATTAGATTTACTCTTTTCATTGGTTTATGGAATGTCACTTATGGATTATAGATAGATTTACTTTTAATGATGCAATTGGATTGATTCATTTATCACATGTTCCAACAAAGAAATGAGTGTCGCCTTAATCAGTATGAATTTCATACATTTCATTGAGCATTTGTAGATTTTTATCACAGAATGGAGAATGGAAGTGTGAATGCAATCATACTACTATAGTATACCATAATATATAGATGCCAAAGCATATCTAATGATTGAGAGCAAAAAAATGTTCATTTCTTTTATATCGCACATTTTGCCTTGGGCTCACATATTCGATTCTCTGTTGTTTTTTTAGTAAACCGTGGAAAACTGCATCTTTCAAAAATTGAAAACAAGAAAATAATAAAATGAGAAAATGTGAAAATCTTTCCTTTATCTGTTTTTGCAACCGAAGAACTACGCAAAGCGGAAGCGCATATCCTAACAGAGCGAACACTAAACATAAAAGGAGGCTACAAAGCAAAAGCTTGCGGTTATGTTTTTCATTTTATAAGTAACATTTTGTCTTGTTTTATTTTTGTTTCATTCCATCTCAAAGTTGTATTTCCGTTTCCGCTAAGTAATGCCGCACCGAATTCGTTTGTGCCATTCAGCAATTGCAATTTTTTATACATTATACTTACATTCTACTTTCTTTGCTTTATCCTTCGTTATACTCTTCCTACTACTTTCTTATTCTTTTAAACAATTTTTCTGATTGTACTATTTTGTTGGTTTTTAATATGCGAAATTCGTAATCCACATACTACATGGCGTATGCACAACACACACACACACACATACACAAATATTGAATGTCAGATACAAAGAAAGCGGAGAGAAAGAAAGACATAGCACTTCCTATGCTGAGTAAATTGTTCAAGAAACAATTCCAAATCGTTTGCTAAGCTGCTTTTGCATGCAAGTTGCTAGTCACATAGATTTGGACAGGAGCAATATCAAAAGTGGCAAGAGGAACGAATTCCAGACTCAGAAGCAAGTGTCAAATACTTAAGCACGTAACAGGTGATTGACTTGAATATTTCGAAAATGCGTTTACAGTAGTCATACGATAAATGGGCGAATGGACAGCCAGACAGACAGACAGACAGATTGAGACAGATATGCAAACAGTGATAGATAAATAAACAGACAGTTCAAAAAGAAACTCACTAAAAAAAACACTTACTTGTACAAAATGTATTGTAGACAAGTTGCAAACGATGACAAAGTTTAACTTAAGATCTTTTTACAGACAGATGGCATACTAACAACAATAAAAGCAACAATAATGTCAATACAATAAATAAAAGAAATATTTAGAAACGAAAATATTGGAAATTTACATGTGCAGAGCAAATGATTTTAAAGTATCATATTCGGGTTTTAACTTCTCCGAAATCAATTTAAAATGAAATGATGTTCATGAAGTTTAAACAGAAAAATTACATTTTGTTTAGGTAAATAGTAAAATGGAGTTTCAATTTGAATTGTGAGCTTTAAGCACATTTGTTTTGTTTATCATATGTAAGATGACTTTAGTAATCTGTATATTGCGTTGTATAAGAGCTATAAATAACTCACTTTGTGATTGCTTGACTCAGTACTGTTTGAGCGCGCGTCACAGATGGACACCAGCGAAGAGAAAATGGCCATATTTTACAGTTTTTCTTCGATAAAGGCAAATATGAAAGGTGCCTGAAAATGTGAATAGTAGGTCGTTATACTCGTACTGTAACAGCCAATCATACCCAATTTTGGGTTCAGTGACTCAGTTCCGATAGTTATGATGTCAAAGATGCATCACGCTCTGAAATGTCGATGAAAAAATGGAAATCGTCAAGTCGCAGAAACTAAGCACTGCCCAAGAAACCTTTGGAATCCACTTGCCACACGAGTTACCGCTAAAAAAACCTCATGGACCGAATTTCCATCTGCGAATCGTCCCTGATTGGTCAAGCCAGCAGGGAATCATCTACTATACGATACACCCCTATGGCAAATTTCTTAATTCAGGCCTGTATTGTCAACAATTGGTGCGTCTGAAGGAAGCAATCGCTCAGAACCGGCCAACTTTGGGCAATGGGAAAGAAATTGTGTTCCATCAGGACAATGCCAGACCACACCGGAAGCTTCCTGAACTTAGTTGTGAGGTTCTTATGCATCCACCTTATTATCCGGACCTGGCACCAAATGATTCAAGTTGAATCATTCAACACGACCTCGGTCAACAAGGTGACGAATTTGATAACAGTTCTTGTTTAACACGCTTAAATTTTTGCTCTAACTCGGTTAAGGGTTTTTTTTCGATTTGTTGTGTTCAATAAAAATGTAAATGGACATATGAACTATATGATAATAATATTAAAACTATTGGATAATGCCCCAGGTCATCCAAAAGATTGAAACCATCCTAGTGTAAAGGTAAAATTTCTTTCATCTAATACAACGTCACTAATGCAGGCGTTTGATCTGGGTACGTTCTTTACGGTAGATTTTGGACATAACCGGTACGGATTCTATTGATGTAATAAGCGACTGGAAGAAATTTTCTATTTAAGACATTCATTTGGAGCTTAAGAAGTCAACATTAA
Organism: Amiota communis; assembly: GCA_037043315.1. Taxonomy (NCBI): domain Eukaryota; kingdom Metazoa; phylum Arthropoda; class Insecta; order Diptera; family Drosophilidae; genus Amiota; species Amiota communis. Next base: position 1,485,487 of record JBAMAV010000994.1, read on the forward strand.
ATGGATGTGTCAAGAAAGTAACCAAAAATGATAGATTATTTTCCAAAAAAGATATGGGTGATATGGGTTATATGGGTGAACCGCAAAAGCATGTTAAAGAATAAAGTACTTATGTATGTTATATGTACTTTTGAGTACTAAGTTTTGAACACTTAATTTTTAAAGCTTAAGAGTTTTAGTATACAATAAAAATAAGTCTCTTAAAAACCGAAATTTTTTGTTTTCTCTGGCGCGGTTTGAAGTCTGGTGGTTTTTGTACTGGCTTCTTGACTCACTTAACATGATTTCGCTTGATACGCTGTTTTCTAGGAACGCTACCAGTAATGCAATTACCTTCAAAATGGCAACAAGTTATCGAATATACCGGTGCATATTTGACCTTAATCGGATCATTCTAAATAAGCTAAAAAAAAGCCTTCCATTTCATGCAAAAATAATGCGTTTTGTTTTAATTCACCTGATTTTAAGATTCTATTTAAAAAAAAAGAGAACCATGTGCTATCTCAAAGTTTATATATAAAACTGATTATTTTAAAACAATTAAATACATGGAAAGTCAATGCAAAGTAATAATTTCTGAAAGCTGCAATCGAAACAGAAGGATTCATCTTTTAACTCTCTCTCTCTCTCTCTGTTCTCAAATTGTAGTGCTATTTTACCTTTTAAATTATCATATAAGATTTAAGTCCTTATGTTAGAATATTTATTGGTCTTCTCAATCTTCGTGGTATGTAAAGTGATTTAAATAAACCCTTTAAATTGTGTTGTTCTTAACAAAGTCACAATAAATATTAGACCAACTTATCTAATTAAAGATGCTAACGCAAAAGAACGACAAAAGCATCAACATCATCATCATTTCTTCATGTAGTGTCTACGACTAAAATAGATAATTATTCCAGATTTTTGATTTCCATGTGAAATCTTTTGTTGTACACATGAAGGTATGTATGTATCTGTGTGTACAAATCTGTTTACTCATATGGGTGTTATACAATAGTTATGAGGGTGCATGTGTGTGTGTGAGGATAAGCATAATCTTGTGTGTGTATCAGTGTAAGTGTGACATTTTATCTTTGTCACTAAATTGACACTTTACTTAATGGATTTTGTATGTGTCTGTCTCAGATACTATTTACACCATGGAACCAAGTAACAATATCTCAACAAAGTATTTCGCAGTATTTTACGCAATTCGTTTCGCTTTTTTCCTAAGTTTTACTCATTCACACGGACCCACATACACTTTCTCTGCTTTCCCTGCTTTCCCTTTTTGCACTTTCCTTTTTCCGCCCTTATTCTGTGACGATATGTTTCTGTCACTTTGGTATGCATGGAAATGCCAGAAGCGATGTTGCCAGTTCTTTTGAATAATAAGGCAGCTCACTTTGACGGATGCTTAACAAATCTGTTTAGATTTATCAAAAGTATTCTTCATTCATAGAGCGATAAGACTCGAAACCCAACACATCACTTCACATCACATCACAGAAATATTTGTCAGAAAACAGAAGAAAACTTCATTTACTTTTAAAATTTTTAACTGTCAAGTTTTATATTAATAAAAATAGTAATTCTCGTCGTATACCTGAATAAAAGATCTTTACACATATTTGGAAAATTTGATGATAACAAAATTGCAAAGACATCATAAGTACTAAATATGTCGCATTCTACGAATAAGAAGTTGAATATAGAAGGTGAGTATCGTTAAGTAAATTAATATGCCAAATTTAATCAAATTATAATAATAATTTCTAATCCCAACTAATGTAAAAGTAGTAGCTCAAAATTCCATGTTCCAGGGAAAGCAAAAAATAGAGGAGCAAAGGCCAAAAAATAGCAACAGGTATGCACCTTATAAGATCCGGCCGACCCAAAATCGTCAAATATCAGCACCAGAGACAACAGTTCTGGAAAAATCACTTAATGAATTGCCGAAACTGGAGCTTTCAGGTTCTGATGATGATATTATTGTGCTATGGACACGCGCCGAACGTGAAAAGTATGAACCCATAAAGCTATTACCTCCCTGGTAAAGGACTTTGGATACCTTCATTCTTTTTTTTTTTTTTTTTGTTTCACTATTTTTTATTTGTATACAATTACCACGGTCACTTTGTTATGTATTGAGGAGATTATGATCTTGAGAAATCTAAATAAATTTTAAAGATAATTTTTACATCTGATCTGAAGCATCATTCCTTGGAATGTCTTTTCTAGTATCTTAATGCAAAACTTCCCTGGGAATCGAAAAGTATACGTGGAAATTAGAAGGAACAAACTTTGTAGATTGATTCGTGTATATAGATTATTTGACAGGAAGTAAAATACTACAATAATTTTAAAGATACATAGAAGCTTAGTATTGCAATGCAACATTGACTAACGTTAATAAATATATAGGCTTCATTACACCACTCTCCACTCTTTGATGAGTTTTAATGGTCAAAATGAGAAAGTAAAGCAAATGGAGCATCCATTGGGCTTGGGATTCAAGATCCATACCAACCATAATCATTTTTTAAGCCGCATATTTCCATATACTGAGATCAGCATCTCTCAATCTTCTCACTTATGGTAGAAGACTGCTTGACAAATTAGGATGCGACAGCCAAAACAGTTTTTTCAATGCATACATGGCATTTAAATAAATTCGTTACTGAAGGGTGATTTTATATGTAAAACCCGTTTTGAATGCTTGAAAATCGTTATTATAGAGAAGGACTTCACTAGAGATAGGTTCGAATATAAAAAAAAATTTAAAAAAACCCATTGTCTTCAAAATTGCTTCGTTATGGAGAAGTCTTAGCTGTTATATTGTTTGTTACACAGTTCGTTCAACTGTAGTTTTAAATAAATTTTAAATTATTACTATTTCGCATTATCATTCTTACAACGAGGAAGAATTTATTATTACCAGACTCGGTAGTCATTGGCGCAATATTGTACCTCATCACATACATATGTCAAGAATTTTCACTAAAAGACTCCATTAGTGGTGAATCTCATACACTCTATTAGAAGGTTTCACTTTGTTTAAAGGGACAAATTCTCATAAAATTCGAAGCCAAAGAGATGAATCTATACCTCAAATATCACTAACTCAAGAAACATCGACGTGCAACAGCAAGCAAGAATAAATCTGTTCAGATTGTATTTTCTGTACACATGTTGGGTTACAAAATTTTCAAAGACATCATACTAAATATGTCGCATGTTACCTTTTGTTTTACAAATGAATACAACTCACAAATATCTATTATCTTTGATCATGTCATCTTAAATATTGATGCTTTTAATGAAGTGATGCAGTCGCTTTGGTTGGATATCTGGGGTGGAATTGTTTCATGAAGAATGCAGAACATAACATAGTTAGTATGTGAGCGTCTACTGGTGTTTCAACATCCAGAATATAGAGTTCTTAGAAAGTGAGAGACCTATTTACGAGAGATAACTAATTCTAATAATAGAATGTGATTTATCCTGATAGGATATCACAGTACCATAAAGTTGCTTTAAGAAACATCATACTCGTCTCTAATCTTCGTTGTTAAGCTTGCTTTGTAGGGTTGTTATTACCTATGTGAATTTCCTCTACTGGAATGACAACCTAAGCATTATGAGATTTTGCGATTTATTCTGGCTAATGGGAGAGGAATTCTGTTCCATCAGGACAATGGATTGTTCTGCATTTTTCAAGAAGTTATCTTTCATTTTTGAAGCAACTGCATTGTTTCCACCCGTGATATCCAACCGAGTGCATCACTTCATTAAAAGCCTCAATATTTAATATGACGTAATCAAAGGCAATAGAAATTTGTAAGTTTTATTGCAACAATGGTTAAAGTTAATACAAAAGCAATAGTTACATATTGTTCTGAATCTGTTTTAATTATTCTAAAAAAATCTTCTACAATAATTTATAATATAATAATTAGGAATGAAAATCAAAATTTATACTTGGGCGTCTACATCAATTGCCCACATTTGATTATAAAGTACCAATGGTTAGAGAGTAACAAGTTCCTTAAACTTCTGAATCAACATGATGCCAGACAAAAGCCTTAAGTCAGTTACTGGTATTTAGGAGTCTAGTTTCAGATAAAAAACTTTAATTAAGTTTATCTGATACCGTTCTATCAATTTGTATAGGATGTTCAACAACTAAATGCGTATTTTTCAGCGGTTTAGCACACTGATATAATAATAATAATAATGGGCCCGATAGCACAGCGACCAGTAAGATCTATTGTACATAGCCCTATTTAATAGAAACCCTATATGTTTAGACTTTTGATGAATCTTAACATATCTTGGGGTTTGTTGTTCCACAATTTGTGTGGATTAACAACAGTGTCACCGAGGTGGTGAAGTCTATGTCTACCGAGTGCAGGACACTTGCAGAGTATATGCTCTGAACTTTCTTTATCCAGTTCACAAAATCGGCATACGTCAGTGTCGGAAAGACCTAACTTATTTTGATGATACCTTAGGTTGCAATGACCCGTGAAGTATCCAGTCAAAATGCGTAAGTCTACTCTACTGAGTGAGAGAAGCTTATTCGAGGTACTCTTTGAAAGAGTGAGGAATAGTTTTGCCTGGCGTTGTCCGGTGGAGTTCACCCAGTGTTTTAGAAAACTCTTTTCCTCAAGTTTCCTGATTTCTTCGTTTTTGTGGCTTTTCGAGAGACCACAGGAAAGGCTCAGGACCGTAAAAGGGCATGATCGCCCCTTGTTTAGTCAAGTAGTCGGCCTTTTCATTGCCTTCATGACCTTCATGTCCTGGTACCCACCTTAATACAACAGTATTAAAGTTACCCAGTTCATTTAACAGGTTAAGGCAGTCATATGCCATCTTTGAAGTGAAAGTGACCGACTGTAGGGCTTTTAAGGCCGCTTGACTATCCGAGAGTATGTAAATATGTACTCCTCTCATTTTCCTGCGAAGACATTCCCTCGCACAAATTTCAATGGCATACATTTCCGCTTGAAATATTGTTGGGTAGGTACCCATTGGGATTGATTTTTTGAATTTAGGGCCATAAATTCCCGCCCCTGTTCTACCATTTTCAAGTTTAGACCCGTCTGTAAACCATATCTGGGAGCCGGGTTTGAATTTAATAGAGTTAGTTCTCCAGTCTTCACGATCATTGATAATGATTTGAAAAAGTTTGAAGAAGATAGTTTTAGACAATAGAGTATCATCTCTATGCAAAATGGGACTGTCTAGAAAATTTTCTAAAATTTTTAGGTGTCCCTTAATATTGCCCCCTTTTAAGTCGGCAATACCTTCCAATCTCAAGGCGCTTATAGTAGCTTCCTTTTCTATTAGGATAGGTAATGGTGGGATGTATAAGAGCACCCCTAGTGCGTCAGTGGGACACGTTTTCATGGCCCCTGTGATACTGACACAAACAAGTCGATGCAGTTTACTTAGTATATTTACTGCATTCCTTTGTTTGACCTTAGGCCACCATGCAATGGAAGCATACGTGACCATTGGTCTAATGACCGTAGTGAATGTCCAGTAGGTCATTTTGGGATTTAGACCCCATGTCTTACCAAAAAGTCTAGTGCAGGCAAAGAATGCCCTTGTAGCCTTTTTTGTAACTTTATTTAGATGTTGGTTCCACGTTAGCTTTTTATCAAGGATAACCCCTAGATAGTTCGCTTCATTGGAAAATTGGATTGTGATGCCATTTAACACAGGACATTTGAGAGTAGTGTTTCTCTTCCTGGTGAATGGTACCAGCACAGTTTTTTGATGGGTTAATGGAGAGCCCTTTCTCACTGCACCATTTATTTATTATTTTTAGGGCTTGTTGCATGCGGTCAGAGATAGTCTGCTCATGCCAGCCCACAATATATACAACTAGGTCATCTGCATAACCTTGTGTATTGAAACCTAGACCATTAAGCTTGTAGAGGAGTTCATCCATCACTAAAGTCCACAGAAGTGGAGAGAGTACACCCCCTTGTGGACAACCTCTTGTGGCTGTGATAGATTTTAATTCTCCTCCAAGTTGTAAATTAATAGTCCGAGATTCAAGCATAGCTATTATCCATTTAATAATAGGTGTGGGTACTTCTTTCCGTAGAAGGGCATTTTCTATTGCCTCATATGAAGTATTATCAAAGGCTCCTGATATGTCAATAAATGCACATAGAGCTATTTGTTTGGAATCAAGAGCCTTTTCAATGATAGTTGTTAAACTATGTATTGCAGTTTCTGTTGATTTGCCACGTTGGTATGCAAATTGCAGTTTTTGCAAAGGAAAATTTATAAGGTTGTTTATTCCTTATATAATGATCCAAAATTTTTTCCATTGATTTCAGGAAAAATGAGCTGAGACTTATAGGTCTATAATTTGTATAGGATACTTTATTATACTAGTAACCTTACGCAAGTCAACCTCCTTCCATTGTATGTAATAAGATTGAAAGTTCTTTAATACTACACCTTGAGGGCAATGACCGAAAACAAAATGTTTTCGTAGGCATTTTTAAAATAGAAACAAATCTATTTATAATATGCAGATACATCATAATATCGTATTAATATATACACACATATACTTATATAAAAAGAGAAATTATAGGAAGACAAATATTTGCCAATATTTTTTTTTTTATTTTTTGCTGTTTTGGCAAATTCCGGACTCAAAATTTGTTATATTTTTCGACACATTTCTATGAATGAGTGGGCGAGTGTGGAGGGTGTGAGAAAGTGCATAAAATCAGATTTAACTTGTCGTTTGGCCATTTGACAAAGGTTCAGTAACATTTTGATTTTAGGACATTGTCGTATTTTTATTTTTTGTTTTAGTAGTCTTCATCCTATTTGACAAGGGATTTCCAGCACGCAACAATCAACATATAAAAGTTCAAATCAAGGACTTCCTTTTGGCCTCGCACCTTTCCCCTCTACTTCTCTTCTGCACTCACTTTCATTCACTCTGTAAAGCGTTTTCTTTTGTGCCATGTCCTTATTTCTCATTCACGGTTTTATTTTTTTGTATTTCCTGTTGCCCAACGCAATTCAAATTTAGCCGTTTTTTGTTTTTGTTTTCAAAAAATTAAAAGATTTGTCGCTTTCCCATTGGATTTTTTATTTTGGGGTTTCCACTCACTTTGTTTTTAGTTTGTTTCGCTTTCACTTAAAACACCATCGCCATCATGAGAGACCACATTTATACAATCCATACATACTGACAAACATATGTCTATGTACTTAAGTGTGTGTGTCTGTGTGTGTGTGTGTGTGTGTATGACCCAAAAGGTTATTTTGCCCAAAAATGCGTGCGGCATGCGGCGTTGAAATAAAATATTTAATGGATTTGTTTTTTCGTATTTCTTTTTTGCTGTCGGCAACAACCGAATTCACCGATTTCCGAATTTGTTACTTTTTTAAATTATGTTGTTGTCGTTATTTTTATACTTGGCCCTAGCCAAGCTGGAATAGTGACCCAAAGAGTTCACTTCTCACATTCTTTTTATTTTCTATTTTTATCCATTCTAATCTCATAATGATAAAGGTGATGATTTCGTCTATGAAGAACAATACGCTCAACTTACTTATTACTTATTAAAGGAACAGAGGCACCTTGATTTGGTGATAAAACGAAATTACATTACTAACAACATGGAAAGTGAGATGGAGTTGTACGTATCAGATAAAGTGTCACAAAAGGTTGCAAAAACTTATTTAATCTTTAACAGAATAGACAAACATTCAAACGTATGTATTTCACTGACACATTATTCTTTTCTTAGATGCAGCTTCTCTTCAAATATCTCCATATTTGATGAAGAGTCAACAACAAAACGAAAGCAAACATTTCACAAACACTTATCGTTCACGTGTTATTCAACGTAAACCATACATGAAAAAAAATTGAACACTATATAATCGGATATTTAGGAATAATCTCTTTTGATTTATTTTTATTACATGTATCATTTATAAGGAAGAATTGCCGAAAGAATTAATTAGCATTTGAAAGTCATCAATTGTTTTCATTTAATATTTCAGTAGCAAATTATAAGACAAAATAAAATAGATACATTTCTTTTTGGCATTTAAATCTCTTTTCAGTTTGTTAAATTTTTAATTGAACACAATAATTTATTGTAAATTCGAATCTTTTTAACTGTCAAGTGATGGGAAAACTTATAATCGTAACAGAAACGTTTATTTCGACAAAAAAATTTAAATAAAAATAAATTGATCAGAACAGATCAAAGTACTCGTATCTGTGCTGGACATCACTTCATTGAGTATGCACACTATTAAGCCCAAAATACCAAACTCACAATCAATTTGTCGATTCGACTTTTGTTGATTCAATTACGCATTTTCGATACTCAATTGCCATGGGAAAGAAATGTTGGTTGATGTTTTAAAAAGTTAACAGTGACAGCTTCAACTATACCGATTCAATTGACAGCTTAGCCCATATTTGTGTAGCATACACTCAGGTTTTCTAAAGTGAAATATTCGTATCTTAAAATTAGAACACCAAACAAGTTTTTGTGTAGGTGAGTAGATAGATTTTGGTCATGAGATACACTCGACTGGTAATTCTTTTATGTTTATCACAACAACACTATCTTTTTTTGCCTCTTGTCTACTTAATTTACAAACATAACAACAACACCGTCATTCAACAAAGTAAGGTAAGTTGACAATACATATGTATGTATGTATGTATATAGTAAAACGTGTTTTATCTGGTTTACTTGAGATTGAGAATAAAATAAAAATAAAGAAATCACCTTAAAATGCAACAAAGGAAAAATGAACCTCACTTAAGTGGGACACCGATTTATCTGGTTTATGTGACATGAGCAAGTGAGCTGAACAGTTGAGTGGGATGCTTATCAGTTGTTGACATTAATTGGGGACGAAATATTTTAAGAGAATCTTAACACCAAAATAAAAAAAAAAGTAAGAAAAGATTTAAAAATTATAATTTTTTGTTTTAAGATCATTTAAAGTGATTGGATTTCGTTCTTATTTTTTGCAAATTCTTTCAAATGAAAAATAAATTTGTTGTGAAGAAACAGAAATAGATAAGGCAGTTTGAGATTTTTGATCTAACACTGAAACCCATGTAAAAACCTTTGGAAGGCCCTAATTGGTTGGAGAAAGATAAATAAATTAAAAATAAATAAATAATATTGATCAAATAAAAGGAAGATATTGGAGGCAGCGAGTAAATAATACACTTTTGTACGCAATTATTGTTGATTTGTGTAAAGGCAAAGCCAATAAAATTTGACAAAAATCACTGTTACAATAATTGACATAAAAGATGATTCCCACGAAAAAAAGAGAGTACACGAGAGATTATTTAAGTTAAATCTAAATAATTCAAAACATATTGTAATAACATGACACACACGAGAACAAAAACAGAAGCGTTTATTTTACAGAAAATCCTTAAAGAGCTAAGAAACTCTTAAATATAGATGAAATGTAATAGATATTACCACTTTAAAATAATTTCAAAATATTCTCGGATTAAGCCCCTAGACAATGAATATCTTGAGGCACTCCTCTACTAAGATAGGCAGGAGCATCATTTCCAAAACAGTCAACAGGCCAATATTTTCCATTTATCTAGGAATGCGAAGAATATCAAACTTAATTATTATTAAGAAATAGTTTCCGTCGGAGATCCAAATGTTTAGCCCCTAGTGACTATAAGGGTCTTATTATTCAGAGTAGTTTGAATCAAATCACAGTATCGTAAGATTATAAATATTATAACTTAATTCAAAATACAAAAATAATAACATTTTTATCAAATTGACTATACTTTTTGAAATAAAGACCATCTATTTTGTATAGGTTCATACCATTTACATTTACAACACAATAGAAGCAATCATCAAGGTGATATCTTGGCTCTGTCCATGTCATCGGTATTCCAAACTAAAGCAATTTTCGTCCTCATAGACATCAATATCGAAGTGACTCCACGCAAGTTTTACAAACTTTGTGCGGGGCCCAACATTTGTCTTGTTGTCCAAGTTGTTTTCCAAAATATGCCCAATAACTAAATCATTTATTTTATTTACTTCGTTGATTTACTTGACAAAATTTTCTACACATTTAGCAAGAAAGGTCAGGGTCAAGAGAATTAATGTCAATTCAAACAAAATAACTTGTTATTTTTAATTTACTGACCTACTGCTATCTTATTTGCTTATCTCATTTTCAACCTGTAGTCATCGGAGATGATTCTCTTCTATAAGTGCGCAATGGGTTCCCGCTATAACAACAACAACGATAACAATAATAATAATAATTTTTGGAAAATCCACCGGAAAAGCCAGAATTGGTCGATAAAATTTTACAGTAAACTTAGGGACATATTCTATAATCAATCAAGTGCTTTTCAAATGCTGAAGAATCACAGAATGTAGCTAACAGATGTCTAGAACCTAATATCGAGCATTGTTTAAGTATGTAAGAGTCTTCATTATTGATAAAGTAAGCATGAATAGGGCTGAATTACTTACATGCACAGATTGATGCCTGTTTAAAAAAATTACTGGTGTTTATGCACAAATTTTGGTGGAATTGATATCATATAATCGGAGATTTGCGACAATTACCACCCGTTACAACAACACCAAAACACAAACAACAAATGCAAACGATTGTTGGACCCATCTTATGGAGAAGTCTAAAATTTTAATAGTTACAAACGATGATGAGACAAGTGAATCAACTGTTTTCATCTTCTTTAACAAAAATTCGTAATGGTGGACGACTTCAAGAACTCGAATTACAATAAATAGGGTCAAAATTTTGTACAACAGAAGAAACGAATATACATTAGTACAGTGAATTGTAGATCCAGAAAAACCCATAATTATCAAAATGCTTCCATAAACAAACTGCCTTATGTTCACACTTTATCTCTCACTGTCTTGAGGCTGACTTTTGTATCTAGTTTCAGAAAGATTTTACTGTGCTTTGCTTCGGTCCTTATGACTTTCTCTGATTTGATACATTTTTGACAACATTTGGGTTTGAAATAGCCGTCAACGATTAAAAACAAAGCAAAGAAAGATAGAAAACTTTTAATTGCAATAAATTTTCATAAATTTCGCGAATAAGCAAAAATATTAAATTTGCATATTATTTATGCATACCGCAAAATGTGTTACAAGACACCGAACTAAACTTAACTGAAATGCCGCAGGACTTGAGCCAAGTTAAGCCAACAGCTAAACCAAGACGCGTCCATTGTAGGTCTTGCAGGAACGAAGAGTTTACCAAAGGCAGCAGGTGCGATTTGTACGAAGATCGCTCAAAAGTTTTCAGTGAATTGAAATTGCAGTTGCAACTTTCAACTCAACTCGGCGTGAGCCTTCAACTCAACTCAACCCAACTAAACACAATCCAACTCATCCTAACTTAGCCTAGTCAGTGGCGGCGATGATGTTAAGGACACAGGATAACAAATCCAGCTAAGGATGAGCACTGATTCGGCGCAGCTGAAGCAGAAGAAGTTTTGTTCAATAAAAATAAAAGTAACACGGAACGAAAGAGAAACTTTCCTGAACACTGAAAACAGAAAACTCAATCTAATACAAAATGAAAGAGGAAAATTGAAATAAGTCGAAGAATAAGAATAAGCGCTGTTGGCACTCAAATCACTTTTTTGTTGCATACTTTAAGGATTTGATTTGGACTGCTGAAGTTTTTCACAGCGAATTTTATTCTTATTTCTTTTAAGTTTTTCTTTTTGATATAATCCAAAGAAAAAACAATTTAAACACGTGTTGCACTTAATTGCAACAAATAAAAGCTGCTCTTGTTTAAATATTCTAAAAACCAGGAAAAACAAGCTCAACTAATTTTAAGCAGCTTTAGACTTCTTCTACTCACCCAAACTTACCCAGCAGCTACTTAGGAGAGGACAAATCTGAGTCCTTTGG